>OY660887.1:2597500-4997500 GCA_962446985.1 Xyrichtys novacula
AAAAATTTTTTCTCGCCCACAGGGAAGACGTGTGTGCCCCCCCTGCTTGAGGGCATGTCCCGGGGTGTTCGGGGCACACCCAAACAAATGAATGAACGAAGGAAGGATACGTACCTTAGTGCGAACCATCCCAGGCCGCTGGTCCCGGATATGCTCCAGAGTTGCAGCGATGTCGATTTCTTTCACACCTGCAAGAGAAAAGGTAAAATACAGGCGATACATTAAATTCACAAAGCAATTTTTTCTCAAACAAGGGGCCTTCACATTGTGTATGAACAGATAGTATTAGTAATTATTGCAGACAAAAACTTCATCAAGCTGATAAATAAAATAAAACATGATGATCCAGATGATTACAGGCAGAAAAAAAACAACTAAAATGCAATCATACCTTTGGCCATGCGATTCAGAACCATGTCAATCAGGATGTAAGTTCCAGTCCGGCCTGTACCATCACTATTGGTAAAGTACAAAACAAAGACAGTTAGCTAAGAAAGCACAGAAAAACTGAGGACAGACACATGCATCACAAATAGACCCTAGCCCTTCTGTTTTCCAGCTGCCAGACTCTTGATTACAAATATTTTAGAGTTTGCTCCCACTAAGTGGACATAAGTGGTACTACAACAGGATGCGTCTTGATCCATGTATGAAAATTCAAAAGTCCATATTTTATTTCTTATTGTTTTAAGATCTCTGTAGTCAAGATGTTATCTTTGTTAGGTACCTGCAGTGCACAATGATAGGGCAGGATCGTCCTCGGTAGCACTTGTTCACCTTCCTAAAGAGAAACGAGAAGAAATATATTGTGTAGACCAGATCGTAATGAAAAATAACAGAAGATAAGGGAAATTTGAGCTACTTTCTGTGATCAAGGAATGAAGCATACAGAGTTGGACTTTTGAAGCCAACGTGCAAAAACTAATGGTGTAAAAATGTAACCTTTGTCCCGATATATGCTACGTATGAGCGGGCAGTGAGAGATAGAGAGAAAGAGAGAAAGAGATAAAGAGAAAGAGAGAGAGAGATCAGGAGGGGAGGGGTGGAAAGGGGGTTTTGGCGATGGACCTCCTGCTGCAGCCACATCAGTCCATGATCATTTTTGTGACTATGCAACTGGACCCAGACTACTAGCTGCAAACCACAAGAATGACACAGACAGATATGTTAAAATTAAAGCCATGGCTCCGCTGACCTCCATCGCACAGGGAGAGGAGGGAGGAGAGGAGAAGGGGGGTCAGAGGGACAGGAGGAGAGGATAATGAAGGTCGAGGGGCTGAAGCAGTGCATCATCTTATGTTCTCCCGCAATATCCAAAGTGATCCCCCATGTAAAGTGGAAAAGAACTTGTCTAAGCTGATTTTTACTACACCATGGCAGGGTAAATACTTGATACTGGGTCAGGAATGAAAAGTGGAGTTTGAAGGAGGGAATCTGGTTAGTAAAGAAGAACATGTAACTCAACTTTTGTCTTAATTAAGAAACCAACGGACACATTTTACAGGAGGTTTAGAGCACATGCATAATAAAGAAAAATATTTCTGACCTTCAGGTTTGAAAACAACTGAACTCTCACTGGCTAAGAGTCGAGTTAGGAGAGTTTTAAGTAAGGATATACATGAAGCAGCAGTACCTGCGAAAGTCCAACAGGGGGCGTGTGGAGGTAGGGATGCCCTGAGCTGGCCAGCTCAGGAAGTGGAACTGAGTGAGTGTCCGAGTCTCCTGAGTCTGCACGTTTTTCAGGTAGAAGCTCCGCACCAGGAAGTCGTTACACCAGATATGTTCTGACACCAGGTTCACCTGGATGAATATATAGAATACAGCTTTTATCAGGACTCAAGATAAGAGACATCATTCATCTTTCAACATTTTCAGCACTGTGATCACCTCATAGATGTGGTAGAGAGAGGAACCCTCATCAGGCCAGTATCGATCGCACTGTTTCTCTCCGTCTTCTACCAGAGCTGACATCATCACGATCACAGTGCAGCCGTTCTCCCAGACCATCTGAAAAAAACAGGCAGAAAGTCATTACATCTCAATGTCTTAAAACTGGGCTCTTCTACTGCATGGAGCCTCTTAAGTATCCCCCAGCAGAGCTTAGAAAAAAAGGAATTTCAATTTTTTGATGCAATTCAAATAAACAAAAGTTATTTTCAGGCTATCTAAAGGTTAAAGGACAGACGGACATTCGGTCTACAAAAATATCACAAATACAGCATCTGTGTTTTCTGTGGTGTTGTGCTGACCTGCCAGAAGTCAGAGATGGTGTGTGATAGTGGGCCCTGGGTAGCGATGTAAGCTGGCATCCGGGGGTCATGCTCAATCTGAAGGAGAGAGGTTAGAGGTTAAAAAAGAGAAAAGGTTGGAGGTGACCCCAAAGACTGAGCACTAAGAGGGCTTGATTACTCAAAAATTCAATTATCAAGAGACACAGTTACATCTTTAAAAAAAACTCTAAAAAGTTGATGACAGAAGTGAGGAAATCTCCAAGTATGGTGATAAAATAATAAACAGTAGGAGAGCCTTTAGAGATTAGATACAAGGTGATCACCACAGGGGACTTACTATGGTACTGGCGTTAATGTAGTCAGAGCGTGAAGGATTAATCTCCGCCTTCAGCTTCACCCTTGAGTGGTCATCTAAAGGACAACAGTGACATTTAACCTCTGAAATCCCCATTTCCCTGGTCAAACACCGTAGTCAAATATCAGATAAAGTTTTGTAACGTCTTAGACTTATCTTTCTTTTTTTTTTAACTTTATTAGTTGTAATCTTTTCTAACTGTTCATGTGCTTGACTAGTTGTAAAAGGAGTCGGGCAGCTGCAGGAACTCACAGGGCACAGAGTCTTGGCAGCGGTTCTTCTTGGCGTTGGCTTCGCTCTGAGCCACAGAGACAACGCTGGGCTCAGCCTGGTAAGAACACAGAGCCTCCCACTCCTTCATCAGACGGTCCTTGTTCCTCAGGTGATCCTCCATGTACGCCTGAGACAAAAGTGCGGAATAAGTGGTGTCAGACTTTGGACTGTGGCCTGTTGAAGTGAGGTATTCCTATAAATCAGTTTGTCTTGTCTCAGTATGCTCCTGTCACTAAATACTGGACATCTTCTACACTTCTCTGAGAGATGACCTGATGCACACACTGACCAGTATCATGTGACCGGTGGAGATGTCCATGTTGGCCTGCGCCGGTTCCTCGCACCATGATGGCGTGCTGCTGTGGGAGCTGGGACTGGGCTGAGCCCCATCGCTGAACTGAGATGACACACTGCTCACCCGCGAGTCTGCACCTCCTCCTCCTGCTGCTCCTCCTCCACCAGCCCCTCCACTTGCACCCCCTCCGCTCACTCCTCCCACAGCACCAAGGGCAGCAGCTTCCAGACGTCCGAAGGCGCCTTTGGAGGCCATGTGCTGGCGACACAGGTCCTGGTGAGCCAGTTATGTATGTGTGTGAAAATCACAGTTTGATATATATATATATTTTTTACATGTCCACAAACACAAAAACAACACTTTAATGTGTTCTAAATCTGATCTGAACATGATGATTCACCTGGTACTCCTGGTGGCTGAAGTTGCCCCCCTCTGGTCCCAGTCCCAGCTTCTTTGCAGCCAGTCGGTGGGCATGGTGGCGCAGGCAGGCTATGGTCATGGCCGCCACAAGGATGCTTCCAATACAAGCCATGGCCACAAGAGTGGCAAACACCCAGCGGGATCTGGGCTGCACCCTGGTCGCCAAGGGCAACGCTTTCCCATCATTCCTCTGTGGGGATCAGGGGACGAAAAGGGACATCAGTCTTTGTTTATAGATCATTTTTCAAATACTCACACACTTTTAAACAGCGAGAAAACACATGGGGTGTGTATGAGAAACTACAGCTGAATGAGGAGTGTGAAGAAGAAGAGGAGGAGGAGGAGGAAGGATCTCAGCAGGAGCTTGGGACAAAATGTGCCACAGTGCTGTGAAATGTGACCCTGTAGTCTTGAAGATGTGTCTCTATAATTCAGCTTATCACAGTAAGAGCAGAAACTTTAGCAGGTTTAAGACTTTTAAATCAAATTTGCTCCTGATATGATTTGTAAAATAATATTCTTACAAACCTATGTTTCTAATTTTCTATTTTTTATCATCCATCTATTTCATACGTACTCTAGGTTTCTCCACACCCTTTCAATTCTTCATTTTCCCCCTTTTATTCTTCTCACTCCCCCTCCCTCCTGTCCTGGATGAATTGTCTCTCTTGACCTTTCAAACCTCCTCCTTCCTCTCATGGGCCTCAGGAATGTGAAGCAGTGTGTGTGAGTGCCTGCCTCTGCGTGTGTGTGTGTGGTTTCTGAAAGACATTAAAGTTGAGCTAGGGGGTTAGGGAGTGTATTTCTCCCGCTGAATAAAGGGGCCCAGCGGGGTTCAGAGGAAAACAGGAGAAAAAACTCCAATGAATGACTGATAGTAAATGCGGTCTACGGACAGAAGTGGATTTAAAGTGGTTTGCTACTTCAAAACACATCATAGCTCAAGTTTAGTGATGGTGCTGTGAGGCCACACAAAGACAGTCAAATGGTAATGCTTTAACTGATTAGAGCGGCAGAAATTCAAGGTTCAGTTTAGGTTCAGGAAATTATGACTTCTTATTCCAGTCACACAAAAACACCACCAGAGAAAGCTATGGTCCAAATAATATTACTGGTGATACAAAAATAAAAATCAGATCACTTATAAAATTAGTATTGAGGTCCTTGTACTGTGACACATTTTTAAAATATTCTGCAACTAGAAAAATGTAACTTTAAATTGAATATTAGGTGTAAAGAAACTACACCAGCATTTAGATACATAGACTGATAGGTGAACAATATATTCAGCAACATTAACGAGTTTAAATTCAGGACTATAGTGTTAAAAGATTACATATTTGATAAAATTGTACAATTCAAACTAGAAATTGAATGCTAATATTATCACACCACAAGTGATAGCATGTTCTTTAACGACAGAAATGTCACAAGAAACTTATTTTTCACTCTGTAGATACATAACATTGATTCTGTAGGAGACATGAACGTCGCTGAGAACTTATATCAAGTCAGAATTTTTCCCGAGGTGATGAGAAGTGATCAGAAATGGGTTAAATTGACATCTAGAGAGACTTTAGGCTGCTGTAACAGTAGATCTGCTGTTAAATATTAATTTAGGGTTAATTCGCGCCGGCAGAAGTATCAGGGAGCTTTTATTTACTCACCAATCCCACGATGTCGACCTACATACTTCAACCTCATGCTTCCCTCACGCCGTACTGTCAATACAGTCAAAGTCGACTGAATGCGAACATACTGTACTTCCGGGGCGGACTTTCAAAATAAAAGTATTCAGAACTTTATTTTTTAAAATTTTTATTTGATATGATGCTTATTAGAGCTGAAAACTAACGAAATACATTCACGTAAGCACTATATTCAAATACAATTAAGAAAAACTGGTCTGCTGTCTTTTAGAGTAGATTTTAAGGTTCTTTTATTAGTTTTTAAAGCTCTTGGTCCCTTCTTATTTGTCTGATTTGCTTTTACTGTATGAGCCTAGTAGAGTCCTCAGGTCTTCAGGTAGTGGTCTTTTTTCATTATCCCCAAAATAAAAACTAAAATATACGGTGAATCATCATTCCAATATTACAGTCCCTATTTGTGGAACAGTCTACCTGCAGACCTGAGAGCGACACCTATTGTTTATATTTTTAAAAGTAAACTAAAGACCTGCCTTTTTAGTCTGGCTTTTAATTAAAATTTTGTTTTTATTTTTTTAATCTGCATTATGTGATTTTACCCTATTATAGTTGTTGAGTTACAACTTGTATATCCTGCTTGAATGGACAGCACTTTGTGCTACA
This sequence comes from Xyrichtys novacula, assembly GCA_962446985.1. Classification (NCBI taxonomy): domain Eukaryota; kingdom Metazoa; phylum Chordata; class Actinopteri; order Labriformes; family Labridae; genus Xyrichtys; species Xyrichtys novacula. The sequence continues at coordinate 2,603,384 of OY660887.1, forward strand.
TTATATGTATGTAAAGTGCTTTATAAATAAAGTTTGATGGATTGATTGGTACTTTAGTTTTGTGCAATCTTATCACCGCACCGTAGCGTATCAACGAGTTAGAAATCTGCACCAAATCAGTATTTTTCAGCATGTACAATAATATAGATCTCTTTCTCAGGAGGGTTTTACATCTACTGAAGCAAAGTCGAAGGTCTCCAGTCTACTCTACAGGCACCCACCTCTCCGACTCCGCTCTGCAGCACCTTCAGGCCAGTCTCAGACTCCAAGAAGTCCTTTTCAGCAACTGTAAAATAAAACTTTAATTTACAGCTACAACATATATCCTCTTATTCTTTGTAGAAGTAGTAGTATGGGTGAAAGTATTTAAGATATTATGATCCATTTTACAGCTGTGTTTACCTGCTTTCTCTGCCACTTCTCCAGCAGTCAGGTTCTTTGAGTTTGGTCTGATCCTGAAGGTGATTGAGGGTCCAACCACACTGCAGAAGAAAGAGCAGAGAAACAGGTACAAGGTTAAACATGTACTGTAGTACTGTGCAGTACTACAAGTCTGAGGTATTATCCTTAGTTCTTTATTTTTATGCTTCTTCCTACCTCTACTTTTCTGTATTTAGACAACTATTTCATGATTAAAACAAAAGTTTGATTAGTTTATTAAAATTTTTTAACATATCTCATGATTTTGATGATCCTGATGTTTGTGCATGGGTATTTTAGGGTAATTTTTTAACTAAACCGGCTGTAACTTCAGTTTATTATAAATTATTTTGACTCCATAAAGACTGTCTTTCACTGAAGTTTGTCAGTTTTATGTGATAACATAAAACTTCCCTAGATTTTTTGTTACCTGATGTTGATGGCAGAGGCGGTGGAGAGGCCGCTTCTCACCAACAGGCGCTCCAAAAGTCGCACCCCATCATTCAGACTGAGGGGGCTGCGGTGACAAAACGCACACATTCACACACACAGACAAACACAAATGCACACACACTTAAACATTCACCCAGTTTCTAATTTTGTGTCTTGTTTCTGATCTGTATGTCTGCAGATGTAGGGGAACCTAAATAATATATCCACACAAAGAGGACTTTTGTTTGAACAACAAACTCAAACATGCAGTAAAATCTCAGTTTTAGCTGTTGGTGTCAGGATGAAGGAAACTAAAGAGTGCATGAACTCTAAAAAATGCATGAATGGAAGTATTTGGCCCTTCAGGTTTCCTGTGAGAGGGAAGGTCTCGTGTTTATTCCTGATCCAAAAGCATCCAAGTATTCTGATATCTGACGACATCTCTTTATTTCTAACAGTACTTAGTTTTACTCACACGCAGCATTAATCAGCTTTACTGTTAGATAACAAAGTAGTCGCCTACAGGGTTTGTGCGTCAGGGCTGATTCATGCTCAGCTCGCTTCTTGAACACATTGATTCATCAGGCCTGGACAAAACTGCACTGTGTGTCAAACAATTACACAAATCACATCGCTGCCTCCTCTCTTCTCCCAGTGGACTTTCCTTTTACTCTTTTTTTCATTCCTATTTACCATCTTTGACTTCCTCCTTTTCTATCTTTGTTGTTGTCTGTTAACTTTCTGTTTTTCCCATCATCCTTGTTTGCTCTTCTTTCTTTCTTTCTTTCTTTCTTTCTTTCTTTCTTTCTTTCTTTCTTATTCTTTCTTTCTTTTTTCTTACTTTTTTATTCTTCTTTCTTACTTTCTTAATTTCTTTCTTAATTTCTTACTTTTTTATTCTTTCTTACTTTCTTAATTTCTTATTCTTTATTTCCTTTTCTTTCTTTCTTTCTTTCTCTCTTTTTTTCCTCTTCTTTCTATCTTCTAATTAGCATGTTTTCTCACTCTGATCAGTTTTTTTATCCAGACACATGAAAATTAAAAAACAATACAAAAATATAAAGAAGTTGACATCACATTCACTCACATACAGGAAGTGGCTCTGATTGGTTGAGGCAGGTGCGGTAAATGATCATACTCACCTCTGATTGGTTATGATGTATCCGAACTCGTCCACTTTGGCCGCTGGTTTGTCCTGTTTGACGGCTGCAGCTGCAGGAGGAGCAGGAGGACGAGAATCTTTCTGAGCTTCCTCTGGTGAGGGGGGCTTGGCAGGAGAGGGCGGAGCCTCAGGGGTCGCCATCTTGTACGCCATGGAACCCTCTGTCATCTGATCAAAAGTGCAGACAGCATGTGCACATAAAAAAAAACTTTCATACTTTTTCATAAACATTAAGAGGATTAAACACACCATTGGTATCATCTCACCTTCTTCCCTTTGTCGGGATCGTTTCCATTTTTATCTGAGAGTAAGCACAAACACAATATGGTCACCTGTGACGCAATACAAAAGATATTTACACATTTAAGCACATGTTTTGTCCTGAAGAGAGCAGACAAGATAATTCTTCAGATAATTTTTAATACTACTGTCACAGCAGTTACACAACAAAAAACAAAAACCTCTTTTAGAAGTGTTTCATCACCAAGATCAGTTAGATACGTTAGATTTGTAATGACCCTCACAGCTCCATGGTAAACAGTATCCAGGGAGTGAAGGCTCTGAGATGAAGTATCCATCTTTGAAACATCACCAGTCAAACGAGTTGTTTCTTTGCAGCAGATAAAATCCTAATTATTTTTGTACATAAAAGCTCGCTCACTACTTTAACTTTTCTACGAGTTGTTGAATAGAAAGCATTAAAGGTTATTCATCAATAACACAAGTATTTTTCAAAAGATATAGACTCAATCACATGATCTTGAGACATAATAGTGGTGACAAGACTTTGTTAACATGATGAGATTTGTTGGTTTGAGATCAAATGTTCTGGTATGAAAAGACTTTATAGACCTGTGAAGTCTGAAACATGTCTGAAGTCAACCTAATGTCAGGATTTTCTGATGAGACCTACCTTTATTTATTTTGTGTCCATAGGAGCTGTCGAGCTGGAGCTGCTTCAGAGCAGCTGGCAGCTTGTCTCTCTGCTCAGGCGACAAATCCTTCATGTCCAGACCGTAGTGACTGAGCAGCAGAGCCATCCTCTGCAGAGAGTGCTCTGGAAAACACAGCGGAGAGTGTTTAAAGAATACAGATTGTGCTATTCCCTTTACTTTGGATGAAACTTTCTCCCCTAAAATTTCACAACTTTAATAACGTAACAGCTACAGTTACAGTCTTGACAGAGCCTGACTCTTCATTTTTCCTTATTTCTCAGCTATCATCCTGTCTATCTCTTCCTTTCAATTCAGCACTTTCCTTGGCCGAAATTCATGAAATTATGTCAAATCAAGGATTTCATATTTGACCTTGAAATATTTCATCTCCTGAATTTTAACTCAAAGATTTCCACCAAAATGCATAAATCTTCCTTCCCTTTTTCAGCATGACTTGACTTTCTTTCTCACCATCCAGGCCTGAGAGGGCATCATACTCCTCCTGTGCCTTCTTCTCTGCCTGCTCCTGCTCCTGCTTCTGCTGCTGCTTGTTAAGCTGAGCCACCTGGGAAACATAGTCCTCGCCATAGTCCAGTGGGAAGTCCAGCTCCGGGAAGAAAGAGGAGGAAGAGGAAGAAGATGATGATGAGGGAAATCCTGCTGATGCAGCTGCTGCCAAGGCCCCTCTTTGTCGAGAAAGTGACTGCACAGAGGAGGAAGAGGATGAAGAGGAAGGAGAGGTAAGGTAAAAGGACACCAAGTCCTGGAGGAGCTGCCGGTCTCTGTCCAAAGGGTCTCTGGAGCGCGAGGAGGAGGCGAGAAGTGGGAAGGCTTGATTGTTGTCCAAAGAGTTGAGGGAGCGCTCCTCCTCCTCCTGGTAGCCGTACTGCTGCTGCAGAAACATAAATGTGTGGTTTCAAAAGTGAAGCTAAGAAATAAATCACACACGTATCTTTAATAAAAAAGTTTGCCCCTACCTGGTGGTAGGTGTAAGGATCCATCAGAGGCGTCTGCATGTGGACGGACGATCGAGATGGGTCCATGATCATGTAGTCCACATACTGCTGCATCATCTCAGGATCAGCTGGATCCTCAGGCACCTGAACCCTTCTTTGACTGGGACGTGACTGTTTGGAAAACCTTGGAAAGGAGACTTAAAATTTATTTCAAGTAAATCAAAAGTAAATCAACCATTATTCTGTCCATCCTCATGTTTTCTGCTTGTTCTTCATCAATATTCAAACCATGTTAATTTGCTTCTTACTGCTTGGGAGACTTCTCGTGAAATTTGGAGGAGCTGATGGTGGGGACATGACTCAGCTCTTGAGCAATGATTGCCTGAGTGATGTCGTCCCTCCAAGTCAGACCTGCGATAGAAAAATCACCCTCGCTGTCTTAACATGTCAAACCAGATCAGAGGTTTAATCTCAATTCTCCACATGGTGTGAAAGAGGCTCACCCTGCACCATCAGGTCTTTGAGGACTTCCTGCAGCTTGTGCAGGACAGGTACAGACACCTGGTACTGGATGGGCTCCTGGTGGGGGAACTGGCACTGCCCAAACAATCCATCTGCACAGTAAGATATGACAGGGTTTAGAGAGTGTTTTTTACACTTGCTTCATAAAACAGGTCAAGACATCAGGCTGATGTTTGACACTATGTCTACAAACGCTGATTTAAGTAGGGCTTGAATGTCAGATCAGATTCTAGCTAACCATTTTGTAAGTCATCCTTTATTCTCTTTAAAAGCCAGAGGAGTCGCCCTAAAATAAACAAGACAGGAAGTGTGCATACAGATCTTTCTTTTTTTAACTTTTGGACTCTGTCAGTTTTATGCCTCACTTGAAAGGCTGCAAGTGAAAGGTGAGCAAGATTCTCATAAAGGGGTTAAACTGATCCTTTAAATCCTGCGAAAGCCCAAAGTAGCTTAGCTTCGATTCAGTTCAGGTGGACACAAATATATGCTGCAACATTTTCTATTTTATTCAAACTTCACCAGGAACATATTTTGCAGGTTTGCAGGAAAAAAGAATATAAGAAAAAGTGCACATTTTAGCGCACAACACATTCAAATGCACACATCTACATATGACACACAGCCTTTGAACACATTCACCATAAATACACACACTTGTTCACACAAATCTCATACACATGAAAAACCTTTGTGTGAATGTGTGGGTGTGTGTGTGCGTGTGTGTGTGTTTGTGGGCCTCGATGAGTCATCACCTCTGCTTCCCTCCATTCCTCATCAAACACACATACACACACACACACACACTCATGAGGGAGACACACGGTCGTCAGGCAAGTGATGTCACTGTTGTCATAGAGACGGCCAGGACAGGCTGCGATTGGCAGAGAGCCGTGACGGAGGGAGACCTTGTTTACGTTGCACTCTCGCTCTTCTTCTCTCTTTTGTCTCTCTGTTTTTTTCTCACTCTGCATCACTTCCCTCGCTCTTTCTACCTCTGATACCCATGTGGCGAATCTTAAAGAGAAACCAATCATTTCTTACACACTCAGATTTCACCAGCAGCACACACACACACATACTCCATCATCCCAATGACAACTGGGTATATGCACACAAAAATGTCTGCTGGTTAATATCACCTCCATCAGACTTTGCGGATGTTTTTAAAAAACGTGATATATTTTTGTTCAGCGCCACCTTGAATGGAGTCGGACTGAAGTCATTGCAAAACTGTATAAAACTATATAAACTATAAAAAAAACTGCTGCTGTCTTTTGCTGACTATAACAATAACACTAAATCATGGATCCCAGATCTAAGTGCATTTTCGTTAATGAATATATCATGCTATGTGTGCTCTGAATCAACACCTGTTACTGTCACTCACTGTCAGCACCATAGACTATATATAGAAGTATTCGTATTATATTACTGTATATATAAGTAAAGTATATACAGTCTATGGTCAGCACATGCAACTCTCTCATAGCACCATCTGGCATACGTCATAAGGAGAACACCACCGATGTTCCCTCAATGTTCCCGTCTCTGGAACAGGGAACAAAACATCCTCAGGGGTGAAACAACCTTCCATCAATAATGCAGCTCCTTCTGAAGGCTGAGACACTCAGATGCACGCTCACGCTCGTGCACGCTCACATTTATGCCCACTCACACTCCTGCACGGTCTTGTAATGACATCCCTGCCATGTTTGAGCAGGAAGCAGGAAATACACAGAGGGATCATAGAGAATACATTAAAGCCGGACTGAGCGGTGACAAACAAACAGCTCTGACTGTTTGATGGACAGAAAAACACGTCACAGCTTCCTGGAGCACGGCGCCACAGCTGGAGCCCTCTGGGATCGCTCACTATCACTTGGTTTACTGTTCTCACACACTGCATTCACGGCACCGTAAATACGAGCCACCACTGGGGAAGGACATGTCCACATCAGCCAGACAGAAGCAATCATGTGAGCACTTTGGACTTGACTTCATAAATGCAGAAGATTACAATGAGCGATATGAGACAGATGTTTTCTTTTTCTAAAAGGTCAGAGGGCCCAAATTACAATAAAAAAATTATCTTGCTTTTTATTTCTGAATTGTTCAGAGTTTTTCAGATATTTAAAACTAGATTAACCGAGCAGAGTGGATTGTTGTCTTTTTTTTCTATCTGGATTGAACCTTTACCTTTTTTTTTATTTTACTAAAATCCTCTCACCTGTCCCCACACACTTTGGATCCTAAGTATTTTATATAATATGAAATTGGAAAATATAAAACACATGCTTAGAGGTTCAACTGGCAAATTCGATTAGATTAGGCAACTTTTTCTGAGATATGTGGAAGAGAAATCAGAGTTGGATGAATCAAGTTTTTGGTTCTCTTGTTTTTCCGTAACATTCTCTCTTTTTTATGTTAATATAAGTCCCTTTTTTAACATGCTTAACATACATTGTCTTAGACTTATTCATCTATTTTTTATTACTATTATTTAGTTATGTATTTATATAATTATTTCTTCACTTTATGGGGTGGGGACTCTGTTCTGAGTGTTCTTGTGTGTCTGTTTTATTGTGGAAAAACCTTAATAAACAAAGTTTAAAAAGAAATAAATTGCCTGTGAGGAGGAAATACAAATATTGATAAAGAAGTTATCAGGAAAGAGTTTGTGCAGTTGGAAGCTTTGGCTTTCTTATATAATACTGCAGCTGTTCTGTTCATATTGGCCCTCAATGACGTCAAAACAGAAACAAACTCATTAAAACAGTTTGAGATGCAATGCCAAACTCACCATCATTACAGAGCTGGTCTCTTGGACAGAGCTTCTTCTCAAACAAACAACCTGCAGACAGAGAAACAACAAAACAAGTATTCGTAAAGAAGCTGCAACATCACCTTCAACTTTCATGAGTATAAGATGACAAATACAGCTGGAAAAATAAGACCTTCTCCACACACACTCCAGTGTAATGAAAGTCAAACACAGGTCACAACTACATACACTCTGATGACCTCTTAGATAACCAATCATCAAACTTCAAAACCAACATACATTATTTGAGGGTGGGAATATATTCCAAAAGTCAGATGGGTAGATCAGTTTTTGTGTCTCAGATTAAAACACAGGCAGTCCGAGATAATGGAAGAAAATGTCATCCTAACTCTGTAACATCAACGTTGGAGATGAAATGAAAACGGACTTGTTTACAGATCTCAAATACAGACAGGATGATCCAGGGAAACCCCAACCAAAGCAGGCAGTGACACTAGATTCAATCTTGTGTTGCTTAGTGATGGTATTATTGCGTGTGCATGTGTGTTACAGCTGACCTTTTCCAGGTCCTTATCTGTTGCGAGGTAGTAAACAGCAGCAGATGTGAAGCGGCTGCTGCTGTTTTTGTTTAGTTTTCATTGTGGGTTTATAAAACACTGATGTGCATTATTTTTATGGCCTCTGATAATTAAAGACACCATGCTTTAGGTGCATGATCACAGCATGCTCCACTCTCCACTCACTTTAACTCTTTTTGCTGCAACAGTTTGAGAAGACTCCAGCGGTCACATAACAGTAACCTGTTAAAAAATGTCTATGCGGTCAATATTTGTGTTTCACTTCTTGTAAAAAATGTCTTTCATGAATGTCAGTTTTGGAATATTCTGGCTCTGTGGACAAGTCGACGCACTGATTTTTACCTTCGCAATTTTCCCACTGTATTTTCACCCTTTCAAACTATTTTTGCAAAAGTAGGTCCAGGGAACCTGCAAGATCCACATTTTTGTTTTAAACCAGACTTTCTACACAATCGTCCCCCATAAAACATCATAATTTTAAGATTTTCCAATTTTTAGGAAATCATATAGGAAATAATTTATTCCATCAGGTCACATTATTAGAAGAGCCTGTAGTCTCCAGTTTTTATGCACACAAGAGGAGTCGCTGAAGAGCATAACATTTAAGTTCAACATGATGTGTGAGTGAATATTTGCTCACTAAGTGTCTGCTCTTCTGACCACTTCAACCCCTCTTCACCTGTCAGAAGAGTGACATCAATATCTTCAGTGTTTTCTGAATAATAAAAAGACCACTGAACTGGAAGACAGACAAACAAAACTTGACAAGAGAACATTTCTGACACGAGGAAAGCAGAACAACTCTCAGGTGGATCTTTGGGATTTACTCTCACAACACCACAACCCGGTCTAATTCAATTGGCCTTTTTTTCTTCCCCCCAAAATCTATAAGAAGTCAGATGTATTATTGATCACATGTCGACACAAACCAAGCAGCTGCTATCACAGAGGGAATCTCCATTAAACGAGGGAGACGAGGCGCTGCTAAACATAGAACACTGAAGAGAATCTCCATCTACCCGTCGCCTCCTCCATCCAAACTCCACATGATGACTAATCTCTGTCCTTTCTCCTCCGCCCACACAGTCCGCCCTCCCTCTTTCCTCTTATCTCTCTGTCCTTCTGCTCCTCCCTTCTCCCTCCTCCTCTCTCCTTTTCTTCTCTGTCTGTTCCTAGAAGATGATCAGCTTATTAAATTCATCCTGCAGACTGTCAATCACTGTCAACCGCCGCTTCACAATCAATCAACTATTTAATACACAACATTACCCATTAATCACAAGAACTTTGGATATAATTGAGTATGTAATGTGCAGACTGAGAGCTGCACTGTAAAAAATGCATTAGTCAGTACTGTGGTGGATGAAGCAGATAAAAGATGGTTCAGGAGAAAGTATAAATACATGTGAGCCAATTTTTTTTTAAGGGGATCTATAATACTGATCATACAGCTGGGAAACATGGCCTCAAATCACTATCACGATATATTGAGCAGTTCACCTCGATAACAATAAATGGACGATAACTACTCCACAAGCTGCTCACCCCCTCCCACATTAACTTTGTCTACTTCAGCCACCACAACTTTTGAAGTGACCTCCATCTCCTCACCTGTCTTTCCCTCTTTGTCACAGACTGGATGAGGTGGAGTCACGTCTCCTGGGACATGAGACCATAGCCTACCTACACACATCCAAGACCAACCTTTCTTAATTTATTTTTTGACACCGAATATATTGACGTGGGCAAAATGACGTTGGTTATTGTGGTAAATTCCAGAATCATTAAATTTTCGGTTTATCGCCCAGCTCTAGCTGAACATACAAAAATGTAAACTTTAAGGCTTGTTGCTGAAGTTTGTGTTTGTATTTTATGTCGACAAACTGCACTTTGAAAACAATTGGTTCCCTTGTCTAGCAGAAAAAAAAAACAATTATAAAAAAAACCTTTTTTAAAGAAGAAAACAAAACTTTGAAACCTCTTTTGTGACTCATTAGGGAGGAGGTTTCAACAGATGAGTTGATTCAGCAGGAGTTTGTAACCCAGGCACTCAGAAATGGACCCAGCAGTGTGCTTTTCCACCTGATTCAATTTTAACAAGAAAATAACATGAAAATGACTCAACTCGGAGATGTTTCATCCAGCAGCAGGTCTTGATGTTTCTCTGGGGAAACTCCTCCATCTTTTCTTTAACAAAAACAGTACTTTAAGAAAAAGACAGTATAGGAACCCTCCATCTCATACTGAGTTTCTGTGGTTAATAACAGCGCCTGCTCCATTTTGTCTTTTAGGGTTTGGTGTGACTCGAATAAAAGACAAAGTAAGGAAAGCTTGAATAGATTTCTATTCCTTACATCATCAAGGACGACAGAAAAAAGGAGCAAATTGGGAGTTGGTTTTATCATAAGGAGGGCAATTTCTATCATACTTTGTTGTTTTTTAAAATATTTTTCACATATGAAGACTTCCTCAACCTCTATGACCTTATGAATTTTGTAACCCCTCATTGTTGATTTCTTCTGATTTCTTTATGATGTTTAGTTGTACAAATTCAACAAAATGATTATCATTAGGGAGGCTGATAAGAACACTTGGAAACTGCCCATCTAACTTTTTATCATCTGAAAGAGATCAGTACACTAAACATGATCGATTTGGCATTTAAGTTAATTTTTAAAAAACAGATAACTTGGAAAGCCAGTACTAAAAAAGGCCCCCGTTGGTCTTATATGAGTTTTCTGTGGAAGAGTAAACATAAAGAAATTCAGGCTGACTCATGTTCAGCCCAGAAACTGATCTCCAGCCTTCCTCCATCACCATCAGTTTTTCTGTGTGTTGCTTTTATCCTCCATTAGCTTCCCACCAGATTGGATCCAGCGTAATTCTCATAATGGTTCTGATGGCATTTGTGGCCGCTCATCCTCTGGTCTGCAGGCTGACGGTGGATATTTAAGGTGGAATGAGTCAGCCAGGACGGAGGAGAGGAATCAAACCTGCGTGGTGTGTCTGAATAACAGCTGCAGAGGCAGAGAGGTTACAACCCTTCCCGGCTCAGCTAACCTTTAAACCTTTCACTTTTTACCATTTTTCACTCCAAATAAAGCTCACATTGATCCACGGGAAGTATGTCAGGGAAAAGGCTGGAGATAGTTTCTGTTTTATATCAGCATAACATCACTCACATCTTTGTCCTCTGGAATATAGATGCGATTTTTTGCTCAGATTCTGTTTTCTACTTAAAAAACATGGCTGTTGCTCACTTGGTTTATGACCATTCACTCTCAGGGTGTAGTTTAGACTATTTTGTACCCAGATACTTAGCAGAGATTCATATGTGGTTGAAAATAGTCCCTAAAGACAGGAAGTCAGACAGTGTTGAGAGACAGATAGGGTTGGATGCTCAAATTGACTGCAAGTGTATAGCAGAGTAAAGAGTAGAGCTTAATCCTTTCAGCAGTTCTGGAAAAAAACTGCAATGTTGGAAAACAATGTCCCTGTTTTGTGAGACTAATATTGTCTCATTTATGATTGTTCTAATCTTTCAGACCAGGTCTGTAGCTCCAAAATATTCTCTCTGTCTCTGGGTGTGTTTCCCATGATCCTTCATTTGTCACAGCTGCTGGCCTCTCCTGTTATCATGTTTTCTGTTATCATCTCCCACACACACAGATGCAAAACGCACTGATCTAAATATAAGTCTTTGTGAGCAGGTAGTGTTTGATCGTAGTAATCCTAATTTTGCACTTTAAATTTAATGCTGACTTTGGTAGAAGAAGATTGACTATTCTTTTTAGCTGAAGATACAAAACTGGAGGAGACTGGTTTTGTTTTGGGTTTCTGTTGCTTTTGTTGAACACTGTAAGATCCAAATCTTACTTGATAAAAACACAGTAAAAGGGTACTTAAATTAGCAGTATTTGTTTTTTTAGGCCTTAGTTTAGCCTCAAGGTCCTTTAACTCGGTTTACACTCCTTTTGGATCTGTTAGGCTAGACTATTGGTGATGAAACTTTAGGGTCCTGAGAAAATGTCTAGTTTGTGTCTAAACATGAAATTACATTTGTGTTTAGCTCTAGTCTAATGACTTATACATTCAGAGCACCAAAATAACAGAAATTACCATAAAATTTATGTAAAGTCACCATTTGAATTCAACAGGACTCTTTTTCTAAATGATTTTGACTGACAGATTGACAGTACTTGAGCACCATAAAAAGGATTTACACGTTTTTGCTGTCCATGGTGCTGAAACACTTCAGCCGGTCTCTGTCCGTGGTGCTGAAACACTTCAACTGGTCCCTGTCTCTTCTGCTGCAATGCTTCAGCTGTTATCTGTCCATGGTGCTGAAACTAACCCAAACTGTGTTCAGCGTGTCATGCAGACAGAAGATGGCTGTAGTAACTGTCAGCAGATGGAGCCCAGGGGTTACTCATGAGTCATAGATGTGAGTACGACATCGTTTATCGCTATTTTAATATTCATGAACATGTTTATAGACTACCTGCATTGATACATGGCAAGAATTTAAGTTTGAAACATCAGAAACAGTGTCAAATTCAGATTAAGATTAAGTCTTTCTTTTGTTGTATTTAATTTTCCTTTCAGAGGACAAAAAAACTATCCTTATTTAGGAAAAAAATAACTGGTGATGAGTTGTCCTTTAGTCAGTAAAAACCTAAATTTTACATCCACTGTAATGGACTGAAGATATGTTTTCAGCCCACTTATCTGTGTCATATACCAGTTTTTTCAGCCAGCACTTCAAAACATACTAAACTTCTCAAATGACTCACTATTTACCTGTATCTCTTCACATACAGTATAACTGCTTGAAGCCTGAACTGCAGTAACCCTAACCCTAATGCAATATACATGTCAGGATATTAAGATTATATGGTGACCTTTTAAGTCAGTTATGGTCTTAACAGCATTGTGATACTCTATAATGTGTCTGTAATCCGCCTTGTTGAGCTGTAATGTCTCTGTGGAACCTGACAGTCAAATTATATTGATCTTATGGATGGATTACTGACTGATCTTACAGCGTCTCAAGGTGTTGATTTACTTTTAGCAGCTGTACAGTGATAGAAATCACAGAGTTTAAAGATGTAAATATATATATTTTTCCATGCATAACTTTCCAGTGTATTACAGGCCACAGCATGTCTGTAGTTACAATAAAAAAAGAAGTTTAAATTATAAAACCTTTACCCCTGGTTTTATTACATTGTTTTTTTTTTAATGCCACAGTACTCAATGTGCTTTCTCCAGTGATTTTAGTGTGACATGAAGCTTTAGGAAGGATTTATACTGCTCTTTTTAAATGCCAGCATGATGGAAATATGACTAGTGCATACAGTGCTGTAGAATTTTGGTGGGTACTTTATGTCCCTACGCCCCTCAAACACACCACCAGTCTAGTATTGAGGTATTTCCATGTTGAAGTAGCCTTTTTGAATCATCTACTCTGCTGCGGTGGAAAAGCAGGGTGAAAGAAGCGTCTCACCTCAGACTACATCAAGCATCAGTAATGGTGGGTGTGGTCCAACAGTGACATCTAAGAGAAACGTATTCATAAATCTTATAACAATCCTATCAGGGTTTATTTTAGATCTTGGGAGCTGTGTAATAATAAAGGGATAGTGAGTCATTTTATACCCTCAATGATGACCACAATATTTGTATGGGGACACTGTATGCTATCAGAGAACTAGATTGGATTCATGATTTGTTATTGGCCTGGACAATGTCTCTATAGGGATCATCATAACAGGTGAGTTATTGCTTTCATTTCACAAAGGCTGATTAAGTTCATTAGTTTAATCTTGTTGTGACTGCTGACATGAGATGCATAATATTTCCAAATTATAGGATTTTGTCAACTATTATCATTGTATTTACACTTTCATATCATATTAAGAGCGTAAATTGATTTTATTTGTCCAATTGTGTATTTATTGTCGTAATCTAACAGGAAATTTTAAAAAATTGCTTTAAATCTCCACAAAAATACACTCAGAAATAATGAGTGTCTGAACCATCCAGACAGCCAGCTCAATGCAAGTCTAACCAGTATTTCTCTTCCCTTCTTTCTCTCTCTCCTGGTGTTTGTTTGTGTGTTTGTACTTGCCCTCACAGACAGTACAACAACATGATTCACTGACGTACACAGACCCATCAACACTGAACCCGGTCACAGCATCAGTGACGCGATTTATGGCTGGTGTAAACAGAGCCGAGAGGAGACACGCAGAAAACTGATGAAACGTGGAAATCAGCAGATCAGGTTTGTCTAAATTTGCAGCACAGTGAAACTAAACTCATCCTGGCTTGTCACGACGAAATAGAAGTGACTATAGGATAATATAACAGAACAGCACTTCCCTAAGAAGCAACGCGCATCGGAGCATCTTTAACAAATCCTGCAGAGTGTTTTGGAGAAATACGTCCAAAACATCACAGAGCACACTGCAGATTTTAAATCACTCCCAATAACCGTATGAAAGATAAAACTACAGCATACCACGCTTTAGGCTACTCTAAACTCAAAGTAAAGTACAACAGCAACTGTAGGAGAGCGGAAACAGGGACTAGTCATCGGTAAAGACGTGATTTACGCGTCGTCCGGCGCGCCTCCTGGCTGCAGTCAGTTCATTAACAGGGAAGTGCATCAGTCTCTATCGGCGTTGGATCAGGTATGGTGCTTCTTACCGTGTCGAGCGGCCGCGCAGAGCCGGCAGGAGGCGGTGAGGAGGAGGCACAGAGCTGCCCAGAGCCGCGGAGACCTCATCGTACATCCAACATCCACTGGAGCGAGGAGGGGGGGTGGAGCGGCCGCTGCTGTGCTGCACTTCTACCAGCTCTCCATCTCGGAGAAGAGGCGGCTGCTGCTGCTGCGAGAGCTCAGGACTGATGGAGAGGAAGTGAGAGAAAGAGAGAGAGAGAGAGAGAGAGAGAGAGAGAGAGAGAGAGAGAGAGAGAGAGAGACCACACTGCAAAAAATAGTCAAGTCAAAGTCTACCATTTACTTATTCAGTGCTCTGTTTCACTTACACAACATTTTTGGAGCGGTATTAACACTTCACTGAGCTAAAGCTTGTCTACACACTTCACGTTGGCCTCAAACTAAGATCATCCACACATACCAGAGGAATCAAACTAAATTCAGTAGGAGAGAAGACTTAAATGCACAAATTGAAATCATTTTATGTGCTCGTTTTCCTCACCTTTCTTTAAAAACAGCCTCCTACCTATTTTGTGTAAATGTAACCAAATTTACAGAAACAAAGCTAAACCACAGCTCCAACACTGATGCAATCCTAGCCTTTACATGTGCTCGAGAATTTTAATTTGTACACAGGTCATGATTTTTGATTTTTCAGCTTTCTTGAGAAGACAAAATTCCAGTCAAAAATAAATGAACTATTTATTTTTCATTGGGGACACAACTCCCCTCATGATAAGTAAATATACTAAAGTCAAAGTCAAATTGACAAGATGAAACTGAATATTTCTTGCAGTGTGGAGGAGGACATTGTCTCTCTGCATAGTAAAGAGGCTCCTGTGGATCACAAGTCCTCTTCATTGTGCCAACAAACTGTCCACAAACTTGGCAGAACATCACAACTGGTCTCTACCAGGCTTTTAGGAAAATGAGTGATGAGATTGAACTCACTTACAGCAGCTTCTCTTGCAGGATGGTACCTCCTACTACCACTGTTTTTGCATTCACAAAAGACACAAAAAACACAAAACTTTTCAACGTTTTATTTTCTAGAGAAGTTCAGTCCGTAAGAAATACTGAAAAATGTTGGTGTACATCTGTGTGTATTCTGTTGATTAGTGCTATGATTGGAGTACACTGGGGTTTAATATGAGGGCACACAACTGAGAAAACAGATTGTAATAGAAAAGAATCTGTCATTTTTTATATTAAAATGAGTTTAGATTCCCCACATTCCTCGTGGCCATACTCTGCATGAGCAGGTTCTGTATCCTGGATGTGTAACTTCCACCTGCCTGAACAAAATGACATCCTTTGTTTCCTTCATTTAAGATTCTTCTTGGTTCTAGTCGACAACCAGCATGCTCCTCACTGTTGGGAACAGCTCAAAAAACCCCTGCCAAAGGAAGCAGAGAGAAAGTGGTTCATAAAAAGAAAATACAGACTTTCAAATATACACAGTTTATGTATTTTCTTACAAAAAATAGTTAGCGTTTGTTGACCCCGAGTCATGCATGATCAACCTTTCTTTACTGTCAAAATTCCTCTTTGCCAGCAGAATTTAAGATGAAGCTACAAAGACTGAGTCACCTTGAAGAGGGTGGTGCTCTGCAGGACACTGGAGGTGCAGCACATCTCTCTGATGGAGTGCATGGAAAGCTGTGGAGCTCCAATGTCCATCACAGGAATCCCGAGGCGGGCGGCCAGGATGGGTCCAATGGTGGTCCCACATGGGCTGTCATTACGGACCATCACATCCTGCAGAGGGAACGGTCAAACACCAAACTGGTGGTAAATTATCAAACTAAAAAAAACCTTCAGGGCAAAGATCAAATCATTTCTATACTGGAGTTTTCTGCCTATCTGCCACCCAGTGGCCATTAGGAGGCACGGCAGTGTTCACAAACCAATTATTAAGTCATGTCCTCTCTTACTGCAGTGCGTCTATGACAGGGACGCTGGGAAATCAAACACATCAAATGGAAAAAGTGTAGAGATTCAAACCACAAAAAACAAACAGTTATAAGTTATACTGATGTTGATTCTGAGGTCAACATTTTCATTCAAAATAAACAGATTTTATGACATGGTAAATGTTGTGCACTGATTTACTTCTTCAGCCCTGAAAACAAAACTTTGTCTCTAGTCTTCCTCTTTGTAAATTTTAATTGCTTTTAGGATCCATTATTTGTTTTATTTCACACATGAATTCTTCTCCTCTTCTCTGTGTTGTCCTGGAGCAGCATGCCACGTTGCTAGGAGATCTGTGTTAGCTGCCGAGTGACTTAAGAAACACCAAGTAATGAGAAGCTGCTGAGCCTCAGTCTGCAAACATTTCATCTATGATCACAGGAACAGATACAAACACTGTACCTGCAGAGGCACGCCGACCTGGCTGGCGACCTCTCTAACGATGGAGGCAGTGACAGCCGTGGTAGCATAACGCTGGTTGCTATTAAACTTGATCACTGGGCCCTGAAAGGAAAAAATGTGGTTCATTCAATTAAAAGTGTGTTTCATCATAGCGCTCAGGTTTACATAAAAAAAACAAGTTTAAACAAATGAACTAATGATCTTTTTTTTTTTTTTTTTAACCAAAAATCATTTAAGAAATCCTTTCACTTTCAAGGTGTTTCTAAAACTTGATAATGTATTGGCTAATAATTTTCATAAAGGCACAGACTCAGGTCCTAATGCCATTAATCTAGATGACAAATAAACAGATGTGTGAACGTAGATTCCTCTGAGGCAAAAACTGACCAGATTTGAGATTTTTCTGAATAAATAAACGGAATTAGTTCAAGTGGTAAAGTCATGAGAGGCTATAGTTAGTAGAGAACATAATATACTTAATGAACAGCAGACTAGTCGCATGGTTAACTACCAAATCTAAACAAACTGCAGCTAAAAAGACAATAATTAATGATGAGTGGCTGAAATATTTGCGTCCTTTATAAATAAACAAATAAGTGATGCTTTACCTTGTGGAAAGCTGGGCGGTGGTTCTCCTCGTGCTTTTCTCTGAGAGCAATTTAAAAAAAAAATCAGCTGTTAAATGTCTTAGCATTAAAACTGAAATGGCTGAGCCATCTCTGAGAGTGGGCAGTGTAGTATTACATGTAGTTAGGGTGCGCAGCGTGTGCCATGTCAGCACTGATCATGAAGGAAAGCGGCGCTGCCTGCTGGAAGGCAGTCGGGTTCGAGGGAGAGGCGGCGAGGCGGCTGAGGATGAGCTCCGTCAGGTTTGATTGAGCTCCCTGAGCGCTTTCTGATCCCACCTGCAAAATCACACACATACACAGACAGATGGTTTTGATCTTTTTTTATTAGTACTGTATAGTGTGTTGTGTATCATGTATCACTGAAGTTGTAGTCTTCTGTAGCGCACATTAATAAATAATTCAGGTATAGAGATGGTTTTATGTATGTTTTCTCCTTCTCCCACCAGTCATTTTTTACCTCATTGATCACCCATCACTGGGAGTTTTAAACAAATCATTGCACCAGTTGTGTGTTAAAAAAACAACATCTGTTTGGGAGACACCAGACACAGCAGACTGAGCAGAAACTCATCCTCATTATACATCAGAAACTGGTCCAGTTTCAGTCTCACTCACCTCTTCATTGTCATACAGAGAGATCATTCGGATGTTTCTGTCTCTGTCCAGAGAGTCTCCAGAGCATGACTCAACCAGACCCTGAGAGACAATAAAAAAAAACAGGCTGAAGTACAAATTAAACTCAGAGGTGCAGTATAAAAGGATAAGTTGTTCTTGTATGGAGAGTGACCTGCAGGGCGCAGTAGCAGCTGTGGAGATTATCTAGACGTGGAGAGTAAATGAACTCTTCATACACGCCTCCCAGTGCCTGCAAAGGAGAGAAGAAAAAGATTACTGTAGTATTTTCTTCTACCAGACATTTTCACGAACATCTTCCTGATGGAAAAAATCACTGACGATTGATCAAAAATAGAACTCCTCTTTAAATTTTTTGTTTTTCTGCTGCATTAAGTTGTTCACTTTCTCTCAATTATTCGGTGAAAAAAAATGGTAAAATTCTCCATCTGTTGTTCATATCATAAAAAGATACCCTTTTCAAAAACTTGGACAACTCTGTGCCAGCTGTTCAAGCTTTGCATTATTCATAAATAGATAAGGATCTGATGGGGGGTCTGAGATCTGATCCTAAGGTGGTTAAACAGGATGATAACGAGTGACAGGAAGTCAATGGTTTACTTGCAGACTCACCCCGGGCTGAGTGTCAGCCAAACACAGCTCAAAGTCCAGAAGAGCTTCAGGGTTTATGCCAAGCTCTGAACAAAGCACATTCACCAGTGCTGGGTGGTGTTTCTCTGCCTGGGGGAGGAAGAGGCTTGTTACTTTTTCATCCTGAATAAATTCCCATCTCTTCGACCTTTGCTTTAATCACCTCTGGTATTTATTAGATAAGCTGTTAGAAAGTGAGGCAGATATTAATGATTTTTTTTCACCATCTCAAACCGTTTCAAGATCAGGAATACAAGCCATAATTTTCGTACACATCACACAAGTTCAGCCATGATCTGATGTTACACCCTTAGTTTCTAATGTCCACAAAATCGCTAAATTATTCTAAGATATATGGGGCCATGTGGTGTGTGGGAGGAAGACGCAGCGAGATATTGAAGGATAAAAGAAACACAGACCAAGAAGACAAGACTTTAGATTTGTGTTGCACCACGTGTTGCTCATTTCTTTAAGAGTCCACTTGTTTTATGTCACCAAAATACCATAACACTGGGTATGTGTGGGGATGTTTTCACCGTGGTAGTTGCACAGGAGGCGTCTCCACTGGATGCAGAGCCTGTTTCCAGCTCCTCTTGGATGGCTGTGGCGATGATGGGCACTCTGAAAAAAAAAGAAAAGACAGGGCAGTCCAGAAGAAATGCAAGTGTCAAACTGAAGTACAAAACAAACACCAAAAATGAGGTGACAGCGAAGATATTTTAGAGAGCTTTACTGCATAAACCAAATGTTGTCTTGCATTTGTTTCATCGTCAATGTGTGATCACAGTTGAAAAATCTTAGTAGTATAACTTCTGCTCTTTGTTACTGACAGGTGGTTCTCTTTGTTGGGGCCAAAGGAGTCATTGATGTCCCTCTGCAGGTGGATGGCCAGGTGAGGAATTCTGAGCAGAGGCTTGGACACATGAACGAGCTTCTGAAGCAGCCTGCCCTCATTCTGCAGAAGGACGAAACATTCACACAGGCAGACATACAGAAAGATAAGGAGGTGGCAAACATCTGCTTTTACCACTAAATGATGCCATGGACTTTTTCACTTTGTAATCTCCTTAAACATGCAACCTCACCAGCAGAACCTGCATTTCAGCTGTTTCACACTTCCTTGATAATATACTGATGAAATAATTACATGTGAATTTCATTAACAAAATGTTATCTTTTTCTCACTGTAGCTCTCTTGGGTTTAGCAGTGACTCATGAAACATTCATATGCCATTCCCTCTAAATGCCAACATTCGACTGAACTTTTGTCAAACAATGGCTACAGATAAATTTCTATCAGGAGAAAAAAACCCTGCTTACCTTAACCATTACGCGGCCTGCAACAGTCAGGTCACGGTCAAACCAGGTGTTCCAGATGCCACCGCCGTAGCACTCCACCCCAACCTGCAGACATCCCTGTTTGGTCTTCTTGGACCTCGGCTTCACCTGGAACATAGTTCAGTAATCTTGTAAATAGCAGACTGAATGAAACACTATTACAATCTGGCAAATTTGTCAAAATCAAGAATTTTCAGAGAGAATGCAGGAAGCTGAAACCTCTCAGACGTTAATAACTTTCATTACCATGTGAAATGATTTTGTGTTTCAAAGTGGGTGGTCTTTAAACAAAGCAATCAAACATACTTGTAAGGAACACAGCTCTATGCGCTGCACCTGACATATTTAAACTGCTTCACTGCTAAATTTTGTGGCAGCTTGGCTGCAGAGGATTTTTTCTTGCACCCTGACTGCACTCTGGAAATGTCAGATAAGTGAAGAAGTAGACCGTGATTGATGGGTGTAAGTGGGCAGGTCCTCACCCTGAGGCAGGGGCTGTCTGTGTGGGCTCCGATCATGGAAAAGCCATTTCCTGGGATGTACTGTCCACCCACAGCGAAGGCAATGAGGCTGGAATAGTTCCTGGTCACAAAGTACTATGGAGAGCAGAGAATACATTTTACATCTGATCTTTAAATTCAACAAACAGCATGCGCAAATATTTCTTCATTAAATCAGCCTCTGGCAAGATTTATTCAGTTGTGGCTGAAATAACTGCAAAAAAAAACTGCTGAAGTTAAGACTCAGACCATTCAAGCTTAAAAAAACAAACCTTCCTGGATGGCTCAATGTTCCATTTATCCTGCTCCTTCAGCTCAATGAAGCCTGCAGCCAACAGATGCCGCCTGCATTCTTCAACCACTAAACGGGCAAAATAAATAGAAAAAAAATTAAGAATTTCTCTCAATAGCAGCAAATGAAGTTTGAATCCATCGCAGAGTCATTCCTCAATGTTTATTAGAAATCCATAAGGATGTAAAAACACACACCACAGGTTTACTTATAAACATGTCAGTGCAAGATGTAGAAGTTGTTGTATCTGCTTCAAATATCCAAGACAACTTTTTCATTTGTGGAAACTGGTTTTAAAATTGTTAAAAAGCACTATAACAAATCAAATATTTTTCACTGCTTTGTGCCTCTATGATGCACCATCATCCACAGGACGCCAGAAGTCACAGTGCAAAGGTATGAGACCTTATAAAATCTGTTTCATCTGCAGGGACTCTATCTTATCTCAGGCTCAAAGTCGTCTGTTAACCTGGACAGTGTTTCTGCTTGAAACAGCTGACACGTGAAAATCTCTCTGTTTTCCAACTGGAAACTTTCATATCAGATAGCTCAGATTATTTAAGACCTTATCAAACACAACCTGCCACCTTGCTTGACTGTTAATCTTATCCTAGATAAAAAGCAGAACTATGTTCCTTAAATTGTAACTCAAATTAATAATCAGACATGAGCTTTAAAATAAAAGGTTTTTAGTCTGGTTGGTTTTGTCTGGGAAAAGGTGACACTGTCAGAGACCTGGAAAATTTCAAGACTGATTAATATGTTTTTTAATCTTCATTTTAAGAGTGAAGATATCTGAAAGTGTATGACTCCAAAACGTGTTGTTCCCAGTGTGTGGTAAGGATCAGTGAGTAAATGATTTGGTTCTGACCTCTTTTTTTCCCCTTAGAGTAACATGACAAAACCCAGGAACAATTAAAATTCCTGTGTTTGTGTGCAGAACCCATTGAACGTGCATGGCACCATTTTGACGTGTGCAAATGTAAGTCTAATAGCTTATGTATATCATCAGTGTCACATGAATGAGGACATAATGTTCTCTTCACCACTTTGAAACTTTAAATAATTAATTCAATTTGAGGACTCTACCGTGATAAGGAGACACCCCTCTGTTGACAAACTGCAAAAACTCTTTGGCAGCAGACTGCACGGCCTCTTTGGAGCTCTTCATTATCAAACACTGGAGGAAAAACAGAAAGTAAAATGTCAGAACTGCTAGATTTAACAAAGTAAGACAGCAACACCAGAAGATACCCTCTCTATGGTCACTTAACTTGAGTCATCCCGTCCTAAATGAGAGTTATCTACAATCAGACTCATTAAAACATTGATAAAAATAGGTTTATAGACCAAAATATTTACATGTTCAAGCAAAAGCCAAGCTTGTCCGATAATAGGCGCATAGGATATTAGCAACCTATGCTAGCTAACCGGCAAAGTAGCGTAGTAGACTTCTTCCTCTACTTTTTCTCTCCGCTTCCTCTGCTGGCCAAAGTCAAAGCAGCTCTCGTCTAGGGAACAACACTTCTGTACATCCCACTATAAATGTTCAGATTTATGGCACTTACCTGCATTAATTGGACTTTCGCACCCTGGACTTCAAAGAAACAGAAAGGTTAGCTGACAACTGCTTTACAGTGAAAGGACAATGTTTTCGAACAACACGCCACAGTGACATCCAGCGGCCGGGCGGTGAAATTACTTTTTTTTATTTCCTTTTTTTATGACCTTATACATAATTATTATTATTATTATTTCACTCCGTCATGTCATTATTTTTACAGAATATATATTTTTTGCCATTTTTTCATAATTAATTAATTAACATGGTGTGTCTGAAATGTACAGTCATCTATCATGTGTCGAAGTAAAACTCCTGAAAATATTGAAAAATCACATATTTACTTCACAAACTATTTGGGGGTAACACTTTGGATGTAAGGCAAAAACTTAATACTTCTTTGTGGTGTTGACATTTTCCCACAGGAGTTAAGCAATGCAATGAAATTTCTCTTTTGATCTGAATCCACTGTCCATTCCCTGTTGGCTGCAATTTATCATAGCATCATCACCACGGGAACCAGCCTTATATAGTCCTAAACAACCAGGGAGGAGGAGGGTGAGACTGAGAAATTGAGAGGAGGAGAGTCTGAAAGTGATGAAGAGATGTTTACTTCAGCTGTCAGCTCACAGAGTCACTTTTGCTCTTGAGGAAGGCCAGGACGATAAGTAGAGAAACATACACTCACACACACACACGTTAACATCAGGCTCTATTAATAGGTGTAAGAGCAACAGGCTTTATTAGACGAGCAGCAGTGGGAGAGTCAAGCATACCAAGAGAGTTTTTCTGCACACACTGTGTAGCCCTCTGCTCTTTATTTATGTTTGTTCTCAAAAAGACTATGGTCTAATTAAACTGGAAATGACCCTGATAGTACCTGGTGAAACCGAGATGTATCATTATTTCACTTTGATTACAGCGAGAATTTGTGTGGTTAAAAAAGAGATATAGAGACAAATATGAAATCATCCTGTGCAAGCCGTGAAGTTTCTGAACCTTACAATAAGTTTTCAGCAGCTGTTACGTTGTCATTTAAACTTGCAACTAATAGACTTTGGCCTGTCAAAATGAAATAAGAGCTGATGTAAACATAAAGCCCATGAAGTCTGGTGTCAAAGAAAAAAAACTCCCTTTAAATCCCTTTCATTGTTACACTGTAATGGTATTATCATCAGTGGCACATGATGTATGGGACTGTAACAGTGGGCGTGCCGACAGGCACATGTAGCTCTCTGTCTCCCTGGATGAGATAGTTTTCCTTTTTAAGGCAGGTTTGTCAACGCTTTCCCCCCACAGATGCTGTCATTTACAACCTGCACAGCTTCACCATGTGAGGACGGCGCAGAGCTGGAAAGGACACCATCCATTCTCGCATCCTCGGATCATTATGTAATGAGATCATAGATGTCGCAGAAAGGGACTTTCACATGGCCCTTTGTGATCCAACAGGTCCTTTTCTTCACCTGGGCTCCTGTCTCCACCTTACCGTATGTGCTTGGTGGTCTGAAAACCTCATGTTTGAGGAGCATCAACAATTTAGCTAATAAGGGAAGTCTGTGTTTGGTTGACACATCAAAAAGCCAACGCAAACAACTCCTAACAAAATGAAAACCAATTGTGAAGAAAATCATCAATTTCAGAGAGATTGTGAGGATTATGGTTCGGAGTAGATTTGTAGAGTTGAACAATTTCCTGCAGGATAATCACATGTAATATTGCAATGCAGAAAACAGCCCAAAACACTTCAACTGAAGTCAAAAAACCTTCTCTGGTTAGAAACATGCTTATAACAAAATAAAACAAAACACAATCATTTATGAACTGTAATCTCATAGTCTTGGTCACCATTACTGGACTTCTTGGAGTGTATTTTGGCAAGTGATGAGATGGCATCTCTCACAGAAGTATTGTGTCAATAATCTCAATACACTCATTTACATATGAGACCACAGTAGTGGCAAGGCAAGTATATTTATAAATTATATTGTGTATGTTTGCAAAAGTGAAGAAAAAAACACACGGAAAAAAAGATGTTTGAAAGTCATCAAAAGAAGAAGTTTGTTTCAGATATTTTGAACATGTAAACTTGAGGCTTCTTCTCCATGTTTGGTTTGACTCAAGGACAGAAAGCAGACCTGTCCCTGATGACCTCAGCTGTCTGGATGGTCCATACTGACTAAGAAGATCACTGATGTGTTTTAGCCAAGAACCATTTTGTGTTTTATAGACCAGCAGCAGCAGCATCAAATAAATACTAGATGTTTAGTTTTACTAATTTCATTAATTTCCATCATGCACAGTTTGTTTTAAATGTTTCAGTGGTCTCACTCTTAAGCTGTTTTTTTTTTTTTTTTTTTGTCAAAACAACCTAAGAATAAGAATTAGAATTACTTTAACTTTATCCCCAAAGGGAAATTCAAAGAAGAGTGATGGAGAGAGGGGGCTGGAAGAAAATAAGACAAGTAAAGTTTTTCAAAAAGGTGGTAGATGATGATAAAAAGGGAATACTAAGGAGAAAAAAAAGACAAAGAGGAAGAAAAAGAGAGCTAAACACAATAGAGGGAGTGAGATAATGACTGCAAAGACTCGAGGAGGGCTGTTCCCAGAGTGGAGGGGGTATAAAGTGAGGGAGGGGGTAACTACAAATAGCCAAAGGCAGCAAGTTCTCCTCCAGTGCTCTCCTCTGTTGCACCTCTCATCAGGCTCTCCAATCCACCATGGCTTCCTACAGCTCCTCTGCCCAAACCGCCTCCTCCTACCGCAGACACTTCGGCCATGGTGGCTTCGCCTCACCCTCCCTCAATCGCTCCATGCTGGGCCATGGTGCTGGTGGGGGGGGTCATGTCACCTCCAGGGTCTATGAGGTGACCCGGTCCAGTTCCACACCAGCCTACAGGGTCTCCTCCGGCTACTATGGTAAGCCTCTGGGATCCTCCAGGGTCTCTGTTGGTCGCTCCTACGCTGGCATGGGCGAGACGCTGGACTTCAGCCTGGCAGATGCTCTCAATCAAGAGTTCCTGACCACACGCACCAATGAGAAAGCAGAACTGCAGCACCTGAATGACCGCTTTGCCAGCTACATTGAGAAGGTTCGCTTTCTGGAGCAGCAGAACCAGGCGATGGCAGTGGAGGTGGAGCGCCTGCGTGGACGCGAGCCGACACGCATCGCCGACCTGTACGAAGAGGAAATGAACGAGCTGAGGAGGCAGGTGGAGATCCTGACCAATCAGAGGTCACGTATAGAGGTGGAGCGAGACAACCTGGCTGATGACCTGGACAAGCTCAAACTCAGGTGGGAGGGACATGATGGCGTGTGTGTCTCTTTAAAAAAAGATCCATATTTGTAGAAACTCATAAACACAGAGCTGAACAGAGTGAACAAGTCTGGGTGATCATGTTGAACCTGGAACAAACACGTTTAGTGGAGAAAGTGGATGAATGGAGGAATATGGTGATTCATAGGCACAAGTGATGACACATGAATGTGACCTTATGGGAGCTAGATTTAACTCACTAAGTGGGAGATAAGAGGGTCTCAGCTGGCACTACCATCTGCTGTTGGTTTTGGTTACAGGGGGGCTAATTTTTGAAGGAACATGAACTTGTTTTTAGAAAATATTTTTGAATTTCAACATCAATTTGCATTATGGTTGTTGATGTCTGAGCTGTAGATGTTAAAAGACCAGAGGACTGGTTCTGTGATCCAGTTTTTACAATTACAACTCCTAAAATGAGGCTTTTGTGAATTATTGTTTGCGTGTTGGACTGTTTTTTAAAGATTTTCTACTCCCATTTACACCTGCAGGTCTGATATTGATCAATTTAATGAACATGATGCATGGCTGTGGAAAGAGACACAGCATGTTTACACTGTGCCCTTCTATATAAGGAAAGGAAAGCACTCCCACACATCTTCAGGGCCTTTAACAACCCTTCCTCTCTCCATGGTTTACATCTTAAGTGCCAGTTTTATAACAAGTGAAAGACAAGACAGGCCTTATGCAATTCAAGGTAAAACAATAGATAATCACTGAAATCTTTTATGGGGATTTGAAGGTTTTCACTTAGATTGCAATCAAAATGGAGCTTTAAAAACTTAATCTTAACTTCATTTTAATGTATTTTGATTCAGGGGTCCTTTGCAGCCTGATGACATAAAACCAGCATCTATTCACAGGAGCATGGTTTTACAGTGGAGCTTTCATTACAACCATATTGTGTTGTTTGATTTGTCTTTGGCTTGTCAGTACAGATGACTAGAGCAAGAGTTTCAAATTAACTCTAGATTGTGTTAAAACTTAACTAAGTAAATATGAGAAGTTAACAAGGAATTTTGATTAATTTTTACGATGTCTGTTACCTGCTCTAGACTCCAAGAAGAGATTCTCCAGAAAGAGGAAGCAGAGAGCAACCTGGCTGCTTTCAGGGCGGTGAGTGCCTCATGCATTACTCCTTTTATAATAGTCTGAAGTAGTTACGGCACGGCAGTCAAATGCATGTTTAACTTGGTATTGGTATTCTTTGAACTTTTAACATCTTTCAAATCGTCTGCTGCAGGATGTGGATGCCGCCACATTGGCTCGTCTGGACCTGGAGAGACGCATCGAGACACTGCAGGAGGAGATTGCATTCCTTAAGAAGATCCATGAAGAGGTTCTGTCTTTTTTCCCCTCTGTTATAACCTTCATAAATCTAATGGATCGTGGAAACTTTTTGTTTTGGCAACAACAGTCCACACTAAAATTAAATCTGGAGTAAGACCACGGGAAAACATACATTTAAAACCTGTGATTCCCTCCTCCTCTTTTTATCCCTTTAGTGCACATTTGAGATGACGTGTGCACTCTTCCAGTTTGTCAATCTGCCTGTCAGCATCTGTTGTTACATTTGTCTGCATTTGTCTGTGTGTGTGATAACAACAAGAGGATTGGAGAAGCACACAAACACAGAGAGCTTGTATGCTGGCAGCAGGTCCAAACAGTGTTACAGTAGAGCTCTGAAATCTCACACAGCAGATGTACTGCTAAAATTACTCTGTGTACCAACACTGGACATCATCGTCTCTGGACCACAGGGGCTCGTAAGCTTAGATGTATGTGTGCATGTCTGATTAAGCTTCTTTCAGTGCAAAATCATAAAAAAAAACTTCAGATCCAGATAAACAGATGGGTTTTGTGTCATTGGTTGAGGTTATTTCCTAGGTAAGCCTCAGGGAAATGGATGCATGTCAGTATCATGTTCCCAGTAATCATGTCCGTATGAGCACTCTCAGCCTGGGGACGGTCTGGCTGATGATGGCTACATGACGCCAAGTGGCTGCAGCCATATTTGAAAGCAGTCTGTTATTGTGTCTACAAGTTGTTGAGTTGCTGAATGAGGAAGTAATATTCCTATGTGTATGCATGTGGTTCTTAAGATATAATTTGACTCTAGTTAGTGAATCCTACTGTACATAAAACTAACCCTGTTGGAGACAAGTGAACACACAAATATAACCCCACACAACCAACAACCACAAAACTCTGACCTCCATCTATCTTGAACTTCTCCTACTCGACTGCCTGCAGGAGATTCGCGAGCTGCAAACTCAGATGCAGGAGACCCAGGTGCAGATCCAGATGGACATGTCTAAGCCTGATCTGACAGCAGCACTGAGAGACATCAGAGCCCAGTACGAGGGCATTGCTGCCAAAAACATCGCCGAGGCTGAGGATTGGTACAAATCAAAGGTAGGAGAGGGAGAGATTATTCATAACACATTAAATATTTTCTGACTTTATATTGTTTATATTTGACAGCTATGAATATGTGGTTAATTTATGGGACATGTCTAAGCATTCATGATAACAGTATTGTGGTGTGGCTGCAGTTAAACCTGATCTGGACCTTTATCACTTCAGGTGTCCGACCTGAACCAGGCAGTGAGCAAGAACAATGAGGCACTGAAGCAGGCCCGGCAGGAGACCATGGAGTTCAGACACCAGATCCAGTCCTACACCTGTGAGATCGACTCACTGAAAGGCACCGTATGTCTCTTACACACAGAGAAAAGATTTCAGAGCTGTGCCTCATCCTGCCCAAACATTTTCACCTTTGTCTCCTGGAAATCTCCAGAACGAGTCCCTGATGAGGCAGATGAGGGACATGGAGGAGCGCCACGGACGTGATGCGGGTGGATTCCAGGACACCATCACCAGGCTGGAGGCAGAGATAGCGAACATGAAAGATGAGATGGCACGCCACCTTCGAGAGTACCAAGACCTGCTTAACATTAAGATGGCCTTGGATGTGGAGATTGCCACCTACAGGAAGCTGCTGGAAGGGGAGGAGAGCAGGTGACGTTGTCTAAGGAAATCTGGATTGTAATTGGACAGAGTTGTCATTTCAGATTGTTGTAGGTTTGTACTGACTTGCTCTGTCTGTCTGTGCAGGATAAGCCTACCTGTGCAGAGCTACTCCACTCTGAGCTTCAGAGGTAAGACCAGACCTGCAGTTATCTAAACACACCACTAGAGGGCACACATCGCAAGGCTCTGAGTCTGTTCTCAACCACAGTCGAGTTTACACACAGATGCAGTTTTTACACTTGATTTATAATACATTGTTGTTTCTATAGCAAATAGAAGTAGCGCTCACAACGTCCATTGTGACTTAAGGTTATAGAGGTTGTAGAGGATAAAGTCAGTGAGTATCCCACTCATGAGACACTGAGATCTTGAATAGGAAACTTTTGTGAAAAAAAAAAAAAAAAAAATCATTTGCTTTGTGTTTGCAGAGACCAGCCCTGAGCAGCGCTCCTCTGAGATGCATTCAAAGAAAACTGTCCTCATCAAGACCATCGAGACCCGCGATGGAGAGGTAATCCAGATATGACCATTTTAGTTCATTTTAGTTTAGCTCCTTTTTAGTTTGGATGGAAATTACAGTCTATCTCAAAAGGGACTTTTTTCGTATTTATTACCTCACTTTAAAAAGTTTGGAACAAAATCTGGGCAACATTTTGATCCTATTAAACTTTCTTTACTGATTTAATCTCTCTTTATTGACTTTACATCGTCTGTCATTTAATACTGATCAGCACTCTTTAAAATTAAGTCAGTTTTACACTTGCCCCTTCTTGTGTTGTCCTAATGTAAGTGAATCTGGTCAAATTCTCAAACTCAACCCTAGAAGCCAGCAGCATTTTGTACCGCTCTGTAAAACACATCCTTTTGCCATATCTCTGAGAAGGCATTCCACATCATTCCAAGTAAACACCTACACGCATGCAGTGACTAGTTCACACAGTGTGCCACCTCTAACCCAATATCCTGTCCCACCTGTGTGAAAACACGCTACCCCTGCTGCCTCCTGGGGAAACATACATCCCAGACGTGCTGAGGCAGGTCATGGTTGCTCTCTTATTCTCAAGAAAAGGTGATTTGCATCATCAGACTGTCAGTGATAAAGGTGTTGCTTTTCCTCTGCCTCATATAATAAAAGCATGAAGAGATTATTGAACTTTTTCAATATAAATCATATAATTATATAAAAAAAGAAGAGCTAGGTTACTACACTTGTATGAAGACAAATAAACCTTCAAAAATACATTTGGAGCGAGCTTCGTTACATTCACATTTTAAAATGATTTCAGTTATTTATACTGAGACAACATCACAAAGACTCTTCTCTTTAACAGTGAAATCAAGAGTTGTGTATTTACACAGAGACCCTGTGTGCCGACTCTCACTCAGTATATTTCCACACACTTGAATGTCTCATGAATGTTATGAATCTGCCCCGCAGGTCGTCAGCGAGTCGACACAGCACCAGCAGGACATCATGTAACCATCTACAGAAGATAAAGAGCCGAGGAGCCGAAAAGAACATCTGATGTTCCCTGAGACAAACCGGGGTGAAAACAAACATGAAAAAGAAAACAAGTAAAGTAAAAGGACTGTACAAACTCATCAAACTGGCCTGTAATGCCCTTTGTAAGAAGTAAAGCAGGATGGAGGTTTATTAATCTCTTCAGCATAAAAATCTCCAACTTTTTTTTATTGTTTTACCTCAGAGTCAAAAACTGTGATTGATTATGTAAATTTACCCGTTTCTGAAGTGTCTGTATCTTCACAAATGATTTAAAAGGATGGGCTGCTGCAAAAAAAAAAAATCAAAAAAAGGCTTTTAGCAGT
Source organism: Xyrichtys novacula (assembly GCA_962446985.1). Classification (NCBI taxonomy): domain Eukaryota; kingdom Metazoa; phylum Chordata; class Actinopteri; order Labriformes; family Labridae; genus Xyrichtys; species Xyrichtys novacula. The sequence continues at coordinate 2,634,028 of OY660887.1, forward strand.
GTAAAATTCACTACATCACATGGAGACTTGCGACTAAAATGGCAAAAACAATGTAAAAGCAAATAGGGGGGCAATACTCGTCTCTGTCATCTAATAAAGAGTAGCAAATTTATCTAATTTAAAATGAACTTTAGGATCCTGTAGACTTTTATCCTGTTTGTCAAACTCAGTCTTTTTTCTTTACAGAGAGGATAAGGCTATCCGCAAGTGTGTGTGTGTGTGTGTGTGTGTGTGTTTGTGCTTATCAATAAAAGGACAGAAAGGACGGATGAAATGAGAAGATGGAGGAGGAGATTAAAAGGTGTCTGGAGATTAAGAGCGAGATCAAAGCAAAGAGGTTGTACAAGAAAGAAAACAAAGATGGAGAGAGAATGAGAGAGAAAGAGAGAGGAAGGGGCTTGTTTAGATGAGAGGTAATCCCTTTGACCTTTAAATATTACTTGCTAATAACGGATGGAAGAATGTCCTCGGGCGGAAAGATGACTCAGACACATTGATTGTATACAGGCCCATAAGAACACATGCTTTAATAACCATAATAATCATAATTCAGTTTTTAAAAAAGCATGGAGTTACTGGCCTACAGTGATGACATTGCACTCTCCTTTACAGAAACGGCTCGAAAATAAATAAATCAGCGAATAAATACATCCCACAGGAAAAAAAACGTGTTTCAATAAAATTAGATTTCTAAGAAAATTAAAAAGAAATGAATAAAAGTAACAAAAAAAAAAAAAAAAAAAAAAAAAAAAAAGTTAGTAAGTGCTGTGTTTTATGTACAAATTTCACATTGATGCACATGAAGGGGTGGAGGGTGTTCAGTGGAGGCCAAAATGGAGCCACACAGGGCAGACCAGGGAAGGAATGAGGGGCGAATTCATGCATTTCTGTTTCCCAAAAATGAATCTAAAAAATGTTTCACATACCCCACCCACCTTAACCCCACAATTTGCTTGCTTCTCCTTTAAAAAGGTCAAAGGTAACAAAGTATTCACATTTTCACAGGTGACAAAAATGTTACATTGTCCTAAATAAAGAAAATCAATGCACATGTTGGAAGGATTAGTCGGTTTAAGTACAAGTCTACATGGCCGTTTGTCCACTTTATCGGTCAGAATCTCTGAGCCTTATTTACATCAGCATCTCAGCCTGGTTTGGTTTATTAAAGGTGATTTCCAGCAATCAACTTCTATTTTTTTTTCCCATGCAGTTGTGAGATTTTAGATCCACACAAAAACGACCATTCCTGTGACAGTTTTTAGCTTTGACTGGTTTTCTTTTACTTTAAATTTTTAGATTTTAGCATGAATACTTTTTCAGTTGCACAGCAAAGGGTGCCATCAGAGAATGTTAGTGGGTCTTACAGCTGTGTTGGTGAAATGAGACTCTTCAGCTATGTAAATAAACGTGTCAAGGGTGAACATTTTGCACTTCAAAGGATGAAATTCAAGTTGAAAAATATGAAACTTCCATTCAAGATCTTCTTGCATTTTTTGTGTGTGAAATCTCAGCTGAGTGCCAGTGTAAATATGGCTTTCTTGTCGTCAGCTTTACCTAAAATTTGACTCATGTATCCTGACATCTGTGGATACAAGCCAGTGTAACTCGATTTTTTTTACCCTGCTTATTGTAGCTCCATGGCAACCCCCTTAAAATCCTTCTGCGATCATGTTTAATGCAAAAACAAGCCACCGATGGGAGATCTGCCAGTAACCCCCCTCCTTTTGTTGAACGACGTAGTCCATGGAGGGGCAAGGCACCCGTTAAAAACAGATCCCCCGGCCAACGGAGAGCAGTTTAAAGAGGTGAATCGTCCAGCACCAAGGGTGACAGAGGGGTTTCCCAGCTTTAAAAACAGTGAAGACGTCTCTCTCCATTTAGAGGAGAACTGAAGTCGTCCAGATGGCACACAGCAAATAAAGAAATCCTGTTTTTCTTAAAAGGGCCCTTGCTTCCATTTATGGATATTTGTTGGATATTTCAGACATAGAACATGGGCAAGTCGTATTTTGATTTTTCTGACTGTGCCTGCGTTCGAACCTGAGGCAGGTTTGCACTGAAACTGTGATACCTGATCCGCTTGGACAGTGACACGAACAGCAGGCTGCTTTGGTGTTCTTGGTTAATGCTCAAGAATGCAGCTGCTGTTCCTGCTTGTCCGAGTGCATGCATGCATTTGTGCATTTGGGACTTCTGGAAGTCAGTGCTAGGAGGTCGACCAACCCTCTGCAGCACACTGAGGCCTCCATAAAGAGAGTGGAGCTCTCTGTACTGACATATAGCTAATAAAGAGTTGACCAGATCTCACCTTTTAGGTAAGTCCAGTGATAAATAAATTTCCTTCCTCTGTGTAGCTAAGTCCTCGTCATTTTTGCAATAAAACCAGTGGTGGTTTGTTAGGTGTGATTTTACCCACGTGGAGTTGTGATTGTAGTCATGTGTCTCCCTGTTTAGACGGTTTGTTCAGGCCTCTGGGAGGTGAAGAAGTTGTCAGACCCGTAGAGAAGGTCCTGCAGCTCCAGTGAGGGGTGCAGTAGAACCACAGTCATAGCCAACATCCACCACAGCGTGGGGTCCACCGACTAGCCGGCTGGGAAAGGGCTGCCCCTGCACCTGCCGGTCCCTGAAACTCTGGATGTAGCTCTGGATAGAGTGAAGAGAGAAATGTTTTAAGATTATAAGTGATAGAAAACTCAGCATAATTTTCAACAATGGATCAGAGACTCTAAAAGCAAGGTCAAAGTTCTTCACTGGTGAGAGGACGTCTGTGTCGTAGCGGCGGATCGGGTTGGGTTTGCGTCGATAGGCCGGCTCAGCGTGAAGTTGTTTGGCCTGGTGGTGATGGGTCGAAGAAGAGCCGTGCTGCTGCTTCTTCTTCTTTTTCCGATAGCGGTCATCCCGTTGGCGAATCCGCATCACCTGCATTCTCCTCTGCTGCCGGCTGATGATGACTACAGGGAACAGGTTGAAGACAAGTGCACGGTAACTTTTTAATCATAATCATCAGTCTGCATCACAAAGAGGAAACAATATTTAATGAATGACACCTGCTTTGTGATGACAGTGACTAAGAAACTGTGAAAAGGTGGGTTTTAGGAGAGGAGGATCACTTTGTAAAATGTGAGGTTCTCATGGACATGTTTTTTCTTTTAAATTTGTGCAGCTTTACAGACACAATTTTCAATAACTCAAACACTAGATAGAAGCATAATGTTTTACTTATTAACTCCCCTATTTCAAACATGTGCTACTTAATATATAAAACAGGGTATACTTATACTTATAATTGAGATTTCAGTAAACATGCACAGTGGTTCTCACCTTTAGTGTGGGAATATCCCTCAGCTGTCACCTTCCACTGGACTATGACACCCAGCAGAGTAAGGGCAGGCCACACCCCCAGCACCACCCACGTCAACCAGCACACAGGCTTGCCAGGCGCTGCTTTCATTCGCTCGTACATGTAAAGCACAAGGGCGAAGAGCTCCACAAAGTAGTCCACAGCCACAGTGATGACTGCCGCACCAAACACAGCTGTGGACAGCGTGGTAAAGAGGCGCTGCCACTGCAAGGTGAGCACGGCAAACAGCATGCCCAGGCCAAGCAGCACGCCCAGAGGCACCCAGACGGAGCGCGGCGGGCTGTCGGAAAGCTCCTCCATGCCTACCAGGGTGGCCACGGCCACCAGCAGGCCCAGCAGCAGGCCCACCATAAAGAGGCCCACGCTGCGAACCAGCATAGTGACCAGGCCACAGAGCGTGCCGATGCCAAGGCCGATGCCCACTGAGGCCTCCACGCTCAGCTGGGTGTCCAGAACGCGCTCCTTGTAGCAGAGCATGAAGATGACGACAGAGCCGAACATCAGGCCCGTCAGGAACATCACTGCTTTAAAGCAGCGATAGCCTGAAGGAGGAGAAAGACACGGGATTATTAAACAGCTCTGCTACCTATTCACACTTTTGAAAATGAACAGATGTCTTAAAAAGTTTAGGACTCACCAAAAAAGCAGTAAATGATGCCAAAGAGGCAGCACATGGAGCAGACCACAGAGGGAACCACTTTGTAGCGTCCGCCAGGGTCCCCACAGCCATCCAGTCGCTCAGGACTCAGCTCCTGATCGGGATGGGCCAGCATTGTATCCAGGGTAGTCGTCATGGTGACCAGGAAGTAAGAAAAGAAGGGAGAAAGGAGGTGGAGAGGAGAGACGGAGGAGGAGAGGAGATCAGGTGGGAGGTGAAGGACAGGAAAGGCTATGGGGCACCACCTGTAGAGGGTGAAGGACAGAAGAAGAAGAAGATTTCTGTCACTCTTGGCAGTTGAACGGAACAGTGAAGTGAGACCTCTACTGCTTTGTGACAAAAATATATTTAGCTCAAACGACTATTTCAAGATGTTTAATTTGTATGGTGCATTCAACAACCCTCTTATTACTAGAGATGCACCGATCCATTTTTTTCCGATCCAATCCGATACCAATATCTGGGCTAAGCTGATATCCGATACCAATCTGATACTACTGTTGAATGAATGAATGTATATATCGCCCTGTACGTGAAGGCACCAGGCTTGACATTGGCCTTGTAAAAAAAGGTAACAAATTAACTGATATACATTTACTTAATATTATTTATTAACAAATTGCACATTAGCACACAACAAAAAGAAGTAAGAATTCCATGTAAACATTTAGTGCAAAAGGATAGACAGACATTGAATACAGAGGGAACAGAATCGCTGTGTTGTTGTGTTTGATATTAATTAAAAGAAAAAAAAAAGACTGGATTAGAACGCTGGATTGGAGTCATTCATCTGATATCCGATCCAGTTAATCTGTCAATATCAGAGCCGATATCCGATCCAAATATCAGATCGGTGCATTCCTACTTATTACCAGTTTCAGACTTGTAACACACCAGTTCAAAAAACTTGACTTTCTTATCACACGATGTTGCTGCAGAATGTCCATGAACGCACCACCAAGAGAAAGTTCATCATATACTAGCGCTGAAGTAAAGCTCAGTCCTCTCTGTTAAACAGTCTCAGCTTAGTGCAAAAATCTTCCTTTTCGTAAAACTGAAAAACTAACTGGTCTGGTGCTTCAGATTGGATCCTGCTTCAACATTAGAGAGCGCCACTACAGTCTAAATGAGTAAAAAGCCTGCCAGGAATCCAAACCTGTTACACTGTGAAGAAAGAGGCTTTCATGCACTGGTGGTGTAACATGATTTTGTTTTTAGTCCACACATAGTTTGGCATCCCCAATGGCAAAAACTGGAGATAATAATAGCCGAGATATCAGCGGGTGTTTGAGCCAGGGAGGCGAGCTCAATCACAGACAGGATTTTCTCTCTCTCTTTTTGATCAGGAGGCATTTAAGGGGAACAAGAATGAATGTCTTTCAGAGCACAAGGCAAACACATTTCTTTAATGGCTCTTTTTTTCTCTTGATCATCAATCATTCTGACCTTCAGCCATGACCCTACCTACACAATTCATCTAATCTAAGACAAATAATAAGATCAAGATTACTGAATTAAAATTACTTATAGATTTCATACTTAAGTTTTCCCTTCCATTCATCTGCGGTTTTTACACAATGTCAGTAATTTCTCTCTTCATTCATTATCCTTTATCTTTAAGCTTCCTCATCGCATTTTGTCTTAATGAGCAGCCACTTCAATCCTGCATCCTAAAATGTCTTTATTTTTTTCATCTACAATCTTTTTCTATCTCTTTTTAAAGTTCCCTCTGCGCTCACATAGGCCCTCTCTTTTCTTTTGTTCACACTTCTGCAGCCTCATCTGTATTCCTGTAATGTCTTTTGTTCACAGCACTTGGTAAATAAATTTGTCTGGATTTTCTCCGTCTTTGTGTCTACTCTTGTTTGTGAGCAGTCTTTTTTTTTATGTCTGCTGCACCTACATCTGTCAGTGTTTCCTGGCATGTCTGCTAAACCTCACCTTATTTCACCTCATTTCCTCCTGCCGTCATTCTTCAAATCTCTTAGTTTCCTCCCTGTTCTCTCTCAAATCTTCAATTTTCTTCGGTCCTCTCCTTCAGCAGAACCGCCATACAAAAACAAGGGGATTTACTTTGTAGTCAACCACATAGTTTTGTATATTTAGCAGTGTAGGAGTACTGCTTCTTGCAAGAACACCCACATATACTCAGAACCAGAAACAATTTATACTCAAAATATGCTAATGTATGCAGACAAACAAATACTATACAATACAGCGGATACTGTTCAGTCTATAAACCTGGTCAAACACCCTAACCCTCAAAGATAAAGAAACTGCACTAAAGTAAAATACATTGTTATATTTATATTTCAATGTTATGCTAAAAGGCACAAAAAGGGGAGGATGATAATTTGACTTTCACCTTTTCCTCCTTCACCTCCTCCCTCTGGCTGTTTTCGTTCTCTCCATCTCGGGGTGACTTCAGTTCAGTCTGACTCTGTAGGGTTTCTGGGTCAAAGTTGCTTATGCAACTCTCGTCTAGGGAACTTTGTTCTGATATTCATGAGCTCCTTCACCCCTCACTTTCTCTTGTCCTCTTTTTACCACTCTCCTCTTTTGTTTCCTTCTTTCACATATCCTACTTCCTCTTCTTCCAGTGCCTCCTTTGCCCTACTTTTTCTCACTTTCATCACTCACTTTCATCCCTTTGTTTTTAGCTGCTTTTCTCCCTGAGCGCTGACTCATGTGCGCGGCTAATAATCTGTTTGTGTCATGTATGGGGGATGAAACAGGTCTTGCATGTTTGACAATTTACAAGGGCGGCAGACAAAGTGGTTACGTGCTAAATCCTTACTGTGTCTAGCTGCTTCTGCTTTAAATGTGACCTTTGACCCCTTTTTTTCAGCAAAATAATCTCCAAAAGCTTTCAAAGATTTTTTCTAAAAAGTTCAGGCAGTTTTTGATGAAAAAATGCTTTCTATTTAAGAGTTTAGCAATCACTATTAATCTAGTGTTTGTGTCTTTACGTTAGAGATTAAGGCACGCTCAGTTGGAGCACAAAGTCAGAAAATACAGGGAAACAATGGAGTGGTTCTCCCACAAACATGCAAATCATCAACACTGACATTTAGAAACAGGTTCTATCTTGTTGTGACTGCATAAACCAAAGTGTCATACAGACAAATAAAACTACAGGGGAGGTATGAAGTGTAAGTTCTTCTCAGCAAACAACAGTCCAGATCAGTGATTTCCAGAAGTCTCCTCATCAGTGAACATCCATCTGACAGACAGGTTAAACAAGTGCTTAAAATAACCTGCATCAGTCGATTTAAAACTACATATGAGAACAGCACTTTAAACACAGTAATACACAGACATTTTGCAGTGGTGTAACTCTTTTCTTTTTGAAGAATTAACTTCCCTGAGCTATAAGACAGTAGAAACTGAAATGAGGAAATTTGACTTTACCCAAAAGTAAGACTGTGTTAATGGAGCATTTTTGGAGAAATCTTGAATGTAAACACTACCCCTCCCAACCAGTTTTCCAGCAAGCCCCGCCCTAAAAACAGACGCTCGTGCTCGCTCGTACCATTCCAATTAAATTCAGATATAATGCAGGTAAATACTTCAGATAATTACAAATGGGGCCCAGTCAACGTGAAAGTAAAAAGTCCCCATCCTTTATGCTTCATTGACGTCAACCCAGCTTTTTAGCTCTGTCCGGGTGGTCTACCTCCGTTTTAAGCGCCCGTTATTCTGCCAGAGTCTCTGGTATTTACTTCTTTTTCTTGTGTTGGCAGTTGTGGCCAAAGGAGGATTCAGACAATTTTCTGTACTTTCTGGTTGGTTTCTACTGTCCGATATTGTAGCACGCTAACTTTGTTTGGGCTTGTGCACGTTGTTCGAGGATGTAGAGCGTGCCTCACAACCAATCAGGTCGGGGAGGTGGAGAACGACTCTGTTTACAATCAGAATGAGCGGACCACCCAACAATTTTAAAATGTTGACTACACAGGCACAAGAGAGCACAGCGATATCGTGATATTCCCACATTTTATCAATAACTAATAGCTATTTACTGATATTAAAAGCTTTTTGGCATATACACCACAAAAAGAATACTTTTTTAACGGATTCCTGCCTACCCCACATTTAAGTCAACTGCACAGAATACATGGGTTTGGCAGAGAAGCATCTCCATTTGAATAGAACCATAATATTAAAAACCGTCAGTAGGAAGAGGCTGATAAAAACTTCAATCATGCCCAAAAATGTCTTCACATTCACACACATGCAAAAGCACTCATGCACACTCACAGTCCTCAAACACTTCTAGATACACACTCACATTTTTATCCCCATTTCCATCTAAGCATGTCGTATTAATAATCATCTCTTGGTGGAGGATTAATGGGTCATGACCGAGTAAACCTGTGTCTGTTTGTGTGTAAAAGCCGTTTTTGTGCAGCACTGCTTATGTTTGCAGACAGATCGCCCTCTAAAAAAAATTAAAACACACAAAGAGAAAATAAAGGACTGAGGAACTTCTTCTGCCGCTGTCCTCATCAGCTGCACTCAAAAAAACAACAACACAGTTCCCCTCCTCCCGACCTGCTTCCTGTCTGTTGCCATGACTACAAAAGGATGCTGACAGACAGCCGGCAGTTGGCTCCAGTCCAAAGTCTGACCAATGGAGGAGCTGCTTAAACTCCCGTAGCAACAGCATGAGAGCCAATCAGTGGGCTTGTCTGTTTCCTCTGAATGTGTTCAGAGACAACAGGATGTCTGAGTGTGAGTGTGTGACATAGCAGCTCCTGCTCCTAAAGAAATCATAATTAATCATAATTAATTGATCACATTTTAATTGCAATAATAGACCTACATCAGTTTGTTGTTGTACATGCACCCTTTTACACTCAGTTGGCACATATACACCAAGAAATACAGCAGAGGGCCAACACAGGGATTTTGGGATGCAAAGATACAGGGTTAAATTTGCAGATGAAAACTGCCTCTCTCTTATTTTCACCTTCTGCCATCTCTCTGTTATAACCAAAGTCACTAAATAAATAAATTTTTGTACGTGAAATCAAAAACTAAGTAAAGTAGCGAGATCTAAACATTTGAATTGCTGCTATCTCCTCTAAAATGTCCTCTTGTCTGTCAGTTTGAAATGAAGAGCTAAATTTAGTTAAAATAAAGTTTGAAATAAACAATGAAGCAGCAAAAACAACAAAAACCTCTCTATAACTATAACTCCTCCGAACACAGTCATCATTCTCTTGTTTGAGGTCAAAGTTCATCATTGTTCTAAATGTTTGTGGATCAGTCAGTCAGATCGGGACACACTGACACAAATGAGCAGTCCTCTCCAACCATGACATCATCAGTCTGAGCTCTGCGGCGGCGGTGGCAGCGGATGAAAACACGACCAAGTCTTTTCATGAATAAAGAAGTCGTGTCTATTAATAACCACCGAGGATGAGAACCACATGCTGCATCAGGTCTGACCTACATGTTCAAGTCCACAACACAGCTCAGCTCCTTTTGTTTAACACTTACATCTCTGCACGAATGAAGTAAACCGTGTTATTTTAATTATGTCTGCACCACATTATACTAAAATCTTTAACTGGAACCAACCTGTTTCAAAGGCAGCACAAAATACCTCAACAAACATGTAGGGATGTCAAAACAAGACAAGAAAATCCTTGTCTGCGTACAGACCAGGACTGCATGTAAACAAGGCTGATGTTTTTAGGTGTTATAGGAAGTTTGAACAATGACGGTTCATAATTCAAAACTCATTAATGATTTATGTTTCAACAAAATTATCTTGACCTTCTCTCAGTCTACCAAAGACCGAGAACTCAAAGACCTGAAAGGGAGACGCGCCCACAGCATATATCACAGAGTAAATACGCCCTCTTCTAATGCTCTCATGCCCACACAGGCCGAGTCCAAATGAGTTACATCACTGTCCTGCAGCTCAGTGCTGATGTATGCTAAAAAGAAACATCACTTCAGAGAAGTTTTCTAGAAATGTCAGCCTTGACCAAAGTGGCTAATCGGCCAGCTAACAGATGCTACAGGCTGTTTATGATGTATTAGTTTCTTTTTTTTTTTTCCAAATTGTACTTTCTTTTTCCTTTATTGGTTTCTACAGTTCATAAAACCACCATAAGGGGCTTTTATTTGTATTTATTCTGCTTGAACATGCTGATATGTGATGTTGCATGGAGAGTCAAATGAATTTAAGCTCAAAGTTGTTTTGATTTCCAAATTATGAAGTTTATTGATCTCCTTTTTTCATTCTGTCTTAGTGTGTTGGCAAGTTCATGTGTGTACATGTGCAAGCATTGATTGACAGCTCACCATGTTGATCCAGTCAGACGAGGGTAGGATGTCTGGTGTCGTGTTAAGCTCCCTGAATGACCTTGACAGATTCCTCTAAACAAGAGGCAGAAAATCAAATAGCCTGGTCTCTGAGGCTTTGTTGATTTACCACTCAATGTGTGCTAAAAAACTTGTCCTTATTTGTGGTTAGAATTTGGACTGAAAGATTTATTTAAATTAATGTAAAGCATGACTGCAAAATGACCAGAAAGCAAAGAAAGTTCAGTTCAGGAGTCAGAGTTGTTGTTCTTACTGAGAACAACAAATCTGCAGAGTTGAAAAACTTCACACCAGACCATCTGTATAATAGATCAAGTGCTTCATCCTTGGCTGTATCACACAACAGATTCCTTCACCAACATAAAAACAACTAACAGCGTGATTATTATGTGTCACAGTCGTGACTGACGCCGAGGCCGTGATGATGCATACTACCATCCAACGAGGAGGTAAGTGACATCTGACAATGACTGATCGTGGTGGGCCTGCTGTTGAATGAGGATCCAACTGTGCCAAAACAATCTAGATCTAGTGCATGACGGTACACGGATCTTGATCTCTGCGTGTAATTCCCTTAAAACTGACAGTTACGGATGACAAATGTGAAAAAGATTGGATTTGTTTTTCAGGTGAAGACCAGATTTCACAACAGGAAGAAGAAATGGTGAAAGTTGAGAAAAGCTGACTTAAAAGTATCAGATTAAATAAAGGGCCTCTGACAGGAATTACATTTTATAATAATCAGGTTTCTCCCTAAAGATCCTGATAAATTAAAACATTCCCACCTCTAACTTTTCTCTCACTTGTAACCACCATAAACAGAAGCAGGCATTGTTTCTGTAGATGAGCTTGGCAGACATCCTCCTGATACTCCTCATTCATCTCAAGCAGGTTTAGAAACATGCGGGCAAAACACTCTGGATATAAACAGACAAGGTGGGAGAGAAACGACTAGATGAAAAGAGAGTCGTAAAGCAGAAGAAAAAAAAAGGAAAAAAAGGGAAAACAAACGCCAGTGGCTTTCCCACAATGTTGTGTTACATAACTGCCTCATGATGCTTTACTCACTGCACTTCAGCTCCTTCCCAGACCTTTTGGAAGTGGCCACAATTCCCTTGATTCAAAACAAGGATTAATAAATATAAACCTCACTGTGTTGGCAAGAATTGCTGTGCTAAAATAAGACCAACTAATTCTGCACAGTGAAAAGGAGAAAATAGGTTCACAGCCACAAACACAGAAGGATGGGTCAGATGATTTTCACTTGGCTGCCTGTCGTTCAGGGTCCTCCTAGACTACCTCAGGATGTCTTCAGACACAGCTTTGATTTAAAAGCCCCTGGAGGTGTGAATAATTACATAATGTGTATTTACAAGTACGATTGAAAACAGCGTTGACAGAACTGTCATTACTGTTCACAACAACAAACAACGACCTTTCTTGGATCACTTAACAAGATCGTTATCAGAGTGTCACACTAAAGAAGATCCTCTAATAAAAAAATAGCTGGCCTTAAAACCAAAAGATTGCAAGTGAATCTCTTCAATCTCTCCATCACTGACCTGAGAAATGTGCCGGGCTGACCGAGGCTGCAACATGCCCTCATCCAAACCTCTCCTCCCTCAAAAACCGTGTCTGAATTCCAGTCGCTTAATGAGAAAATGAGCCGGAGCACATGATGGAGACAGACCTCTCTCTGTCTCTCTGTGTTGTTCATGAGCTATCCAAGGTAACAGGCTGGTGGGAGAGCTGCCAGAAACAGGCCTGTTCATGACGAGCCCAGAGCGAGCTGCCAGCATCCCACCGCTCGCAGCGGAAGGCCTAGTGTGTCACAGACTACATGTCAGCTTCCGGGACAGAGCGGCTGTTGTCGTCAATGGCCCTGCCGATAACCTGGTATGCCAAACACTATTCCCCTGCACATGTCAATCAATACCAGCTTGGGTTGCAGTGGAAACGTGACAGTGCAAGGGAAAGCATGTAGTTGGTGGGGGGAAGGATGTTTGCATCTGTCTGTGTGTGTGATCACGTGTTTGAGTCAGACTTTGACAAGAGGCAGATCAGACAGGTCGAGACATGATATAACACAACAGCTCCAAGACAATGCTCCAAACATGACAGGGGGATTCTGCTTTCCAGGGAATGATGGAAAGGCCAGAAGAAAGATAGGAAATAAAACACCAAACATGTCACAATCACAGGGTTTGCTGCACCTCCTTATCATTGATAAAAGTCAACTGGGCCGCTGACTGTTCCTGGACAAAACGAGCAAATAATAATGATCCTATTAATAACTTCAAACATCAAAATAATCTGATAATCAACCGCCTGAAACTTGGGGTTCGGACCTTTAACAAAACCGACCACCAGAGCCCTCAAACAGCTGATATACAGTTCATTTCTACAGATCTGCAACATTAAACAAAGGACATCATCAGAAAAACACAAAAACAAATACCAAGCTGATAAACAAAATAGATGCTGGGTCTTCTTTACACAGACACAAACAGATTATTGAGATTCTTTACGAGTGCCTACCAAAATGAGTCAAATAAGGGTGTCATCTCTACACATCATAAAGGACTTAAAGACACCTAACTTTGGATTATATTGGAAAAAAATGGGAAAAAAGGGGAACATGTTAATATCAGATGGTGTTTAGGTTGAGGTTATATGTGTGCTAACTCCTGTAGAAATGCACCAACTCTCATGTATGGCTTGAGTTTGGATGGAAATGTTTGATTAGAGTAAATATTTCACAGGAGGGGTTTTAAGGAGGTGAACTGCTGGCATATGTTCTTGGAGTAACTAGAGTCAAGACCCTTCTAGGCAAAGGTTCATAAAGCATGAAAAAGTTGACTTAGCTTGGATTATTCTTGGTAAATTAAGATTTTCAGAGAAGGTCTGCTGATCAATTGTATCTGTTTAGCATTTTGATTTGGAAGTATCATGTGTTATGTTTGACGTTGCATTTAGTGATGAAAATTCTTAAGTACTGAGGACTGTAGAGGAAATTTACATTAGTCCTTTGTGATAGCTGCTGTCCCATTGCAAATCTAGGTTATTTAACAACTTGAAGTAAAATCAAGGCTCTAGTCTTTAAATGAAAGAGGGTGACTCACTTCAGTTATTTTAAAACAAGAACACTCTGTGATTTGTGCTTATGAACATTATTTACAGAAATCGGCAGCTCTCACCCACAGACGCCCGCACCGCTCCGGTAAGAGTCGTGGCACGACCGCCGGTGCTAAGAGGCCGAGGCGTTTTTACACCTCCTCAGACGCTCGCTGTGCAGGTTACATAAGGCTGAGAGTGAATGGGTTGCTCCAGTTATAAAACCACATTTAGCAGATGCCATTTCCTCTGATTTGACAAAATGTAGGGAATCTGCTGAGAAAATAATATCAAAGAGAGAAGAGGAAGAGGAAGTCTCTATCTGTGTCAGACTCTTTTTTTTTATAGCTGTTATCCTGATTGCTATATCTTCATTCACTGCAATAAATTAGGAAATGATTAAATGTCAACAATGTTTCTCTTACTCAGCATGAACATTTTACTTGTTGTAAAGAGGCCATGCTCTTTTACCGCTTTGATAAAGTCAGATGAAGCTTTAGCTAACAGTCTTTGATCATTCAGTGGTGGAAAATCTGCTTTGTACATGGATCTTGCTTTGCAAACACAGTTCATGTGTAAAGCAAAAAAAAACAGCGGACACATGACAGAAACTGTCAAATGTATCAGCTAATAAGCACTATTTTAAATTTTTGTTAAAACAAACTTGTTAAAAATGGCAAAATATTGAACAACTTCAATGAACATGACATTTTTTCCTCATCCTGCAAGAGCTGAACCAAATGTGGTCAAAATAAGAAAAGTTATTCATTTTAAAAGACACAGCTGTCAATTCTTAGCTGTATTTATGTCAATTTAAAAAACAACAACATTTTAATGGTATTTTTTTTAATTCAGTAAATAATGCAGAGAGAGAAAATATATCTCCTTCCAGTCTTACAGAGGACAATCACACGCTGTTTTCCTCCTTTTACTCGTGAACTTTAAACGTAAAATCACGGGATTATCAAATATGGAGGGGTTTCATTTCTCCTCTTTTCTGCAAAATAAATCCCAAACAGAAACCAAGACATGTCAGTTCTAAAAACTACTTAAAGTTCAGAAATGAGATAACAAAAAACGCTCACATTTTCATTTCCATCTCTCCTTTTTTCCTGGTATCTTTGTTCAGCCTGCAGGAAAATGAATAGAGAGCTCTAAGAGTTTAATCGTCTTCACTTTGATCACTTGACATCGGTCTCTTTGTCATCAGAGCAGCATTGATAATCCTCATCTCTGTTTGGTCTGTGCATCGCTGATAGAGAGATAATGAGATTCGATTGAATGTTGAGCGGCCTGAGAGGAGGTCAGGCGAGCTGTGGATTAACAGCAGGCCTTTTACGATCCTTCAGGTCCTTCAGTCTGCACTGGAATCCTGCAGGTTCCTCTCAGGTGACAGGAGACGTGCAGCAGCATGTCTACGGACTTACAGAAAGCAAAAACATATTTACATAACAGCTAAACTTCTCAAACAAGGGCCTCTTTTCTTTACCCTGTTTAATTCTGCAGCTCAGTATGACCGGACAGCTCCAGACCAGCTCTCTGTTTTCCCCGTCAGCTGCCACCCTGCAGGAGCAGCTCAGGAATATCAATGATGTTTGTTCCCTTGAAGGAGAAACTAAAGACAGGGTCAGAGCTCAGTCCAGCATGAGAATCAGCTTCCTTTTGACTTGAACTCTAGTTTTATTCACAAAACGGATGAATATCACAAAAGCATGATGTGTCCGTGTCATTTGCAGAAAATTACAGGTTCCTAAAAACTTCATTTGCTGCACAAAAACTGTTTTCAGATAGTGGTGCATCGATCCGCTTCCAGTTCAGACACAGTCTCAGAGATTAATTTTGGACTACTTAAAGCTTTGCAGGGTGGAGGATGGGACATACTTCCCCCTTCCCATCTGTTTTAGCGCCACCCTGCTTTTCTTCTTCACAGAGCATCAGTCTAAAAAACTCTTACTTTAGATGTCATACTTAAAAGGAGACTCAAATACTGATCCTGATTTTGTTCATGAGATATTCAATGATGCTGATCAATGCCTGGTACTGACACGTGCAGGAATAACCCATGATGCTCTCTGCCTACCCTTGTGTGACACCTCCAATCGCAGTTTGGTGTAATCACACAACAGGGGAGAGTCGATACCTCTCGACGAGTTTCCAAAGAGAGATCCTGCGATCATCAACCCATCAGTGATTCAGCCACGAAAGATAATGAAGCACAATAACACAGCGGTGAACTTCAGAGTGCAGGGCTTTGAAGCTTATTGTGCTATGAAACTAATTCATTTGTATGCTAAATTACAAAAGAAAGGATTTCAGATAACACACTAACACACCTGAGCAGAGCAACAGTTTTCAAGAAGAGTCCAGAGTCTCTTCAGGTTTGCACTATCTGCCTCCCTGCACCTGTCAGCTCCAACAACAAGCTCTGATCCTCTGTGCCAACATCTGGCCTCAGCTGCCTGCAGGTCTCTGCTCACTGTGAGAGACTGTACACTCATTAGCACATGTCTGTCCCATCATCGCTGCTCAGCCATAAATGCTTCATAGCAAACTCAGACATGGACTCACCCTGCTGCTGATGCTGCAAGCAACTAGGAATGGTAAACAATCAGGAACTCATGCTATCAGTTACCTTTGTAGGGGCAAAGGTACACTCACTGATGCATATAACAGTGATTATTTTTATATTTATACTTGTCAAGGAGGAAAATATGACCAAAATGTAAATGCAACACATAAATGCAACGAATGCCACATGTAAAAACAACAACAGCACAACAAGAGGCACAGCTTGTAGCTCGTGCTGTTACTGGATGTTGATCAGATCATAGAAGATGCAACAGCTGGAGAATAAGCTGCCTTACCCTCAGCAGACTCAGACAGACAAGAGAGGAGGGGGTGAGGAGGAGTCGGGGAGACAGGGCGAGGGAGGATGCAAGCAGCCTCATGCTGGAGATGTTGACCCACTCCTGGATCTGAGGCAACGTGTTGTGGCATTTTCATTCCCCCGGTGAGGCTGCAGAGCTCGAGTTGTGCCGCCTGACTGCCCTGATAAGACGGCATCCTGACACTCAGTGAATACACAAAGAGCTCGCAGGGACTGTTAAAAAGTCTGCAGGGTTTTTATCAGGCAGCTGCTCTCCCTGTTTCATAACTTCAGATTGTAAAGCTCACAACACATCAAGAGTTATTTTTGACATGAAAAATCGTCTTTTGACTTCTTTTCAACCTGCTTCTGCTTTAGTTAGCAGTTTCCTACATTACCCAGGATGCCTTGAGATGCCCCCTAGGGAACATCAATCCAGTCAACTTGCACTGGATTATAGATGAAGGTAGAACAGTCAGAGTCAAACTCCTTCTGTCAAGCTTGAACCCGGATTGCAAAGCTCCTGGAGAGGCTTGATTTCTTCGAGTCTGACAGATTTAGTTATGTCAAACTGCAGTTTCAGATAGAATCTGAGTAAACAGAACTCTGATGGGAGTTTTAGTGTTCAGTGTTTGGGGATTTTGAACCATTTACAGAGACGTTTACAGAGAGACAACATTTAAGACTCATTCCTGAATCATTTCCACTTTCACTTCATTTCAAACTAATGAAAGGTGAAATCAGGCTCATCACTCAGAGAGGACCCCTGGGTGTCTCCAACCTCCACAGCTTGTCACACGGATCCATTAACCAGAAATAGAAACACATTACAGGTCTCACACTCTGAGTTCATCCAGAGCCAGTCAGCTGGAGTCACAGGTTTCAGCCTCTGGGTGTAACCTCAGATAATATATCAGTTATTGTGTTGATTCATTTGTGAATCATATCAGGAATATATAATAAAGCAAATGGTCTGTGCCAAAATGATCTGAATTATGCACTGGTACAGTAGACAGAGTGAAATCCTCACACTTGAGCGGCTTATATGGAGAATGTTAATTCCAGATTTTGCAGGGTTTAATCAGCCCAGTTATCCTGTATTATGGGGATATTAAACCTACACTGAGTTACAAATTGGTCCTCGGTTTGTTTGGGACTCCTTCAGGGACCCTTTTGGTGAGCTCATGTTCCAGAAAAACTGGACACAACTTTCTCTGTCCAGTAAAGACACCATCTATTCATCCACATCCATCTGCTGTAATGAGAACCAATTGACTCTGAGTGATGATCGACCCTGATGCGGCCATCCGGGTCAGACATTACCGACCTCCATCACACGCAGCCAGCTGACCTCAATTACAGCGACAATACTCTCCATCAAACACATCAGTGTTGCCTTCAGGAACACCGGCCCCCTACTGTTGATTTAATACTACATTTCCCGGTTTCATCCTGTTTGATAGCAGGTGTGTGCGTGCATATGTCTGAGACAAAAGAGGCGCACCGTGCGCGTCTGTCGGCCACTTACCATCATCCCCGACAAACTGACGCTCCTCGTCCGCGTTCAGATGTCGGCAAAAGGAGCGTCCTAAGCCCGAAACATCGAGCATTTTCAGCGTTTTCTTCCTCCACCTGAGTGTATTCCCGTTAGTGTGGAGCTCCGTCTCTCCCCGGCAGACTGCAGGGCGGTGGATCCCCGACCTGACTAGTCCTCCATGGGGGAAAACACATATAAAACACCGACTGAATCCACAATAATCCGGTTACATTCCGGATGGGAAGCGCAAATGTTTCTGCAAAATGTGCACGAGGAGATAGACCATCCAGGTTGTGGTCTGGATGGACGGATGGTTGAATGGATGGAGGTGTTGAGCCTCACGGTGAGTCTGTGGAGGAAGGTGGCCTCCGCTGCAAAAAATGACGGCTGAACGGCTGCATGACATTTACTGACTCTGGAGAAAAAATGTTCAGAAAGCAAAGCTGGGGATTTCTACAGCGGCTCCTACAGGCTGAGACTTTACACACACCCTAAAGTAACACCAAACAAATCAATATTTGGACAGACAGCTTTTAAATCCTCAGATTAAGATTTTTCAAAAGAGCATAGGATTTCTTCTGCTTTATTTAACATGTAAACTAGACTTTAATCCAGTCCTGACAGAATAAAGCTTTACTTTTCTCCTTTTTCTCTCTTTTATTCTCCTGTTCCCCGTGCATGTCCATGTCCATCATCCTGTCTTCTGGCAGGCATCTAAAATAGTCAAGACTGTACTATTAGCTGTCTATTTAATATCAACATGTGCAAGAAAAAAACAAAAATAAAAAAAACACTGAGCTGGACATCTTTTACAGTACGCAACGTCATTACGCAGAGGAAAGTGGGCGACGTCAAACCTTTCAAAATAAACTTCACAAACACATGAGGGAATAACAACTACAATACTTCACAACTATCCAATATTCATCAAGAAAAAAGCCATTAAAACCACTGAGTTATGCCTTGTATGTATTTTATTGAACTAATAACAATGCTTTGTATACTATTTGAATACTGTGACCCCCTGACATTGTATTGTTCTGTTTTGTTTTCACCTAACTTTGAAATAAAGTTTAAGATATAATAATAATAATAATAATAATAATAATAATAATAATAATAATAATAATAATGATAACTGAGTAGACTTAATGAACACCTATCGCCTCACAAGGAGTTAATTAAAGTGAATCTGCAGGTGTGACAATTGAAATGTAAACTGATACTTTGGCACCTGGACTTTAAAACTCAACTAGACCTGGGTAAGAATTGAACCTGCAACCTCAGGAGTCCGAGCCAGACTTCTTATCCTCCAAGCCATGTAGACACACAGAAGTATACCAGTTTTTTCCTATTTAACTCTCCTTTCTAGACACTAGACTTTAAATTTCACTTGAACCTGGATAAGGTAAGGATTGAACCCACAACCTCAGGAGTCCTAGTCAGTCTCCTTATCCTCTGAGGTATGTGGACACACAGAAGTAGCCTGCTTGTTTCCTCTTTAACTCTCCTTTCTAGACACTGGACTTTAAAATTCTTACCAAGACTTGGATATGGTTCTAACCCACAACACAGGACTGTAAGTCAATCCACGAACCCTCAGAGCCACTGAGACACAATCTTGACATGTTCAGTCCTTAACATACACCCACTAAAACTAAATTCTTTCTTCAGCAGGTGAACAAAAAGATACCAAATAAAAATACTCTGAAAATATACGTTTTATTTGTATCTCATCTTCAAATACATTTTAATAGAAGATATAAACTGCTGCTAAAACAAAAGCATACAAAGGTGATATTAAGTACAAACACAGGTATGGTTAAAATCTCTTTAAAAAAATTGAGCTTAGTAAAATAATATATCCAGTTAAAGCTATTTACACATTAAACAGATCAGAGCTGCTTCACCTTCTGTACCTTTATTCCCACCTCTCCTTTCCTACTCTCTTTCTTTTTCTTCTCTCATTTCGATCTTTCTCAGTCCTCTTGTCTTTATCAATCAAATCTGATTTCATGATAAAAAAGCTAAAACTGGTATCATAGCAGGCTGTTTGTCTTGTTGCCAGAGGGGGGCAGCAGAAAGCAGTAAAACACACACAAACATACCAGACATGCCTTTTCAGAGTCTGAGCATCAAACTTAAACACTTGATTGGAGGCTGTGAGCTGTATGTCACATTTTGGGGATGGAGTGGGCACAGTGTGTCCCCCAGAATCATGAACTGATTTGTTCCATTTCTAGGATGACTCAAGCAGTAAGCACCTTTAGTTCAGTCCCTGCAAGAATATCCCGATTAAACTTAAAGGAAACTTGTCGAATTTGTTTTTAATTTTTTTTTAATCAAGTGGGAAGATCGCTTTCAGTGCAGCAAAGTTAGAGTTATTACAGCCTCAGTACACAGGGTGGAGCCTCCATCAGGCTCGTGGCAGGAAGCGCAGGTTGATGGGCTTTGCAGGGATGAGCAGGGTTCTTGTTTTCGGCTCCACGACCGTGGCGCCATCTTTAGGCTGGACCTCATAGTGCTGCATCAACTGCAGGATGACACACATTAATCACTGTACCTATCATGACTAGCCTTTCATGAATCAAAGCTTTATCTCTCACCCTGGACAAGGCAAAGTGCATCTCCATCTCGGCCACTCTCTTCCCCACACAGGCTCGTACCCCAACACCAAAGGGGATGAAGCTGTAAGGATGATGCTGGTAGAAGCTGGACTTCCCCCTTCTGCCACAGGTGCTGCTGGGTACCTCAGCACGAAGCCAGCGCTCTGGGATGAAGAGCTCTGCATCTACAAACTCCGCCTCATCGTGACTGGTTGCATAATGACACAGATGGAACTGAGTCTGAAAAGAAAGTCGGCACATCAGTTTCTCTAAAGCAGTTACCACCACACTCTCAAAGAAAACCACATCCTACCTTTTTTGGGAACCAGTAGTTGTCCACAACCACCTCGTTCTCTGAAATAAAGCGTCCATTTCCAGGGACCACAGGATAGAGGCTGACGTAGACACAGATGACAATCACATTTCAAATCAGAGCAATGTGGCCTGGAGCACATGTTTGTCTAGTAGTCAATTCCTCTTTATTGTTTTTGGACCTCTGTTTAAGACCAGATAAAGATAACAGCTGATGTCAAACAGGTTTGTAGCTCTGCCCGCACAGATCAGAGCAGAGGTAGTAGATGTGAAGCAACATGCCAAAATACTCACTGACATGGAAAACTTTTGAATAATCAAACATCTACTTATGTTCCTCTTCTATAGTGGAATATTTAACAGATGGCAGAAAACAATCCAGCCGTTGTTTATCATTTGCACACTGAAAAAAATGCTGCAGCCACATCTCAGCATTGAATCATTTCCCAAAAATATTTGACATTTTCTCTAATGATTGGCATTGATTCTTGGTTTCTGTCTGTCTCTTTAAAACAAGTATTTAAAAAGAGGAATCAGTGCTCAGAACTGGTGCACAATCTTTTGTGTTCATAGAGACAAACCCTTTCAGCTCACCGTAATGTCTCTTTGATAACAGCTTTTAGGAACGGCATCCTGCTCAGGTCTTCTGTGGTTGGCTCACGTCTGCCCGGACACACAGAGTTCACCTCTTTGTATAGATAATTCTGGGCCGCCTGGTCCCCCGCTAAATGGTACAACGCCCAGGACAGCGTGTTGGAGGTCTGAGGGGAAAAGAGAGCAGGAGTAAAATAGGGGCTTTGTTCTCTGAGTAGAAACGATGGAAACAAAGCAAATGAACAGTCTTTGGAGTTAATGAATCATCACTCCAGCTTGTTTCTTAGTTTTCACTTCTGTGTTTTTTGATTCCACAGAAAGTGATTTCCAAATCAAACCATGATGATTTCACCCTCAGGCCACAGTTGAGCAGAAATAACATTTCACAAACCTTCAGCTTGTAGCCAGAACATTAACAAGCCTCAACCTCACCGGGGAATGCAGCCAGACGAGCTCTGCCTACGAGAAGCAACAAAAGCTGTGCTATGTCCCTCTGCAAAACACTGGTTTAACTGCGGGGCGCAGAGAGCTGCAGGAATGTTTCTTTAAGAGAAATCAGTCTGATCTCTGTCGGCGTCAAAATAGATATATCCTGACTGAAAAGTGTCTTTTTCTGACAAAGTGACAAAGTTAATGTGTGTTGTACAAATGTGTGAGGAAGAGGGAATGTTGCCAGACGATCCTGAGTCAAAGTCCACACCTCTAGTTAAGTGAGTAAGATCAGAGCAGGAGCTTTTTCAAACCAAGTCAGCGGAAAGTAAGAGTATGGGTTTTTGAGAAAAGACAGCCCCAGAGCTTCGTAGGAAATCCAGTTTTAGGACTGTGCCAATCAGCTACATCAGCATATGACGAAGGAATGAGAGAAGAAAAAGCAGCCCAGAGGGAGCGGAGACAGAGGCACAGTGTTTATCTGCAAAAGCTCTTTTAGCTTGAACTTGGCAGCACAGCTGTGTGTTTTAAAAAGGCAGGAAGCAGAATGACAATCATTCCCCATATGGTGAGATGTATGTATATGATGTAAGTGTATGAACTAAGACCATCACACCCCTCTCACCGTGTCGACCCCTCCCAGCAGCAGCTCCGTGATGCTGATATAGACCTCAGCCGTGGTCAGTTTGTCAGAAGACAGCAGGTAGGTCAGGTACATCCCCTCTGTCTGCTCACCACTGCACATCTGAGTTTTTATCTCAGCAAGTCTTCTGTCGATGAGGGTCTGAGCTGTCCGAGTCAAAAACACACAAACACAACACTCGCCAGGTGAGACACGAACACAATCGAATCAATACAGTGAAAAAAAGGACAATGAAACAAATTAAAATCTGTTGAAAAAATGAAATAAAGTCCAATTAGTCTAAGATCCGGATTAAAAGCTTGGTCTTTAACTTTAACATATTTTCTTTTTAAACACAGAAAGAGCTTGCTGTCCTAATATTAAAGGCAGTGAATTCAAGAGTTTCAGTGCAGATACACACAAAGCTCTCTCTCTCAGGTGCTTGTGTATTTTTGTGTAAACTCATGAAAAAAGGGAAAAGGGAAGATATTTTCTTCTTTAACTGTGTCTTATGCTGCATACCTACGTCACAGAGGTCGTCCCAGGCCTTCACAAAACGTCCCCAGTAAGGGAAGATACTGCGGCTCCAGCGGGGGAAGAACACCACAGTCTCTGACAGCTTCAGCATGTCATTGACGGCACGGATGAAACGCAGCGTGTCCTCTGGAATCTCCTCCTGCAGGCAGCCCAACCTGGTCTCAAACAAGATGGAGGAGATACCTGCAAGGAGGCAAGATTTAGTCTGAAAGTGACACCATGACCTCTATCACTTCTACCGTGACAAACCCACCTTCAAAGCCAAATTTGTAGAGCTCAGCAGCTATATCCGAGACAGTTGTCTGATCCTGGCTGCGACATCGGAGGAGCTCAATACGCTGCAGCAGATCCCCAACCACCTGATGGATCATGGGGGCGTAGGCTGACACTTCCTTAAGCTTCAGCATCTTGGGGTTTAGAGCGCTGCGGATCCTGTACCACTCCTGTCCAGTGCTGGAAAAGAAAAGAGAGATAGTGGTTCTCCAGCGCTGAAAGACTCATTCACAGACAAGTACAGTCTGACAGTCAGTCGATCAGATCTGACATCCAAGTCACATTTCAGATGATTATTTTACATAAAAAAAAGCCATTGTTTGTCTCCACTCACTCCACGTGCAGACCATAGGCCTGTCCCCTAAGGTCTCGGTACTCTTTCCAGTGTGGCAGCTCAGCTCGGACCGGGTACCGACCCTCCTGTCGAATTACTTGAGCTATAAGTTCTGGAGTCGCCACATTGACAATGTCAAATGGGCCGAACCTGGAGCGCCAGATGGGTCCATACAGATTCTTTTGAACATTCTGAAAAACAGTGTCACAATGTGTGTAAATCTAAGGATTAAATTCATGTTAAAGGTCATTTATGAACATTCAATCATGTCTTTTATCTTCAGGAGTATTTGAAGTGTTTTCTATAACAGCTGGACCACAATCTGAGCTCTCATAATGCTGTTTCTGTTTTTACAACTACATAAAAAGTAATACTCTTTTGATGTAGACAACAGTCACTGGAAATGTAATTGTAAGATTATAAAAGAGTTCACCTGAGCTGTTTTACTGCGAGTACTCCTATTATAGTACTCACTATCACAGTAAACCCCTGGTCTTTGGATCCTGACTCAGATTGGTCAGAGGAAAATAAAGGCTGCTTATATTCTTTCTTGAGTTAAAGTTGGCTGTGGTTTACAAGTTTTAAAAAGTAATGGTTGGCTTCAGGCTTAAATAAGTGAAAGAGTTATCAACAGAGAGGCGAATTTACCTGGAGTAAATGGCTTTTGTCCGCATATCCTTGGATAAATAACCAGTATAAAGTGGTGGGTAACCGGGGTCCTGGCAAGTCATCGATGCTCTTCAGCTTCCCTGACTCTGTCGCCGCCTGGACGTTCAGGTCTCTTCGGTGTTGCAGATCCGGAGATCCGGTTCGTTCGGCTGATGGTACCCGGGCGCACAGTGCTGACAACCGGAGAGGCCAGGCTGAAGCACCCGGACACCTCATGGCGGACTCAGAGCGTCAGAGATACACAGGACTAATATCTGCATGTCGATGTTGTGTGCCTCATCCCAGACTGGCATACTTTCACTACTGACTTTTATTTTGTTAACCCCCGGAATGTAATTTCCGGTACTGCATGGACAGTTGCGTTAGAAAGTTAATATCCGTACTTTATAGATTAATTTTTAAAAAGTAAAGTTAAAGTTGAAAATAAGACAATTTTTCGCAAGTTTTTAAAACGTTGAAAAAGTTTTGGAAATCGCTGATATCCAGTTTGTTCGTAACGTGTTTCCTTTTAAATGTATGCTACAGTGTCGACGGTTAAGCAGTAGTGACTCTTTTTTATCACAATTTATCTAACAATGAAACATAATAGTGATGTAATGTTTCACTTTACAGATGTATCCATTAATAAACACGAACACTGCACCCGACGTTTTAATGTTGGAAAATCTCCAACTGTATGTCTTATTTAGAAGGTCTATACCGGAAGCAGTACTCTATCATTTTGTCTAGCTTTTTAAGACAAATAAATCCGAGTGCCCTCTAGTGGAGACATATTTTCATTACAATTTCAGGATTTTCATCTTTTCCTAAGATGAATGTTTTAAATGAAATAACCGATACAAAATAAAAAATATAGAATAAATAAAAAATAAAAAATAAATAATAATAATAATAATAATAATAATAATAATAATAATAATAATAATAATAATAATAATAATAATAAATAAAATAGCCGATACAAGTAACAGATAGTATGCAACAGATACACCCTAACAACTTTTAAAAAATATGTGGTATGTGGTAAAGGTATGTGTTGTTTTCATAAAAATATAATAGACATTTCTAAAAAAAAAAAAGAAAAAAAAGGGGGAACATAAGGCTGTGAGGCGTAAAATAATACCTACATACCTACCACTGCCGATTAAAAAACGGCATTACAAATTTATTTATACCAACCATACAGTATAAGTCAGGGGGCTCGTACATATAATTTCTTTAAAATGTCCCTTTTCCTTTTTTAAAGCTTAATATTAATCCTTAGCTCGAAGTTTCTATCATGTAAGTGTATCATGTAGTTTGTTTCACGATTGTCCAGCTTTTGTTTTCCATCGCCATAATCAGCCTCTCTTCATAGTTCGTCCTCAAACAACAGCAAAGATGTCACTGGTTATAAGTCTCATTATTCCAAATGCAGTTAAAGTTTTGGCCACCGGAGGGCGCCAATGAGTAACACTATTGGTATGAGGAAAAGTAAGACATCTCACTCCGATGCTGTTTTGATGGCTTAGCGGCAGCTGAATTTAGCGTCTCATCACAATGTTCTTTAATCCATGTGTAGTTCCCGTTTTGGCCACCGGAGGGCGCCGGTAAGTAAAGTGACTCAAATTTACCGGAAACTGTAACGGTGGTATGAGGAAAAGTAAGACATCTCACTCTGCTGCTTTGTCGATGGCTGAACTTTACGGTCCGGTCTCTGAGCTGAAAATAAACAACAAAAGCTGTCAGTTTGTTGCTGCCAAACGCCATTACAGTCTGAGTTAATAAATGTCTAACAACAAACCAAGATAAATAGTTTTCGCCACAAGAGAGTGGCCGTGAATAAAGTTAAAAACGTTTAACGGTAACGTGAACCCAGTTTTACCGCCATTTGTATTAAGATAATGGTATAAGGAACAGTAAGACGTCTCACTCTGCTACTGTTTTGACGGCTTAGTGGCAGCTTTATGTGCCGGTTTCTGAGCTGAGGATGGACAAGAGAAGCTGTCAGTTTGTTGCTTTCAAACTCCATCACACTCTGAGCTCATTTATATTTTGTGACAAGACGCTGAGGACCAGGAGACATAGAAAAAATAATGCTGCTGTTTTTAGCACAATTTAACACCCCTGTTGATTGTGGTTCATTTTTATATATTAGTGTTCACATCAGTCGGTCTCGTTTTTGCTATTTTCACTTGAAAGACGTTAAAACAACAGAAGAGGCGACCCCATACTGCTGTTTGAGGTTCTATTTCTCCTACCACTCAGTGCCTCAAAACGTTTCACTCTGCTCACGACCACTCTCTGATGGCGAAAACTGTTTAATTTTGGTTTATTGTACGATGTAAATGAACTTAGAGTACGATGGAGTTTGGCAGCAACAAACTGACAGCATTTCTTGTCCATTTTCAGCTCAGAAACCGGTACATAAAGTTCAGCTGCCGTTAAGGCATCAAAACAGCAGCGGAGTGAGATGTCTTACTTTTCCTCATACCACTGGTATTACTCATTGGCGCCCTCCGGTGGACAAAACTGTAACTGCATATGGATTAATGCGACACTACGGACCAGGAGTCAGAGTGACTTTTTTGCAGCCGTTTGAAGACAAACCGTAAAGAGAGGCTGATTAATGCGACGGAAAAACAAAAGCTGGACAATCGAGTGAGTGTGATGGATTTTGGCAGCAACAAACTGGCAGCTTTTCTTGTCCATTTTCAGCTCACAAACTGGTACATAAAGTTCAGCTGCCGTAAGGCCATCAAAACAGTAACCGAGTGAGATGTCTTACTTTTACTCATAGCACTGTTTCATCTTCTTCCACTTCACATTGTGGTAAAATGGCACATTGAAATAAATGAAATTCACTAAAAGGGTCCACGGAGAAACATAAAAACATACAGGTTTCATTTTTGTTATTATAAATGAGATTTTTTTTATAAAATGTCTCCCTTTTTTTCCTCCACGTGTTATTATTTTTTTTTAGCTCAATATTAACCATTAGCTCGGAGTGTCGATCACTTAAATGTGCCACTGAGGCTTTTACCATTAGATTAATTATTTTTACTAATAATTATTCAATTATTTTACATTAACCATAACAATATAGCGTACAGTCAGCGATGACGGCAGCTTCATAGATCATGGATGTTTGCTGCCCTCATGTGGACATATCGCGTTACTACAATTCGTACCGTTTTAATTTTAAATATTTACCCTGATGTGCGACTATTTTTAAATTTGTCACACGTTAACATAACCAAAGAAATTCCTCTAATTATTCTAAACATTTTCTGTGTATTAATACACAGCGTTATGTAATATTTCACTGTTTTTTTCTTTTAGAAAACAAGAGGGTTGAAGGATGCTATTAGCCTAGCTCCGGCATGAAACAAAGTTGCGAGGAGTTCCACACTGTACATTTATTCACAGATACGGATCATACCAGTTAAGTCTCACGGCATAAACTACAACCCTCAACAAAATAATCAAAAAGAGCAAAAGCGTTCGCGGATTGAAACCTTCACCGGCATCCACATAACTGTAAGTCTTCTTCTTCTTTGGTTTTGACAGAGGAGGGGAGAAGCAAGGGTGACACCAAGTGACCAAACAAAGGGAGGCGCCACCGTGTGGTGTCAACTGGCAATGCTCCGTCATACTACAAACAGAAAGGGGATAAGGAGGGCAACTCAAATATAAAGGAAAAGAAACCTACAGGGAGAGGGAGGCTGCACATAAAAACAAAATAAGAAACACAAAAGAGCTTCATGGACAAACATATAAACACACAGATTTAGTTTTTGATATTGTATACAAAAATAGTTTGCGTTTAACCCTGTTACCCCTACGTATTTTCAATCAAATATATACAACAGTCCAGAAGGTTTAGCAGGATAAACCTTCTGAACATAAAGTTCAGCTGCCGCTAAGCCATCAAAAGCAGCGGAGTGAGATGTCATACTTTTCCTCATACCACTGGTTTTTCTCACTGGCGCCCTCCGATGGACAAAACTGGAACTGCATCTGGATTAATGAAGATTGTAATGAGACACGATGGACCAGAAGACAGTGAAAATTTTGCCGCTGTTTCAGCACAAGCTAACACAACTGTTCTTGCCTCTGTTGATTGTGGTTCATTTTTATATATTAATGTCCGAGTCAGTGTGTCTCGTTTTTGCTATTTTCACTTGCAAGACGCTAAAACAACAAAAGAGGTGACCCCATAGTGCTGTTTGAGGTTCTATTTCTCCTACCACTCAATGCCTCCAAACGTGTTTCACTCTGCTCACGGCCACTCTCTAGTGGCGAAAGTTGTTTAATTTTGGTTTATTGCAAGATGTAAATTAACTCAGAGCGTGATGGAGTTTGGCAGCAACAAACTGACAGCATTTCTTGTCTATTTTCAGCTCAGAAACCGGTACATAAAGTTTAGCTGCCGTTAAGGCATCAATTCAGCAGCAGAGTGAGATGTCTTACTTTTCCTCATACCAATGGTATTACTCATTGGCGCCCTCCGGTGGACAAAACTGTAACTGCATATGGATTAATGCGACACTACGGACCAGGAGTCAGAGTGACTTTTGCTGCCGTTTGAGGACGAACCGTGAAGAAAATTAAAACATATCAAAACACACAGATTTAATTTTTGTAAATATATGTATATATATATATATATATATATATATATATATATATATATATATATATATATATATATATATATATATATATATATATATATATATATATATATATATATATACGTTTAACCCTGTTACACATACGTATTTCCAATTATCTAAAATTGACAGTCTAGAAGGTTTAGCAAGAGTTGTCTCTTTTTTTAAACACAATTTCTGCATGTAAGAACACAATCTTTATTTAACAATAAAACATAATAGTTTTGGATTTGCTTGATGTAATGTTTAGACAAACAAGATTCAAGATTTTTTTCAAGGTTTGTTTATTTGTCATGTGCATGTTAGACAAGGTCAACAGTGCAATAAAATGTCCTGGATGAGAGGACCGCTCCACTCAAAGGGGTATAGATAAAACACACAATAGTACAGAAAAAATGCAATAAAGCAAGGATACAAAAATAAAAATAAAAATAACAATCTATTGTAAGACAAAGGACGCAGTACCGAGTCTGACCACAGGGGGGAGTTAAAGGACAGGACTGCAGAGAAAAATAATCTGGTAAATGCATTTGCAGTCTGTTGTCCTTCCTCTAAATTTACTCCCTCTGATTTTTTAATCTTCATAACAGCAGAGGGCTTCTATTTCTTTTCTAGACCCTCATTATTATTTATTAAAAAATCATATTATCAGGCTGAATCAATCTATTTGCAATTTCATGAACTTAAAGCTTAAAAATCAGAACTCTTGTGTCAATTCTCAACAATAAAAAATTACATATAAATCCTGTAAATAAATCAGAATTAAGGCATTGATTGAAACCTGGTGGTGTTTAAGTAACTCTGCAGCTCATCGACAGGTTGAATGTGCTTATTAAAGACTCTCAGTGCTGGTATTAAACCCTTCAAAGCTCACTCACTGTGGGAAACAGCAGCCTGATGCCTTGCTTATTTACTCAGCTTTAGTTCCAGGTTACACATCAGTGGTTTGATTTTTTCCCACAGTATCCAGTTTCTTAAACTTATCACCAGGTGTGACTCCTTAAAAACCTTAAAGATAAACTAAACATGTCTGACTCTGTGAGGCTCATAAATGATCGTTTTAGGACTTTAAGGAGATTTTTACAATTATTATATTTTCTTCCCCTCTGACTGTCGGACAGATTTGGTTTGTTTGTATTAATCACAGCATGTTTGCTTAGGGGTAGACAGGTCAAAGGTCAAAGCACCAAAAAAAACACACACACAGTAACCCACTTTTAACTCAGTTGTTCACAGGAGGGTCTTCAGAGAACATTTGATGCTCTGACTTTCTCTATTTCTATATTATGAAAGAGCCATGCAACATTTACAAATACAATCACGTCAAATTTTCTTCTTCGAGAGACAAATTCAACAGTTGCCCGAGTTTCCTCGTGAGCTTTTTGTACGTTTTTGATTTTCTAAATCATGTCCTGCAGCTCTCCTGCCCTCTCTGCTCATACCTAAACTTGAACCTCTCACATTGAGAACGACAAATGAAAACTTCAGCACACGGCTGGTTTGAGGAACGTGTGGGGGTTCATTTTCCATTTCCGCTCCATTATATTTATCTCCCCCTGTCATCAGAAGAAGAAAAATAACCCTCGACTACCTTTATTTCCTTTCCCCATACATGACTCACGTCTTTACTTTACGTCTGGATCTTTCACAGTTTTCATGATTTAAACTAAGTGATTTCTACTCCTATTTTGTCAGTCCTTCAACTCAAAGTTGAGCCTAAAGCTGTGAGCTTTTCTGTGTATGTTGGCCTGAAAGAGACACTTTGATTTCATTTGGAAACAGTCAGACTGTTTCCCTGCAGAGTGACGGTACAGAAAGTCTCTATCTCAGCCACAGTTGATGGGCGGTGTGAGACGATTTCCCCTGATAAGTGCAGCTGCACAAGCCAAGTGAGGAAACTACCACTTACACTGACTTCACTCTGTAATTATAAACTTAAAAGACGAGGAAAACTGGGGAGAGGGATCAGGGAAAACTGCAGATTTAAGGAAAGCTGCTGAAAACTGGCAGATTCTTTTAGTGATTTATAAAGAGAGACAGAGTGCTGTATTTGTATGTCTCTGTGATGATCTAGTTATCCAAACCTCCTGTTCACAGTTTTCAACTAAGACTTTATGTTTCTTTCTTTTTTTTGCTCCTAATTTTTGTAGAAATGCTTTGAAACAAAGAAAAACCTGAAGAACATCCAAGAATAAATGCCTAAAAACAAGTTGAATCCATGTTGTCTTCATGACTTTGTTGGTACTGAAACCAGAGCTTGTAAAATGACAGTATTTCACCGTCACACGCTTTTTAAACGGTCCTGGTGTCAAAAGAAATCTGACAGCCTGCTTTAAAAAATGAAATAATCTTCCTCCTGCACATTCAGCTCCGTCTAAACAGCCAAATGGATTTAAAACATTTTCACGCCGTTTTGATTCTCCAGGTTTCAAAGCTCCTGCAGCATCAGCAGAAATGCAACAGCCCTCCGATTTCTGGGCGAGGAGGGCGGAAGTGTAAAGGATTATCATCAGGCAGGAGGAACACAGATAAAACATCAAATCCCATTCACGCCACCCACAGACGAAGGTAAAGAGACAAAGAAACAGAGAAACCTCGGTGCTCTGTCAGCGGTTTGAGAGGAGAAACATGGAGATGTTTGACTGAAGCTGTGAGATAAAGACGTTTGGGTATGGGAAGATGGAGCAAAACGGTAAAAACAAGTCAGACTCTCCCCCCGCAGAATAACACAGACCATCTTTAAAGCTGTAGATCAATAATCCTGCAGATGATGACGGATGATTCTGCACATGGATCATTTCAGGAGTTTGGTGGAGTAAGACCACAGCTCCTCTGAAGGCCACATGTTCCTCTACATACAGCTGAAAAAATGGGTCCCACTTTCCACGAGCTACAGAAGATGCATCAGGTGCATCCTTTGCATCCCAGTATTTTCAGGAGTTTCAGATTTTTTCTCCATCTGATGAGATTTTAGAGTCTGGAGGTCTTAGTATTGGAAGCCACTACGCTGGACTAACACCAACATGTTGCTCGTCTGTTTTCCAAAGTGAATAAAACTGTATTCAAGTATTTGGATGTTTTTTACCTCCAGACTTCCAGCTCAAAGGTCATCATCTTACCCTGAAGAAAAGCCAAGACTCAGACTTTTGGAAAAGGTTCAGCGAGTCCTAAAAATGAGCGTTGTGTTTCTGTTTCCTCAAATTAAACTGCTTGTATCTGCTGGTCCTGGTCTGAGGAGGCTACCATGTTGCACCAGCATGTTTCTACGGTAGCCTGGAGCAGCCAGATTTAACAGAGGTTTCAGAGCAGGGATTTGAAGTGGTTTTTCCTTCACCCTGAAGAAGGATGGAAGAAGAGAGATGAGATGTCTTCCTCCTGGTTTTTGGACTTTGCTGATCATGCAGATGCATTAAAGGATGATATATTACCTTTAAGTGATCGAGTGTTGGGGTTTGTTGGAAATGATCTCATGCAAACAGTGCAGGAAGCTGTGGGAGTTTGTATGGGAGTAAAATGCACATATGATTAAGATCCAATCAAAACTGAAAATATTTACAGTAAACTTGATTCTCATGTTGGCGACTTGAACCAGCGACCTTTTGTCCTCTTCAGCTCCTGGTATGTCTGATGTTTGATTTACAGCAAAGTTTGTTTTTCCCAGAGGAGAGAGAAACTTTTTCTTTTTTTATATCAGGAACACAAAGAAAGCAGCTCCAGGGGGACAACAAGTTTCCTCATCGGGGATTACACAACAGCAGCGGCTTTGAGGAACCACAATAATACGATGGGAGGAGGTTTGACTGTCAACACAGTGACTGTTTAAAGGTAAATTTGGCTCCAGACAGAGACGCACAATAAACAACAAGGAGGGAAACATGTATTTTATGAGCACTTTCTGACTCTGGAAACGGAGTCTCTTTCATTTTTCTCCTAAATCTTTTGCAGCAAGTTTGAACATGTTTGTTTTACGAGGAAGTAACTGTATGTTGTGTGTAATCACAAAGATTATACCCAACACCAACTCACTCCAAAACACTCTGTTTAAGTTGCACTTGGAGATCTTCTGGGAATTTCCCTCCCTGAGAAAACAAACAGAGGACACATGAGTTCAGTTACAAAGAGTTTAATCCCAAAAATACTTCTTCTTCTTCTTCGTCTTTTTTTTCCATTTTGGTGTGTCGTACATTGTTTGGTCTCGCTGTATCTTGGCTGTAACTCTTTATTTTACATTGTGTAACATGGAGGCTGTCATGCAATGTTGAACAGAGCTCGACTGATCACTGCAGGAGGAGGATGCCACATTCATGTCGGAGATATTCAATCCAAACCACAAAGTAAACACTCATGTCTGCCCCCCAGATGGAAGGATAAAAGTTAGCCTAAGAGAAGAAATAAAGTCGAGGAACTTCAGCCGCATTTTTCCTCTTCTGTTGTGACGTGAAAGTGGCATTAAACAGTCGGAAAACATTCAGCAGTCTGGTCAGTTAAGACAAAAAACACATCGCAGCTTTTCTGTAGAAGACAAGGCCTTTTATGAACCACCGCGTCAAAACCAACATCGAATATTAGTCTGATCACTCAACTGAAGGAAATCTTATGTCACCTGATTAAAGAATACGCCTTTTGAACAACTGCCATCACTTATTTTATGCCTTGTTCCTGACATCTCTCTACGCCGACGATGACATGTTGTTTTCTTCTATAAAACAAAGAAAAAAACTTTCTTTAAAACTCGAATTTTAGGATAAAACAACAAACAGCACAGCCCTGAAAACAGAAGTGGAACGCCAGAGTGGGAAAGAAGCATGAAAACGGAACTATAAAGATGTTTTCGACTTCCCTCTTTGTTTCAACTTACGTACAAATTATACAACCAGCTGCTGCTACATCTTTGTTTAGAGTTTTCTGCACCTGCAAGAAGAAACTAAGAATAAATGCAGCATAATTTGCAATCAGCACCCTCTCTCTGGTGACATTTTTGCAGCTCCAAACTAAATCTGAATATTTCTACTTCTTTCTTTTATCGGAAGGAACTTGGTGACGCAGAACCGAGGCTGAAACAAAGAGCTACATGAACACTTCAAGTTGAAAAACCTTGGAGAGTTAAGCGTAACAGTCAAATCAGAGATAAAATCAGACATTTACTGAGCTGCGAACACCTCTGATACACCTGCCAGTGGACGGTTTCTCCAGAGCTCAGAAAATGTCTCAAAGTGCAATTTGAACACAAGGTCAAAGGTTGACTTTCAATTAAAACAGTCGTATCACAAGTCCGAAAGAAACGGGCACCAAGTAAAACATTAATATAAACAGATTTTGATGATTTCCTTTTCACTTAAACCCCATTTGGTACTGTTGTATAGTTTTAAGCCTATGCAGTGATTCCCACTACAGAGTCATGTCTTTTTTAATGACATTATGAACCACAGTTGATGAAATTCACTCATTCTTTCACACTCAGGAACATTATTCTGAAAGTGTTGAAATGTTAGCTCACACAGTCTCTCACAGAGTTCTGAATCTCTTCCTTTTTAGACGCAGCCATGTGACAAACCTTTGGAGATGTTCCTCCAGCTGTTTAACTTTTTACCTGTTTGGGTGTTTGACTAACAAATTTTACCAGTTTTTTTTTTATTCTAGTCACAACTAATTAGAAACATTTTACTGATATCAAATTCAAAAACGCAGAAAGTTACATGTTAGTGTTTAATGATCTGAAGTCATCAAAATCTGTTTTTATCAACTCCTCACTCCGTCCATGCTCCTGCAGACTTGTGGTTTCACTTCAAACCGTATTCCAGTCCTGAATCAAACACCAAATCCCAAAAGAGCAGAGAGGTTTGTAAAAAAAAACAAAGAATAAAATAATCAGAGGAGATGGATTTGTCTTCTCAGGGGAATCATCTTTGGTGTAGCATCAGCTCACAGCTCCACACAGCAGCCTGTGCCTCAGTGCATCTCTAATCACATTTACAGTCAACAGTGTGTGTGCACAGCACAACACGCAGCAACAGGGAGCTCTGCCAGAAGATCCATACACTCCAAAAAACCAACACCTCCTCTATAAAATGGACCTATTAATGCTGGAACATCAGGGACTCACTCACAGGGAGGTTAAAGAGCGTGGATCGATACTCTGAACATTAATAAGAGTGTTTCCAGACTGCATGTCAATCACATTTCTCTGTTTTTACATGTCTGAGTTGTTTCACTGCAGATGGAAATGTTTGGAGATGGAGAGTAAGCCGGTTTACTTTCAGTCTGTCCCTCTGTGACATTCATTTATAGAATCTAATGTTACTATCTGTCTTTTTATCTCATGTAGCAGCACTATAAATATAGATATATGTATATATATGTGTGTATATATATATGGAGGCTTGCAGTGTCTGTGTGATGGATCAGTTCTGTTTAATATTGAGGGTGAAGTCTTCATCACTGTCTCTTCTTCTTCTGCTTCAGGGACTTCCTCCTCTTCACGATCATCTCATACAGCTTGTCCATGCCCTCGTGCAGCCCCTCTCCGATGATGGCGCAGGCCGGCTGGACGTGGTACGGGGTGGAGGGGCTCAGCTCGGCCAGGGCCAGCTGCCTCTCGATCTCCCCCACATCCAGCGCGCGTGGTAGATCTTGCTTGTTGGCGATGACCAGCAGCGGGGTCCCCTGGTTCTCCGCGAAGCGCGTGATCTTGTGCAGCTCGGTCCGGGCCTCCTCCAGCCTCTCGGCGTCCACGGAGTCCACCACGTACACGATCCCGTCCGTGCAGCGGCTGTAAGGCTTCCACAGGGGCCGCAGCTTCTCTTGGCCCCCCACGTCCCAGAAGTGGCAGCTGATGCCCCGGGAGGCCCCCGCGCCGCCCAGCCGGATCCTCTCCGTGTTGAAGCCGATGGTCGGCACCGTGTTGACGAACTCGTTAAATTTGAGCCGGTACAGCACGGTGGTTTTACCCGCAGAGTCCAAGCCTAGCATGACTATGTGCAAAGACTGGAAGGCACCCAGATTGGTGAAACTGTTCCCCATCGTGCAGGTCGTGAGGGACGGACAGTCCGACTTTCACAGCCCCGGAATCACCGCTCAGATGTGCCAGGAGTCATCCATAAGGTCGTAAACGCGCACAAACGGCTGATCGGTGCCTCAGCAGCTGTGCAGGGCGCAGCCCCTCTTTGCACGGAGGCACTCCGGCAGCCAGACAAGCCTCAGCATCCCTGGACCCCCTCCAGCAGCTCCAGACCTCCAACAGCCGTCAAACCATCACACGTGCAGCAGTGTTTTCACGGCGCGCTCAGCTGTCCGAATGCGCAAATTACGCACGGCTGAATGTCACATCATGCCTCTGCATGTGTGTGTGAGCATCTCCTTCATGTAGTAACACACGCCAGTGATGGAGTGTGACGCGTGGATCTGCCTCCGAACGTTAACGTGAAAACATGCGTCAAGCTTCGGCAGGAAAGGACAAAATAAGACGATTTTCTTTCAGAATAAAAGCCTATTCTCAAGAATAATCCGCAGTGAGGCGGAAAGGGATCTTATTTTGAAGGGGGGTATGCCTCTGGGTACTGAGCTATTTCAACTCTCACACCTAGTGGTGAAACATGGAAAATGACACATTAAGTGGAAGCTGCAGATGAAATATGAAAAATAAACGTCTCTAATATGATTGTGTGACTGAGATCTTTGTTGAAGAATTGGAGAAGAGGCTCAGGTTATTGTTTCCTCACTGATTTTTTAAAAATTATACTTTTTATTGGATAGTTCGTCTTTAAAATGCATTTCTCTCTTATTTAAATTGAGCTGAAAGTTCCTGGATAATTTTCTGCCCTTACTTGAAGAGTTGACAGATTAAGGATTGGTTTTCGTGCATCTTTCTGTTTCTGTTCTTTTATGTATTTATTTTGAAACTTTTGAAACATGGCTCATCTTCTTCTCATGCAACTATTCTGTCACTAGATGGCAGCAAAACATTACAAATGTCAAATAAGTCAAAGGAAAGAGAGACACTTTGGTTCAGTTTTAACCTTTAATGAAGGTGTGCAGGACTGACTTATATTTAATACACTGA
Source organism: Xyrichtys novacula (assembly GCA_962446985.1). Taxonomy (NCBI): domain Eukaryota; kingdom Metazoa; phylum Chordata; class Actinopteri; order Labriformes; family Labridae; genus Xyrichtys; species Xyrichtys novacula. The sequence goes on from OY660887.1 coordinate 2,670,993, forward strand.
TCTGAATCTTTATTGGCACTAACACTCCAATATCAAAAGTTTTTTTTAGCCATTATGCATGCACTAAGTTTTTCTTTAGGTACTGATGCAGAAGGTTTTTTTGTTTTTGTTTTTGGGGGCTGATCTGACCAACTAACCTGCACACCAAGGTGACCGAAAAGGTCAAAGTTCAGGGCGCAAAGTTAGGATAAAACAGTGAATCTCTATTGTGTGGTTACTGAACCTACTTACTGGTGAAAAGTTGTGGTTTTTGCGTCAACTTAAAGATATCTAACTTACCCCAGATTCATTATTTAGACTCCTGGTCAAGGCAGTAGGGAGCGTGGTCAAATCAGCTGTCATTTGCTTGAGCTGCACCTGTTAAGATTGAAAAATCTGCATGTTCACCTTATATTTTATGGAGCACTAATTCATGAACACACCACATTTTTTATTTTTCAAAAGCTTTTTCAACGCAGCAGGAGAAGTGAACTTTTCCTGGAGCTTATACTTCAGTGATCTGCACCGTGAGAGAGTACGCATCCACAGCATGTTAGTAATTTAGAGAATTACGCGCTTGGTTGGCAGTGTTTCTGTTCCTTCTTTTTCCATTTTCACCTTGATTCTGCTTTGCACTTACAATCGATATAAGACAAAGCTCCAGACACAAAAAGAAGTCAATTAGCGCCTCTGGTTTGTTTCAATTTGACACAAAATAGCCTCTGAGGCCTGAACAGGATCGATGGCTGAGTTGACAAGTAAACAAAACATTTGAAAAGTGCACACAGGAAAACCTTTTTTTTGGTTTGGATCGGAAAAAATGCTGACAACTTTTACAAATGTCAAACATCTCATGAATGCAAGTACGGCACCTGAAGGAGGAGACTTTTTGGAGTATTCACTGAAGTGAAGTGTGATATCTTAGCTCTGTCTCATTTTTTACCTGCCTCCACTTCAGTCTTGTTTGATCCCCGCAGGTCCCACAGCCTCTGCAGATGCTGTCTTTTTATTAGCAGGTTCACTTTGTTGACCTCAGCAAACTGCACACAAATTGAACCTGTAATGAGACCTAATCAGCAGAATAAATGAAGAAGCATTAGTGTTAACGAGGGGGAGAGGCGGGATCTAAACAGACACAAACAGACGACGACACAACCTGAGTCATCAAACGGCTCTAATTGTTCCTCTGTCCTCCTCCTCCATCGATCTCCCCTCTAATGACTGAGAACGATCAATAAAACAAATTTTAAACAGCCTGTAAACATGCACACACACACTTCTCTCTTTCACTTCCTCTAACAAGGCTGAGTCACCTGAGTGTCTCTCGCCCCCTCGCCCTCCTCATCCATAAAACACGAGGCTCCTTCACTGATTCTCCTCTAATTTATTCCTCCGTTCCTCAGGTAACAGACGACAGGACGCACACAGATGTGGAGGAAGGTTAAAGGGAAACAAAACGTGTTCTTGGACGAGCTTGGAGTCTAGTCTGCTGCAGAGCTGAGGTGAGAGAATTAGGAGGACCTTTCAGAAAAAAAAAAATGAGAAGAAATGAAAAGGAGCGGTTAAATTGACGAGTTTCTGCTTGAGTTTGAGGATTTTTCTAAAAAGTTTGTACAAAACGCTCCAAAGGAATTCAATCGCCTGTTACTAATCTAAGTTTTTCTCTTCAAAATTGGAGTTATTTCTTGATTTGCCAGTTTCTTTAAGGATGTGTTAGTTGTCCGGCTCCTCTCAGGTTCATCGTTTTCTCATTTTGTCTTAAAAGAACGTCAGGAAAACTTCATCCTGACTTAGCACAAAAGCTTAAAATCACAAACTTGAGAGAACTGTGCTCCACATCAATGTCATATAAATCAGAGATTACAGCAGCGAGGCGCTATAAAAAGGAGAAATGAGAGTTTTATTTGGTGTTTTCAGTCTTTTGAAGGTCTCTTTACATTCAGCAGATCCAGCAGGTGAATTCATCCTCCGCAGATGAAACAAACCCAGAAGCTTTTCATCTCACCACCTGTCTGCATTTTCAAAAGCCTGTTGACGGCCAGTTTGTTCTGAAAACACTTTCCTCTCTAAAATAAATCCTGTGGTTTTGGGTGAGAGTGCTTTTTAATGACGTATTAAATCTGCTTGTGTATAAATTTAAGAGTAAAAGTGTATAGAAGGGCTCTTTGGGGTAGTTTGGAGCTGTGGGATCATCCCTGCAGAAAAGGCCAGATTAGACAGCTTCGACAACCTTTAGTTGAAATCTACCTGAGTACCTCTCCCAGCGTGAGATGATTTACACCCTCAGGTTATTAAACCTCCCTAAAAAGAGTTTTATCGCCCCTGTCCGTTGCAGAGTTTCATCACTCTGAGTTTTGTGTTGTTTCCAGGAGAAGTGCAGGAACGTGGAGCGTTACTCATCCAGGAGCAAAAGGACGACACTGTCAAGGTGGTCTGTCCTCTGAGGCTGAATAATTATCTGCTTTAATTAAAGCACTTCTGTGTGTGTGTGGGAAAGAGCAAACAGAGAAGGATTTTTCTGTGCAGTCATGTGTGATGTTTGTGCATGCATTAGCACATATGATGGTTTGTGCATTCATGTGTGATATTTAGATGTGTGTGTCAGCGTGTGTGTGTGTGTGTGTGTTTAAACAAAGGAATCTGCAGGGGAAAAGAGTTAATGAACACTCTTGTGCAGAAGGAATCGCAGTCCAGACGTGATTTCCAAACTCACAGAGGCAGAATTAACACGTCGACCCTGAACTAACCCTGCAGGATCTGTCTGACATACGTTTAAGAACGAGTCTTTCTGCCCCTTGAAGAGAGATGCTGGGGGGGAGCCAGGGGTGTCCAGCCGAGCTGAGCACAGAGACAATTCTAGTTTGGCAGACTTAAAGAAAATAGGTTTGTGGAGATGTGGACGTGCAGTTAAACATCATTATTCTGATGTCAAAACGATCACCATACTCAAGATCTTTTTAAAAAATGTGGGTTAATATATCCTCCGTCCAGCTAAGCCCCGCCCACCACCAACATTTTACAGGGTCCAAAAAGGAGAAATCTGCTCTCTTACCAAAGACGATGTCGTATTGAAATCTGGTCGATCAGAGGGAGTATATGAGGAGGCTCCCTTGCTCTGGAGGAGTCGCCCTGAAGCTTGAAAACAACAAAAAATCTGAGTTCACTTTAAAAATCACAAAAAAAAACTTGAACATTAACTTTGAAATCTTGTCAGACAGAAACAGAGATTTCAGAAAGATGCTGTTTTCACTTTTATTGAAACTCTCTGAGCAGAAACACTGAACAGATTTCAGATCAGTCTCCTCTCACAGCCGATACAACCTCAGTCCACCATCAGCCTTCAGTACAAATATATATTTTCATATTTATATATATGTGTTTTTAAAGTCCTCGTGCAGTTTCTGTTCAGACACGACAAATATATCCAAAAGAAACACAAAGAAACACGACAAAGCTGACGATTTCATCCTGCAGAGATAGAAAAATATGACGAGCTATTAAAAATCTGACAAATTCAAACTGAAATAAGACGAATGATGAGTGTATTAATTCTGGTTTCACTGTCTGATGATGTAAACTGTGTGACACTCCTGATCCAGAAATGAATGAGATCTCACAGACTGAAAAAAAAAGTTAGAAAGTTAGGTAGTTCAGTCCCTAGCATTAGCAAGCTAACAGGCTTTTTAGTTTGTCTCAAAATGATGAATACAGACACAAAAAGAGATTAAAACCAAACAATAACACTGTCGATATGATAATAACACTCCATCTGTTTAGTGCTGAAGTATAAAAAATAGAGTCAAATCTCTACAAACAAACAAACACTCTGCAGCATTACTGCACAGACTTTACCGAGTCACACGTGAGTTAGCTTCTTGCTAACGCTTTTTGGCAAACTAATAACTGACGTATGAAACTACTTCTGCAGATTTATATAAGACGTTTGCTCTCCTCTTCTGTAAAAACGTCCCAGGGAGAGGTGGTGAGGAAAAGTCATCGACATGAGATTTAGCCGAGTTTGGGTTTGAAATTAAAGTTCAGTCTTTGTGATTCTTCATGTACAGCAGAGGCTGAGGTCTGTGATGTTGTCCTGAGGAAGATGTGTTCAAAGAAACAACAGAGGAAAAAAATCACTGCCAAATTTAAAGAAACAAATGAGTGAACATTTAGAGATGATAAAGAAAGATGAGAAGAATAAAGGGTGAGGTAGAAAAGAGAGAAGCAGAGAAAAGAAAGATGAACAAATGTCCACATCTGAGGGTTCACTAGAACCAGAAATCCACAACTCAAAGAAACCGAAATGTTCAGATATGACCCAAAGATCCAAGGAGTAAAAGATCTGGATCCAAATCCAATCCACAATCCAAATGCTGTTAATGTTCCAGACAAAGTTTCAGTGTCACCCAGACTCCACAGCTCAATCCTCAAATCAAGAGACTCTATCTTTTCCTGACAAAGACAAACCTTTAAATAAAAAAAAAAAAAAGAAGTTCCCAGTCAAACAGCAAAGTCTCCGTATCCTGTGGGACAGAAGGCAGAGCTTCGGAGGGTGTCCAGGCAGTTCACCAGGATCAGTGTACCGGTCAGATGCTTCCACCTCTTGGTGATCGGGTTCCTCATCTTGTCCAGGCCGAGGTGGAGCTCCTGCAGCACGTCTCTGTAGCTGTCGCCCACGTGGGCGGCCCATGTCAGGAGGAAGTCGTAGGCGGGTTTCCACATGGACTGAAAGGTGAAGATCAGAGGAGAAGAAACAGAAGAACTTTTATGATAATGTCTGTATATCAGGGTCGACTGTAAACAGGATTAATAATCAATTAACATTGATCATGAAGATTTTGTTGACCATAAATATACTGACAGCCTTGAGGTTCCCCCGTTCTCTCACCTCGTTGTCCAACAGACCATTCTTGTCTCGATGTGGAGCCTCGTATGCCTCCATCTGCTGTCTGGACACTCGAGCCAGTTTCTCGGCCAGCTCCCTCCACCTGGACGCCACCTCCACCGCTGTGGTCAACAAGACGAAATCCAGGACTAATCTGGCAACCAGACCCTGGCAATCCATCTTCAGCAGCGCCTGATAGGAGAAGGACAGCATCTTTAGATTGATTTATGGACATCAGATAACAACATGTCTGAACTGAACCAGTGATAAACAAAGTTCATCAACTTTTCAACCAAGAAATTCAGAGGCAGCAGACCCAGACATCCCTCTCCCCGGCAACACATCACAGCTCCTAAGGGTTTAAAAGTCTGCCTTGGGTCTCCACCTGGTCAGATATGCCCTGATACCCCTAAAGGGAGGAGGCATCTCAATCAGAAACCATCTCCTCTGGCTCCTTCTGGTACAGAGGAGCAGTCTTACTCAGAGCTCAGGCCTGGAGGTGAGGGACCTGTTAATCACACTCACAAGAAAGACCCTAAAATACTCCAACTCCTTCAGGATGAGCTACCTCTGCTACCCGACCCCAGATCAGCAGAGGACAGCAAAGTAAAGCCAGGAATGAGATAGAGAACTGCAGAAATAATTTGAAAACCATTGACCCCGCAGTGTTTGTCATTCAGCGAAAATTGGAACAAAATCAAGATACAAGAACCAACAGGGGCTGAAAACGATCAGGTCTGAGGTTCAGGAGCTGAACAAAGATCTGAATTTCTGGTCCAGAGGTTTTCAAAATTGTGGACTCAAACCTCGTTCAGGGTACTGATTCAAGACCGGTTCTAACAGATTTCTGAGTGTAGTGAACTTCCAAGACAGATTTGACCACAGACCATACAATTTGAAATGACCACAGCTGCATGAAAATAACACAATTTATAGGAGAACATGTTCGGTTTATGTTACCCGGTTAATCTCATCATCTGTATGAAAGGCTCTAAAAGTGAGACTTTCACGTGAAAACTGTTTCATTTGAATCATTTTAGACTCCAAATAGGGTCACACATCATCAGGTGTATCAGAAAATGTAAAGACGGTCATCGTTGTGCAGTAGACGCCGTTTCGGTCTCTCTTAATCTCTTCCTTTCATGTGGTAAAAATATCGGCCTGATCACAATCATAACATGAGGATTTTCAAAGTTGACATTTGTGTGAGAGAAAACATGCTTTTGGTTCTCTCTTAATCTTCACGTGATCCCTCAAAACCACTCCGGCTGCAAACACGTCTTCCATGCACACAGTCCCATTGAGGTTTTCTGTTTGTGTTTCAGAGCCGAGAGGAGCTAAAAACACGGCTCCTAAAGAAAAACCCCACCGCTTTTATGTGTGAGTCTCTAATCCCAGTCACGTCCCTCAGGCTGCTGCTGCTGCTGTAAATACGCTCTCACTCAACTAACCCAGTTCAATGAGGGTTAAAAACTACTGAGCATTAAAAGCAGCTGACTGGAAAAACACACTGGAGGCAAGAGTTTCTTCAAAAGAGGCAACAACAGCCACGGAGCAGTTTTTCCTTTTTGTTCTGTCCAAAACAGAAAACAGCGTGAGCATCTGAGGGTGTTTGTCCATCCTCAGATAAGACTCTAACACACGCACGCACGCACACACACACACAGGCATGCAGGGTCCAGACTGCGGCAGCATCTTTAAAGACCTGCTCCCTCCTGTGCTGATACAGGAAGTTTCATCTTTGCTTGCAGTCTCAGAGAGCAGCTAAACTCAACTGAAAATATGGAAAATAAAAATTAATGGACGTTTTATTTCCTCCCTGAGAGGAGATTTTCCACTGTGTAGCCAAGAACTAGATCCAATAGAGCTGGAAGGGTTTCAGCGGAATCACACACACACACACTTTGAGGTTAGCATTACATGTAAAACAAACATCAAGATTAAGACAAAGGGGAGTCTATGGTGCAGGCTGTGGCTTCGATCTTATGGGTCAGTTTATATTAGGGCTGGGCGATAAACTGAAAATTTACCGATATCCAAATTTATGACAACAATCAACATCATTTTGCCCATGTCAATATATTTGGTGTCAAAAATAAATAAATAAATAAAAGTTGGTTTTGGATGTGTGTAAGTAGGTTATGGTCTCATGCCCCTTTAAGATGCTGTCCTACATCAGGGACGTTTCTATATAGTCTCTCAATCCATCTTAAGTCCTGTCCTCTAACTGACATAACCTTAAAACAAAGAAAAGCCCATAAATTTTCTTCAAAACAATAACATATGATGAGGTTCAAGAACACCAGGCAGAATTTCTTGGATTTAAACCACCAAAGCATTGAAGAAGAGAAAAAAAATAACTTTTTATTCAGCCAGTTTTTACCTTCATCTAAAGGGACTGGAGATAGACCTCTTAGGATTGAAAATCGACATTATTTTTTAGGGTGTCACCTTGAAACTCATTTTCTCGTTTGCCTTGACGGGTTATAACGAGACATCAGCTTCAATTTCAATCATTTGGTTTAAACAAAAGTGAAGAAAACTGTCTTTTTGCGGCCAAAAACAAGACAACGCTTTAAGAGGTTTCTTCAGTTTGTTAGAGATGAAACCGTAGAAGTGGCGACCTAATAGGCAACAAAATCTTTCAGCGCATCTTTTGTAAGAGGCTGACGTTTAAGCTTGAAAATACCAGACAGAAAGAAGCTCCTAATCCAGACGTCATGTGACTTAGATTTACTCCAATGATCAGTTCTTCAACTCTTTTTTTAAACTTTTGTGTGATGAACTGCAGCGCCGCAATAAAGTGAATTAACCTGAATAACCTCACTCTCTCTCTCTCTCTGCCAGTGTCTCTCTACCACCTGGTGAAGGAGAACTTTGGCCTTCTGCTGATTCAGGCTTCACACGCGCGCGCGCAGGGTCAACTCTAAATTTAGAGACACTCACGCTCCAGAGTCAGGGTTCAACTCTTCAGCCTTCTGTCTCAAAACGAGCATGATGTGTTGAAATGCAAATCAGGAGCTAAACTTGTCGTTTAAGCCGGAAAGGATTACAGTGAGAGACAGGAAGGGGTTTGAAAATAAAGGTCAAGCAGTCAAACACCTTCAGCTTTGAGATCAGAGTCATCGAACAGTGGGAGAACTCGGAGTTTGTCTCATGGTAGCTAAAACTCTGGCATGTAGAGGTGAAAGGTCAGCGTCCTGCTGTAGGACTCTGTCAAACTGGAGTGTTTTTAGACATGAGTGAATCCTGTTTAAGAAATACAAGCAAACACACCACATGGCACAGCAGCTTGTTTTCGACATTGACTCCTCAGCTTCCAGCCCGGAGTTTGTTGGATGTTTCCATGTTATTAAAAACAGGATGAATCTGCTCTAAAAATAGACAACGGTCCGCTCCGTGAGAGAGCGAAAAGCGACTGAAAAACACAAGATCGTGACGACCTGCAGGGAGCCCCGGAGCAGACGGACAGACGGTGCTGACAGCTGAGCGAGCGGCTGTCAGCCAAATGAGCTTCAACAGGAGGGAGGTAGAGGAGCAGATGAGGAGACTGACAGGTAGAGAGGAAAAAAAGAGAGGAAACGAAGAATGAAGCAGGAAAGGAGAAAGATAAAAGGAACAGTCAGCAGCTTTCACTTCTCTGAGTTATTAACCTTCGATCTTAAAACACAGCTATCAAATCAGAGTCTTTCCCACTGCAGGAGGTCGATGTTATATCAAACAAACCATAAGATGAACCTGAGAAAATAGGAACAAACTTTTTATTTCAGGGTTATAGTAACATTTGACAAATCTTTTATCACCTGATGTTTGAAAATGAGAAACGGTAAATTAAACGGCCACACACACATGAAACTATTCTGTGTTTTCACTGGAAAATCTTCATCAGAAAAGACCTTCAAGGGCAGCACTTTTGGTTTGATCATCAGAGGGTGTTATGCAGATTTTATACAACAGTCTGTGTGGTCTTGCCAAAGCTTGAGCAGACTTTTTCAGCACCCCACAAAGATCCGTGCAAGATTTCAGGACATGTAGAGTCGAGGAGCTTTTCCTATCACAGTCCAACTCTGACTTTATTTGTAATTTTAGATTTAAAATCAGTCGGGGAATTTCAGCCCAATTGTCCGTTGTTTCCTGGGGGTCACTAGAGCTGATCATGGTCCAATCAGCAGCTCCTGACTGATCTGATGAACTTCAGGGCCTTTTTTTTCTGATAAAATGACAAACAGTCTTTATGACCAAACTTGCCTCATGAAACAGCTCACTGTGTTTGTCAAAAAACAGAGATTTTTCTGGGTCTGAGAATATCACATTTTCTTTGCATAATCATGATCTTTGTTGCAGACAGGCTTTGCATGATCGGCAAAAGTTTTGGCTCTGAAGTTTCGGATCAGTCACTTTGTTTTAGGAGCAGGTTTCACGGCAGGACCAAAGGAAAGTTTTAATTCATTATGATTCTCCAAGCTGTCTGTTGAACGTTTGTTTCTTCATATCGTTTGTTGTGATTGGCTGAAGCTGTGTGTTTCTAAAGACATCTGACATGCAGCTGTTTCCTAACATTTGGGTTTTACGAGTCCACAAGCCCGGGATTGATTAACTGCGCTGTAGGAGTGATTGGCCCCCTCTCCTGTGTGTATATTATTAATGGACAGTCTCCTGGCCTCTCAGCCTCTTTCCTCCACTAACAACCACAAGAACCGGCTCTCATTTGTCCTCAGCCTTCGTAACTTGAGTCTCAGCGTTAACAGATCTGCCGGGGTGGTGTCAGATGTTCCCTTCAGAGCCTCCAGCTCCGTCCTGATCAATGCCGACTCACATTTCACATGAGAACACCTGTCGGCTAGTGTGGAGGAGAGACATGAAGAGCTTTGCTACAACCCCAAAGACAAACCGTAATCGTTTGTTCTGCTGCAACACTTTCATTTTTCACAGGCAGGACAGAGCAGCAATTAGAGCCAGCAGGGTTATTGCTCTGCTATATTTGAGCTCCTCAAACTTTTCTCCAAGTTTACAATTGGCTTTAAAAACGAAAATCAGTCTAAAAATAAAAAAACAACAATTTCCTTTATAAGCAGAGATAGCAGGATTAGCTTGAATTTGTTCTTGGTGCTCATGTTTAATAAAATCTTTAAATATTGCAAAGAAAATGTCTGAATCTTTCTTTTACCAGTAGACCTTAAAAAGTTGTTTTTTGTTTTGGTGCATCTAGACTGACAAATGCTACAGATATCAACAAAAAAATGTCTGCGAGGGAGGCTAAGATAGTCAGCTGAGATAGTCAAGTTACAACTTCGTAACTGCAGATATGCAGCTCTCTCCAGCATGAACTGAATAAAAATCCAGTCAAAGTCCTGACATAAGTGAATAAACAGTCCTCTTCTTCTTCTTCTCTTTCTAATACTCATGAAAAAAACTCCAAACTAGCTCTCATCAGGTGTGTCCAAACTCCCATCTCTCCCCTCATGGTATCAGTTCTCACTTCCCTCCCACCAAAGCCATTTCATGTTTCTGCCTCTGTGCCTCCTCCTCTCTCATTACAGAGACCACAGGAGGGACAAAGAAGCCACTTCATCTAGGCATCGCCCCCACCTTGAAACCCCTCTATAGGTTCATCGATTCCCATCTAACCCCTCCATGCACCCCTGTGACCTGAGATCGTTTCATTCCAGCTGTCTCCAACACGTTTTTAATGACTTTGCAAAAGAACGTTTTCAGTTCAGATGACTGTTTTTGCATTTCTCTCCGTTTCAACACAATGTTGCTTCAGTTTGACTCATTTCACAGATCGGTGTGGATCTGAGTGTGTTCCTTCTCAAAGAAATCAAGGTCTGGCTAATTAAAGCCTGATTATCAAGGTAAACCACTCAACGTTTGCTAAACCAGGTCAGAGTTCTGAATGCAGGAATGTTTTATTGAGTAGTGATTGTATAAGCCAAGCTATTTTTTCCTTTGAGCAGAGGATTTTGTAATTCAAGCCCCTGTGACTCACTGGACCTTGTTCTTGCGGCCTGATGACAATTTTCTGCTCTCTGGGGAAAATGTGGCACAAGAAATCCGCATTCACACACGTCCTGTGGAGGGTTTTAGCGCTGAAGCTCAGGGGCAAACGGAGCTGTGACTCCTCGCAGCTTAAAACAGCAAGTTTTACACGTCTAGACATGAAATCCAGAGGAAAATCCGCTTTGGTCATGGTTTATCTCAATGCAACATATGACACAGCCAACCATGACATCCATTTAGACACCAGGCAGCTGGGCTTTGGGATCAAATCGTTTATTCCCTACCTGAGAAAAAGAGGAAAGAAAATTGCTCCTCATCCCATGAACTGAATAAATGTGACATCCCTCAAGGTTTAATTCCAGAGCCTCGCCAATTGTCTTTGCACATGCTTTGGTTTTCTTTGCGCTGATGACACCTGATTATACTTTCATGTTTGTTATGTCTGCACCTGCACAACAGATGACCTCTTTATCCACTGAATCCAAAAAAAAGATGGCAGCCAAAGGAAACAAAACTGAAAAGAGGTTTGATCAATGCACTTAGGTTCCCGTCGGAAAATTAGGTTTTCTTGAAGCATCGCTGAATTTCACAAGTCGGTTCAAGTTGGCAACATACCTCAGATCATTTTTAACAGTTTTCTTATCTAAACTCAAAAAGAGCTATCAAGACGACGGAGTATTAGGGCCACATTAAGAAAAAAAAATTAAGACTTTGAGATTAAAGTCGTTAATTTACAAGAATAAAGTCATAACTAATGAGAATAAAGTCGTAATAAAATGATTATAATACTTATGATAATGTGATGCTGATGTGCCAAAAGATAAAGTATCTCCATGTCTGAGAAACTGATATTGAAGTACATTTTCAAGAAATGCTCCATGGCTCTCATTTCAACAACTGTCATCTTAAACAACAGGTTAGAATATAAGGACTTTGTTTTCGTAAGTAAATCTTTATTACGACTTTATTCCCGTAAGTAATAATTTTATTACAACTTTATTCCTGTAGGTAATGATTTTATTATGACTTTATTCTCTTAAGTAATGACTTTATTCTCGTACATTCTTCAGTCTTTATTTTTTTTTCATGATATGGTCCTAATACTCTGTTGTATTGAGAGCTCTTTTGAGGTTACAAAGTAGTTACCTTATCACGATTTTTTTAATCTTGAAATTTCAACTTTAATCTCAAAATTTCAAGATTAAAATAATCAAAATCTCGCACATTTTTTTCATTTCGAATTTTTTTTTAATTTTGACTTTAATTTCGAAATAGAAACTAAAAAAATCTCTCTCCTGTAATTATTTTTTTCTCTTCTTGCAGCCCTAATCCTCTTTCGTATATCAATGCTTTTATCACCTAACTGTATTTCTCTAAATATTTTAGGACTCAACCCAACTCAAAGTGCAGCTGTACCATTTCATCATGTTTCACAACTTAAAAAAAATAAAAATCTGACCTCACTCTATAACTGCACCACAGGACTCAGGAGAAATGACTTACACATGACAGCAAATTACTCTGTGTACTAGTATACACCATCTATGTGGAGAAACATCTGCGGACAATTCTTCCACCGAGGTCAACGGGACACATTTCTTTATCGCTGTCCGTGATGAAAGAGTTTCTGCTCGCAGGAGCAGGAAAATTGCTGGACTTCAATAAAGCACCTGTGAGTATGTTCTCCTTTTATTTGCTGGAAAACACGACAAAGATGGACCTCCTAGGAGTCAAGGATGGAGCCTGGTTCAGGGATAAGAAAATGCCCTTTGTGCGCACAGTATGATGAAAAGCCTCAGCGGGAATCAAAGGCAGCCGCTCATAGAAAAAGCTCTCCATAAAGCATAAAAACAAACCTTTGCTTTCAGTTTTAGGAGATGTCACATGACTTACAGCCGAGTAAGTAAAGATGAGTGTCTCAAGGTAAAGAAGTTTGAGCAGCAAATGAGATGCGCTCTTCCTTCTCCTGCCATAGTCCCCTCAAGCAAGGCACTTCACCCCCCAGCTTCTCCTACTGCTGCTGCTGTCTAAAATAGCCCAACACACATGCTCCATCAGCTCTGCCTGGTTAAACCACGGTTGGAAAAAGTACTCTGCTAAAGTACTTTTTGAATAATGGTGTCTGGCAAGCACACAGTCTTGGGACAATTTTGCTTCCCCTGGGGTGCTGGCACTGTCGGAGAAGAAAAACACATCGAAACAGGCGTGCGATTGCTTGACAGAGTTGTTTTCACTCAAACTGCAGATGTTAAGTTTAACTTCTATGCAATTTTCCTCCAAACATCATCTCCTCCTTTATTTTTCATGCGATGGCTGCGAGCCACCCCAGGCTGTAGGACACTTTGTTTACCATTTATGAGACTGAGTGTAGGGACCCAAATCCTCCCAGTTCACAATTACATTGTATCGCAGAATGAGGCTGTTAGAGGACAGAAATCATGTAATGTACAGCAGACAAGGTGCACAAATCATTCAGACGGCTGACCGTTTTGGAAATTGCATTTTGAGCATCAACAAAGCTCTGCAAACAATGCAGCAGCCATCTGGGAGACACTGATAAAAACACTCTGAAATGTATATCGTATGAGAACAAAAGCTGCTGCTGCGGTGGTGTTGTGGCACAGTTTCTTTGACATTTATCTGAGCGGCAAATGCATAACTGTTCTCAAAAAAATCAAGCTCTCTCTCTCTCTCTGTTCAAGGACAATTTGGTGTTTGTAAAACAGCTGCTATTTTAGAGAAATAAAACAAAGTATTTGTTAAGTGTCTCCTACGTGTGAATTTACAGCTTTAATCTAATTTATATTGGCCATTATTGGGTTTTAAATTGCTGGTCAGTGAAAACGAGCAGGTTAAATGTATCGCCTTGGGCCTTGCAAAATAGGGTTGTCACTTTTTTAATTCGCTGGGAGATAAATGGCTGATAGAAATGACCTCAATTTCATCTATTTGTCTCCTTGACTCGTTATTTTTCTCAATCTGGTGAGGAAGATGGCTGTCCACCTGTCAGTCCAGTTCTGCTCAGGGTTGAATTTATTCCTGGCTGCAGTTACAGAGTGCTAAACAGCAACAAAAGGAGGAGGGATAAACACTTCTAGCTCTAGCTCTAACTCAACTTTTTTTATCCAGAGCAATTTCATGAGCAAACATCTGCCATGTGCTTAAAAAAAACATGTTGATGGTTACAGGGCATAAAGGCAGGTTTTTTTTTCGTTTGTCCCTCTAAAAAAAAAAAGGTTGAGCTTCACAGTTCCTGACTGAATAAGGCCAAGGCTCAAGGCCACTTTACAGCAGCTGCTGAGACGGACTGCTAACCCTTTTCCAGGAGAGCTTTCCTCAGCTGAAAGCAAAGCTGACATCAAAATATTCAAGCTGCCCTCAAATCCAACAGGTTCTTAGAAAAACCCAGTATGATGCAGGAAAATAGAAAAATGTGTCTCACCATCATGAGTTCCCGCTGGAAAGACTTCCTCTCCTTGTGCTCCATATTCGTACACTCCTCTTTGAGTTTCTCCAGAACCGACGCCACCTTCTCTGGCTCGTTGTCCAGCTCTGTCCGACAAAAATAATTCAGCGGTAAATTCCCATAACCCAAGGCGTCTGCAAACGCCCTCCAGTTGCCCACATTCTCCATCAAAACCGTCCTCACAGTTGCGTAAATGTATGTGAGAAACTTGCAAGGCTTCAGGATCTGTTCCAGTAACATTGTGGTTGTTAGATCCGGCCCACACCAATAAATGGGCTTGACCTTACCCAGAACTAAAACGTTCTTAGCATGGACAAGCCCCATCTTCCCCTGATAGTATCCGATGTACCACTCTTTGGTCCTCAGTTGACCTCGCAGTTTGATTTTCTCCTCGCTGAGTAAAGCGATAACATCCCCTTTTTTGTATTCCAGCAGGTAAGTGCTCTTGTGCTGCCTGATCACCGTTTTGATCAACTTGCCAAATTTCAGGTTGATGATGCACCGGTCTTGAAACTTCAGGTACTTTGAAGTGACAGCCAGTGGTGAGAGGACAATCTTATCCACCTCTTTCTTCTTCAAAAACCTCCTCTGACCTGTAATCCTTGCCCCAGTCTTTGGTGGCGGCGGTGGAGTTTGGACGCAGAACTGGGTGAGAATGCAGTCCAGGGCGTCCTTGACTTGGACCCTGAGAGTGAAGTCTGAAATACTGTTGGGGTTGAGTGATGAGATCATGTACAGGAGCCTGGTGACTTTCCCCAGTTTGACTTGAAATCCCTGAATCACCCCTGCACCCTCGGACGTCTTCACTTGGTAGTTGGACATGTTGGAGTACAATCCCACTCTGAGGTCCTGAGGGTACCCCAGCACAAACTGGTGCCTCCCCCACAGCTGGAGTGCTACAGGTGGGGTAGAACTTGCCTGCCTGCCAACTTCGTTTACCAACAAGGTCTTGGGGGCGCAATCATGCCCAAACATGGCCACGACAGTCTTAAAGGAAGGGTGGATGTGCTTCGGTCCGTAGACGCCCAGGGTGACTTTCCTCTGAACGTGGTCCCAAACCGTGGTATTGTGGCTGATGTACTGGGACTGAACCACAACAGCCACGTACATACAAGGCTCAAGACTGTCCAACTGCACCTGGACTGTGTCCTTGTAAAGGTAAGCGTTAGGGATGGGTGTGTAAGGCCCTTCTTTACAATCACTGCGAACACAAAGCAGCTCTACGGTGCGACAACTCTCCTTCTTGATGGTTACAGATACCTTCATCTCCAATGTAATAAAGGACTTGATCTCCATGTTGCTGAGCTTGATCTCCACAACCGGGCTCACTGTTGAGCAGAGGTCTGTATTGAGCTCCAGAGGAGGGTCTAATAAGGCTTTCATGGAGATCTGCTGGTGGTCTCCATGGCTAACGTGGCCTTCAGGGATGTGGGCGCTGATATGGGTATCTGGGAGTTGGACAACTCCTCCATTACTGTCCAACCTGCACACGATGTTTGTCTCCACCGGCTGAGTCTGACCCCAACCCAGACTCTGGCCCAGGGAGTCAAGGTCATGGCAAGACCTTGCCAACTTTCTGTGATTCAACCAAGCAGTCCTGAAGTCCTCCCTGCTCTGGAACTGCTCCGGTAAAGGAGCCGTAAGGCCTGTGAAGAATCCTGAAGAGGGTAGGGTTGGATTGGACTGTGCCTGGAGGACAGACAGTTCTGAGAGACTGTGGGAGCGTTTACTCCTGAAGAATGGGTTATCCCTGTGGAGGTTGGGTAGGATCTCTTGGTTTGGGCTGGTGGAGGTGGTGTTGTTGTTGTGGCAACTGCTGAACCCGTTGGTCATCACTGTGTTGGTGTTAAAGTTGGAGCAGGATGACGGGGACGCCAGTGTGTCAAAGAGGATCAGATCTGAGCCCCTGATATTTGTATCTTTGCAGTTTTGATCCACTGAACAGATGAACGGGTTTGCTGAGACAGGACTGTTGATGTAATTCAGGGAGGGTTTCGGGGCCACCCCTGTCCATTCTCCTAAACCTCCAAACTCCCTGGACCCATCCTCATACCCTTCCTCCAGACTGTCAATCATCCCACTGTCGCTAAGACAAGAGTTCCTGAAGTTGACCGGCTGGACGTAAGCGGCTGGGATGTAACCCATCTCTGTGTTGTTGTGAGCGTACCACCACTCCCCACCTGATGTGTCCAGCACATAGAGGTGATCACCTTTGGAGAACTTCAGCGTTGTGAAGCTGCTCGGGCAATAATCCTTGATGGCAACCACTTCCTGTGCTGCTCCATAGGAGGCTGAGGTGTCCAGCCGCAAGGCACTTGGCGAAGGCACTGAAAAGGATGAGGATATCAGAACAATCACAATTTAATGATGGTCATTGTCTTGTCCTGATTGTCGAGTATCTGGAGGCTGAATTGGCCTCTTATATAAGTGCACTTGCTCACTGGCTGATTACTTAAAACACCACTATTATCTGTGCTTATCTCATCATCAGACTCAGACATAATGGATCAGATTCACTAACAATGAGATGGTACAGAAACCAGACACATAGGTTTGTCTCAAAATGAGTCAGAGGTTGAACCGTAAAACCAGACTGAAAAGAAGGAAGAAGTGAAAATGTTCCCCCCATGACAGAAAAACTTATTTTCCATCCTTCTTCATGCAATTTTTTTTCAGACCAGTAGGTAAATATCTGAGCAGATGAACTGCATAATTTAATGCATAATTTACTATTTTTAGTCCACCTCATTAGCGTATATGGAGCATGTAAGTAAAGCTGTAATGAAGTGCAACCAGTGAAGTGAAAGAGCCAAAGAAAGAAAAAATAAATCAGTTACATAAAACTGAAGCGATGAAAAGAGGAAAATGGACGTTATTTCTTGATAAAATGATAAAACCGTTTCAGAGCATGTTTTTTTTTCTCCCAGGTAATTGAAAAATACTTAAACTGGTGGAACTGACCTTTAACATCATTGAGACTGGCTCCAGTGACCCCTTCGCTGAGGTCGATGAGCGTCCCCTCAGATTTACAGCGAGGGAGGATAAGGTTGTTGTTAGTCACTCGGATGATTCGATGGGCAGCCATGGCCGGGTCTTACTGTAGCATCCTCTCATTGGCAGCTTTTCATCTGGACGGGAAACAAACAAAGGATTTCAGGATGGGAGAGATGAGCCAATTTTAAACACATCTGCATTCAGGCGTTCAGCTGATAATCAAATCTGAAGAGACTTCCTGAAGCACCGCAGCGAAAAAAGAGGCTTAATTTTCTAGATCAGTAGCACAGCTAGAGGATAGACAGGTTAAAACTGGTAAAGCAGAAAATAAGATTGATTAATGTCACTGCATTTTTGAAGGAAGTCAATATGAAAGATGTGCTTGGAAAAAAAGAGTGACTGCTGGCTGAAGAAGAGAGAGAGGTTTCTCTAAATCAATGCAAAGACCGTGAGCGCTGAGCTGGGAGAGAGAGAAAGAAAGATGTGATTCTGGGAAAGGGAACAATCGAATAGCAATGAAAGCAAAACAGATTTCATTTCTACGTGACAATGACAAATTTGAATGTCAGCAATATACTTTAAAAATAGGGAGAGGGAGTAGCATAAAGAGAAATGTCAATTCTGCATTTTGTAAACGCCTGAACAATACATTTCTGCAGGCTTTAGTTGTGTTTGAAAACCTCACACTCTAATCTGCGCTGCTCTCCTGGTTGGAGGCTTTATAAGATTTAAGGACCTGGCTGCAGGGATTTGCACCCATTCAGTAAAAAGAGCATTAGTGAAGTAGACCACTAATGTTTGGCAATAAGGCCCGGATTTCAGTGGGAGAAAAAAAATGGTGTTGCGAGTCAATGCTGAATCATGGTTTCCTCACTTTTGGTCAATGGCCAAACAAAACAAAAAAACCTAGATTTTTCTCACCACGTTGACTTTGACCGATTTAATTTGTTCAAGATATCAATGGAAATTTGAAAACAGAGGGGCAAATCCTAAAAAAGAAAGCAAAGAAAAGGAGGCAAGGCAGTTACATATGCTCTCCGACATTACGTCCCTGTGGTGAATCAATCATCTCTGCCTCTCTGACTGTATCTGCTTCTCCGTTCTCTGTGTTTTGACCGGTTACATCTCTGCTTGTGTCAACCAACTTTCCAATTTCCTCCTGAGAACTGAGCTGTGATTCAATTTGTGTATGAAAACACAAACTCAGCAGAGGACTGTGATCTGATTAGCGCGGCAGCAAGAGGCTGTTTTGCAGGAAAACATCGCTCCCTTCAGTCACATCAGACTTTATTATTCCTGCAGGATGGAGGGAGAGAGAGAGAGGCCACGTTTGCGTTTGCACCGTAATGACGGCAATTTAATCTGATTAAAGCAACATATGCTGGAGAGGCTGCCATGTTAATGCCTTTCAATTAGTTTCTTAATGAGAGCTGTAATATGTGAGGCTAAATATGCACATTAGACGCAGATGCAGGTGTTTGTTTTCATTTAACACAACACTGCAACACAACTTTATATGTCTGCTAATAGCACAGAGGAAAACAGGGATGTTTGATGTACAAATAAACCCTCTCCTTACACATCGGGAGGAAATGAAGAAAGAAACAAAATCTGGCCAATTACTTTTCATTTTCTCAAAGTTTCTGTGAGATCTTTCTGTACCACTTTACTCTAATTTAAGACAACAAATCACAGCGTCACAAACATCAGAGCCGAGACTGGAATAAGTAGAAATATAAAGCTGAATTTCTTTTCTTACTCTTGTGTAATATTTTGGCTGTGAGTCTTAAATTTTACCAGTTTGCATAAAGCCAATTTGAACTCAGACCTGGATAAGAAATCAACTTTCTGGAAATCAGGACTTTCAAGCTTCTGTCCTAACATGCATTTGAAATTTACACAGCTGTTCTGAAATCAGATGATTGTAAAAACTATAATGTGTGTGTTTGTAACACCAGCACAAAACCAGGTCAAATCGAGTTTCCACAGGAACTGCAGGAAGAAGAAAAAGCTTTTTTATAACTCTGGATCTTTAAACCAATTTTAGGTTGAGGTTATGATGAAAAATGACAGAGTTGCTTCAGGCTTTCTTGTGCTTTGTGCTGCGAAAACAAAGATGAAATGTTTCTTCTGAGCCCAACAGCTGAAGTCGACTCTTTCAGAAAGAGAAATGAACGGATATATGAACCTTGAGTCTCTTTTGCTTCAAAATGACAAAAGAAAGTTATGATTTCTGAGCACTTCTTCTCTGGAGGTCAAAATCTAGTGCAGAGATGCACCCTGGGATGTGGAGCTCTTGTTTAATGGTTGCATCTGTTCACCTGGGAGCTCCTGCTGAAAGCAAGTAAGACTCCTCAGACGTGACACTTCATTTTCCTACTCTTGTCGCCCCTTCGATAAATCCCCTCTCCTGATGGAAAATAAGCACTCAGCAGGCAGCTGGAGAGATTCTGTGATCAATACGAACCCAGCAGACAAAGACGCCTTTGATATAAAAACAAGGAGAGCGTCCCTGAATGCAGCAGGAGGTGAGGATGGATCTGATAGAAACAGATTGGAATAAAGAGAATCAAGAGTTGGAGGATGCGGTCCTTTGAGAAACGCAGTGGGAGATTCAGATCAGAGCCGAATGAAGATCCAAGATGAGCCTCCAGGAAGTCTTGGATTTTTCCCAAAATATTCCAAGATTGCAGAAGCAATTACAGAAAGTTAAACAAGACTATGATACCCTATGTGCAACCTTTAAGAGACATGACTTTTTACAGAAAGTGAATAAAAACACAAAGTTTGAGCAGCATCGGGGGAAATGAACTTCATTTTCCTTCATCTTAGCAGAGAAAAGTCAGGAGGAGAGGAAGGCTTTAAACCAAGTTTCCAGGGGCTGCAAAAAGGAAAAATGCTGCAGGGTTGGTGCGTTTGCTGAACATTTTTTCCTGTTTATGCATTAAAAGGGGAGCTGGTGAAATATTTTGCGTTATGAACTCATTTCAGTCGGGACGGGGACGCCGGGGAGTCGAAAGTTTAATTAGCCAAGAGTCGGTCGGTCCTAATCCCCGGATGACTGTTGCTGTAATAACCATTTTCATCAGACGAATGCCAGCAGAGTTTATCGCTTTTCCATCGCAGCTGTTTGAAATGAGCAGATTACAGGACGGAGGATGTGACCTGCCATGTGAAAACTATAAACCAGAATTATGGAGCATTCAATTAATCTGGAGACAAGGTCCCTGAATGAGCTCTCAAACAGGCAAAACACCAAAATCACAGTGAAGGACCCTGAACAGAAGATTCAGAAAATTCATTTTAAAGGCTTGTTAGCTGATTCTTCAAACGGTAAAACAACCCTAACCCTGAGCACTCTTACACTAAATCAAACTGAACTCTTCCTTCCTCATCTGTCAATCTAGAATAGAGGAATAATCCTTGTAAGCATGGTTATTTGTTAAACATGTTTCAGTCTATGAAAAGAGCTGCAACTTTCCTAGTCCCTTTGCTGTGCTCAGTAAAAAAGGTAAAAACATCAAAAATTCATCAGAAGTTTGACTTTAGCCTTCACTAAAGGTCAGCTCTGCAGCACTAATTCAGTCCTCACTTCAGGGACAGAAACACATTAAGGTTCGCTCCAGTCAGGTACAGATTTTGACGCTCTGTTGTGGCCCACAGCCATGCAGTTTTTCTCCCAGCATGCATTACGGCATGTGTCTAAGTCTGCAATGTTGCAGTATTGAATGAGAGAAGAAATGAACAAGGCTTCGGGGAAAGAACGTCCTTGAGAGTTTGTTAAACGCCTGTCAAAGTAAGAGCGCTCTTGTGTAATGAGGAGTTTTACCTCATATTTCTGTTGATTAATTTAATCCTGCAGAGGTTTGGAAATCATCCTCTTGGGGCCAGTGTTGAATGTTTTCTGAAATTCTGTGTAAATTCTGCAGGAGTACAGCCCTTCAAAATAAACTCATGCAAACTACACGTTTTATTGTCCCGCCAAAAGAAAAGCTGAAATAGAGCTGAGATTTTAGAAAGAAAATAAAAACCACATTTCATCCTTGAAGTCATTATTCTTTAGCATTACTATGATTTTATACAGATGCTGCAATCTGGGGTTTAAAGTGGTATACATGATGGACTCCAGAGCTTCAGACAAAATTCAGGAGCAAACCCATGTCTGTAGATGAAGAGGTAATTTTAATTTTACCTTTAAAGTCCAGGAGGAAATTATAAATGGCTAAAAGTGTGACTGTTTGGCATCTGGTCAAGTACATTATACTGCAGTGCTGCTCCTCTCTGACCGCCACTGTTCATCACCTGAGAAATTCACCGTAAAATATCACATTTGCTGGTCCCTTCTCTGGGGATGGATATCAGGAAAATGAGCCTGCTAAGTGCTCAGTTTTTAAAGCCAGTTTCACCTCCACGCCGAGGGAGACTCTTCAGCTGCTGACGCTTTGAGAAAAGAGGATGAAGCATTTGAACGCCTCGCAGGTCAACTTCAGGGCAGCGGGTAGTTAATTCACCATGATTGGAGATTCTAAAAGTGATCATTTGCATCCTGCGTCTCTGTCTTCAGCAGGAGAAACAGCTGAGTAGCAGTTCAAAATTCATTTATCGATAGATAATGAAAGAAAAGTGGATTGAAAATATATGAGATTAATAAATTTAGGGAGGTTTTAAAGCAGGAGATTGTCTCATTTCGCACTTTTATAACCCCATAGGGTTGCTGCTGTAATAATCCTGATAAATGAAGTAAGAACAGGACTCAGTGAAGTTTAATCAGTGCGACTAATGGGCTTAATGTGATGCAAACTTACATCATTTAAAGTAGTTCATACAGGACATTTATTTACGTAATGGTTGGTGTGGTGAGACGCCTCCTCAAAATACATCACACGCCACAGGTTGGGATGTATTTCAGCAGGAGTTGGCCTTGTTTATATGGATTTATGTCAAGAAAATTAATCCAATTTGTGCACACACCTTAAGACTTCAACTGAAGGACCAAAACAGAAAATGTGTTTCATTTTTATCACTTTATATCGTAATATAACCTTTTTCAGAGGCATGTTGATGTTGTAAGACTATTAAACCACTTCCTAGGACTACTTCCTACAAAACAAGCGTATGCTAAAGATGGGGTGAGATAATCATCTAAAATTGCAGTTGAAAAAATGCACAGATTGACACTGATCTTATAGTTTAGATCAGAAACATCCTTTGTCAACAAGTTATGAAACCCACGTTTGCAATAAGAATGTAAAACTATAATTTTTCAGCAGGAGAGAGAGACCAATAATCTGTTAATGTCTCAAAATGAGCAGGTATTTTATCAGCAGGAACTTAAGCTCTGAAAGAACCACAGGAGAAGTTACTAGAGGAGTATTTTGACTTTGGTGGCAGTATTTTACTCCAGATTGTGTGTGTGTGTTGTGATGAGTGTCCTTTAATTACAAAATGGAGAACACCTTCACACAGAAATCGATGACACGCTGGTTTTCAGGCTTAGTCTCAAGGGGGGAGGGAGGTGATGAGAGGATGAGAGGTGGAGCAACAAACAACAGAAGGTGTGTGTTATTGTGTGAAGCACAAATGATGCGTGTGTGTAGCTGGGGTCTTAAGTGTCACTTTTCCATCTGTGTGTGTGTAGAGAGCAGGAGAAGAGAAAGGGTCAGGAGAAAACTACAAAGAGGTAAGAGAGAGGAAGATGAGATAAGAGAGTGTAGAGGAGGAGGGGGAAATGAAGAGGAGGAAACATAGAAAAGTGTTGGAGGAGAGACTTGAAAAAGAGGCATGCAAGAAGAAAAGAGGAAGAGGAAGAGAAGAGGAAGATATGCTTTAAAAGAGAGAAATAGGGAAGAGATGAAAGGAAGGAGGAAGAAATAAAAAGGGAGTGAAAGGAGAGAAGGACCCAAGGGAGGAAGACTGGAGGAGGAACAGGTGATAAGAAAAGGGTAAGATAAAGGCAAAAAAAGGTTGAGGAGGAAAAGTGGCAGCTGGACAGATGATGAAGATTTAGAAGAAGGGTAGAGGAAGAGGAGGAGAGGCAGGAATCCATCTCATTAAACAGACTGTGCAGGCTGAGAGACAATGTGTGGGTCTGTCTGTGTTTTAAACCTTGAGGCTGCTGATAGAGAGGGAGGATTTTCAGCTTATCAGATGACCTTATTGGCAGAGCCGAGGAGGAGCGTGCACGCGTGTGGCACGCTTGCACGTGACAGTACATGCTAATTCATCTACTTGTCATTTTCTGTCTCCATCTGCTGCTGAGCTTTCCCTCTATGAGCGATCTGCATTTGTTTAGACAGATGAGGAATGGAAATCAACAGCAAAACTGAAGGGACTGGGACTTTCACTGAAATCTACTGTAACTTCAGTGGGTGACTGCAGGTGTATCACAAAATCAAAGTACGGTGGCCCTGAGGGGCAACTACGAAAACATTTCATAACTACTAAAAACATCTGACCGACAAAAGCTTTTCATTGAATACAAAAAAAATCATGTCAGTGCAAACACAAATAGTCCAGATGCAAATGTAAAAACAGCTCATTGAAAAAAAAAAGTCCTGTTTTGGGTTTTTCATAAAACACTTTCATGTTTTTTTATGTTTCTGTTATTTTCTGTACTATTGTACTATTTCAAACATTGTGAGTCTTTTGTGAAATATTTAATGATTTCTGCTAAATGTTCTTGCAATTATTTAAATGTTTGTACGGTTCACAGTTGGGGCCACCAGCATTTAGACGCCTAAAATAAAAATTAATAAAAACAGACAAGTCTTGACACTAGGCGGCACAAACTCAGAAAAACGCTTCATAACAGTATTACAGAGCAAAAACTGATTAACAATTATAATAATCCATCATCAGGAAATGCTCTAAAAAATCTAAAGGCTCATGACACAAAGTTATAAACTCACTGTCAATCAGAAAAGACACAATAAGGACTCACTACAGAGCACAAATGCTACAGAAAAACAGAAATACCACAAAAATACTACAGATTCTTTTTACCTGAATGAGGCCGAATTGCTTGTCTCACATTATTGTGCAAATGAGTTCAACAAGACAACAATATTTTTGCTTAAATCACCAATAGTGACTGTTTGGAATAAATTTGACAGTATTGTGGACGGAAATTCGTCTGAGATTACTTTGGACAAGTGCGTATTCAGATTACAACAGCGTTGTCACAGAAATACAGTTATTTGTCCTTTTATTGGAGCCAAAATCTTATTTTGTCTCTGTTCTACCGAAGTTGTTTAAAAGAAAAAACAAATTTATAAGTTTTGGCAGTAATTAGTTTAATTTAAGTAATGTTTTATAAATCAGCACGGGCTAGAGTTCAGCACAGTAATATCAAAGTAACACTGCTAAGATTTCTGCTAAGATAAGCCGGCTTCTTAACCGATCGTTGCTCCGCTAATTTAGCAAACAAAAGCAGCAAATAATGGCTTTAAAATATAAGTTGTGGTACTTCAGTATATATTCAACAGAAGGGTACACTGACCTCCGTCTGGCTGAACGCCCGGTCCCTTAGAGTAGGTGTAAAGTGATAGGAGGGTGAGCTGATGGAGAGCCTCTTTCTTCTTCGTCTTCTTTTTCTCGTGTTTTCTCTGGTCATTTGGGTTAAAAATTAAAACTACAGCAGGAAAGAAGTGTTTGAAGCTTTAGATAAGATGTAGTTTCCAGTCCGAGAAATTTTTTTTTCGGTGATTGATGAGCCAAAGGTCTGTTTCAGCCCGTGTCTGCTCCGGTCTGTCGGAGAACTGAGAGAGAGCTGCTCTGCTGGAGGAGGGTGCGTGACGTCAAAGAAAGGGGGCGGAGCCATACGTACACATTTGGGCTAGTTTGAATATTTTAATTTATGCTAAAGTTAAATTGAACTAAATTCTACTTTTTATCGTTTAACTTGTAATTTCATACATAAAACACTATTTTAAATGTTGGACTTTTGACCGCTTTCATAATAGTCTATGTGTATTATTACACTATTACACTTATACTACACTAATATTTTTGTCTCTAACTCGTGTATCTGCATATATTTCAAGATGTTGTGCATCCCTGCAAACCAACAAACTGAGTGTAAACAGAACTGTATTGATAATACAGCAAGCCAAAAAATAAGTGGTCTCCTATGGTCAACTTACCCCGTGTATGGGGTAAGTTGACCATAGGAGCGGGGTAAGTTGAGCTGTATCCCTACGACCCCCGTACTGTCCACCCCAGCCCTCCCTCACCGTCCCTCTCCCTAAATAACAGTCACTCACATTCATGAGTATTTCTGCCTATTATACACTATTCAACTGGTACAATAATTCTTTTTATTATTACTGCATATAACTGCTAAAAAGCTGTTTTGTAAAAAGCCATTTTAACTTGAGAATGTCTTTAAGTTATTCAGAACATTCACAGCTGTATCTCTGAAAAGAAAAAGTCAAACATTTAAACAATCTGAACTGAAACTCTGATCTTCTCATCAGACTCCTTTACTTTCTCAGTTACCCCAGAACTACTATGATGACCTTCACCCATGTGCTTCTAACCTTCACAGACTCCATAAATTGATACCCATCTCCTAAATATTTGGTCACATGATCAATTTCTTGACCCTTTGGCTCAACTTACCCCACTCTCTCCTACAATCTTTCAGTTGAGACCAACTTCTTGATTCAAATACAAAAAAATCTAAGGTAGTTCACTAATTAATAATTATTCATTGTACCTTGTTCTCTTGTTTTGTAGTTGAAATTACTGAAAAACAAGATAAACAGTATTTTTTTCCAGCTACTAAGGCACATGACTGCTGTAACCACAACAAAAATAAAAGAAAAACAGCATATGTGGACGTTGTTTGGTTTAATGAATGAAAAATCGGTTAAGGGGGTTTTCATCCCTCTAATGCACAGGGGAAACCTGTCATCACGTAATACATTAAATTTTACTGGAGGAGCACCTAATTTGGGTTTTTATGCTTTACATTTTAATCCGGCTGTTTGAAAAAACACTTGAATGGAGCATAAAAAGGCTGGATGAGTGTATATATGAAAAGGTTTCCTCTGAACTCCACGGAAAAAAGCACCAACATGGAGTAAAACAGCTTTCATCAGTCTAATAGACCTTCCGCTTTCATCTCATTGACAAAACCCACTCAGACGATCCGTCCTCCCTGCTGTGTAAAGCTGCTGTCAGAGCAGAGCGGGGAAAATGGTTCTGGAGCTGACAGTGACTCCAAAAGACGACAAATTGAAGACAAAATGACTCGAAATAAGCTGCAGTTTAGAAATGTTGCCCCTGAGAGGAAAATCGGGAGCAGATTTAGAGGATTTACAGATCTTTTATGGTCATTCCTCTCTTCTTTAAGTTTAGGTAGTTGTATTTTGCATTGATTATAGATGATATACCTCTATCTATTTAGACCCCCTGTTCAAAATATTAAAATCTATGGTTATAAGGCAGAAATTATGTGGTAAGGTGTTTAGGATTGTTGTATCCTAATGTAACGTACAGTAGTTTAACGAAACTGGTGTGATCTAAACCTAAACAGACTGTATAGACCTTTGTAAAAGTGCCATTAGTCATGTCCTTCGTCTGCTTCAGCCTAAAAGTCTTTTTTTTCTCTGCTTCGAGCCCATTAGATGTCAGAGGTTTGTATTGTCTGAAATGTTGGATTCAGTCAGAATTTAGTTTCTTTGACATGCTCGCTGTTTGAACTTAATAATGCACTTTGTATGCTCCCTAGTGAGACACATGTCACAGAGGAAATGGGCAGCCTTCACACTGGGCAGGTTTATTTTCAGGTGTTCTGATTTAGACACCAGTGACGGCAGTAAAAGAGTCACAGCTGTCACCCTGCATTCAGAAAGCCCTGACCTCGGTTACTTTCTTTGTGTCATGTGTCTGACAGAAACAGTCAAGTGTTCGACGAGCTCTACCTTTAAGTCCCACCCATCGGGATTCCTCACATTTTTTGAAACTCCCTGATTTCCAACAGTCTTTAAATGCATCATAACAAATCTGTCATTATGTATTTCAAGGTGATTCACTGCATCAAGAAAAAGCATCTTCAGTTCAAAGTTTCAAAGACAAAGTTTCAAAATCAGACCTCTGCAGCTGGATTAGCAGAGAGGCAGCATGTGTCGTCTTCCCCCTCAGTCATGCCTGAAGGAACTTTTAAAAGGCAGCATCCAAAGTTTGCTACAAGACAGCTAATTAGAGCAACAGCTGGAGAAAGGCAAACAGAGAGCCGATATTAAAATGCATCGTCCCACTAAATCATGTAAAAATGAGGTGCTGCTACAGATTTGTTTCATCAAAATGGGTCTAATTAATTCTTCAATTACCTCCCTTCCTCCATGTGGTGTTTTCGTGCCTGTTTCCTGCTTTTTCCTGCTTTTGATTTGTAGAACGTGGACTCCACTACATCAGGAGTCAAGGGTGAAAAATCCTCACTTTAAGGCTTCACTTTTCTGTCTTTTTGCTGTTGACTCATGACTTCCTCCTCCATTCAGCTCATGCTTCTGCATCAGACACAGACGTTTCACTCAAAGCAGTAGGATTTAAAAAGCATCCGGCATTTTTATATCTTTCTTTCTAGAGTTCGTGATGAATGTTAGAGCAGCTTTAGAAGAGAGAAAGCGGGTGATTTATCTGACCGGCCAGCACATGCTCGCTCTTATTTGCCACTGTCAGAGGCCGAGGGGGATATGATGGATATCGGAGAGACGACTTATAAAGTGATGAGAGATCAGTGCAGAATTTAGATATCTGTACAACTCAGACTGGCACTTTTGGAAAAGGATTTCTCAAATGTTTCTGCAATCCGCAAAAAGGTAGAGAGTTTTCAATAGTTGTTTTCTGTTAAATGAGCTGAATTTGCTTTTTGATAGAAGTTCGGATGGTTTTCGATAGTTGAAATTGGTTTCTGTTCCTCCTTCTTCTGCTGAAAGCTGGATATCCTGAATTTGATATCATGTTTTAAAGCATTTATTTGCAGTTTGTGTGAAAAGTTCAATCGTATCTGCATCATAAAACGGACTAATCCCGAAAATCTTGCAGAGAGTCATGACCCGATGCCTCCTGAGGAATTTGGCACAGAAAACTGTGAGTTTGTCTGGAAAAAGAAAATGTTTTCAGTTGAAAACGGTTCAGTTGAGAGCGTTGGCCGTTGCTGCCCCTAAGTTCAGCTCTCATAGAGGCTCAGACTGGATTTGACGCGTCTATTCATGAGGGCTGAATGGAAAACTGTGGGGCCTGAAAAAAGAGCCCTTCTTTTCTTTATGAAGGAGCCTCGATATCTGCCGGCTTGCTTTGCATCAGAATAACTCAGCACTTGCTTGTCAACCAGGTTGGTTATGGGAAGAGGAGACAGCAGGAATCTGGTTTATTTGGATGCTGCCTGAATGCAAACACAGGAATTCCTGAATAAGTGGAGAATTTCTTCTGAAAAAACCGAACATCAGCAACACTATAAAAGTGGTCAAAGACACACGCAGATGTACTAAAAAGGAACAATATTTCACTGCTGAAAGCATCAAAAACACTTCAGTGTGCAGTGAAGATCCATCCTCTGCTTCTTTTTGTTGCTTAAATCAAACAAACTCCAAACACTGGATGGAAAATTCATCTTCTCCTCCAGCACGGCGAGGCCCTGCTCACCATAAAATTGGAGAAAATCTCGAATTTCTCGAGAGGATGTGCTCCTTTTTTTTCTCCACTCCCAAGCTGATTTCTCTTTCTCTCACCTCCATCTGTCCGCTCACTCCATCTCCACTCTCGAGGCTGCACAACCTGTTCACGGGAAATTACTTATTCATCACTTCCTCGGCTGTAGCAGCGAGAAAAGGCCGCGGATTAGCTCGCTGTATCTTCAGGCAAACACACACTCCCAAACACACACACACACCTGAAATCTGCAGCCTCCTCTGTCCTTAGGCAGCAACTTTTTGGATTAAGTGTTAATTCTTTGTGATGAATGTAATGAATTTGCCATCATGCACTCAATAAATGACTGCAGTCATCCTCCAGAGGTGGTCAGTTTAGGGGAAGAAGCTGATTGCTGCAGCTTTTTCACGCTGATCTGAGATCTACATCGGCCTCTGAAGAAAGAGAGAAACCAGCTCTGACACGATAAAACTAAACGATGCTACTCTCTGAAGGGCAGCCTTCAAATCCTTAAATCTTCAAATCCCTGGTTACTAAATGATTACCATTTCACCGCCTGGATCCTTTGCACCGCAACATTCATCTTTGCCACTCTTATCCCCACAAACTTACAAAAAGAACGAGCAAGAGGGATTTCAAGTTTCCCTCAAGGACACTAAGATGAGATACGGGACGATAAACAGACGGTGATGATGTCTTCACTCACAGAATGGATGAACCAAGTTTTGGCAGCGGCTTCAAATGACGAAATTTATCTTGCAGGAGAAAATTAAAGGATGTGAGTTAGTGATAGGGTCAAATATTTTATAGCCTGATCAGTTCAAACTCACTTTTCACTTTGAATAGTTCCCCTTTAAATAGAGAGAGTAACCTTGTGAACGGAGATTTCAGGTGTGGATGATGTGTTTGATGGATGGAAGCACGCAGCTCTGCATTTATAAAAGCAGATGTGTTTAATCGTCTCTGTTTTATCGTCCAGGCTTTCAGGACTGGGTCGACATTTTAATTTTAGGAAAACTAAACTACTTTACTGTCAGTCAACCCTGGGAGTTTAAATGCCATCTTCCATCATGGTGGTCTGTGTTCTGCCTGTTTTTGCTCTCCGTACAAGCTGTTTTTGTAATGTGGACTCTTGATTTTGCAGCAGAATAAGAAGAGATCGCCACATTGATAACCCTGCCCTCTGTTCAGAAACACACTCTCTCGTCTTCCAGCTTCACAGATTTTTTTTTGTTATAAATGTTTGAGAAAAGTGGCAGCAGCTTGAGACGTCATCTCTAAAAGGTGAACTTCGTCTTTCAGCCTGTTCTCCGCTCAGGTCTGGGGTAATTACTTCGGCACACAGACAGATTTACAGCTCTACAGCGGGGCACTAAATCTCATCTGGAGCTTCACAAACGACAGCGGGCGATCGATCAATAAAGAGAGAGAGAGATACACAGAGCGCTCAGGTAATGTTAGTCCGCTCCATACGGCTGAATCCTCTGCAGGGTCTCCTTCTGTACAGTCATTATCCCTGAACCCTCACCAGCACCTATTTCAGTCCAACACCAATTACCCACAAACCCCTCTGTTCATCTGTGAGAGCTGGGAGAGCGTGAAAAGGTCTGAGATTTAACGGCTTTCTGCAGGAGTGAGCATTATTGTACTTCATAATTTAAGCTTATTAGCATACAGGTGATAAAAGGCTCATTTAAAGCTGTTAATTACAGGCAGACAGACAGGTGTGTCCACTTTTTGGCCATTAAAGAGACAATAAAACAAGATATAAAGTAGTAACTAAACTAGGGGGGTCATTTGTGAGGACATTTTTCCTTCAAAGATCTGGATTTTTCTGCAGATTTCATCCAATTAAAGTCGTTTATTCATGGAGAAAACTGAGAGGCCACTCCCTCCCCCGTCAATGTTCTGATCAATTCAGTATAGATTCGCCCTCTTTTAACACCATTATCCTCATCTCCTATTGAATGTTTTTTGGCCTTCATTTGCCCGAGCTCCTCCCCGTCGATCATAATTATCAGTAGTGATTGATGAAACTGGAGAGGAAACAAGACGCACACCCAGTCACTTTCAATGCAAGAGCAGGAAGTCAACAAAGTGGAGTCTGTGGGGCTTTTAAATAGGATGAGGAGTTTGGAGGGCCTCCTGAAGTCGAATAAATCTCATTCAGCTGAGTGAGTTTGTGAAGCACGGAAGGCTGACTGGAAAATAAAGCTCCATAAAAAGGTTAAACGGCTGTTTCACCTCTGGAACAAACACAACGGTTTGCTTAAATGAGTGAGCGACAGCAGACAGATGGAGATGTTTGGACAAAAGAGGGTGAAAAGTACAGAAGAGACAGAAACTTTGAGACTCTGGGGTCACTGAGGTCACACAAGTTCCTGAAAACTGCATTCTTCCTCATGCCTCATAACTCTCGTAGTTGAATCTCTCAGGCAATTGATTTCCCTCAGGCTTGAGGGTCTCACTCTCTAACTTTATTTACTTTATGTTAGATGGGATTCGTATCTTCAGAAAGTTTGAAACAGAACTTTTTATACTGTTTGTTACTCAAATTAAGCAAAAGTAGTCAGTAGTGTGAGTAAGTTTCCTGCAGTAGCTCAGAGTTCTGTTATTTGGGGGTGAAATGACAGAAATGGTCAAAGAAGGAGTCTAAAAGGATCTGAAAGTTGCTCATAATCCTTATTGGATTCCTCAACAGAATTAAAGAGGTGTTCACTTAAAGCCTAAACCCTCAGCTATCGTACTGTTTTCCATTCATGAGTATCAGCATGAATAAAAAACGACAAACTAAAGTGAGCTATGGCAATCAAAGGATTGAAATTCAGGGTAAACTCGACTCTGAGGTTAATATTATGTCAGTTTTCAGGATTTCTCTAAAAGCAGGAATATAATCCTGCTCCGTGTCGTGTTTGTTCCTCAGTTTGATAAAGAGGAACTCGTGGTCTCTGCACTAATCCTCTGCAGCCCGAGGCCGGGACGAGCCGGCCTCTCTGAGAGTTTGAGGCAAAGTGTTACGACCTGACGGGAGCTTAGTGTTCACCATATGGTGTTGTGGTTTTCAGGGGCCATTTCTGTGGGTGAGTGTGTGTGTGTGTGTGTGTGTGTGTGTGTGTGTGTGTGTGTGTGTGTGTGTGTGTGTGCGCGCGCGCACACAGGAGCGGTTTGGGGGAAAAGATTAGCTCTGTGGTCGCTGTCATGCTGTGTGCTCTGAACTCTCTGTAGAGGAAATTTTTATTGATTTGAATTCCTTCAGTTTGAAGTCTGGAACGTAAACCTGAGTTAAAGTTTAAGTTAAGCTAAAGTTAAGTCTAAGTTACAAATATAGTTATTGTTATTTTTTTTAGTTGTAGTTACATTACAGTTGAACGTTTGTGATAAAATTGAGTTTCTTGAATGAATTGAATGAATATTATTTTTTTGTTTTCTGTATTTAAAAGTTTTGTTTCAGCAGTTTTTGACACATTTAATGAAATATTTAAATTTTTTTCATTTGGTTAAATTATTCCTGTTTTTTATTTTAACCGTGGTTTATATTTTTCTATTTTTCATGTTTTTTTCTTCATGTCATGAAATCTTTTGGTGTCCTCCGGTTTTCCTTTTTTTGTTTCGTTAATTTTTTGGTGTTCAAGTCTGTAAATCTGAACTTTTGAAACATGGGACTCATTTCAGTGTCAGGTTCAACCCTGCAGTGATTGGGTTTTACCTCTGGGCTTGAAGGACCAGGGTTGACTCATCTGTTGCTGCAGGCCTGGACTCAATCTTTTCCTTCTTGACTCAGCTGAAACTCCTGTCAAAAGGAGAGACCCTGTGAGTCAGCACATCAGAGACGGTTTCATTCAGTAAAAAGTTCTTTAAAACTCTCTGTGGTTTCTTAGAAGTTTGGGGTTGACCTGTTGATCTGAGTCTGATTTAGAGGATAATGGTTTTCAGAAGTTTTTAGGGACATGAAAGTGATGCAGATAGTGTCACTGAGGGATATTATCAGCTGAATTTTCTTACTATAACATCACAGGCTCTCTCTGTGTCTCTGGTTCGGCTCAGACAGGTTCTTCTCTGTGACCTGAACATCTTCTGCTGTAACAGGGCAGATAAATCTGTCTTGTGGCCTCGCCGTCTGCTTACGAAGGAGGTCCAAACACAGTGTCGTACTCTTGTGTGATCCGTCTGCAGTCTGATTCACTTAATTAATTAACTAATGGGCTGAAAATAGATCAGATGACCCGGTCACCGTTTGACTGACGGAGTGGAGCGGGAGGTGGAGGACTCCGTCATCGAGGTAAAAACAGGACAGGGATGTTTGGCACAGCATGGATCGGACTATCTGCAGCGTTGCATCAGGATCCTTTAACGCTGTGAAAATGAAGGAAGAAGAGCTGTCCCTGCACACAACATGAGAGTGTGTGCAGGGAACCTGAATAATAACAACTGTTTAATTTGTTTGTTTGTTTGTTTAAAACTTTAAATTAGCTGAATAACATCGAGGAGTCCAGAAACCTGCAGGCTGACTGTGCTGTCAACAGGTTCATGCTAATTAGATTTAAATGAGTGGACGATAAGGGCCTGAAGGAGGGTCTGCTTTATTGCTTTGTTCCTCAGGCTCTCAGCTGAGTTAGTTAAACAGCCTCTACATTTTACACTAATGCAGGTGTGACGCTTTCTTTTTATCATCTCTTTCAATGAAATAATCATCAAATATACTCTGGCACTCTGCACACACGGACTGAGCTCTGAGGTACTTTCAGATGAACCCTGAAGCTACTTTTTTAATAGATTTTATTCATTAGAAAACACAGCTAATCCTCCAACACACAAAGTACTGAGTGGAATTAAATCTGACGAGGTCTAAAAATCTCAAGACTTTTCCCTCCAACTGTAAAAACTTACATTTTAACAATATAAAAGCATCTCGTAGATCTGAAGCATCAGTGTCAGACTAAACAGCCTGTGTTGATACTGTTGATGTTGTTGTTGTAGTGGGTTTGTGTGAATCACTACACCTTTATTTAGTCCACAGCCTGTTCATTCAGCCCTCTAAACCTGTTTATTGTCGTGTTTCCCGTCAGTCCAATTAGTCCAAACTGGAAGAGAGGAAGTGGATATGTAGGCCATCAGGTAAGTGTATGTGTGTGTGTGTGTGGAGGACAGAGCGCTCTGATGCAGGAGCCTCTAATCCAATGGAGAAGGGGGGGAGAGAGAGAGTGTGGACACAGCAGAGGATTATGGGATTAGAGATAGGGAAGATGTGACATGAGATGGCCACTCTGCAGCTGCAAAGCTCTGTGATGCTGGCATGTCTGCGGCTGCCATGGCAACAGGGGCAAGGACAGGTACTGATACTGTCTGGTGTGTTTTTCTGAGGGGTAAAGTGTCTCATAAAGTGCATTTGAAAACTCTAAATCTCTTGGACAGATTTTAAACTTCTCTACTGTTTGTACCTGTTGATCTCATTGTTACAGATAGATTCTTTAGATTCATAAAAAACTTGTTATTCGAGTAAAAATTGGTGTTAACAGCAGAAATCTGAGGAGTCTGAGACAGCAGCATGTCTAAAAGAAGAGAAACTGACTAAATTAAAGTCACTCATGGGTCTAAAAAAGCAGAATTTCCCTCCTTTCCACTCATAAAAACATCATTTTTCTGTCCTGACTGTTTAGCAGAGACATCCTATCCTCTGAGCTCCAGGCAACAACTGCTGACCTTCAAGAAAACCACCTGAGTGTCTCGATTGCAGCCATAACTCAAGGTAATGCCCTCCACAGAAACACTCACAGCCGCTCTGACCCTCAGAAAACTCTTTCCCGCCTCCTAATATCCACTTTATGGTGGTTTGTCGGCGGCCACGGCGTGAACAACCAAATGAGCCAGATGGGATTCAGGGTCTGAAGGGAGATTAAGGATGTGTCCAGATTACGCTGTGATCAGCAGCCAGAAACACTGACACCGTGCCAGGAGGTAATCCAGCCGAGGAGGATGGCAGCCAGGCCGGGCGCCACCGTGACGCCACTAGACAAGAAGTCAGCAGAGCTCCTGACACAGCAGGAGGGACAGCCTGTGATCTGCCTTTTATTTATTTTATTCATTATAGATTTTTAAAAGTGGGTGACACGACCTGCTGCATCCTCGAACATTATAAACAACTTTTGAAAAAATTAAGTGAGCATCAGTGACCATTTCCTGCTATTCCTCTTCATCCCAAACTGTCTTTCCTGACAAATACCCGTCATTTTGAAGATTGCTCCATATGTCCAAGGTCTTTAAGAAGCTAAGAGGTCAGAATTTGTGCTTTCCTCATCTGTTTCAAGTTTATATAAGTTAAACTTGAGTTTCTCTTTATTTTGGCGCACAGATTGACCTTTTTTAACATTTTCCACCAGAGAGACGATACTTTTATAAAAATAATTTGTCTGCTATTTGAGGAATTTCATGTGTTTGGTCAGTTAATGTTATGTCTGCTGAGGTCTTAAAGAATCCGGCTGTGAAATGCCAATTTATAAAATGAGTTTTTAATTTTCTTAAGGAGCATTTAAGGCTTCTTAAGTACCTCTTAATATGAACCACTTCTGTTATGAGTACCTTTAATAAACATAATCTTCCTTTGAATTCCTTTTTTTTGTCATTTTTGAAGAGAAGAATCACTTTCCAAGGCTCAGAGTGCAGTTAAAAAGCCTCTAATGATGATGTAGAGACAAAATTTAGTATTTTATATAAATGACTCAAGTTCAAAAACCAATTATATGAAATGTGAAAATTCAGATTAATGGGATTGATCTGATTAAATATATGTCAGT
The DNA here is from genome assembly GCA_962446985.1 of Xyrichtys novacula. Classification (NCBI taxonomy): domain Eukaryota; kingdom Metazoa; phylum Chordata; class Actinopteri; order Labriformes; family Labridae; genus Xyrichtys; species Xyrichtys novacula. The sequence goes on from OY660887.1 coordinate 2,706,760, forward strand.
TTTAAGGGTTTGAATTTGAGTTTGGACTCTTGGAACTTAATAATGTTATGCATTGCTGCCATCTAATGGTGATTTTTGAGAACTACAAGCCCCAAAATGCCATTCTGTTGTTACTTCTGGCTTTTAAAGGCTTGTTGTTCTGCCCAGAGAGACTCTAGCAGAGATAAACAGGGTTATAATTAAAGTGTTAAAAATAACGAGGTCAAAGGTTGTAACACTCTGACTTTAAATAAGATTGACTTTCCGGCTTTAAAAACAGTCAAATAAACTGATTACACCAAGTAAAAAAAAAAAATGGACAAACCTGAAGTCTCGGTTCAGCACAAGCTGCCAGATCATGACTGGCAGCCTTTTTATGCCCAGCGGGAAGGATTGACTTGTTGCCAAGGCGACGGCTCAGCTCGGGGTCCCCAGGGCCGGACCGCAGGGACGCCTTGGCGGTTTGAGGACGCCGTCTCCCTGGACACGAAATCCTAAAAGGCGACACAACAGAGGAAGGAAAGAAAGAGGACGGTTCAGGAGAGTGTGAAAATCTACTGTGGTTGTCACTACAGATAAAGACTGTTCAGGACCTAAATTAACAGTTTTAGACTTTATCAGCTGTTTGCTTTCACTTAAACACGTCCCAGGACACTTGAAATATGGGAGTTTATTACAGCATCTGTAAAAAAATAACACGAGAGCAAAAAATACCCAAATGCACCAGTTTTCAAGGAGGCCAGAAAAAATGTTTTCAGTATCAAGAAATAATTACAACTTCCTATGCAAATATTTTAATCTAAATATAATATTCTATATTAGTAAACGCTGGAGAGGGTAGAGTGTGTCAAAATAAGAAGTACACAGGTCAAAACTGTGTGAGAAATCAGGGAAATAAGATTTGAATGAGCTGGCAGTCAAAATTCTCTGAATAGAAGTGATGCTGTGTCAGATTTAGGGCTTGATAAACTCCGTACAGAAAGATAAGGTTATCGCTTGGAGGATCATTTATCTCCTGTCATATTTTTAACACAATAAAAACCCATTTTTCCCAATCAGATGTATGCAGCAGGAGTCAGACCTGAGGATAAATAAATCCGAATCGATGGATGTTTCCAGTATGTTCTGTCGTTTCTGCACACAGAGTTTCAGTGTTTGAAGAGACAAAGAGACGTCTGTTTTCTTCCTCGTGAGGAGTGAATTTATCTCCAAACAAAGACTCAGTTTATCATCTAATAAACGGCTCTGTTCTTGTTGCATATACAGAGAGCGGAGGGAGGTCAAAGGTCGCAGAGGGCGCCAAGTCATCCAGGGAATTCAGCACATTGTGCCAACAATCGACGCAGAAATACTGTAAGAAATAAAAGTCAGCAAGAGTCAAAATATTAAAACTTTTTTAGAAATAATTCCTGCAATCACCATGACGACAGTTCACCAAACCAGGGAAAATATTGAACACAAAAATACCGATCTATGAGAGGAAAGTCATCTTTTATTTGCTAATGTGTTAAAGTGAAACAAAAACTATGTTATAAAACTTTCTCTGATCTTAACATGATTTTGCTTTGATCTAAAAGCATCTCTTAAAAGGACTTTATGCTGCTCTGCTTAAAATAGATATTGTCTTTATTTTCGTCAGCTGCAGCACAGACACGTGCTCAAGTTTTTATACTTTAATAGTAAAAACTTGTTCATTGACAGTTATTTTATTAGAGGACGTTTCCTGCACAGATGTTTGCAACAGTTTAGCACCAAAAATAAAAACAGGAAACACCTGCTTCTCTCTAATCTTTTTTTCTTTTTGAATTTTCTGTTTTAATAAGTAAAGTCACAAAAGCCTTCCTCACACCCACATCCACAAAATTATTTTCCTAAATTCACGACCAAAAGGCCGTTAAGTCTTCTGTGATGCTCCAGAGGATCAACCTGTCCACTCTGACCAAACCTCACGTATATTTTGCCCTCAGATAAATTTGTTTTCAGCATTCAGGATTAGAAATCTGGCTCTGAAATGTCTGAACTCTGGCCTGTTTGTCCTCAGCAGATTTTCTACTCGGGCTGCAGGAGGGCACACGTCTGGCCAACTTCAGCAGAGAAAAGAAACGTCTTCATTAACATGCACGGCCAGACGCTTCCTCTGAAACCAGCTTTTGTGGCCTGGCAGATGCACGAACACAGCGAGGAGAGGCAGATGGGATCAAACAGTAAGGACAGAGGGATGGTTTACCGTGCAGTGATAAACGGACAGAGAAACAGAGAGAGGAGCTTACAGCTTCATGAGGCCACAGCTGCCTGAATTTGAGCTTTTGTTTGAGCTCTTTGAACGACTTCTGCTCTTTTATGGACTCCCTGAAATCCTGCAAAAGCTGCTCGATTACAAGTCCATGTAAACTCACTCAGTGCTGTGTTGCAAAGTCACTACAGAAGAAGACACAGTTTAGAGGGAGTCATGTTGAATGTCAAAAATAAAAAGTATCAGTTAATATAAAATGTGAATTTGTGACGATGCCGATCTCCCGTCCAATGGGATTCAGCACCTGTCCCCAGCACCAAAAAGACCATTTTACTGAGCTGAACCCCTAGAACCCCTAGAGAGTCTGAGGGATATTAATCACAGAAGAAGATGATGAACAGCCAACCAGCACCCTGAGGTACATTTTTCATGCATAAGGTAATTTGCAGACGATCCCTGCACACTCCGGTCACACTTATCTGTGAGTTTTAAGGGCAGGGTGATGATAATCAGGCTGTAACTCACCATCTACTTCACTACAGCATCTCCAATTATTAGAGTATTTGTTAAATGAACCAAAAAGGAGTCAAAGAAACTCTCAGAAATGTTTGATTGAATTTATGCTTCATGTAACCATGAATTCCAACATAAAGGAGATCTGCCTCTCGCTCTGTTGGGGTCTTATTGAAGCCCTGGTTGCTTTGATAGTGGCCCTCAACTGGTCTGTAATCTGGGGTTGGCTGTTTCTCATTGTCCTCTTGATAAATATGTACCTAAGGTTAATTTAGGATTCCCCTGAGTGAATAATGTTGGGAGATCTTGCAAAAGTTCCTCATGAATGTTTCTCAAGATAAACCCAAAAACATGTGTCTGAAGGAGCTCCCAGACCTGAGGACACTTATCATCATACACATCTGAAAGCAGAGTGTTGGTTCATGTGTTCAAACAGTTAAATCTTTGTCACACTCAGAGTCAGCAGGCCCATCAGCTCCCAGCCTCAGTGGAGTGAGGGGAGGAGGACGGAGCCGATTGGTCAGCAGTTTGAACGACAGGCTGGATGACCTCAGCGCTGCACCCACAGCACCACCACCACCGACACCGACACCAACCACATCAGCACCCTCCACCCTGCCGCAGTATAAATCCTGCTGTCCATCCTGCGGCTGCACTCTCTGCAGACTCATCTGACACAGCCTGCCTGAACTCCCACTGAGGTAAGGTCACCAGAGTTTATGATTCAGAGAGAACAAATCTGCATAAAACTTGAAATGAATACCAACAATGCTTCTTTAAAGGGATCAAATCCTGTTAATATTCAGTAAGTTTAGACTAAGGCTACTGTTGTGTGCCTGACATTGACTAAATACCACTTTTTGGTCATATTTATGTCTTAAAAACATTTAAAAAGTTTGAAATATATTAGATATTTGTGAACTCCTGTCATGAGTATTAAGAATGCACAGCACTGTTAGGTAAAGAGACGTCAAAGACAATCACTTTTATAGATTTTTGGCACAAATACATGAATTTGAACACTGTTAACCCTGAAGTACTTTTAAAAGAACTTAAAATAAACAGTCTTTACCTTTTAATCTTTGTTTTACCAAATATCTACAACCTGTAAAGTTTGAATTTCTTCAGATGATGTTGAGCAGAGTGTAAATTCTCTTTCTGCATCATTACAATCATCCTCAGAATTAAAAATTGACCATTTTCATGATTTTGTTTGGGCAGAAAACAAGTCAACTCTGAGAGGACCATGACTGACCTGGAAACCTCGATGGCGACCATCATTTCCGTCTTCCAGAAGTATTCGGGGCGAGAAGGCGACAAGCACAAGCTGAAGAAGAGCGAGCTGAAGGATCTGCTCCACGACGAGCTGCCGGAGCTGATGGGGGTGAGAAACAGAAACGCGTAAAGAGGTTAAAGGACAGAAAAGAGATTGAGGGAATTAAAACATCCAGGGAAGTTTACACCAAGTTTGAATAAAAAGAAATGAGGAAAAAATGAAGATACAGCTTATTCCAACAAGATTCAAAGTTTTATACCCACAATTGTAAGATATGATCTTGAGCACAGGTGATCATTTCCATGCTAAAGATGATAACTAAGAACTTGTGTGCACAATAAAAAGTGATCACCCTGCTGATATATTGTGAGCACACCAAAGTTACTTGTTCCAACTTTTACAGTTATCTGTTGCAAACACACACACACACACACAAAATAAAAAATAAAAAAACGATCCAGTTTGAGCACACAAATAATTATTCTGTGCCTAGAAGATCATCATTTAGATGACTCTTGGAGGTTTTGGATTGCTTTTTGTTGTGAATTTAAGTCAAGGTGAGCATGTCTGCTTTGTGATTAAAAAAAAAAGTCTGGTGGTTTTCTAAAAAGTTTGAGTCAAAGTTTTTCAGTACCAGAAGTGATCAGAGTTGTTGGAGATGAAGTACTTCAGTCAATGTTTGGAGTCTGTTGTCGTCTTTTTTTCACGTTAACCCCGTTATTCATCGCCCTGACGTCCTGTAAATGTCCTGATGTGAACCCTCTCCCCCCCTACAGCATGTGAAAGACCAGAGCACACTCGACAGTCTGATGGAGAGCCTCGACTCGGACGGTGACGCCGAGTGTGACTTCCAGGAGTTCATGACATTCATCTCCGTGGTTACTGTCTGTTGCCACGAGTTCTTCGAGCACGAGGACGAGTAAAGAGGAGGCGGAGGGGGAGCTACGGTAAATTAAGGAGGAGAAGAAGAAGCAGAGGAAGCCTAGCAACGCACAAACTGACGGTGCCTTCAGAGCAGTGGAGCAGGGTGGGAAAATACAACACCGGCCAGCAGCCAAAATGTTAGAGATGGCTGAAAACAGCTCAGTCTAGTGGTAACTTTAGCTCAAAAGCAAACTCCTTTAAGACTCCTGCTATTGTCAACTGAGTTTTAAAGAAATAGATAGTTTGAAAAAGAGTTTGGTGAAAGAGCAGCGTCATTTACAGACTTCAGAGTTAAAAAAAAAAAAATCTGCTTAGAGGCATAGAGGCACCTGTGTTCGATAAAGCGACCTTAACCATCAGATATTTAGAGTTAAACTATAACTTTAAGTTCATCTACTCTACATTAAATAATCTTTTAAAGCTTAGTTTTCAACTTTAATTCACTTCTCAACATTTAGGTTTAGCTATGAAGAAGTACGAGCATTTTAGATTAGGAGTCAAGGAGCAACTCAGAGGCCCCTTATTACCTGTTTGTAAAAATTAAAAAGAGTTTAAAAAGAGCTGAATTTAAATCAATCTGTAAATGATGTAAAAAATGATGCAAACAGATAATCAATCAGCGGTCATAGCTCTTCAGTTCACAGTAAACTAAGTCACATAAATGACATTTAAATTTTCCTCACTGATGTATAAAATTACGGGGAGTTTTTTTTCTTCTTTATCATAAGGAGGGTTTACAGCTCGATTTCAGGTGACTGGGGTGTCCCAACTGAGACAGCTGGGACAGTGGGTGGCCAGAGCTTCATACCAACAGAATCGAATAACATTTACCGGCATCCATCTCCTCCATCGACACAGACAACAACTGTTCATGTGTAATACAGCTCTTCCTGCAGTTTTAACTCTCTCAAAAGAAACTAATTAAGTTTTGCGGGGGACACCCCCTTTGGGCGTGTCCACAGAGACACCTCTTGCCGTCTCTTTGGACACGCCCCGGCTTCATGATACAGCTCACAAAACTTAATTTCGCTCTTTAAAAACCTCAGTTTAGCTACTGTCCGAAGCCCCGCCCTCTTTAGCTCTCCTGAAGCCTCCTCCACTGTTGGCATGTAACAGTCATCCTCAATGAGCTGAAGTGTGTTTCTAGGTTGTTTTGTTTTTGCCAATCAATCTGGTTTCTGTCACTATTTTCAAATGAAATTTAGATTGTATGTTTTGAAACAGTCAGATAATCACTGTAGACTTTGTAGACTTATGGTCGACTTCAGAGCCCATTTTGATAGAAAACCAACACCTCAAAGGCGTCTTGTGAAGAGTTTTGTTGACGATCAAATATTAGGTGTGATTTTAAATTGGTTCTGATTTTTAAAAAAAAATTAAATCATTGGATTGGCTAAAAAAGTCTCTTTAGTTTTCCTTTTCCTTTAGCTGCTAGTTCTGCAGAAAAACAATCTCAGACTGGAGTAATGATGTCAAATTAAAGTCTGGCTGTTGGATTTTCGTCATGTTTGTTTGTTTGTCTTCCATGTGTTACTTTGATTTTAACGTTTAGATTAAATGTCAGACAAGTTCTTTATTTTTAGCTTGTTTTCTCTTTTAAATACTTAATTTCCTCCATATTCAGACTAAATGTTATCAACAGTTCTTCAAGTCCTGATATATTTCAAACATGTAGCTCGGTGCTGAAATAATCATTAAGCTTTAGGACTGAGCAGTTATCTTTGTTAGAGTTTAGCAATATAATCCAGTCTGTTAGAGTACGAGAAGAAAATCAAAATTTAAAGTCAGTCACTTTTTTCTTCATGCAAATAAAATTTAAGAAATGTGTAAAAATGTTCCTCACAGCGCTCAGTAAAGAGGAGTTTGTTTAATTCTGTGTACTTTGAAATGCCAGTGACGAGATTTTGGATGTTGGTGATGTGAAATTCAATAAAATGTTAATGTGGGAACCTGAGTTTGTTTTGAAAAGGACAAGCAAATGCATGAAAAAAGATCTTCTACCTTTACTTTAGTATCCTCTGCAAGCTTCAAACTTGAACTTCCTGAGGATTCCTGAGAGTTTATAAATCCAACTTATAAAAGCCAATAATTAAGATAAGATGTTCCTTTAATAGTCTCACAGGGGGAAATTCCAAATCATCAAAAGACTTTATCAGAAATGCTTCTCGATTCTAAAGCATTCTGGGAAACGTAGGAAACCACGTGCAGAAGTCCAAACTCTTGCAAAATACTGAACTTGACCTACATTAGCTAAGAGGCTGAGAGATTATTCAGCACAGTAAGTGTACACACACATACACACACACGATCATCGTGTGTGTGTGTGTGTGTGTGTGTGATTGTGTGTGTTAACAGATGATGTAAGAGGCGTTGTCAGCTGCACAGTTTCGGACATCTGCAGACTGTTTAACATCAGAGAGGCGGAGCCTGCGTCTTGATTGGCCAGATAGGGAACAGATCCCGACCCAGGGGACTGACACCACACCCATCTGAGTATGTGTGTTTGTGTGCATGTGTGTGTGTGTGTATTGTGGGTGTGTGAGAGTTGTTCAGCATATGCTCTGTTGTGTTTCTTCTTCTTCTTGAAAGTGAATGAAGAGCAGCTTGCACAAACGTAGAAGTGGTGAGTTTTTGGGGTTGTTTCTTTCCCGATGATCATCGGCATTCGAGTCTTGTTTTGTTGAATTTTTGAATATTTCCATTGATTATTTATGAGCGACAGCTTTTGCAGTTTGTGTTCACTTTGTCACATGAAGTAATCCCTCAGAAATCTGCAGGTGAAGTCATGCATCCTGCTGGATACTCTGTATGTTCTTTGTTTTATCTGCTCTTTCATGTTGTATGTGTTTAAATAACTTCTGCAGCGTTAACTTCCTCAGACCAGGGAGAGAATTTCAGTTAAGAGTAAAAAACAGTATCATTTTCAGGACTGTTTGGTGAGAACAGAAGAAAAAAAAAGCTTTAAAATATATTAATGATCTTCAGTCTAAAGAAAGTTGCTCCTAAGTGTCTGAGATGAACTCTGACTCTTCAAATCGTGTTTTTGGAGTCTGGTCTTTACGCATAATCTTTGAAAAACAACCAAAAAAGGAGATGCAATATTCCTAAATTGTTTAGCAAATAACAAACTTAACTTCAATACACAAAACTTGAGAGCATGAAAACATGTTCAGGTACATTTGGCTCCATTTAGCGCCTAAATCCTGTGGAACTGCATCACTTTGGGTTTAAAGTTTAAAGGTGCAATGCGCGGTATTTAGGGTAATTTTCAGAACAGACTTGTTAGAAGTGGAATATTTAAAAGTCTGTTTAAGTTATTGTACTACCCTCTAAATAGATTTAAAAAATGTTGTTTTTATTTATAACAAGATTTTTATATCTACAAAGGACCGGGTCCCCTTCCATTTTGCATGTTTCTGGACAAACTAGCAACAAACACTTTTTGTTATTTACTGAGCAGCTGCATGAAATGCATGGGTTGGAAGAAGAAGAGAGGGTTGTTCCTCTAGTCTAGTCCTTTTAGATATCACTTAATATTCCCATTTCTACACACTGTACCTTTAAGCCATCACCCTCATTTTCTGCAGCAAATTTATCAAAGTCTGCAGACAACGCTGCAAAAAATCTGCAGTTTTAAAAAGGAAAGTCAAAATAACGTTTTTAAAAACAAACGCGTTTTAAATCTTTCCATGCTCTGCCATAATTTGTTCAATTTCTTCACAGTTTTCAGCACAGCCGGACGCCATCATGGATGTTTTTGTGACCAGTGTCCCTCCAGGGACTGCAGCTCCAGCTCCTCCGCCCGGGGACATCGTGACGAAGGGTGGGAAAAGATAAAACTCAAGTCTGCAAACTCTTAAGTGTGAATTAAGGGGTTAAACACTAACAGAGGGAGCTTAACTAAAGTTGGACTCATCATTACAAACTCAGATGCTGACTTGAACTTAAAGTAGCTTAAACTAAATCTTTAGTATGCTACAAGCTGACACAGTTATAATCTTATTTCTACAATATTTCCAAATGGATATTGTGCTTTAAACTGCCTGTGTATATATTTTACAGGATTAGATACGCACAGTTTTATACTGTGCTTTTTAGAGGGTTGTTTTGTCTTTACACAGTCAGCTAAAACTTTTGGTTTCATCTTTTGCTTTTCACTAAAACAAAGACAAAGTTTTGATTAAATTCTAAAGTTTCAGAAAAAACAAACAAACAAAAAAAAAACCTGAAGATCAGACTCAAAAAAAAAAAAAACTAAAAAAGGTCAAAATCCCTCCATTAACCTTCCAAAGACCACTTTGGTTGTCCTGGTGAGCCTTTGGAGGGGCCCCAGCCTCATGTTGGGAACCTTTAGAGGAGGAAGAATCCAGATCGGCCCTTAAAAACGTCTGACAGCTTTTTATACAAACAGATCAGAGTCGGCTGTTGTCTTTGGCCTCGCCGTGGAAACGAGGTCCAGCCGGTATCAGTGTGTCAGCTCTTATCTCCACGGTGACAGACCCTGGAGGCGTCACACTCACATACTCCTACCCATGATCCTCCCCTGAGTTGGGCTGATAAGACACTCCCTGAACACAGTGAAAGTACTAAAAATAAAGGGTGAAAACATTTCTTTGAGCGCAGAAAAACTTGACTTTAGTGGGACAAAGTTTTATTGGAGACATTTACTCCAAATTACACTTCAAGTTGACTTTGTCCCCAAGGTTTAAGCCCCGCCCCTCTGTGTCTGTCACCTCGTCTTTAAAATAGATCGAGGGTGTTTGAATACTTCACATGTTTGGATTCAGCTGCTGTGTGTACTCTGTCTCACTTCATGATGAGAAGTGAACACACGGGCGTGTCGGCTGCAGACTGAAAATGTCTGCAGCCTCACACAATGAAATTCAGTTTAAATCCATCATTTTTTGACACTTTCCAACATCTAAATACAGAATTTAGTCACAAAAAGATCCTAAGAGTATTATTTACATGAGTGACATGTTTTCAATGTTTACTTTACAGGTCCCAGCCCTGATAACTCAGATTTTGCAGCTGTAATCGGAGGTGAGAAATTAGATTTCTTTCTTTATTACATTTAGTGATGCAGCATGTAAGTGTCATGGTGTATTCAGCTACGCAGACATCTAGTTTTGCAACATAAATATCCTAATATTATACTGGTGTAACAGACAAAATAAAAACTGGTTCGTTTTTGGTATTTACATTGACCCTGAGGGATCAGCAGACCTCTAAAATTCAGTGAGTGCATACAGAATAAAAAATGAGACAGAACTCAGCTGTGCTGGTGTTTCTCCTCAGGTGTGGTCTCTGTGGTGGTGCTGCTCCTCATCCTCACCATCGCCCTGCTGCTGTGGTGTCTGTCTAGACATAAAGGCTCATACGTCACCAATGAGATGGATGAAGAAGATGATGTGGATGTGGATGAAGATGAGGATGAGTCTGTGGGCTCTGACACTGCGCTCCAAAGTAAGGAACCTCTGAAGACCAAAGAAGAAGAATAAAGGAGACAAACAGGAAACTTTGACAGACTTTGATTTCAGCTTTAGAGGACTGACAAGCGTTGAAACTTGATGACTTTTTTGAAAGTAAGTTCCTGAAGCTGCACAAAACGACTTTGCACATCGCTGCATTAAAACAGCAGCAAACTAAACTTTATTTTGGTGACAAAAATAAGACCAGACAGATCCACCACATTCAAAAATGAGAATTGACACATTTTTAATGTTGACTATTTTTCTGCTGAAACCTGTAATAAGACAAAAAAATTCCCATAGAGATTAAATAGTGACTAGAAAAGGCCAAAATATTAAACTAGTAAGTTTTTTAACTTTTTAAATGAGCTGGGGGTTTTTTCATTAATGATCACTTTTTTTCACCTTTTTCTGCTTCAAATCACGCTCCGATCCAAATAAGAGAGATGAACATTTCCAGATGAATCGCTGTTTATTTCACAAATTTAGCAACGAACCCCCAGTTTCTGCTTCACTTTAAGTTTAACCTGTCAGACTTTGTCCATGACTGCGGTTTAGATAAAGAAATCGTTCACAGGCGGCTTTCTCCACCTACAAACCTCACCTGTATCGTTTTACATTTACCAGGTAATTTACTCTGTTTCTTCTTCTTTTTATTAAAAGTGGCGGTAAAAAAAACACCCCTTTAGACCAGCTGCCGCCACCGTGTGGCAGTTTTACCGAATTACAGAGGAAATCAATGAGATCATTTAACTGTTGTATGATATAATCGTTTATTTTTTGTTTATTTTTTTATATACTATGTAGAAAATTCAACAAAAAATGGAAAATATGACTTGTTCCTGGTTAAATTTGTAATTTGTATTCTACTCTAAAAAATTCATAAGCTGACCTGGGTAAGGTATATGAAATTCAAATATTTTAAAAAGCTTAAAACACATTTTTAACAGTTAAATTTGTATCTCAATTCAGACAACTCATTTTTTTCTCTGTTCTATCCAGTTTTCAGAGATTATATTATAGTTGGAAATCTCTCACAGAGGTAATAGAAGAAAAGACTAGGAGGAGAACACTTTTATCATAAATATTTTCTTTCTACGTCTAGAAGGAGAAGAAGAATTTCAAGATTTTTGTAATAGCTAGTTTTTAGCCTTTTGCATTTTGTTCAGGTTTGATTTCTACTGACATTTTTGAGAGTAAAGTTTACACTTTTTTATAACAAAGTTGTTCATTCTTGTGTTTTTTCTTTTCCTTCCTGGCTGATTTAAACTAACTGCCCCATCTAGTGGTCAGAAAATGTACTATACTAAATCAGAAAACGACAACATTTTGCTTGTTTGGGTCTCCAAATAGAAGAAAAGATGCACAAAAATAAAATAAATCACACAATTTAAACATAAAGAAGTAGAAAACAAGAGAATTCAAAGAAACTTTGAGGCATTTTCAGCCGTTTTGATGCTTTGCTCTGCAAACTCAATGGTCTACTTTTATTTGCCTCTGATTTTCCTGATATTTTTGCTTAGCTTTATCTCTTTCACATTTGTGTTTTTATTCCTATACATTTGGTTGTTTTTACTCATATTTAAGCTATACATTCACCCACTTTTTTAGCCCCAAAAGCCTGCAGTAAAACCCTCCTGAATCTGTCTATAATACCATTAAATACCAGTAGATAGTGCAGTTGGACAAAACAATACTTTACTTACAAAACTAAAAACTTTGTGTTTCATGAATAATCAATAATATTCATGATCAGTCAGAGCTAAAAGGAGAAGAGAGAATAAAATGTAGAAAAATAAAAAGGTTTTTTTTAAAGTTTGGTCTCTGTCAAAGGATTATTTAATGGTGTTTGTTATGGGAAGAGCAGTTGACTTCATTAAATATTTAACCAGGTTCACAGCCGAGCAGCAGCAGCAGGGTAAATATAACCTGTCTGTGTCTGTGTGTGTTTATCGGCTCATAAAAGCTGCAAATTAAAACAGTCTGATGTTCATTAATGAACTGCCTTTACACACACACACCAGAGCAGCTGTCTGACTGCTTAGTAGGCAGAAAAAAAGTCACCCTGTAGGTGGTTTTAGAGACAAATATTATTGAAGTATGTTACCTTAACCAGCATTTAACAGCACATATTTATTTATAACTCAGGATTAAGTGAGGAGAATTGAGTGAGGGTTTTTTTTTTTTAGATGGAATCTTTTCATTTCAGGTATTAAATCACATATCCCAAACCAAACTGGGATAAACACAAAGCGATGATAAGGAGGTTAAAATGATTGGGCCTGCATGTTTGTGGAAAAAATATGACATTATGTGCAAATTCAATCAAATAAAAATAAAAATAGTCAACAAAATCATCACTTTTGAGGAACAATTCAAGTGTAAGAGCAGTTTTAAGCTGATAAAGCAGGCTGCACTGGTGCAATATGACAGCAAAAGCTTCACATCTCAGATGGAAGTGAATGACACACACAACTTTTCCAAAACTTTTAAAAGTGTAAAAAAACAAAAGTAGACAAAACTTCGTCGTCTTGCTTTTCTGCACTTTTCTAGAAGAACAAAATGTGTTGTTAGAGGATTAATATGTATATAACATACTTGAATATGAAGGTCAAAGTGATTTAAATAAAAAACACCATTCCAGATTACTGTAAAAGTGTGTTAAAGCTTTAAAAACAAACTCAAAACTGTATGTAAACAGTCCCATAATGACACATAAGTGTTTGAATGAGAATGCAAATAAAAACTTAGAAAACATGAGTCACGCTTTGGCGGTTTGACAAGACAAACTGTCTCCATGTGGAGCCGTTAACAGGAGGATTATGGGTGTCTTTGTGGCGGAGGTGAAGATATTGATTCTGATAATGAGAGGAGACTTTGTGATGAGCGCTGCAGCTTCAACAGGATGATGAGGGTGACGATGTCTGGATGCTTCCTGCAGGTGAAGCTGATTCTCTTAAACGTCCTGAAAACTGGCGAGGATTTGGAGGGTCTTTGACTTTTTTGACACCACCCACCCAGCTGCTGAAGTGCTGATGTTTGTTTTTCATAACCTTCTGCAGGCTGACTCACACAGGGTTCAGAGTGCACCTTTGAAGGTGAAGTGCTGTGATGGTTGATTAACTTTCAGTTTTATGAGCCCGTTTGTGACAACATCCCCGTTATTGGACGTCTGCTGAGAGCCGAGCAGGTGAGGAGGTTAAAAAAAAAAGTTCAAAGAGAAGACTTGGACCGCGTGAGGTTTTTTCCCCCTCTTCATCAGTCATAACTGCGTTCATTAAAAGCCCAAGACGTCAAAGAGGGAAGGTCTCAGAGCTCCACCAAGTAGGGAAATTTCTCATCTGACTCACAAAGTCAAAGTTTGTCAAATCAGTTGAAACAGCGAGCCCAGTTTCAGGAAGCCTCAAAAACAACAGCTCTGCAGCGGCCAAGGAAAGAATGAGCCCACAATGTTTGGAGGAAGAAATCAAAGAGATAAAATTCACTGAGAGTTTCCCTCGAGAGCTGAGTAATTTCTCAACAGTAACACCGACTTTTCCAGAGAGGAAGGGGGAAGTTTGGGAGTCGAGTTTCCCACAAGATCGTTACTGGAATGCGAAAATACGTCAAGTTTAACATGATTTATTCAACCTGCTATTGAGTCTGAAAAGACGACTCCAGTGAGACTGAGCAGGTCCGCTCTCAGTTCAGTTTTCCATAATTTTTCGGAGCTTTTATTATCTTTGTGCGAATGTTTGGTTTCATTTGGCCATGAGTGTAAACACGAGAAAGTCCTTCGAGGAAAGAGGAGAGAAGGAACTGTAAAATAAAACTTTCAATATTTTGTTTTTCTTATGATTTATGATAGTCTGAGTCTGGTTTAGTCACATTAAATACAATTTTACACATATTACAGTGAAAAAAAAAGTCAGCGTATTCATGTTCCTGGATTATTTTCAGCACAAAAGCTCCTCTGTGAGGCAAAATTCGAGAACGATAATAAGAAATTAAACCAGGAAAAACTGGCAGAACTGTTAAAACTGTTAACCTGTTTATTATGGAAGCTGGAGCAGGAAAGAAAAGATGCAAAAAAGTGACTGAGTAAAAAAAAAAGTTATAAAAGCTTACAAGGCCTTGAGAAAGCCCTGGAAAAAATGAAATTTCAAAGGTGTAACTGTTGCATAAATTTTGGCGATGTTCAAAGGTTTTTTTAAAAGTACTGGAAAAGTCCCAAAGAGTTATGAAATGAAAGTTATTCAAGAGCGGAGGAGGAGGAGAGATAGTTAAACCTCAGCTTTTATTTTGAAAGGGGTGACTGAGTTCATGGGAAGCCACCCTCATATTACTTCTAAGTGTGTGTGTGTAAGTATGTGTTTAAGTGTGTGTGTGTGTTTAACTTACAGAGTTTGCACAGTCATAGACCACAGCTCATATCAGTGTGTGCGTTTTGTAAGAAAATGTGTAAGTGTGTGTGTGTGTGTGTGTGGAAGTTAATCAGCCCCAGATGAGCAAAGAGAGGCTCAAGGAGCCAAGTCGCAGAGAGAGAGTGAATGTGTGTGTGTGTGTGTGTGTGTAACAGCAGTAATAACAGTCTGGGCTGGCGGGGTTGGACCCAGAGGCCAGCCCCCCGAAAACCCAAAAGCTCGGTCGGCGCACACACACACCCACACACACACACACACACACTGACAGCTGAAGTCACCACCTGAGAATGTGTGGACGGGACACGGGGGCCAGCGCAGCACCTTTGCGTGCAAACGCAGCCAGCGTGTGTGTGGGTGGTGGAAAAACGTCCAAATAAATTTACCTTGGAGCTGCTGCTCCGTTTCTCACAGGAGCTCCTTAAACTTCTCGTCTTAGCCGTCGTCTTACACAACATTTACTCTGTCTCATGTTAGGGTGAGTTTTTCAAGTCTTTCCTCCACTGAAATGACTGCAAACTTCCATTTATCCATGAAACAACCCGCTGATTGACTGATCTTTACACGTTTAGGAATCTTCTTTGAAATACTCGAGGTGTGTTTTCATGATACAGACTTCTCAACATGTTAAATGTTCAATGCATTGGGAGTTGGGTTGGGAATCGTAGGATATGGGCTGTAGATCATTGGAAAACTGCAGAAGCTCATTTAAAAACGAACCTGACAAATCAGAATCTGACACGATGCTCCACTGGAAAGAGGAGAGGGACCACCTGGCTTGTTCAAAGCCAGCATCCCTGACTGTATGGGGGTGCCTTAAGTGCCCATGGTATGGGTAGTTTAACACCAAAGCAGAATCCAACAGTGAGTCAAGGCGCTCAGGGATGGAGGTGACGGCTGCTGAAAGCTTTGTGTGAGCAATTTCCAGTAATGTTAGGAGCTTCAATCAAGAACTGAAACAGATCCAGAAAACGGCTGTCTTGGTTGGAGATATCTAAAGATTGATGGATATAAATGTGTATAGCTGATCAGTCCAGAGCTTTCTGGATTGTTTTGAACCTGTGTTGCTATGTGAGTGTTTGCCATATCTCTGTAAATGAGCTCAGTGAGTCAGAAATTATCCAAACGAACAGGAATGGCGACCAAAATCAACAAAATAACGGAGTTTTCCATTTGGTTCAAGTTCCATTTTCCAACTCAGCCCAGACATGGTTACCTGTTAGTCACCATGGAAACATCTCTGACAGCAGAGCAGAGAGTCACTTTGATTCAACCTCTTCTCAATCTAATGAGGAGAAAAGATTGGACTTTTGCTGTTTGGGTCCAAGGATTAAAACAGCTTTTCAGGAACACCCCACTTCTCTGGTTGACTTTCCATTTCACCAAAAACACCGGTTTTATTTTTCCAGACACTTTTATGTCAACCAGAGAATGAGTCCTCAAATATTCAGTGTCTGGAAAGAATGGCTACTGACGAAAACAATTCCGGTTAGTCACATACCAGGATGATGGATCGAAAGCTCTCCCAAATAAATACATGAAAACAAATCTCCACTTCCCAGGTCGACTCTGAGGTTTTTATTCAACCCCTATTTATCCAGGGAAGCGCTCGCCTTTCTCAACAATGCCGTGATTGGGTTTCATAAAGCTGTGCACATTATTATTAAAGAGCTGCCCAATGGGACCACAGCCCTCTTCTGTCAGCTACTGGGAGCTGCCCAGTATGAAACCACAGCCTGCTCCAGCACAGAGTTAATGGGAGGCAGCGTGTCTCCTTCAACGCTACAGCTGAGGTTAGAGAGCGGCGCTGCTCCGTTTCAATGTGCATAACTCCTGATCGGTAAAGACGGTAAAGCTGTCAGATAAATGTAGGGGGGTAGAAGTATGAAGTGGCATAAATATAAAAGACTCCAGTGAACTGCAAGAGCATGAAATTTGTCCGGCAAGAGGAAACGTCTGAAGTTACCCTGAGCTTGGTTATTGATGGCCAGTGAAGTGCGTGGGACGTCTAATATGAGAGGAATGAGGTGGGAGAGAGAAATATGTAACTCTTGAACATATTCCTCATAAATTCACTTGTTTGGGAGATTTTTTCTTCCACTCCTGGCTCGAGAACAAAAGCCTGAGGGGAGAGTTATCTCTCAGATAACCTCTAAAAGTTTTACGCTCCGAGTATGAAGAGTGTTTCTTTAACACGGCTTTCCAAGAAGTGCAGAGAGAGATGAAGAGATGGTTCTCTCTTGTTTGAAAGCACGAATTCCAGAAGTGCATCAAGTGCCACAATCGGAGACCACATCAGAATTTGCAGCAGTAGTTTGTTTTTGGTTTACTTTAAACAATGAACCTGTGACGAACTGAAGAGCTTTGCTTTAACTTAACTCTACTTAGAGCCAAAACTCTTGTGCATACATCAAGGAAACAAACTAAGACCAAGCATTTCTCTGCACTTATCCTTGACAAAGTGTTGGACTTAATGAAAACAGATGTGCAAAAATGCAAGAGCGCCAAATACTGGATGCAACCATGTGCACCTGCATGCAAAGAGAAAGCTGAGACAAAACTGTGCACGACTTCATACAATCCCTCCCCTACAGCAGATATGTCTTATTTTACTGCAGACGCTCTCTTTCAGGCTTTTATCAGTTCTTTATGGAGTGTTTTATTTCCTGCACAAATTCAAATTAGCAATAATTGGAGAGAAGGAAGAGAAAGCTGTAAACACTACATTTGATTTGTCTGCAGTTGGAGTAACCATTTGCAGATACATTTTTGTAAGAATAATAAAATGCTGAAAGTTTGCATGTTAAAAAAGTGGGAAAAGTCCCAGTTCTCGTTCCCATTTTATCGTCCCAGCTCATGCCAAAGGGATGACAGGCATCGAAAACAAGGCAGAGTAAAAAACCACAACAGCATTTTTTATTGTCATGCACTAAATTCTCCTCAAACCCAGCTTAACAAACAGAAATGTCCACCAGTAGGGAACAGATGGGTTAAATGAGCCAAGCGCATGACTTCCAGCAGTCTGTGTTCAATTCTGCCTCCAACATCAACGCTTCCTCAATTTTTGTTATGAGGAGTTGCAGTTTATTCAGCTGCATAGTTTGGTTGCTGTTGTTATTGAAATCTCTGTGTTTTTACTTTGTTTTGTGGGTTAGCTTGGTGAGGGTTCATGTGGGTCGTAGTAATGAGTCGAGTGCTTGTGTTTGTCTTCCTGCAGATGTTGAGGGGAATAAATGGAAGTCAACACCCGAGCCTTAATTTTCTGACTCCCTGCTGTAGGTGCGGTGTTCTTGTGTCCTAAGAAGGGGGCTCTTATTGTGAAAATAACATAACCCACAGGTTCCCCTTTGTTTGGAGAAAATTTAACAAGAGCTCACAAGTGGAGAAAACACGAGAAAGGACCTCTGAGGTGGAGAGAAATTTGTGGAGAAAAAAAAAAACCTCACAGGCAGAAAAGCATCCTCCTTAGAAAGTCACTGACAAGTCCTCGCACCCCTACTCGTCTTCAGATTCCCCCTCTGAATCTCATGAACTTTAATCATCTCCTGAGCAGCTCAGGATCGGAGGAGGAGAAGGAAGCTGTATTTACTCTTCTTCTGATTTGTGATCTCTCTTCACATCATCGCTGACAGGACGGCAGAAAAATGCTCCCACTTCAAATAGTCCTGAGGCCGACGTACAGACAGCTGCGTGGGCCGTCGAGCTGCCGCTAAGTCGTTTCTCATCTGGAGAGGTTCGACCTCGATGTGTAGTCGAGGGATTCTGAGGCAGGAGATATCATGGACGAATGAGGAGTTTTATTTTTAAAAAAATGCTTCACCTGCTTCTTGCAAGGGAGAGTGGCTGATTTAAATATATTCTCATACACTTCCATGGATTTAATCTTGCACATCTCCTACTTACTCCCACAAAAACATGTCCTGCAAAGGCAAATTAATGTGTGGCCATTTCACAGATTATTTGAATATCTGTAGAATATGATTTGCATGCAGCAAACATCAAAGGCACACCCAAAATCATATGCAGCAGCCTGCCTGATAACTTCCCCCCAAACAAACTGCTAACACACTCACCGTGCACCACAAAAGCTGCTTTTATTCAGTGCTAAAATTCAGCTGTGTGCACGAGGTAAAAATAGGAGCAGAGGTTTCCATTGGCTGCTGAGTTAAAAGTACAGGGTAGGAGGATGTCGGGTCAGAGGTCCAGATGCAATCATGAGCGGGAAACAACTGGCAGTCGATGAGATGTCGTCGTGGGAGGGCGGATCTTTATTTATATCCCTTTAGTCTGAAACAAGTAAACAGATCTGTGTGTTGCCTGATTATAATTTGGATTCTCTGAGCTAGAGCTTTCATAAATAGATGTGCTGTCGATCACGAAAGAGTCTGCAAATCCATCCGACTCTGAATTTTTTGGTTCAATTTGTTGAAGCAGTTTTGATAATTTGATCTGAACCTTTTGTTTTGAGTTTTTTTGGTTTCTTGAATGTTGGTGTGCTCTTGTTTGATTGAGGCTTCTTCCACACCGAGCCTGGTATTTGCTTAAACGGATATATTTGATACATTTTGGCCTGCCGTCCACAAGAAACCACAGGATTACGTCATTAAAAACTGTGGTTTTGGAAAACTCCAGCTTTTTCTTGACATCCGTCCTTTTAGTTTTGCGTACATACAGCTGTACTTAGAATTAACTAAAAGTGTTTATTTTTTTTAATTAGTTGAGTTTTTTTTTTATTTACTGATATCGCTTCCTTGGTGACGCAGTTAATCTTGACGCAGAAACTGGGTTTGGTTTCGATTTTGTGCATTTTTGGTAAACTCCCTTTCTAAATAATCTAATTACTTTCTTTATTTTATGTTCATTCACTGTTTTCAGAAGAATCACTGCTGTTTGATAGAAGATACAGATATTGCATACCCTAAATTCCAGCGTTGCAGCATCCTCCTTCCTGGTGATAGATAGTCTCCAGGACAGTCTCAGGTGAACTCTGAAGACTGATGTTCTTCTCTTGAAGTCTGGGACAGGGGATATTAATACTTCTTTCAGTTCATGTTTGAACCTTTGCCTTCCTGCATTTGATAAACTTGCATCTTAATAAAGACAAAAATGCCCCAAAAATAACTGAAAAATAATTCTTCATAGGGCTGGGCGACATGGGAAAAAGTTTATCACAATATATTTTTTCCATATCAGTCAATTTAGATACATATCACAATATTAAAAAATAACTAGTCAATCTAAAGTGTTCCCTGTTACTCTTAAATGAAATTTAACACGTACTCGACATAGTTTGCAGTGCACATTACTCTGCTTCATGTCTGACCTCAAAAAAACAAAATACCTCCACACCACTGACGTTTTCGTGCCAGTGTTGTTGATGATGTCGTTATCGTCAACTCCCCTTTTCATTGGCTATAGTCTACCAAAACTTGTCTTGTCCAACTTTTGGAGTGGGGTCTTCATTTTTCTAGAGCTTTTTTGCTTTGACTTCTCACCTTTGGCTTCAGTGGCGTCGAGCTAACTGGAATTTGTGACTGGACCAGACCGGACAGGAGAGGGTGTACGAGAAATGTTCTGCAAAAGACCACAAAAGAACTGTTCATACACCCAGAGATCACCAACAACAACAGCAACAACAACAACAACAACAACACAACAACAATCTGAGCGCTCGGGTCTGCGGGGAAAACAACTCATGACTCAACAGGTTGTTGAAAATTTCTCCTGCAAACACTTCAAAGTTTGAGGCAATACAGACATACTCAGAAATATGATGGTGATGTTATTGATTTAGCAGGCCTCCTGAGGCGCAGCGCAAATAAGACTAGTGGGTTTCTGTGTTTCACTGTGAGAAAGATGAGTGAGGAAGAAAGGGCTGCACATTACAACTGCTTTAACTACAGCCCAAAGAAGTCCTTATAGGACTACATAAAACTTTTTTTTTCAGTTTTACATCATGAAAAATTCTTTTTATTTGCAGCACACTCATGCCAAGTTAAATGACTTTTAAGATCTCCCCAAACCAACATTAAACAGCGAACAAGAAGAATAACATTCATCTAACCACAGCCAAACAACTCACCATGTTTACACATTAATACAAAAACAGACATAGCCTCTTAGAACCAAGATGCAAATTCAAACACAAGAGACCTCTTGGACAGTGGAAGTAAGCTTTACAAAACACTAGATTTCTGTAAGTTTGAATCTTTTAAGTTTGAAATTTCAGTTAGACAGCCCCAAACTCATAACGCAGACCAACAAACAGGCTGAAGATGTGGAAAAACTCAGAAACACACTAAACATCTCAAAGAAAGTATGAAAAGACATGACCAGGGGGTCAGGCTACAGAGCTCTGCCATGAGGCCCTCTCTGCCGCCAGATCTTCTCCACTGCGAGGCTTTGTTTTCACCTGTATAATCAGGCGTATGTACTGTCGTGCAACTTTATTCTAAGTTCTTATTAATGTGTATCGTACTTGGCACAAGTTGACTGACTTGCACACACACAGCGGATGTTTTGTTGTTCTGGAAAAATTGTCTTAAAATACTAAAGAAAGAGGATGTTGAATAGCTGAGGTGACTAATAACTCTGGATGCTGTGAACACTTTCTTTTCAGCAGGGGGTGACTACTAGTATAAAGTATTATTTCTATTTTAATATTCATCTTTCAACTTAGCGGATTATTAATGACCACAGATATTTATTTAAGGATTATAGATGCTTTTTGTAAGATTATTCGACCTCTGCGGTCTAATCCTGTAGATAATGACTAATCTAGAAGTCATGAACACGGCTCAGAGTGACTCACCCTGTCAGCGATGGAACAGGGAAACAACAGAGGATGGCATCATCTGGGTTTACTGTCGGTCAGAGACAGTTGGTGGGTGAGGTGTTTTTTTTCTGCACTGATACAGAAACAGATACAGATACTGATACAGAAACAGAGAAAACTAGGCATCAGAAAATGAAGTATAACAGAAGCTGGATCTCTTAAATTCAAACTGTGTCCTATCAGCGGTAAACATGCAGTGAAAGCATCTTATAAAATCAATAAAACTAGCAGTAAATAGAAAATGAGGTCTCCACTAAAAAGCCACAAACTCCCCAAATATGCAGACACCTTTCATAACATCAGCTCATATAAGAAAGAGGGAAAACTTCATCTCTGTGTCTGATTCTCTCCATGAATGTGTAATGGTTTATGCACAAGTTAATTTCATCAAGTGCCGGAAACAGAGTGAATAAGTGTGTCGTCCATTCCCCGGTTTCAAAAGGTCAAACTGGGGCAGGAAAGAGCTGGTTTAGAGTCACTGATCATGGCTGGAATAAAAAAGCATCAAGCTAAAATAAAAGCAGAAATAAATGAACAAGGAGCTGCTTTCACAAAAGAAACATGCGATCATCTATCAGGCAGAGAAACCTCATGAGTTCAATTTTACAGATTTATCACTTTGAACTTAGTGCACAAGTTCAAGAATCACACGCTCCACATTTTTATAAAGTGTCTTTGAACCACATCATGGTGCAGGAAAACAGAGGAGCATTTCAGGGCAGCATTGAACAAAGACTCTCAGCGGTGAATCAGGTCCTCTTTGTTTGAAATCTATCGCTCTAAAAGTTTGAACTTTTAGACACAACCCCAAACAAATAAGACTTAACCATCAGAATCAACCAAACACAAACAGGATAAAGCGTAAAACACTACTGGGTCCCTGTAATGGTTTTAAATTCTTTCCACAGTTCGATTCTCAAAGTCCTGATTTACATCCAAACTCGCCAACATCTGCCACCGATTTCCCAGAACTCTCCTGTCCCGGATACGACTATTAACCATCCTGCCGTGTCTCCTCTGGCTGTGTCACCGCTAACCAAGCTGTAGGATGGGCCACAGGTTCGAACCCTTCCAGACCGACCTGACATGGAAAATAACATGAGCGCAACAGGCCTGTAATTTCTCCTGACTCTGACCTTTAATCATATCTCGATCTGCGTCCTCCATCCCTGCGTCTGTCACTGAATCGATGCTAATTTGAGAGCTCATATGTCTGATGGCTTCCCATGTTTGGTGGCAAATTCTGGAGAGCTGAGGGAGAGCGAATGGAAACCTCGTCAGCCATCTGTGAAACCAGAAAACAGCCAAAGATGAGTCAGAAAGTTATACTTTTACAGGAATAAGTGAGGTTTAATCTGGATGTGACCAAAAATACGCAGACACCTGAACGGACGTGGAACCTGAACGTCGTTTCCAACAACAACACACTCTCTAAGGACCTCCATGTTAGTTTTTCAGGGCTAAGGAAAAAGTCTTTGTGCTCTCAATTATGACCTTTCTTCCTTTTGCTTTAACAAAAACAACAGCTTCCATGTGTTAAACCTCTGTTAGCGAACGTGTAATGAAGTTATAGACCAAACTATTGATTATAAAAAGTTCTGAAAAGTGACCCTACATCTGGAGGAGTTGCTGTTTTTCAGAGAGCGTTTTTTCTTTTTCAATGATCTTGAACCAAACTTCAGTCTAATAAAAGTGGCCTCTTTTACTTTGTAAATCAAATAAAGCACTTTACCGCTGTTTGATTTAATTGTTGCAAAGACATGGAAACTGAAAAACATGCAAATCAAATTTAGGATCAAGACAAAAGAAAGAAATATGCCAGCACACCGAGACCCAAACCCTGGTTGTCCTCCTCCGGATTTTAAAGGAGGCTCAGAAACCCTGATGGAGCAGAGGTTGACGAGTTGTTCTCAGAGTTTTGGGAGTTTGTGTTTACTGCTGTGTAAAAGCCACCTCTGCATGTCGCAGTAAAACACTGCAGCAGCCTGTGGTGGCTCGTTGGAAACTCACCACAGCACTGCAGCCGCTCTGCTGCTGCCAAATATAAAAAAGTGGTGGAGTTTAGTCATGGAGTATGCTAATGATGAGGAACAACGGCTGCTGGCATCCCAGCCCCTTCAGCTCTCTGTAGTTCAAGCTAAAGAGAAAAAGCAGGCAGGGATCTTGAAGCTGACTTGTTTAGATCAGAGAAAAAAAACGATTCACAAGCATTCTGTCAGCCAGAGACATCAGCAGCCATTATCCCTTTGAAAAGCACTATCATTTCATTTAATTACAGGCTATAAATCATTTAGCGGATGTCTCAATTAACTGCCAGGTCCTATTAGCATGTAGCGATCACAAAACCATTAAAACAGTCTCTGCAGGCACAAATCAAACTGTCAGATCCCTGAAAATCTCTCAAAAGCAGAAAGAGAAAAAGCTCCTTAAAAGCGTCTCGTAAAGAAAACAGTCTGCCAGCTCCGCAGGTCCGAGCCAAGCCGCATGAAGCCGGGGTGTATTTTAAACAAAGGTTGCATTTTAATAAGGCCAGAGGTGGCATATTGCAGATAGCTGTTGACTTATAAGTGCCGTGTTTGGCGTTAAACACAGCGTGCCGCCATGGCAACAAGGATGCCAACTGTTCCGTCTTCTGCCAGACTGCCTGGAACTGTTTGTATGCAAAGGAGACACAAATGAGAAGTAATTTTTAATTACAGGGAAGAAAAGGGGAATAAAAAAGCTTTTTATAAGACAGTTTATATAACTGCAGGTAGAATAATCAGCAGGAGCAGCCAGTAAAACCGCCAAACTGACGGCCTCATATTTCATCATAAGAATCTGATAGAGCCATTATGTTTGGTTTTTATTATCTGGCATTCAATCAGCAGTTTGACATCTTATAAAAGTCCTAACTCAAGTGACACTTTGTGCTTTTAACCTGCGTTTAAAACAGCGTCAAGTTTTTCTACTCTTCCCCAGATTATAATTTAGATTGTAATCTAGTTTCCTTCCTGAGAGATTGACAGTGGAGTATTTTATGTTTCACACACACTTTTAGCAGCAGTTAATTAAACTAGATTGTGTGCTGTCTGCAGCTTCTGTTCAGGAGGTTTTTTGTTGGTCTTTTGAGCTGCTCTGGTTTGAGTAGTTGTTGCAAGTTTGGCACATATTTATCCCCAGTGAGGTCCGCTAGAACTTGCAAATCTTGTGTGACTCTTGGTAGCAAATAAAATACAACAATTGTGTGCAACAATCTCTGGAGGAGGTCAACAGCTTGCAAAACTTGCACCAAAGACAACCTGAGGCATGTCCTGTTTAGCATTGAATTCATCTAAAGATACCTGAAGAGTTTGGCTGTTGGGATTTCTGTAACTATTTTTTGCATTTATGGCGTTTCTTTCTTTTTTTTTTTCATTCAGTTGCAGTTTTAAAGAAAACACCAAAGAGGACACTAAATCCTCTGTTGTTTATACATCAGCATTTTGAACAGCCTCTCCATTATAACAACTTAAGAGCACAACTGATTGTTTGGATTTGTGCTCTTCTGTTTCATGGTTTGTGTAAAATCTTGAAACCCAGGCTGATTTCTTCCTCTTTATCCTGAAACTGCAGCTCCAAACAGCTCAAATATCCCGCAGAGGATCAGAAACGCAGCTTTTGTTTCTTGCTCTTTCTCGTCATTATTTCCCTACAGAAGAATCTTAGTGCGTGACAACTCGTATTTACAACTGTGATGTTGGAATCGGCAGCAAGTTACACAACCTGAGCCGTCATGACAAGAAGTCAAATGAAAAATAACCAAAAAGTTCCAGTTTACATTTCAGCTGACAGATGTTTGGGGAGGAATATTGTGACTTCTGAGCTGCATTTCTGCTCTCTGAGGTTTGCTGATTTTGGTTCCTGACGTGTCGGAGCAAGTTACTCACCGAGAACAAAAACACAATGATATATCACCTGACATTTTCTTTATCAAACACAATGAACAATGCAGAAACCCTTCAAGTTCATGACCCCGTAAAACCTGGTTCACCTCACTCTGACAGAGCGTGGGAGGCACGGTGAGTGACTGCCAAACGGTCCAAACATTAAATAAATATGTACACACTTTCATGGTGTTACAATGTGATTTTAGCCAGCGCAGGCAGGGGGAGGCATCAAGAAAATACAGATATACCACACTGCAGAGTGACAAATTCACACTTCGACCTGCCAGAGTGTGTGTTCAGACCACGTGGACTGTAATTTGACTGATGGCAGACTTTGTTTTGAGCAGATGTGACAGCACAGCGCTGGGAAAATCTCCTAAATGTCAGAGTCGCAGTGAGAGCTTTTACTTTTGACCACCAGCTATTTCAAGGCCAAATAAACAGAGTTAGAGTTTCATAAGATGTGTTTAAAGTGGAGCACGGTCTGGATCTCCCTGAAGGACTGAGGCGGTGAAAGTCTGCTGAACCTGCTGCTCTGTCAGGAAGGAGACAAAATAATTCAATCAGAAAATACTTCATTAGTGCAATTCTGAATCCTTTATTTCATACAGGACTTTGGCACCTGTCAGATGGATTTACAGACAGACTCCTGTCAATAAAAGCCAAATGGGAGTCCTAGGGAGAGAAAATACTGGTGAGGAGGGAAAATATCCCTTTTATTTTAAGCTTTTATTGGATCTTAACTCAGAGAAAGACAATGTTCTAATTCAGCTTCCTGAAGTGGCATCAAAAGATGACAAACAGGAAAGATTTGAGTGAAGTTTATGACAGGTAAAAGCATGTGCACAGCAGACTCGCTAATTTTCACAATTTTCTTATAATATCAAGCATCAGTTCAAACTAATCCGCACTTTTCCGCATAAAATAGATTTTATTCCTCCTCAGATCACTTTTGCACCGATATTCTATGACCCCAAAGTTTGCACTGAGATAAATCCAAACAGCAGGCTGACCTTATTTAACAGTGTTTAATGCGCCTCCTGTGGACAAAGCAGTCTTTGCTCTTTATTGTCTTCTATACGGTTCTTAACACATTCATTTCCAATGGTATTTCATGCTGGCTGAGTTTTTCTTTGTTCTATCTTTTGAAATAAGTTTATTTTCTGATTGAATATTCCAAGTATTCTTTAAATATCTTGTTTTTGATCACCACTGATCATTATTTCTATTTTTCTTTTCATACTTTATGAAATAATATAGTTTCTATATTATTACATCAAGTTTACACACATGGGTCAAAAACGACCCATTCATCCAAGTGGGATTTAATATTGAATTACCTAACACTATAATAATAATTTGTTTCAAGTAATGAAATTAGCAGTGAGTGGGGCCAAACCATAGACTGTATATACCATGGACAACTTGGTTCCGCCTACCGCCTGTATACGGATTTGGAGCCAAAAAGCTCTCGGTATTTCCGGGACTTTTCTACATTTCTGAAACCAGAGCTGCGCAGTTGCGATGCGTGCATTTGGCCGCGCAGTCGCTGAGAGTCGCTGTGATGACGCTCGGCTCAAACAGCGTATCCCCCGGGAGAGCTACGCAATCCCTGAACGCCCATAGGCTGTATCAGGTGTCAATCATAGCAAACATAAACCCCTAATAACTTTTAAAAGCGGAGCTTCACAGAAAAAAGAGGACCTGAGCACAAACCAGTCTTACAGTAACTACATGTCAACATCACAAGCAGGGGGGGGTGGGGGTGGGGGGTGGGGGGGAATTTATGTTCTGTGTAATAGATTTCTAAAGTTTGTCCACAGCTCCATAAGGTTTGCTGGCGGAGGCGGGATTTATGACCTGTACTGCAGCCTGTAAACAGGGGGTGCTGTTCTCGGCTTCACCCAGCGAGGAGGCAGACTCTGTCCATTCTATATAAAGTCTATGGGCCCAACACTTTTGTATTTTGTATCAGCAACATGTTTATTTGTCATTTTGTCACATACACATGCGTCTGATTATAGCTAGCTGAAATAACGCTAGCTGTTTTACCTCTAACTGTGTAACTTTCCAACATGTAATGTCCTCACTCTCAAGGTAACCTAAACCTAATCAAATCAAATCTATGTACAATTATATTTCACAATTGTCATCCAATAATTTCTAAGATAATGTCAGAACAATTGAAAAACCATACTTACATGTATTAGACGGTCTTTTCATGCTAAATGCTACAGTCACTGTATGTGGGTCGTTTCTGACCCATGTATATAAACTTGATGTAGAAATACAAAATCTGTGCTTCCTCATAACGTAAGACAGGAAAAATAAAAATGATTATTTGTGCTCAACTAAAACAAGATCTTTACTGCATACTTGGAATAGTGAATGATAAAATTAATTTATGTCAAAGATATACCATAGAAACACTCAGCCATACATGAAATAACATTGAAAATGGATACGGGTCATTTTAGACCCATGTTGTGCATTAGAGGGGTAGTGATACAAAAACGGTTTTTATTCTAAAAGTAAAAAAATAAAAATTAACATAAGGATGTAGGGTCGTCAAAAACAAGTTAATTGAGGAATTCCTTGAGTACCGACTGATGGAATTCATTTTTTGAGAAGATATATAAAATTTAAACTCAGCCGGGTCTTTTTTGACCCATGTTGCGCATCAAAGGGTTAAAGGGATATTCCGGCGTAAAATTAAGTTAAGGTCAAACACACCACAACATCGAGTTAGACACCCCATCAAGAGATGAATGTTGCCAACTGCTTGCTTCTCTAGTTATACAAACTTTAGTAATGACCGCAGGATAGCAATACAGAGAGCCACGTGCTCAACCAAAACGCCACTCTATAGCCACAAGTACTGCTCAGAACAGCACCTAATTTCATCAAAAGTACATATAGGGTCCCAGCCATAGTACTAGCCAACAAACATCTTTTATAACTTTGCCTGATTTCTTTAGCAAAGAGACTAAACACAACTCACTTACTCTCTTCCAGAAGACGCTTGTTTGTACAGAGACCTCCGGGTGAGTCCATTTACTACAGCAGGGACAATCAAAAAACCAGGATTGTTTCTTTGGCTGCTCCGCTGACTCTTAATCTTGTCCCTGATGTTCTTGTTTGCTTTTGACTATAATGAAAACTCATTATTATGAAATTAAGTCTATTTCCTGAACATTAAAAAACCCTCACTGGAGCTTTAACCTTAGAATGTGATGTCCTACTGTAACCGGTGTGAATTTTTATCAGTGTTTATTCTGTGCAACAGAATGAAAAGGGAAACCTTCATTTCACATCCTTGGAGCCTGCCTCTGCTCCTAAACAGACAGAAACACAAGCTAGCATAACTAAATGAACATAAATTGGCGCGAGTTACGCTAAGCGGACAAAACACAAGAACGGTAACACTAAGGATGTTACATGAGTGAAAAGAAACTAAAAACTGTTACATAAACACACTACAAAAAAATAAAAGTACACATAAAATAAATAAATTGTGGAAAAATCAAAACTTAGTCACGGACACCTACCTCTTCCTAGAAGTTGGAAAAGTACGGAAACCAACGAAGAAGAAACTAACAGGAAGGGAGAAGCTGCACATTAAAATACATTAAATTCACAAAAATAAAAAGGTTTCAAAGTAAAACATAAAAAAACAGGTATAATTTTGGTAATTATATTTGAAATAATAATAATAATAATATACATTTAACCCTGTTGCACTACACCTCATGAAACTGAATGTGAACGTAAAACTGAAATCAACAACTTTTGAATCTCTTCTCCTGCTTTCACGGCTGGCCTTTATAGAAACTTTGAGGGACATTAAAGAGTCATGGTAGTCCTAGTTTTTATGTGAGCACAAGATAATAACTTTTGCACACATGATAAAAGATTGTGGGAACAATATAATTATTTTGTAAAAATATTTTGTTGGCACAGTTGTTCCCGTTAGATCATTTTTGTGTGTGCATAAACTTTTATCTTATTATCATGTGCTCCCGTGAAGTTATCTTGCGCAAACAAAAAATAATCTGTACATTTTCAAGAGTTTAAATCACGAACTCCCAAATCCATTTCCGCTTCTCAGATAACTTATACACAAAATATGAATTTGTCCTCAAATTATTATTATTATTATTATTATTATTATTATTATTATTATTATTATTATTATTATTATTATTATTATTATTATTGTAATTTAAAATGATTTGCATCGCAACAAAAACTGCTTTTTTTAAGGTCGACCCGGTTGGAATGCAATTTTCCATTCCTCCCCCCTCTGCGGTCTCGTTCTCGTTTGGCCCACATTTGCTCCACCTTAAATATTTCTGCTCTTGCTTTACAGTGACTTCTGCACACGCACACACACACACACACACACGCATACACGCTGCGTCGGGAGTGCGCAGCAGCAGAAGCAGCAGCAGCCTGTCAAATCACAACGGGGGTGACGCAGAGGCAGAGGACTTGAGCGAAACTCCTCCGAAGACTCATTTCGGCGTCTAAACGTGACTCGATTCCGATTATTCTGGTGTGAAAGTACTTCACAGTCGGGATTATGAGAAGTTGGGGTAGTTTACTCACGTCTGATGGACGTTTGGAGTAGATTAAGAACACAGAAGTTCGGGTTAGAAGCGTAAAGGCGCACGGACGAAAGGACGCGCAGTGGATATAACCGTGTCCGTCTGCGTCTGCATTCGTTTTCAACTTTCTTTTCGAGGAATGTGAGTTTTTCTGGACACCTTTGAACCCGTTTAGGTGAATACAAACCCGGGGGGTGAAAAAGCCACTTTTACAAACTTTGTGTGCCTTAAATTCAGCATGCTGGCGAACACGGCGCTGTACGCGGCGAAGAAACGGAAGAAGCCGGTCCAGAAAATGTAAGTCAACAAGTTTAAATGTACTTAAACCCCAGAAATGTTCCAGATGGAACCTGAAAAATAAGCCGTTTTAAGCAGTTGAAGCTCTTCCATACTTCCTCTGACTCTGAGTGACTCTGAACGCATTTTCAGTGACACTTCTGTACCTTTACTGCAACACTCGAGCCATTCTGCTCTTATAGAAACATGACTTCTGCTTTATGACTGAATTTATGCAGACTGTTACTCTTTCTACTTAAATATCACATATAGCATCACACATACATGACTGTGTTGGATGTTTTATTGCCTTTTAATGAGTTTTTTGCACGCACACAGGCAGCACTTGTAGCTCTGCACCAATACATTCTTTTTTCAAGGTGGTTACAGCTGTGCAAACATCTCCAGACTCATTCACACAGTGTGCATTACAGCCTGTCTAACACGGTTAGAAGAGTAGTGTAGTAAGTCATGCTCTGTGCCTCCAATAGTAGCTACATTGTCTTGAGCTGGATCCATGAGACCATAAAGTCTATTTTCCCTGCTTGTGGTTATGCAGCAGTGGCCGGCTAGACCGAAGTAATGTTTAGTGTTGGAGTCCAACAGCCCTGCAGGATTGTCCTGGTGGAAAATGAAGAAAAGTGTTGCTTCAGGATGATTTCAACCTAAAATTGAGGCGGCAGCAGAAAGATTAAACTCTGTTACTGTATGACTACATTATGTTTTTCTGCCTAATGACTCTTAAAGCTGGCAAAAATAAATCCTCACTTCACTCAAAATCATCATACCACCTTTGTACGATTAAATTTTTGTTTTTTAATTGAGTACGCATTAAAAAAACTCTTCTTTTCCTTTTGATTTGCCCTTATGGACCCCTGGAGTATGTAGTTTGAGAAAAAGTGGATTTTATTTGTTATTCCCGGAACAAAGAGTAGATTATGGTCACGTTTCTCTGTTGATAGTTATGTAGGATTTCTTTGGATGTTTCAGGACCTCTTCAGGAGTTCCTCAGGGAGCAAAAGCAGTCGGCATTTATCCTGGGTTGCCCCATAAACAGATTGTTATCGCTTCATATTGAAACCATTAATACGAGTTTCTATTCTTCCATGCTGGACTTTTGTGCATTTAGTGTCTTTAGAGAAAGATCAAAAACTCTTATATGTCTTTAAGAGTCTTGAGACAGAAGTAAAAGTGACAAAGGTCAAAGGTCAAACCCTTTGTCGACCTATAAACAACCAAGTATCACCATATTTCTCTGAGTAAACACCTGTCTGTGCTGAACAAGCCTCTGTAAGCCTCTCACGTACTCCAAATGAAACAGTCTAATTTTGACCCATTTAAGCAAATTCATTTCCAAGTTTTTATGATGAGTTATCACAGACTCTTCATGATAGCTTATGCGCCTAAAGAGGCTCTTTAAACAACCATTGGAAAACAAACCAAAGACCTTCAGTGGTGATCCAAAGAGGATGGTCACGGTCAGGCAGTTTATTGGATGCTATGAACAAGTTTTACTGATGTTTTTTAAAGCACAGTGATCAAATATTGTGTCACAGACCACTTGGAGTAGAGTAATCATGTTCGAGGAGTATGTAAGGAAGCTTTTGGGCGGATCAGATCAATTATTTTGGGCATAAATATGTTTTCAGGGGGAAAATATGCCAAAGTAATACATTATAGAGGGTGGAGTTGTAGGGCGCCCTCTATAGGAAACACCTCAAGGTGCATAGTCAAGACTGCAGGACCCTTTTGTCCATTTGGAGGGTGATCAATTCAGATTACATGGCCAGATCAATCACGATGATCGACTTGGTGATGCTGGACTGTACCTGGAAACACGAAAAACAGTCACTCCAACAGGTTGCTGCTGTTTCTCGCCAACTTCCTCCTTGTTTCTGTCTGTCGTGTTCGTCCCTCGATGATACATCATGATATGGTTTCACGTCGTCAGGTTCCCTCAATAATGGGATCAATTTACAGGACTCTCAGTTCCCAGAACCTTACATTTGACAGATGTATGTGTGCTCGTCTAACCTCAGTAGAAGACCCTTCAGGGAGACGCTCCAGAGCAGACATGGTTCAATACAGACGCTCCATCATGCATTACAGAACCCCTTAGGAAGGCTCCTCCTGGCCCATCAGGAAAGACGCCTTAGGCTTCAGTTTCAGTTTTAGCTTACATGGATTTCTTTAGTCCCATCGTGCTGGTCTGACTGTTTTGTGTTGTTGCCACCCTTGGCCTGGTCTCTCATGAAAAGAGGTCCTGAAACAGGATCAGTAAAGCTTCAACAGTACTGTTGACCATAATTCTCAAACCATGGTGCTGAAATCTCTGCGAAAAGATCTACTAATAGAAATATTCGGTGAGCTACAAACACTTCATTTAGACCCTCGCGGAGGAAATAATCAGTCTGAGGCGGTTTTGGAGAAGGATTAGACTGAAACGGTTGATCCTAGAGCTGCTTTCTTAGTGCTTAAAGTACACTTTAAGAAGTTTGTGGCATTACTGTGATTACTGGACCTTAAGTAGCTCTTTTTTCGTGTAGAAAAATGCTGAACTTCTGAATTTTAAGACTGGTTAGTGCTTTTAAACCCTTTTGTAAGAGATTCTGTGGGACATTTGTGATTGCTCTATCTTTGGTGCAGTTTCACAGAACTTTCCAGAAAAGCTTTGTGCTCAAATGGTTAATCCTCTCCTCCTCTAAAGAGCCCTTTCTTATCCTGAGAGCTGCTCTGTCCTCTCTGTCCTCTCGGTCCTCCTCACTGTGATTTTACCAGTTTGTGATTTTTTACTTTAACAAGCCAGACGGAGTGTTAACTGCTGCATACAGAACCACAGCCCCCGCTCACAGAACCACGGCAGAACCCTGCCAGAACCGCGGTCTGAGTGTGTGTGGTACTACCTGCATTAATCATAATCAGGACGTGGAGCGAGAGCGCTCTCACGCGATGTTTCCACGAGGGAGGAGGGAGGGAGGGAGGATGGCGTAATCTGAGACTCGCTCTGTTTTTTTTCTCCTCCTCCTCTGACTGCCACAACATACTTTTTTCCTGTCTTTCCTTCTGTCTCTCTGTGTGTTTTTTTGGGGGGTTGTTTCTTTCCTCCCTCCCTCAACACAAATTAACATAGTTCTGTGTCACGCAAACGGTTATGTAAGCCTGCCATGTTCTCCCGCCCGGATTTTTAGGAAAAGTTTCTCTCAGGGAGTTTATCTTTCTTTTTCCTTTTCTTTTTTTCCTCTGGAGTGAGTTATGAGTGAGAGAGAGAGCCTGTTTAACCCACAGTGGAGTCTCACAGCGCGCCCCGCGGCACTCCACCTTCATGTTTACATGCATTGTAAAAGTAGAACATTTAAATTTATGGTAATGTCTCTGCGTCTGTGTGTGTGCTTCACATAAGTCACGATTCAATCACAAAACATTTGATAGATTGGTGGACAGATGGCCAAAAATCAGCGGACACTAACATTATACTTGTGGGAGCTCTAATTCCCCAAATCCACGCCGCTGTAAAAGCCTCTCCTTCTTGATTTCAGGCTTTAAACCTTTTTCTTTTTGGATCTTGGCTGCAGGGATTTGCTCTTATGCAGCCACAAAAGCCTTAAATAGGGTCCAACCCTGATGTTGGAGGATAAAAAACCTGGCTCTCAGTTGGTGTTGGAAGAAGCTGAGGTCAAGGATCTGGTTACGTATTCCTGAATTTCAGCCTTTTTCTGATGCTGCAGACTTGTGAAGGTTTATGACAAGGAATGAATGGAGAGTCCTTTTCTAGGAGTAAAAAAACACATTTAAAAAACTCTGGTTGCAGTGTTAAAGAAAAATGAAACCCTTTGACTTCCTGCAGAGTGGTTATAATGACTGTCCCCGGCTCAGGACCATATCAAATGTTGATTGTAGGGTGTGCTCCCTCTTCACAATCAGCTAATGGAGTTCTTGTCCTTACACTAACTTTGCAACGTAATCTCTCTGACCCGGAGGCATCACAACGGCTCATGCTCAGAATGATAGCGACTAGATAAGAGCCTGAACTCTTTTCACACCTTATTCCTGCATCAGTAGTTGTTAGTTCATGATAGTGCAAATATAACCTTACATAGCTCACACTCCTTTTGTTTAAAGTAAATCACTTGTTGCCTCTTTTGGCTCAGGTGTTTGACTGAAAACACTGAACATCATGTTTGCTGTGTTCGTTTCTGCTTCGCTGCAGCTCGTCTGCAGATCTAAACTATGAGAATAAAAACCGTTCCATTTGTGTCAGAGTTTTATATTTATAAGGCAAATATGCTAAACTCACTGCTCATACCTCACTCTGATTCAGACCTACCAGCAAGGCCAGCTCAGGAAGGGCGACTGCCCTGCTTCGCTCTGCCACCGTCTCTCTGACCTACTTTTTTTGCAACTTGCAGCGCTGCAGCAACTGTCAGTGCATCCGAATTTCAAAAAATCTGTGATTTGTCTTGTGAAATGTGCCGGATGATAGAGTCAGAGTGGAATTCATATTGTTTTCGCTGTTTTGGTTTGTGTTGAAGCTTCTGTAAAAGATTATGTAGAAAGTTTATGCAGCTGAAGCACAAAGAAGTAAACACATGTAAGAAAGAATGAGACAGGACGGGGTTGAAAAAATGTCTCAGCGCTGCAACAGACTACTTAATTCAATTCCTACAAGTCCTGTAGAGCAGCAGCAGCATCCCTGCAGTTTAGTCCAGATTTTCAGAGAAATCAAAACCTCTGTTATCATCCTCCATCCAACTCAAAGTGCATTTTAGACATGCACTTTTAAAATGTCTGCATGATTAAGAGGAAAAGTAACTCTGCTAAAGTAGTGTCATGTCTCTTTTATTAATCTGCCTCCTTTCCCTCGACAAGTGTTGCTGCCAAAGAGTCAAAGAGGCTGGAGCTCGAGGCCAAACTGGTCAGGGGTAAAGTGGTCTGGTCTGGAGTAAACTAGTCTGGAATAAACAGTTTTTTGCTTTGTTTGTTTTGGTGGGATTTCGTCAGAGGTCACGCTGATGGATATGAGACTCTTATGACCCACATGTGATGGACGTCAGTCTGAAATCTCACTTCCTTAGATGTTATGACACCAGAGAAGGTACCGAACTGAGAGGCCGCTCCAATGGTTTTGTTGGCCCCTTAATCTCCTGTGCTTTTGGTTCAGAGGTTGGAAACTCTTTATTTTCAGCTTGCAGAGTTAACACAGATGAAACGTTTGAATGAAACATGGCATGCTGTTTAAGGTCATATCATCTTTATCACTTTAGTGAGTCCTCATTGCTCCCTGCTCTGTTTCCCATCTTGTCATGTTTAGCAATGTTTATTTGTAACAGACCAAATCTGTAAAACACAAAAATGTTCAATTTGCAGTAACTTTAATGGAAAAAACGGCAGATCTCACAGTTGCTGCGTTAACATTTCTGGTTATTTCTGCTAATCGGTACTTGTTTCACCTAAAATGTATAATTGATGATCTAAATGATTGCATTTTCTGATCATCAGCAACTTAAACTGGTGTTGCACCCTGCTACGCTCTCTAAAATTGTAGAAACAAACCAGGTAGATAGACATAAATCTGCATGAAGTCGAGTTTGAAAATGATACATGGCATATTGAGTATTGGTTCAAACTGTTGCCTCTCTCAGCTCTGTTATCGACTCTCTGGGTCTAAAATCGGTGCATCTGTATCATAACTCCCCGTGGGTCGGACTCCAGTTTCATATTTAGCTCCTTTTGTTCCTCGGAGGTGTCGCTGCCCTGACGAAGACAAAGTGCCTTTGTGAGTGTTTCTTTAAGTCCAACACCACCCCACACACACTCACCTTCACTCACACACTCATATATAAATCCACGCCCCTTCCAGGACTGATGGAGGAGATAAAGCGAGCAGAACCAACACTGGCCGCTCATTGTTCTTGTGCCGGCTGGAATGCAGCGATAGCCATCTCGGCCCGATTTCAGATATGTCGTGTTCAGGGGTATTATTGGAAGCAGATGTCTTATTTGGAGGAGGGGGAGGGTCCACATTTTACACATTTATGTTACAGTTACAGCTCAGACCGTCCGCTCACATGTTTCCCTGACACACTTCATCCTTCGAACATCTGGAAGAGGTCATCAGCTCGACAAGAAAGGGATTTAAAGTGTGAAATCAGACTTCTGCTTGGAGAAAAGTCCAGCTTCTCATGCCTTTTGGGTATTTTTGCACCAGACTGGTTGTTATATTTCATCTCAGATTGATGTATTTAGCAGTTTGGTTCAAACACACGTTGTTCTCTTAGAATTTCTGTCATTTTTTTAGGGTATAGGGGGTGAAATAATGCAAGTTTGTTGCAGAGGATAGTTGAAAAACTTTAATGTAAATTTTGCATATTACTTAAAGGTGGGGTAGACAGGATACCGTTAAAGAAGCATATTTTTCAATATAACGATATCGCTGTGTTTTGTTTTGTATGTGTAGTCGCCATTTTAATTTTTTTGAACAGTCCGCTCTTTCTGCCTCCCACAACATGATTGGTTATGAGGCGGAAGCTGCTCCTCAGTGCTGATTGGTTGTGAGGCAGACGTTGCTCTCTTGTGTTGTGAGGCACGCTCCATGTCCTCGATTAACGTTCAAGAGCCCAAACAAAGTTAGCGGTGCTACAATATTGGACAGTAGAAACCAACCAGAAGGACAGAAAATTGTCTGAATCCTCCTTTAGCCACGACTGCCAACACAAGCAAGAAAACAAAGTAAATACCAGAGACTCTGGCGGAATAACGGGCGCTTAAAAAGGAGGTAGACCACCCAGACAAGAAAAAAAGCCGGGTCAACGTCAATGAAGCTAGCATAAACGACGGGGGACGCTTTGGGATCTTCGTGACCCTGTAACCTTTCTGCTGGAGGTAAACCGCTTTAACAAAGTAAGCCAAGTGTCTGTAACAGAAGTGTTTCTTGTCAAACGGGACCTGCTGTGTGTCGTAGCGCCACTAAACTGTTGACCTCGGGTCCTGGACTATGTCACTTTATCCTAGTTGTAGAAGTCCTGCAAACTTTGTGTTTGCTGTTAGTCTGTTGGCATCTACAGTAGCACCAATTGTTTTTACTTTCACGTTGACTGGGCCCCATTTGTAATTATCTGAAGTATTTATCTGCATTATATCTGAATTGAATTGAAATAATACAAGCGAGCAGGAGCGTCTGTTTGTGGGCGGGGCTTGCTGGAGCAGAGAGGAAGGGGAGGAGCTGATTGGTTGGGAGGGGTATTGTTTTCATTCAAGATTTCTCCCAAAAACTGGCACTTCCTCAGATCCTGCCTACCCCACCTGCATTTAAAAAAGTTTAAAGCAGGCTTATAACTTTGAAAAGAAGACTCTAGTTGCCATGTTTATGTGTGTTGTGGTACACTACAACATGATAATCTCATTAAACTTGTGAAATTGAAGACGTTTCCTGCTTCTCAGCATCACTGGAGCCGGTCTTGACTTTTTGGAAGGATGTAAACTGTGAGATCTTGCACCCACCTTACATTTTTTGTCCATCTTTCATTTTTATTGGTTGACAGTTTGCAGCTTTTCCTCTGTGTATTTCTTGTTGCTTCAGCAGTTGAAGTCGGTCAATCATTTCTGCAAGGTCTGGCTGCAGATTGAGCAGCTTGAATGTTTGAGTAATCGTGAGGTTAAAGGGTCAAAGCCACAGTGCCTAGAAAGTATGAAGTTATGCAGGTGCACACACACACATACACACACACACACACACACACACACTGGCCTCACCTGACCTGAATCCCCAACGGCGTCATCAGCAGGAACATCTGAACCTGATTTAACTGGAGAAGCAGCAGACACGCAGCTGCTCTGAGGGACCTGTAACAGAGAGGTCACGGGTTCAATTCCCAAATCA
Source organism: Xyrichtys novacula (assembly GCA_962446985.1). Lineage (NCBI taxonomy): Eukaryota > Metazoa > Chordata > Actinopteri > Labriformes > Labridae > Xyrichtys > Xyrichtys novacula. The sequence goes on from OY660887.1 coordinate 2,745,058, forward strand.
ACCAGATGCCACAGAGAAGATTCTGAGACCAGAGGCCTGTACTACGAAGCTGGATTTGATCTTAGGGAGATAACTTATGGAATAACTCCTGGGTTTTCGGTACGATGAAGGTGGATTTCTTTCTATCCAGGTCTGTTGCCCCGGCAACTTACGCGGAACACCAAACCTGCTCTGGAGCAGGTTATGTTTCAGGATAAGATCTCAGCAGGTATAAAAGACTGCCCACTGACCTATCAGATCTCTTGGAAAATGGCTTGCCCACTTGCCCCATAGCTTGCTTGGTTTAAATATTGTTGGAGTTATTTTAGGAAAAACTCATTTTAAATGTTCACTTCCTGAACCAAAAATGTTGAAAAAGAGCAAAAGCTGTCCAGAAAATAACATGAGAGTATGATGAAGATAGAAATTAGAAGTATGAAAACAGGAGTGTATTGTATTTTCACTCTCAGACAAAAACAAACCAGGTACCTGTCATCATGGATTAGCCAAATTCTCCTTTCTTTTCCATGCACCTTATCAGAAAACTGTTTCAGCCTCTATTACAGCACCTCTCTGCACCTTAATAGACTACAGTGCATCAATTTCATTTTATCCCTGAATACTCAGATAACTGCTAGATGAAACTGAGAAACTGAGAGGCTGCAGCTGCATAAAAGGCGAGTTAGACATGTATACAAGACCTTTAAAGTGTTTCTGCTTTTTCTCTAAAGATGAAGTGTCAGGATAAATCCCATAAATGATGCATGAAGCCCTTCAGAAACTCTTATGTGTTTTCTTCCAACAGAAAGCAGAAGTAAAGATGATTTACAGTTCATCTCTCAGTTCTGACTCCTACCACACATCCACAGAAATCTTTGTTTCCTCTCTGACATCAGTTTTCTGACTCTGACAGGAGTCTGCTGTTTTGTCTGACTGAGTCACAAACACGCAGGAAAAAGCAGTCAAGCTGTCCGCCGACCGTTTCTGTGTATTCACAGGTGACCTAATTTGAAATGAGAGGTGTTTGCAGGTTCAGTTTGAGGCGCTCCACAGCTTCACACCTTCTGTGTTAAAAAAATGAAAGCCTGTCTGTGCGGTGAACGTCTGGTTTGAGTTAAAGACGAGGAGCTGTCGGGTTTACTGCTGGTCACCAGAGTTCAGACACAGATACAGACCTGCAGCAGAGCCAGCGAGTCAGTGTGTTTACCTCCTCAGACCGAAACCAAACAACCGGACAGCCTCTCTCTCATTTAGCAACTTCACCTTTGTATACTTTATTTTAACCGCACAGATATGAATACAAACAGCTCCTGATGATGACAAGAAACAACACCACTGACATTTACAGTTAAATCAATGAGGTATGTGTGAAATGATGCAGGTGAAGTTTGGGAACTGACTTTTATTCTTATAATCAAGCAAGTTTCTCTGACTCAACAGTGTTAGTTTAGTAAAGAGGGTGGCGCCTCCATATTTTAATCTTAATTTCATCTGCGAATGTAAGTTTAACAAGTAGAGCATCTAGTAAGAAAACAATCACCTCTTTGAGTCCTTTAAGGACAACATCTAGAGCATCAGGAAACTCTAGATGCAGCTAAAAGAGCATTGGAATAAATAATCTGCATTAGTAATTAAGATGCACAAAAAAATCAACATCTTGACCTTCTCCGCTCTCATGGATGCAAAAGATTTTAGTTTTTTGGTGGTTTTCTGTAAACTAATGTGACCTGCTCACAGAGGTGAAATACTGCACACACTCTGTTAGTAGTGCAGTTAAATATGAGGTGATAAACAAGCTCTGCTGACCCGGTTGCCAGGGCAACAGCAGATGGAGCAGGCAGATTCGGCCTGTGAGGAGAGGAGGAGGAATAATCAGCCAAGTGTTTAGTACAAAACCACTTCATACCTGAACTTTAAGTGAGAGATGAAAGTGTGATGAGTGAGTGAGGTTTATTTATGTGAAATATATTCATCAGTCGCGTCTCTATGATGAGTTAAAAAAGAAAACAACAAGAGACGGCACCATAGGGCATGAACCTGAAAAAACAGGCGCTCCAGTCTGTGTCCTCTCTCTCTATCGTTTCTCTGTCTGCAATCTCTCTCCTTCTCTCCCCTGTTGTCATCTGTTGATCCCAGCTGCTGCAGCACTGATAGACGTCAGTACACAGGACATTTTTAGCCTCAAGTTTATTTGTAATACTCAACGGGACATCAGACTTTCTCTCTCTGGAGAAAACAACCATTTCAAGAATGTTGTCAGGTGTTTAAGGATCATTCTTAGGTTTAACTTTCTTTCTGCTCCTTTTCAGCCCCAAACCTCCGCCTCCTGATGGCGCCAAGTCAAACCCGTCCAAACGCCACCGAGACCGTCTCAACGGGGAGCTGGACAAGCTCACCAGCCTGCTGCCGTTCACAGAGGAGGTCCGCGCTCGGCTGGACAAACTGTCGGTGCTGCGCCTCAGCGTTGGATACCTGAAGGTCAAGAGCTTCTTCAACGGTGAGCGTCTGAATGGGGACACGTTTTCATTTCTGTTTATTTCAGTTCAGACAGGAATTCGACACGAGGAGCGACATCCTTAATCGGTGGCAGCTGGTGTGTGAGAGGATGTGATATTGCTGTGGGAACAGGATGCAGACAGAAACCTGTTGAATGATATTGTTTATTTTTGCTGTCGAACCCTGATCATGCCATGCTCTCTGAATCCTGGTGACAAGGTTGGACCACTTACCGAAATCCAGGCCTATTTTAGAAAACAAGATTCAGCACATTTTGGCAGTCCAGGTCCTGTAACTGAATAAGCTGTTGGATAATTTCCCTTTTTTCTTAACCTGTTTTGTCTTTAGGGCAACAAAATACGCGCTCAAAGCATCATCCTGAGGTTATTTAGGTCTTAAAGTTGGCGTTTTAAGTTTTAAATAATTGGAGAGATGTTATATTGATAAAACAGAGCTACAAGGCTGTAAAACTCAGGGGACTGAGAATTTTCTGTCCTAAATTCCTGCTCTATTTTGAAGATCTTATCCTCTAAATTTGAGCACTAACTGACACAGACTTCCAAGAAAAGTCAGAGAGGTGAGGTATCATCAGTCCTGAATTCTTGGGTAATAAAACAGCTCATATGCTGACTACGTCGGCTCGATCAGGATGCCTTTTTCGCTGGAATCAATCAGAGTTTTGTTTCGTAACAGTCCTGGAGGCCAAATGTGCCAGAAACCTCAGCCGCTGGCGAGTAATCAGTGAGTCACCGGCGTTGACTAATAACCTGATCAGACCCCTGCAGGTGTCTCTGTGGAGGATTTGTTCTCTTCGATGATAAAAATCTGCCCCTCTGCTTCTTTGAGCGTCTCAAATCTGCATGTTTTTAACGGTAAGTCAGCAGAGGCTCACCCTGTTGCCAAAGGAAACACTCAGCAGAGCTCATTTCTTTGGAGTCATCAATTATTTGGCAGCGTCGGTCACTAAGTGTCGGCTGAACAAATGCTTTTGGAGGCCCGGCGCGGGTCTGGTTTCTGTCAGACTACACCCGCAGTGATGGCCGAGGGCGTGAGCTCTCATTGGTCCATGTAGAGCTTTTTATTTCACAGGAGATCAGGACACGCTGACCCAGTTTGGAGGAATTCAACTGTCAGTGAAAGTCCAGTAAAGCCAGAGTGACACCTTTCTGCAACTGCTTTTTAAACCTTTTAAATTTCACGTTTTTGGGGGTTTTAGTCAAACTAAGACCTTTGAGAACATCATGGTGGAGTTTTTCAGATGGATCCATTAAACCTTGATATCCAAGGGCATCAGCAGGAGCAAAATGCAACACAGCGTAAACATGGATGCACATACGACTGTAAATAGAGAATCATGTAAAATCCTGCGTGCTAATATTGCTCTGAAAAGATGAGTTTTGCACAATTTTTCAAGCAAAATATGACGGTTGACTTCCAAAATACTTTAAATTAGTTAAATTTCTCTTCAGATGACATTGAAAAACTTTTTTGAATGGTTCCAGACAGGGAATAAAACAAATTTGGAGTCTTTATACAACAGAGATGGTAAAGATAGAAATAAGAAATGCACCAGAGATAAGAGGGGGTGATGGATAAGGTTTGCAGAGCTTAACTGCAGGAGAAAACATGAGAAAAGTTTAACCGAATCAGAAATCAGATTCTAACATGATGCAGGACCTGTCTTTGAGTATTGAAGGTTTTCAGAGTCTGGTCACATGACTCAAACAACTGATTTTATTGGAAATACTTTCCGTTTCTCTTCCTCCTGCTCGAAGAAACCTCCAGAAAAGACTATTTTTGTCCAAGTTCACTGTGCCTCTCCAAGCTTTCTCCCCCACCTCCCCTCACATCTTGGCAGCTGATCCGGCACCTTCCCCTCCCAGCGAGCCCCACCCATTTCCTGTGGTGGCCCCTGCAGCACCCCGGGGCCCCCTTTTTCCTTCAACTGTTCAGCCTTTTCCTCAGCAGCTCTGAAGTTCACAGCCCGCCTCTCCGCAATCCCCCGCCTCCCCCCACCTCAAACAAACGCTGCAGGAGTCCAGTTTGTTGTTACAGCGGGGAGGCCTGTTCGCACGGCAGGCCTGCACAGGGACAACTCGGGGCTTAATGCATTCATGAGAGTCTGCAGCGCACCGCCGTCCTGCTGCTTCAAAGCTGACGTTTACGCAGCATTTGAAGTGCATTGTGGTGCATGTGATTATCCACATTGAAAGCTCTTTTAAGTCCTCATTACTGCTGCTTTTGAGGTTTGACTTTTTCATGAGATAATAACAAGTCTCTTTGTCTACCTGCAGATGAATTCAGGAAGAAATACGGCCTTTGTCTGCTTTATATTAACCAGTCCTTGTCTGCTCTTTATGATCACCAGTTTTCTCAGCTCTGGCCTTGCTTACACCATCATACATTTCCCTTTTAAAGACGTGATAGACTTGTCTGGTTGCGATAGTGCAGGGGAAACGACTCGTATTTCTGAAATCAAGTGTGAAATTTATCAGTATGTGTCAGTCTTGCAGGAAACTCGCAACTCCTGACAGCTAAATTTGCACAAGTAGGAGTTGAAGCACAAAATTGAGCCAGTATATGAGTCACCAAGTCTTCCTCTCTGCGTCTCTTTCTGATAAAATCATACGACATTAACAGCAAGTTGATTAAATTGATGTTTAATATAGCAGTGATACTGAAACTTCACAGACTTTCACACACCCACATAAACCTCAGTCTGAGCTTTTCCCAAGATGGCATCTGGAAAATTTGATATGTTCTCAGTACAAAAGTCCAACACATTAAAAAGTATAATATTAAGATCATTAAATAAGTTTTTATTCACAGTTTAAAAGTTTAAAAAATGCCAAACAGCAGCCTGAAAGCTGCAGATCTGGGAGCTTTAGTTAAACCAGATCTCAGACGTGAAGGTTTCCTTTGTTTTCTCCTCCGTGAATCCGTCCACAGTCCTCCAACTGGGCTCTGTGCTGCTGAGGGTGTGTGTGTGTGTGTGTGTGTGTGTGTGTGTGTGTGTGTGTGTGTGTGTGTGTGTGTGTGTGTGTGTGTGTGTGTGTGTGTGTGTGTGTGTGGCCTCTGTGCCGTCCAGACGCTGATGGCTGCAGGAGTTCTTCAATTAGATTATTCTTCATGAGGAACTTGGACAAACCGCAGGACTGCCGAGGCTGAGAGAGTCCGCTGTGAGCCAACAAAGACCAGCATCCTCCACCGTCACAAAAAATCCACACAAACTTAACCATCTGACCGTCTTTATGCCTGATTCCTGTTGCATCATGGGACATTTTGGCGAGCAGAGGAGTCATTTTTTAACAGAGCCAATGGCGCTGATGGTGGAGATGGCGGCTGTGGTGAATCCCTCATTGTGATCGTAGTGCAACCAAAAAAAAACAGAGGCTGTCTGATGGTGAATTTCCCAGCATGCCTCTTTGTGAACAAAGATGACCCGGGAGTGCAAAGGCTCATTTGAAGGCCAGGCCGTCTGGTCGCTCTGGCAGGATGTGACTGAGAAAGAAGCACTGTGTGTCCGTCCTCCAGATCCAGATCCCTCCAGGCTGCGCCACAGGATGGACTCAGGGGCTGATGGGAAAAGCCTGAGGGTTCGATCCCATGGTCGCCGCTCACAACAACGGCTTTGTTCGACACTTTCTGAAGCAGGAACCGCTGAAGTGCAGACACAGTCCTCCAGTTTTTGTCCATCATGGTCTGTCTGTCTCTGCGGTCTTTGATTCTTTGACTCCAGGAAGAGAAAAAAGTGTCACTGCTAAAATTAGAAATAACGTGATCTCTTCATTTGTTCTGTTAGTGTCCATCCATATGAGAAACTGGCATATGACGGTACTGTCATGCAAAGTGCAGGGGCCTAAAAATACAGAGCAACAACCGGGAGATGCAAAAAAAAGGTCACAAAGATAGAGAGACACAACATTATGAGAAAATGCAGAAATACAAACACAAAAAAGCAAAATAACAGCAGAGGGACACAAACAGGAAACAAAACAACAACGAATCCAGAAAAAGCACAAAAGAACACAAAATCACTGTGACGAAAACAACCAAAAAGGTCCTGCTATGTTCGCAGAGACACAAAACAACTCGAGAAAAAGCACAAAATAACCCTGAAAAGAGACACAACTAACAAGAACTACCTACCGAGTCTGCAAATCAGGTATCTGAACCTTGGCCATGTGCTTTCCTCTTTACCCTGATGTCTGTGCATGAGTGAGTGTGTGTGTGTGTGTGTGTGAGTGAGTGTTTGAGCTTTTGCATGTTCACCACTCGAGTGCATTTTCCCTCCAGGGATTTCTTCTCCTGGAAAGTGACACAAAGTAACCAATAACCCATGAAAGATAGAACAAGGGCACAATTAACGCAAATTCACTATTTAAAATTAAGAGAGGGATCAAAAGTGGTAAAAAACCAACAAAAAAAATAATAACAAACGCAGTTTAAGAGAATAACCCGAAAGACTCAGACACACACATAATAACAAGACAGGATGCATAATAGCGGCAGAGAGACAATAGACATCCTGAAAGTTACAGAAAGATCCACAAAGAAAAATAAAACTGTCATCAGTTGATTCAACGCTCAACTAGAAAGATAAAATAAACCCAGAGAGGAAGAAACTAAGTTCAGAGAGATGCAAAATGACCTGAAAAGAAGAGCAGCAGGCTGGGATGTAAAGCAGGATTAAAGACGTCTGAGACGTCTATAAAGAGACAAGGAACAACTTAGACGATGTAAACGACATGCAAAGAAAGACGGTCTCTGTGTGTGCTTTCCCATAATCCTGCTTTGTTAGCGCTTTACATCCAAACTGAAGGATTACAACAGGAATAGTCGTGTGATTTCAAACATGAACTGGAGACAAAGCAGCTCTCTGTGAGGGAGGAGATGTTTACCCGGCTGAAACTCACCTGAGAGGTAACGACAGGTGTTAGGAGGATGTTTGTAATGAAAAAAAGACAAAAATCAAAGACAGGATGAGAAAATGTCAGCTGATGATCCATGTTTGGGTGTATTATTGAGCTTCCTGTGTGTGTTTGTGAGCGCTCTGGTGATTTTGAGGTTTTGTTGCTTTTTTCCAGTCTGGATGTGTTTTGTTTTTTCTATCTGAACTCTCATTGTTGCTGCTGATGATGAGGCCCCGGCAGAGCAGATTTCTGGCTGTGGAGAGTCGTAATTTGTGGTCTTATAATAGCTCGGCTGAACTTCCCTCCTCTGCCGGGCCTCAGGAAGCACACACACACACGCACACACACACACACACACACACTGGCGTACATGCCTGCGTACAGGCTTTTCTCTTTGTTACACATTCAGTATTTTCTTTCGCTCTGTTCATACGTTTTCCAGATGTGTTTGCAGCCTCAGAGAGGGAATGCTGGAGGTCGTTGAACTTTCTCTAGTTGAGCCACAGGACTCTAAGCATGACCTTTGACCTGTTTAATGGTCAGTGATGGAGATGCAGGGTTATGTGCAGCAAAGCCTGGAGGCCTCACAGGTTACATGTGTTTTTTTTTTCAGAGTGGGGCTGATGTTAGCAGAGATCGGTTATCAGGACTGTCTGCAAATGGTGTAAATAGTGGAAAAGTGAACATTTTGTGTGTGTGTGTGTGTGTGTTTGTTTGTTTGTTTGTTTGTTAAAAGACAAAAGCAATCGATAGTTTCTGTAATTGTCCACACATTTTGTTTGTGAAGAGAGTAGAGAGAGACACAACAAAAGTATGAGATTCCTCCTTTTTCGCTCTTAAACCGTATCTAAAAGTCTTCATACTGCAGCTTTTCACTGTAAAACGGCATGTTGGACGTTTCCTCCTCAAAAATTCACTTCAGAGTTTTAAAAAAGGAGCAGTAGACCTTTAAAACGTCAGTCTGACTATTATTAAGGATCTCTTTTATTGTAGAAATAGTTCATAAATTCAGGAATGATGGGAGCATTAGCTTCGTCTCCATTTCCTCCCTCTGCTGTTTTCCCTTCTTTTTGTCTGACAGGCTGATCCGAGGTGTCAGCAGACACAGTGCAGGGTCTGTGTTTTCTTCTTTTGGTTGTTTGTTCTGGTGTGTTCAAACACAGCGTGGACTTGTACCTGAAGATACGTCTGAGTCCTGCTGCATATCCTCCGTCTGGCAGGAGTCCCGAGCCGACTAACTGCCGTCAGGAAGCAGATGCTGGTTTTTCGTTTGGTGGGACCTGAGGCGAAACTGAAGGCCAGCTGCCGTGGAATCCGGCCGAGGGTTTGGGTCAGGGAAAGTTAGGGAAAGTGTTTTCCAGTTTTATTAAGTAGTGTCTGACTCTTACGGTCCTTGCAGGAGCTTGAGAGGCCTGTTGCTGCAGCGAGATGCAGATTTGTTTTTGTAGTTGATGTTTCTCTCTTTCTGTGTTTGAATAAAGAAATCGAGCGCGTCCGTTCCTACAGTGCAGAGGAAGAGGATAAAGTGAGAGAACTGGTTTGTGTCTGTGGAGTCTGAGCATCAATATTTGTATTGGCAAAAGAGAAAAAACCTGACGAGAGGCCTTGAAAACTGCGACAAACCAGTTCTGACAGCTCAGACAAAAGTGGACGAAAAACAGACGAGAAAAGAAAATAAAAGAAGAGAAGAGATAAGAGAAGTGACAATGAGCCTTTCACACAGCAGAGAGGTGTTAATGTAGCACACAGAGAATTGCTTTTGTTTGCTATCATTGTTGTGGAATGAGTCCTGGAATAGGTCCTGGAGAAGATCCTGGAAAAAGTCCAGCAAGCCTGATGAGATAACATCAGACCTGCAGACCCTCTGCTCTGAGGATCGCAGTCAAAACAGCAGACAGGCGGTCATGTAGGAACCTGCCCAGGCATCTGGGGAACACCACAGTGTGTGTGTGTGTGTGTGTGTGTGTGTGTGTGTGTGTGTGTGTGTGTGTGTGTGTGTGTGTGTGTGTGTGTGTGTGGATCTCTGGGTAATGTAGTCCTCAAACATATTGTTCTGTTGGGTAAAAGTCAAGCTGCTGCCGATGGTGGACAGACGTTCATTGACATCCTGCAGAGTGCCAGGGTCGTACATCTCCACATCCCTATGTCGCTGAGCCCCTTAAGTCGGTGCCAGGCATCACTAATCGATCACACATGTTCCTCTGTCCTATCAGTGACATCATCTGTCTCTGGTGGGCGCTCTTTGTTTCCGTGCCATGCTGTTGTTTCTGAGCTGTACTCCTTGTGCAGACAGCCTGGCTCTCTCTCTCTTTCATGTGCTCACTGACTAAACACTTACTCATCTTTTACCCAGCATGCTCCGCTCCTAACACAGAGTCCAGCTCCACCAGAGAGCGGTAGTCGTAGTAAAATCTGTTTATGTTTTTGTTTATTTCACTTGGGCAAGACTTCAGGTGAGCCTCGTAAAGATTTTTTTTTATCTCTGACATGCAAATTCGGTGTTTTGCATCCTTGTCTCGCTCAGCTGTCCTCACAGACCTCGCACAGACAGAATGACAAACACAGAGCGGTGAAAAACATGTTGTACCTGAGAGGAAGCAGCATGAGATGAGGTGTGTGTCTGTCAGCGAGAGCAGAAACACGCCTTCAGATTATCAGTCAAAGAGTCTGGGTCTGTGATCCTGACTGTAAAATGCAGATAAATGTTGAAAAACTGCTCAAAAAAGGCGACACAAGCTTCTCTCTTTCACTTGAACTTAAACCAGCCCATGTGCAAACTCTGCACAGAGGTCACAGTAGGCCAAACGGCGTTCGAGACGCCTTTCAGCAATGATAATAAGTCTGTTCAAGCTTGAACAGAGAGACAGTAATAACCCAAGAAACCACACGGCACATTTAACCAACACCAAAACCCAGCAGAGACTTCCTATTCAGTCTGTGCGAGTTTGTTTTTGTTTCACGCTCTCCACGCTTGGTGGTTAATGATGCTACAGCGGAGAAGTAATGACATGAATGAATGAAACGACAGATTTATAAAGAAATCAAACAGCAGGACAGACCCAAAGAGAGCCAAAGTCTCAGCTCAGAGGATTTCTGTTCAGACTGGAACTCACAGCACAGCTCCACGTGCTCCTTGGTAAATCGGGGGAAACCTGTAAAACACGTTGACTAATCTCTCCCCTGTGTCTTACAGGAAGTTATGTTTGTCAGAGGAAGTCAGGGCGGGAGGAAGCGCCCGGGGCAAAGTCGTGGCGGAGAGAAAAAGGTGTCTGCTAACCTCTGATCCAAACAAACGGGACTAATAGACGGGTGTTGTTGAAAAAGGACAGGACATGATGTGCTGTGAGTCTGCAGGCAGAGATGAAGTCCAGTATGAGGCTAAATTAGACCAGAAAAGATGGTGTGTGTAGTCTTGGCTAAAATCGGAGCACAGAAAGCCTGCAGGATTTCTCCCCAATCGAACCCGACAGCTGATTTCAATCTGGAGCCACTAATTAACAGAACGAGCCAAATGAGCCGCCGGTTGTGGTGAATCGTGGGCAGACACTCGCCCAGCTGCTGCACACGACTGCACTGCATGTCGCTGTCGATTTCCATATGTCCATCTGACAGTTTGTGATTGAAACCGTTGGTTGTTTCTCGGAGGCAGCAATCAGAGTTTTGAGGGATACTTTTCACCATTGTTCCCTCTCAAACTGGTGGGGTTTCCTGTGCAGCCTGCAGTCATGTCCCCACTCTGGGTCCAACAGTAAAGGTTGAGTTTAATGCGTTTCCTCAGAAGACCTCCAGAACAAAGGTTCCTTGAAACCAGAAGCTCTGATCTTCGCAGGAATTGACGTGTTTGTGAGCGATATCTGGAGCAGATATGAAACATTGACATAGCTAGGCAACTGTTGGCTGCGTCACCCTCTGACTAAATTTGTGACTAATTTGACCGCAGAATGAGATGGATAGAGATTATTCACATTACTGGTAATTAATGACAGCAGCAGGAATAGTTTCGGGGTCAGCAGCTGACACTCCAACAGGCTCCGATAAGCATGAAGTGATTTTAAAGGAAGATGACTCTTTGTTTTTTTCTTCGAAACTCTGACCACCCAGGATTCACACTCATCACCTCTCTGCAGAATCAGGGAACAATGAGTCAGGCAGTTTGAGCCTCTTAAAGTCAAATAAATAAAGTCAGATAAATATTTTCAAACACTTGTCTCAGAGTCAGGCTGAAAATAAATGACTCTCCTGGATTTACTGCAGGAATCTTCGGCTGTTTGCAGTGATTAATGATTTATTTAGGAGAGAAACGCTAAAAAGTTCTTCTGATGGTGGAAGATGAATCTCCACGTCTTCGTCAGAAAATAAGAAAAAATCCTCTCAGTCGAATCAGACGTTTCATGATCTCACTTTCCTCGGAGGAACAAGCTGCTTCCTGACTCCACTTCCTCTTTATTGACCCAAATCCTTGTCTCAGAGTCATCCCCCCTCTCTCTAGATAATCTGGGCCCTGATGATAGACGGCCCTTTTTATGTAACCGCAAGATCCAGCCAAGAGCTGCGATCGGTCAGAGACACAGACGTCCAGGGATGACGATAAGTCACAGAATAAAAGTTAGAGCAGAAGAAAGGGAGTGTTTCATTAATCCTCATCAGTGTCTTTGACTTTTAAATCATAGGTTTTATGTTTTGGTTTCTGCAGCCGATCTGTTTGAGATTTCTGACAAACTCAAAAATCTTCCACCTCCGAAAACTGGAGCAGAAAAATAACCTGAGCAAGAAAAATCTCATCTATAAACAATGCTGATGTTTCCTTTGATTGCAGTGGTTAAACCGTTTGTGTTTATTGTCATTACACATTACTTTCTGTAGCTTCTTAAAGCATGCATTAGATCCTAGATAACGTGCATCTTGCAGTCTTGACTGAAAGATTTTGCACGAACCAAAGTTTGTTTAAGGAGAGTTTCTGCAGAGCCACAAAGCTGCATTAGATAAAACAAAAGATGTAGTGCAACGGACTTTGATATGCAACAGAAACTCTGCAAAACTAATCCCTAAAAGAGCTGGAGGCAGGTGTTTTTGTTCGGCTCTTGATGTTAAAAAATAAGGGCTCAGCTTTCAGTCACAGGTGGATTTTGGTCTTTTCTGAGTCGTGAGAAGCCCTGACAGAAATAGATCCTGCATGTACGGATGACAGAGCTGCATCCAATCAACATGTGTTTTTGAAATCATCCAAATTAAACAGTAATCAGTCTTAACTTGAACCCACAGAGTCCATTACATAATAACACAGGGTCTAGAGTAAATATGACCTCATCTGAAGGGCTGCGAGCCACAACATGTGGGAAAGAAATGATCATGCAGCAAAAACAGGGTAACATATAAACCCTGAGATGATGCTGCTTTAGAGTCTCATGGATTCTGGCTGTTTTTCAGCAGACATTAGATTCAGCGTCACTTCAGCCTGTCAAAGTTTTCATGTTTCACAAATAAGTGAATGTTTGTTAGCTGGAAAAGCAATGACATTTTTATGCATGGAAACCAACGTGAACAGAAGTCCGTTTTTTGGCTTTTCTGCAGGGAAAGACTCCTGAATGATGAGTTTGTTTCTGTGGTGGATAAAAAACAGATTTTTATTTAGCTGTGATTATCTCCCTGCAGCTCAGTCCTCTGCTTTTTCTCCCCACAAAGACAAGCTGCTGAGTATTAAGATTAATTTTCTTTGCATGTGGTATGAAGCATCTTTGAAGAAACGTAATTTGATTTAAGAGGCCAGAGATGCGTTTAAATTCCCTAAATGTCGACCAGCAGCTGCTAAAGGTCACCACCTGTTTTTGCACTCTGTGATTTTTGCACACCCGAGACTCTTCAGAGCAGTAAATCTTAATTCAGCATGTGTGGAAACCAGTGGCTGCTAATGTGACTGGCTCATGTTTGTAAGACTGTATGGTGTTGGACGATCCACCCATAGCTGTCAAGTACCCAGCTCTGGCCGGGAAACTACCGTACTTTACTCCCTCTTTGGTTTCTGTGGTGTGTGTGTGTCGCCTATCTTGTATGGCAGCCAATCAGGAGAATGAGATGGCGTGGCGTAATTTGCATAAAAGTGACAGAGTTCAGTTTGGAGAGGCAGGATTTTTTTATTTACATATTTTATAATACAGAAGATTTAAGTGACAATACTAAAACGTGAAGATGGCGGTAAAGAGGGGTAAAATACGGTAGCTTCCCGGCCGCCAATTAGGGGTTCGTCCTCGTACTTCTTTTCCTCGCTTTTTGCTCGGTTAAGTTTTGGCAATTTTTTCTTGGTGTGTGGTGAGGTACGTAAGAAGCGTATAGTGTTAAGTGTTAAGTACTACTGTATTTAACCCCTCTTTACTGCTCATATTAGCATTTTCCCTTAAATCTCCTGAATTACAAAATATGTTTATAAAAAAAAAAACATTATTCTGCCTCTCCAAATTAAATTAGGTGTACCATCTCCTGCCCCTGATTGGACACTCCGGCAGCCAATTGGGGGCTTGTTCTCATAGTTTTATTTCCTTCTAAATTTTCCTTATGTTCCAAACCAAAACTTGAAGGTATGGATCATCCATCTTTTGCGTAAATTTGTTTTTTCTGGAGAGAATGAATCCTAGTTTGTGGAGAGTCTTTTAAAACACCAAAAGGAGCATAAATCAGCAAACCAGGAGACCATCCTGGTTAGTGAAGGTGAAATCTTGACGTTAGGAGTGATCTTGTGCGGCTGTTTGAAGGTCTGGGACTCCCCCTGCTCTCGCTCTGCACGTCTGGAGCTGCAGCGGCTCCGTGGTTTTAATGACAGGGAAGTGAGTTTAGTTCGATCTTTATGGTGGAAAATTACTGGCAGCCGCTCAGCCCCGCCTCCCTCCTCATGAATGAGAGTTTACATAGGCAGCCAGGCAAGTATGTGTGGCTCATTAAGTGAACGAAGAGCTGCCAAAGTGCCAAAGAAGAAGGTTTGATGCAGCAAGAACCTGATCTGCTGCTCAACACCTCAGGTTACAGCTCCTGTAACAGCTTAGCTTTGATTATAGAAGAGTAAATCAGAGATAGAAACCTAACATGTTCACTCTTTTCTCTTTTTTATGCACGCAATCAAGGGTTTATAGTGAATCTTTGACGTTTATGAGTCTTCTGCAACACAGAGCTCGGCTTTGCTGCTGCAGGAACTTTCTGTTTCAACAATTAAGTTCAATTACAGATTTATGACAAAGACAGAGCCACGGAATTGGTCAGGCATTTTACATTTTGTTTGTGCAGCAGGAGCTTGGAAAAAGGTTTATTTAAAGTCCCGTGTAATGTGCATTGTTTCAGCATTGGACACAGGTATCTGTAAATCAGGAAAAAAACACGAATAAACCGATTTAGAGACAATTTCAATTTGTTTTGTGCAGCAGACACTTGTGTCAGTGGGATTCTTGCAGCATCAGTTTATAATCCAGTTCATCAGATTGAATTTGAAGACAAATACTTCAGAGAAAAACAAACAGAAACTGTAAATTCGGGAGAAACTAAACCCGTACAGATGCAACTTTTAAACTGATGCATCGTTAAGTAAATCCAGTTCAGATGAAGTTTCCCAGTAAGTAATTTGAGCATTTACATTCTTACAATATTAAGCAAATATGATTTTAATTTTAATCCACAGCCTTGAGAGGAAAACTGTGCAGATATTTCAATAAAGAGCGCTAAAATCATCCTGATCTTTGTCTAAAGTCTCCCCCCCGCCTGACTTTTCCTCCACGCCACAGACTGATTCATGTTAATAACTGCAGATTTTCATGTCCTCCAACTTTGGAAACTCGATCCGCTGCAGGGAAGACAACACAGATTAAAGTAAATCTGAGCTGCATTAATGTAATCAGCAGTTTACATCGCTCTACATCTGCTGTCGTCGCTCTCACTTTTTCCTCTTTTTCTTCTTTCCAAAGCATAAAAACAAAAAAAAAAACCTGTTGAAGCAGATCTCTCTAAACCCTCCTCCCTCGCCTCCCTCTCTTCCCTCGCTCCGTGTTTCCCAGCTGTCTCTGCAGCCGTTTCTGGGAATATTTTTAATCTCTGAAATCAAAGTTGTGTAATTGATAGGGATATGAGCCACAAGGTTAAAAAAAAAAAAGAGAACAGGGCCTGTTGGGCCAGGCCTGCATCTCCATCTCAAGCGCTTTTCTTTTTTTTGTCATGTTTGTACATCTTTTAAAACTCCCGGCTGTGATCAGACGCCAAAAAGCAAAAGAGAAAAGAAAAATAACCGTCCCCCTAAGCAGAAAGGTGTGAAGAAGACTCAGCATGGCTTTAATCTGAAAGTGAAGCTGCACGTCGTCTTGTGAAACACAGCGAGCAAAGTTTCACAACACGGCCTCCAGTCCTCTGAATCTGTTTTCACTTCTCTAGTTTTATTTTGAAAGGGGTTAGGGTTACAAACATGACTTCATTTTTAAATAGTTTCTGATTTGTTTGATCGGTCCAGACTCATGGAAAAGCTGCAGAAATCATCAAATGTGATCCTTCAAAAATGACCTTTTGTTGTGGGTTCATCTAAAGTTTGCAATTTAAGATCACATTTATCATTTTAAAGCAGAATAACTTCAATAATGTTCACTCTGGAAAAGTAATAAAAGACCAACAAAAAAGTCAAACTATCTCTTTACTTTGTAATTATGAGCCACAGGCGGCTAACAGTGAAAGTTTCAGCCCAAAAAACTGAGTCAGGATATTCAAATCCCTCTCTGCAGGTATTAATGATGCAGCCTTGTGTGTGTGTGCATGTGTGTGTGGTTTACAGAAGATAATCCAGCTGTAGGTGTTGGCGTGTTGCTGCAGGACTCACTGTGACTCTCAGAATCAACATGTGGATTATCACAGTTTTTACAACCTGGAGAAAAAATCAGAATCCAGCAGTAAATCCACACAAACGGAGCAGCGTGGTTGTGATTGGTTCGACTGATTTGAGGTCAGTTTGATTTCTGCTGACAGAGGGAAGAGTTCAGAGTCACTCAGGTGGCAGAAGTGTAAAAATTTGTGCAAAAATCCCCAAAGAAGCAGGTCAGATGCGTTTAAGTTGTACAAGGGTGTATTAAGAAGCATTTGCCTTTTTCTTGTGAGAGGACGGTGAGAAGGACAGAGCAGGAAACTGTGGAGAGAGAGGTGATTGAGAGGAGAGGATGGGGTCAAACCCTGGCTGTCCTTTTGAGGATTATAACCTTAGTTTATGGGAGTCAAGCAGCACCAAAACTGAGTGATTTAGATTTTTTTCTCTCCTCTTTTTACCTGTAAACTAAATCCTGTTTGGTTGTGAATAAATGGAGACACTTGAGGACCTTACTGAGAACAGTTTCCACCAAACAGCTGAGCAATAAATCCAGGAAATGATGGCGGGTTTATTTATGATAAAATTGATGTGGTTGCAGCTCTGTTGGCGGCAGAAAACAAACATTTAAATGTGCCGATTTGTTCAACAGTCGGATAAATTATGACTTTCCCTCCTGCAGGAACATCTGAGTGTCTCCTGCAGGTGGGTCTCTGCAGAGAAACTGCTCCTCTGTCGGTGATGAGGTCCATCTGGATGCAGCCGAGAATGAGCTCATGTCTCGTCCCGCTTTTAAACGCCGCTTTCTCTCTCTCTCTCTCTCTCTTTCTCTCTCTTTCTCTTTCTCTCTTTCCTCCGGTGATTCTCTGCTCCTCTCCTCTCTCCTTGTTTACATACTTGAGCTCCTGCAGATGAAAGAGGAGCCGGCGCCTCCTTCCAGCTGGTTCAGACATGTCGGCAAACTGGCCTTCCTCGCCGCCGGGCCCAAACACCAAAACAATGGCTGCGGTTGTGTAATCGTTGTACGCTGTGCAGAGAGAGAGAAGCTTTAACCCTGTAAGGTCCTTGAGGAAAGAGAGCACATGTTAGGAATAAACACTGACTCTGCAAAACACATGGGCTGCATTCAGGGACCGTGGGTTATTCTGACGAGATGACGCCGCAGAAAACTGAGCGGAGGGGTCAGTGTGCTTCAGTGGAGTTTGTGCAGAGTAAATCTGGAGTTAAAGCGATCACATCAAAAGTTTGCAAACATCCCTGAAAAGCTGCAGCTCCAAAAACGGATCTTTGGTCCTGATTGAGAGTTTCTTTTGATGCAAAGCCTTTACATCTGGATTTAGTGCATGACGCCGACCACAATCCTCGGATCATTTTCTTTGTAGTTTGTCATCTCTGTCTCTAAAGTTAACATTTGATTTTCTTCTATATACTTCTATCTTCTTCTGCGCTGATTAATACCTCTGTTTTTTGGATTTCTCTCTCTCTTTCTCCGCTTCCTCCTTTAGTGATGTCTTCTGCACAAGCTTCACTTATCTTCTCTCAGAATTTGGAGCATTATTGCACCAAAAATGAAAGTCAGACCTTCTAGGACATAAATGTTGTTTCTGGTTCTTCATCTTACTTTGTTTAAAACCTGCAAAAATCTGTAATTCTAGTAAGAAATGCAAAGTGTCGGAAGACTGAGCATTTAGCTCAAAACTTGAATGCAACGTGACTGAAAGGGTGTATGAATGAAAGACGGTCAAGGTTAGTCGAGTTTGTTGCCTTATGTGCAGGAACCATTACCTTTATTTCGCACAAGCTGTCCTTACTTTACGTACAAAGGTCCTGAGAAATCCAACTGTAAATGTACCTCTCTTGCATGAGGAGGTCAAAGGTCAGAGCCTTTTTATAGCATGCAGCAGATGTAAACAAGATTTGTAAACATGTTTGAGTGAGTTTTTTCCTGCAGCCTTTGAGTCTGAATTCGTTTACAGCTTTTGAGCCCTTAACTCGTGCTGCATTAAGGAGCAGTTATCTCCACAAACACACACACACACACACACACACACACACACACACACACACACACACACACACACACACACACACACACACACACACACACACACACACACACACACACAGATATAAACCTGTCACCCCTCTGAGTCAGCTTATCATGTGTTTCCTCTTCAGCTTCATGTAGCAGCAGCTGACGGAGCTCTCCGACCATCAGCCTCCATGTGTGCAGCAGCTCTCTGCTGCAGGTGTATTTTTAGCTGTGTGTGGGGTTAGTGCAGAGCCAAATAAAACCTGTCGCCCTCCCGAGTCGCTCAGAGGGAGAAGGTGAGAGATTCCCCGACCCAGACGGACAGATCCGGTGTCTCATATTTAGAGATTTGGCTCAGGGGTGCAGGGCTCACAAAACCCCAAAACTGATTGAAGGTCTAGACGTTTGCTTTGTCATGCATTTGTGTGTGCAACATGCTGATTTCGGCTTCAGATGGCACTGAGGTGGTGGCAGTTTTTCAGAGCTGAATTCAACATCATCAAACATGTTGTTTTGTCCGACTGTAAACCTCAAATTCAGATTATAACAAAGATGTGACAGAAAACCAGTAAATGTGAACATTCAGGAGTTTTTGGGGAGATGGTTTCAGGATTAAAAAAAGTGACGTCATGTTGATATTTATGAGGAACCACAAAGTGTTTTCACTCACACACAAATACAAACACTGAAGGTGAGAGAAAAAGTGGGTCTGCAGTAAAATCTGAATCTGAATCTGAATCTGAATCTGAATCTAAATCTCATGTGGATTATGAGGATTTAAGAGGCAGTAAATTGACTGATCTCAAAGCTGTTTGCTGCGATTCAGCAACAATATCTACATTCTAGTTTCATTTGTACTTTGTGCAGCTCGTCTCATGGAAGCGTGCATCTGCATCGCTGAGAACGGATGCATAAAATTGTTCTGTTTTAGAAATAAAACAGCATCAGCATTTACAGAAGTGTGGAGATAATGAAAATAGATGTTCGCTTTGACTTTAAAAGGACTTTATCTTTGTCCTTGGTGTTCTAATTTCTCTCTTTCCTCTTCTTGCATCAGTCTAGTTTTTGTTTGATCAATAAAACCACTTTAAACAAACTCCTGCAGAGTAAACTCGGAGTCCGTGAAGACGAAAAGGTGGAGATGTCGGGGTTTCTTGAAGCGTTCCTGGCGTCCTCGTCTTTTCTCCTCCACTGTGAGTGTTTACTGAGAGCAAGCAGCAGTCACTCTCTCTCTTTCTCTCTATCCTTGTTGATGCCATCCAGAGTCTCCGTCGCTGTGCTGGAGGATGAGACGCTCCCTCCGGTCCCACTCTGGATGTTTAGGTTTGGGGAGTTCTGTGGCGAGGCCGACTCAGAGTTTACGTTGGAAGAGGCTCCTTCCTAAACACCATAAATCTCTTTAGGAGGAGAAAATCGAAGCCTGATGTCTGTTGAGCAATCATAATTAAAGAAAAGCTTTCGGCCCGTCCTGTGAGTGATGCTCCGTGAAGTGAGGATGGCTGCAGGCTCGTAAAGTTGTACTTTGAACTGACTTTGGCAGAAAAGGTGTCCCTGCTCTTCAGATAGTGGTTCAAAAACAAAGCAGCGGTTCAGGGAGTTCATGTTTCTGCGTTTCCACTCTGGACTCTCAGGGGTTCGATTTCGTGACACAAAGGGAATACTTGGGTCGGTTTTCAGAGCCGCAAACAAATGGAAAATGCCCCTTTTTCTTCTGGTGGGCTTTGGCATTTCAAGAGGAAATACTGGAAACACACACAGCAGAGTCTTCTTCCTTCTGCAGTTTGATTTGAAACTTAAATTCAGAAATATGGAAGAAGTTACAATAGAGAATAAGACTTTAATTCAAGCAAACACAGAGATGGGCATGAAAAACCACAAAAGTGGATTTTACAAAGTTTCAAATAAACCCAAGAAGACATTTCGCCTTACACTGCTCGAGTACTGCTGTACTTCAAAGTGAAAATACACGAGTCATGACAGAGTCTCAGATATTTCACCTGCTGTTTTTGATTTGACCTGAAAGAAATGACATTTTTCAGCCAAACCGTGCAGTTTTTCTCATTTGCATGCATCAATCTGTGCAGGAAAGTGGCTGAAGCAGTAATAGATCTAAATCAGTTAAAAAGGATCTTTGAATTTTATGATTGCACAAGTCTTTCTTCACCATTTATGTAAATTTTTAGTTTGCACACGTCTCACTGTTTCTGATTTTTTTGTATTTCATGTCTTAAAACAAACTCCAAACAAATTCAGGAGTCTTGTATTCATTTATTTATCTGCTCTCTTCTATGAGTAGCATGTCTTCAACTCGAACCTCTTGCTAACCTTTGAATCCTGCTGCTTATCCTCAGGTAATGATTCTTAATGATTCCTAATGATTCTTGTTTTTCTTCTTTTCCATGTCTGATGACTTCGTCCTTCCTCTGCACTCACCTGACACAGGTAAGATGAGTTTAAGTTTTAATATTTTCTCCCTCTCAACCACCCTGAGCGCTGTAGTCTGTATTCTGTATTCTGTCGGTGAGAACTGTTACTTTGACTTGGAGTAACATTCCTCTTGCGGACGTGCAGACACAAACCCACCTGTCCTGTTTGACTGCATTCAGCTCACACCGTGTCCTCACCTGTGCTGTTATTAAAGCAACAACATCACCGTGCACAAAGACCCAGAACAACAACCTGCTGCAGAGTGATGCATGATGGCTTCCTCTCACACAGCTTCCCCTGAGTGTTGAAGCTTTTATAGTCTCCGAGTTTTCAGACTGAAATACCAAAACTGCAGAGCAAAAAGAACAGATTCAGTTTGTGTTTACAGGCTGCAAACACTGAAAGAGAGATAATCAGCGATAAGAGCCTGTTATATGACAGAAGAATTCAGTGTGACAGAGGTCATTGTGTCAGTTTAATGACCTGTAATAACTCCAAATAATCCGCAGAATTTAACTGAGTTTTATACAAAATTTAGATCGAAGCTTGCATCTGTTTGTCAGCAGTTAAAGATTTGGACAGTCTGAGTGATAATAGTTTTACAGATATCAAAGTTAGGAGGCATTCATTGTTTTTACAACATCACTGAAATCAAAAGTGTAAGCATGTTTTCCATTGCTACCTTTAAAACTGAAATAAAATAATACGGATGAATAATAAGTGAGGATTACAAAGTCCGATCTCTTTCATCTCTGCTGCTGATTTCCATTTATGCCCGTCACCTAAGTTTTGTAACATTTAGTCAATGAAAAGTGCTGAAAATACGCTTGTGGTTGAAGCTCACACAAAGTGTTGTGATATATGAAGAACAGGGGGTTCACAACTTCCTGTTTAGTGGTGTTTTATATGTGGTACCAACCCTGTGCCTTATTAAGCGTCTTACATGATATTGCTGAGTTCTCATGCATTATCTTTGCTTGAGCATGAAGTACAGATGTTTCGGGGCTGAGCTTCACCTCACCTTGTTTCTCAAATAAGAATCAGCTGAGCGTCTTTGTGCACAGTTTGAAAAACTTTGCAGCAGATTTGTTTCACCAGGCTGCAGCTTTAGAAACTATAATAAACAAGCTTTTAAAATTAAGAGGGAAGGAAATGATTCAGTTGCAGGTTTCAGATGCAACAGAAAAAGTAACCTCAACATTTCTGTGTGTTTTTCTTTCTCCTCTTGAGTATCAGACATCAGATGTACTTTACTGATTATCTGGTATCTTTGATTTAATCCGTTTTAGTCCTTAAACTCAGCACTGAGTGTTCCTCCTAAACTGCAGTCTGCAGCTGTTTAAGTCAAAGTGACTCACTTCGATCCAAACAGGGAAAAACTCTGAGTTAATTTATGAGATTTGCTTGTTTCAGGTTTTTCCAGACTGTTTTTCTCCCAGCGCGATCAGTCTGATGATATCTAATATGAAATAAAAGACAAATATTAGCTTTGTATATCAGATTTCCGTGTTATTCGCAGGTGTGCAGTCTGGATTTGATTGCGTTGGAGGCTGCAGGGAGCGAGCTGTCCGATATCTCCTCCTCTAAAACATCCAGCTGAGCTCTCTCACTCTGGGATGTCAGGGCATTTTGCTTCTAGTGAGCGATAAATTCATCCTGCCTTCAATTACCCAATCCCACAACTTAAAGCTGTTTGTTGGAGACATTTACACAAACTCTTCTTGAACGCGTGACAAACAGAAAGTGTGTGTTCAGATTCGTGAGGATTTACACACTCATGAGGCCTCAGAGATCATAAATAAACTCAAGCATGCACATCGTTAGGAATCTGTGATGGTGAAGTTTTGATTCTAATCTGGACAATCTGATCATGTTTACCCACTCTGCAAGCTTCACTTCCTCCTGTTTTCATCCGCCTTCACTCAACCTACATCTCTAAATCAATCTGCTCAGCATCAGTGGAAAGAGCGAGCTTTCATTTGCATAGTGTTTGTGTGTGTGTGTTTTACCACAGTGGGAGCGTAGTGCTACCACTTCCGCCTTGTTGCACCCGCAGCACGTGGCTCCATCTTTGAAAAGAAAGCAGCTTTTAGGGTTTTAAAGTTGCAGGCTGCAGCGTCAACCAAACCTCACTGCATAAATGACAGTTTAATTTGCTCTTTATTTGCTCCTTATGAAATCTTGACCCGTGCTCTGAACTCTGTCTGTAGGGAAACAGGACGAATTTTGTGAATGACTATGAATGACAGTTTGTCACTTCAGCTCTAAACCTCTATTCCTCTGCTTTGACTCGTTAGTCTACCCAGTTTAAAATGAGTTTTTTTTTGTAATGGAGTTTGGTAGACTCATACCAGAGGTTTAAAATCAGCAATCCAGGGTTAATTTTATCGGTTGATGTAATCTTCTCTGGGTTTTACCGCCTGCAGCCGCCGAGTACGTGGCAGGAAGCTGTTGAGGTTGAGCGGGTTTTCCTCTAAATCACTTTACAGCGTTTTCTTTGAAAGTCTCCAAAATCCAACAGAAAATGAGTCAAACCAAGAGATGAGCTAGTTTGAATTGAGACTAATTTACTGACTGGTTTACCTGTCAAAAGATGGCTGGGTTTGTCTCCGAAAACCAATTCACCGGCTGGTTTCTATCTGGTTAAAAATGTTAAATTAGTTTACCAGCTGGTTTACCTTCTCATTGTGTTGCTTAGTTATTGGCCAACTTGCTGCTCATTGACAGGCTAAAATGTTTGACCGGATGGCTGACTTAGTGACTAATTTGTAAACACTGTACCTACAGATTATCCAGATGTACATGATGTCTGAATAACTAGTTAACTTATGTGTTTGGCTGCTTTTTACAGGCTGTTTTTATGACTGCTATTTTAGTAGTGGTTGTAGTTACTACTTCACTGACCAATCCACCTGCAGATTAACTAGCTGGTTTTTTTTTAGCAACTCGCTGTCTATTGGACTTTTACCTCATGCAATGGCAGTGCAACAGGTTTGCTGGCTGATTGACTGGCTGGCTTTTCATGGCTGTTTTATATAAGCTAATAAAAAAGTTTCATAATCTGTGTTACTATGTGTGTTGGAGGCGAGAGATATCAGAAACAAGTGAGAGAGATGGAGAGAGAGGATCTTTGGCAGAGGAAACTTATCACTTTGACGTGATCAGACACACACACACACGCGCGCGCATACGAACACACACACGCACACACACACACACACACACACACACACACACACACACACACACACACACACACACACACACACACACACACACACACACACACACACAGAGTCTGCAGAGAGCAGCTCATGCGATCAAACTGATAATGTTCCAATGTATAGTACAGTGTGTTTTGGTGCATGTATGTATTTGTTTTCACACACATGCATGTCAGTATGTGTGCGTGTGTGTTTATGTCTGCATGTGTAATGTCTGCACATGCATTAAAATATGCCGCTGCAAGTAAGTGTGCACGCCGTGGAGTTGGAGTGTGTGTTTGTGTGTGTAAGTCTTATGTAAACCTGCACACATACACACTGAAGTTCATAAAAGCACACATCTGGTGGGCTCGCCCGGTTCTGTTCGGTTCTAACCTTTCACTGGGTTCTCGAGTTCTGACAGGAGTGAGACCTCTCCCCTCTCTGCAGCAGGAGTGATCCCTCAGGCCCGAACAAAACATCTTTGAACCCCCTCCCCCTCCTCCCCCCTCCTTCCCCATCTCGCTCTCTTGTCTAAATAAACTCTTTACACGCAACTCCACTGGCTGCCTGCCCAGCCTGTCTGCTGCTGAGAGCGCCTGTCAGTCAGCACTCAGGGCTGCAACCAGACCGCCAGGCTGCTGGGCCCAGAGCAGGCTGGGGAGTAAATAACTGTTTCACTATACTGACTGTTTCACTTTTTTAGTGACTGGTTAATGACTGCTTTGCGGATCAATTGATATTAAAGTGAATGACTGACTTGTTTAGCTGGCTGGTGGATTCAAAGCTGCTTTACTGCCTGGTTTATTGATGAATTGACTGGAGGGTTAACTTACTGACTGACCTCTGTGATAACTAAAGCTGCTTTACTGCCTGGTTTATTGATGAATTGATTGTAGGGTTAACTTACTAACTGGTTAAACTGACACCTTTGGCAGCATACACAGACTCAGTTTACCGACGGGCTGACTGACTGTTTCATGTACTTGTTTAGTGGTTTAGTTCTCTGTTTACTGACTGGTAAAAACAGTCATTAAATGAACTTAAATCTGGTATCTGTTAGGCTTTGGATGACTGAAAAGTTTCCTGCTTTCCCACCAGGACCAACCAAACCTCATTCAAAAATTGTTAAATTAAGGAGAAGACTCAAGCAGCTTTAAAGCTTTCCTGTTAATCTTTGTGAATCACTGGTTCAAGAAGTCCTCCTTATGAGGCTTTACTGGATTAAAATTACAGCTGCCACTAGCAATAATAACAAACACCGAACCTCCTCCAGCAACACTTGAAGTTGTCGCCATGTTTTTGCATCAAGACAGATTGCTGCAGTGAGAAAGAAGTGAGCGTGTTATTTCTGGCAAATTCTTGGTAGTTTCTGAGGTTTTGGCAGGGGGTTTGGTGAGGGAAAGCGTGTGGTTATAACAGGAAAGACAGAAATAATACAAAGATCTTTTATTGATTTGATACCTCACTACGCAGGAAAAGTTGATGATTTTTTAATTCAGGTTTGGTGCAGGCGTACGTTTTACTCCCACTGCTGCTTAATTAATCAGGTCAGAAGTAAAGAGTGGGTGGGTGTGTGTGTGTGTGTGTATGTATTTGTGTGTGTGTATATGTGTGTTAGTGTGTATGTTTCCTGTTCTCAATGGTCTCACGGCACGAAACTGATAAGAGCTCCGGAGCTCCATTACAGATTACTGCCTGATGCTCTATCACTCCCCCTTTTCCTCCCACCTCTGTCCTCTGTCACTTCTTACTCCCTCTCTTTTCCTGTCCCATTTACTCATTTCTTCCTCCCATCTCTTTAACAATCCCTCCTCCTCCTCTTCTTGCCTTAACTCTCTTAACCTCCTTTGTGTCTCGCCCTCTCATCCTTTTCTCCCCCTCCTCTCCTATCCTACTTCTTTCCTCCCCTCTTTGACCAAAAATTCCCTCTCTTTCACCCCTCTTTACCTGCTTACTTTTTCCACTTCCTCCTGCCTACCCTCTCTCTCTTTTCCCTCCTCACGCCTCCTCCCCCTTCATCAGTATCTCCCCTATAATAACATTTTGCACTTCCAGATTGGAGTACATGTAATCATGCGAACTCCATGAATGCCAGTAAAGGCATATCAGACACTTTGGCAGCTTGCAGCATTGTGTGTGTGTGTGTGTGTGTGCTTTGTGTGTGTATTTGCACTCACTCTCTCTCTCTCTAACACACACACACACACACACACACACACACACACAATAATCATAGTAAATGTTTTCCCTCTCTCTCTCCTTGTCTTTTCCTCCGCCGGCCTCTTTCCTCTCCTTTCTCGGCTCAGGATGTCGGGGATTGAAAATTCGCACGCGAGGCTAAGTTAGTGTGTGTGTGTGTGTGTGTGTGTGTGTGTGTGTTTATAGATATCTGTATGTGTGTCAGCAGCAACTACAGCAAATTAGCCGTATTTCCCTCAGTTGTGTGGCCGCAAATGTCAGATGTTTTTCTCTCTCTCTCTTCTTTCCTTCCTGTGTTCTCTCACCTCTCTTCGGGTGGGGATCAGTTTTTTGACCTTCTGCTTTTCTGGGTTTCTGTGCGTAAACACTTCCCTGAAACTCGTTGCCAAACTCCTCTGAACTGCTTTTAACCCTCTTTGACCCGGATTACTTTTCCTAATTTGAGCTCCTTTTCATGCCTCTTACTTCTGCATCTAAAACAGGCGATTTGACCAGAAATTAAATAAAAAAAGTTCAGTCTGCCCTGTCCTAAAGAGGACAAATATTGAGGTTTACGGTTTAAACATCTTCTATTTTTAGAAATGGATGTAAAAAGATGAGTTTTTCCTCTTCTGAAACCTACTTGTTCTGCATCTTTGTGTATTTTGTGTTAAAAGTTAACCTGAACTTTGGAATAACTACCGTAAAGTTTGGTGTAGACGCATATTTATTACCTTTTTGTTACCTAATAGGGGAGCTACACCCTGCATAGAATGCAGAGAGCTATTTCACTGTGTTGTTATATATTACCCAGATGCTCATGTCTGCAGCTTAAAGCAATAGAGCACTGACATGTTGCACAAACAGGTTTGCAAATTCATCAAATGATGCACACAGATGACGCATGCCAATGTAGGTGTTTCAAAATAAAGACTGCCATTTTGCATTGAATAAAAATACATGCTTAATCTTAGTTGATATATTTTAAGAGTGTATCTGGATTTTCATGCTTTTTGTTGCATGTATGAGAGATGAGAATCAAAGTACTCACCAGATTTTTAGCCGGCCTGCACTCATGGAAAATGATTTGAGATTCATCTGCAAAATTTGTAGTTACTGTGAGAACAAACTGTGAGTTCGTTTTCTCTCTCTGACCGTCTGAAACCCTTGGATTAAGATTGAATTCACAGAACTTGTTCAGATAAAAAAAAGCTAAAACCAGGACTGAAGCTAAAGCCTTTAAAGCAGCTTCACCTCTTGACTGTTCACTTTTTAATTCATTGAGTTATGGACGCTGAGAGGATTTAAATATCTAAATAATCTGAGTTTAGAGAGAATTTCAGCCAGAGTCACTCCTGAATTAATGCACTTGTTTTTTGTTGCATGCAAATATATGTATGTGCTTGAACTACTAATTCAACTGCTTTTGTATGAAAAATGACAACGATCCAAATTAGCCTTGTATTTTTGCAGAATTTTCTAGACTGTCCAGAGGTCCAGAGAGTCCCTGTGTTTCTGCTTCTTCGTAAGGAATCAGAAAAACTCGTGCAAGTCCAATGAAAGCGCGGTCACGTGACTCTGCAGCTTTCATCTCTTTGGCTTAACTCTGTCTGAAGTTTTCAGAGACGCTGAGTGATAAACTTCTCCTCAGCATAAACTCGCTGTGTGTCTGAGATTAACTCCTGAATTTGCCCTTTATTGGCTGAGTGATTGGTATGATCTCAGTGTGTGTGTGTGTGTGTGTGTGTGAGAAGGTGCGGTGGGTCATGTGCAGTATCAGCGGAGGTACTCGAGGGTGACCTGCCGTTCAGACGCAGGAATGTAAACGTTGAGACGTCTCCGACAGGCTCGGCCTTATCGCAGCATGTTGAAGGTCAGAGGTCGGGGCCGGGTCGGGGATGTTCAGGTTCAGGGCTGGAGCAGAGTGTGTGTGTGTGTGTGTGTGTGTGTGTGTGCAGCCTGAGCTTTTGCAGCCTGTGTGTGAACCTGCACCTTATGAGACTTTTTCCAGTAAAGGTAAACCGCAGATCTTGCAGTCGTCGGAAAGCGGTGCCTTAAACCTGCAGAGCGACACAGTTTCTCTTGACGGCACTGAACAAACAGCTCATATTCAACACTCACGGTGTGTTTTCACCCTCCCACTTGTTGACGGGAGGTTGGGTTGTTTATCATATACTCTGTGTTGCCATGTGGGTGCGGCCATCAGTGAAATAGTTGTGGTTATCAAAGTGAGACTTTTAACCGCAGAGCAGGAAGCCACAGCAACGACGACAGTTGGAGGAGAGAGCAGGAAGAAGAGAAGTTAAAAACAAAGTGAGCATTAGTGTCACATCAGGTGTCGAGCTTCAAAGACAGTTTATAAGAGATGGGCACCTGACAAGATGAGTGACAGGCGTAAGAGAGAGAAAGGGAGGAGGAAATATTGATTTATGTTGTTGATTCATCATTCCACTCCATTATCAGTTCTTTGCCCCTTAAATGATCAGATGGTTTTGAATGAAACTAACTTTAAAAGGTGAATATTTGATCTGTTTTCTTGCTCCTCCGCTTCACTATAACTGCAAACATTTCTTTTGTGACTGTTTTTAGAGAAGACAACCATCTCCGAGAATAACACCTTGAGGAACTGTTGACGGATATTTTTAAGATATTTGCAATCAGAAATAATCAGAATAATCCAGAACATTTTACAGAAGATCAACAATTTAATCGGCCCAAGTTTGACTACAATTTTCTGGGCAGATAGTATTCACACTGAAGAAGCTCAGTCCTCAATTAAACTTTCAGAGTTTCAAGGTTTAGTTGTTCAACATCACTGACTTACTGTTGAATGATCAGTAAAATATTAATGTTCTTTATTTATTAAGCCCAACAACCCTTTCGGTGAATCAAAGTGCTTTACAATACATAGTCAATAAAAATGAATAAATAAAAATAGTAAAAAGCAATAAAAAAGACACAATGCAATAAAATGAAGTAAAAGTGTCACCACACTACTGGGCAATACACATTTCCAACCATGCAATAAAAACCTTTTGCACCATTAAATATACAGATACCACTGGGCAATAAGAACATTCTGCAACATGAAGTGTACATTTCCTACACTGCATTATTTTCCAATAAACAGATCTGAATGTGCGATATTAACATGACTCATCATGCATTTTTTGACATGTTTAACTATGCAGTATGATAAATAAATAAACCATTGATAAATGCAAAGTGAAACAAAAACTAGAAAGGAAAAAAATGAACCACTTATAAGGGATAAAAACAGAGGGATATTATTGGTATCAGCTTAAATATGAATGTTTGGTTTTAGCTGATATGAGGAATTTTGCAGATTTAATTATCCAAAAATGTAAAGCATTAATGATGTGCAGATTTTTTACAAGTATTTTGAAATGTTGGCAGAAACAAAAATGTCATGCATCCCTGTTTATTATTTGCTTAAATAGATGTTTTCTTTCTCATTTTGGACCTTAAACTTAAATATTTCCATACGCTGTGTGACGGCAATCGGGTCTTTCTGGCGAATTATACAGAGTCAGATGGTTTACACTGAGAAATAGGATCTCCCTGAATTTACAGCAGAATTAAAATTCTTCAAACTTGGATTCTTCAGCAGAGAATTATTTAAAATCTTCCATATGTTTTTTAGAACAAAGAGTTGCATGTTTGTTTTAAAGATCTTTGCATATTTAGGTAAAATTAGATGTTTTTAAAAACTACATGAGTCTGTTTGAGTCTGACCTCACTCAGTTTGTGATGCAGATTAGTCCGCCCTCTGTGTACCAGCATATATCCCTGATCAAAGGGACAGTAACACAACAGGAAACTACACACATCAGACAACAGATGATCTGAGTTAGAGACACACAGAGAGAGGATTTAAAACCAAGAAGAGCTCAGAGGGAAACTCAGACCTGAAAACACGACTCCCTTTCTGAAGAGACAAAATCTCTTTTCTGTACTTTAGCTCAAAGTCATCACTACTCATGTCCAAACCTGCAGCGAGAGGATCAGAGAGAGGGAGCGAGCGTGTTGGTGATGCTGATCTCCTGTCACCCCTCCTCCCTATACCCTCCCTGCCTCCCTCCCTCTCTCCCTCCCTCCCCTCCCCTCCTCCCTCCCTCCATCCTGCAGTCCAGAGGGATGAAGAACAATGACTCCATTCAGCTCTCTGGTTTCAAAGTCGACAGAAACCGCAAAGTGCTTCGGAGCGGGTGTTTGGAGACGAAGGGGTGAGGGGAAGGGAGGCGTGTTCGCAAATTTGATAGAAAAGAGAAATGGTGATTCAGGCGGGCTAAAATGATTTCATGTTCGGTGGTGGGTTTGATGACGGGGTCAACAAGTGCAGGGGCGGATTCTTACGGTCCAAAAAAGACGCTTCCTCTGAAGGCCTCGGTCATCAAAGTGGGTCTGCATGAAGTTTTCAGAGCTGGAACCAAAATTATTCTCCTTTTGAATCAGTTTGTTTGATAAATAATGTGAGTAAAAGTGTAAAGACAAGCAGTAGATGTCCTCTTCAATGAAGTGAAATCAGTGCATATTAAAATGTATATACTGAGTGTGAGAGTGTGAGCTTTATCTCTAAAAAGGCCATTGTTTGTTTACGTAATTCAATTGTTGATTTGCAGAAATATTTTCTGAAAGTTTGGTTAATAAAAGTTATTTTTTTCCACCAGAAGCTCCTAAACTTTGAGTTTTGCAGCTGCATAGATTTTGCAGTGAGATTTCAGTCAGAGGTCATGAAATTTGGCTTGACTGAAGCGGCCCGTCTCTGAGCACACAGACCTGATTTACAGCTCTGTTCATGCAGCAGCACTTTGAGCGTCCTTTATTACCCTGTAAAGTTACTGTCAAACCATCTGAGAAACATACATGTTCAACACACAAACATAACAACACCACCAGCTTTGTTGGGAACTTTTTCTGATTAGTGCAGCGCCACATAGAAGCCGAGGAGGGGAAGTCTCATTCTCTCAGGAGGGGGGTAGGGGGGGTTCTGGTGGTTTCTTCTGTTTTATGAGGGTTGTGGCAGTTTGGTAGGAGTCAGCTGTTCCTTGTTAAACCGAGCATTTGGGGTAATGGGGTGAAAGAAGTGGGTTTTTGACTACGTCAGAAACGGAGCGGGGAGTTCCCCAGGGCACCTACGTGGGTCCTCTCACGTTTTATTCTCTGTTTTCTGACTTTTGCGTCTTTGTGCTTTCGCTCTCACTCTTTCACACATTCTTTCTTGCTGCTTTATTTAGCACTCTCTCACTCTTTATCTATTTATACCTCACATTCTTCTGTCATCTCTGCCCTCAAATTTGATCCATCTCATGTCTCACCCAGATCTTCTTCTTCTTCTTCTCGGTACTAAAATAGCTCATTGTTGCTGCGCTGAAACGCTGAACCACTAAACCAGATTGCCTCCAGCTATGAGTGTGTTAGAGGCCCGAACGAGCATGCCCGAACAAACCCCCCCACATACACATACACACACACACACACACACACACACACACACACACACACACACACACACACACACACACACACACACACACACACACACTAAAACCACACTGAGGCAACAGTGAAACCCAAGACAAAGACTCTTAAAAAAGTTTTGAATGACTTTTACATCTTTTCTTGATATTTGTTTACAGCCCACACACACACACACACACACACACACACACACACACACACACACACACACACACCACACATTGTTTGGGTTATCTTTATGAGCAGCTGCTACACATTTACACTTCTAATCGTTCTTCAGCCTTTAAAATGTGTAAAACTTTCACATTTAGGCAACAAAACCACAAGTCCCATCCTGTCCAGTTTCTGTTTGGACTGCAGAGCATTTTATTCCCGTAAATATCGTTCTTTTTTTTTTTTTGTCTGTTCATGTATTTGTGCGGATGATCCTCCTGTAAGCGTCGCCTGTCATTCCTGCATTATGAGGGAATGTTTGTGTGGGGTCAGGTTACAGAGAAGATGTCAAACTGGGTGTCATGAGATTGAGAGTCTGCAGGTTTTTTGTTTCCAGTGCATCCCTGAGCCAGGTGCTTTCACTGCCAAACATAACACCAGACCAGGAACTAATGAGAGAAATTCCCAGCTGGAGCAACAAGCTCGAAAAACCTTGATTCACACCGACAGACGAGATTACAAGACTTCTTCTTTTGCTCTATGTTCATCTGTTTTCATCTCAGAACAACGCCTCATACATCTTCAGGGATAAACTCAGTTTGCAGGACAGTTTTGGGATAATTTGCACCTTGAACCTGCAACATTACAGCTGCAAACTTCTGCTAATGCAAAGTCTAAGAGTAGCAGGAAATGTTTCTTTTTCAGGCTGGTGCAAATCTCAAAAGTCCGGATTTAGATCAGAAAGTTTCATTTCTTTTTAGACTGAAAGAGCACCAAGGAGCAGCTGATTTGAAGCCCTTATATTTATAGTTATGTTTAGAAAAGTAATGACATGTCAGTGCTGTCCCACCAGCTCTTGAAAATACTCCCTCTTTATGGTGTATTGGTACAGTTCATTTTTCCTCAAGCGTGCTCGTAAGACGGGTAAAACTAGTGACCGAACAGGATGCGTGAGGAAAGCACAGGACCAAATCTGCACAATAGGCCGTCTCAAATGTAAACATGAAATGAAATCGTGCAGATTAATGACTCCTCCTAAATAAAACCCTCTGCAGTCTCCATCCAAGCTCTCTTTCCTTATTTGTACCAGCTGTTCTTTCACCCAAATTATGTGTTCTCGTCTTATTTTTACGGCTCTGACTGCAGTCACTCGTGCTGCGCTGCTTCTGCTGCTAATGTTGGACTCTGTTTGAGTTTCCTGCCACAGATCAAAAATGTGCTCTTGGATATAAAACTTGTAGCTTCTGAAACGTAACACCCTCTTGGGAAGCACACGCCGATACACTTGGAGGAGGATTAAAGGGGACAGTTTGTGCCCGGCTCTAGCCTCTGGTGTGTTTCCTTTCTTTGTGCTTCGGTGTTTCTAACCAACCCTTCTGGTTTGGTCGTCCCCTGGTATGTCTTTGTACCACTCTGGCTCAAATCTCAAATTATCTGAGACTTTTTTGGCTCTGACCAAGCTGGACTCTTTTCTTTGGCTGCGTATGCTTTCATTGGATTCATAAAATAGAAATAGTGTGTTATTTTGTGGGATAATACTCCTTTTCATGGAGGGACATGGACACCACTTTCACGTCTGGGCAGTACATGAAAGATTTGGCTAGCTTAGCTTAGCGTTGAGGAGATGTAAAAGTGAAGAAAATCACTTTTTTTTTGCACTTTTTGAAATTTAAATAATTCAAAGACAACAAATCAGATGTTACAGTGATTTCCACTACAGAGTCACTTTTGTTTATAAAGCAGTAAGAGATCAAATATGACCAAATCAAACTCAGTAAAACCAAACAAAAACCAACAGCTCTCAAGGTTTCTCCTCCATGTTAATGTGTCCGATGGCTGATGGAATAAAAGAGCAGAGGATGCAGTTTCCATGGTTTTCCAAAAAGACCGTCAAGTACTGCCCTCTGCTTCCTCTCAGTCCACCTTAAATGGGCTCAGGTGCAGAGAAGTCTCCGTGTTTCTGGATCATGTTTTGTTCTTCTGCTTAGATCTGATCTTGAATCAAACTGTGAATTAAAAATCAGACAAAACCAGCTTTGAGATGCATCTAAAACAGCCTCATTTCTTCATGCCTGTCGGTCTCTATGTGCTGCCATGTGATTCAGCCGCTGGCGAAGGCAGACGGTTCAGCACGAGCTCCGAGTTCGGCTCAGGTTGAGAGGTCACGCTCAGTTTGTATGGAAGTTGGTGTTATAAAGATAAGGATTGTCTAATTTAATTTTATCAAAGTCTGAACTGTCTGAATGCCTCCGCTTTTCTGCCTCTAAACTGAACTTGTGACCAGGAAATCTCGTTCTGCTTCATTTTCAAGCAGGAAAATTTGAACTTTTGATGCTCGAGACACAACAAACGCCTCTGTGATGGTTTAAGGTTAGAAATGATGGACTACTCTGGGAGGCTTTCTGGGTCAGTGTGTGGTTCAAATAAAAGCTTTTACCCTCAAATGTCAAACTGTTTATTAGAATTACTCAGACTTTAACCTCTGCACTCGCAGGCTGGACGGAGATCAAACCGGGAAATAACCGAAACACCAAAGTGTTTTCCACTTTTTCAAAAAACCATCAAATTCTGTATTTTACACCCAAGCTGTTATGGGGTCCTGTGGTCATCAGGTTCACAGTTGTGTTTAAGACTTAAAGCGACACTGAAAGTCTTTTTCCTCTCATGCACAGGACTTCTTCTAAAACTCAGCTTTAATTAAACTCAAAATTTTACACGTTCATCTTTTACGTAAAATTTGATTCCAACCATTTTATCCTGCGGCCTTTTTCAGAGGATGTTGAATCTTAAAAACTGGTTTATATAACTTTACCGGGGAGTTTTCACAAACTTATAATCAGAGGTTTAGATTATCTTCAACCTCAAAATTATACACAACATGTTCTGATCAGTCTGTTGGAAGAGACGCTGCTTCATGTCAAACTCCTCCACACACATGATTAGAAAAACCAGCTCGGTCAGGATCAATCTGAGTCCACGTGCCAGCGTCTGAGGCCTTTATCGAACCACTTCACATGATCTGGTCCTCAAACATAACCCACCCCCCCCCCCTGCTGAGCGTTCAGTCCATGGGGGAAACGTGAAGGCCAACGGGTAATTTTGTGGCTCAGCCGGTTCTCCTCACTTGGACCAGAGGACGGACAGACGGACTGAGCCAGCCTCAGACTTTGGTTTTAAGCTTGAGATTTTAAACCCGGTGCTTGAATTGGTTTAAAAACAGTGCCAGCGCTCTGAATCCTCAGCTTGTGTTAAGTCTATTGATCTGCTTTTTCTGTTTATTTTTCATCCTAACATCAAAACAATCTCCTCAAAAGCTCCTCAGGTTCAAAATCGGAAGTTTCTCGAGCTTTACTGGCACAGAAAAGCAGGGAAAGGGATAATACTGACATCTTTTTATCTTTTATTTGATTAATCATACATCTCATACAAACTAAACTTCATCAATCAGCCTGTAACATCTGTCTTTAAGCAGTTAATCTATACATTTCCAGGCCGTGAAAAAGGCGGACATTTTTGCTTTAAAGTTGCTCATATGTTTATCTATTTGGGAGATATTCGTTGGTGCACATCGTCAAAAACGCGGCCAGTCTTTGCAGCCTCTATTTCTCCTCCACCAGCTCATCCATCGTCGTTTCTTCCTCAGGTTCTTTGTCCCAAAATCCACCTGCTTCCTCTCTCAGAGGATATTTTAGGTCTGTTTTTTTGTTCTCACTTTGATAAGAAACAGCCTGATAATCACCAGAAGAGGAAGAGGAGGACGAGTTCAGAGTGAGGGGTGTTGTAAGACGACAGGAAACATCAGTCTGCTCCACCCTGATAAAAAAAGAGATGCTGTGTTCCTCTTTCTGTTTTTCTCACTGCATGCTTCCCATTTTAACCAAAAACTGGCGACTTTCGTGAACAGAAGCGTCTCCATATATTGGGTCATGACCTTTGTTATTGCGTCACTGCATACGTACATTTGTGGACCAGGTGGAGAAAAGTAAAAGTTGCGTCTGAAGTTGGTTTTCACTTCTCGTTCTGCGGTTCTTCTTCTTCTTCTCTGTTTTTTCTCTGAAATGAGGATGCCCTTCACAAAAAAACAATCCAAAGCAAAAGAAAATTTTAGCTTGAACCTCTTTCTTCTTCTCCTTCAGCCACCATGAAGAAAGGTCAGAACGGCTCCAGCTGGACCGGCGATCGCAGTCTGATGTTCGGAGGAAACGTCCAGAGCACCCTCCCTCCGTCCTCCACCATCTCCTCCTCCTCTCAGGTGAACTCCATCGATGGAGTCAGCTTCTCAGAGGGAGACTTGCTGCTTCAGGTAACACCTCAGACTTGTTAGTCATACGGCAGACTGTTAGTAGGAGTCACAAAGCTCAAAGTAAAAGCGGTTTCTCTGGTTTCCAGGCGCTGAACGGCTTCGTGTTGGTGGTGACGGCTGAAGGATACGTCTTCTACACGTCCCCGACCATACAGGATTTCCTCGGCTTCCACCAGGTAGATCAGAATAAGGGGGACAGTGTGCACAATCAGAAAATACAGAGGGGAAATAACGAGATGCAGAAAATGCACTGGGCAAACCATCATCACCGTCATTGTCATCAAGCAAAATACACCTGTAGACACACCGAAGAAACAGCGAAGAACTTAAAATAAGATCAGTCCAGAAAACTCAAGTCTGTTAGTCCAGATCTTAGACCAGCAGAACAGTCTGCTTCCTCTTCACATCAGTCAGTTTCACTTCATGTTGAGTTATAGTCAATTTCAGTGACAATAAATGAACACCTCCTCAAAAGCAACACGGGTTAAAGCTGACTTTATCCGGAGGGAAAACTGAACACGAGCTAAAAGTATGAATCCCTCCAAAATCTAAACTTCTGTTGCTGTTTTTAATCCCAAAAACAGACCTTTGGTGGATCGTTTAACACTTTTTAAGAGTGCCACAACACCCTGCATTAAAAGCCCACACACACACATTTTCTCATAGGTCAGAGGGTGAACCACATGTGAGTCATGTGACTATGTGTGTGTGTGCGTGCTTGTGTTTGTGTGCATGAGAACTGAACGGCTTTGTTGTCTGTGAACTCTTGACTCGTAAACACATCCGATTGAACCGAGGTCAAAGATTTCAGCAGCAGTCAGGGAGACATAAAAAAACTTAGCCTGGGGAGAGTGCACGCAGTAAACAACACACACACACACACACACAGACACACACACACACACACACATTTATACAAACTACAGGTTTTCCACAACACAGTCTTCAGGCAGGATGCTAATCAGGACAGGAAACGTTTGCTTCTGGAGCTGCTGGAGCTGAAACCCACCAGCTGCTTTGTCAATTAACACCCCTGTAAACTTTATTTATAACCGCTCTGTGAACACGAACAGAGCAGAAACAAAAAAAAAGACTGACTGAGGTCAAACGTGTATGTTCCTCTTCGCTCTTAATTCCTGACTTCAGGGTGCCTCTGAACTCCACAAAGCCCCCGCTGTGCAGAGTGCGTTCATTTTTCAGCGTCTTTGACAAAGGAGGGTTTTGTGTGGGGTTTGTTTGCCGTTGGTTGAGTAACAGAGAGAGGCCGAGAGGTGTGGTTCACTCAGCACCTCCGTCCCTCAGCACAACGGCGTCTCTGTGTTTCCAGCACCAAGTCAATGCCATTCATCCACCCCAGAGCATTGTTCACCCACCTGTGTGTGTGTGTGTGTGTGTGTGTGTGTGTGTGTGTGTGTGTGTGTTTGCGCTAACATCACTGCTTTTGAGCACAGCTCGCCAGAACAAACAGTGAGAAGCTGCAGCTCGCCAATAGGAAGGAGGAAGGAGGCTTGGGGTTTCTGCTTCTTCTGCAAGAAATAAAAGTCAAAAATCTGAAGTCTTCACAGACCACTGAGCCTTTAACATGAGGTTTTACAAGGACATGAGTCTTCTGTGAGAGACTGCGTGAGCTAACAGCTCAACAGTTTCAGAATCATGTCTCTGAGTATTACCATGTTTTCCGGACTATAAGTTTCCCCAGAGTGTAAGTCACACCAGCCAAAAAAAGCAAAATGAAGAAGAAAAAACATATTCTGGTATAGGTTGCATTTCTGGGGGGAAATGAATTTTTACAAGTTTATGAATAACAATAGAATAAAGAACAACAGGCTGAATAGGTGTACGGTATGTTAAAGTAACACGTTGATGGTTATTCAGCTACATGAAGCATGAACAACAAACTCAATAGGTGTCTGGTATGTTAACGTGACATATTAACAGTTATTCAGATAACTATAGTATAAAAACATCACAAAACAAGTTCACCAAACTCTCGATCTCACTCCAATGAACTAAATCTGAGGTGGAGGTGGACAAAGTGCCACTTCCTCTTCTGCGTGACTGTCATCAGACTTTATGTGAAATTATATATTTTAATATATCTAAGTCACACTTGAGTGTAAGTCGCAAACCCAGCCAAACTATAAATAAAGTTCGACTTTTAGTCTGGAAAATACAGTCGTGAAAGAATAAGTGGATTTCTGTACTAAAGGGACAAAGACCAAAACCAAGACTGGATGGTCCTGATCTTCAGGGCATTAAAAACAGACAGGACTCTGGAGTGGAAGTCACTTTATGGACTCAGAATTTACTAATGAGGTTCAAACTGAACTGTGAAAGAGACCAGATAGGACCAGGATCCAGAGGTGGGGATGGTGAGGCTCCATCAATGCTGAACAATATCTCCAGGTTTAGGAGCAACATCTGCTGACATCCAGACAATAAAAAACCGTATCAACACTCATCTGTGGTTTTTTATTTTATTGTTTTTTTTTGTGGATTTATTTAAAGCCCCAGTTTGACACTTGGAGGACAACAGTCTCAGTTTTTCAATGCAGCGCAGTTAGAGATGATTTTTTTTCTGTTTTCAGTCGGATGTGGTCCATCAGAGCGTGTTTGAGTTGATCCACACAGACGACAGAGCTCTCTTCAGACGGCAGCTTCACTTCGCTCTCAACCCGGACACGAGCCAGACGAACAACGGGACCGACAGTCCCAGTGAGTCAAAATAAGAAACGATAAACCACACAGTCCTGTCAGACCACTTCTTTGTGCTCATAAGGATTTGTTTTTTTCTTCTTCAGATGACCAGAGCTCTGCAGAGATCAGCAGTAGCCTGATCGCCTACGACCCCAAGACCATCCCACCTGAAAACTCGTCTTTCCTGGAGAGAAACTTCTGCTGTCGTTTCCGCTGCCTGCTTGACAACTCCTCCGGCTTCCTGGTAAAATAAAAAACAAAAGCACACAAACAAAGATTGTCTATGACCGAGAGGATGAGGTCTATCTTTAAAAATCAAACATCATTAAAACCGTAAAATGAGTTTTTCCACTGATCTCTCATATCTCTGCAGGCGCTGAACTTCTGTGGGCGTCTGAAGTTCGTCCACGGTCAGAATCGCATCTCCGATGACGGGACACTGGTTCCTCCTCAGCTGGCTCTATTCGCCATCGCCACGCCGATGCAACCGCCGTCCATCCTGGAGATCCGCACCAAGACGCTCATCTTTCAGACCAAACACAAGCTGGACTTCACGCCCATGGGCATCGACACCAGGTACATGCAGAAATCAACAAGAACACATTTTAAAGAAGATGGTTTCTCTTTGTTAAATACTAACTGATGATGTATTTGTGATGCTTTTATCGATCGTTTTTTCCACGTCTGTAGAGGGAAGGTGGTTCTGGGTTACAGCGAAGTGGAGCTCTGCATGAAAGGTTCAGGATACAACTTCATCCACGCCGCAGACATGATGTACTGCGCGGACAACCACGTCAGGAGTGAGTTTCAGTAGCCTCTAATGAAGAAGAAGAAGAGGAGCTGTGATTTATATAAAGGATTATATCACATATTCAAACATCTGTTTTTCTTCTCTGTGTCATGTTCAGTGATAAAAACAGGAGAGAGCGGTTTCACCGTCTTCAGGCTTCTGTCTAAGGGTGGGACGTGGGTCTGGGTTCAGGCGAACGCCCGGCTCGTCTTTAAAGGAGGGAAACCAGATTTCATCATCGCCCGACAGAGAGCGCTAACGTAAGTTTTTAAAGCCGCCGTCAGGGAAATTTCGAAGTTGTCAAAATTCAATCTGAATGGTGGTTAATTTATCTTTTGATGTTTTTGGCTCCACATTTATAAAGTTTATATAAGTGAAGTTACTGTACTAATGGAGTTATTATTTATGGATATAATCAATTTGATGAAAGGACCTTTTAGGTTTTCTATTTCTTTGCCTTTATTATCACGTCTCCTAAGATATTTGCTCTTTTTTTCACTTAAAGAAACGAAGAAGGAGAAGAGCAGCTGCGTCTTCGTCGGCTGCAGCTGCCATTCAACTTCGCCGACGGGGAGGCGCTGTTGTACGATGTTGCTCCCGCCATCGACATTCCTGACCCGTGCTCCGCCCCCAAACAGAGGAAGTTGGACAACTACAACATCAGCCCCAACTCCATACTGGGTTGCATGCTGAATCAGGACCAGTCCATCTACTGTGAGCACAACAACACCCCCACCCTCAGCAGCCTTAACGACACCGCCTTCCAGGACACACACGCCACCCTCAGTGTCCCCGGAGACGCCTGGTTGGACTCCACGCCAAAACCTGCAATGGGAGGTCGAGTGAAGGCCGAGGGCACGGTCCAGGACATGATGGACACCCTGCAGCAGATCCTGGAGGACAACGACCTGGTGGACGTCCTGGACGTAGAGCCGGATGAGCTGAAGAGCTGGGAGAACACGCTGCTGAAGATGAGCACCAACAACTGCGAGATGGGCGAAGACCTGAACGACATCCTGAGCCAGGACATCCTGTCCTACGTGGAGGAGCAGCTGCAGAGGGAGGGCGGGCTCAAGCTGCCAGATCACCTGGACGACATCCCGCCCTGCCTCCCAACTCTGGACCTCCAGAACCAGAATCCAGACCAGGGTGAGGAGCAGAACTTTGGCTGGAATCTGGAGCCACAGAGCCAGCTGATGCCAAATGGGGGGCAGATGGTACTGGGACAACAGACCCCAGTTCAAGGGATGATGAAACTCTCCCACATGGGTCTTCCCCAGATGACCTCTTCTGCTCTGATTGGTCCGACCCTCCAGCAGATCACCTCTCAGCAAACGCCTCTTCAGCTGGGCGCCTCAGGAAACATCCCCGCGCCGGTTTCCTTTAACACCTCCATGGCAGACCCGTGTGGTCAAACACAGAACCAACTCAGAACTGTACCAGTCCCCTCCAAGGACAACAACCTCGGGGGATTCTCACTCAGACAAACCAATCAGATTCAACCCAACCAAATGGCTCCACCCATCCAGAACCACCTTCCGATGAGGACGCCAAACCTACCCATCAGCCTTCAGGACCAAAGCCCGGCGCAGCCCATCTTCCACTTTCAAGGAAACCAGTGGAACCCCTCCGTCAACTCCAGCCCAGCGGACAACTTTGTAGAAACATTTGCCCAAAATATTTCAAACCCGTCGTCAACGTTTCCTGCGGGTCCTTCCTCATCCAACGGCCTTCAGGGTCACTTTTCACGCCAAAACGGCGAGAATCAGGGACAGTCCTGGCAGCTGGAGAAGCAGCAGCAGCAGCTGATCTCCAGCGGGCACCAACAGATGGGTGCCTGCCTCAACCAGATGCCTGGATTTCAGATGAATCCACTTCCTGGAGTTGTCGCTGGCCAGAACCCCGTCAATGGCAGGCCGATGTTCAGGACTCCAGAGACTTCAAATGTACCATTTCCTGTCCAGCAGAGCGTGCAACCGCCTCCTCTGGTGCCCTCTAGCAGCTGTAGATTCAGTAATGTCCCGCAGTCAGTGCCTGTAAACGGAGTCCACCTCAGTCAGACGCCGTCCTGCCAGAGACTGAACCCCACAAACACCCAGATCCCCTCCAAACCCTCATGTTTCTATCAGGGTCTGCAGGGAGGCGGGTCTGTATCGGGGATGACGAGCATCCCCAACCCCGATGAGGCAGCGCTGTCCTGCCAAATGAACACCGGTCTGAACCCTGACGGTCTGCTCGGACAGCAACAGCAGTACTTAAACTTCAGTGAACAGACACAGGTAAGGACAAACAGCATCAGGGGACTGTCCACAGAAAAACGTAAAACTCCATTTCATTTTTAGGGTTTGAAAAATTTGGATATTAGTGCGACTATTTTTTAAGTCAAAGCTCAGCCTTAGTACGCATTTAGAGGAAACTGATACACAAGTGTGCAAAATATATCTTCTGAAGTAATATCTGAATCGCTGTTTTAACAATGTATGAAAGGATCGTATCAAGTATGTGACTCATAAAACATGAAGCAGACCACAAACAGAGCATGCAAGTGTTTTTTGTGAAAGGTGCAAAATATTGTAACTCCTGTTATCTGCACAAATGACCCAAAACATAAAGGGATGTTGTTTTTTTTACAGTTTTGCACATCCCTTCTCACACATCATCCTGTTTCCACATCTCATCTTTACTTGAAACTATTGTTTTTTGTTTTTTTTCAGATCAGTCTAACCTGCCATGTCTTTTTTCACAGATCAACAGCCGTCCAGTCATTGGGAACGGAGGATTCCCTTTTCCTTCACTGCCCAACGGGAACGCATACTTCTCAGAGAACAAATAAAAACCAGCCGCCTTGACTCTCTGACGGCAGAGGATCAGACTGAAAGAGACGCTTTTAAAGAAGCAGGAAGAATCCTGCCTGTAAAAAGAAAGGAGTGGAGCAGACTGAAGAACAGGAACATGCCGGAGAAGGAGGATGAGGAGACGAGACAGGACATCTGTGCTCCTCTTTTCTTTCCTTTTTTTAAATCAGAACAGCAATGAAATCTCTGAGAGTTCAAGTGTTTGAGTTCAGGATGACCAGGAGAGAAGAAAGAAAAAGAGAAAGATCGTTTTTGAAAAAGTAAAGGTTTGGGTTGTTGGAGCAGGATGAGAGGATGACGAATGACCCAAAAGAACAGTGTGGGATATTTGGACAGTGATGGAGTCACACAACACAGCACTTGTTTTTCATGATTGCATTGGATGAGTAAGTCTCCAAATTATGAGTCATCTGTCTGTATGTAAGAATCAGCCCCTAAATCCTCACTCGATAACATTTTCTTGTAAAACCAACTGTTTCACGAAAACATGTCAAAGGATTAATTTTCAAAAAACCAACACGAGAGCATCAAAGGTGGCTCAAAGTTCTCCCTGAGATTCCTAATGTCATCCAAAAAGAGCTGTGATTTGCTCTTTACTGCCCCCTTGTGGTGGTGATGACAGACAGAACAACCTCTGCAGCACAAGTAAATGATAGACACGTCTATGTTTAAGATGTTTTCCCCTATTCGGCCACAAGGGGCAGCAACAAGCCGCCTCGCCGCACTTAAAAAATATGCTCTGCAGGTGTATCAACTTTATGATTTATTCGTAGAGTTAAACTGAGAGATGGATGCATGAATACATTTTCTTTCATGGTGCTTCTGTCATGCAGCTTTAAAAAGTAACAGGATGTAAAAAATGATATGAACACTTAAATAGGGGCCAAGATTTTTTTTAATGGTGTTGGTTTTACAAGAAAAGAACTCAGAGGGATGAGGACTGAGGGGATGATTTGGTTCAGAAAGTCATTCTATTTTTTCAGCAGGAAACATCAGAAATTGTTTTTACACTTTTGGACGAGTTAGACAGTGAGAAGAAAGAAGAAGCTTATGTGAATCCTCTGCCGTCCCTGACGCACAGTCCTGAAAACCTGCTTTCTTTTCAAGCGCTCAGAAGGATAAAATATATATTCTTTTCTTTTTTTAAATTTTGCTGTTTTGTCCTTTTGAGAATGCGTTAAAAGTTCATTTCAACTCTTTTCTTCTTTCCTGCTGAGGGAGACGTGCTTTGCAGACAGGGTGTAGAAATAAAAGCGCACAACTTCACAGCTTCAGTCGCCTAAGAGACGATGAAAACCGCTGCTTTTTAGTGCCTCTTAAAATATTTTAAAAGCCTTCAGTCATTGAGCCAGTTTCTTCCTTCCTTCGATTTTTCTGTTTTTCACAGATGGTGCCTTAAAATGACTGTTTTTAATGTTAAAGGGACAGTCTGCTTCAATCAAAAACATTTCCAACTAGAAAAGCACTCGGAGAGCGCAGACCTCCGCCAAGCAGCTCATGTCCCCCCCTTATATTGTGATTCACACCAAAACTTTTACTGTTACGTGTCTTTTATTAACTTTTATTTGTGTTTAAACTGGTATGTTAACTGTTCCTAAAACAAGAAATGCCCTGACCCGGATTTGAACCCAGGACCTTCTGGCTGTGAGGTGACAGTGCTAACCACTACACCACTGTGCCGCCTATCTACACCACTGTGCCGCCCATTGGTTATCTTACAGCATTGAAAATTCCAACAACACCCTTATTTTTGTGTGTTCTGGATCACAGTATCCGGAATTTTGTCCGGATCACCACCAAAATTTAATGGGATCCTCCTGGGGCTGAGATGCACCTCTGGTGAAAATTTCAGGTCAATCCGTCTGTTACTTTCTCCGTAAAGTTGCGAACAGACAAACAAACAAACAAACCAACGCTACCGAAAACATAACCTCCTTGGCGGAGGTAACTAGTAATGTTTGAAAAAAATCTTTTCGAAGTGTCACAGGAATATTAATCTGTTACAAACCAAAGTTAAACTCGCCCTCGCCTTAACTTCGCCAAGTCAATTGAGAT
Source organism: Xyrichtys novacula (assembly GCA_962446985.1). Taxonomy (NCBI): domain Eukaryota; kingdom Metazoa; phylum Chordata; class Actinopteri; order Labriformes; family Labridae; genus Xyrichtys; species Xyrichtys novacula. Next base: position 2,789,462 of record OY660887.1, read on the forward strand.
ATTTTTGCACTATTGCTTTAAAAGTTTTGCCAAAGCATTGTCAAAAGAATGAAATTCATGTTTTTTTTAATCAAATAATTTCTTTAAAGTGTTTGACAACTAAAATTTGCACAAAACAAGTTGATTTAAAACTGACCAGATCCTCCAGATTTTATACAAATTGGATCAAAAAATCATTTTGAAGATTATTTGAAAAGAGTGCAGTTTAGAGAAAAAATATTTTTACATTTTTGAATGATGAATTTTTTCCAGAAAGAATTTTTGTCCTTTTTTTAAAAAAAAGATTTAATCATGACACAATCACCAGCATGTATAAGAGACTTCCCCTGAGACACTATAGCCTAACATCGAACCTTGCCTTCACACTTTCCACATCAAATGTCCGTCCTCTTCCTCTTTCCTGTCTCTCTTTTTGAGGTTAATTTATCAACGTTCTTGCTCGGACTGGGAGTATTGACGATCGTCTGGCAGCGAAACACAGAAGTAAAACAGTTAAAGGCAGCTATTTTTATTTGAAATGATGAAAAAAATGGAAAACACTTCATATAAACAAAATAATACAAAATAAAAACAAGAGGTGGAAACTTCAAGTGCCTTTATATGGACCTCTTGATTGATGATTGTTAAAAACAATAGGATTCAGCACTTAGATTGAAACAGAAACAGCGAGAGGAAGCCTCAAACTGCAAGAGATGTGCGTCACTTCATCCAGTACTGAGCCGTGAAATCTGACTTTTGTCTGTACATGTCGTATCAGCACTTCTGTACTCAATTCTCTTAAAAAAAAGCAGCACTTGTGACAAGCTGCAGATTCTTCAAGTAGAAGCAGCAAGCTTGAAAAATTGATCTAAATACCAAAAAGAAAAAAAAAAGATCAACAAAACAAACTGTGATGCTTTAATTTACAGGATACCAAAGGGACGAGACAGAGTACATACAGATCGCCAGTGAAAAAAAAACCCTTTTACCTGTGATGGGAATTAAAAAAAAACATCTGTATATAAATCAGCAGGACATAGACCTGAATGATTCTCTCTGTGGTTTAACTCCAAGTGTGACATTAATGCTAAAATCATGCTGTGTTCATGTCATGTGGGAACCCTCGTAAATTACAGCTGTTATGATTTTGCTTCAAACAAACAATAATGATGCTTAAGTGAGAGTTTAAGCCAATAAAAAGCACTTGTTTGGATTAAAATACAGCTCAGGATAATTGATAAAGAACTTCACTTCACTTGTCATTTTTCGAATCAACCCCTGACTTTTCATGGCAAAGTTAACCATTTAGTTTTTACGCTCCAATGTCAAATGAGTGTTAGAACACCACATGGCGTGAATGCTGCAGAAGACACAAGCTACAGCTTCTCTTACAGCTGTCAAAAGGTATTTTGGGAAATGTATTAAAACCACTACCTGCAGCAGAGGTTGTAGCAACAGGATGGAAATTGTGTTCATGATTACTTTGGCTCAGTTTCATTTCGAACTCCATAAATCCACTGTTTCCAAATAAGTATGTTTATGATTTATGGAAAATGAGCCAAAGTAACTCATAGAGAAAATCTCAAAACACAACTGAGTAGTATACAGGACATTTTCTAAAGCTTGGTGGTGCTATAGTATGTTCTCCAACAGAAAAAAACAAGCGTGCCTTGACAGCGGACTCACCAAAAATCATCTATCAGACCAAAATTCCTCACAGATACAGTTTTCACTATGCACACTCAGTACAAAATGAAGTGCTTATGTTTCTCCTCTTAAAAATCCAGTGCTTTCATCAAGACACAATATATAAATATAAATATCTTGTTACTTTCTCCTGAAATAAAAAAAAAAGTGTTTGTACTTATTATACTTTTTTTTCAAACCCCAGGAAGCTGAGGCTTCGAATTGCAGTATCTTTGTGTACCTGTATATAAAAATATATATTTGTTTTCTTTTTCGTATTTTCTGTATTTTAATGTCATATTGCCTTAACTTTACTCACACCTATCATTTTTTTGTACATTTTCTGCACAACATATACAAAAGTAACCTTTCATTATGTTTTTGTATCTCTTCATTTTATCATATTTTGTGGATTTTGCCGTCAATATTTTGCCTCTAACAGTGTATGAGTCTTTGAGTCAGTCCTTTAATGCTGACCATATTAAAGGTGATCTGATCACAGGATCCTCTGTGCTTTAAGTTTTTGTTGTTGTGAGAAGGCGTCTGGAAAATGTGAAAAATATCTTTGTGGATCATTTTTCTCTATATCTTATTGTAGTTTAATGAAAATTCCAGTTTTATGTATCTGTTTTATTAGACTTAGAAATTTAAAATTAGGATACAATGGAACTTTATCTTGATTAATCTATATTCACTGTGGAAATGTAATGATCTTTATTGTCCACTAGATGGCAGTGTAAGATTATTTTGGACTATAACTACACCTAAACACAAGAGAACCCGGCGCTCATACGTCTACTTCTGTAAGAGTCACCTTTTTCTGAACAAAAACACTTACGGGATCTGGAGACAGCTGCAGTAGGAGAAAGAAACTGAGCCAGAGACAAAAAAACAAAGATGGTTTATGAAGCATGGAGGGAAAGCACAATAAACTGAAAATAAACTGAGAAAAAAACAGCTGATTATGTGCAGGTGGGTTAGTGAGTGTAGTTAACAACAGGTGTGACGAGTCCAGGCTGATTAGCAGGAAAACAGGTGAAATTAATACCAAAGTTTGAGACCCTAATGAATCATTTATCTGCTTATACACTGAGGTGGCTGTACTTATACTTACTTGTGATAAATTAAACATGTTCACAGCCTGGTATAATAATGATTTTGGTCTGAATGGCTCATTATTTTGTTGTTCACACTTTTGACACAAATTGTTTTAGTTTTGTGGATACTTAGGTGAAAATTTTGCACAATGAGGTGCTGAGAGATGTACATGATGAAACTGTGACCTAGGAGGCTAAAGGCCTAGCTAATACATGCAAAAGTGGGGTTAAATCTGAATTTTCTATTGCTAGGCTTCAAAATCCTCCTCTAGAAACTATGTCCGTGTTTTATAAAGTCTGTTGTCATCAGAAGTGGAAAAGCCCTACCTAAAGGGCAAAAAAGTGTCAGCCATCCACCCTTTGTATGAACACCTCAGATTTTCACAGTTAACGTTGAACAATTTAAAGCTCTCCTCTACCAGTATGAAATAATTTCACCCTGAGTGTCAGATCTGAACGCCTGTTGGAGCATGGAGTGGACACCAGGATTTTGAAAAGTGGGTTAGTGCTGGGCCCGCTAATGTATTGATCTGTTGTCTGCAGCTCTGAGAGGGGCACTCAACACAGCCTGCATCCAGGGAATATCAAATGGCCACACAGCAAACCACACAATACACCAAACCCGGATTGTAAATTCTAACTCTGATTAGCAAAGCTTTAATTTAATCTGATCCTCTGTGGTATAAAACATGCTTCACAGCTGCCAGAAAGGATTCTTTTCCTCAAGAATCAATGGAATACCTCTGCTGAAGTCGGTTAAGTCAGCTTGTTTTCCTCGTCTGAACCATAAAGCAGATATTAACGTTCACAAAAAGACTTAAAGAAATTGAAAATTTAATACTATTTAGTAAAGCCAAATATTTTCACACATCTTTGTGCTAAACCATGACAGCTAAAGTGACCTCATATTAAACTCTAAAGCAGGGGTGGGCAATCATGTGCCATGAAGGGCCGAGAGGCTGCAGGTTTTCTTTTCAACCCAAAACTTCACCAGGTGATTTCACTGATTACCTTACCTCCAAGCAGAGAGGAGGGACTAATCAGTGAAATCACCTGCAGTTTTGGGATGGAAAGAAAACCTGCAGCCTCTCGGCCCTCCATGGCACATGATTGTCCACCCCTGCTCTAAAGCCTCTTTTCCTGGCTCTGGAGCAATGAAAAGAATGCCCACCAGCTTATATTGGTGTTAGCACTCCATCTGCTGGTGGTCTTGGGAAAATACAGGCCTTCCCTAAAAGAAAAATCTTTGTCTGGATGGCAGCAGATGTTGCTTTTTTATACATAAAAATAAAAAAGGAAAATTAATGTTTGTTTTTTTTCAGTTGTTTGTTAGTATTATGGTTGAAGCTCTTTTTGGATGTTTAATGTAAGTAATACATTTCACTAACAATATTGATAGTTTTATTGATAGTGATTTGAAAGTTAGTTATTATGAGTTGGGCCGGCTCTGTTCTGGACCTTCTAGTTCAATAATATAAAAGACTTTTTATAAGTCATCATAAATTAAACAGTTATGATATTCCATTCAATATAAAATAATCTGAACAAACTTTGCATAAAATATTTAATTTGTTAGGAAAACTGATGCTAAATTCTACATAATGTACCTTTAAAAAATTATCTGATATTGATTTAGCACTGTGTTAACTGATGTTAGTTTTCTGGATTGTTAAGGTCAAAATTTGAGAAACTACACTCAACACTTATTAAAAGTCTAGTTTTCTGCAATGCACCGTGGGTTTTCTAATCTTATTTATTTATGTGAAAGAAAGCACAGTTTTTAGCCAGTGCCTGCCCACTGAGCAAAAGACGTATATTAGACGTCTAGTCTAAATTTATACTTCATTTCAACGTCGGGATTCGATCTATTTCTAGACGTGATTTATACTTCGCCCTCAACTTCATTCTTCGATAACTTTTAATGCAATAAACCACTGTAATGTGCATAACTGACCTTTTAATACTGGATTACATTACTTATGATACCGTGGAGAGATGTGCAGCATAGTATAGATGTAGACGTCATTTACACGTATAGATTTATACTTCATTTCAACGTCTAGATTCGGTCTATTTCTAGACGTGATTTAGACGTATAAATTTATACTTCATTTCAACGTTTAGATTCAGTCTATTGCTAGACGTCATTTACACGTATAGATTTATACTTCATTTCAAAGTCTAGATTCAGTCTTTTTCCATACGTGATTTAGACGTATAAATTTATACTTCATTTCAACGTTTAGATTCAGTCTATTTCTAGACGTGATTTATACTTCGCCCTCAACTTCATTTTTCGATAACTTTTAATGCAATAAACCACTGTAATGTGCATAACTGACCTTTTAATACTGGATTACATTACTTCTGTTACCGTGGAGAGATATGCAGCATAGTATAGATGTAGACGTCATTTACACGTATAGATTTATATTTCATTTCAACGTCTAGATTCGGTCTATTTCTAGACGTGATTTAGACGTATAAATTTATACTTCATTTCAACGTCTAGATTCAGTCTATTTTTAGACGTATAAATTTATACTTCATTTCAACGTCTAGATTCAGTCTATTTCTAGACGTGATTTAGACGTATAAATTTATACTTCATTTCAACGTCTAGATTCAGTCTATTTCTAGAGGTGATTTATACTTCGCCCTCAACTTCATTTTTCGATAACTTTTAATGCAATAAACCACTGTAATGTGCATAACTGACCTTTTAATACTGGATTTAATTACTTATGATACCGTGGAGAGATATGCAGCATAGTATAGATGTAGACGTGATTTAGACGTATAAATTTATACTTCATTTCAACGTCTAGATTCGGTCTATTTCTAGACGTGATTTAGATGTATAAATTTATACTTCATTTCAACGTTTAGATTCAGTCTATTTCTAGACGTCATTTACACGTATAGATTTATACTTCATTTCAACGTCTAGATTCGGTCTATTTCTAGACGTGATTTAGATGTATAAATTTATACTTCATTTCAACGTTTAGATTCAGTCTATTTCTAGACGTCATTTACACGTATAGATTTATACTTCATTTCAACGTCTAGATTCAGTCTATTTCTAGAGGTGATTTATACTTCGCCCTCAACTTCATTTTTCGATAACTTTTAATGCAATAAACCACTGTAATGTGAATAACTGACCTTTTAATACTGGATTACATTACTTATGATACCGTGGAGAGATATGCAGCATAGTATAGATGTAGACGTGATTGATGCGTATAAATTTATACTTCATTTCAACGTCTAGATTCGGTCTATTTCTAGACGTGATTTAGACGTATAAATTTATACTTCATTTCAACGTTTAGATTCAGTCTATTTCTAGACGTCATTTACACGTATAGATTTATACTTCATTTCAACGTCTAGATTCGGTCTATTTCTAGACATGATTTATACGTATAAATTTATACTTCATTTCAACGTCTAGATTCAGTCTATTTCTAGACGTGATTTAGACGTATGAATTTATACTTCATTTCAACGTTTAGATTCAGTCTATTTCTAGACGTCATTTACACGTATAGATTTATACTTCATTTCAACGTCTAGATTCGGTCTATTTCTAGACATGATTTAGACGTATAAATTTATACTTCATTTCAACGTCTAGATTCAGTCTATTTCTAGACGTGATTTATACTTCGCCCTCAACTTCATTTTTCGATAACTTTTAATGCAATAAACCACTGTAATGTGCATAACTGACCTTTTAATACTGGATTACATTACTTCTGTTACCGTGGAGAGATATGCAGCATAGTATAGATGTAGACGTCATTTACACGTATAGATTTATATTTCATTTCAACGTCTAGATTCGGTCTATTTCTAGACGTGATTTAGACGTATAAATTTATACTTCATTTCAACGTTTAGATTCAGTCTATTGCTAGACGTCATTTACACGTATAGATTTATACTTCATTTCAAAGTCTAGATTCAGTCTTTTTCCATACGTGATTTAGACGTATAAATTTATACTTCATTTCAACGTTTAGATTCAGTCTATTTCTAGACGTGATTTATACTTCGCCCTCAACTTCATTTTTCGATAACTTTTAATGCAATAAACCACTGTAATGTGCATAACTGACCTTTTAATACTGGATTACATTACTTCTGTTACCGTGGAGAGATATGCAGCATAGTATAGATGTAGACGTCATTTACACGTATAGAGTTATATTTCATTTCAACGTCTAGATTCGGTCTATTTCTAGACGTGATTTAGACGTATAAATTTATACTTCATTTCAACGTCTAGATTCAGTCTATTTCTAGACGTGATTTAGACGTATAAATTTATACTTCATTTCAACGTCTAGATTCAGTCTATTTCTAGAGGTGATTTATACTTCGCCCTCAACTTCATTTTTCGATAACTTTTAATGCAATAAACCACTGTAATGTGCATAACTGACCTTTTAATACTGGATTTAATTACTTATGATACCGTGGAGAGATATGCAGCATAGTATAGATGTAGACGTGATTTAGACGTATAAATTTATACTTCATTTCAACGTCTAGATTCGGTCTATTTCTAGACGTGATTTAGATGTATAAATTTATACTTCATTTCAACGTTTAGATTCAGTCTATTTCTAGACGTCATTTACACGTATAGATTTATACTTCATTTCAACGTCTAGATTCAGTCTATTTCTAGACGTGATTTATACGTATAAATTTATACTTCATTTCAACGTCTAGATTCAGTCTATTTCTAGACGTCATTTACACGTATAAATTTATACTTCATTTCAACGTTTAGATTCAGTCTATTTCTAGACGTCATTTACACGTATAGATTTATACTTCATTTTAACGTCTAGATTCAGTCTATTTCCATACGTGATTTAGACGTATAAATTTATACTTCATTTCAACGTCTAGAATCGGTCTATTTCTAGACGTGATTTAGACGTATAAATTTATACTTCATTTCAACGTTTAGATTCAGTCTATTTCTAGACGTCATTTACACGTATAGATTTATACTTCATTTCAACGTCTAGATTCAGTCTATTTCTAGACGTGATTTATACGTATAAATTTATACTTCATTTCAACGTCTAGATTCAGTCTATTTCTAGACGTGATTTAGACGTATAAATTTATACTTCATTTCAACGTTTAGATTCAGTCTATTTCTAGACGTCATTTACACGTATAGATTTATACTTCATTTTAACGTCTAGATTCAGTCTATTTCCATACGTGATTTAGACGTATAAATTTATACTTCATTTCAACGTTTAGATTCAGTCTATTTCTAGACGTGATTTATACTTCGCCCTCAACTTCATTCTTCGATAACTTTTAATGCAATAAACCACTGTAATGTGAATAACTGACCTTTTAATACTGGATTACATTACTTATGATACCGTGGAGAGATATGCAGCATAGTATAGATGTAGACGTGATTTAGACGTATAAATTTATACTTCATTTCAACGTCTAGATTCGGTCTATTTCTAGACGTGATTTAGATGTATAAATTTATACTTCATTTCAACGTTTAGATTCAGTCTATTTCTAGACGTCATTTACACGTATAGATTTATACTTCATTTCAACGTCTAGATTCGGTCTATTTCTAGACGTGATTTAGATGTATAAATTTATACTTCATTTCAACGTTTAGATTCAGTCTATTTCTAGACGTCATTTACACGTATAGATTTATACTTCATTTCAACGTCTAGATTCGGTCTATTTCTAGACGTGATTTAGATGTATAAATTTATACTTCATTTCAACGTTTAGATTCAGTCTATTTCTAGACGTCATTTACACGTATAGATTTATACTTCATTTCAACGTCTAGATTCGGTCTATTTCTAGACGTGATTTAGATGTATAGATTTATACTTCATTTTAACGTCTAGATTCAGTCTATTTCCATACGTGATTTAGACGTATAAATTTATACTTCATTTCAACGTCTAGAATCGGTCTATTTCTAGACGTGATTTAGACGTATAAATTTATACTTCATTTCAACGTTTAGATTCAGTCTATTTCTAGACGTCATTTACACGTATAGATTTATACTTCATTTCAACGTCTAGATTCGGTCTATTTCCATACGTGATTTAGACGTATAAATTTATACTTCATTTCAACGTTTAGATTCAGTCTATTTCTAGACGTGATTTATACTTCGCCCTCAACTTCATTCTTCGATAACTTTTAATGCAATAAACCACTGTAATGTGAATAACTGACCTTTTAATACTGGATTACATTACTTATGATACCGTGGAGAGATATGCAGCATAGTATAGATGTAGACGTCATTTACACATATAGATTTATACTTCATTTCAACGTCTAGATTCGGTCTATTTCTAGACGTGATTTAGACGTATAAATTTATACTTCATTTCAACGTCTAGATTCAGTCTATTTTTAGACGTATAAATTTATACTTCCTTTCAACGTCTAGATTCAGTCTATTTCTAGACGTGATTTAGACGTATAAATTTATACTTCATTTCAACGTCTAGATTCAGTCTATTTCTAGAGGTGATTTATACTTCGCCCTCAACTTCATTTTTCGATAACTTTTAATGCAATAAACCACTGTAATGTGCATAACTGACCTTTTAATACTGGATTTAATTACTTATGATACCGTGGAGAGATATGCAGCATAGTATAGATGTAGACGTGATTTAGACGTATAAATTTATACTTCATTTCAACGTCTAGATTCGGTCTATTTCTAGACGTGATTTAGATGTATAAATTTATACTTCATTTCAACGTTTAGATTCAGTCTATTTCTAGACGTCATTTACACGTATAGATTTATACTTCATTTCAACGTCTAGATTCGGTCTATTTCTAGACATGATTTATACGTATAAATTTATACTTCATTTCAACGCCTAGATTCAGTCTATTTCTAGACGTGATTTAGACGTATAAATTTATACTTCATTTCAACGTTTATATTCAGTCTATTTCTAGACGTGATTTATACTTCGCCCTCAACTTCATTCTTCGATAACTTTTAATGCAATAAACCACTGTAATGTGAATAACTGACCTTTTAATACTGGATTACATTACTTATGATACCGTGGAGAGATATGCAGCATAGTATAGATGTAGACGTGATTTAGACGTATAAATTTATACTTCATTTCAACGTCTAGATTCGGTCTATTTCTAGACGTGATTTAGATGTATAAATTTATACTTCATTTCAACGTTTAGATTCAGTCTATTTCTAGACGTCATTTACACGTATAGATTTATACTTCATTTCAACGTCTAGATTCGGTCTATTTCTAGACGTATTTAGATGTATAAATTTATACTTCATTTCAACGTTTAGATTCAGTCTATTTCTAGACGTCATTTACACGTATAGATTTATACTTCATTTCAACGTCTAGATTCGGTCTATTTCTAGACATGATTTATACGTATAAATTTATACTTCATTTCAACGTTTAGATTCAGTCTATTTCTAGACGTGATTTATACTTCGCCCTCAACTTCATTTTTCGATAACTTTTAATGCAATAAACCACTGTAATGTGCATAACTGACCTTTTAATACTGGATTACATTACTTCTGTTACCGTGGAGAGATATGCAGCATAGTATAGATGTAGACGTCATTTACACGTATAGATTTATATTTCATTTCAACGTCTAGATTCGGTCTATTTCTAGACGTGATTTAGACGTATAAATTTATACTTCATTTCAACGTTTAGATTCAGTCTATTGCTAGACGTCATTTACACGTATAGATTTATACTTCATTTCAAAGTCTAGATTCAGTCTTTTTCCATACGTGATTTAGACGTATAAATTTATACTTCATTTCAACGTTTAGATTCAGTCTATTTCTAGACGTGATTTATACTTCGCCCTCAACTTCATTTTTCGATAACTTTTAATGCAATAAACCACTGTAATGTGCATAACTGACCTTTTAATACTGGATTACATTACTTCTGTTACCGTGGAGAGATATGCAGCATAGTATAGATGTAGACGTCATTTACACGTATAGATTTATATTTCATTTCAACGTCTAGATTCGGTCTATTTCTAGACGTGATTTAGACGTATAAATTTATACTTCATTTCAACGTCTAGATTCAGTCTATTTCTAGACGTGATTTAGACGTATAAATTTATACTTCATTTCAACGTTTAGATTCAGTCTATTTCTAGACGTGATTTATACTTCGCCCTCAACTTCATTTTTCGATAACTTTTAATGCAATAAACCACTGTAATGTGCATAACTGACCTTTTAATACTGGATAACATTACTTCTGTTACCGTGGAGAGATATGCAGCATAGTATAGATGTAGACGTCATTTACACGTATAGATTTATATTTCATTTCAACGTCTAGATTCGGTCTATTTCTAGACGTGATTTAGACGTATAAATTTATACTTCATTTCAACGTTTAGATTCAGTCTATTGCTAGACGTCATTTACACGTATAGATTTATACTTCATTTCAAAGTCTAGATTCAGTCTTTTTCCATACGTGATTTAGACGTATAAATTTATACTTCATTTCAACGTTTAGATTCAGTCTATTTCTAGACGTGATTTATACTTCGCCCTCAACTTCATTTTTCGATAACTTTTAATGCAATAAACCACTGTAATGTGCATAACTGACCTTTTAATACTGGATTACATTACTTCTGTTACCGTGGAGAGATATGCAGCATAGTATAGATGTAGACGTCATTTACACGTATAGATTTATACTTCATTTCAACGTCTAGATTCGGTCTATTTCTAGACATGATTTATACGTATAAATTTATACTTCATTTCAACGCCTAGATTCAGTCTATTTCTAGACGTGATTTAGACGTATAAATTTATACTTCATTTCAACGTTTATATTCAGTCTATTTCTAGACGTGATTTATACTTCGCCCTCAACTTCATTCTTCGATAACTTTTAATGCAATAAACCACTGTAATGTGAATAACTGACCTTTTAATACTGGATTACATTACTTATGATACCGTGGAGAGATATGCAGCATAGTATAGATGTAGACGTGATTTAGACGTATAAATTTATACTTCATTTCAACGTCTAGATTCGGTCTATTTCTAGACGTGATTTAGATGTATAAATTTATACTTCATTTCAACGTTTAGATTCAGTCTATTTCTAGACGTCATTTACACGTATAGATTTATACTTCATTTCAACGTCTAGATTCGGTCTATTTCTAGACGTGATTTAGATGTATAAATTTATACTTCATTTCAACGTTTAGATTCAGTCTATTTCTAGACGTCATTTACACGTATAGATTTATACTTCATTTCAACGTCTAGATTCGGTCTATTTCTAGACATGATTTATACGTATAAATTTATACTTCATTTCAACGTTTAGATTCAGTCTATTTCTAGACGTGATTTATACTTCGCCCTCAACTTCATTTTTCGATAACTTTTAATGCAATAAACCACTGTAATGTGCATAACTGACCTTTTAATACTGGATTACATTACTTCTGTTACCGTGGAGAGATATGCAGCATAGTATAGATGTAGACGTCATTTACACGTATAGATTTATATTTCATTTCAACGTCTAGATTCGGTCTATTTCTAGACGTGATTTAGACGTATAAATTTATACTTCATTTCAACGTTTAGATTCAGTCTATTGCTAGACGTCATTTACACGTATAGATTTATACTTCATTTCAAAGTCTAGATTCAGTCTTTTTCCATACGTGATTTAGACGTATAAATTTATACTTCATTTCAACGTTTAGATTCAGTCTATTTCTAGACGTGATTTATACTTCGCCCTCAACTTCATTTTTCGATAACTTTTAATGCAATAAACCACTGTAATGTGCATAACTGACCTTTTAATACTGGATTACATTACTTCTGTTACCGTGGAGAGATATGCAGCATAGTATAGATGTAGACGTCATTTACACGTATAGATTTATATTTCATTTCAACGTCTAGATTCGGTCTATTTCTAGACGTGATTTAGACGTATAAATTTATACTTCATTTCAACGTCTAGATTCAGTCTATTTCTAGACGTGATTTAGACGTATAAATTTATACTTCATTTCAACGTTTAGATTCAGTCTATTTCTAGACGTGATTTATACTTCGCCCTCAACTTCATTTTTCGATAACTTTTAATGCAATAAACCACTGTAATGTGCATAACTGACCTTTTAATACTGGATTACATTACTTCTGTTACCGTGGAGAGATATGCAGCATAGTATAGATGTAGACGTCATTTACACGTATAGATTTATATTTCATTTCAACGTCTAGATTCGGTCTATTTCTAGACGTGATTTAGACGTATAAATTTATACTTCATTTCAACGTTTAGATTCAGTCTATTGCTAGACGTCATTTACACGTATAGATTTATACTTCATTTCAAAGTCTAGATTCAGTCTTTTTCCATACGTGATTTAGACGTATAAATTTATACTTCATTTCAACGTTTAGATTCAGTCTATTTCTAGACGTGATTTATACTTCGCCCTCAACTTCATTTTTCGATAACTTTTAATGCAATAAACCACTGTAATGTGCATAACTGACCTTTTAATACTGGATTACATTACTTCTGTTACCGTGGAGAGATATGCAGCATAGTATAGATGTAGACGTCATTTACACGTATAGATTTATATTTCATTTCAACGTCTAGATTCGGTCTATTTCTAGACGTGATTTAGACGTATAAATTTATACTTCATTTCAACGTCTAGATTCAGTCTATTTCTAGACGTGATTTAGACGTATAAATTTATACTTCATTTCAACGTCTAGATTCAGTCTATTTCTAGAGGTGATTTATACTTCGCCCTCAACTTCATTTTTCGATAACTTTTAATGCAATAAACCACTGTAATGTGCATAACTGACCTTTTAATACTGGATTTAATTACTTATGATACCGTGGAGAGATATGCAGCATAGTATAGATGTAGACGTATTTTAGACGTATAAATTTATACTTCATTTCAACGTCTAGATTCGGTCTATTTCTAGACGTGATTTAGATGTATAAATTTATACTTCATTTCAACGTTTAGATTCAGTCTATTTCTAGACGTCATTTACACGTATAGATTTATACTTCATTTCAACGTCTAGATTCGGTCTATTTCTAGACGTGATTTAGATGTATAAATTTATACTTCATTTCAACGTTTAGATTCAGTCTATTTCTAGACGTCATTTACACGTATAGATTTATACTTCATTTCAACGTCTAGATTCGGTCTATTTCTAGACATGATTTATACGTATAAATTTATACTTCATTTCAACGCCTAGATTCAGTCTATTTCTAGACGTGATTTAGACGTATAAATTTATACTTCATTTCAACGTTTATATTCAGTCTATTTCTAGACGTGATTTATACTTCGCCCTCAACTTCATTCTTCGATAACTTTTAATGCAATAAACCACTGTAATGTGAATAACTGACCTTTTAATACTGGATTACATTACTTATGATACCGTGGAGAGATATGCAGCATAGTATAGATGTAGACGTGATTTAGACGTATAAATTTATACTTCATTTCAACGTCTAGAATCGGTCTATTTCTAGACGTGATTTAGACGTATAAATTTATACTTCATTTCAACGTTTAGATTCAGTCTATTTCTAGACGTCATTTACACGTATAGATTTATACTTCATTTCAACGTCTAGATTCAGTCTATTTCTAGACGTGATTTAGACGTATAAATTTATACTTCATTTCAACGTTTAGATTCAGTCTATTTCTAGACGTGATTTAGACGTATAAATTTATACTTCATTTCAACGTTTAGATTCAGTCTATTTCTAGACGTCATTTACACGTATAGATTTATACTTCATTTTAACGTCTAGATTCAGTCTATTTCCATACGTGATTTAGACGTATAAATTTATACTTCATTTCAACGTTTAGATTCAGTCTATTTCTAGACGTGATTTATACTTCGCCCTCAACTTCATTCTTCGATAACTTTTAATGCAATAAACCACTGTAATGTGAATAACTGACCTTTTAATACTGGATTACATTACTTATGATACCGTGGAGAGATATGCAGCATAGTATAGATGTAGACGTGATTTAGACGTATAAATTTATACTTCATTTCAACGTCTAGAATCGGTCTATTTCTAGACGTGATTTAGACGTATAAATTTATACTTCATTTCAACGTTTAGATTCAGTCTATTTCTAGACGTCATTTACACGTATAGATTTATACTTCATTTCAACGTCTAGATTCAGTCTATTTCTAGACGTGATTTATACGTATAAATTTATACTTCATTTCAACGTCTAGATTCAGTCTATTTCTAGACGTGATTTAGACGTATAAATTTATACTTCATTTCAACGTTTAGATTCAGTCTATTTCTAGACGTCATTTACACGTATAGATTTATACTTCATTTTAACGTCTAGATTCAGTCTATTTCCATACGTGATTTAGACGTATAAATTTATACTTCATTTCAACGTTTAGATTCAGTCTATTTCTAGACGTGATTTATACTTCGCCCTCAACTTCATTCTTCGATAACTTTTAATGCAATAAACCACTGTAATGTGAATAACTGACCTTTTAATACTGGATTACATTACTTATGATACCGTGGAGAGATATGCAGCATAGTATAGATGTAGACGTCATTTACACATATAGATTTATACTTCATTTCAACGTCTAGATTCGGTCTATTTCTAGACGTGATTTAGACGTATAAATTTATACGACATTTCAACGTCTACATATAGACCGAATGTAGACAATCGATTTTAATCCACAATTCAAGAGTTGATCATTTAAAATGATAACTGAACGTTGCAGTCCCTAGTTTTTGTTTATCTGTATGCACTTGATTGAAAGGTGCTGAACATTTTATGCAGAAAGACAACTAACAATGTTATCCCTGGTATTAGTCAGCATTATCAACCTTATGCTCAATAAATCTAAATCATAGTTTCTGACGACACTGTTGCAGCAGTTGTTTATTTGCACGTTTATGTGGCTGCCTTTATACTTGATTCTGATTGGTTAAACCCCCTTGATAGAGCCTCAACCAAGCTTCTGGGTTTGATTGAGAATGCCTGGTGCACATGCTTGTATCTCAGTCGTTTATTCACTCCTGTAGCCAGCAGGTGACAGTGTTGCTCTATGAGAAAACCAACAGTGTTGCCTCCCTTCTAGTCCCTTTTGTTCTTTTGATGAGTGGAAAATCCTGCAGAATGGAGACTTAATGGAGACGTACTGCATTAAAAAAACACAGTGATTGCTTTTGACAAATTAATTCTCCAATATGCTGACTACAAATCACACAATGAGAGTTTCGGTGAGGCAGCAAAGTGCACAAAGTCATAAGAATTAAGCGAGAACTGTGCTTGGTGTAGCTACAGGTGTCAAAACAGACAAAAAAGGTCACAGGAGGTTGATAATCTACAGGCCATACAGACAAACAGGTTTAATGTTCAACAGAGTGGAAAATTCTGTATCCTCGCCTCCAAACCTGTGAAATTCTGCAGCGTTGCAGATTTATCGCCTGCTGAAAGATACAGCCCCTGAGCTGCAGATAAGCAGGAAAAAGAGGAGGATCATGATCATATATGGATGCTGTGGTGGGACATTAACGTCTCACGAACTTGCAGGAAAAATTACTCTTGTGGGATTGAAAACCAGGAGAGAAAAACAGGATTCTGTCTCTGTATGAGGCAAAGGAAAACCAAAATAGAGGTGCTGACAGCTTCCTCCATCCAGACCCGGCGGGAGCGTTTATCCAGTTTTGCATTGTGAGATAAGTGGGGGATTTATTTATTCAGGTTGATAGCTCTGGCGTACTTTGAATGATAAAAGAGGTATGTGTTTGTGAGGCGTGTGTGTGCATCCACTTTTAGCATGCCAATCAGGATTAAAGGTCATGGTTCTCAGGTTGGATTTGGGGGTATTAGGATCATTTTCTCGTCCGTTAGTGTGGCTTTTCCCGCACCTGAGAGCCGCTACCAAACAAGATTCCCATTAAAGTACCAGAAGAAGGAGAAGTCCATATCAAACATGAAGGCCAGATTATTTTCATCCATTGTCTACTGAATGACCCACATCTGAGGTGGGAATCAAACGGAAGCAGGGCCTTTTGTTGTGGTTATCCTCCTGGTGCTTTAAAGGAAGGTGTCGGTTGACCCTGAGATGAATCTGATGTTATTCCAGTCGGAGAAAGACATCTGTTCTGCGCTAATTCACATCCGCGTTAACTTCCCTGGTGCAGATGCTTCCCAGCATGAAGGTGATTTATTTATCTGGTGCGGTGGGTGTTTTCTGGGCCGGTGCTGAGGTTTCATACAGAGCTGTTGGCACAGCTGACGAGGATCCGTGAGAATGTGAGGCCTTGGAGAAGGACTTTATTTCACTCTGGGATATGTTGCGTTTGGCTCCTGTGGCTTGGCTACATACTGTTGAGAGGAATGCTGTTTGGATGAATATAACTCCAAATAAAGGGAACTGCAACTTCAGGAAAAGATTTTGTAAAATCAACCTTTTTATTTTGTAATCTCAAACTGCAAAAGGTCATCCAGAGGTGGAGCAGCACATTTATAACTTCTCTCACTGAAACCATTTAACCATTTCTTCTCCTTACGAATGCATTAAGGTCCTTTCACACCGGGACAGTTTTTTACGTGCGATTGTAATTTCGCATTCTATATTCACGTTGGCCATGGTGTGTAAGGACCTTTAGGCACCAAAGACAATATGCAATGGCCAGAGAGACATGCTATAACTGCAATAACAATGCAAATTCAAAGATGCATGCGAAAGTGATGAATAAGCAAGACTGCAAACAGGCCAACAGTGGGACAAATGTCTGCAGCGCAAAAAGCTTCAATTTCAGAGCTTCAATTCTGAGATGGCATGTCTTGAACCCAACAGAGGCAGTCAGGATACTGGATACACCAAGATAGGGGGACATATATTCAGACATGCCTAATCTCTTATGATGAGTCTGTACTGTGGGTTAGGGTTAAACACTAAAACAACTAACAAACATGACAGAATTGAAGTTCGAGAAATGCAGTCCTAAAACTGCAACCATAGGGTATTCAGACACTCTCAGTGGGAAGACACGGCAAGGACAGAAAGACAGTGAGAGATTTCAGGCACTGACCCAAACGATAAGTGCTGAAGTCGGACAAATCAAACTCTGACACTCTTTTTGGAAATCATGCACACTGTGTCCTCTAATCTCAGAGGAAAAGGACCATCCAGCTTATTCTCAGTTCCCAGTTCATATTCAGCCTCCCTGGTGATATGGGGATCATCAGAGTCAATGTCATGGGTAGCTCTGAAATTAAAAAACATCCACACCAGTGTTGCCTTTTTTTTAGATAAATGGTACCAACAGCTTAATGTTATATCAAACTGATATAATCTATGCTATTATCATGCTTTTGTTTTCCACATTCAGCACTACAAAGTTTCCCAGCATGCTTTTTCCTCTCAGATCTGTGTCACAGTCTATCTTAAGGCGTCTGGAAACAGCACAAAGGTTTGCGTCTGTCAGCTCCTCAGGTGGTCACAGGATTCACTTAGAGTCATGAATGAAAAACAAATCTCACAATAGCGTGTTGTGGAAAACAGTGAGATCAGAGGCTGCGAGCGGCCCCCATCGGGATGTTTAGGGATGGAGCGAGGAGGGGGGTGTAGGTGTGTCTCTGCAGGTCAGACCTCCGCCTTCCTCTCTTCTCCTCAGGGAGGGGCCCCCAGTGTCTGTTACAACAGGAAGAAGGTGAAGGTCAAAGCACAGGCCTGTTGACTTCCTGCCAGTGTGACAGACGCCTGTCTATCTGAGGTCACTGTCTCTGAAACACACACCTTCATATACTGAAGAAAGACATGATGACTAGCTAGAGGACAGATGGAATAAAAGATACTAAAGTTTAACTGTAGCTGGACCAAAAGGATGATATCTGTTGCAACCAAGATGATACTGGACAGTGAAAACTAAAGCGTTATGTATGTGGCACATCTGAACAAGTTTATTGCCCTTATACTTTGACTGAACTTTGTCAAGGAGTATAAATGCACTTTTTTGTCTGAAAAAATCAAACAACAATTCAGATAATATAAACAACTTCATTTAAATAGCATATCTTAATAATAATAAGATTTATTAAGTGCTTTGACACAAGTCAACAGATACACAAGAGGAAAAAACTAAAACCGAACACATAAAAAACACAACGTAATCATCTAAACCTTAAAATTTAGCAGAAAAGATTGAGAAAATCTAGCCAATATCGACTAATCCAGACTACAGCAGAACCAAAACAACAGAGCCATAACAGTATATTTACCTACAACATATCTGTCAGTACCATTTAGTTCAGGACCAGCACTAGCCCTTTTGGTGCCCTGGGCGAAATTACTCAACGCCCCCCCAGGACATGTCCGAGTGAAAGAGGACGTCTGTTCACCGGACATCAGCATGTTAAGTAAATGCTTACTTTATTTCAAGCTAGCTAGCTAAAACATGTTCTTTACACAAAATGATATTTTATAAGATATGTTGACATCTACTGGCTTCATGTGTTTATTATGATATCTAATGGAATAAAAAGGCAGTTTCAGGATCAGGCGGGAACTTATTTGATAAAAAAAGCCAGCAGGGATTGGTGTCACACAGCTTAACAAGCCGACAGATCTACTGCCGTTCAGCCCCCATCACTCCTCCGTCTATTGTCCCTCCACAATAAAGCCCTCAGCAGAACAAGTTCATCGGCATTTCCTCCCCGTGAAAGACACACGCTGCCTCTTTGATAAGATAAACTGCAGAAAATAAAGACACGGCAAAGTGAGGCCTCTTCAGCCAAACAACTGACTTTAACAGATAAGGTTGTGCAGACGCTCCGCCCCACCCCTGAAACCTCAGAGACACACACTCGTCCCTTTGTGCCCTGATAAAGGAGACCGGTGGATGCATGTAATCAGCATATTATT
Source organism: Xyrichtys novacula (assembly GCA_962446985.1). Taxonomy (NCBI): domain Eukaryota; kingdom Metazoa; phylum Chordata; class Actinopteri; order Labriformes; family Labridae; genus Xyrichtys; species Xyrichtys novacula. The sequence goes on from OY660887.1 coordinate 2,809,313, forward strand.
GATAGTCTTAATGAGAAAGGCTCTGAGTCACTGAAGCCATTAGCCAGAATAAAAGAGGCTTAATTGTTTTGTGTGTGCACGTGTGTGTGTTTTACTGCGTGCACATGTGCCTGAGCTAAAACCAGGCTAATTAAATCCATTTCCTTCGTTAGCAACTTTTTTCCCCTCTTAATTAAGAGGGTTAATTATGGGCTTGGACAGAGGTCGTGTGTGTGTTTGTGTGCATGTGAATTCTCCAGAGCAGACCAGATGTAATGGTGCAATCTGTATCAGAGGCGTTTAACGCAATGGGCGTTCATGGCTGAAATCAAACAGCCTTTGATACAGTCACAGCCTCGGCACATTTGAAAGTGCCGATCAAAGTGGGGAGTTTGTTCATTGAGAAAAGATCTGAGGACAACCAATACTGTGATACGAAGGGAGTGCACACTGCGATTGAAATCTGCCGACACAGTTAAGGGTTGATGTACCATGGACAGGTAATTCCTACTATGTTACTACTAATTCTGGGTGAAGAAGGGTTGGACCAGTGATGTTAAAGTTCAAATTCTCTCTCTGGTCGATGCTGCACCAGCCACACTAAGCTCTAAGTGGGTGTAAAGTCCTCGGTAAACACAGGCTGTCATGGCGCATCATCATGAGAGACAAGTAGAAGGTTTTGCTCACTGCTCTGTGAAAGCAATATACTCTTTGCAATTACAAATCATTGCGTTGAACATTAGAGGCATCATCTGGTTTTACAGGTCTAGTGACACAATTTAAGTGTAAGAGGTGTTAGTGTGGACTTTATACCTTAACTTCAAACACAACCTATACAGAGGTGGTGTAACATGACCAAGCTACTGAGAGATTCTCTCACTAGCTATGCTGTTGTTGCACAGAATGCAGGACAGGAGGGCAAACCACTTTTTGATTTAAGTTATTAAGACATAAATTCAAGCTTGTTCTGGTCTTTATTTGGAAAAGCATTATAAATTATGTGGCTAATCTCAGCTATGTTATTGTGCTACAAATATGGACATTTTCAGTGTTCTCTGGTACCCCATGTCTATTTTTATATTTATTTTTTATCTCCAAAATGGGCTGCATCCCACACATCAGTGTGACCAATGTCTGAATACATCTTAAAGCAAAGCAGTCTAAGTGCCACAACTTTTTTTAAACAAAAAGGAAAGGACCAAAAATGTAGAACCCAAAAAAGGATTTATTTGAAAATAACTTAATGGAAAGCAACAAAAACTTACTTTAAATCAGTGGTTCTCAAGTCCAGTCCTCGAGGCCCACTGTCCTTCATGTTTTGGATGTTTCTCTGCTCCAACACACCTGATTCAAATGATCAGCTCGTTATCAAGCTCTGGAATGGCTTAATAACGAGCTTATCATTTGAATCAGGTGTGGCAAAAAGGCAAAAAAAAAAAAAAAAAAACCACAAGAGGCAAAAACAAAGGAACCAAACAATCACAGGGAGCAACTTGGGAGATAGGCATACACACAGAGACATCGACATACAACACAATGAACCAACAAAGAAACAGGGGAAGACAAGGACTATATATACACACACAGGGAAACGAGCAACGAGAGGCAGGTGAGACACTGAGACACAGGTGCAGACAATCACAGAGAAGTAAAACAAGACTAGAAACACAGTAAATCAACAACTACAAGACTGAACTACAGGGGAACAGAAACACTACAGAAACTACACTAGAGAAAATCACAAAGAAAATACTATTAAATAACAAAACCAAGGAAAAACTAAATCATCAGAACATATCATGACATTTACTCCCTCATCAGGTCATAATTAAGCATTAGAATATGAAACTATGAAATGCACAGTGCCGTGTGTTTGAGGGGACTCTTCAATTTCAGGAATCATGTGACCAGCGAAGGTGAGTTGAGAGAAATGTATGCAGCATTTCCATTCAGGGTTTTTGTAACTAAACCCCTGCAGCCAAAAGTTAAACAATCGTCATCAAGAGTAAGTCATGACTATTAAAACAAAAGCTGTATAACCAAGCAAATTAGAGAAACTGCACTTTGATTTTGCTGTTGGCAAATGTCGACACCTGTGGTACTATAATCACCTCATTAGATGGCGCAGAAATCAAAGCCGCACTCCTACTTCCGTGTGCAACTCCAACACATTTTGATTGAAAATTCAATTTGGGCAAACATGGCACATCTTCATGGTTTTATTTGCAGAAGTAAGAGGCTCCATTACAGCCAGACTGTTTAATGTGAGCTGCACAGACATGTTTTTTTTTTTTTTTTTTTACCATACAAACCCGCCTGCAGCTTGAAGAGGAGTCAGCAGAGTGTAAAAGGTGTTAATGTGCTGCTATGGCCGTAGAGAATCATCATCATCATCAACATCATCATCATCATGGAAATAGTCGCCCACCCACAGATGTCTAACGGTTATGGCGGCATGGACCCAAGTTGACAAGCAAAATGGCAGAGTCCTGATTCAGCCATTTTCCCCGCAACAGGATGTGTGACCTCAGGGCATGAGTGCACACACACACATACACACAGAGAAAAAAAACACACTCTCACATTCACACACAGGCCATCAGAAGTAATGGTGTGTGTCCACAGGCAGACAGGGAGAGTCTTCTCATGTCCGGCAGCCATAATGATATTATTGCTGTAGATGGAGCGTGCTGGGGAATATGGTTCCACATCGTTGGTATTCTGCAGACATCCACTGGTACCACACACCGGCAGTGATGACAGAAGTCGGTGTTCACACCAGAACGGTCGGTTGATGCCTCTGACATGAAACCAAAACATGTGGGTTCTTCCCACAGAGAGAAAAAACATCCCTCAGTTTTGACCTCAGACTGGATTTGTGTGAGTATTTCGACAAGGAAGCTCCAGTGACTGTTGTTGCAGCAGGTCAACCCATCCTGATCTTCTTCTCCTTTGTAAACTGCTTAAAATCCACAGCACCTGCAACTTCACAGAAAAGATGCAAGTGTTGATGAATGGCCCACATACCTTTTCACACTCAAGCCAAGTTTTCATTTTAAAAATGTTTATAAAAAAGAATATACACAGAATATACATTTTTCTCCCCCCTTGGTTGCGATGTTGACATGTAGTTACTGTAAGACTGGTTTGTGCTCAAGTCCTCTTTTTTTCTGTGAATCTCCATTTTTAAAAGTTATTAGGGGGTTCATGTTTTCTTTGATTGACGCCTGATGCAGCCTATTGGCGTTCAGGGATTGCATAGCTCACCCAGGGGATGCACTGTTTAAGCCAAGCGTCATCACTGCGACTCTCCCACCAAATGCGCACAATGCTACTGCGCAGCGCTGGTTTCAGGAAATGAAGAAAAATCCCAGAAATACAGAGAGCTTTTTGGCTTCAAATCCGTATACAGGGGGGAGGCGGAACCAAAGGTGTCCATGGTATATACAGTCTATGGTTGAAATGCAATATTGAAAAATAAATGTATTTTGTCAAAATTCTTGTTACAATTTTTATTACTAATTTCTGGATAATTAGGACGAGCATTGGGAGGCCACAATGCAGGAAGAGCAGTTGGCATGGAGGTGAGGACATCAGTCTTAAAGTATAAATAGATGTTAAAAAAGGCCAATTTTTTTTTGCCGCCAGCCGAACACATCAAAATGCTTAAGTCCCACTATTTTCATTTTCTGAAATTCGGCAGCCCTGATTTCCTTTTTCTTACTCAGCTGACGGAAACCCCGTCAAGATGCTCCACGGCTCTGTTTCAGGGCGAGGTTTTTGGGTGTGTGTCTGTCTCTGTGCCTCTGTTTGTGCATTTCATGTCGCTGTCACACTTCCTGCTATTGCATCGTTAGCTGTGGCTTTTTATTAGCCTCTGGTGAGTTGGAGGTGGGAGGGGGGTCAGCATCGCTCCGGCAGTAAACTAGCGTAGCCGTCAGTGCCGCACAAAGGAACAAACACCCCATTAAACCGAGGCCTTCACATATTACTGTAATAAAAGCCCCTGCTCTCGCCTTTATGGGCTTTTTAATTATGTCTATTCGTCTTCCTGGGCTTGTGAGCAACAGTTCATGATGAGCCCCATTTCAGGAATACTTCTGCCACTGGCAGGAAGCTGGAGGGGGGGAATTAAAGGGAAAAGGCGAACATGGCCTGGAGCTAAAATATGACCATTGTTACTGGGAAGCTATTTTATGTTTTAGCTCGCAGCATGGAGCCAATGACGCTGCTTTTTCATGCCAGAGTTTCTTTGTTTTAGATGTGGAGTGGCACAAAGAGGGAAAAATCTCATGCAGCTTCAGTGAATTACATGGTAGCTTTGTGGTAATGGTGTGTGTTAAATCATCTCCCTGAGTTGAGGGTAAAGTCTGGACCAGCTGCATGCTCTCTAGGAAAATTAACCAAACTGATCATCCATGCCTAAATTTAAAGTGTTCATTTTTGCTCATTTAATCGTTGCACCTTCACTTTATTAATATTTGCACATCCACAATAATACAAAGCTTCCAAACAACTCACAAATTACAAGACACACCCCTGCACCACATGCAAACGAGTTATATTCAGCAAGGTTTTATTTCTCCGCATCATGCCTGACAGAGTGTGTTTACTCTGGCTGCACGGTATTAAAGCACGCTGATTTATAGAGCAATATACACTCCTCATTGTGAACACTGCATCCAGTTTATAGCCTGGTCATTTTCTGCAAGGCCGGACACGACAGCTTAACCCCTTTTAACCCTGAAGGACTATAACATGTAACCCTTAAACACAGTGCAGAGGGGACGCAGATGCAAACAAGGACTGACTTCTGCAGCGAAAAAAAGTATCTGCTTAAAAGCAAACCGCCCTTAAATAAAAGTTCTGACAGTTTGCAGGGAGGGGCTAATATGTGAAATATGCAGCTCGGGATGTGTGCCTTTTTCTTAAGCCTTTAATATAAAGATTACTTTGTTGTGTTTGACTGAACCCACTAAAGACCAAATAAGTCAAAATTATGGTTGGATATGTTTTATTGTCTCTAATCAGGTACAAACAGCATGCCCAGTGGGTTTTTGCAACCTGCTGTAAATGACAGCACCCATAAAAAACAGCAACACCGCAGTCAGTGCTGCACCTACTCCACACATCAGAGCGAGAGAGGAAGAGGAGGCTGAGGAGAGAGGATAAAACATCGCTGACATTAGCTGCAGTATTTAAAAGCTCCAGTGAAGAGTGTTTGAGTAGTCATGAACAGACTGAAATTAATGGATCTTTATGGAGCAGAAAAGCAAACATGACTATCAGTTTGATATAATTTTGCAGTTCCTGGAAATGATGCTGCAGAACCAGTGTCGGACAGGCAGACAAAACTCAAATGCAGCTGTTTAAAATCATGCAAAGATGTATGAAAGTTTTATTTTTGACTGTTAAGAGAAAGCAGGAGCGTTTTTTTAAGATATGAGGTATCACTTTGTCCTCAAGGGGGCACCAAAGTCAACACAAAGTGAATTACAAAGTTTCAAGCTGAAGCAGCGATAAGGAGATGAAGGCAGAAAATTAGGCTATGTTCACACTGCAGGTCAATCACGATTTTTTTAACCATATGTGACACATATCAGATTTTTTCATGTAAGTGTGAACAGTGCAATTCTGATTTTTTCAAATCAATTTTCAAAATTTTTCACATCAGGTATCTGATGTGACTGCTGGCGTCGGACTTGCTTCGTAGAATAGGCCCCTGGTCGCGTTCATCCGACCTATACGTCATCAATATACGACAAACGTCACCATTGTTTGACAACACGAACAGGCGCGGAAAGCAATTCGTGCTTTGTGCGCATGTGGGTCACTCCACGGACGCATTCCGTTCATATTAGATGCCCCATTCGTTGTTGTAATGTGAACGACCGCACAAAAAGATCGGATTTAACAAAAAATCTGAATTATGCGTCATAACCTGCAGTATGATCATAGCCTTAGGTGAAAAAAAAAGAGGGGGATCCCATGTTACCATTTGGAGTTACTCCCTGTGGAGCTGGCTCAGGAAGAAGCGCCACCTGCAGGACTTTCTCCTTCAGCAGGATGGGACCCAGAGCAGCTATGCCTTCCCACTCCGGTTCTACATCACGCCCTGCAAAAAAACGCAAACCAATCAGTGAGTTTAGCCAGCTGATGCATAGTCCTGATTGAAAACATTGTTAAAAGGGACACACACAAAAAAAATCAGTCTGCTAAAGATGCAGAAAGCATACTTAGGCAAAGTAAAGCACAAACGCTGGTTTAACTAAGTTTGTAGCTTCTACACCAACATGAAAACTATCAATACATTTTGATTTTGATTTTGATTACTGGACCACAAGTGTTTAGTGTGCATCCCGATGTGTAATAGGGTGTTGCGTCTATTAACTGTACCTGCATTTGCTGCAGGACTTCTCCTCTGTCTCTGCAGGCTGCAGCTGCTCTCACAGCAGTCACACACATTATTGTCTCCACCTGATGCCACCCATCTGTCTCCACCCACAGCCACAGAAAACAGGTATCAGACACTGTACGAGTCTTGTCATAACATTAGAGATACACGAAAAATTGTTTGAAAGAGAAATACCATTGAGTGCCTGCAGGATTGATCGGACAGTAACATGAGAGACATTAATCTGAACTTCATCTTTTTATGAATAATCCGACCTTTTTGCTTCAGTCAGGTATGAACAGGCTTTGTGCTGTGAGTTCACAGGGACAGAGACAGATGTTGCTTTGAGATGACAAGTGATGTAGAGCTGTGAGAAAGTGAAGAAACATATAAACTCCATTAATCATAGATTACTTACACTGCCCAAACTGCATCTTTACCAACTAAAGGTTCTTACATACCTAAAAATACACCAAAAATTCACCCCAAAATGAGAAACTTTCCTCACAGCGATCTTAAGTGTTAAAAAAAAAACCTTTTCCCTCCTCTCACTGATTTTCTTTTTTACTTGGCACTGAATTATCCTCTTCATTCCATCTTTATTCTTCAATGCAAATTAAGAAATCTTCCTAAACTTCCTTCTATATCCAGGGCCATCGTACTCTTCCATATTTGGTTCCAAACCTTGATAAAATCTCTCAAAACAGCCTGTTGTACTTGAAAGTTGGCTTTCCTGTTTGGCGGAATCATCACTGCTAATTTCATTTGAAGAATTCATCCAAAACTTAAGATTGCAGGAGTTATTTATAAGTTCACATTGGCTCATATTTATGGCGCAGCTCTGCTCTGACTTCACGAACAGCGGATATTAAAGTTATTTAGTTTAGACGCCACCTGAGAGGACGTTCATTTCCTCACATTGGAAAGTGTTTGCTGCAGAGTAACTGAGAGGATTACAGCCTCTGAATAACACTTACTAAAGTGTTCATTATGAGCCAATAGAGCCACTAAAAAAGGTCAAAGTAGCACCCAAACTGGCGTGAATCAAGCCAAAAGCAGCCTGAGATTTAAAGTCTGACGTCATAAGACACGACGAGTTGTTTGAAAGTGTGTAAACACCTCTCTTATACTTTCTGTACTTACTGAATTTCTCTGATCTTGGTGGAACTTGAAGGCTTTCAGCTGGAAGTGAAGTTTATCCTCCTGGCTCCGCTGCATGAAGTAAGACTTGGCTCCTGTCAGCTTAGCATCACTTAAACACCTTAAAAGGTAAAATACAGACGCAGGATTCAGACTTATAAACATATTCCTGCTCTTCACGGGACAATAAATGCTCTTAAAAAAGGTGCAGAGCTGCACATTTCAAACTTTAATCTTAAGTATTATGACTGGCTGACTCTTCAACACAAACACAACCTCTTAAAATGTTTATATTCTGGTTTAAGTCACGTTTATTTGGCGTTTTCTCACCCGTGGTTACTGATGAAGGGGTAAATAAGTTCAGAGTCAAGGTCAGGAGTCACGCCGGCGACGCAGCTGTCCACATACACCCTCAATGGTATGTGGTGGCCCTGCATGACCGCTGCTTCGATGTGCATCACGTCACTCAGGAAGTAAACACTGGAAGCCCTCTGCGTCTGCCAGTCCTCTAATCGAATACAGAAGAAGTGGAAAAATAATGCTGGGGCCATCGATCTGATTAGATGAAGCTTAAATGATGCCTGTGAGGGAGAGTGGGGCTGTGAATAGGAAATAGGTACTGGAGGAATAAGAGAAAAGTGCTTCAAAAAAGGAGCAATAAATGAATTACAGATGCAGCATCATTATTAACCTGGATAGGAAACAGATGCCTGAAAAGTAGCTCCAAACTTTCATTACTTCCTTTCCAAAATGATGCTAACAAAAGTTTTGTGCAGCATGAAGCTTGGATTAATTAGAAAACATAATCAACAGTTTATTGATCACATTATCAGGTTGGATGCAGCCTGTGAGGCCTGTAATTTCAGCTCATCACCATGCATCAAAAACTTTCTGTTTAGCATCTTAAACAGTCGCAGAGAAACTCCGCAAGGCCTCCGTGTGATTGCAATTAGCCGCCATCGCTTGGGAAATTAGCCACAACCTTCTGCTGCAAATCAGCTGAAGTTTTGTTGTTTTTTGACGCGTCTTCGCCCACCTGTCATGAGGCGCAGGGAGAAGTGCAGCCGCTGTTCCGCCAACGTGTTGGAGGCGAATGTTGTCCAGGTAGGCCTCAGGACGTCGCTGCTCACGTAATGTCTCCTGTGAGGACAGTCACAGAAAGGATGTGTATTTTTAAGTGAGATGTACTCAGAAGAGCGTGTTTCTCACTCATTATTTTTGCTAAATAACTCTCTACACTGACATGTGGAGCCTCCTACAGTAGATATACTCAAACTCCATGCATCCATTTGTCGCCATCACATGCAAAAACCAGAGTAATATTGATCAGTATTATCCAAAGCCTCACCTAAGGTAGTGACACTGAATCACCACCTCTGCATGGTTGCTTCTTAAAATGAAGGTGTTGTCTATGGGTGTCGGAGAGTAGATCAGAGAGAAGGAGTAGATGAGGGCGTCTTCAGTCATCTAAGGAAATCACAAAACTGTTATTATGCTCACGAGTGACTTCTTTTGAGCTTTTTCTAATAGCACAAGGGCAAAGCAAATGAAGATGACAACTACGTTCTGTGTGGATTGAAATAAGAATAGTCAGAGGGGCGAGGGACAGATATAAAGCCAGTCTGTTTGCTCCAACACAACCTGATATTATGCAAAATCTATGGCTCCACATGTTTTAATAACACAAGCCAGTGATGTGACTGACATTTTTTTAGTTGGCATTATTGTCCTCTTGATAATACAGCATACATTCACCCACTGAGCAATAAATGGCTATTAGACGCCTAGTTTTTTTAAGACCTAATTTCATCCGTCCAGATTCTGTGTATTTTTAGACGGAATTTAGACGTTTCACTTTAACCCATTATTCGATAACTATTTATTTCAAAAAGCAACTGTGAGTTGCATAACTCATCTCCAAGTACTTAACCAAAATAATAATGATAGCCGTTGAGCAATTTAAAGTGTAGTATAGTTATAGCCCAGATTTAGATTTGGTCTGAACTTGGTCTAACTTTAGACGTCTTAGGAAACTTTCAATTTAGACCTGTGGTAGCCTGATTTTAGACCAGTCGTCTAGGCTACATTTAGACGTCTATTAGACCTCTTTTAGACCAAAAAATGCTCACTGGGTAAATATTTGTCTTATTATGCAAAGCTCCCTTTCAGGAAGTTGAAGACTAACCGTCATCATGCTGCCGCAGCCGTGCAGCTCAGTCTGAAACTTCAAGACGTGGCCGCCAGAGTCGGCTGCAGCACAGCCCCCTAATGTCAGATCGCCTGGACGGATGAACTGACCGTTACCTGAGGACAAAGAAGCAGTTTGAATCAAGACCATTACAGAGAGGCTGTTTCTTTTTCAGCTCCTGTCAATAACACTCTGGTGTGGGACAAGGTTCCCCCTCTGCAAAGTCAGCATTTGAGCTCTAAAGAGAAAGAACACTTGTTCTTAGAGTGAGGAAATAAAGGGAAACAGAATATTGAATGCTGTGCTGTTTGCTGTAATCAGCACAGAGAGTCTCATCCTCACTGAACCATTACTGTCCAATTTAGACCTCTAACCTGAGCTTGTACTTTTAAAGACACAAGAACAAAAAGCTGTTAGCCCAAAGCAAGTAATCTGATTGGACGAGGGGCATCCAATGAGTGCTGATAGAGTAGAACAGTATTTATTTATCACTCTGCTGCAGGTGTATACATGCCAAAACCACCTTAGTGCCAATAATAACAGTACTCCCAATGTAAACAAAACTCCGCAATCATTGGATTCAAACAGACGGATATTACCCAAGAAGTTCTGTTTGGCCTCTACGGTGACCTTGTCTTCACCACATCGCACTGTCACACTGTCAGCAGGCACATGAACCCGCTGCTTGAACTCCACCTGCACCAAAGTATCAGTTTAAGTCCATCAAACTCAACTTTAAAAGTAAAAAAGGAAGAAACTCAGGGTTTTTGATGTACCTTTGTTCTCTCTTTGACAGGCGGGTTGAGATCAGGGCCTTGAATCAATGTCAGAAACTTCTTCACATGGATGTTTTCCCACTCCTCCAGCTGCTCCCAGGTCGGCCCTCTGGCCTCCCACCTCTGCAGGTTTTCAAAACCTTGCTCCACCAAATTCTGGACCGGTTTGTGTTTCCTCACAGCCGGGTTCCAGATCTCGTGGACCTTGAGCCGATAGCTGACAGGAGAGCGGACTGGACCGCTGTGCTTGGTCCGGTTTGACTGATGACCTGTCGTCTGCAGAGACCTCGGCAGCTGTGAGGCTGATTTCTCTCGTTCTTGTGGGTTCAGAGTTTCATTAGAGTTTAAGCTGAGAGAGTTTTGTGCAGCAGCAGCTGAAAAGAGGAGGACAAACTCAAATAAAACCACTTCCCTGAACCCCATCACTATGTTTCCGATCAAACCTTGAATGTTAGGAGTTTCAGAGGCTTGATGCTGTCTGTCTTCAGACCAAATCTCAATGAAGAGGACTGGATTTAGACCCCACCCACTCCTAATGACTTGATTGGACTCCAGCCTGCAGGAGAAAAGCTCTGACACTTGTTCTCTTCTCTTTTTGAAGTTTCATTAATGTCTAAAAGTGAAAATACTCAAAGAGATCATGCTGATCCAACCAAACTCAGCTCTTTTTTTGCACGTATTTCCAGTATTTCCAACAAAATCCTGCAAAATAACGTTCATTTTTAATAAAAGTTTCCTGCACTTATTTGTATGAATTTTTTTTAAAGATAAGTTGTCTGTGTGACCGTGCAATGCGATTTAATTTTTCATCTTTTTGTTTTGTTGTTGTTGAATTATAAGGGATATGGAGCTGCTCAACCCTCCCCTTGTTTTAACTATTGTTTAAAGATAATTTTAGAGACATTTTTTCACTTTAGTTTAGAGTCGCCTTTCGTTGTGTTTGTTTCTTTGAGCAGCACTCCACATCTCTGTGTTCCTCGCCTCAACTTTTTCTTAAACATTGTTAATTATTTCTTTCCGATATGGATTTCTTGGGGCCAATGCCTCCGCATCTGAACTCACGTTACTCATTTCCGGTCCGGTCTCATCTGGAGACATGCAGCTGCCTCAGTGAGAGAAGTAGCTCGATCACATTATGTGTATTGTTGTTTATTCTACCATTACTGGCACGGCTAACAGTGTAGCAAGGCTGATAGCAGATGGGAACTCCGATGAAGATTGTCATGAGGTCATTGCATCATCATTAGGATAAGTCGGGGAACTTTTCAAATGGCGGAACATTTTCAAAGTGAATCCAAATCTTAGTCTCTGCATTTTATTTCTGAAAATATCGGTGAAAATCGACAAGTTTTGGCTGATTATCGATTAGTCTCAAACGAGCTAAAATTGGCCAATTTAATCGACCTGCCGATAAACCGGTCAGGCCCTAGTTTTATGTTGCATCCTCTACCCTCACGAGCTGGGTTGTAACAGTCTAGTAGGCAAAGTAAGGATTTCTATCCATTTAAACAACAGTTAACAACAGTAGAGCAAAGCCTGAGGTGTCATAAGCTTTTAAATGAAAAATGATCAATATACCTTAAAAGCATGTTTTGGGCCTGGAAGAGGAAGCTGGAGGGAATTTAATGCATGCAAAGAAAGCATGCAAATTGCAATGAAAGCCCCAACCAGGATTTGAACCCGGAACTGTCCCGGTGTAAGGCAAACCACCCAAAAGCTTCTGTTCTGAAGCTAATAAAGACCTTAATGAACAGACATACAATACATCTGACCCTAACAGCACGTGGCGTTGACTGCCCCCCTGAGACGAATCACTCCTTGCCCTCAGGGAGCTGAAACCTGCAGAGGGTTTTTTTTTTTTAATGCTTTTCAGCTCGTACTTGAATGTCGAGGTCAGCAGTCTGCAGATCATAAACTCAGATTTATGATCCTGCTTGGAGAGACTTCACAAACGTCACCAACGACAAATGTGGGAGCGTGTGCGTGACATGTGACAGAAGGCAGAGGGCGGGGCTTAAGACAACAGGCATGTCAATCACACATTGACGTACAGGGTTTAAATCTTGCAGTTATGAGACAACACCTTCAACTGCTGTGGTGCTCAGATGGGGATCAGATGTTGTTGTTAAAGTTGAACTTGATTTAAAAAAATGTTTATGATGGCCCACAACAAAAGCCATTTCTTTAAAAAAAGTGGTGTAGCTTTTAGCAAACTTACCTCTAATAGAAAAAGTGCATTTGTTTGGCACTATTTAAAGCAGCGTATTAATGCACATTTGATGCCAGTGAGTGCACAGTTGCAGAAAAGTGCTTTGGATTGATTTTTTTGGTGCCCATTTTCTTGTAAAGTGAGTCTTATTGATGTTTTTAAAAAATAAAGAGCATTTATCTGTGGCACATCCAAAGTTTACTGCTCTTTTTTTCTAACTTGTGGACAACAAGATGTGTTTTTGCACCTTCAAGCTCCTGTAATGACTTTGTAGCTGGTTATGAAACAGACTAAAATCAATGCTTAATGTGTCTGTATGACCCTGCAAGAGAGAAGATGACCAACAGAAATCAAACAATTGTTGCTATGTGATCATATTCAGTGTTTAAAACCACTGGCAGGAGATACAGTCTTAGGGATTGAAATATGTGCTGCATTTTCCATGACGAAGATTTTCAGTGGGTGAATGCTTTAAGTGCTGAAAGAGAGTGGGAAAAATGAGTGGATTTGATCAACAGTACACAATGTAAGGGCCCGACTGATATGGATTTTTTTGGGCCAGTTGCCGATTATTGGGGGGTTATAACCAGGTTATAACCAGGTAATGTTTCAGGTTATAACCAGGTTATAACCTGGTTATATCCTGAGACATTACCTGGTTATAACCTGGTTATAACCTGGTTTTAACCTGAAACCTTCCCTGGTTATAACCAGGTAATGTCTCAGGTTATAACCTGGTTATAAGACATTACCTGGTTATAACGTGGTACTGTGAGAAGTTAGTGGATGAAGATTGTCACGAGGTCGCTGCGCCATCTACAGGATAAATCGGGGAACTTATCAAATGGCAGGACATTTTCGAAGTGAAACTGAATCTTATTCTCTGCATTTTATTTCTGAAAATATCGGCGTTTTGGCAGATTACTGATAAGTCTCAAACGGGGTAAAATTGGCTGATTTCATCGGCTTGCCGATAAATCGGTCGCGTCCTACATAATATCATTACAAGATTCAGAGAATCATGAGAAATCTCTGATGGTCCTGATCTTGAGGCCTTCAGGCAGCTCTACATTAAAAACAGACAGGACTCTGCAGTGGAAATCACTGCATGAGCTTAAATCACATTCCAAAACCAAAGCCAACATCCCAGATGGTACTGGGATCATCAGAGTCCATGACATGAGTAGCTTCCACATCTGTGAAGGCTCCACTAGTGCTGAACTATATCCACAGGTTTATGATCAACATCTGCTGCCATCCAGACGATGACTTTTTCAGGGAAGACCTTCAGTAGATATCAATGCTAATAGAAGTTAATATGAAGAAACTTCTGTTTGAAAAGCTGAATTTGTTGAATTTTTTTCTTGTTGGAACAGACACAGTAATCTGGTCTGACCTACAGGAATACATTACAGCTCCTCTCTCTGTCAGGATCTCCCTGCAGACCCCAACAGAGAGGCTGCTATTGTCAGGAACCGGCTTTTATCTTCTGCTGATCAGCCACAAAACAAAGAGAGGAGGTGTGTGTGTGTGTGTGTGTGTGTGTGTGTGTGTGTGTGTGTGTGTGTGTGTGTGTGTGTGTGTGTGTGTGTGTGTGTGTGTGTGTGTGTGTTGTTCAGAGGGGCTGGAGTGAAATCAGTCCATCCCTGCCAGTCAGACCCCCTCTGCTGCTGATCTCTAACTTGGTTAGCTGCCTCTAATTTGGCCCCTGGAGGGTCCTAATGTGGCCCCCTCGAGGGCTTCTGAAAGGGGCCTGGCTGCCTCTAAATCCACACACACACACACACACACACACATAAACACACACTCACACACAGCTGCCACTCCCATCAGCCTCTGTTTCCAATAATCCTGCTGCATTTGGAGACAAGGACAGGATGATGCAGGTAAACAGGCATTTTCTCTGTTTAGATGATAAACACACACACACTCACACACACACAAACATCCACCAGATGGAAAACTACGCCACAGATGCTCAATGACAGTTACACACTCTCGTACACACACTCTTCCTGTCCCTGGTTTCGTTTTGCTGACAGCACAAAGTCATGCAAACGGCTCGATTTGGCCCTTGCCGCTCTGCACCATACGGATAACGGTGATGGAGGCTCATTAAAAACATGTAGTGGGAGATGGATTAGTTAGACCCTGCTGTTGTGGTGGGCGAGCAGCATTCAAGATCAGCGGATTTCTATGTGTTTTGTCAGCGAAGAGGTTTGCGTGGGACAGGGAGTTTTTTTTTTTTTTTCACAGAGGGATATTTTGTCTTCCAACATTCACTGGCTCCGTTTTCACTGCTTCTGTTTAGAACTATCTCTGCATGTCGGTTGTTTTTACAGGGAACAAACATGGAGATGCAGGGGTGTAAAAATGGGGGGAAAGGGGTGCCGAGGACCCTCGTATGATCTGAAATAATAGACTAAACAGTCCTGGGTAATCAGCATATAACGTTACAGATGAACAACAACTTAAGAAATAATGACATGATATGCTGCAGACAAACCTCCGTGGCTGATACTGCTGGCTGTTGTATTTTGTGAGTGTTTACGATGGAGCACTTCCCACGGTTCAGATACTAGCCTCCTCTACAGCGAAGGCTTTGCTGATATCGGTGCAGCAGACCCACTGGTTATTTTTTATTTGCCACGGGTAACACTTCGGAACCCGGCGGCTACTAGCTAACTAACTAACTAGCTAACCAGCATTCGCGATAACGTTCGCAGTAAAAGACAAACAGGTTACCCACAAAAATGAGAATCAAAGGCTGGTCTACTGAAGGAAAAGTTCTTGTTTGGCCACCCTAGTAGGGCTTGAATGTCCTCTAACTTTATCAGCACAATTAAACGATAAACCAGAGGGGGAAAAAGTTCAGAAATATTATGGAAGTGATTTCTATAGTGCTGTATCTGACGTATTGGGTGACTTTCCAAACTGTCATATTTCGCTTGTTAGGAGAAAAACCAGGCTGTCTGTCATGAAGCTGAAAATGAGAAGCAGGGGAACAAGTGTGAGAGTGAGAAGAGAAAGTGTGGCAGCCTGAAAGAAAGTAGAGTCTCACTTTGAAAGAGGAGAAAGAAAAAAAAGTGGGAACAAAGAAGAAAAGTGAGGCTGGGGGTGTTTGAACCTCAGGGTGAGGGAGGCTGCAGCGCCGCACGTCCCGTTGGGACCGACGAAAAATAACATGGGCCAGCAGCAACCATTCCCAACACGTCACCACACACGGGAACATGCACAAACACACAGACACGCAGGGAGCTAATGGACTGTTATTAAAAACATGCATCACGCCACATCACCGAGCCACCGCACACATCTGCACGGCACTTCCACACACACCGGGGATAATGATCTCCCGGCACTGCAATAACATCTGATGTATCATTTAGCTGAGAGCTGCGGTGACACAAACACTCCGACGCTAGTGGCTAATTCTGACATAGGCTGAAAAACACTCTTTCTTCTCTTCTCGACCTCATTTTTATCTCAACATCCCTGACATTTCTCACGAACGGGTTCTCGTCTCGCTCAATAGCCTGGAAGCAGCCTTTGTCATAATATAAAGGTCTGCAGCGGTTTGATGGACAGGTGTCCTCACCCTAGAGAATCCTGAGCTGACCTTTGACCTCCAGTTCTGCCCTACACCATGAGCCCTGAAGTTTCTCTCGAGGGAGGGACTTTTTATTTTTCATGCTATCTGATTTTGGAGCTTTAACAGAATTCGATGATATTTAACTTTGGTGTCACACTTCCTCTCTGTCTTTTTTTTATTCCCCGGGCAACCTAATTTCCATTCCCCATCTATCCACCAGGGGTCCTGGCCTTTTACTCATTTCTACTGACTTTCTGAGCCATCACTCAACTATTCCAACTTCTCTTGATGGCCTTGATAAAAGGGTACCTTTCTCTTGTTTGGCATTACTACTGAGTTATCCCTCCCCAGTGCCCTCACATCGAAAGAAAAGCCATTAAAGTGCCCTTTCAATGCCTTTGAGTTACATAAAACAGTTGGAAAGGACCCTCCCCAACGGTGGAAATCTCATGGAATAATATACCCTGTAAAATGTCAACAAAGTGACTTCTGGATGCTATTTTGGTAGATAAAATGTAAAACAGGCCCTCCAGTTTTTCTGTTTTAGCAGAAAAATGTAAATTGTTGCTTTTAAGTAATGCAATTTAGTTGTTTTTTAGTACCATCTGGTTTTGTAAATGAAAGTAAAAAGCAGTTCCCTTCTGATCCTCTGACAAAAAGGACATTCATAGAGGCTTTGTCTCTCATTGGGAAAGGGAAGAGATGTGTTAATTTGTAAGAGACTATGGCTTTGTCCAAAATAGATCCTATATAGGCGACTATATGGGGGTTAGCGCCATTTTGAGGGGTGTCCGAAACCTGAGTGATCAATTCCAGTGCTCCATATAGGAGACTCAAAATTTTCCATAGAGCATTGCAAAATGTAGTGACCATCCGATGGTCACTCACCGGTGGTGGGCATCCGGTCATGCATTGCATCATGCCATGTACATTGTTATGTAGTGCCTGAAACCTCCAGTGATTGAGCTCACTACATAGTCAGCCGTATAGTGAAACCCCATATGGGGGTTAGGGATTGAGTGATTCATTTCGGACACAGCCTATGTTAGTATATAGTTCCTATAATTCAAAGATAAGTTCCTTTGCGTAAAATTGCAAAGAACTGTCTTGTTATCTAAAGAATTAAGATTTGACACTCTTTTTGGAAATCAAGGATGATGCATCCTCAACTCTGAAGAGGAGAGGAACCAACATGTATATGTATATTTGGGGGATTAACCTCCATGCTGCTGTTATGTTTATTTAAACTGCATGAATCACCAGTTAAACCCAGTCTATTAATATCAACACAGCAACGTTTGGGCACCTCTCCTAATTAAAAACTTATTAAAATTTGAGCAACTTTCCAACTTATTTTTGGTACCGTTTTATATTCAAATGTGAGTGATAAGTCCTATTTTGAGTATTTGTGTCCCTGATATGCAGTGCAGATGAACTTTTCTCACTTGTCACTTGTTTCCTTGTCCCTCGAGGGTGTGTATGAGCGTAGGTGTCAGTGCAAATGCATATAGATCGATGTTCGTTTCTAGGTACTGATTTTTCTGGGGTTATGTTGCTATTAATATGTGAGTAAATATAACTTTAGTGAAGGAGGGATGGAAAAGGTTTGCAGCTGGCAGTGCTCAGACAATGAGGACTGAGTTTTAGTGAAGCTGGAGACGTCTTGTGCTCTAGAGTCTATAATTTCATAATTACAGAATATCTGAAATCCTAAATCCTGTTTTTGCAGTCTCCCATACTCTTAAATAATCTGCTCTAAGGTTACCCTGTTGCTCAGACTGAGCAGAGGAAGCTATAAATCAAGTGCTACCTCGGATGCAGTTTCTCAAGGCAACATAAGATATTATTTCTCTGCACAGTGGAGAAACTCTGCTTCTGTTGCCTGTTGCCAGCTTCAAATCTGCTCAAAATAGCATCTTCTTATGTTGCAGGAGGAGCTTTAGCAGTTTCAATAGATGTTACAAATTGCTCTGACACATTTTTTGCTCTTGGAAGTTACCGCTACTCCTGTGAGGACGATTTTGCTTCATGGAGAGACAAGCTGTTTCTTTTCAGATCAGTATATTTCCTTTGAAATATCCTCGCCTGACAGCCTCTCTTTTGTGCAGCCTTTTCAGAAAGGAATCTATGAAATGTTTGCATTATGTATGTTTAAGTTCCCATCAACCTGTTCTGGATGGAGATTCCCACCTTAAACTGTGCTGTCACTTTAAAACACCTGCTACGACATGGTGAAAAATAATCTGCATTCACAGATTTGACGGACATATCATGAACCTGTATTTGAGTCTCGAATTTAGTACACAAAGTGTTCACGTTTGTGGTACATTTGCTGTGAAATCTTACAGGCTTTGGGATCAGCAGAAAAAACTGTTTCTATGGGCAGAACACAACCCGTAGTGATGACATCCTGACTCTGGTCTGATGGCTATTACAACTAACTACGCCGGGATGAGGCCTCTGTGTAACTTACTATCTACAGTGAAACTAAGACTACCAAACAGGTGAAGAGGAGTTTGTTTAATATATGTGTAGTAGGATGATGTGTTTGATCCTTAATTGGAAGAATTGTATTTGCCTGTTGTCTTACGACCAGGGCCGTGCATATATTGTTGTCATTGCTGGCACATTTAATACCTGCTTGGTTACGTGGGCCTGATCGGTATGTATCATAGACTGTAAATACTATGGACGACTTGGTTCCGCCTTCCGCCAGTATACGGATTTGAAGTCAAAAAGCTCTTGGTGATTCCACGTCTTCTCTCCATTTCCTAAAACAAACAATGCGCAGTAGCGTTGTACGCACTCCACCACTTGCACAGTAGCATTGTGCGCATTCAGCGGGAGAGTCGCTGTGATCACGCTCGGCTCAAACAGCGTACCCCCAGGTGAGCTACGCAACCCCTGAAGGCCCATAGGCTGTATCAGGTGTTAATCAAAGAAAAAATGAACCCCCTAATAACTTTTAAAAATGGAGCTGTACAGAAAAATGAGGACTTGAGCACAAACCAGGCTTACAATAACTACACGTTAACATCACAAGCAGGGGGAAAAAAATTATGTTCTATGTAATAGATCTCTAAAGTTTATCCACAGCTCCATAAGCTTTGCTGGTGGAGGTGGGATTAATGACCTATACTGCAGCCTGTCATCAGAGGGTGCTGTTCTCAGAGTGGCTTCACCCAGAGAGGAGGTAGACGCGTCCATCCCATATACAGTCTAGGGCAGAGGTTCTCAAGTCCAGTCATCGAGGCCCACTGTCCTGCATGTTTTGGATGTTTCCCTGCTCCAACACACCTGATTCAAATGATCAGCTCGTTAGTAAGCCATTACAGAGCTTGATAACGAGCTGATCATTTGAATCAGGTGTATGCCTTCCGACAATATGACAAGCCTGTACCTCCATCTTCTGCTCCTCTGAAATGAACCAGAGCTGATTTTAGTTTGTTTTAGTTTTTTCTTTTCTTCTGTTTTCCTCTTGGGTTTTTTCTGGGTTTCTTTTCCTTTATTTGTGTTTGTATTTCTTTGGTTTGAGTTCATGGGGAACATCTTTTGTCTTAAGTTTGTTTCCATAGACTACCATTGAATCTTTAGAATCTTTATGAATTCTTTAGTATTTGGTCAATTATTTGTTTTTGCTTATTCCTTTTTTGCTCAACTAGGTCAGAACATCTTATTTTCTAAATGGGCTTTATGCACACCTCCACTACTTCCTGTCTTACATTATTAGACAAACTGATTAATCCAGGTGTGACTGATCATTGTGACTACTCTGACACACCTGGATTAATCAGTCTGTCCAATAATGGGAAATAAAGAAGCTGCATTAAATTCAGGAGGTAGTGGATTGGAACCCATATAGAACCCATTATGGGTTCTGGTCATTCGATTTTGTTGTTCAGGTTTGGTTATTTTGACAGCATGTGTCCAACTGGTTGGAGTTTTTTGGTTGTTGTCATTTATATTGTTTATGTAATTTGAGTTATTTTGGGTTTGTCATTTTTCTTTGAGTTTGAGCCCACTAATCTCTTTTTTGTGTCCTTTTTCAGTTGCTGAGAGCCAGCGGTGGTGGTTCACCCTTATAATGTGCTGTATCCCCGGTCCTCAGTTGTTACACTGTGTGAATTTTGGTGTTATTGTCACCTCCTTTGACTCACCGCACCTTGGTAAGATTCAGCTCCTAAAAAAGGTTCCCCCTTCCCTGAGTGGGTGTGATATTTTATTGAGGATTTTTTAAAATAAAGGATTTCTTTCTTTTTAAAATGAAACGTCTCCTGCTTCTTTTAAAGGCAGAACAAATCTGAGTGCTTTAAAAAATTTCCCTCAAAACTAATTCCTTGGGCGAAAATACCAAGGTGGCATTATTGGCTTTTAAAATCATCCAAAAACAACTAACATCTTAACCAAACTAAAATCTTTCATTTCACCCCTTGACCTGCCACATATGTAACAGGCAAAATGAAGGCATGCATGTTGCAATCATTTCTAGAGGGGTGAGTTTTGCTTTGCTGTTGAACTTGCTGCTTGTTGTCTGTAATTGTTCAGCACAGAGTAGGAAGTCTTGGCTTGAAGATGCAAACTCTGCAAGCTGCACCTGAATAACAGGGAAAATTGGACACCATGGAGCAATAATTTGACCCAATGTGTATACTGTCACATCTCCTGATTAGTTAAGTTGTTTTTATTTCATCCCTCATGTTTCTTGTGTTTCCTGTTTTAATACTCACCCTTGTCTCTTGTTTCAGGTTCATTGACTTCCTCCTCCTTGTGTAACCTGCTCCCCTGATTACCCCGATGTTCTGACCTCATTTCAGTATTGTTCGACTTGGCCTCTTGCCTGTTGATTTGGATACCTCTGCCTGTGCTTTTTTGGATCCTGTGTACCAACTCTTTTTTTGATTGTGAGTTTGCTTCTCTTTTGGTTCAGTGTTAGCCTGTCTACCTTATAAGGGTGTATACAGTGTGCATGGAAAGGGACACTCACGCTCTCTAAACGCTTGAATCCCTCTCTGTTATGCTGCAACTCAAGCCTTTTGTTTAATAAACAATTTGTCAGTGATGTATTGAACGCTGGCTCTAATTTGATTGTGTGTGAAATGTGTATAAAGATGGCTGCCTCCTCCTCCTCCTCCTCCCTTGCTTCTCCGCCCTCCTTCTTGCAGGTGTGTGTTTTTGTCCTATGTGCATGTGCGTCTATGTGTGCAGGAATAAAGATGGAGGAGCAATCCTTAAGGGTTTGCAATTACATCTAAACGGCATAATCGGACATGATGGATGGCGATTGCCTCTGCACGATGTCTAGACCTCAGCCCCAGCAGTGCAACAAGGTTACAGGAGAGTAGGAAATGATGGAAGATTTAATAGTTTTGTTCTGCTTTTCTCTTTTGAAGTCCCTCATTGGTGACCTCAGCAACATTTGAGCATTTATACCAGACAAATCAGGTTATTTTCTGGGTAAAATGGCTTGAATAACTTAATAAATCTGCCATTTTCCTGCGATTCAGGCAGCCTTTTCAAGGTGAATTAAATGTTTTTTCTTTATTTTTCGTTAAAATCATTTTTCTTACCTGTAAAAAGTAAAAGAAATGTAGGATAATGCTCTCTTTTGTATCAAATAAAACAATACAGACGCTAATCTGGGTTTTAAAATGAGGAAAAAGACACTGCTGGGTTGCATTCTCACTTACCGACTTTGTCAGTAGGTGGCACTGTGGCACAAGAAGTTCCCAGCAGCACAGCTTTCATGAGGTTTAAGGAGGAACATGTAAACCTCATAAGTGCAGGGTTTGAAGGTAACATAAGGTGTGCAGCTCTGGTTTCTTTACATTCAACTCTTCTTCTTCCCTTATTATCTCCATGCTTTGTTCTTGTTAGAGAAGAGACGGTATAACACGGTCCAGGAGGCCAAAAGGGTTGATTTAGGATCTGGGGTAAGATGCTAAATGGACACCAAGATTTGATGATTTTCCTCATGGCAGGTTGTTGTGATAGTCATGCATAATTTAAACCTTTAGCCTGATGTGAACTAAGAGCAGTCAGGTGAATGAAATCTTGATTTTTATGGTAAATGTTCAGAAAGTAAGAAAGCACCATGTGTGTCTGTCAATCTTGATGGTGGAAAAGTCAAGTGTAGGACTACTGAAAGGGAGCATACATTGATTTTCCACTTTAAGGACTTTGACTTCATTCTGGTGATAAAACTCACTAAACTGATTGCCAGATTTCACTTGTAGTAAAGTAGTTTTACACGGTCTTAAAAAAGGATTTGAGCTCTTTTAATGCAGCTCAAAGGAATCATTCAGTCTTTATATAATGTCAGTTATAACCTCAAGACTTCTATTTTTATATTATTATGGTTCTCTGCTCTCCTCTGTCCTCCTGCTCTTTTCCTTGCTCTCCTCTCTCTATCTGATGGACAATGCTTTTGCAGAGACGAAAGACATTTCGACTATTTCTTGCTGCTTATATTTTTGAAGATTTTGGAGAATTCCCCTGTTCAGCGTGCTTTGTCTGGAGATTTTGCACTGAACAAGACCAGTTAGGAGATGCTGTCACCGCTCAAATTGTCACTGACGAAGAAGAGAAGAGTGAACAACACGGTGACAAAGCGACACCTCTACACTCTGTCAGACATCTTTGATTGTGCTTGTTCGTTTTGTGACATCACCGAGCTGGCAACGACGCCCAGCTTCCCCCCCTGAGAGCCTCATTACCCACAATCCCAGAGGTTGACTTGCAATGTTGTCATCACCTAAAACGCCACACTTTCTCCCTCCTTCTCCCTCCTCCTCCTTCCTGCCGTTCTGCTCGGCTGATCAAGCTGTCGCTCGGGAGAATCACACAGATGTTCAGCGTGGAAAAGAAACACAAACAGCTCAAAAATAGACATGATCCCCTGGTAGAGAAAACACACTTCATGTCTTTGGGTGTTGTTGTTGTCACTGCTGATGTGTAAAACAGAGAAGAAGAAGAGACAGAGGCATGTCGGCATTGTCAGCTTCTCATTCTGATCCGATCAACAGGCCCCTCATGCAGCTGAGACCACCTCACAGAACTGGAAATGAGCTCCAGCTCTGAACCCATTTGACTGCTTCTTACCTACAGGATGGCCGAGTTTTTATGCCAGCGCTGTGATCAGGTTTATGTATTTCCAGACACGACTGTCATCCACTTGATTTACACAGAGAGACAGAGTGTAGATGGAGAAAAGGCAACCTCATTGCCTCGTCTGAATCTTGCAGCTGAGCTTGACAAAAACTCTGCGTGTACAAACAGCGTGGTAGATTCAAAATGACTCCTCTTATTTTGGCCACCAGTTTCCCCTCTACAGTTGGCTTTTTCAAAACAGCATTTACATGTATGAAAGTGAAAAGTGCCACTTTTACTCTAACAGTCACAAACGGTCTGTATTGTGAGTTCTACCTTGAAAGGTAGTAAGTGGAACCAGCTTTGCTATGAGCTCGTGCACGCATGTAAGGCGGAGCCCGCCGCATCTGACCAATCGTGAACATTGACCAGTCTGGAGCGTCAGAGCAGGCTGGAGAGCGAAGGACTGCGTACTTTACAAACGAGGAGCAGGAGACGATCATGAGAAAGTACGAAGAATTCAAATCTATCATAAACCTCAAAAGCAACACCGTCGCCGCTGCAAAAGCACGGAAGTAATGCTGGCAGAAAATTGCTGACAGTCTCAATGCGTAAGTATAGTGCGCAAAAAATCTTTGATGGCATTGTCACCCTGAAATAGTACTCTTCAAGATGTGCTTTTAACAAGCACCAGACATGTCTAATTCATTTCCATGATGAATTCATTCATTTGTTCATTCCTATCGTGTTTACATTTTTTGTGTGATATGTCGGCCATATGAGCCTTTCATAAAGGTGGTCATCCAGAAAAGTAAGTGTGCACCGGAGTGCTCCTCGGACAATGCGAGCACCGAGATCTATAGGATCCTCCAAGAACGGACATGCCATTTTCTGAAAGAGCTCATTGGTCAGTGGGCGGGGTTTTTATACTCCGTGAGTTCAATCTGGAACCTAACCTGCACCGGAGCAGGTTAGCCGTTCAGCGTTCATTGCCATGGAGACTCGCCTCGCTAAGAAGTGAACCTGTGTCGTAGAACAGGAAACCCCGAACTTACCCTCAAAGTTACCTCGCTAAGCAGTAATCCTGCTTCGTAGAACAGGCCCTAGGTCTAGTTCAAATAGAAACACTTCTGTTACTTCTGTTGAGCCTGGTCCCAGCAGTGGAGACTTGCCTCTGCATATACATGCAACTTGCTGGAGTTGTTGCTCTGGACACAAATCCAAACTATCCAACACTTTTTCTCTTAAAATTCAGCAAAAAAAAGTTACCAGTCTTCTCAACTTGAGTCACTTTTGCACTTAAATTTCCTTCTCCTCCCCCCTGCCGCCTGACCAGCTCTCTGCTGATACTCTAAAGGTTCCTTTGGCATTAAAAACCAGCATCCCCCTCCTCCTCCTCCTCCTCCTCCTCCTTCTCCTCCTCTGCAGCCAGCCATTAAAATGCAAAAACACCCACGCCAATATGATCGTTGAAAACACGGCAGAAACAAACGACTCTGAGAAATAGCCGCTGGCAGAGAAATCATTCTCGTCCTTAATGTCTGCGGCTCACAGCTCTGACAGTGAAAAACTGAGCGGGGAGGAAAAGTAGTTTCACCCCCTCTTGACTCTCACTGTGACATTCGCGGAGGTATTTACCTTGTAAAGATCTTGACATTTCACTGTGCGCTCTAATAACATCCTGAAATATGAATAAGAGCGCAGAGAGTGGAGAGGAGCCCCGCAGAGCTTTTGTTAACAGGTATTGATTGATACTGAAGGGGAAGGAAGGAAGGAGCGGCAGGCCATGGGGAGCCACTCTTTACTGATCGTCTGTTAACCTTGTCAAAAGATCTCGCCCGCTACCTCAAACCGGCCGGGGGCATCCTGAGCGGTCATCAGAGAGGGTTGTGATTTCCTTATCAAAGCAGAAAAATCCAGCCTGAAGCATGATTCACGTTAGTCAGGAGATGTCAGACAGCTGAATCGATACCCGAGTGAAGAAAATAACTGAGTGAGAGGGAGAGGAGTGATACTGAAACACTGACGACTCTATCATCTCCACAGGTGCACAGGTCAAGCTGAATCTGTGAACAAGAGACTCATTACTGACACACAAAAGTGAGATTTGTTTGCTCTTGTTTAGAGATAACTTTGACATCATCTTCCACGTTATGTTCTATTTTACAGGAATTTGATTTTCACTTTGATTAGAAATATGTCGTCAAAGAAAAGGGATCATTAATGAAGAGAAACAACATAGTAGGCTGTGTTCCAGTGGCGGCTGTTACAACCACACTTCCATAAGAGGACGGGATGCTGTGTAAAAGGCTAGTTTGCCGAAAATGGTGCAAAGATGGCATCTCAGATGTTGAGACTGACAAATTTTTGTTGTTATAAAGGGAAGACCTCATATTTCAGCAAGACAACAGCCACGTTTACATGGGCAAAATTTCTTTATCTGATTAAACATTTGAGGGATCGGATAATCTGAATCCACTGTTTATATGGCACAAAATCAAATAATCTGATCATGACATGTATATTCATTTAGATTAGAAGCATTTGGACATGCCCAGAGTTGTCTGATTTCCCTAAAACAACTGCAGAAGAAGAGTTGTATTTACACCTGTGCTGTCAACAAACCAACAAACGCAGTCGTGGCTCACTTCATCCAATTCAGGAGTTTTCCCCCTGTTAAATGTTGTTACTTGATGGCACCCTTGCGTAATTATTAGACCAGTCGTCTAGACTACATTTAGACGTCTATTAGACCTCTTTTAGACCAAAAAATAGTCACGGCATCTGCGGTTGTGTTTTATGCCAGAGTGTTAATAATGACACCTCCTGTACTGACCTCAATAAATAAGCCAAAGTCATGTGTATAGTCAGTGTATAGTCAGTCAAAATTCGGATCGCAATCTTCCGATCAACATGTTTACATGTTTATTCTGATCGGGCATTTATTCTGATTATTTGTGCCCATGTAAATGCAGCTAATGACAAACCATTCCATTTGAGCTGAATCGGGATTACAACAGCATGGCTCTGTAGTAGAAGAGTCCTGCTGATAAACTGGCCTACATGCAGTCCTGACTTGACATCCATTGGAAACATCTGGAGCATCATGAAATGAAAAAAAAGAAGGACAAAGGAGACCCTGAAGTGTTTAACAGGCTCAGCAGCAACACGTGTTTTCTTTGATCATTTAAGTACTCTTGCAAAAACCAGCCACCCTCTATCCTTAAGTAAGCACAATGCTGGTGCCAGAGGCTGAATAAGCACTTTCTTTGTGATCTGATGTTATCTCTCTCAAAGTAAAAAGTTCTCCAAAATCTAAAAGCCTGTCATATTTTGTTAAGTTCAAATGGAGAGGAAAGGTTGGAGAAAGTAGTAGTGGACAGAGAAATGAGCAGAAAAATCAATAAAGGCTTAAGAGTCAACAAATGTGGGTGGTCAGTGTCATAATTCAAGCTCATTATCGCTGTGTTTGACTCCAGTGTTTGACCTTATACAAACGCCATCCAACACTCAGTTTTTTCAGCCTGGATGGTGAAATATTTGAGGGATAATGAGCAGTGCAGAAATTGTTCAGTTGAGCAAACTCGTCTGTTAATTAAGACAGACCCAGCCACAGTATAGCAAATCAAACCTGACAGGAAAACTGGAAAAACAAACACTACAGTCGATACGTTGGAGCGAAAAAGGCAATATTGAAGTTTCAGCTTTGCTTCAGGGAGGATTCTTTGTTTTTCTGTTACTCGTCTCTAATATCCTCCTGAAGGAAAGCAATATACTGCGCGAGAAATAAAGAAAGTCCTCGTCAGATTTCCATCCTTCCTCAGAGTCATTTAAAATTAAATTAAAATGACTGATGGCGCCCAATCAATGGCGGTAATTTCAGCAAATGATGCAGCACTGTTTCAAACTGTAGTAAAAGTATTGATTCAGCTGCAGCCTGCAGTCAGACATTTATCTTCCATTAAAAACAATCTCTTGTAATTACCTTAAACCGCTTTTTAGTATCATGGAAGGAGAAATTAGCCGCAGCTACAGTGTGCAACAAATCACATGTCATTAAAGTAAAATATATTAATGTATGCACTCGTCTCCAGCTCTCTGTGATTTGGAGGAAAATCAGTAATGTATGCACTCATTTTGAATTCCCTACGGTTCTTATAAATTACAGCAATCTCAGAGATCAGTTTTTACAGACAGGCTGCAGTGTGTCTTAGTTTAAACTATGCACTTTAGCACAGATCTGTCATACTAAAGAGTCCTGGAGCAAGACATATACCTCTGCATATAAATTATATACTGTAGATTGCTGCCAGTATGTGCATACAACTTGGCACCTCAAAATCTGGTGTGCAATATGTAGCATGCAGTCTTAAGTAAGTAGGCTTGAAAAACATAAATAAGGAGGTTTCATTCTCTTTAAAATTTAAATTTCAGGGTCAGAAACATGTTTCAAAAAGGCTAGAATAGGGGTGTGTTTACAATTGTGGTGTCCATTGGTGGCAATCTTCTGTTACAGAGCCATGCTGTTGTAATCCCTGTTGTCAGAACATGGTTTGTCTTTGTCTTGCTTAAATACGAAGGTCTTCCCTGAAAAGTCTTCTAAACCTGTCGATATTGTTCAACATTCATGGAGCCTTCACAGATGTAGAAGTTACCTTCATGGTCACCGATGCTGGCTTTGACCTGGGATTTCATAACCAGCAAAGTGGTAAGAGTGAAGGATTGGACATCTAGAATGTCAAATTGAGATCCATTAGACAAGAGCACATTTTATAACTACACTTCAGTCTACTTATATCTCAGGTCCAGAAAAGTCTCTTGTGTTTCCGGATCATATTTCTATCTGGTTTCCTCTTTGGAGGGTTCAGTTTTAACCTTGTTTGTGAAAATAGTAATGAATTGTGTTTAAAACAAAGACATTTAGCAAACTGTTAAAGAACACAAACCATCGTCATATGAGAAATCCAACGCTATGACTCTCCGCAAGTTGTCCTTCAGGTCGTCATCTTTGTAATATTTGTGTTTTTTATCAAAAATCACTCTGTTCTCTGACACGTAAACAATCAGCCGGTCAGCCATGTTGGATATACCGGTGAATCTTACGTTGCAACAACACGCAATCTGGTTGGTCAGAAGTGGACACACAGTTTGCAAAACTTCAGAAAAATCACCCGTGAAAAGAAAAAATAAATGCGGCAATATCGCAGGAAGGGAAAACGTTGCTGATGTGAACACTTGTATTGACAGAATGCAGATTCGAAAAAAAATATTGATGTCCGAAATAATCGCACAAAAAAACGCTCCCGGTGTGAAAACAGTTGAAGGATTAGCTCACGCAGTCTCTCACAGAGTGAGAAAGAGAGCGATTCAGCCTCTCTGAATGTCCTTTTTATACCCAGTAATGATACTAACCTGTTGGAGGTTAACCTCGTTAGTTTGGAGATATTCCTCCTGCTGTAAGTTCAACATTACACAACTTTTGACCTGTCTGGCTGTCCCTGTAACAACTTTTTAAAATGTGTCGCAGCAATCAAATTTAAAATGAGCATATATTTTATATATTTTATATATATATATATTTTCTATTAAATACAGAGTTTAAATTGTGTTTTTTTGATTATTTTACACAGCAGCCCAACTTTTTTATAATTGAGGTTGTTGTTCAACTTTAAATAACTTTGTCAACTCACCCATATCATGACATGTCATGTGCATGAGTGTATGTGTGTGTATATGTGTGTGTTTGACAGCCTGATTTACAGTCCATTGGTGTGTTTAATGGAGCCGATGAAGCAATGATTGCTCATCCAATCCTTCCTCGCCTTCTGCCCTTTCTGCCCAGACCTGATACCAACCACCAACACACACGCTTTTACCTAGCATCTATATGACACAAGAAGGTGGTCACACAAACACACGCACACAAATCCCACTTTATATGGGATAATCCAATGACAGCCAATTTGCTGGAGGGATCTTCCTTTTTTTATACCCGTCTTTATTTATCCATCGCTGCTGCTTTTACAAGGCAATTTGTTAGGCGGCGGCCGGAGGAGGTAAGTATTAACCCAGACTTCCATTACCATGTCCCCCTCTCCTCCCACTTTCCCCCTTTTTCCCCTCACCCGCTCATCCTTTTAAGATTAATCCGCCTCCCTCCCAAAAAAAGGGTCCGGTGTAATCATGAAAGTGTCACATTTCAGCTGAGAGAGGAGAGAATGATGCCTTCAGGGTCGCTCTAAAATTCTCCACTCGTACTTTTTATTATTTTTTCTTTCTCTCACTCGCTCTTCCTCCCAACCTCAGCCTCTTTATCTTTTTATTTCAATCCCCCCGCTCTCCTTCTTGCTCTTTTTTTATTTATTTCGATCTCGGTAACTCCTTTCGCTCTTGATTTTGTCCCCTTTTCTTCTTTTTTCTCCTCTCTATCTTGTCCTCCATCCTTTTCCAGCCTCGTTACACCTCCACCTCTCCTCCTCCTCCTCTCTCTCTGACAGTGGTTCAATAAGCAGTGCCTCCAGAGTGGTCTTGCTCAGTCAGTGGCCAATTACCCAGTCACACTGCCTGTCCTCTGGGACGGACAGGATTAGCAGGATCTGCTGTATGACCACACACACACACACACACACACACACACACACACACACACTCGCATACACTCTCAGCCTTGGACACCTGTCAGTTAGACATGGACAGACAACCTGTGGGTCCTTTTTTGTCCGTGCGTTTCAAAAAAACCCATCAGGCTCCACCGTTTTTTCCTCCAGCAGGCAATTTGACAAGCCAGTGGAGAGGAGGAAATGTATGCTGCAGATGCATAAAAGCAGAGTACAAGCTCCACTGGTGCAGGTGGTCACTGTGTGCAGCACCGAGGGATCGCCCCACACCTGGAACTTAGGATTTTGCTTAAGGGCAGCAAGTTCAGGGCAGCGTGGCTTTGCAACTCGAGAGCCGCTGCAGCACAGGAACTAGAAGTTAATGTCAGTCACGACTGCTTCCCCTCGAGGCAGTTTCTTCCCTGTTGTAAGCTTTCCACTTCTGCACAGCTGGCTCGCTGTGGGGGCCATGTGATTACCAAACAAAGGTCAGGAAATATAAAAACGGTTTGCTTCCCAACTACCTGTCTGGTAGTTGATCATGCATCTGGTCCAGGCCTGGACTAGCTCTTAGTTATGCTGCTATAGGTTTAGACTGCCAGGGGTACTGGCAACTTGAGCACCTTTCTCTTCTTCTCCATCCTCTTTCTGTCTGTGTCATTAACTTTGATTCATTATAACTTCTCATTAGAGTCGCTAATGCTACGTTCCAATTACCTCAGAAGTCAGATGTCAGAGCTGGGAATGATGTTACACCAAAGTTGACGGCATTCCAGTAAACAAGTCAAAAAACCAAGATGGACGCCTACTGTTAGCCATCATTAGCTTTTGTTAACAATTGTCAACTGTTGTTCACCGTTGTCAGTTCTTGTTAGCGGTTGTCAGTTGTTGTTGTTAGCCGTTGTCATCTGTTGTTGGTTGTTGTTTGCTATTCCAGTTGTAAAGAACGAATATAGATTGCTGTTTTTTTGTTTTTTAGTTCCGATTAGACACTAGTGTTGAGATGTCTGTCTGTCATGATAGCGTGTACTGAGTCTGGGCCAGTGCCAGATAAGCACATTA
Organism: Xyrichtys novacula; assembly: GCA_962446985.1. Taxonomy (NCBI): domain Eukaryota; kingdom Metazoa; phylum Chordata; class Actinopteri; order Labriformes; family Labridae; genus Xyrichtys; species Xyrichtys novacula. The sequence continues at coordinate 2,840,335 of OY660887.1, forward strand.
AACTATAATCCATAAACGTAAGGTAACAACCGAGACATAATGGTGCTGTGACAGGCAAGCTCTAAAATAACTTTAGTAGATGTAGCCATCTTGTTTCTGCCTCCGATTTTGCTTTTTTCCGACTTGGTAAATGACACACTGGTAACTCAGGTGTGACGTCATTCCCAGCTCGGACATCTGATTTTCAAGGTACTCTTTACTGTTGCGCTGCCATCTTGGATGATGATGTTGCCATCAAGTCAGGGTTGATGAGGATCATCCGACTTTCCGAGTCGGGATCTGACTTCAGGGGTGCGTTCAAGATTAATTTTTGACTCAGAGCTCAGAAATTCCGACTTCCAAGTACAACTGGAACGCAACAGTATACACAGTCTTTTCTGGGAGTCTCTAAGCTCCATTATTACTCTAGATCACTGCTGCAGATGTTTTTCTGCCATGGACCTGCCTGCTTCAGCTTCAAATAAATTTGTTGTTTTTCACAGTGTGTTATTTGCAGCTTTAATCTTTTCTTTGTTTCTCTCATGAAAATCTTTAAATTAGAGACAAAAGTGTCTAAACTTTAAAGCATAAGGCCATTATTCACCACAGATACAATCACTGCCCTTTCTGGACCGCAGCTTTGACCGAGGTTTCTCATTCCTTATGCACCCTAACCTGTCCAAAAACAACTCCTATGATTATTGAACAGTTTTGTTTCCTGTTGAGAAGATTTGCCAGCTCGGTTTAAGTTTCACCTCTTCATCCCACACAGACTGAGCTGTTGGTGCTCAGCCAAGCTTTGATCAAACCCACTGCACTTCATTTTGAATTCCAGTCAACATCCCATAGTTTCCAACGATATCAGACATGTCAAACTGAATTATAGTGAAATGTATGCGCAGTGACACACAAGGCATGTAGGATTTTTCCATTTTAGCAGCTAAATGCGTGTCAGTCTCCTGGGTTTTTAAAATTCGCTCACCTTTATTTGATCCAAAGCATGCACAGAGTGTGTTTTTCTAACTCCCAGACTGATTTCAGTACAGAGCCCAGAGCCTGTCCATCCCGTCTGGACCCTGGCTGGACGGTTTGGCTGCCGCTCACCCGCCTGCCTGACGTCAAGGTCAGACTGGATTGGGCCCCAGTCCTGCTGGTCTTTGACTGTCAGCACTTTCTGCAGTGATTGAAGGAGCTAAATGATGACAGCAGCATGATTCGGCTTATAGGAGGCAGAGGTGCATGATGGGATAGGGAGAAAGAAGGAAAACATAATGGAAAAATATGTTATTTTTAAACCATAGTGGTGGTCAGTCATCACTTTACTCTGTGCAGACAGACTGAAACATCGCAGCTGTTGGATCAAGATGAAGTTTTCTTTTCCATTTGTGCAAATAACCACTCAAAAGTTTCATATACAACAAAGTATTCCAGTATGCATTCAGGAGACTACCTGGGTTTTTCAGTTTCAGATAGTTTTCTCCTCTTATACGCACTTTTCTTTTGTTAAACTTTGCATTTTCATAAGTGAATTTGCCAAGATTGTTCCTCAAGATTAAGTTTTGTATTTGTGTTTTTTGATTATCCTTCCATTTAAGTTCAAAACATCTTTGCAGATTTATGTAAAGCCACTGAAAATATAAGGAAGAACTCGTGTTGCTGCCAATGAACCCTGGCTGCACTCAGATACAAGTCTTTAAAATCACATCAGCCGGGACAAAGATGTTAAATGAAAGGGCTCTTCGCAGATTTCCTGTTTTTTTGCGAACCGTCCTACATGTATCAGTCACTCAGTCGCCGTCAGACCTTCCAGGATTTTCTCTGTTTCCTCCTCCCTGACTGTTCTACGGCCGACACGCCGGGAAATGAGGCAGGAAATGATCTGAGGAAGAGTTGGACTCCTTCCTCTGTCTCAAAAATCCCTCCCTGGACCCTTTTGAACTCAGCGGCGTCCAAGGCCAGCTTATCCAGCCACTTCAAAGACGCTGGAGACGACGTGTTACATCAGAGCTGCGGTGACCACTGGCGTGCTCCCGACACAAGTGGAAACAGAGAAGAATGTCCTCTAATCTCAGCCCTGCAGAGAGAGGCTTTCAAGAAAGACCTGGCGTTTCCCTGGTTAGAGGGGGAAAATGTTGGCAGGGTTTCTCGCAAGTAAGTGGCACCATGCTTTTTGTCCCAGCAAGGATCCTGTAGAGAAATTCCCAAGGTCCATGGAAGTCTAGTGGATGTATGTTTGGGGATTTTTTTTGTTGGGCGTGCATGGAGCAGTGTGGGGTGGAATCAAGAGGCAAGGAGGGCTTTAAACTGAAGTTCCTCATGTGACCACTTGAGGCTGCCTCCAAAAGTGAGTCGATCTCCATTTGGCTCCATGTTTAAACGCAGATATGAAACAATACCATTCTATATAAAACAATAAATAATTAAGACAATTCATCACCATTTCCAAAGGGCTTTCTCAGTCCTCTTTAACTCCAGCATCTTCTCCACATTCGCTTTCTTTTAGCCCAGAAACCAACAATACATTCCTTGGGTAGTTCACGTTTAGACAAAGAACCTGGTTTAGTTTTTGTTAAAGCATTACCTGCTCGTTCTGTGTTCTGATTTTTATTCATAATTTACTTTTGGAATCAATTTAAAGTTGATTGCAGCCGTCGTAAATCTACACAATGCCTGAAGGATATCAAGCAGGTAGAAAGATGGGATCAATACAAGCTTTTGTGGGGCTCCGAGCGTTCTTTCACTTAAGTCCTCACTTTTAAATCACCCTGTCACTGAGTGAAAAAGGCTCCACAGACATATCTGACAACCTCTCAACCATAATCAGTTTATTGCTCCTCGCAGCAGCGAAACAGGAGCCTCCAAATTACTATCATTCCCTACCTCTCCTCCAGAAAAGCTCCTTTTGATATTGACTGAATCAAAGAGGCGTCTCCGGGTAATTAAGTGAATTATGGTTCAGTTGAATTGTAGACTTGGTTGAGAAACTTCGCCGTATGGATTTCTCCCTAATTACAAAGGAGGGCTGGACAGAAATAGCGCTTCCTTTCATCCTCAGCCTTGGTGTAGTTTAGATGAAGCAGCCGTAAGCCGGGACTTAACCCCGCGATCGACCTGACAGCTGAGGGAGAGAGAGAGCAGAGGGTTTGTTTCCATGCCCCGGCTCCTTTTCCCGATCCATATTTATACGACTCCTTGGGAAAGTGCGGTTTGGATTTTGGATTTAGAGAGATGGGAAAAAGAAGATATGAGACAGTGCATTGGTGAATTAACGGGGATATACGAGCCTTGGATTAGAGACATGATAGCACATAGCCTTGACTTTTAGAAGAGAGGCGCTGTGAGTAGAAGAAATACTCCCTTTACTCATTTTCCCAGTTTTTGGAAGATCTTTGAACATCTCCCATAAGGTTTGAAATCTTGTTTCAAGTGTAGAGGAGAAAAATTCTGTTTCCAATCACTCTCAACCATCCTGAGATGAGATCAAAGGTCAAATTTAGATAAGTTGAGTATGAAACTAAAATCCTCCATCTAGTAAAACCATCTCTTAGAAATAAGTTTTATCTTTGACATGAAATTTAAAAACTAATAGAGGAGATATGTTATGGGTACTAATGCAGGTGCGCAACAAAAGGGCTATATTCCTTTAACTGAGACTTAAGGAGCAAATCAGGTAGAATTTGAGAGGAGATCTTTGCAGGAGAGGCTGAGACTTAAAGAGCTAGGTGCTTACCAGTCAGACATCAAAATTAAACTATGAGAGCATGGCTAATGCTAGGTTTTCCATTTTCCATTTTTGAAAACTTTGTTCATCCAGGCTGACAAATACAGATGAATCTCTTTTATTTCATTTTATTTCATACCCTGATATAAATTCAGTCATTTCACCTCAAACGGATTGAACACTGTGTTCTGCCTTTATTCTACATTTATTTTGTATTCATATTTTTTTAACAACACATTTTTAGTATATTACTTTTACCAAAATAATAATAATAAAAATAATAATGGCCCTGTTGTCACTTTGACTATGAAATTGAGTATATGCATAATTTGTCCAAGATTCAAACTTTACATTTATACCAAACATAAATACTGATTGAACGACTGTTAAAAAATTTACCTTTAGATTGAATCAGTGTGTTGATTTTGTGTCCATGTTGGCATCATTAAACACAAAGAGCCTCAGCCTCTCTGGTGTTAAATAACACTTTGGTAAATCAGGGAATACTGTATGCAAATTGCTCCTCACCCCATAAAAAAGCAGGGTGCCAATCAACTCGACTGTCTCCACAGCAACAGCTCTCCTAAATCAAACAGTACGGCAGCTAGCTATAAGCTGCTGCTGGGTGGTGTCTGTCAAAAGCACACAGTCATTACCTGTACCCTCGTCTCTTTGTATCACGGCCAATCACGGCCTATTCACAACCCGCAGAAGGCAGGGCGCCGTTTCTCTCTGAAAGCCATCGAGCCTCCATTCTGAAAGAAACGCAGCATGAAGCTCTTCCCCCGTGACAAGTTCAGACTACTTTCTCCTCCTTCCACCTCCTTCTTGTCATTGATCGGGGGGCTCCTTTCACCACGCAAAGCACCTCCCTCGCTTTGGAATCAAGTCCGAGCCGGTCAAGTGAATAACACCCTCCGTCTCGCAATCACGCTCTGCAGAGACAGCCTCATCACCCGAGTCTTCACTTATGGAGAAAGATTCAAATTAAGGGCGTTTAGGTTAAAAAGAGCTTCATCACTCTGTACTGTGTTCACTGAAGGGATACTGAAGTAATTTCTACACTCCTTGATTTTCTATCTTCCTTAAAAAGCAGTGAAAAAGCCCCAGTAATGGGGGATGAAGGGTGACGTTGCTCAAATTTTCCCCCCGCTGTGTCATTTTTGCCTCTTTGAACTGCTCCAATCTGGGACACTTAAAGCAATTTTCACGATCTCCCTCCGAACTCAAATATGGGAGCTCAGTCTGTGGCCTTCAGCTTCATAATGTAACTATATAGGTACCACTTTATTGTGGCTTTGCATGTGCAAACTCACAGTGATTAATATGCAATGTGAAGTCTGTGGGATTTTACAGAAAATTCAAGATTTTATTCTTTTTTTTAATTCATATTTTTTCTTTATGCAGGTCCTCCTTGATGCCAGATTAGATAAAGACAGAGACTTTTAGCAATTGCATGGACACAGTTTATAATCTTGCATAGTAATTAGTAATCTAAAGTAGATTTGTAACTCATGTACATATATTTGTCACATTTTTTTTGCAAAAATGCATGCACAGTTTACGAATTACAAATCTATATCGAGGGATTTGAATTTCTTCTTTCTTCTCTGAACTCTTCTGTTTTGACTCAGAAGTTTCTGCAGGTTGGTTAAACTAGGAAACGAGGGTGAAAAGAAGATGATAGTGATGTTGGCCTGGCCCCAAAATAGACACAAAGAGGACTATGACTGAGGCAGAGCTATGTGATGGTAATGATCTACTGACACACACTTGTTTCTACAGCTTCAAGCAATGTTCAACATCATCTGACTTCAACTGCAGAGCCTTCTCGACTCTGATCAAACTGATATATCCACAACTATTGAGAGCACCGCATGAACATCTCATAGATGCTAAGATACAGGCTTTCTTCCTTAATGCAAATCAAAGTTGGCTCAATCTGGGAGTGTCTGATGAACTAATTATGCCATAATTGTTCTGGTCTAGACCACTGATCCATTGTAGGAGAGTGGCTCTTTGTGTCTTTCCAGCTCTGATTGAAGATGATAATTGGGTTTTTTGATTGGCAGAGGGGGCAATTTTGATCCCTCTTTTCTTCTTTGCCCCTGCCCATGCACACCCATATAAAACCCACTCCCTCCTCCCCTCTCGCTCTCCTCCTATCCACCCATCCCCTCTGTCCATCTGCTGTTGAATGCCAGAGACGGATCCATCCTGCAAGCCGAACTATAAGCCGGTATGGAAACCTTTAAACAGGTTATCCGGGGTTAAGTGATGAGGCAGGACAGCTTCGCATTTGCAATTAGTGCATTTGCATAACTTAATTGAGAGTGCTTGGTCCGTGGATTGTGATTAGTTCTCCCATCTTCACATGCACATGGATGGAGGAGTTGTGCACAGAAGCTCAGTGAGCTGTCGTTTGGAGTAAAGAAGTCCTTCATTTTTAAACTTGAGCTCTATTTTTAATGTTTTTGGTTTTCAACTTCTAAAGTTTCGGTACTGTCTTGTCAAAGGAAAAAAGAAAAGAAAAATAACATCAAAACAGAGTCCAGCTTCAGAAATAGCAGATTTCTCTCCTGACTCCAGGATCCTCTCTTCAGTATGAACCTCCTTATTATCACTCAAAGTACAAACCAGGTCATGAAACAGCCTTTGAAGCCGGGTCAGTCAAAGCAAATGTTTGACCCTGTATGAAAGGTAATATACCCCATAATGGGGCAGTGTTATTACAGTAAAGCCTTTGCCAGCTTTTTAACTCTTTGACCTTTAACCCCTGTGGCCCCAGCCAATCAGACAGCATCACATGCTTGTGATCTTGATAAACTCCAGCCTGTTTGCTTGCAGGAGTGTCATTTAAAAAAGTAAGCAGCCTTTGTTATGGGTTCAAAGAAAATACAAAGGGGTCAGTTTGACCTCAAAAACATTGTAAACTCATCTTTTGTGCAATGTAGGCTCAGTTTAAACTTACTATCTTCCACCACCTCTGTAAATATGTATTGCAGCCTCTTAAACGTCTAATTAAAGGCAACAAGAGCAGACCCTTGGATGCTCCTGCTGTAACCAAAACAACATAAGATGTCCTCACTAATGTGTTCTCCATGAAAGATGCATTAAAATGGCTTCAGTAGCTGCCCTCCTGAATAAGTGAAACATGAGAAAGTTCCCCCTGAATGCCTTTTCAGTAAATAACATGTATATATCCCCCCCATAAATTCCCTAAAATGTGATTTAACCCCCACATTGACGCCTTTTCAGTACACCAATCAGCAGCTGGTCCCTTTACAGTCAACATCCTTTCACAGTCACCCATACACAGACACTACCAAACAAGGTAAACGGAGCAACACATGTAGTACACAACCTGAGCAGTGGTGCGGCTGCAGTAAGTCTTTGTGTCATCAATTGGACTGTGGGAATCAGAGGTCCGGGTAAAAAAAAATTCTGGAACCTCCAGGCTACTGACCAGGATCAGCAAAATCAATTGCCAAATCTTTTTTTTTGACAAGCTTTGAAACATTTCTGTTATGCTACCACAGAATGCTCTACAGGCACATATTCATTAACAGTATCAACTCTCTTTTTGCTGGTGCACATGTATGCCTGAATATGTTACTGTTTAGGTTATACAGTAAATCAATATGGCGACAGCAGGGTTTGGAACATTTATGAGCAGCAGAAGAGGAAAAAATGTGCCATTTTGGGGCTGTTTAACCATCCATACTTTCATTTTCGTTCTGTAAGCTCTGAAGCCTCAATCTGCCCCCTCCCCTCCTCATCTTTCCCAACCATTGCCCCTGCCTTGTTTGCTTTTGTTGCAAGTGTATCCCCATAATTGTTCAAATCAATGTTTAGCAGTCTCTCTTGCTGTGATTAGGCGGAAAACGAGGTTATGTGGCAGTTGCCATGGTTTCAAGGCGGCAGATTCCTAAAAAAGATCTCTCCCGAAGCTAGACGATGACATGGTATAATGAACTTGAATTACAGCAACTTTTGTCCCAGTGTAGATTTTTAATTACCCCACGATTGTGTCTGACAGAGAGAAGAAAAGAAGAAGAGCGAGCGAGTGACAAAAAAACGAGTGAAAAACAGGGTTTATGTGCCAGAGCGCTAATTTGATCCATTAGGGGAAGAGTGTGTGTGTGTGTGAGGGAGTGTGTGATGTGCTACCTGCCTGGTGAATATAAAGTCTCATTCTCACCCATCACAGCGCGGGGTGTAAGGGGCGAGAGTCGTGTCTTGTTAAACTCCAGGCTTCAACTGAGAAAAATCTAATTAGTCTAATTAGGCGTGTGCAACAGTCAAAGATGGAACGACTTCCCCTCTGTGGCTCGCTTCCAGAGAAAAGTGAGAAAATATGTTTCTGCTTGGAAGGAGTGTGAAAATATGTGCAGACGCATCAATGCAAAGAAAGAATTCTGACTGCGATCGCCTGATTCCTCCCTCCTAACCTGCTCTCTGATCTTCTCTGCAGCTCATAATATAATAACTCACTCTTGGTGTCTTTCCAGAGGAGCTGATCCAAAAGTAAATGATTAACAACAAAAAATCTCACCAATCCACTTGCAAAGCAGAATGCATTCAGTCAGAGTTTGGCAGGTCGACAGCAGCTCTGGTGGAGCATTTGATCAAAGGAAAGACACATTTCTGGAAAGTATCGCAAGCCTTTCAGCAGTTAAAGATTCATTATACAGAGTCTAAAAACATCACCTGCACAGAAGTCAGAAAACAGATGTTGATTATGAATGGAGCTTGTGTATTACAGCAGCTGCGGGGAACAATGTGTGGTGGTTTTGGCACCCCCTGTGGTCAAAAATGGTACACCTGATGTAGTTAAGTCAAATTCATTCTTATTTTTAACTTTTTGTTGGACTGATTTAGTTTTCTGATACGAAATTACACTAAAGTACACAATATGATCTCCTGACATATGGTACAGTATGGTACAGGGCTACCAAGATACAAAATAAAATCAAATTTCTGGGGCTGATGCCGATACTGGTTATTGGGGGGGGGGGGGGGTTACCGATTAATCGGCCGATTTTTTTCTCAATTATTATTATAATTATTAATTATTATTATAATTATAAAAGTGCCATCTACAGGATAAGTCGGGGAACTTTCCAAGTGGCGGAACATTTTAAAGTTGAAAACGAATCTTATTCTCTGCATTTTATTTCCGAAAATATCGGCACGGTAGTTTGTGGATGAAGATTGTTATGAGGTTGCAGCGCCATCTACAGGAATGGGCTAAAACTGGCTTATTTAATCGGCTCAGCGATAAATCGGTTGGGCTCTACACTATACCATAAAACACTGTGTCATACCACAATATGATACAATACAATTCAGTCAGATATGATAGGCGATGACTCAGTACCTATGATACAATACAAATGATTCAATACAGTATAATATGATTCTATTTCATGTAATTGGATTCAAACTGGTACAAACCTATACACTACCATACCATACCAGTACACTATAATATGGTATGATACCATGTGCTATAATAGGCTTTGCTAGGAAAGTCTGTGCTATAATACTCTATGTTTAAGAATGCTATGTTATGCTATAGTAGGATAATTCAAGACCTTACAAAAGCAAAGGGTACTGTAGAGTTACAACAAATAAAATGACAGCATTTAAGCAGACTGGTACACAGCAAACAAAACTTTGAACTACACACACTGCCAATTAAACTTACATTTAATTACCCTCAATTATACACATCAGTGATGAGTGAAAACATAATTTGGTTGATGAAGCCACAGTTATTACTCTGCCTAGAACTGTTATGTTTTCATAATTATGATGCAACTGCCAGATATGGATCTGAATCAAGGCCAATGTAATGTTTTAAATCAGTTGTTTATAGGAGTGTCATCGTAAACTAAGTCTGCATTAGAAAAAGCTGCTCAATCACATTATAATCAAAGTGGTGTTTTCCTTTTTGCATTTTATAACAAAAAGCTGGGCCCTCAAAGTGAAACCAGACCAAGATTCATTGTTTAACATCACTGCAAGGACTTTAAAAACCAAAACAGAGAAAAACAATAAGTCCAAAAGTGGACAAAGTGTTAGGTTCCTGTCTTTTTATGCACTTTCCAAACATTTTACTTGAGTCAAACTGTGCTCCACGGAGTAAAGGCCTGATAAGTTTTATCTGTATGCTCTGGTTTATCTCACACCAGAGGCCCTCGAGCATAAAAGGTAGGATGGTTTTAGAGGAAATTCAGCGGGATGTTTTCAAGTGTAGGAGGAAGAAAGTCAAGCGGTGAAATGATAATCTCTGATAAGTTTTATAGGAAATGCCAGAGGCTGAATTTAAATACAGAAATATGCTACATAAAAGACATAAAAGGGAAAATATGGCATCTGCTTTGATATATCTATGTAATCCTTTGGGATTAAGGTGAAGTACTGTATGATATAAATACACTAGAATTGTAAGAGTTTCCATTTTAGGCCAGTATGTTTGTGCTCACTGTTTTCACGGCGTACAGCAGGGTGCTGCAGGAAGGTTAAACACTCTGCTGAACTGAGCCTGACCTAGCTCTGAGCCCTCTGCTGGGTTAACACAGAGAGCTGAGAGTTTCCTGGGTCACTTGCCCAATATGAAAAAGGTTAAAGAAATCACAACCAGCAGGCCCTAGAAAAATTCCATAGACAGATGTGAGGATAAAGTTTATCCCATGGGGTGTCAAACTCTATAAATCTGTCGTTGTTTTCCTTAAATATATTGCTGCAATGTTGTAAAAACAAATATAAAAGGGAATTTTCTACATTCAAGCTTTAACAAGTCTCCTCCCCATGACCTGATTCCTAATTTTAAAGTATTCTCAAACTGCGAGTGACATTTAAAGGCATGGTTGACGATTGGAGAGATTGGATATTATTATGAATTATTTTTTCAAATTTGCCTCAATGGCTCAGATTTTTTCAACTGCTTCTTAGATCGTCAACCATGTTTTAAGAATGGAGCCTTTACGGTAAAAGTCCCAATCCTAAAAAACATCACTAATTTTTGCTGTGATTTTAGCTTCATATCAAGGTGTTTTACTTAAATGCTTTTAAACAATCCAACTAAACTAAGCTATGCATTTTGAATATGAGTACGACGATCCCCGTATGTTGCCAACTTAGCTAGATCTTTGCAGGAGAAGCTGAGAGTTAATGGGCTTGTTGTCGGCCAAAAATCAAGATTAAACAGCATTTGAATAATATAAGGAGAAACAAAACTCATTTCCAAGGAGCGAATTTAGCAAGAAAGTTTGACGAATGGCATGATATTATGCTGATGTTTTTTTTTTTTTATCTTTCTCCTGCCTCCTTTTTAAACATCAGGTCCAGAGCAGACTAAGCTCAGATTCAAAAAACTATGGCTGATTTTAAGCACTTCTCAAAAATAATGATAATAGAAAACATGCAGAAATAATGTTCATTTAGCCATGCAAATGCAGACAAATGTATTGATTTAGTAGGGGAGGTTGTAAAGTAGCAGGAGGAAATGAAGAAGACGAAGATGAAGAGCTGTACTTATAGTAAATTTCATCTTCAGCGTGAATTGGACTGAAGAACATCAAAGAGTCTTACTTGGTCTTACATTTCTGTACACTTTCCCTCACCTCTACTTGAAGTTTGAAAAAAATATACCTTAAAGAAGGTGGACTGCCAGCAGTGCTTCACAACACTCCTCCTGAGTATTAGACTTGTAATATTCTCCAGACTCCAACCTGTGTGTGTGTCCATGGATCATGGTGCCTGATGATAGCTGTTTTTGCTTTCAATAACTGTGATTATTCTAGACAACAATTCGTGCAACTTCAGCAACACTTGTAATTCACAGGTAAGCTTTAGCTGTTCGATAGGAGCTTTTCAGCAGCCGCACACAAAAGAAATGCAATTTTGCAGCATGAATATTATACCTGAGGTCTGAAATGAAATCCTCATGCTGAAGGAAAGTCCCATTTTATGATTGCAAACAGTATCTCCCCTGCTCTGCTCACTCTCACACACACACATACTCAGAGAGAGGGGGAGTAGGTTTTTATAAGTAATCCATGGTGCTGATTTGGGGCCTGTAATTGTAAGCAGCGCAGCAGGAAGTGAAGCAAGTCTCAGCTATTGACCGGCCTCAGACTCACACTGAGCTAAAACACGGGGGTGGTGGCACTGCCGCTGAGAACATGTCAATTTTGCTCTTTAGAAAAGGGGCACTGCTTGAAGACTGAAAGCAAATCAACGCGGCTATCGACCCAGACAAGCCAAGCCTGTAAATTGCACTCGCAAAGACGAACAAAACAACAAAAACCATCACTGGGTTTTTATTGATGGGCAACACTTTGGCTGGCACGCTTTACTTCCAGAGGAGGATAAGATTGAAAAGAGTGAAAAGAAAGACTTGATAGAGCGTTCAGACACAGACTGTGTGTACTTTAGAGCAACAGTTTGACTCTAAGATGACTGTAACCCAAGGCTTTTTCAGTTATTACTACAAAAACCTTTGTTTTGCTTTTGTATCTCCCTTGACTACAGGTGATCTGTTTGTTCAAACCCAGTTAAAAATTAATGCAAAACCCTGAGGAATAATTTATTCACTAAGACTCACTGCAATCATAGAATTTCAACTAGAGTGGTGGTGAATGGGACCTCGTACTTTTGTACAGTGGGTCATGTGGCAGCTGCAAGGTCTGGAGAAGCAATTGTTTGTGCCACAGATGAAATTTAGCAGCAGGGTAGGTCCTCTTACTGTGGACCCAAAGTTCATTGTAAGAACATGCGGCCCAGTCCTTTTCAACTTTGACAAAGCTGACATCTGTAGAATTGTTGGTGGTAGTTTATAATTCAAAGGTGTAGATTAAATTAGGCATTTAGAACTTTAGATACATTGTGAGAGTTAGGAATCTAGCACTACAGAACCAACCAGTCCAGAACCAAACACTCCTGAAACCAAAACTTGTCAAGACCACGCATTTTCACTCTCAGCATTCCAAAACCCAGCCAACCAGTCCATAACCAGGAATTTCAAACCAAGCATTCAAGAGCCAAGTTTTCCAGGCCCCAGCACTCCAGAACCCAAAATACCAGACCCCAGAACTTTAGAACCCAGATCTAAGCATTCAAGAATCCAGCAAACAAGAAACCGGCATTTAGAAACCCGACATTTCAGAACTTGGCCTTTAGAACCCAGCATTCCACGAACCATGTCAATGGCACCAAAACCAAGCACACCTGGACCTAACATTTCAACACTCAGCAATCCAGAATTCAATGACCCAGATCCAACAAATCCAGAGCAAGAAAGTTATAATCAAGCCTTTAAGAACCTGGCATTCCAGAACCAAGCCCCCAGGACCTGGTATTCCAGCACCCTGCACTCCAAAACCCAGCATTTTACTCTCAGACTTTTATAAACCAAGCCAACCAGTCAAGCGCCAGCAGTTCAGAACTGAAACCAGCATCTCAGGACCCCACTTATAAGAACCCAGCATTCTGGATCCTGACACTCCAACACAGCCTCTTAACCCCGTGCCTTATAACCCAACATTCCAGAACCCAGACTTCCAGGAATGGAAAATTCTGAAACAAATGGTGCTTTCCAGTTACCTCAGAAGTCAGAGCTGAAAATGACATCATACCTGAGTTCCCAGCATTTCAGTTACCATGTCAGAAAATAGCAAAATCGGAGGCCTGAAACAAGATGGCGATATCTACGAAAGTTACTTTAGTGCTTGCCTTATATTTGGACAAGGCAAGCGCTAAAATAACTTGCGTAGATTGCTTCCGCCTCCAATTTTTTCAGACTTTTCCGACTCGGGTGTGGCGTCATTTTTATCTCAGACTTCTGACTTCTGAGGTAACTCAAACGCAGCATAAGACTTTAAGAGCCCAACATTCCAGAAACCCAGCATTCTAGAACCTAGAATAGACATAAAAAAGGGATTTATGACCTACACTGCAACCAAAGCTGGCACATTATCCATCTCCGCATGAGGAGTACCAACAAAAGGTAGAAAAAAATATACATCTGGCTCTTGGAAAAAACTCAAGCAGAACCTTTTGATTCAGCTAGTGCAAACATACAGAGTTACAGAGTGTAGGTGTGAGAAAAAAAAACCCACTGGTCTAATAATAGAGGAAGTGACATCATAAAGTCAACATGTTGTGCACACTGTGCGGCAAGGCACTGCTGTCAAACTCGTCTGCTCTCAGGTCAGAATGAAGCTCCTTTCTTCCTCTCACAGGAGGAGATAACATCAGATTCTCACAGTGTGAGTTTGTGAAGTTACAACACTCCTCGTTTCTGACATTGACAACTTATCACTGTTCTTTTCACGTGTTACAAAGTGCAGACATATCCAGGCTTCCGTCATGCAGAACAAAATGCACACTATTGTTTAGCTGTAACATAAATGAGAAGTGTGCAGAGGGGAAGGAGCCTCCCTGGGCAAACAGAGCTTCTCTGTAGAGTAATAACACAGGAGGTAGTATGAGGAAAGTACAGGCAGGTATGTGAGTGACATAACTTTAATGTCTACAGTTTTACACGAATAGACCAAGTTGCATTTCCTTATCCTGTCCGATCTGTTGTTTTAAAATTCAGGCAAGTTTCCCTATAAAGAGAGACTGTGGTTGCACTCAAAATCAAGATTGATTGATCTCTCAAAGGACAGCAGGAGCACTCTGTTTCCAATCAGGGCTCAACGCCAACACACAACTTTGTTTTTTAGCTGCTCCTGCAAGGTCTGCAATTTAACACTGAGGGGTGTGCAAAGTTTGGAGGGAAGGAACCCTCAAAACAGTCAACATTTTCATCAGAAAAGTCTCATTGAAACCACAAAGGTACCTGTTAATTGGCAAAACGAATTAGGACTTTTGAGATTAGAGATTAGAAACACGTAATCTCAAAGAAATCCTAGTTTAAGTTTTCTATAAATGTTGAGCATAATTTGATTTCATTTCTCTTTAACCCGACTCATCTGTTTTATATAAGCAGAGCATGTAAATTAGAATATTTAATAATAGGTTCTTATCAATGATATAAGACAGTGGTTCTCAAGTCCAGTCCTCGAGGCCCACTGTCCTGCTCCAACACACCTGATTCAAATGATCAGCTCGTTAGCAAGCTCTGGTGGGCTTAATAACGAGCTAATCATTTGAATCAGGTGTGTTGGAGCAGGGAAACATCCAAAACATGCAAGACAGTGGACCTCGGGGACGAGACTTGAGAACCACTGATATAAGGGTTATCACTTTGTCCACAGGGGGCGCCAAACTCAACACAAAGTGCCTCACATTGCCTATCATCGTGCAGTTTGTCAGCCTGTTCATGTGCATTGTGTATAATAATTAGTATAATTTCAATTTTATGAATCTCTACTGCTGCAAACTTCTAAGTGGGTCTGATATAAATATTCTTTTCAGCATGAGTTGATTTTTTCAGGCGTATGAAACTGGGTTACATCTCTGGTTAAAGAAAAGCAGCACAGATGTTTCAATAAGACACAAAACCCTCAGAGTATTACGTCTCGTTCCTCTGACTCAGAGGGTTTTATCAACTAAGTTTTAGCAAACGATGAGTCAGCAGCTGCCATGATCACACTGTGGGAATGTAAGCAGCAACATACACCCTGAGTGGATCCTCACAGAGCGTGTTAAACCAGGTATGAAATGATGTTCCCTCTTAAAAACCCGAGCCGGGGGATTATAGACAGAGGATGCAGCCACTGTAGGATTTACTAATTAGGGATCATCTCTTTCTTCCCCTCTCTTCATCCCTCTATTTGTTTCTGTCCTCGTGTACCTCCACTCTCACCTTGTTTATGAGCAGAGAGAGATGAAACAGGAGCCAAAGAGGCTGTCAGACCCTTTATTGTCCCATTTCACACATTTTTAGGGGGAATTACAGTGAAAGCGGAAATAATTGCTTGTCCCAATTATGAATCCATCTGCCGTGGCGGCTTTCTGCTGTGATGGGGGGAGAATTCCCGAGAGCAACAGCAAACAATGTGCAAGAATACGGCGTAGGAGCGTGTCAGGGGCCATTAATATCCATAAAGGCAATTTCACAACACACCTAATGACATAAAATGACAGACAATAACAGGGAGGTGATTAGTATGTGTGATGTGTAAGAGGAGAGGTGTGTGTGCTTGTTCGTGTGTGTGTGTGCAGGGGAAATAGAGTAATGCCGGCTAATACATTTCTTTGTAAATGCACAGAGACAGTTTGCCTCACAGTACCTCTGCCTGCTCTAAAACTCATTTTTAAATGTGGGTGTGAAAATGCAAAATGTTGCATTAAGGACAGGACTTAATCACCCCTTTTATGCAAGTTTTTTCATACAGAGTTGGTAAGCTTAAGTCAAAATGCTCCCCTGATTTTTGATTAAACTAAAACTCTTTGCTGATAATATCAGAATTCCATTAATATTTCTGAAATCCAACAGTTCAATGTTATCATTGGGAATATTTATTAAAGTAAGACAGCCTGCAGAAGTTTGCTTGTAATTCTGATGAGCAGATTCCCCTCCTAAACACCTGCATGATCAAATTAATGTGTTTTGATTTTAGATTGTACCAACAATATTGTACCAACAAGCACCAACAAAAGAAATTGCCACATTTGCCTAAAAAGGAAACAGCAAAAGACTGCACTTTTAAGACTGCAATTCTGGGACTGAATCTTAAGGACTCAAAAATGGGGCTCTGAATCTGGAGACCCCCTGGGTCTGCAAACATATGCTATGCTATACTTACTGCTTTACAATCCATATATTGATTTCAACGAAAGTCCCACCTCTTGCAACATACAGCCAATCAAAGTATAGGATTTGGAGGAGGCACTGAAAGTGGACAATCAGATTTCAAGAAGGGCCATGCCTTCACTGGCCACCTTTCTACACACCCCTGTAGGTGTCAGATTTATGCACACTAGGCAAAACTTTTGATCATTTATTGCATTGCACACTGCAATATAATAATAATATTGTATGAAATTATTAAATCTTCAATCTATTTTATCTTTAGCCACCTTTTATGGTACATTTACAACAGAAACATAATTCAGATTCATTTCATATTATTTCTAGTCCACTTTACTTGTCAGCTGCCTTTGCTTGTTTAATAGCTTTGGTTGCATCTTCATTATTTGTGTCATATGTTGATTTGAGTTTCACTTTTTGACATAAGTTATTGCATTAGTTTCATTTGTACTGTTCAATAAAGCTGACAAATAATAAGAAAAATAATTACGTAATTGCATAAAAGGGTTAAACGTTGCACTTAATTTACAGCCTTTATTGCCAGGACATATGATTTAAAAAAAGGTTGAAAATTAACTTTGATATATTCAAAAACTGTGAAAGCAGATTTTATTTTATTTTCCGTTTTTAAAAAAAAATTATCTGAATTTTATTTTTTGAAACTATATTACAACCCCGAGGACAGTTGACAGTCCTTGGAAAATTATTATTATTACTTGGAAGATAATAAAAAGTATTGTAAGTGCAGTTTTTCTCCCCATAAATCATTTCTAGAGAGCTTTGGTGTCAGTGAGCAGGTTTCCTGGAGTACGGGAGTCGCTGTGATTTCTTCCGGGTTCCTACTGCAGTTTGTTTTGTTTGGGTGTATCAGCGAAGCTCAACATGACTCAAAGTCCTACTCTGCGGCTCTAGTCACGGCTTTTCTCTATTTTTTTAGGACTTCTTCGCGACAAATATGAAGTTTTCTTAAGTTTTAGGCGACAGTTCTGCTCGGTGAAGACGGACTATAGTGCCTTCTCTGTGATTTCATCCTGACCTGAGACACCTGTTGCTCCAGTTTAGGACAGACAGGTGCCACACAGGGAGCAGCTCCGGGTTGGGAAACACTCGAAACTTGAGTTGATTTCTGAACTTTTTTCAAAAGTGTCGTTGATTACAGGTAAAATGAAAGTCACGGTAACTTTCGGGGATACCGCTGTGGTTGTTCCCTGTAAAGCTGGATGGACAGTAAGGGATTTAATGGATCAAGCCACGCGGAGATACCACAGGATCCCGGAGCAGGTAAACCTCTTATGAAAACGTTGGATTTATTGACATTTTGTTGACATTATTTTCACCGAAATTTGCCCAAAACCGCTTTGTTGAAGTCATCTTACAAGTGTAAGTACAAGCCAGTTTTTCAAACTTGGCTATAAAGTGTAGGTCACGTGGGTTCATTTTTAATCAGGCTAACATTAGCTGAGCTGTTAGCCTGAATTAAACAATCAGTAAGAGAAATACGTTTTGTGTGAAAAGAATCAGGTCATTTTGGCTTTTTTCAAGTTAAATTTTATTTAAAAAAAAAAAACTAAAGGGGAACTAGCAGGTGAAAGTTTTTGTCTGTATAATTATAATTTTTTTCCCCTTTGTGGTGATTTTCACTGAAGAAATAAACTAGATCTCCTTTTTTAACTGATAACCCTTGTAATCGAAGCAGTTGTCAACCTTAACTAGTCAAAAAAAGTGTCAAAACACCTGTTATACCTGCTACAGCACATTGGTTTCCTTTATTTTACCAATGTAAGGTCCAGTCTGAGTTTTTCCATAAGTTTTCCACAATAGATACTCTCTTTCTTTATCATGAATGCCAAACTTACATTACTTTACAGACTTGGCTTACAAAATCAGTGACTTGCCAAGACTCCTGTCACCAATCAATACTAACTTACAATACCCTTTGTTCCAGGCATGTAAATATAGTCTACTCTCCGCAACTGCTCTTTGGAAATTCATACAAGCAATTATCATTTACTCATTAAATAATTTGTTTTTCTGTGATAAAGACAAGTACTGAATGCATTTTTCCTAAATCATAGATCATATTGGACATGATCTGTCATGGTCTGTCATGATAGCATGTACAGAGTCAGGGCCAGTACCAGATACGCACATTAAACTATAATCCATAAATGTAAGGTAACAACTGAGACCTAATAGTGCTGTGACAGCAATGCGATTGAGTTTGAGACAGTGAAAATACATTTGGTATGTTGTATCTGAACAGGTTAGCTTACGAGCTAAAGTTACTCAGCACAGATGAAAGTTAAAACAAAGACATTTAGCAAACTGTTAAATCACACAAACCATCGTCATATGAGATATCCGACGCTATAACTCTCCACAAGTTGTCCTTCAGGTCGTTATCTTTGTAATATTTGTGTTTTTTATCAAAAATGACTCTGTTCTCCGACACGTAAATAATCAGCCGGTCGGCCATGTTGGATAAACTGGTGAATCTTCTTCTTCTTCTTCTTTTGGTGTTCTGGCGGGTTGCAACCATAGCTTATTAGGTGCATACCGCCACCTACTGTACCAACCGGTGAATCTGATGTCGCAACAACACGAAATCTGATTGGTCAGAAGCGGACACACAGTATGCGAAACTTTAGAAAATTCGACCGTGATACAAAAATTAAGTGCCGCAATATCGCAGAGCGGGAAAACGTAACTGATGTGAACGCTTGTATTGACAGGATACGGGTTCGAAAAAAAAATATTGACGTCTGAAATAATTGCACGGGAAAAAACGCTCCCGGTGTTTGAGGACCTTTGGACTAAGCATTGCCATCTTTCTATGGGAGCACAAAACACACAAACTAATAACATTCGTGTTTTTGTTTGTGCAATTGGGTCACTGTCATTCTGGCGACAGAAGGCACATGCTGATATGCATGCACGCATGCTAGGTTTGCCAGTCTCAGAAATCTCCTTGCACTTACTTTTCATTGGTGCGTCAGATTTATATCCATATGTGGGGTTATGTCCAGGTAAAAAGATCTCAATTTCTGTACCTGTAGTGGCAGCTGTATATTTCTCTCTATAACAAGCTTGGAAATACCTGGTGAGCTCAACACCTTCAGCCAGTTGGTTTGCATTAAAATTCAAATTAAATTCAAAACAACACGCAGATAGCTGAATGCAGTACGACGCCACAGATTGTATTTATCAACCTGACAGAAAATCAAACAAGAAAAGTGTATTCTTAACAATCAACTACACAAAACTGGATTAGTTTTGAACTCTGAGCTGATATTGACATCTGCAGTGAAAGGTTCGCATATCAATTTCAGTCAGTCCTGAGAATCACAGAAATAAGGTTGTGTTTCCAGAGGGCAAGTATTATTTTACATTTTTAATTTGAACATGAGGGTAAGAGTTGAAGGATGCTTTAATAATGAGGTAGTTTAATCAGTTGTTGGTGGCAGCCTAAGCAGAACTATCTGTTAAATGAGTTAAACAAGAAACTATTCCACAGTAATCACAAAGTATGGGGTATTTTTGTGGCATATAATATGGGTTATTGTGTGTGGTTACTCTGGTTCTGATGAAAACAGATCTGGATGTTCATGATTGAACTTAGAAAAGAAGAAGACAATGAAAGGGGAAGTTCAGACATCAGTATACAATGAGTGAATTAGGCTGAACTGTTAATATTTACAGGTTTAGGGAACCACTGCTGTCCAGCATTGTTTTCATGTGTCTCTTTAGTTGTTTTGTTTTGAATTCCCCCCACACTCAAAGATATAAAGCCCCAGTGTTCTGCACCCTGATGCTGCAATCACTTGAACATAAATCATTCTGCAGGAGTGACCTTTTTATTAATCAGCAGCTTTGTGTGTGCGTGCTGTCCTGGTGCGATAGGATGCTGATGCGTGTTTCAGCTGCAGCACTGCCTGTCTACCTGTACAATAGCTCCCTGTTTAAGCGCCGGTATCTCAGCGGGCAGGTGGAAGTTTACTGTTTGATCTTTTCAGTGTGGCTGCAGTCGGGGAGGTGTGCTGCGGACAGGAGGCTTTGTCCTGTGAGTGATTGGGGATTAGGATTGGTGACAGGCTTGGGTCTTATCGGTTGGCTGGTCCCCTCGCTCTGTACCTCCTGTTTTCTCTGACTCAGTGAGGTGGCAGGAGGCTGGCACGAGGTGGAGCTGATTCTAGTGGCTGGATGGATTGCTTCCACACTCACACACATGCACACACACACACACACACTCGCAGGAGTTCATCTTGCTCCCCTGAGCTGTCTCGTCTCTGCTCCACTGACATCCACAGCCATGCCCCTGTTTGCCCAGCAGTCCCTGTTGATCCTCATAGAGACACGCTGCGGTGCACAAGCTGAAGTCTGCTGCTAAACGCTGCTGTGTGATCAGAATAAACTCGCCTGTGATTGCTTCTCACATTGCATGTTAATTAGGAGCCTCTCCGAGACGTTGACTCAGCATCTTCTTGCCTGTCCTTGTAATAACGGCGGATCATGATGTGGACAGTCCGGCTCTGTTTCTGTCAGAGGCCTGAATAGATCTGACCAGCTCCTGCCAGCAGAATCCACTTAGTGCCCACATTAACCGCACATTTCTCCTCTCTGCTGACAGCAAGGACAGTGTCAAAAACCTGGTTTAATCACTGAGGGTGTGTGCATGTTGTTTTATAACCACGCTGAACTGGCTTCTGCACTGTGGATTGCAGTGATGGTGTGTAGACCTTCTTAATTAGCAGTTTATTTTAATGTGATGATCTCAGCTCTGACTTTGTATGAGTTTAGCTGTTTTTATCTCCTTTGGTGAGAAAACAGTATCAACACCACCTCTGACTAACTGCATACACTACACTACTGTGAATCAAAGTTATACATCCAACAATTGGCCTGGCATGCACACTCCTGTGTTTTTTGTTGTTTATGTGGGTCCGTATGCACGCTAATGGTTTTCATGCTTAGTCATTTGAAGAAGGATTTTTATTAGGGATGCACAGATCCGATATTTGGATCAGATATTGGCTTTGATATTGATAATTTAACTGGATTGGATATCTGATAAATGACGCCGATCCAGCATTCTGATTCAGTCTTTTTTTCTTTTAATTAATACCATACGCAGCAACACAGTGATTCTGTTCACTCTATATTCTATCTGTCTATCCTTTTGCACTAAATGTTAACATGGGAGTCTTACTTCTTTTTGCTGTGTGCTTCATTAATGATAATAAGTAAATTTGTATCTGTGTTAGTTTGTTACTTTTTTTTTTAACAAGGCTAATGTCAAGTAAGGGTGGGAGAAAATATCGCGATACAGCATAGTATCGTGATATTTGGTCTGGTGATATATCGTATCGCCACGTTTACCAAATTGGCATAAGTAGCACTTTTGAAACAAAGTTTTGACTCAGTTTGTCCTTGGATCAGTATCCTCATTTACAGCAACTTGTGTTTTTGACTGATTAACAATGATAAATACCATGATATATTATTACTATACTGTTATATGTCTTGTATCATGAAGGCCTTGCAAATATACAGCTGTATTGTATTGTATTGTATCGTGACATATGTATCGTGATATGTATCGTGTTGTGAGGTTCTTGCCAATACCCACCCCTTATGTCAAGCCTGATGCCTTCACTCACATGGCAAGGTATACAGTTCATTCATTCAACAGTAGTATTGGATCGGTATCAGATATTGGCCGATATGCTCATCCCAGGTATCGGTATCTTATTGGATCGGAAAAAAAGGATCGGTGCATCTCAAATTTTTATTTCTAAGCTGCAAAGGAAAGATGTAAAATAATAGACCCAAAAATCTTTTGCTCCAAATGCAACTGACATGCAAAAGTGCATGTACTGAACCAGTAGCAGAGAGTTAATCTTAGGGTATTTGCGCCAAAGATTCAAATTATATAGTGCAGTTGGCTCATATGGTGGTCAAAGAATGGGGTTTTAGTAACCCTAGTTTCCAAAGTAGGATGTCTGGAGTTTCTTTTTATGTCTGCATTACAGGAAAAAGCTGATTTTGATTGATTTTAATGAGCTAATTCTCATGTTAAAGACACTTAAACCAATAAGTGCATGGATGTCGTGGATGACTTGAACTCATCATTCTAGGCCTCTTCTTGTAAACTGTGATCAGTTTAAGTTACTGCTGACTCTCCTCTGTTCCTCTGGATCACCTTAGCCTGGGGGACCTGCATGTAGACTCTGAGTGTTGTTCGTTCTCAGGGGAATCAGCCAGGCACTGTAGCTGTCTCTCTCAGTCGCACTGCGAGTCTGCTCAGATTACAGCCCCTATACCAACTCCCTGCTGACACCTGACAGCACACTAAAACCCGCTGAGAGCTCTCTGCCCTCCTACTTCTTCTTACGAGTGTAGGAGTGTGAGGAGTTGTCCACAGTGGGTTGGTAAGTGCGTCAGAGCTCAGCTATGCAAAAGACATTTTTAAAGTTTGATGTAGTTGTTCAAACCTGTCGTCTTTGTTCTCTGAAGGGTTTGGATTTTCGATCGAGCTGGCTGTCAGGAGCTCAGGGAAATTCTCTCATTCATTAAACATTTGTCATTGCGTGTGTTGTAATTGTATCTTGTTTTACATCTGTCAGTACCTGAAGGGAAATACTTCTCCAGTTCAAAAACCAGTAAAGCTACAGAGCAGCATACTAGGACTGGGTGTTCATGGTTTAGCTAAAGGACATTGTTGCAGCACAGATTCCTGCTGGCATGTGACTTAAAACGTGAGCGTCTCGTACATCATGACAGAAGAGGCCGATGAGACTTAGATGAGCTGTCTCAGATTCTTGAAATTAAAATTTCTGCAATAACTAGATTTTAGAGATACTAGATTTGCAACTTCGAATGATGCAAACATCAGATAGTTTCTGTTTTTATCTTCACACAGAGGTTCAGTGACAAATTTTGTTAAAAATTCTCTCACACTTTTAGCCACTAAGATACAATCTCATTTCTGGCTGCATTACATCTTTGGAATGTCGTCCATGTTTTTGTGCTCTGTCCACTGTTGCTGCATGCTTGGATGAAGTGTAAATCACATGCACTGCCTGCCTTAGCACTAAAGAGGAGTAGATAACAGATAGAAGTTACTAATAACTACCTTATGTAAATGTTTTTTAAGGTTTGAATCTGCATTTTGTGTGATATTTAAAAACATTTGGCAGGACTAATTTAAAGGAAATGGAGTTTGATATTCATATATGTTTGAATTAGTTTTGTTTTTGTTTTTGTTCACTTAAGGTCCTTACACACCAGGAAGGACGCAAAATTACAATGCAAGATTATGACGCAAAATTATGATGCAAAATTACAAAATTACAAAATATTCAGCAGCGAATTTTGAAGCGCCTGACTACACATATCAAGCGCAATGCAATTTTGCAACTTTCCGGGGGGGAAAAAAGACGCGTCCCGGGTGGAAGTAAGACACAGCACCAGACTGAGTGTTTTTCAGCTCTGATTAGACACTAGTGTTGAGATGGCTGTCTGTCATGATAGCATGTACTGAGTCAGGGCCAGTACAAGAATATGTAATAATCAGAAAAATAGATGGAAGTATGTGGATGTTTTTACTGACTTATTTGCAAATTTATACCAACAGTTATTTTAACATGTACATGATGATGGATGTCCTCTTGAAAATATCTAAAAAGGTGCACTATGTTTGATAAATCTTTGCAAAATCCATGCTTGCAAATACTCAAGACATTGTTATTTATCTATAAAACTGAACCTGTTGTGATTGTGACTAAAGTTTGCAATATTTGAAACCAAGATTAACTTAAGATGTGCTGCTTGTTGAAGCTAAAACAACAGTCACAGTTGAGCGAGATAAGAAGTGCGTTTTCCTTCGTTACAGCTGAATGTCAGCAGCTGCAGAGGTCGAGCCGTCCCCTTCCTTTTAGAATAAAAGCCCTTCACTGCTTTCTTTTCCTCTTCAACATAAAGACAGCTTCTCATTGACACGTCCATTAAAGGCATTTTGTTTCCGTCACGGCCTAATCCACGCCGTCCTCCTTCAGCTGTGTAATTACTCATTCTTCTTAGGATCAAAGTGTGAAATAGCACCCCCAACACTAACATTGCAGACGCTGCAGCACCCTCGAGTTCAGCTTCACTAATCGCTTCACCGTTCTGGAGTGGTGTCGTGTTTGCTCACCACAGAGGGGGAGGAAGGGAAGATAAATGCTGAGGGACTTAATGGTGTAATTTGCAGGAATTTACTCTTCAAACTGTCACGGTAATTCCTCTCCACTCATGAGTGACTCCTCACTCCCTTTTTTGTTTTTATTTCATGCCAGGAGTTCAAGATACAAAGGGGAATTAGCAGGGATTGACAACAAGGGACTTCAGAGGAGTTTTTTATTCCCCCCTTTTCCTCCTCTATAGATTATTTCCCCTCTTTAGGATCAAACATTTATCCCTTTTCATCGGGAGTAGAGAGCGTTTCCCTGGGCTTTGGCTGAGGAGTCGGGAGCTAAAGTGTGCCAGGTGTGCTGAGGCCTGCAGAGGTGATCCTAATTAACACTTAGCCATTGTTTTGCACTAATCCAACTATGTGGATTAATCCCCTCCCCTGGAAAAAATCGCACTAATGCTCCTCATTTCCTGAAGGTGTGTGTGTGTGTGAGTGTGTTTTAATGTGCTTATGATGTAATGTAATCATAAAAGAGCAAATAAGCGCCCTTCCCTCGTCTGTTGTCACTGACGCACACTCACACACACATACACATGCGCGCTTACAGACAAGTAAACAGCGTCGGTGAGAAGAATGCCGGCTGTGCTTCAGGTTGGACCGGTTTTTCTGGCGAGGTGTAAATGCTTCGCCAACGTCTCAGCTCCAGCTGCTTGTTTCAACATCTTCATCTCACATAAGCCGCCTTTTTAAAATACAACCTGTTAAATCGTTATAAAACACACCTTTTTAAGCCTTAAATTTCAGTTTTCAACTTTGGAAAATGTCCATAAACCTGAAGGAGAAATGTAACAATTTGAGTATTGCATTTAAGTCAAAAAGCTTGGGTAAAAATTCTTCACATTTTGTGTAAATCTAGATAAAGCAAGCATGAGCTTCAATGCTGCTTAACAGATTTGTCTCAAGGGCATGAAAATAAGAGTCCTGCCCAAACTAGCACAAAGCTGCAAAGTGGTTAAATAGTAAACATGTAGGCGACTGTTGCTCTCACCATGCCCTAAACATGGTGGTTGCATGCTGTCTTGTGGCTGTGATTGACCCTCGTGAAAGTTTTTTGACCTTGCTAACATTATGGCTAATTCTCTCCAACCCAAACATCATTACAGACGGAAGTAGCTTAGTCTTAAAGCTGCTTCTGGTTTGCTCCATTGTTAGGTTTTCTTCTTGAACATTCCCACAGGGGGGCATGGTGGAAAATAATCTCAACAGGATTGCAGTTCTACTTTTGTAAATCAGGATCTGCAAGATTGGTCTCTGCCAAATCTGTAGCCAGTCAAGAGAGACAGAGAGTGAGAGAGAGAGAGAGAGACCATGAAGAGAGCTATCATGCTGCACAGAAGACAGGATGCTGTCATGTCAACTTTATTGTTGTGCTTTCTGTATCAACTCTGTCAATGGACAAGAACTTCATGCTGATTCGCCGTAAAATACACTCACTCTGTGAGACCGGCAGGAGTGGGAGAAGCAGTGTCATTTTTCTTGTTAGCTGAGTGCCGTTCACTGTATTATCCACTGTAGTTGTATTATTGCATCTAAGGTATTTAGTATATTTTATCTACACGAAAGCCTGACCAGGTACAAAGACTGCAAATTAGCTGAAGCTGGATGTCTTGTCACATTTTTCATTTCTTGTGGCAATTTTGTATGTATTGTCCCTGTTAAATAAACATAAAAAATAAAAAATAAAATAATTAAGTAAAAACCTGCAGAGGCCTATTTTTTACTGCAAAGAAAATCCTCAGAAATTGATTATTACAGGATTGGATCGATAAGCAGAAGTCTTATCAATCCTATCCCTGAGCATAATATGTCATTGTATGTTATATAAACTTCAGATTGTTTTTTCCTCTCTTATTTCTGTTGATGAAATATTTAAAGGAATAAAAGGTCCCATTGTTGTTTCCCAGGCCCTTCAGACACCTTCAACCTGCTCTCTGTCTGTCAAAGCATCAACCCAGAACCAAAAGCGATATTTATGGCTCAGAATGAGGCTTTTTGTTTTATCAGTTAGACTTCTCTTGGCTCTGGAGTACTAGTTTGCACGCCCATCTGCAGTTCTGCAATGATCACTATGTCGTAGCTGCAGACTCTTCTCCTCGCTCTGTATCTCACGGCTCTGGTGCTGGTCATCATGGGAACTTCTGAAGAAAGGGAGGGGTGAAGGTTCAGGCTTTCTTCCTGTGATTGAGATCCCAGACTCCCCCAAGCATTTTGTCTAAGGAGAATGGACTTGGCCCATTGTGAAAGGCAGACTCCCTCTTTTTTTGTGCCCTTGCAATTCACATTCAGATGCAGCCGAGCAAGAAGGAGCCCATTCATGACAACAGGGCTCAGTGATACAGCAGAAGCCGATTCCTGGGTCTCGGCCAAACTCATTCCAGCCTCCGAGGCTTATAGCCCCTAGCTGTTAATTTAGCTTGCAATGTTGTCCTGTGTTGCTCTTGACAGATTGTTTATTGGACGGGCTGTTCCTAATGGACCATTTTCTGCTGTGCACATTTTTGGAAATGATAAGGCCGGTCAAAGATGTCTGTTTTCAGTCCTGGAATTAGTTTTAATAGAAACTGTGCGGAGAAAATAGCAAATATTTATTCAGCAAGAAGGAACTGAAACTAGCTTGAGAATGACTCTTTTTCTTCATAACTCACACAGTTTATGCATCCTTATCTTCAAACTTCACAGCTGCACTCCTCCTGCAGATAGCATTGTTGTATGAAAGCAGAATAGAGTGCATACTTTGTCACAAAAAGGGGAAGATGCTATTGTTCCTGTAGTTCTCAGTTCATGTGTAAATAATTTCAGATTTCAGATCGGAGCTCAGTCAGAAGGCCCTGTTTTTTCTGTCAGGGCTTCCTGCTCTGATGGGTGTGTTCCCGCTGACCTCCTGCCTCATGCTGTCAGTGAAACTAGTCAGGAATGTGCCCACCGATGTTTCCCACAGACCAGCTAAACTGGAAAAATTTGTGCTTCTTTCCCGCCTCTTTCTGACATTTTGGTGTGCAAACTGTACTCAGGGTGAACCTGGAGTCCTGCTTGTGCAGTGTGATGTAGGTCACTGAAAACTAGAAAACCTGTGGCTGTGTTTGAATACACGCCTGATTTTTGTTGTAAAGATATGTCTTTTAATATTGCAGATATTGAGGAGTAAAGAAGAGTTACAATCTACTGTTTGCTGAACTGCCTCTACACAAACGTCTGCAAAAATCTGCCAGTTTGAACAAATAAATAAATCCAAGAAAATTGGACCAAAACAGACAAAGTTTTATATTTTATCAGGTAAAAAGGTGAAACATATATTAGACCCTTTAGGTGTGTGCAGTCCGAGTTATAAAATTGTTAGGCATAAAAACCAAAAAAGTTTTAATGCATGTATTTGTGTCTTGCTGTGTCTTACTGGGACGCTGGGCGAGCAAAATTAGAAGTAGCTTTAAAGCAAAGAGGATGGGTAAATCTTGATAAGAATAACTGTCCCTTAATGTTTACACACGTTGCAAGCATGCTGTACATTTCTGGAAATTTTCAGGATTAAATGAATATTTAAAAATACACCTAAATTTTGTATCATATTAGGATTATAACCATGTAAAACTCTGTAAAGAAGTTTTAAAGAAAAACAACAAGTAGGAATATAATTTTGGAGAATTTGCCCTCTTGTGTTCACACATGCAACCTGTACCCAAAAACTTTTGGGTACTTTACATAAGCACTTTACTCCAATGCTTAATTCGTTAAATCTTGTTTGGTGGCTTAAGAGTAAAATAGAAAAAAAAGGGCTGAATTAAAAGACAGAAAACTTGACCTTTTGTGTTCACACATGCTGCATGCACCCTGAAAATTTCAGGAAGTTTTTATGAGTTAATTGTATGAGTGGGAAAAGTAGATGCGTACATCTTTCTAGAGAGCTAACCATGTTTGTGTTAGCAAAGTAGCTTTAGAAGAAAAAAGTAGGGGTGAACATAGGTAAAGAATTTTACTGCATGTGTTGACTGGAGCAGTTTACTCCTGAACATTTCTGAAAATTTCTACTACTTTAGTGCGTACAAACTGTAGTTGCTTGGCATTTTCAGTACTTGCAAAAATGCTTTCAGGATAACTGCAGCCATAGCAACCAGAGATCCAATTTTGGTGTAAAACTCACCAAAAACAAATAAATAATAGTGACTTTACAAGTTTAAATACTGTTATGACAAACGCCAACCTTTAAACTTTTTTTGTAATTCTCTTTTTTTGGGTTGCATGGTGTTATCTGTAAAATATTGGTATTAGCAGATATAAAAACTGTAATTCTGGGCCACAAAGGTGTTAATTATGCTCACACATGTTGGCTGAATGAAAATGTTTTAAAGGGTTTGAAACACAGTCAACTCTTGATGCTTTACTGAATGTGTGCATTGAAAAAAGAAGACACCAGCAATATTTAACAACAGACATTTCTCCTTTTTACTTCATTCAAGTTTCTCCAGAGCTGCAATGCTACAGCCACTAATATATGACTAATTTTTAACCAAAATAAAACCCACTTTAAAAAATGGAAATGGTTTGCACATGTCACTTCTACCTGGAATTTTTAGGCTGACTTTAACCACTGAGGGTTATTTTTAAAACCATTTAAAAACAGTTCTCTGCATGCAAAATTAATTTAACCAGCGGCTTTTTCATACTTACTGTGAAGCACAAAATATGTGTGACTTTAATATTTAGTCATTTTATCAAACTCATTGTGGTTGAGAGCAGATTTTCCTTCTGCCTCCTTTCTGATGAGGATTTACTTAGTTTTAATCTATTTTTACTAATCTTATTAGAGCTATTCTGTGAGTGAATTCATGGTTTTTTGGTGCAATCTGGCTTCAGTTATCATAAATATGATCACAGAGGGAAATGCTGCCAAACTTCATCATGAGTGTTATCACTCGGGTGTTATTTTACCTGTGACAGTACAATGAACAAATAACTGGGATGTTGACTTTATCTTTTAGTTTGATCTTTTATCATCAAACCTCCATATCTTATATATTTTGTCTTTGTATTCAGGATAAGCAGACTGAAGTGAAGATCCACCACTTGGAGTACATGGACGGGGGGATTCTGGACATGGACGACCTCCTGAGTGATCTGGTGGAAGACAGAGACAGGGTGAGTACAAACTAATAATCAGGGTGAGATCTGCGCTCTCTCTTGACTTCAAACCTCACAGCTTTCCTCCTCAGAGACTCTCTGAATCACACACTTTGTTTGCATTTGACAGCTCTGTTAGGAACAGCTCTGTCAGTGCGAAATTAACTGTAGACATCCTAGTCTCTGTATAACAAACACCCTTGAGAATTAAACAGAATTAAGCAGGTTCACAGAAGAAAACAGCTTTTCCCAAGCACTCTTCGGCTGATACCAAATGTCTAGAGGGCTTTGAGCCAATCTGCTGCTAACCTTTTAGCCTTTGTTAAGCTTATTCACAAGCATTCAATTTGGGTTTTTAGGTCAGGCTTATATCAGTGTTCATTGTTTGCAAGGTTTTTGCCACAAGCTGATTTATCTGCAAGGGTCTCCCCCTCTTAAAAACAGAACGACCCTGTACAAAATCTTGAGAGTGATGCTGAAAAAGATTTATCATTTTTGGAAAGTGATTCTCAGATGAAATTCAATATAACTTCAAGTCCAGCTGCTGCTTTCTCTCTTTTTTCTTTCTTTCTTTCTTTCTTTCTTTCTTTCTTTCTTTCTTTCTTTCTTTCTTTCTTTCTTTCTGTCTGTCTTTCTTTCTTTCTTTCTTTCTTTCTTTCTTTCTTTCTTTCTTTCTTTCTGTCCATCTGTCTTTTTTTCTTTTTTCTTTCTGTCTGTCTCTTTCTTTCTTTCTTTCTTTCTTTCTTTCTTTCTTTCTTTCTTTCTTTCTTTCTTTCTTTCTTTCTGTGTCTTCCTGTCTTTCTTTTTTCTTTCTTTCTGTCTCTGTCTTTCTGTCTTTCTTTCTTTCATGTACCCTGTTAATTCAGGAGATTTACTCTTGTTTACTGTTTGCATGCAATAACTTTGTATTTTTTGTCATTTTGATGGAAAAAATTGACAATTTTTGCAAATTACTATTTATTAAGAGTATTTACAGGTGCAGCTCACTCCTGAAAATTTCAGGAAATTACTGGGGGCTCAGTACATGTATAAAATATCTCTGTATTTGTTTCTTACTGGAGTGTTGACCATGTTGAACTTAAATGGGTAGCTTTTAGGTTTAAAAAAACAGTAGAATAGAGTTTTGGAAAAAAATTGATCTCTTGTGTTCACACATGCAATATGCAATCTAAAACTTTCAATCATGTATAATATTAGCTTTTGATTTTTTTTCTTTTTTGGGATTAAAAGTAAAGTAAAAATGCAGGGGTAAAATATGAGAATAATATTTGGCTGTTTGGGTCATTTTTCAGAGGTTCAGTGCATGTGTGAAAACAGGAGTTGCCTGGAAGTTTATCAGAACTCTTGTGATAAAAAAAGTTGGATAACTTTGAAAAATAATCATCTTTTAAGGGAAAAATCAGCCACCATGTCTTAGTTTTTAGATTAAAATTGACTCTGGGCTGCGGAGGAGGAAATGTAAACTTCCTGATAAAATCTGTCATCTAAAACAGCCATTTGTAACAACTCTTTTTAGTCATGGTTTGGCATGCATGTCAACTTCAGTCTGTTTGGCAGTGTTGTTTACATGGTGTGTGGTAAAGTGAAAGTAAAACTGAGAAATCCTCTGCTTTCGGCAGTATTTACACTCTGGTAGTGGAGTTATTTGCCTTTTTGGTGGAGTCCTCAGCCTGGCAGCATGTCAGGGTACGTAACAGAGAGAGCGTTTGTGAATCCAAACTTTGGTTAGCTCGTCGTTTGTTGTTCAGAGTCTAAAACAACAAATTCAAAATGTGTCAGAAAGAGTTTTCCTCACTGCAGAAAATAAACAGATTGGGAGCAGTTGCATCGTCATTGGCTCCATATGTGCCTGGTGAGGTAACAAACTTGTTCTCCCTCCTG
This sequence comes from Xyrichtys novacula, assembly GCA_962446985.1. NCBI lineage: Eukaryota > Metazoa > Chordata > Actinopteri > Labriformes > Labridae > Xyrichtys > Xyrichtys novacula. The sequence continues at coordinate 2,872,027 of OY660887.1, forward strand.
TTGTGCCGAAAGTGAGGGAGCAGGACTGGTGAGTGTGCTGTGTGATTTAGCTGTCATGTTCAGTCTTTGCTCGGGAACATGAAAGGACACAATTTTGGGATTTAAATCGAATCAGCCGTGCGCAGAGAGGGAAGTTACCGAAACAGATGTGATGTAACTTCACACTCAGGGATTGACGCCTGCATTTCATATACACTCACAGAGGTGGTGGCCCAATTTCTAAATAAGGAGCAGATTTCATTCCTCTTGCTAATTTTCCCATAATGCATTCCTAAGATGTGCTAATAAACCGCCTGAAATCCATATTCATAAGCCTCCAGCTCTGATGAATGCTGAATTATCAACACTTAGTCAGCAAAGAGCCAAATGAAATGGAAAAAAAAAAGGACTAATCAGCTGAGTCTTTCCTGCACAATAACAATGGTTATTTTAAAGTCTGCGAACAAAAGAGTATGTGAGGACTGCAAGTTCGGCAAAATCCGCTTTGAGGGAAAAGGGGCCACGGCTGAATAATAGATGTGTAAACTTCAACAGTGGGAAAAATGCTTTTGCAATCACAGAGCTTCATTCTCTGGGATGATGGAGTTCTGTAATCAGGAGATCTGCGACTTATCTTTGCACAATAGAGTGAGTGATGGATTTTAATGACTCATTTTCTCACCTGCTTTCTCTCACTTATGATGGAGTGTCACAGATCAAATCCAACCGCAGCATTTGATCAGATTTCTCCGCTAACAACTTACCCCGACGTTGGATTTCTCTCCCCAGCTGGGTTTCTTTTTGGTGATTATGGGACTCAGCCGAGCTTCACTCGAACCTGCGCGGCGCACCAAAAGGAGCGTCCCATTTACCTTTGTTCCTCTACCCAGTTCCTCAAACGCCCCTTCCTCGCTTTCATCACCCTCCTCATTTTTATCCTTTTGTTTTTGCGGCTGATGAAAAGATAGAAGACGGGGAAAGAAGAGCGCACGTGATCCTCAAAACGTGCCACTCATCTGACTTATCTCCGGGCCTCCACACACTGTCGGCTCTCACAGATTAATGAGCTGCGCCTGGCATTCATGATTAGTTTGACTTCCTTTTGTTTGTCGATGTTTTTATTTCCCCGCCACAGCCGAGTGATTCTATCTTTAGTGCTTTTCTTTCTTTTTGTTCTGTTATTACGGCCGACGCTGTTTCACCATCAATCATACTGGAGTGGCCCCATTGTGAGGGCCCGCCGCCGCACAGCATGGGCCCTGTGTTAGCCTGGGATGCTAATGAGAGATAATGGTTGACTATTTGTACGCCTAGTGGTTAGCCTAGCTGTGAGTCCAGACCTCTTTATCTGGGCCAGCCCACAACCATTATTCAGCACACTCTCTTTCTCTAACACACACACACACACATCTCTGCCATCCCCACCGCCTGTGCTAGGCTTGTAGAGTCGCATGTTAGCATTATCCTGCACGGAAGGAGCGCCACTGGTGGTTGATGAGGGCGGAGATGAGGGGGCGGCTGTGATTTGATTACAGCTCTGCCCCCTGCATCTGTGCAACACGCATACACACTCCGTTCATTAGCGGCACATCTTGAGACGCCGGCCACCAGCCTCCTCATGCATATTAATATCAATCTGATGAACGCGAGGGAGGCCGCGGGGTGTGGGCGAAAAAGGTGTGACCATATTTACACAACACGCACACTCCCAGAAACAAAGGAGTGCGGCATAAAGCGAAACCTGCGGGTCATCCTTGAGTCTGCTACTCTCCAGGAGCTTCGTGACCTCTTACTCCTGGTCTTTTGTGTGTTGTATGTGTGTTTGAGTGCCATGCAACCCTAAGATGACAGCTGGAGACATGGCGGTTAGAGTCGTTGGCCCGTCTGAAACTCTGGTATGCGTTTATGTTAGTCACAGAAGCAACTTTGTGCACTTAGAATACAGATTTAAAAATGGTAGTAGCTACATCACTTATGATTGTCTGCATGTTTCTGTCATTGTGATTTGGCACACATTTATGGATAGTACAGCAGAAGAGAAATGTAGGTAGTCAAGAGTGGAGTAAAGGGGTGTGGCTGGGCGTCAAACTGTTTGGCATGCACTTTAGCTAAACCAGGACACCAATTAGCACCAATTAAGAACATGCTTTCATTGGTACACAATGCATAAAGACAAATTCTGATGGATTGTAAACGTTTAAAGTAGGGGTGTCCCGATATGATATTGATATTGTACAGGGCTTGACACTAACTTTTTTCATAAGGAGCACATGTGTTCCTAAGTTGAAAAAATAAGGAGCAGGCAAAGAACTTTAGGGGCACAATGAAAATCAATTTTAGGTCTTTTGGTCACATGATGTGGTAGCTATTGAAGGAAAACAGCCTTTTTTGAGAATGTCAACCGGTAATTTATTGATGGTCCCTTATTCAATGAATAGAACTGCCACTCTCTCACATTCACAGTGCTTTTGACTCCTCCCACCTTTTCTCCAACATGTCCGCAGGACACAGGAGGTGTCAAGCTTTCCCATACACCAGGGCTGAATAGTTTAACCCTCAGGCGTATATAAAACAGACATAACTATTGCTCCCTGTAGGTGATTTTTGCAGAGATTATGGTTTGATGGCGAAAAAAGGAAAGGATTTATTTAAAGGCCTTTCCATTTCCTCCCTCCCCTAAATCTAGATTGCAACTGATATCTGAATGCTCTACATGTGTGAATGTCCTCTCTTGTCATGCCCATCTCCTCCAGAATGGGAATTAAACCCAGGGTGCATAACGTCTTCTCATAAGTGGACTGTCACTCCTCATTGCATGCGACCAGAGACACACACACTACCCCACACGGACCTTGTATTCAAGGGGGGAAAAAACACATAAAAAACTCAACCTTCCATCCCATGCAGCCAATCGAGAAATCTAATTTCATGGGAAATTTCCATGAAAAAAAAAAAAAAACTACCCTGGAATGATTTCCTCCATCTCTCTTTAATTAGCTCTTTTTAATCACCACGCTTACGAAGGCATCCATGAGCCTCCTGTGCAGCCTCTGGTTGCTGAAATGTAAATGGTACGGCTGCAGATCCCAGCTGATCTCTCTCTGAAATGTCAGAGCTTGATTACGAGGCTGTCTCCCATCATCCATCTCTTCTGCTTGCGTGTCACAGAGCAAGAAATATGAATCAGCCACATGGAAATGTGTTGATGGTATTTAAAGTGGGTCTGTGGTCTTGAGTATCTACCATATCCTTGAACGAGAAAATGACACCCTTTTGAGTAATGACCTCATATGGAAACTTTTGCACACTTCACTTTGCAGAAAAAAGAGACGCATTCCTGCTCTGCTCCATCATTAATTAAGAGAGTTATGGCATCCACGAAGTAGAGAGTTCACAGATGAAGCTGTATAGTCAGATACTTTTAATAGGACGCAAAAAGACTCAATGTTTTTGGTGCAAAAGTATCAGGAAAGTGCCAAGAGGTTTTGATGTACAAAAAAAGGTCATATTCATGTATTGGACCCCTTAGTATTGAAAGATAATCCTTCCAGTTTTTCAGCTGATTTGTCATCCCAGAAATAAAGACTTGTGTCAGTGTATTTAAAAAAACAAACAAACAGATATATCAATACTAACAAGTCTGCAAAAGGCAAATACCAGCCAGTATCCAGTTTACTAGCATGTTCCTGGTAAAACCTGTGTTTGCTCATCAATGCGTTTATTTGTCGCATACTTTCAAACAGATTTATCCAGATGTAATTTATGCCTTTTCAAAGATTTTCCAGCTTTAGCTTCATAATCAAATAAAGACTGTATTTTTGTTGTATTTAATATTTCTCAGTCCAAAATATCAACGACAGACACTGAGGATAAAAAAGCAAACACTTCTAGAAGTGATGTTCTAGGTTTCTTCATGGTCATATTTAAAAAAAAAAAGACCTTGCTGACTTATTGAAAAGGAGAAAATTAAAGTAGATATTTATAGACTCTTAATGTAGTCTAACATCATTTTAATCTGTGGCTTTCTATCTCAACCCTTTCAATAAAATGAAACATTAGCTCTATACATTCATCCCCGCCTTTTCCAGACAGTTTTTGTATATGTCTGAACTAATTCATACCATGTCAAATGTCAGCGCCCCAGACAGGTGACAATGAGGCATTACATTAAACATGCTAACCCACTGAGGAAAAAGTTTACTGAATGGGACATGATTGCAAAGCGCAGACGTGCTGATTAGCCTCCGACGCCTCGTGACATCTCGCTGCCTCACCTCCGCTTTGAGCGTTCACGGCAGCGTGGAGCTGTGTTTGATTGGCATCTGAATAGTCACATAACTCTGCACACTGTCTGAATGGGCAGTGATGAGCGGGAGCATGAGGTTCAAGTGCGCTGATTAGAAAATGGCATGGCAATGTGAGGGAGATTTATTTTTAGCACATTTTACAAAGCGCTTTGTGTAACACGTGGAATAGATAGAAAAAGAGCACAGAACTGAAATGATGAAAATGCAAATACAACAGCAACATATGATAAGAATATTCAGAGTTCAGTCCAAGGTTTTGCCCTCGAATTAAAATGGTCATAGTCTCACATCTTGGAGAAGTGATACAGCGAAAGATGCTTTGTTTTAGATAAAGATACCTAAGGTTTTTACTCTGCAAGATATAAAGCACTGTCTTATTCCTGCAAAGACACCAAGTAAAGCACCTTTTAATGGAAAAATGTACATCCAAGACTTTATAAGGGGCTGAAAGCTGAGCTGCCATCGCCTTATTTGTTAGTATGTGGCCTGTTGTGCGATCAGAATAACAACTGTTTTGTTGTTTGCAAAAGTTTAACATCATTCAAAAGTTGGGTTGCTCAAGCCCGAACCAGGAGCTGCATGCTGAGCTGCTACTGTCTTGTTTGCTAATACTTGGTCTGGGTTTAAAAAGTTTGTCCAACTTTTTGTATGGTTTTTTTTTCCTGAATCTTTTCCACAAAGCCCACTATATGTTGAGTTAAAAAAAAGCAGTGTTTATCGAGTGCTGTTGGTGAGCAGGATGTCACTAAGGACTGCAAGCTGAGCTGTCACTGACTTGTTTGATGGTTCTTTAGCTTGTGTAAGATAAGAATTCTAACTGTTTTGGCTACATGTAGCGAAATGATTCATTCATAGGAATGGAGTTCCTATGGGGGCTGCAAGCTGAGCTGCCACTGGTGGAATTGTAAGTGTGTAGCCTAGTTTTAGATCCGGCTCTTTTTTAGTGTTAACATAACACCTTCTACCATACTACTCTGCATGTATGGTAGAAGATGTGTTATTTCTGTGCTTTTTAATAGACTTTGCCAGGGGCTGCAAGCTGAGCTGTATATTGTTCTTTTTGTTCACAAGTATCGAAAATGGAGCAAAATTAATTTTCTTCTTCTTCTTTTCAAACCAATAATCTAGCCATTTTAACTACTTACAACACTTAGTCAAATAGCAAGAGGCTGATATCTCTTCAGTGGGCATTAAGAGGGTTAAAGGGGGCTGCAAGCTGGGCTGTATATCATTTTTTTTTTAGCATCTCCCTTTTTTTTCTCCTTCTTATTAAACCAAACATCTGGCTATTTTAACTAGTGTACGACAATGAATCAAATAGCATGAGGCTGATATCTCTCCAGAGGGCATGAAGATAATATAAGATAAGAAGAACTTTATTGATCCCTGAAGGGAAATTCAATCATCTGTTGTCTCACATAATGTGTCTATAAAAGTTATCTACTATTTACACAAGATTTACAAAGCCTGATGACTGTTGGTACAAAAGATCTTCTGAATCTGTCTGTCCTGCAGTGAAGAGAGAGGAGCTGTCCACCACCATTGTCCCTTTGGTCCATCGAGGTGTTGTGAAATGGGAAGTGGATTAAAGAGGGTTAAAGGGGGCTGCAAGCTGAGCTGTATATCATTTTTGTTAGAAAACCCCCTTTTTTCTCCTTCTTTTGAAACATCTGGTCATTTATCTAGTTACAACAATGAATCAAACAGCATGAGGCTGATATCTCTCCAGCAGTCATTGGGAGGGTTAAAGGGGGGCTGCGAGCTGAGCTGCTGCAAACTTAGCCTCCTTTTCTTGAGAGAAAATACGTAAGGAAGAATGTAACAGTTCTGTAGGAGACAGTTGAAATAAGTACAAATTGGAAGATTCAAATCAGTGAAATGTTAAATTATTTGATGCACTTTTCCTAAACAGCAGAGGGTGCTATACACGTAGGACTTCCCTTGTTAGAAATTTTACAAAGATTGCATTAGTATGTAAAGACTTCGCAGTCCTCGCTCTGATAAAGGATATTTGACAACCATTTTACATCTTTTTTTTCAGTCATGGTGGGTTTTATTGTTTTGAATAATCTATTTCAAATTTAGATAACGATCTCTATGTGGATTATTGTCCCTTGAGCCTGCTGCCTTTAAACTTAAAAGATGTGGAAGGTCGTATTTGTTGAGTATTGAAGCTTCATAAGGAGGATTTGTTATTGAGATTTATGAAAGGATTTTGCTTAGAAGTTAAATGAAATGCATAGTAAACACAAGGCATGGACAGTGATAGATTATTACATTTAAATCACCAGTAAACGTACAGTTTATTGAATAAAGTGAGATTATCTCTGTGTCAGTCGGCTGCCTGCAGATCAGATCAGATCACACTCAAGCGGCTGAACGTTTCGCCCGGCGGGATTCGGTCACTTGAGCTGATTTGATCTCATCAGCCTCGACCTTGATTCCACCCCCCCTCGTCTGAGCTCCACGACAGCTCTTCATCTGATTATATTCAATTAACAATACCCCCCACACACACACCCGCACACTCACACACACATTCAGTGAAACGCAGTTTGATTGTAATTACGAGGAGAGAACTTGAAGACGGAGAAGAGTTCTTGCTGTGCTTGTCTGCTTTTCATTTAACTGCACGCGTGTCGAGTTTCTCATAAAGTTGCACTTTGGAATTTTAATTCCTTCAGATGATCCATTGCTCTACCTTTTGACTTTGAATAATGGCACCCCTCCAAAGTGATTTATCAGCTCACTGAAGCACCAGGCCGGGATTCAGTTCGGATAAGGCCTGTCTCAGTTTTCTCTGTGACTTACAGCGGCTACACTCGGTCATCGCGGCCTCAGATCTTGTCCTTTGGTGCCGCTCCTCCTGTTAATTACACAGACTCCATGCTGCCCTCTGTGTCACCATCACACCACCCATTAGCTCCTAATGGAGTGAGACGGTCAGGCTGTAACCCGACCTGCCCGCGCCTGCTGTGGTCTTGCAGGAGGAGGGCGTTCGGTCGAGGCCAGAGGTGCACGGCGCTCTGTGGACTCGTTTTCTAATGACACATGTTTATAATCAGTGTGACAGGAGAGTATGAGGCATGTAGACATGGAGGAGGCGGTTTGTGTCATGGTCTGTGTTTCAGATTATGTGTGTAATCCAAATATGCAGCCACAGATCTCGACAGTAAACATGTTTGTAGTGTTGCTGACAGGTATGTGTCCGGAGTCTGAGTCATTTTAACTAAAAACAAAGGCTGTAAACTCACCACAGCTGCAAGGATTAATCAATTCATCCATCAAACGAAGACATTAACAACTATTTAATTCATGTCTGTGATTTTTTAAGCTACTTTTAAAGAAAAATATCAAACATTTGAGGTTCCAGCTTCTTAGACATGAAGATAAGTTGTTTTCATTATTTTATAGCTGAGAAATTCTCCTGTTTGCTGGAATGAAGCAATTTCAGAGTGTTTGACGATGGCAACTGGCATTTCCACACCTTTTTTTAATCCTTCAGTAGACTCAGCATTTATTGGATCAGCTGACAGGATCATTGGTGTATTAGTTTAGCAGAAAATAGTCTTCAATCTTTGGAGAAAATCGCTCTGTTGTCCTCAAAATGCAAAAAAAACTCAACTCAACTCTGGAAACTAAACTCTGAATTTTGATGCATAGTCTGTTTCAGTCACCATTTAAACATATATTATGCAATACAGCCAATAAAACACCCAGGGAGTCAGCTCTGCAACAGCTAGCCTCCTTACAGCACAGTAAATTAATCAGTTTTAATGACTCTTGTCTGCTGCTAACTATTCTGGTCAGGTTCCACTGAACAGCATCCAGATTAACCTCTGAGTTTACTGCAGCTTTTACTTATAGTGAGTGTTTGAATGGCACTTTATTTGTTTATCATAACCTCCCACTACTGTTCTTATTTACCTGTTGCACTTGTATGACAGACAAATTACAGCTTCACTCTGACATCCGTGTTGTTACCTACTCATTACTACTAAACGTAGTATCGACAGACGACTTTAGCACTCTGAAACTGTTCATGAAATCCGTCTTAATTATGTGCTCAGGAATGCTTGACTGGTGTTAACTTGTTACTGTAAAGACAGTAGTTACAAACCTGTTAAACAAACCACAGCTTTCGTTTCATAGCTGCACTTTACTCCTTAAACAGAAACTCACACCTGCAGCAACACACAGTATTTGTTATTTGAAATGAAGTGAAAGAAAAAAAGGATGGCAACCCCAGAGTTTTTAAAGAAACAAAGTCACCTTCAAGTTTTAATCTTATTCTGCTGGTTTTTTTTATAGTTCAATGAGCAATTTTAATCTGAAGGTGTGCCCAGATGAATTTCAAAGTGAAATCTGTTTCTGTCAGATCGGTCTGCATCATTTCTTGGTTGGTTTCTTTCCCTGTTCATCTACTTCTGGTGAGTCTTAGTTTCACTGTACATAGTAAGTTACACAGGAGCTGCACTCTAGCTTACTTTGGTTCTCAGAAAAAGAAACAAGCTGAACTTACATGGATGCAATGTCATATTCTGTGCGGGAGCATTTTTAAGGCCAACATGTTTGCACAGGCATATCCGAGGAATCGTATTTGGGTTTTAGTTATTGATATAAGGTGTTAACATGACTCAAACATAATCAGAATATTGCAGGGAACATGGTGTACATGTAAACGTAGTCACTGTCAAGCAGATTTGTCTCTCAGGTTGAAACATTTTACCTGGAAAAGATTATTATTTGCAAGTTTGCGTGCAGATTTCTGTTTACACATTGTGCTCTGAATTGCTTTTCATGTCTGCAGACTGTTCTTCCTGCAGACATGATTTGTTAATACTGCTTGGACTACAACTATTAAAGTAAAATTCCTAAAAAAAATGTAATTCCAACCAACAGATTCTAAATATTTATGAAGAATCGGTCGAAAGAGTTGATTAAAATAACACAAGAGATGTTTAGATGTTTGAATGACCACCTGCAGACCACCTACACTGAAATCTGTCAGCTTCACTGTATTTGACGAAGCTGTGGAGTAGCCGTCCACATTGTTGTTGAGCTGCAGCCTGTTTTGTGTCGTGTTTGTTGTCAGCACCAGCTTTGTCAGTTTGCTGTGATTCTGGCACAGCAGCCTGCAGAGGAGCTAATCACACCAGCTAATGATCTCTTATAGATCAACTTGTTTACAGCAAATCTACTCTCTGACCTTAGCAGCCTCACACCATCTGTTTTCCTACATGACATTGCCCCAGACGTGTCTATGTGTGTGTTTCTCTGTGTGTTTCACTGATGTTGTGTGAAAGCGCGGTGTGTTTTCCCTCTGCTCTCCGAGTCTCGGCTCACTCCAACTGCTAATAACTCAAATCAGCAGAAAGTCACACTCCTGGACGCGTGTGTGTGTTTGTGAAGCAGTGTGAGGGATACATGTGTGTAACGCTGAGTCTAACTCATTTAGGTTGGAGTATTTAATGATTTCTACCACAATCACTCAGCTGAAACCACATCTGTGTCCTTTGTTTTGCACAAACACACGCTACTATTGTTATCATTCATATTTGCGGCCTCTTGTCCTCATCACTGAGCTTATTGGTCTAATGAATGGAGCACTGTGAGCGGTAATGTATCTGAATAGGCCACTCCAATCATTAGCTAAACCTGTTTTAGATATAAGAGGGACATATGGAAACAAGGAGGTATGATAATAGATTTTGAATTTCCCTTCGGGGATAAAATAAAATTATTCTTATTATTCTTAATAGATCTGCACCCTTAATAATGACGATTTTAGCCAGCAGAATGCAACCATACTTTGTTGCGACATTGAACACTGTGTAAATGTTGTTGATGTGATTGCAAAATGTTAAAAATCACAATAATGTGCAATAACGCAACGGCCTAAGTATCATGATGATTTCGTATCGTGGCCCAAGTATCATGATAATATCGTATCATGGCCCAAGTATCATGATAATATTGTATCATGGCCCAAGTATCATGATAACATCATATTGTGGCCAAAGTATCATGATAATAAAGTATCGTGGCCCAAGTATTGCAATAGTATTGTGGCCAAAGTTTTGTAATAGTATCATATCGTGATCCAAGTATCATGATAATATCGTATCGTGGTCCAAGTATTGTTACAATATTGTATCGTGGTCTAAGTATTGCAACAATATAGTATTGTGCTCCAAGTATCGTGATAATATCATATCGCGGCCCAAGTATCGTGATGATATCGTATCATAATCCAAGTATCGTGATAATATCGTATTGTGGCCCAAGTATCATGACAATATAGTATCGTGGCCCAAGTATCGCAATAGTACCGTATCATGGCCCAAGTATCGCAATAATGTTGTATCGTGGCCCAACTATCGTGATAATATTGTATCATGGGACCACTAATGATTTCCACCCCAATGCAGTTAGAGTTGTACACACAGCATTCTACTTCTGCGTTTAGGTAACTGAGAGGTAACTGTGCATCTAAAGCTCCTAACCCTTCACCTCCATACATTCAGATGGATGGTGCTGTCAGGTGATCTTGGTACTTGCGAGACTTGCACACATGTAATGCAGCACAAACCTCCTGCAGCCTTTGATGTCGAGTCAATAACGATCTAATAAGGCGTGCTGGCAGGAACACATATGTTGATGGGTATGTGAAAGACCTGCAGGTGAAGGTGGCTCTTTTTTCCTCCATGAAACGTCCTCAGGCTGTGAGTGATGTCGGTTCTCCATGGCAACGGCAGGCACTTAATGTCAGAAATGTACAGATCATATATATATACCAGGAAGCTTAGCTATGTGTGTACCCCTTAAGATGTAATCTGAGCTGAAAAACACCATCTGAGAGAAATTTCAGGTCATGTGCGCTCTTTGACCCAGAGACGGATAAATCGGCATCGCAGCAGCAGGAGAAAATAAGTGAATTATTAATATTTTTATGAATAATAATGATAAAAAAGACCAGATTACACCTTTTTAAAGCACTATCAATATCACTCCAAAAGCTCAAAAAGGGTAGGGGACAGGCAGGAATAAAAGGTGACGTATGGTTGGAAATGTCAAGGGAGGGCAGATGGAGAGAAGAGGAGGAGGAGGAGGCAGCCTGTGGAGGAGAGAGAGCCACAGGTGAGAGGGCGCCAGCCTCCCAGCTCTGAGTTAATCACTCCTTCTATTTCTCTGTCAGATCCCGGGAGGAAGGAAGGAGGAGGATGAGGAGGAGGAGGGGTGGTCGGCGGGAGCAGCTGGCCTTGCGGCGGCCACAGGGAAAAGAAAGCTGATTATTAGTCTCCGGCTCTTGACTTTTGGGGAAGAGAGCTGGAACATGAGTGTGATTTCCTCCTCTGTGTGTGCGTGTGTGTGTGTTTTCATGCACATTTATGAGAAAGAAAAGGTTATGAGTTTGTGTGTGCAGAAAGAGCGTGTTTGTGTGTCATGTCCACAGATGTGAAACCAGTGTAGCCACCGCTGATGTGTTTGCACTGCAGGAATGATGAACGAGCCAGTTTGATATTTGTGTGTAGCTGGTCTGAGAAATATGAGGCCTGGAGCTCCCCTGTCACCCGCCGCCCTCCTCCCTCCTCCTCTCCCTCGGCCTCTCGGGCATGTGTGATTTATGAAGAGTTTACCCTCTCCCTTTATGAGTGTGCATAAATAATAATGCGACTTGTCATGGTGCAGAGCTGTCACTGCAGTACCTCAGCTGGTGGCTGGCTTTGTGAGTGTGTGTACACTCTCCTCCATGCTCAATCACTGCAGCTGATAGGATAGATGTGAGTGTTTTGGACACACAGAGAGTGTGCAGAAATATGGCTTTTTTTGGAGGTGGCCTGAAGAATGAAGTGTAAATGATGTGGGTCTAAATTTTTCTTCCCTGTGAAACTTGAGCCGGTGCTTATTTTTGCTAGTTGGTCTGTGTGTGGTCATCTGTTGGTGACTTTTGCTTAATGTAGAAAAACCATGGGAGAGACTTTAAAAACCATCTGCAGCAGAGTTAAGTAAACTTCTAAACTTCTCCTGCTTTGACTCTCTCTTTGCTGAAGTAGAGCGTCATATATCTGGGTCATCGTTTTCTAAATTTGAATGAATGCAAATGCCTGAACCGCTGCAGCAGCGGCAGTGACTGAAAACAGAGCATTTTGTTTGGTTTGTCAGTGTTTAGATCAGCCTGTCTGAAGCATCAAAGAGATGTTATGTTCAATGATGAAGCGGCGGCTGCTGTTTGAAACCGCTGGCTTCTCTTCAAACAGAAAGAAGGAGACATTTAAAGGTTCAAATCGTGACATCTCTGAATATGAGTCATTATTTTGCGAAAGTACCTCACTGCAGACTCGACAAGCTGCATTATGCATGTGTTTTATATGCTTCAGTTCATGAGTGGCAGTCAGTGTGTGTCTTTACTCGCCTTTTTGTTTTCTTTTTTAATCTTCCTCTCTCTGCCTCATTTGACTTACTTTGTGTGTGTGTGTGGGCCCGCAGCCAGGTGTGTGTGCTCCTCAGAAGTAATCCCTCACATCTGGTAGTGTGTTGTATAGATTCAGGCTGGAGAAGAAGCAGGATTAGCTCTGCTCTCACCGGTAATACAACCAATTTTCTACTTGTTTAAAAAACCCAGGCCAAACATTCCTCTCATGGCCTCTGCAGTGCCCTAGAAACCTCTGTGTGTGTGTGTGTGTGTGAGTGTTGGTTAAGCATACAGTGTGTGCCCTCTGTGCTTGCTTTAGTTCATGTAAATACATCTCTGTGTGCTGTTTGAACGGTTTTCATTGAAGGAACTGTATTTAAGGACAGGGGCATCCCTGTTTTTTAAAGATGTTTTAACTAACCGGAGAAAAAAACTACACAAAATCACGGAAACTGAGAGACCAGCCATGTTTTACAGAGGTATCCATCTTTAATTGTATGTTGGTATGATATTCACCAAAGCTTTAATGTAAACTTTGATTAGCTATAACACCACAAACATGGTGCTAACTTATCGTTAAACATTACTGTAAACCAACTTACAACGTACATCTAAAAAACTGCACAGCAAGCCACATCATTTTTTTTTTGCGTGAAAATGTTATAACAGCACGAACTGAGTTAACTTAATGTACAGCTAGCAACATGCACCTGAACTCACAATGCGCCTTATTTTGCTTAACTTAAAGACTTAACTGTAACAGTAAAAAAAAGTTCTGACCCAAACTTAAATCATTTCTTTCTATTGTTCACTTTGACATTTTAAAGGGTCCTTATGGCGACTGACTCACCTTCGCAGTTAGCCTCTAGTGGCCACTGGAGAAACTGCAGTTTTTGGACTTCCATTTCAGCTCCATTTCTTTGCTTGTGGTTTAAGGAGACTTTCTTTAGGTGCAGTTTTGCTTGATGCCATCAGGTTTTGCAATCTTCCATCTAGCCTGATGTTATAGTAGACATAAAAAGTCCCTGATAGCTGTAAAATCTCACTCCATTACAAACTTATAGCCACAGTTCTTGCCCTATTTAATACTATAATAATATCATCTTTTTCCCCTGTTCATACTTTTTGTGATTATACACTTGACTGAAATAAGAGAATACACACAGGAAAGCTGTTAACAAGGAAAGGTAAGTCTTTTTTGCAATGCCTTTGTTTCATAGGTGTTAAGGTTTTGCAAAATTACAAGCACAGCTAAATTTGACTGATGGCTGAGCACAATATGGCGAGGAAGAAAGCTCTAGGCCTGCCTCAATCCGCCTCTTGGCTGGTCAACCAAAGTTAAGTGTAGTCAGTTTTACAATATGGTGATCACTGTAGGCTACAAAACTCTACATTTGAGAATGGGAACTCTTGGTATGGGGCTGATCCTGGGATGCCAAAAGACGAGGGCACCTTTGCTACAATTTTGTTGCTTACATGCGTCATCTCAGCTCTGTAAGAGCTACAAACTCCATCACCACATTCAAAAACAACACCCACTCATACACAGCGCATCATGTATTTAGATCCCTCGTTTGAGTCTATCACCCACCCAGCAGCTGAAACGTTAACATCCAGTTCTTGATAAGGAAATGTGTCACAAATTGAAATTACCTGCTCGTCTGTTATTAGAGCAAATAAGAGCCTGAGACCTGTTTTAAATTGATGATGTCATGGATATCAGGAGCTAAATATCCGCTCAACTGCGATGAGACACTTCAACCCCTTAAACCTGAGCTCTGTCAATATTCATCACGCTTCACAGCCATGGAGAAACCCATTCTCTACACATTATGTCTGCTCTTTGTCGAGCAGCATCTAATTCATTCAAACAGAGGAAATCTGTGCTGCTGCCTGAAAACTCAACTCAGGTAAAACATAAGACCTGTGAAAGCGCACATTTACAGAGCATGGAGCGTAGAAGAAGGTGTTAGTTTCTGTTAATGTTCTCATTTTTACCTACAGTCGGACAGTTTGGGGTTTTAAAACAGGTGGGAGGAGGTGATGAAAGGGTGTTTTTATGTGTAAGATCTTCAGCTGGGGTCAAGAGTGGAAGAAAAAGAAGATAGTTTAATTGTTGAGATATTAAACACTGAATAGGGGCTTTCAAAACATCAACGCATCTGACAACCAACACCACAGAATGCTTTGCATAATTTTCTGAGAGACCGCACAAAGTGTTGGATGAGGGTTGTTTTTTTGTGTGCGTAGCTTCGTCAGGTCACTGTGTACTACTGTTTGAATCCTTTCAGCCGTGGTGCTATCAGAGAAACATACATCCCGTCTGATTGTGGGGTAGCGAAGGCCTTCATTTCCTGCAGTCAGGTGGAGACACTCTGAGTGAAAGGATTATTTTCTCTGATTCAGATTTTGAAAGAGCAGCTGTCCAAAACACTCTCTTGTAAACCTGTACTTTGGCAAAAAAAAAGGGAGTGTGAGTCAGAGGCTCTGTGTGTGTATTTATGTGTGTGTACTGTATAGATGATTGCCTCAGTGTGTGTATGTATGGGAGATGATTGGGTTACCACCACAGTACTGTCAGGATGCCGCGCCGCTCCGCTTCTGAATTATGCATCTCTCGTTCAAAGAGAGAATGAAGAATAGTGTGAGAGGGAGAAAACGCAGAAGAGGGAGGCAGTCCTAAGATAAATGACAACAGCACAAAGCAGAGCATCTCAATAGACTGCTACCACACACACACACATATATAAGCACACACACATTCAGGCAGCAGCAGTGCTAGACAGCGATGAGAGAGGGGAAGAAAAATGGGTTGATTAGTACCAGAGAATGAAATAGGGAAGTGTGTATGTTTGTTTGTGAGGATGTGTGTATGTGTGTGTGTGTGTTAGTGATGCTTATGTAAAGGCTGGAGGCTTAACTGGTACCAGCATGCAGTAGCCTTTAGCTAAAGCAAGGGGGCAGTGTTCATCCTCTGCCGGTGAAAAGTGTGTGTTTGTGTGCACAGTGTGTCTTTACCGTTTGTGTTTCTGTGCTTGAATGATGATGTTTTACAGTGCCTGCTCATCCTTTATTGTTCATACATTTATATGTGATTGTGTGCGCTGCATTTGGCTAATTAATTCCTTGCAAGTGCATCAATTATTAAAATAACTCAACTCTTCCATCTGGGGTTGCTGAATGTAAGCTAATCTACTGTTTACAGCAGCTGGGATAATTT
Organism: Xyrichtys novacula; assembly: GCA_962446985.1. NCBI lineage: Eukaryota > Metazoa > Chordata > Actinopteri > Labriformes > Labridae > Xyrichtys > Xyrichtys novacula. The sequence goes on from OY660887.1 coordinate 2,887,949, forward strand.
TATATCCAGGTTTTTAAAAATTGAAAACCACAATGCATGCAAACTCTGCATCTGACTGTTTGAATGCACTCTCTCTTTACTACTGATCGTAATAATGTAATGTTTTTGTATATTGATCACAGTATTGAAGTGCTGTCTTTATTGGAATGAAGGGGGTCGGAGGTCAGGTTTAGCTACAGCAGTCTGAGACGGGGTCAGAATCCTGCACAGGGTCAGATCAGCTGTAAAAGGACGCCGCACATTCATGTAAAAAGCAATTGTAATTACCATAATAAACCTGTTTACCGAAAGGATATGATGTGCTTTTTATATGATTACACATGGAGCAGCTGCAGTTTGCAAATAACACTCCTGCAGCCATGCATTTCTGCAACAGCATAAACTGTTTTACTTTTTAATAATCAAGAGGTTTTTGTGGATAATGCATGTGAACAGAGGTGCAACAAAACACTGCTGCCACAATTTTCTGCCATGACAGAACTGCTATTTTTGTCTTTTCTGTATTTTTTTTTCTGTCTAGTCTCCTCTCAGCTGAGCATCCTCAGTCTCTGTTAACAGAGGGATCCGTCACAGGGTGTCTCTCTCATAATCGAATTGGTTTCAAGTGCTGGGGAGTTTGTTAAATACGCAAAGGATAAAGCTGTCTGCAGCTTGTTGCCAAAACTACATGATTAAAATCAACGACTAAAGACACTGCCTGTTGTATTCAAGTCATTTAGTTGCTGTCAGTGCTGTCGCTTTTTTTCAAAAAATCAAGTTTGAAGAAACTGATCGTGTCATTTTGATAAAATGAACCCCATCTCCCTGCTTCTGCACAGACACCAAACATTTGTATCTCTTCATTTTTATGGTTTAATCAACATCGGTGAATAATGACAAAAGTACTAGTCCAATAAGACTTTAAGGGCTTGACTAAGCTGATAAATACTAACAAAGTTCCTGTTGATATATTACTGGGCCACAAAGGTGATACATAACTATTTTGCATGTATTTACATCTTATATGTGGCAACATTTTGGCTTTATGGAAACAGACAAAAATCAGATGGCTGATGTTATGAAGAATTCACATTCGGTTTTATAACAAAGGGACGATCACAGTAATAGTGTGAAAAACTGTGTTCTGTATAATGACAAAAACTAAAAGTTTGGATATCTGATCCAATCCACCATGGTGCCTTCTCTGCTGCCTCACAGGTAAACCCACAAAGAAGAGAAAAACAGCTGCTTTGTTCAAAGTCAACATTTATCTTTTATTCTGCTACTTGTGTTGTACAACCCAAAATACACCTCTGAGATGTTTCGATATCATGATTGTCCTCTGAAGATGGCTTTAAATGCTGCTCAGATCCTTCATCTTTGTAGAAAATCATGACTGTATTAATTTCTTAAGGACAGGAGTGGTATCCGATGGTCAGGTTACGATGAGAGCACCCTCTGCTGGATCAAAAAAGATGTGTTGTGTGCTTATAAGCTGTTTATTCGAATTCAAAAGACTTATTAGTTTGAGTTACTTTTAAGTTAAGACGACTACTTGAATTTCAGATTAAGAGCGGGACACCCCTAGTGGCTGTTAAGCAGAAAGCAGGTACATATGAAAATTTTACACCTGGTTCATAGCCTCCATTGTAGCTTAATCTCCATATACATGTATTTTTTTCTGTTAATCTTGTCTTATTCTACAGGACTAAAATAAGTTTTATTAAAGGACTGCTAAAAGGGGAACAAAGAAAATGTGTTTTACCTCCATTGAAGCAAAGTCTAAATGTGCTCTGGCACAGGGACAGCCATTTAATGTAATGTAGGTTAAACCCAAACAGACTCACTCGGCTTGTAACATGCATTTGTTAATCGAAATGAAGCAAAATACTAATGTGTTGTAGTATTATAGGATAGGTGTGGGCGGGTGTATATTTTCCACTTGACAAAAATAAGAGGGTATTTTTGCTAAAGGCCACATTTGTTGAACATTTTCTACCTCCATGCCTGAGGCAGTGTGTATGAGAATCCTTGTAGACACCGTGTTTATCTCCCTCTCTGTTTCATGCATGGTTTTGTATGTGCCTTTCATGTATGTCATGATTATCGCTTTAGCTGTGCAACACACAAACGCACACACATATAGTTCTCACAGCCAGTCTGGTCGCATTGGAAACACGCGCCATGTCCTGATTTACTGACGCTCATAACACGACAATAAAAAGGCTTCAGTCATTTGTATTTGGCACAGGTATCAGTGTGTGTTTGTGTGTGTGTGTGTGTGTTATGGAAATGAGACATAGGGGTCACATTATTCAACAGTAGTTGACATGCAGCCTCCCCAGGTCCATATCAATATCCCCCCACAGACGCAGCAGGAAAAATAAGGCGATTTGTTACCTGGAATACTAATCGCAGTCAGCAGGGAGGAGAGAAACCTTTGTGTTAGATAAACACACTGTGAACCATCAAGGTGCTGCTCTCCATCCTGGGGTTAGCGGGTCCTCCAAAACACCTCAGAGGAGCAGCGTTTGAATTTCAACCCACTGTTTACCTTTGAAAAATAAGCCGCTCCCAAGTCTCCTTATCGTATTTAACAGTTTTAATGATTGTGGTCCCTGATAGATGGCTTGAATATAATCTGTAATGAGAAATAAACAAGCAACATTTCTTTCAATGCATTACGCAAAATTATTCAGTTTCAACAGGGAACAAAACTCAGAATATTAAAGGCTGAGTTAAATTACACAAAAACAAAAACAAAATACCAAGTCTGTTTATTGATCGCCCAAAGAGAGATGCAGACAGTTAAAGTTTGTATAAACTTTTTTTTTTTTGTACAGGGACAGTTTTCATCTGTACAAAAACCTTGGATGCCCATGACTTAAAAAATGGATGTAAAATTTAGAAGTATAGACGATTTCTTTATGATAAAACCTATAGGTTATGTAATGTAGTTTTCTGTGGAGAAATCAAAGTTACGTCATATAATGTTGGTTTTAGTCTCAATCTTTGGCAGTTGTTGGAGATTTATGATGTACTACAATACAATACAGCACAATACAATATAGCACTATAAGACGCAATATAATAAGATACGATGATATGATACAAAATATATATATAATAAAATATTATATATTCTCAATGATGCCTGCTCTGCTCTGGAAGACTTTTTAGTATGTTTCTGATTTGACCAGTGTCATATATATTGTCACGCATCCCTGCTCTGCTCTCTATTTTGGATATTCAAACGCCTAAATGTTGTATTGATGTTGTGAGATTTGCAACTGAGTACATTTAATAGCCCCTGGTTAACTGTCATGTTCTAGGACTGAGTCAACCTAAAGTTATGAGTGATAAAAATATGATTAAGGGAAAGTCAACTTCAAGTCTGAAGTGCATTTGCTGGAAAGGGCCATTTCTCTTTCCTTCAGCCTGCTCCAAATGAAGCGACACATGATTCATTCTGTTGATACTCGTGTTTGATTGAGTGATGAGAGGAAGCAGCAGGGCGGCCTTCATCCGCATCACTCCCCTGCCTGTGTCAGCCATAAAAAAATCAACTCCAGAAAAAGCAAATCATCATCACCCACCCCCCTCCAACACATTAAAAGAAGTTGTTGTTGTTCAAAACGCATAAATCGCTTCTGATGGCGGCTCACGACTGTGCCTTCTCACGCGCACATCACGCCACGCTCCGAGACTTCTGCTTTGATTGATGCTGTCAGCGAGTTTGGAGAAAGAGAGTCGGAGGAAGATAAGGAGAGGAAGAGGAAGGCAGATAAAGAAGAGAGAAAGAGCTCCAGATGCATCCATCAAGCGCTGCAATCTGATTGTTTTCTCGGCGTTGTGTCGTTTCTTTTCTCCCTCCCTGACTCAATTCCTCATCTTCCCTTCTCTCTCGAATGCTCTCACAAAAACAGTCAAATCGTCTTTGCATGGTGCCGTCCAGGTGTCACAAGGATATTGAATCAAGGAGTTTGAGGTGAGAGGCGGCATTGCGGAGTGATGGATGATATGCATCACACTGCCTCCTCTTTGCTTATTGTTTACTCAACGCTGTGCTCCTCTTGTTGTTAATTGACATCCTGCACTCGTCTGTTGTTTTATTTCTATCCCTTGTTCCACCACGGTTATTGCTTTTCATTAAGTGGTCATTTCCTTCGTCTAATGAGAGCGTCATGCCGCCACGCGCCCATTTATTAAACCACGTAGCCGCGACGTCTTCGCCAAACACACACACACACACACACTTTCCCCTTGGCTCTATCTGCCATCATGTCCCTGTCTCAATTAGGATTGTTTGTCGCCCCTCTGCCCTCCATCCCCTCTTCATTTAGACGCCCCTGTCTCATTGTGGCAGCCGTGTCATTGTGTTTGACAGCTTCTCATTCTCCTGTCAGATCTCATTTAACTCCTTATTTCATACGCGCACACCTCGCCCTGCCCTGTAACTCCTCTGAACCTTTGTCTGAGGGATCTTTGCTTGGATTTTTGGTCACAAAAGACAAATGTTGGCGCCGAGGTGGCATCTGCTGGTGAGTTCAGCACTGTAAGAGGTTTTGGAGCAGATGAGCTGTGAATCCAGATCTGTTTACTCATGTCTTACACACACATGTGCACACTTGGCAGAATGAAGTAGGTTGCACCCCCACTGCCTGTAAGATAAATTACATAAAAGCCTCACAGTGATTGTTGCATGGTGAGAGGCTGTATCACCTGGCTGCTTGCTTTGCAACCCTCTTTAATCCCATCCCAGCTCTCAAAACAGTCCCAAACCAACAAGTATCTCTTTGCATGTACTTCATAATCCAACTTAAACAGAGTGGACCAGACTGAATTAACTTTGCAATACAGAAGAAGTCTACTTTATTTACTGAAATGACCTGGAAATAAAAGTTTTTAGTTTTTTTTTACATGAAATTCTTATGATAAATAAAGTGAGGTTGTCCTATAGTTAAAGGGATATTCTGACATAAAATAAAGTTGGGGTCGAACACACCTTAAGACCGAGTTAGACACCCCCTTGAGAGTTGAATCAGCGTAGTTTTCCTTGACAATGACGTTGATGAAAATATTTTGTCAACGTCATGGTCAACGAAAACAGAACTACTATCTTCTTGCCATTAAGGTGTTTTGTCGGGTTAATTTTAGTATCCTGTCTGTGTTTCTTTTCTAGTTGATGGCGGTGTTTGATGAAGTCCAGCGCAGCAGGGCAGATAGTCCCAGAGAGATCATGTCCAACGGCTACTCCAGTGCCAGCCCTGAACCCCTCAGCTACTTCCCCCACCTGCAGTACCAGGAACCGGCCAGAGGGGAGATCGAGGTCAATGAAGCCAGCCTTAAAGCAAGTACGTCACCTCATCTGCAAACTTTTTACATCTAAATTGTCTCCGGTTTCAGCTGTGGTGCACAAAGGAAGGTGCATACTTGAAAAACCAGCGCATTTCTACATCCACTCCTTATACACACAAACTGTTCTAAATCACGAGGGTCAGATTTAAAATATAAAGGCCTTAATCCTCCAGCTCTTTGTAATAGGAAAGATTAAAGTTAAATTATGTGTGCAAGAATCTCACACACCACAAAGTTTTTCCCAATTAACACTTTCACAATTTTTTGATGCATGTGAGAAAGTTTTTTGTGGCGAAACAGCACGAGACGTGTGCATGTGTAGGTGTGTGACTGTAAGTGTGAGAAAAAAATCCAAACGTACATTTCTGGAACAGCTGTAAGCTGAACTGGCTGTGCAAAGACAGGTTGTTGTAACGTGATGGCGTGTGAAAACAGATGCAGTGTTGATGCGGCGCTCTGTTCTCGTTCTGCGCTCTTCACTTAGTTCATTATCGTTTCACATGGAGCCCAGTCCAAAAGCCACGGCAGCAGGACTTCAGGGTATTTTTAATGTGATAAAGTGTATTCTCTTTTATAATGAGGGTTATATTTTTACAGATTCAGTGGTTTAGGTTCCCAAGTAAGTTGCTCCAGATGGGTGCATTAGGCGAGTCACTGCAACTGCAGAGTAATCCATGAGTGCAAATAGCTTTATTTTAAAAACTATAACCTTTTCTTAAACTAACATACATTATTAAACCAGATGATTTGACCCGTGTGTTTTGGCTCCAACTGCTCACCTCTTGTGCAAATAAACATTATATTTTAGCCTCTTCATACTTTTAATCTTCATAATAATCAGAACACTTACTATTTCCCAGGAAGAGACTTGAACTCAGGAAATATTTGAAAGCTTGAACTCTTGACTTTAACTGTTGATCTCTGACTTTGCTTTTAATGTCATCAACAGTTTTGCAAATTATGAATAAGAAAAGAAAATATGAAAAATTATTGAATTTCTTTTGTCGTGACCGAATCACATGTTGCAGACCCAAATCAGACTAGAAGAAGATTCCATTTCAAGGGCCAGTCTGCATAACTTTGTCACTGTGTCTCATGACACTAAAAGGGGGTCTCCAGAGCGGTCTGATTTCACATCATGATGAACAGGAGATTGATAAGAGCGGCTCTACTTCCTCGTTTAGTCTTTGCGGTGTCTTTGTTCTTCCTATACCGACGACAGCTTCTGTCTGTGCTTCATTAAGGTGATGGATATAGTCTGATTCTGCGTCTGAAATACCAACTATCCTGATAAATGAAGGCTTCAATCATTATGCTGCCATTTCAAAGGGAGTTTAAACCTGATGAAGCCTTGTAGGACTACATTAAGATGATTATAAACGACGTGTTTTACACTTGACATCATAAATATATAAAAGAGTTTATTTCAGACTGAGACAATGGTAGTGTAGTGAGACCTCTGCTGAGACAGTAGATCGTTTAAGATAGCTTAAATAATAATTAACCTGAAAACTTGATGAGATTGTTAGAAATTTTTGTAAAAGCTGTTTTTGATCTTGTTGAGCTGCATCATTCATCGTCTCTCTCTTTTTTTCCTCCGTGCTGTTCCAGCTTTTTTCTTCACCAGTCTATTTTTCGCTCTTCTCCTCTCAGTAGCTCTCTGTTGCTCTTATCTTTCTTTTTTATCTGTGAATGCAACAGCAGAAAGGCAGAAAAATTTCAATGCCAGGCAGTGTTCAGAGTGTGTGGAGTCATAGCATTACTACTGAATAGATTTAATAAATGATCCCCTGTCCTAAAAGTGCTCATGTTTTACAGACTGGAGCAGTAAAAAAATGATGTTTTTATTCTCTTTTTTTCTACTTAACTCCTGGAGAGAAATGCCTGAGGGGTTGCTAGCAGTCCAGTGATATGATTAAGGTCACGTCTATGGAGCTGATTTTAAATGAAATATGAGATAATACACTGTGTGTTAAGAGCAGGAACTGGCTGGGACAAACATGAACAGCTTTACCATGGTGCAACTCTTCAGATTATGATGCTGTACCGTCTGGATGCTCCTCCAGAGGTTAGTACTTGCTGTTAAACTGAAGTGAAACAGTCTGGGCACAAAACTCTGAGTGGGAGAGGGAAGAGTTGGCAACCTTTTCGGTACCAAAGACAGAACAAAATATGAAGTGCCAGATAAACAAGTCAGAAATGTAAATTTGATCTATTTCAGTTTAAAAGGGAGAACAGTGTTTGTAAAAGTTTACACCAGCCCAAGAATACGGAAGAGGATGAGGGCCATTGGAAAAGGGGGGAAATAAGTAAATTAATATAATTATTACTCAAAGATTAAAGTCAGCATCCTGAGAAAAGAAGTCATAATTCTGACTTTTTTCTCAGAATAATAATAAAAAATATACAGCCTCACTGTCATTATTGACATACAAAATAGAACTGACTACGATTAAGCCTGCTAACTGTAATCACACTCAATTAATTCAACATTGTCCATTATTTCTCATATCCTAAACCTGTAAACTGAACGTCTTTTTGTTTCACCATTACATGAGCTGTTGTCGTTGTTGCTGTTGTTCCTGCTGCCTCCTGTCTCTCTCTCACCCTCGTTCCCTACTCTCTCTCCCTCCCCCTCCCTCTCCGTACTAATTCTCTCTCGCCTTTCCCCTATCTTGCTGTCTCTCTCCCTCCCCCTGTCCTCTCCCCCTCTCCCCTCTTCTCTCTACATTCCTCCCCAACCCAGCAGCGGCATGGTGGCTGTCTAGCATGAGTCTGGTCCTGCCCAAGGTTTCTGCCTGTTAAAAGGAAGTTTTTCCTTGCCACTGCTACTCATGTTAGTTGAGATGGGCCAAAACCCATCTTAGGTTGGTTCTTGATCATCAAACAATGAGCGTGGTCTCGACCTGCTCTTGTTCTTTGGAAAGCGTCTTGAGATGACGACTGTTGTGAATTGGCGCTATGTAAATAAAATTTGATTGATTGATTGATATATATGTATATATATATATATATATAACTTTTTTTTTTCAGTGGCCCCAATCCTCTTCCATACAAAAGAGACCCTTATACTGATGAATTATATCTGAGGCCTTTAATAGAAAAGACAAGTTGCAAAATGAAGTCTGAGTGGACGTCCATCTAATTTTGAAGGTCTTTTCACGTGTTGCATTTTTATCAATTTTTTGTATGGACTCGCTCTGTTCACGTTCTGAGCCTGACATGCTGTCCTTAAATGATCGGGTGTCTGGGACATGATTTCAACTTATGTTTCAAAACTGCAGCTTTAAAATGAACAAAGAATGAATTTTAAGAAATATGATCATGAGACGAGTCAGCCCTTAGCCTGAGGGGACTTTCTTCTGAGGAATTATTTGTTCAGTTTGTGTTAGGGTCTGCTCCGGGTATAAATACTCACCCTAAATAATCTACAACATCCTCTTTGTCTTGTTTTGCCGTTCTTTCCCCTTTCACTTATTTTTTATGATTTGATTTTCTTCAAAGGAGGAAATGAGAATAATTTGATGCTGCTTTATCTTTGAGACCACCCTGCCTCTTTTTTCCCTTTCCTCTCTCCATCTGCTGTTGTCCACAGAAAACACTGAGACCCCCCCTCTCCTCGCACACACATCCACACACCTGCCCTTTGCCACCCCTCTCTCTCTCTCTCTGCCCCTCTGCCCTGTGCCCCTCTGTCTGCCTCCCTCTCCTCTCCACCTCGTCCTCTCTTGGCTACTCCACTATTCAGCTTCAACCACCTGCCGTCCAGCTCCCCACCCCTGACCCATCACCCCTGAACCACCAGACACCACCTCCTTCCTCTCACCCCGTCTCTGCGCCGCTCTAACTAGATTAGCACTGTAGCCTGTTAGCATGCCCCGTTTCCAGCCGAGCGTGAATGGACTAATTCCACTCCCCTGTCCCACTCTCCTTGTCTTTAACCCAGTGGGACTTCCCCCCTGCCCCTTCCTCCTATACACCCTATACTCTGGCCCTGTTGAACCCTGACTAACTCAGTTATGATGTGACCCTGTGACGCCCCTCTTACAAAGCCGGACTGATGCAATAAGGCTGCTTTTGTCATTTAGGCACACACACACTCATATACAGAATATAACAAAAGAAGCAAGTTAAACAACGCAACACACCCAGAACTGGGTACCCCTTTATTTCGAGAGAGTGTGTGTGTGAGTGTGTGTTTGCTGTCCCTTTCTCTGTAACAAGATCAGCTGTTACATCACCTCTAGTAAGCGGACTGATTATAATAACATCATTTCAAGGGAGTGTGACGAAGGGAGGAGACAGCTGGACATGGTCGATTTCCAGATTCTCTCTTGCATTTTGAGTAGAGATTTAAATTTGTAAGCAGATATAAATATTCCAAACATCTTTTTTTTTTTTTTGTTTAACTAATCAACATTCACACGTAGACACATTTGACCCTCATAACCGGATTAACCCTTTTCTTTATACTTAGTTAAAGCACAAATACAGACTTCTATCACACTATTCTGGGTAAAGATGAACCTAAACTTCACCAGCTCTGGTTTTGAACTTGTATAATCTTCTCCTTCTAACTTCAGATTTTGGCCCAGACAAGCCATACCACATGTTAACACGGGTCAAGGTGCTGTTTTTATGCAGATGTGTAGCTCTTCTTAGTGGAAACAGCTTTTTCTGTTTGTTTTGACCTCTGATACACATGCAGACAGACTTCAGTCTCACCACTTTGTTGAAAGGAATCAAATACTCACATATCAAATTCATATCAATTCAATTTTTATTTCTATTGCGCCAAATCACAACAATCGTTATCACAAGACACTTTCGAAAGAGAGAGAGAGGACAAGGAGAGATGGAGAGAAAGAGAACAAGGGAGAAGGAAGGAGAGAGAGAACGAGGGAGAGAGAAAAGAGAACAAGGGTGAGAGAGAGAGATAGACAGGGGACAGCAGTAACATTAAAACAACAGCAACAGCAACAACAGCTCATGCAGAGTTGTGGTTGCAGAGCAGGTAATGATGAAACAATATGAATTCATATGCATCAAGTTTTGTTTTAGTGCAAACGTGGAACACCAAACCCTGAGGCAGGGAGAGCAGTAGTAAAGACTCTTGGGTAATTGTTAGCTCTGCTTTGTTCTGACAGCTCCCTGCCTTTTTATGGGCATGTGTGGGATGCCAAAGCCCGAGGCAGGTAGAGCACAGCTTTCCTTTGTTTCCTGTGTATACTTGGAAATCCCAGGCAGGGAGAGGAGCAGTGAAAAAAAAAAAAAAAAAACAGAACAGACTTATAACACAGGTCAAAATGAGACACAGAAAACTAGGTAGAAACAGCCGAGTAACCTGGAATAAAGGCTTCATCGAGGACTGGACTGGAGAACCACTGATGTAACTGGATTATTTTAATCAGAGGGGGTCCGTTTCAGAATATTTTAAAAAGCGATACGAAATGTCCTAGTTTAACTTTACCCTGGTTGTTCTGAGTAATCCGGCTGTAGTGAGCGTGTGGTCGCAGTGAGTTCTGGTGGACAGGAAGTAATTCAGTAATCAGTCAGCCATCAAAGTGTTTGTGTGTCAGGTTTGGCTGCTTGTTTGAACAGGGTGATTGGACTTCACACTGCCCCTGTGGGATGATTAGACCTGCATTGATCTGCTGCGCACACACACTCACACACACATGCGCACACATACACACACAGGTCTGGGAAGAGAGTCCTTATCGCATCATCCCATGAGCAGCCTGAGCTATTGATTGGGAGTGAAACAAGACCACCCTGGCCTGTGGTAGAAAAACACACACAGAAATACAAATACAAACACAGACACTGCTTATGATGAATACACACACACACACTCACAGCCAAAGACAAACACTCTGATTATTAGAGCAGCCTGACACACATACATATGCAGTCAGACAGCAACATGACGCATCCCTGTTTTGATCCTGCCCTGCCGGTGAACTTACACTACAGTGTACACAACAGAAAACAAGAGCAGCTTCTTAAAATAAACCTGAATTGCATAAGCAGCCCAGTTAGACACAGAGAGCCTCAGATGGAGAGTCTGAGGCGGATAAACACGGAGCTGGCAGAGTCCACAAAGCCTCTTCAGGTCTCTCCAATTACACAAATCTCAACGGAAAGATAAGGGGGGGAACATAACTTGGGTGTGTTTCAGCACGGGACTATTTTGTTTTGCTGGCCTCAAAGCGTTGGCCAGGGTGAGTGTGGTGGGTGAGGGCACTTCTGTTTTAAAATACCACCAGGGTACCTTGTGGTTGTGGCTAAAATATATCCAATGTTTTCATTCTCTCCACCCTTTTGATGGCAGAAACAGAGAAAATGTGCAGGATGATCAGCCGTTACAGGCTACAGATTCATCCACAGAGTTTGTCTACTCAGATTTTTAGTTTTTTCTGCCAACAGGCACAAAAGATGTTGAAACTCTCTGTCAACAGAAAGTAAGAATTGCGATAGAAAGAGGCTTTTATGGTGAAGATTTGATCTGTTTTTTTTTTCTTTTTTCACCTGATGCAGTAGTTGTTGCTCTCCTCAAAGTCACAAGAATTCAAAAACAGGTTTTACCTTTGCAAAGAAGGATTTCATGCTATTTCATTGCCCTTTAAATCGCAGTTTGGACATATATGAATGTTTCTTTGGATCCTGGAAACGAGGGCTGTCCCAATTCAGTATTGATATCGCATTGATATCTGATATCAGCAAAAAAAAAACAAATATCGGATTATATCGGCCTGCATCCTAAATCTCCAAAATCAGCACTCTGATTCAAGCAGTCCATTCCAGACTCCACTCTGGCACCTCTAGCTAGCATCACCCAGATCCAGCATGCAGAGCCCACGTGATGACAGCAAGAGTGTGTGCGAAGGTACAAACAAAGCAGCAAGGAGTAGGAGTGATGTCGGCTGTTTTTGCTAAAGTCCGAAAAAGACGTTGCAGTTGAGTGCAAAACTTGTCATGCACAAGTTTGTGCCAATTTCTGATCAATATCTGTATCGGCAGATACTGAAAGCTACAATATCGGTATCATATCGAAAGTAAAAAAGTTATATTGGGAAACCCCTACTGGAAACACCCAAACCCTACAACAACACAAAAACAGTGATTATGACAGAGGCAGACCAGCAACTCCCATATCCTATATCTGGTCAAACAAACTGTGCCACTACAAGTGAAATACCCCGACACCCAAGACCAGCGACTCCGTCACCTCTGATTAGCTACATCTCTGAGACAATCTTGTTTATGAGCGTCTAAACAGTAGCTGACCTTAGAGAGTTAAAACCGTCAATTCTGTCAATATCTCTGACCCTCTGTGGCGCCTTTTGACCCTTCATAGGTCAACACAGATCAGAGGTCAAAGCTAGTGACCCTCAGGTTCCTTCACATGGTCCAGCCAGACCATCGAGGCTCTAAGTGGTGGGAGGATTGATGGAGGCGGATTTGACCGGACTGATAAATACAGGAGGATTTATGGGGCTGACCGCTGGGTAATGGACCCTGACTGTGGCCATGGAGCAGCTTCGGTCACTCTGCAAAGTGGCATTATTGACACTGTGTTGGGAAGTGTGTGTGTATGAGTGTGTGTAGTGTCAAAACTTCAGGTGATGTAACATACAGTTTCTGAAAATCAGCTTCAGGGACTTTGTAAACTAGTTATTCCTCACAGTTCTTCATCACTTATCCTCTCTGGTTCTGGTTTCAGTCCAGCTGGCCTCGCACATGTGCAGGTATTTTGGTATTTCATGCTTCCATTGTCCTTGTAGTCGTGTTAAGTGTTGCGCTGTTCATAACTGCGTCAGGTTTCCTCCATATGTTGCAGGATTCACTTGCGGCGCCTTCACAGACTTGGCTCAAAACAAATGTCAGGGTGTTATGTGTCTGCGCACACCTTTTTGAAACCTGATGTTTTGCTTTTGAGTGTGTTAGTATTAATCTATTTTTATCTGCGTTTACTTCACACATGTGTGACAAACAGATGGATCCAAGAGGAAGAAGAGATATGAAGTTGGATTGCAGAGTCTGAAGACGGGGAGTTCACGTTTTTTTTTTTTTTAGTTTGCATTAGCCACGTTAACGTGGGAAATTTCTTGATCCAATAAAAAATCTGAGGGATTGGAAAATCTGAATCCAAAATCAAATGATCTGATCATGAATTGTGTATACATGAACCAAGCTTTATTAAGATTAAAAACATTTGGACATGCGCAGAGTTGTGTAATTTCGCATAAAGTTTATGGTGACTCTCTCATTGACTTTTACCACATAGAAATGTCTTGGTTAGTGTTCAGTTAATGTAAAACACATGTTAAGGGTTGGTTTTTATTTTTCCTAGCATGTTAAATTCTATTTTTTTCACCATCTTGAATCAGTTTTTTGTTGTCAACTAAGCAGTCTGTGTTTGCTGGCTCCTAAACTAATGTGACTTCTGGGTCCAAAAATACACAAGACAGCTCGAAAAGTAAGTTTTTTTGGGGTCGTGTGGTTCAGTCCAGCAGAGATGTCACTGTACTTTTAAAGATTACTCCAAGGTGAAACAGCCTTGCACCAGATTTGTTAAAGTTTTCGCTGCGTTTTATAAATCTGAGTAAAATAACACATCCTATAAGTATTCTGCATTGATTTTTGCCCCGCAGATGTTTAAGTAAAGTTTCTTGACTGAACATCGTGTGGCGAATTATCATTGCAAATTCAGGATTGTCTCCGGGCTGAATGTAGCACAGCCTTGTCTTATTCTAGTAAAAAAAAAAAAAAAAGGAAACAGAGCGTGTTATTTTGCCCCAAACAGGAAGCAAACCGACTAGTCTGACTTTAGCTTAGAGCCGCTGAGCGACTTCGACTCTGACCCTGTGTGGGCAGTGTGCAGTCTCCATCTCAGAGGTGACCATAAACAAATAATATCCCTGCATTATTCCTCAGCATAAACAAGATCTGTTTTTATATTAACACGTTTTAAAAATGTTGTTTCTGTTGTTTCTTTGACTCTGCTTTGACAGATTTTCTCTTTCACCCTCTCGCCTTTATGTGAGCTGCCTTTAAAACTCACTCAGTCTGAATCTGAACGCACCTTTACAGAGGCCTCGCACAGTCACATGTAGAAGCATCTGCAGTGTTTGACCTATTTTAGATGCAGACGAGATAAATAGATAATCAGATGAAGCCATTGATACCTCGGAGCGCTGTGTGATGTATTTTTCGGATGCCTTTTGATGCCAGCTCTAAGACGGTTTCTTTTTTTCCCCTGAAGATGTTCCTGTGTCGAATCAAAGCACATTTCATTATTGCATATCATACCGTGTGGTTTCTGCCTCACATTTTGACTTAATATCTGCTTTTTTAAAATTAGATATAACCTCACACACTGTTGATTGTCCCAGTGAGGAGCAACATCAGAAACTTAAAGTTACAGAGAACCAGAACAAGTATCAAGTTCTAATTAAAGGAAGCGCTGAATTTCCCAGAGTCGATTCTGTGCTCTCAAAGTGGGATTCAGGTATTTTTAAACCTGGTGTTTTTGTACATTTTGGGGTCTATATGTAGGTAAAGAAGTTTGCAGGAGTCTCATGGTCGGGAGGCGCTTTAGGATTGCAACAAAACCTTCATGGGCGAATGTCCTAAAAAAAATAGATGCATTCGTTCTGTGTAAGTGTATTGTGTTCACCAAAGAGAAAAAAAGGGTCTGTTTTTCAGAGTAATTTTTTTTCTGTTTTTTAAACAGTTTTTTTTTTTTTTTCAGAGTACTTTTTTTCTTTTGTGGTTTTCAGACTAATTGTTTTTCCTCTTCTCTGGGCTCACGATCATTTAAAAACAGATGCTTTCATCCCCCTCTGCTTGATTTATCTGAAGCAAACACAGCCCACTTGCTTAGTTTAATCAAGTTTTACTTTCTTTTGGATTCGAGACACTGGGAGATACTTCTTTCTTAAAGTCAGATAGATGGAATCATCATAAGTTTGTCTACTTTGTGCAGGCACCTCAGGATTTGCATACCCTATGTTTAACTAACAACATGCTTTACTGTCATTGACCCCATAGTCGAAGTTATCTAGGAGCTGGAGAATCCACTGACTTGGAGAAGCCGCAGTGATTAACATTATCTGATTGTATGAGATTCTGGTAAAATTTTGAGGTATCTGCTCAGTTAAGTAAAACAAATAGTCTGAAAAACAGAAAGACGGGGAAAAAAGTACGAGAACAGAATAAAAATTTGCCAAAAAACAGAAAGAGGGGGAAAAAATATGAGTACAAAAAAACAGAAGAAAAAAAATTGTCCTAAAAACAGAAAGACAAAAAAAAGTATAAAAAACAGAAGAAAAATTTGTCCGAAAAACCTAAAGAGGGAAAAAAATATGAGTACAAAAAACAGAAGAAAAAAAATTGTCCTAAAAACAGAAAGGTGGGGGAAAAAAAGTACGAAAAAGAGAATAAAAATTTGTCAAAAAAACCTAAAGAGGGGAAAAATGTAAGTACAAAAAAACAGAAGAAAAGAAAATTACAAAAAAACAGAAAGACAAAAAAAGTACAAAAAACAGAAGAAAAATTTGCCAAAAAACAGAAAGAAAAAAAGTTGTCCTAAAAACAGAAAGATGAAAAAATATTTGGGCAAAAAAATAGTCAGAAAAACAGAAATAAGAAAAGAAAAAAAGTTTCAAAAACAGCAAAGAAAAAAAAAATTACTCTCCAAAAATTGTTTCCTTTCTTGTAAGTGAATATAATATGCTTCCATATTTTCTTGTCTCAGTATGCATGGTGACACAGCTTTTTGTGGTCTTGTGTGTCTCATAATGAGACACATTTCTTCCACTCTGTCTCTGTCTAAGAAGTTGCTGCTACCCTTTGCTCAAAAAAGTAAGGCCCAAGTTCAAGAAGTGCCATGAAAATAATCCTTATTTTTACAACAATGATTGGATAGACTGTAAAGAAATCATTAGAAACCAAGCGTGGAGGTAGTTTGAGCCATCACGGATATCTGTACTTGTGTCAAGTGAAGTTGAACTGACCATTTTTCATCTGTCTCCAATCACACACACTCTTAAACACACACTGAGACCCCGGGCAGCTCTTTCTTTGCTACGTGTTCTCCTCCTGTGCTCTCTCTATTCTGTCCACGTTGGACCAGGACCCTGTCACTGACCCTCCAAAGAGAGATTGATTACAGGAAAGAAGAGAATTTTGTTTGCCCTCCTTCTCTGTTTCTCTAAGATTTCAAGCTTTCTGCCTCCGTCCCTTGTTTCCCTGTCACTATCTCTCAGGGCTCTGCGTTTGTTTACCTCACCCTCTCCTTTATTTCTCTCTCCTGTCTTTATTTTCTCCTCTGTCGGGTTACATTTGAAAACACCCTGCTTTTGGTTTTACATCCACAAAAACCCAGACTGCTCCCTTTAGGCTGGATATGGAAAACACGGCTGCACAAAGACCCAAATTAGATTCTTTTGAATAGTTTTATTGTGGATTCAGACCTGCACATGTTACCTTTCTCTCTCTTTATGCTTCTTCAGGCTGCAGGGGAGTGTTGGGAGAGGTGTGTGCGTGTGAATATGTGTTTGTTAGGAGGAGCTGAGGCAACATCTGCTCATATTAAAGTGTCTCAGTGCAGTAGTGTGTTTTGACAGGTCATCTGTGCATGTGCAAGTCAGTTTTGATAGATCTCAGCCTTTCTGGAAACCACTTTTCTCATTCATAAAACTTTGATTTGTTTGTCTTGTTTCATTTTTATCATGTTCTCTAAGTTTTACATTTGTCCAGCTGCGTTTACTGCCTGAAAACACTTTATCTTTGTCTTTTCATTTCCATTATTTCTTTATTTTGTTTAATTTTTGACGCCTCTAATTTCTTTGCATCTTTCTCCACCCAGACACACCTCTGTTGGTGAGGAGCAGCAGTGATTCAGCCTTGGCCCCGCCCCTTGAGATTAAAGCCACGCCTTCCACCGAAGACCTCACAAATGGATCATCTGAGCCGGTAAGGATTTCTGTCAGATTTTGCGGCTCACAGATCATCATTTCCCTGCCTTTGATTAGTTGGAAAAAAAACATTGATAGCTTCCTTTTTTTAATTCATATGAAGTAAAAAGGATGCGTATTTGTAGCGTAGCAGCAGCGTAGTGCAGCCTTGGCTCAGCTCAAGGGAAGTATTTCTCATCTACATGAACTGATACACAGTCGGGAGTTTGCATATGGTGTTTTATTTTGAAATACTGGATGACATTGCGCGGTTTTCGTGCTTGACTTCCTGTCTAGGACGATCTTTTCTGTGTTTTAGCACATTCTGGATGGCTCTGTAGTAGAAGAGTCCTGCTGCTAAACTGGCCTGACTTGTCACTCACTGAAAACGATTCCGAAATTTCTAATCAATTTAAGACTTTCAATGATTTGAAAACCATCAAAATATGTATTTATGAGCTTTAACACAATGTCCTCTTCTTTGGTTCTAGGTCTGTACATGTACATTATTGCTGTTCCTTTATGATAGACGGAGAAAGTGAATATTCTTCCTCTTTTGTGGTCCAGCTTGATGCTCCAGGCTGTACTTTACATGGCTCTCTCCTTCTCTTTCAAACATGCCGCCCATTAAGGACGACGCTTTGTCTGCTGCCTTTTCTTGTCCTCTGTGTGCGCGGGCCGTGGGCAGGATGGAGGCTGTGTTAGGTCACACAATGTTATGTCAGTATTGGGATGACTCGGGCAGAGACAGGCGGGGCGGTGGGGGGAGGAGTAGTCCTGTTGCTCTTCCTTGCTGTGGACTCAGCAGTGACTCAGCAGAACTCCGAGATCAGCTGTGTGCAGTGAGTGGATATGATGACAAAGCCCATATTTTCTCTCTCAAAAATGTCAGGCTTGATTCCCATCAGACAACACAGAGGGAGCGGAGCGAGGAGGCTCATTATAGATGATTTAAAATATCCTTACAGACATCAACATCTCTGCATGCTGACAGATCCCTCCTCTGCAGACGTACTCAGACTCTTCATCTGTCAGTTTACATGGTTTAACTCAATATTAGCTTACCGAGACTTCCTTTTATGAGCTGTTGCTTTTACCAACTTGCACATTAACATCGTGTTCCCGGTAGTCTTAAAAAGGACTCTTAATCTGCTTTTATAATTGGGTATTTAATATGCACATTAATGCAACTAATGGTATCAATATGCAAATGCTAACTCACGAATCAGATTTGAGTATTAATGGAGCTCTTTTGCATGAAATCCTTTTGTTGGCGGATTACAAATTACAGCTTGACGTCTGTGTTTAGTTTTTAAGATACCCAGTGAGACTGAAAATTTGAACATGTCTGGTAAAAGTGTATTATTTTAGGACTCAAACACCCAGGATATGTAATATGAAGGTGTCATTGGTTTGCTAAAACAGCTGTAGATTCACATATAGTGCAAACTGGAGTCCTGTTATCCTCCTTTGAAATGGTAAAAAACCACAGACTGTATATAGTATGGGCACCGTCTGCCTCCTCGCTGGGTGAAGCCACCGCGAGAACAGCACCCTCTAGTGACTGGTTGCAGTATACATCATAAAGCTTGCCTCCTCCAGCAATCCCTATGGAGCTGTGGAACTTAAAATAATCTGCTTGCGATGTTGACATGTAGTTATTGTAAGACTGTCAGGCGCGTCAAAATTCGCCTCTGAATATTTCGTAATTTCGTGTTGTATACTTGCGTCGTTCCCGGTGTGTGAGGACCTTTATTCTTTCTTTAGCTTGTTGGAGCTACGATTGTTCCTCTTCTTTGCACTTTATGACAGATTACATATCATCAATGTGTGAAGGAAAGGAAAGCAGCTTTTATCAGAATATTTGCAATCAAATATTTCTATTTCGGTCAATAGTTTGCCTGCATCTTCACTATCATCTGTTCCCATTTTTGTTCCAGGCTGTTTTAGTTAAACTAACAAAAATATACTTTCACACAAAGAGAAACAACAAAGACCAGCAGCTGACTTACAGTGTGTACTGTAAGTGTGTAAGTGTGTGTTTGTGTAAGTCCGTCACAGCTCTTGGACATATTGAGTCTTGGGCCTGATGGACTCCCGTAGATCAATACACCATCACTCCATCCTCACTCATCCACTGTACCACTCCTCTGCAGCCCCCTTATCTCGACACACTTACCACTAACATACCAGTAACACACACACACACAGACACACACACTCCTGTCCCTCCTTTGTCTTAGAGGAGGTATTGAAGACTAGATAAAGTGTAATTAAGGCTGATACAGTGATAAATATGCGCCCTGCCCCTTTAATTGATTTTTCTGCCTGTTCCGCTGAAGGTTGAAGTCAGTCTGTCTTTGATTCACATGAAGTCCACACACTCACACCATTCTTTGTCCCTCCATCTCAGAGTCAAACTGAGAAAAGGCAGCAAATGTTTGTAGCGAAGAAACGAGACATCTATCGGCTCGGAATCGGTTAATTCTCCTCCATCAAACTCCCTTTTCCTGATCCTCCTCGTTACGTTTCCTTCATCCCCTCTTTCTGTCCTGCTCCTCTCGCTCTGCCTCCCACGTTTTTTTTTTGGCTGATTTTCAACACCTCGAGGTGCACTGATGCAATACATGTTAACACAGCAGAAAGTCCGACTTTAATATGTTACAGTCTGTCTGCTGGTTCTTCAGCCGTGATGTAAAAAGCTGACACTGTAGAGGAGGATTCTGGGATTTCTTCTAACCTGCTCTTTAGTTTTTGAAACATATTTAGGAATCGAAATAACTAAAAGGTACATGGGGTTATAAAAATACCCAGAAGACTCTTTCTACTCTACCGTGGCAGTATGTTTAATCAGTTACACCTTTGTTTCAGGTCTCATTAGCAAGATCTTCATGTTGGCCTCTACGGGAGCAGCATATTGAAATCACGATCAGCTGATGACATTTAAGATAATTAAAAGAAGCCGATAAAAGTCAGAGCAAACATGATGCAGTGAGACTGTTTTAAAACAGACACATAGAAGTTTACGTAGGCGTAGGCGATTTGGCAAAAAAAAATGATCACGATATATTTTGTCATATCGTCCGATCTCGATTATAATCACTTTTTTATTTTAAACTGACTGTTTTAAAGCATCTGTACTAAAAACTAAAGAAACTAGAGATGAGTTCAACATTTTATTAACATACAAAGTAAATAACAAAGTCAATTGAATAAGGTATACTTAGAAAAATATATTTATTAAAAATATTTTAACTTAACAGTACAACAAATGTAGATTAATACTAAATAATACAGTGAATTAATTGACAGTCCTGAGTGTTTTTGAAGGTATGCAAGACCCAAATAAACCAGAACCACCGCCACACAACCGACGTTGAATATCAGCTCCGCGTTTAACTCCACGTTCGGTCATTCTGTTTACTTCTCCGACAATTTACAGAAGTGAGCAGTAAAAGCTCGACTCTGATTGGTTGTTGTGACGCACATTTCCATTATGTTTGATCGAGTAAATATGCTCACAGCTGATCACCGTGATCGAACTGAAATTTGTCACGATCATCGATCACGATCATATAATCGCCCAGTCCTAAGTTTAAGTGCAGGATATTATTATAGAAAGAAAAACGGACAATTTTGCTAAAAGAGTGGTTGTATAGCGTTTAAGGTTTAAGGTAACGCTTTCTTTTACAGTACACTTATTACCAGGTAATTAACAGGTAATTACCTAGTAACAATATGAAATTATCTGGTAATTACATGATAACTACTAATTAAATACTGTCTAGCTACCAGGTAGGTAACCTTCCATCCACGCCCATAGGCTGTATCAAGTGTCAATCATAGAAAATAAGAACCCCAAAACAGCTTTTAAAAAATTGAGCTGTACAGAAAAAAGAAAAACTAGACAGTAATGACTTAGTAGTTATCGTGTAATTACCAGAAAATTTCATGTTGTTACTAGGTAATTACCTGTTAATTACCTGGTAATAAGTGTACCGTAAAAGAAAGGGTTACCGAAACTTTTTGTGTGTTTTCATCATTCAAAGCTCAAAGTACAAAAATATAAAGCCCCGGTTTTTTAAACTAAGAAATTCATTTTCTCTGAGCAGCTGTCTGAGCTGCAAAATCCTCCTGTTTTCTTTGTCTCCTCACTCTCATCATCTCTCACGCCTGCAGCTGGACTCTGTGTATGTGTGTGTGTCTTTGCGTCCCTGGAGGATTGCACTCCAGCAGCAAGTGCAAGTTTGTGTTTTCCAGCAGAAGACAGAGTGTGACCACGGCAGTCAGCTGTTGTGATGGATATGACGAGGGTCAGGGAGCGCCGGCTAACACACCCGAGTTGCGATCCAGCAGAGTACATACATACAAACACTCCCACACACACAAACACACACACACACACACTATTTTTCAAGCACCTGACGTGCAGCGGGCCACCACAGCTGCAGAGAAAACACACAACAGAAGCGCACACCTCATTACTCATCCATCTGACAAGAATCACACTAACACACGTGGACACACTCGTGCACAAACACCTCATCTCTCATAGGTGTGCCCAGCGCTGTCACTCACACACACCTCAGAGAAACAGCACCCAAAACATACAAACACACACACACTCGGAAAGAAAGCATGCACAGCAGTGAGCAGCACAATAACAGAGCAGACAGGCTGTTAGTTGTGCTTAGACGAGCTCCTCGACAGCTTACACAAATTATTTTGAGTGGTTATCCTGGGACCACAAAGCCTGCCACTTTCACATCACTCAGAGACGAAAACAGATTATTTTCAGCAGAAGAGCTACAAGCGACGCTCTCTTCGAAAAAAACACGCACCTGTCCTCACAGTTTGCATCTTTGAGGAGCTAAACTGACTTCATTGTCGACTCCTAATTGAATACATAGAAGTTTGTGACAGGAAGTAATACTCAAAAGTAAGCACAGAAAATTGTTAAATATGCCGTTTGAGGTGAGAGTGTTGGAGGGAGTTTGAAGTGTAAGTGCTGAGAAGAAGTTCAGAAGTGAAAGTGTCAACAGTGTGTCAGCAGAGATAGGAGGAAGAAGTGTCACAGGGCTGCAAACTGTTGATGTGTTTCTCAAGCTTCTTTAAACCAATCTTTATTTTTTAAACTGCACTTTGAAACAAAGATGAACTTTTAGACAGACGCTGGACTTATAAAAACAAATAGCCCCTGTAATTTAATTTACATTCACGCTAAAGTTATATTAAATGAATTTAAATAAACCTGCACAAGTTTTTTTTTTTTCTTTAGCCAAAGCATGTCCATTCATTTTACTGGATGATCTAAATTTGAAGACATAATTAGTAATTGTACGAAATTTGAGTAAAGTATTTGTACACTTTTATTCAGACTTGAACAATTTAAGGCCTTTTAATGCTAACATTTTATCATAAACTGTAAATCGAAAAACTACTCAGTCTTTTCAAGCCTTTTATGACAAAGGAGTATTTGGGCCATATCAGAGGAAGTAAAACATTTTTAGGTTTAAGAAAAAATATGTTATTTTACATCCAAAAATCAAGTCCTAATATAAAGATAGGTTTGAGTTATCATGTTCCGAGAATAAAGTGGTTTTAAAGTCGTAGCTTAAGTTCAGGGTGAACACTCGGCTGTCCGTACCAAAACCAGGAACCTGGAGCGTCTGGTTAAGTTGAACTTAATATTTTAGCAAAGAAACAGCTTCCAGTCTTGAGAAATGAAGCCAGAGCTCAAGTGCTAAAACTGCAATTCCTTAAATGTCCAATTGAGCAGTGGTTCTCAAGTCCAGTCC
The DNA here is from genome assembly GCA_962446985.1 of Xyrichtys novacula. Lineage (NCBI taxonomy): Eukaryota > Metazoa > Chordata > Actinopteri > Labriformes > Labridae > Xyrichtys > Xyrichtys novacula. The sequence goes on from OY660887.1 coordinate 2,911,047, forward strand.
TCGAGGCCCACTGTCCTGCACGTTTTGGATGTTTCCCTGCTCCAACACACCTGATTCAAATCATCAGCTCGTTATCAAGCTCTGTAACGGCTTACTAATGAGCTGATCATTTGAATCAGGTGTGTCGAGAGGATGGCTACTGAAGCGCTAAAATCACATACACAAAGTTGTTTTTTAGAGCAAAAAAAAACACATTTACAGTCTGGCTCAAATCAAAAAAAAAAGAGAGAGTTAGGTCGACTCAGCATTTCCAATCTGTTGACCATCTCCTCCAAAACTCTACTTCAGAAACAAATGGCTGAAGTCCCTGATGCTATGTCCAGTTAATTTGCAGTCGATGGTCATGACTTGTAGAAAAAAAAACTTTACGCTGATAACCATTGACTACAATATTTTTCGCACTATGAGGCGCACTTAAAATCCTTTTGGCTTGTCGGAGCACTGCAGCTACCGTAGCCTCGCAGAGTTATTAAATGAGTTAAATAAAGTTTGACTTATCTGACTGTTTTTTTTTGGCTTAATGCGCCTTATAATCCGGTGCGCCTTATGTATGAAAATAGACGCGTTCATTGATGGTGCACCTTATAATCAGGTGCGCCTTATAGTACCAAAAATACAGTACATTAATTTTATAATACGCAAGTAATACTTTAATCTCATAATATAACGTCTTTATTAAACCCATAATTAGATTTTTCTATAATTTTATTCACATAATAATTCCCCTTTTCCTTGTAAACCAAAGCCTTGATTTTCTTATGACTTTATTCTTGTAACTTATTCCTCGTACTGTGACTTAATTCTCACAACAATGTGAATGTGGCTGTCCACTATTAACTGGTAACTGGTGGTGTCCCTTTAACAGTGTTATTATGAGTCACAAGCATAGACATATCACTGCTCTTGTGTAAACTTAACATTTCAGTCTGCATTGTGTTCCTCCGGTATCAATAAATGACATCTTTACATAAGATCAGTGACTCTCACTATGGTAGACTATAGGGCTGAGAGTGGGAGGGATGCTTATGGCTCTGATGCTTCTTCTTTGTGTGCTGAGATACGAGCAGCGAGCCGGAGCGAGCTGATTGGCTGAGCAGCAGCAGGGTGCCCGATGCACAGAGCTGCTGTTTTTACGTCTGGCTGAACGGGGGGAGTGTTTTCAATCAGGGATTAGATTCACACGGGGCATCATGATGTGATCCCTTAATTTTGAGGCATTAGAGAAAAAAGGTTTGTGTGTCTTTGCGTGCTTTTTTTTCCTCCAAGAATACCTGCAAGGCTTTGTGTGTTTTGTGTGCATTTCTTGGTGAAATCCTGTAAAACTGGATGTACAACATGTGCAGATGTGTTACTGCTGAGGGTGTTTACCTGCTCCCCTACGAACCATGTGTGTCAGTGTTGATGACGTGTGAGTGTGCGTTGTGTGTGTGTGTGTGTGTGTTGGCTGATGGCGTCGCGGGGAAGATGCGCAGCAACAATAGAGCCTCCAGCTCCTCTTTCCTGCCCCCGCACACACACAAACACGCTCTATTGTGGGGTAATCTCACACTGCCCAGATAAGTGGGTCACTATTTGTACTGGCAGCATTCATATGTGTGTATCTGTGTGTTCATAAATACGCTTTATTTCTTGTGTTTTTGCGGCTCTGCAGGCTCGATACGTGTAGGTGATGTTTGCAGGGATTTATGCGTGGGTGTGAGTGTGTGTTTATGAAGCGTATATATCCCGTGTGTGTGTGACAGAGGGTCCATCGGGGAGTTGGGGGGTTTCTAAGGAGTGGGCTGGTGGGCGGGAGCTTTTTATCCATTAGTACTGGTGACACAATGAAAGTGACAAGGCAGAAGGACCTAATTGCACCCTTCTTGTCGTTAGCGATTTGGGGCAATTTGGCTCGCCCGCTCCTCGAGAGTGTTTGAGCGTCTCGCAACAGTTTGACGCTCTTCCTTCCTTACTTCCTCCATCTTTCTCTCTCTCTTCTCCTGGTTTTTTGTTTGTTTCCCTCCAGGTTGTTGATTTTGTTGACTTTAAAGTAGAGCCTTACAGGGGGGTAGGGGTGGATGGAGGGTAGGGGGAGGAGAGGTAGACTGATAGAAACGTACACAGAGTGAAGGAGGGACAGCAGTGTCCGGCGGTCGTTCTCCCCTCGCTGTCTTCGAAGGTGATTGATTGCGGCGTTAGATCGTGTTGCTGATTGGCCTCCTCATGTTCGCTCAGATTGATATTCTTAAACCGCGTTATCTTGACTGAATTTGTCTCGTTTGTGTCTTTTATTTCCAGGAAATCAACCATGTTTTGAAAGGAGCGCTGGAGCGACTTCGCACAGAAGACACCCCTGCTCATTTCAACCCCCCCAGCAAGAAGATGAGCCACGTGAACTACAGGTGAGAGTGTGTGCAGGTGTGTTTATGGATATCATACCGCAGCTAAGAGCAGTACGGAGACAGAGACTGGGATTAACTCTGACAAACAGCCTTTGTTTGACAGCTTGACACCCTGACTGGATTAACAGTCTCGTGTGTGTTCGTGACACTTGGTGTGTGTTTGTCTGCTAGTGGCTGGTGTTGTTTGTGTGTTCTGTGATCCAAAATGAGTTCCTCCTGTGTTGGGAACTCGTTTGTTTGGCAGGTAACAAACTCCAATGCTTCCATGAAAAGTTGTAATTCTACCTAAAAAAAAAAAAGAACTCCAACAGGGTTTTTCCTGTCAAAGTCCAAGGTGGCCCCTCAACCTAATCGTTGTACCACCTCAGCACAGATTTATTAGGGAGAACGTTTTTCAGGGAGAGCACTTGGTGAATTTTTCTGTTCTAACTGCAATCCCATCATGACTCTGATGTAATGGTACTGATAATCAGTGTAGTTAAAAAAGACGCCGCTCAAACTACCAAAGAAAAAAGATAATTTAAACATTTTCATCACAAGGCTGTAGGGCTGGGCGATATGGCCTCAAATCAATATCACGATATATTGAGCAGTTCACCACAATAACGAGAAAAGGACGATAACTACTCCACAAGCTGTTCACCCCCTCCCACATTAACTTTGTCTACTCCAGCCGCTTCAACTTTTGAACCATCCTCCATCTCCTCACCTGTCTTTCCCTCTTTGTTACGGACTGGATGGGGTGGAGTCGCGTCTCTGACGTAGGACAGCATCTTAAGGGGACATGAGAACATAGCCTACCTACACACATCCAAAACCAACTTTTAAGGTCCTTACACACCGCGACTGACAGGAATATAGAACGCGAAATTATGATATTTTCGGAGGAGAATTTTGACGCGCCTTACTGTACACATCAAGCCCGACTTTGCGACTTTCCGGGGGAAAAAAGACGTTGACGTCCGAAATAATGGCACGAAAAAAACAGTCCCAGTGTGAAATGACCTTTATTTATTTATTTTTTTGACACCGAATATATTGACATCACGTCGGTTTAGGTTTACCTATATCTAAGTGTAGGTAAATTTTCGGTTTATCGCCCAGCCCTATGAGGGCGTCACTGTCTGTAACTGTGTCTGTGAATTGAAACCAGGGTCCAAAATCAACTCCTGCTGTTTGATTAAATATGCTAGATTTCAGTAACGGCTCAGCTTGAAGTTTTCAGGCTAACTTTTATTGACAGCTGATTTAAAAACATTTGGCTTCAGTTTTTGCTCTGACTTAATTGGAGTTTGTATTAAACATTTCTTTATCTTAATGAAAAGTACAGCAACAAAAGTGTGTTGCACAAAAACCTAAGCTTTAACTCTGGTCGGTAGAAAATCAGCCTGGTTGATGAATTCTCCCACCTACCTGCCAGTGGGTACAGCTCTTGTAATAACTATGTATTGACTGAGTGCCCTCATGTCTTGGTTACAGCATGCTAGTGTATTTCATTATTTCAGGAGAGTCTATATTGATAATGACAGCTTTAAAAGGTTCAAAATCATTATTGCCAGACTGAGGCAGGGAGATAGACAGAGCTCATAACAATTTGTCTGTGAGCTGCAGCAGATCTCAGCAAGAATAAAAAGAAAATGATAAGTTTAGGGTTGTGTTCTTTTTTAGCTCCTGTTTCTCTGTTTTCTAAGAGTTTTACCCTTAAAAAATACTTTTCTGTAGGTATTTCAAATAAGCTGTAATGTGAACAGTGATCATGGGTTTATTTTGCGTCCTTGTGTTGGTTCTAATTCACAGCAGATCACACCTCTCTTGGTTCGTTTCCGTAAAAATCTGATAAAGTAGAGGTAGTTTGAAAATAGCTAGTTTCTGCACTACGACAATCACATTTTTTGATATTTTTAGTCAGATTACTTTGCACCTCTTGCGTGATCCAAGTTTTATTTTCCCATCAGGGCTGTGCCATCATTCACAGCCTCACTAACAGCTCTTGACTCAGCTCATGAGATCATTTCAGAGCCATCATCAGCACCTGAGTGATCCTCCACTCCAAAAACCGCTCTTTTAAAAATAGCTTGTGGTGCTTTTGGGGAAAGACTTGGCTGGAGTGACAGATGGTGATTTTTCAGCATCGTTACTGTGCAGTGGTGTCTCGACAGCGCTGTGATACAATGGAGGCCAGGCTCCCACAGATAGTTTGCCATGGTAACAGATGGTTGGCAGTGGAAGAAGCCGCGGTGAGCGAAGCGAGGGCGCATTCTCGACGAGCCTCGGCCGCGAGTGAGCGCCGCGCTCGGCCTCCGTCGATGTTGAGGAAGTCGACCAAGAGTGGGAGCTCCATCTGTTTCACTCCTTGCTGCTCTTTTCTTCCATCCCTCTGTCCCTTTACCTCTCCCTCTCTCTCTCTCTCTCACCCCCAGAGGAACGAGTCTGTTTGTGTTTGTGTCAGTGGGATGCTAAAACGGGCGAGCTGAGCTATTCTGCATATTAGTGTGCGGCGCTAACAAGCTACGGCTGCCTCTGATGAGCTTGTTTGTGCAGCCGTTTGTTTTTTGTATGAATGTAAATGGGCTGAAGCTGTGAGTGTTTGTGCTGCACACACTCCGAGGATAACAGCGTTCAATATCAGCTTTACACCTGTGTGCGGGAGTGTGCGTGTGTCCCGATTGTTTACACCTCTGAAGGTAAATTCAATGAGTGTGCGAATAAACGCGTGTTTGCATTCATGAGTTGTGCACATGTGTAATTTAGATGTAACTGTGTTCCTTAATAGATGTAAATCTGATGCATGTGTGTATCTGCGGATTCAATTTAAAGGAATGTGACTGATGGTGTTTGTGAGCATGCAGTAGATGTAGCAATAAGGATGCAAATAGTGTGTGTGGGAGGATGTGTGTACAGTACTGTGTGTGTGTGTGACCCCGGTGGAGGTTAACGAGAGCAGCATGACAGTGACAGAGGATTGTGTTATAATGATCCCAGCTAGTCCTTGGGCTCTTGAGCGAGGTGCATAAACCTTGAACTTCAGCCACCTTCTGTTGTCGGAGCTGCTTTCTTTTTGCATTAAAAGTGTGCAGAAAACAACACCTGTGTGTTTCCAGGCCTCCAGCTGAGATCGCTCCTCTGAGATCATTTTTCATCACTTTCTCTGGTGCGGTTCTGAGGCTGGTGGAGGAAAAAAAGTGGAGAGCTCTGCAGAGAATGTTTAAAACGAGATCTGAAAAATCGCAGGAATGAGAAGAACTCTTTCGACAGCATGTTTGAGGGTGAAGTGCGCTGGAATTTTACTCAGGCATTTACACTGACACATGAATGTTATTTACACCTGCTCATCGGGGCTCCAGTGTTAACATCTAAAGAGAGCTAGCGACTCCAGAATGCCGACTTTCTGGTTTGAAGGCTTCAGAAAAAAAAAAATGTCACAATCCCCTTCAACGTTAGGTTGAACCTTTTGTGCAAAAACAACAGTTGCTTCACACTCAACTCAAAGATGGCAAACTAGCATGAATGTATGAAAAGATGGAGCCAAGACAACCTGAAGGCTCTCCTCTGACTGGCTGCAGTTTGGTGGTAGAGCCAGCCTCCTCCATGTAAACAGATCAAACATGCCTAGATACTAAATATAATATATTAAGGAAAAACCCCACATTTTTTTTGTTTTTTGTCAGAGATAGCAACACAAAATTCGCTGTTGATACTGTCAAGACATGTGGCTACACACATACAAAAAAAATCTATTTGACAAATGTATCATGCCTGACTTTGTACATGAAGTTGACTTTCTGTCAAAAACTCATAAAATCACAAAAATGGTTTTACCATTAAGTTGACATATTACATGATGGTTTTACTCTGGATAAAAGCACGTAATTAAAATTTAACTTGTTCTGAATTCAACGGTACCAAGTATTTGATAAAAGTCCTTGTAGTTTTTGAGATACAACCATTTCTGTTAAGAAAAACTGGTGCTGTAGCCACATACTTTGACCGATTTGAAAAAATTCAATGGATTTGTACTTAGCTTAGCTAGTTCCTCTGGTGTACAAAAGGAAATTATAAAATTCAACTATGGTTACTCAAACTAGGATTTTAGAATGCTAACAGTTTCTGCCATATGAGTTAGTTCGTATCACGTTAATTAAAGTCCACGTATTGCTTTAAAGTAGTTATTTTTTGCTTTAAAAATAAAGAATGATTGACAGCTCTGTTACACTGTTACACACACAAAAAAAAATGAAGCGCACACTAGAGATGGGTGATAAATTATAGTTCACAATATATTTTCAGGAAAATCCTCCATGATAAATATTTGCCATCTCACGATGAACGCGATAAATGCAAGTTGATGACGTAAGTGCGAGCAATAGACTCACAGAGCAGAATAACAGACAAAGATGGCTGGCGGTAATGAAGAAGATGTTTCTGAGCAAATTTTTTCACATGTGAGACTTGTTTGATTTCACTAGTTTTCTCCATAAGCTACCACTTAAACTTGTGGTTAAGTATCTTGTTTGAGGACTTCAACTGGTGTTCTCAAGACAAAATGAGTCAAAAATATAGACTGAAATTATAATTTTTTTTATCAGGACTCTTATCGTTATCATGACAAATGACAAATCTTATCGTGATAAATTTTTTAGCCCATATCGCCCATCCCTAGTTCATACACAAAGTGTTCAATCAGTGTCAAAATGATCTGCAGTTGTTCTGAGATCACTTGATTACTCACTGATGTCCAGGAATCCCTGCTTAATGCAACAGCATTTGCACTTTTACTCATGCATCCATTAAGGATTTGTTATTCCTGGCAATGGTAGGCGTTTTATCTGACCTCTGAGCTACAAATCCACTTTTAACCCCCAGGATAAAATAGATGATGAAGTGATGAAAGAAATATTTCCAATATGTTTGGATAGATACGGTGATAACTGGCTGTGAGATCTTTCCGCGATATTCCCCTTCCTTTGCAGGTCTGCAGGTCCTTTCTTCAAGTCACTCAGTATCAAGCGCAGCCTCTTCTCCTTTTTTTGTGGCGGTATTGTTGTTGTTTATCTGGCGTTTAAAGCCAGAGTTCAGGACTCTGCAGAGATTATTAGAGAAGCTCATTCTGTTTCATCTTGATCAGCCCTCCTCCATCCCTCTTTTCTCTTTTATCTCCTGCTCTCGTCTTTTGTCCACCGGCTAGATTGGCTGTTTGAGGAGCAGGTAGATAAAATGGTGATGTCCCCACCTGCATCCCCCCTCTAACACACACACACACACACACACACACACACACACAAACACATTTATACACACACGCAGAGAGAAACACATATTCTCTAGGATACCTGTGAGCTAATTTGTTTATCTCTGCAGCCCTGGAGGAAAATGCAAATAGATTTTGAAGAGCTCACACACAGAAAGGGTAGGAATGTGTTTGAATGTGCTTTCTTGTGTGTTATACAATACCCTGAAAGTAGACTGGAGATTGTAGAAACGTGGACATGGCATCCATGATTTCCAAAAAGAATCCCAGATGTCATTTCTTATTTGACAGGATCATTTTACACTTTCCATCAGGAAGGAAAAATCCTCATTTTTCGTCTGGATCACAATGAAGTATGGCATACAGTATTTCCAAAGAAAGGTCAGATTTAGTTTGTCAGATAACAGAACAATTCTCCACTTAGCCTCAGTCTGTCTTGATTGGGCACAGGTCCAGAAAAGTCACTAGTTTCTAGATTGATGATGTGTGGCATCCATGATTTCAAAAAGGACGTCAAATTTGTTTTGGCAGTTCTTAGGATGGTTGCCCACTTCCCCTTAGACCACTTTGGCTCAGAAAGGATGTAGACACTTCTGGATTATCTATGGCAGCCATGAGTTCCAAAATGAAAGTCTGATTTAGTTTGTTGGTTGACAAGACAGTTGTTTACTTTGACTCAGTCTATCTTAGGCATCCATGATTTCCTAACAGAATGTCAAATCTAGTTTGTAACTTCAGTGGACACTTTTTCCCTTTGCCTCAGTCTACCTTGGATCGGCTCAGGCGCAAAAAGTTGTTGTTTTGTGGATCATAATTATTGTATGGCATCCATGATTTCCAAAAAGACGTCAAATTTAGTTTGTTGGTTCAAATTCAACTTTTCCGCCAAGCCTCAATCCATCTCAAGCAATCTCAACCCTATAAAAATCACCACTTTTTCTCGATTATAATTATGTATGGCATCCCTGACTTCCAAAAGAGTGTTAGCCTTGCTTTGTCAGGTCTCAGGACAGTTTTACACTCAAGTTTAGAGAGGTGGCTGGTGTTTCTGGATTGTGATTAAGGTTTCCTTTTTGCTTTTCTTCTCAACATTCTCTGAAGCTAGTCTACACTAAGGTAAGGTGCGATTGTGTTAGAGGTTTTGATTGTAAAGTGAAGGGTTTGTTCCTCGCAAAGAACAGAAAAATCACTTAAAACGGATAAAGCTGCTATTCCTTGCTTTATTTCTTCCCAGAATACAAAGTCTTACATTCCTTGTGACTGCTTTAGGATTCATTAAACGCATCTTTATTTTCTCTGCCTTCAAATGTGTTTCTAGGTATCTGATTTTCTATGTTTTCTGTTGTTGTTTGTTGACAGTACCTTGACCAGGACAGTGGCGTTTCCAGGTGACTGGGGCCCTCTGGGGATCCACGTCGTCCCCTACTGCTCCTCTCTGAGTGGACGGTAAGCTCACACACACACACACAAATATACACAAACTCACACTATCCTCCCACCACATCCACTCAAAACCAACGTGACATCCATAAGGAGAGCCAGATGGTAATGTTGACTCGTAGAAATGCATAAAGACTCCAAGCACTGGCATGCAATAATGTATGTTTACCTCCATGAATTAATTCTGAGCATCCTCTGTGTGTGTTTCAAGGACCCTGGGCCTCCACATTAAAGGCATCGAGGAAAGAAGTCGCGCCAAGAAGGATGATCTTTTCAGGGAGGACGAGTGTATCGTTCAGATTAATGACACGCCATTGCAGGACAAGACTTTTGCAGAGTGAGTTCACTCGAATGTGGAGTGTGTTTATGTTGGATATGATCAGAAACACAGAATATAAGGCTCCTGGATAGGGATGCAGCTATGGAATATTTTAGTAATCAAGTATTGTACTCCTCCTTCTACCGTGGTGACATAAGCGCGTTGTGTCACCCTGAAAATAATCTTTGCGAAACAGTGACGATTTGAGTTTATAAAAGAGTGCTTGAGGCAGAGAAAATTCCTTGATCATTTTACTCGATGTACTCGAGGAATCGTTTCAGCCTTAGTCCTGGACCTGTTTTGGACTTAAATTTGTAATTAGCACAGTCGCCCCCCTTTGGCCAAGCAGGTTCAAGGCTTCACTTTTGAAACCAAGAGGCAATGTCCAAATACTGCAGCTTCTACCTCAGAGCGATTAATCTGATTGATTTCTACTCGTGGACTTGACAGGGTACAATCAGCAGAGAGAAAGAAACCTAAATAAAAAACAAGCAGTCCCTTTATGATTGCAGAGTTGGATTTCTGACTCTTACATAGCTGAGCACAGATTATAGCTTGACCTTAAACCAATTGAAACCAATCCTAGAAATAAACGTCTAGTTTTCTGTGTCAAGGATGTAATTAGGCACCAAACTTGGGCTGAAAAAGGCAGAAAAATAACATTGTTCTGTGCTTGTGTGTGCGTCCTCTCTATTACCTGCCTCCAGTGTCACAAGGAGCCTCACCTGCAGCTTGGTTTGTCTCCTTTATCAGCCAAAGACAAATCCTCCTCATTGTCCGCCTTTCCTATCTGACCAGCACATCTACAGTGGAGTGAAAGTGCCTCTTTCTTTCCCCCCCACTCCTAATTTTCTCCTCGTCCACATTCTCCCTTTACTCCCCCCGTCCTCTCTGCGTTGAAGCTGAATAGGTCCATTTAACTGCATCCCACTGTGTTGGCTGTGTTGTGCGGCTCTTGTACCGATGGTAGTCCATTAAAGTAGCAATAGAGGCCTACCGTAAGGTCTCTCCCACATCTGATAAGGACCATAGTGTCCCATACAAGCTTGTGGACTCAATCTGAGCTGGATCAAAATTGAAATATGGCTCCAAGATGTTCTCCTTGTGTGACCAGCAGGACTTTTCTACCACAGAGCAGCTTCAATGAGATGTTTTCAGCAGCTATTTTGACTTCAAAAGTCCAAAATCTGGGCATGGCTTGTTTTTTTTTTCATTTCCTTTTCTTTCTTCAGGTCTCAGGATGTGTTTCGCCAGGCCATGGGCACTTCAGCTGTGCGCCTTGAAGTCCTCTCAGTGGCCAACAAGCCCCGCTACGAGAAGAGCCTGATTGGTCAGCTTTTCGAGGGCAAAGAGCCCCCTGCACCGGTTAAAAGTCCACCCGTGGTCCGAGCTAAAATAGACCCCCAACCAGAAGCCAAACAGGAAACCAAACCAAACACGCGATTGGAAGTGAGGCAGCCGGAAACACGTGTGAAGACCCCTGAGCCGCCGCTACCAAGCACACCACCTGTGGCGCTGCAGCCTAGCTCTTTGGAGAGGGTCTCTCCTGCACCTCCAGTTGGGGCGGGAAGCTCCTCCCCGTCTCTGAACACCCGCAGCCAGAGTCCCCAGACCAGTAAGAGCCCCGTTTTGTCCAGTCTGGCCAACCTGACCAACAAAAAGGGGGGCAAGAGGATCAAAATAGACCTGAAGAAAGGTAAAAAAGCAGCTGTGCAGGTATTGTAATGTAACTTTGCTTTGTATCAAGTTGCAATTGTAGGATTAAGTGTTTTTGGAGCTTGGCAATGAAATGATAGAGCTAATACGGCCTCTACAAATGACATTAACGGGGACTAAAAATGAAAAAAAGTCCAGTTTGAGTTATATACGCCTAGGATCTTCCTCTAATAAAAGCCTGTCTCATATAAAGGCCTGGTGTATGAGGCAGTGAAAACAGTTTCAAACAGAGCCTGTGTACATTTGGGGATTTACAGTAAGTAGATTTTTTAACATGCAGAAGTTAGTCCCCAATTAAAAGTAACAGTGTGAACCAAAAAAACATTCTTGATTTCAACACTCGGGTTTTTAACTGAAGAAGTCTAAATAAAACTGTCTGCAACAGTGTATGCAGATAAAAGCAGATTGTGTACTTCATATGCAGCCTGCTTCCTCTCTCTCTCTCTGAAAAGTTGCTGATAATTCATGTGGTCTTTCTGAGAAAATCCAACTTTATTTATGGTTTTATCTCCCACATTTCTGCCTGATCTAATAACAAGGGAGCTCAAGGCTGCTGAGCAGCTGATTTGAAAATTGGAGATGTAATATTTCCCTGCAGAACGAGGATTTATTTGAGGTATTGATTTTTTTTGTAAAGAAATAGTTCCATATAGAGCTGGGCTCCCCTGAAAGAACATTAGTCAATATTGAAACTGACTTTCTGCTGTGAAGTTATTTTCCATTTCTTAAGGCTAACCTCACACACCATCTGGCTGTCTTTTTATTTTAGATTTGAACCCAGTCTGAATCAGCCGGGCTCTCCGGCTGTCTTATCGCTTATCCCTCTCAAACACATCCGTGCTGGAGCTGCTGATGTGTTGATAGCGCTGGAATAGCTGCTCAGGACTGTGAATAGGCTCTGTTCTAGCAACCCGGGCTGTTACGGGGCATTGAAAAGGAGTGCTGTAATTGGGCTGCACGCACGCACACGCCCACACACACTCGCTACAGGTGCCCAAAGACAGGCAGGAGACACCCAGATGAAAGAGTTGAAGAAAACTGGGCTCAAAGCGCCTCTTTCTGCCTTTTTGTTGTTTCTTTCTCTTCCCAGCACCTCTCCATCCCTCCTGTTTTCTCCTCCATCCTTCTTTTGTTTGATTTTGTTCCCCCTGTCTGCCTCTATCCCTTTCACTCGATGCAAGATCAGAGCGGGGGATATTATGGGGTTTCTAACACCCTCTCCCTTGGCAACAGGCTCTTTCTCTTCGGTGATTGACAGGCAGTGAGGTTTTAGGTGCGCTAATGTAGGGCAGGCAGAGGCTTAGCTCGCAGACCAGATAGCATCGCTCACCGCCTTTAGTATGCCACGCCGGCTTTGCTCTCCCTGCGCACACACACACACACACACACACAGAGCGTGGCACATTTCACTCATGGCTTGGGGCTTGTGAGGCCGTGAAAAAGGGAGAGGGTGGAGGCTGTGGAGCTGATGGCTCATGCATGTGTGTGTGGCCCAAGAAATACACACACACACACACGCTTGTAAGTGTGTACACACTGATAAAACCAGGCTCACACCCACGAGGAAAATCTTTGTGGAAATCACGTTGCATCCCCAGGGAGGGAAGCTAGAGAAGGGAATAATATCTCTCAGGTTCTTCTCCCCCTTCCTCCCATCTTCCCCCTCTGCCTCCCTTCATCAGGCACCGTTCGGCCTGCTCACACGTGAAATTAAAGGCAGAGTCTGTCTAATCCGGCTCGCAGAGAAGCCTTCTCCCGGCGGCTCAGAGGATGAGCCGAGCAGCAGACCTCCCCAGAGGAAAACAGGCACTTAAACAGGAGTTAATGTGGTGGAAGACGCTAAAAACCAGAGACCGGGTCCAGCAGGACAGGAGGGGAAACTTTGAGGAGAAAACAGAGAATTAATGGGAAAGTCGGCGATCTAATTCAGTCAAATGTGGCTTTTTTGCAGGTCCTGAAGGTCTGGGCTTCACTGTTGTGACTCGGGACTCCTCGGTCCATGGGCCGGGGCCGATCCTGGTGAAGAACATCCTGCCGAGAGGTGCAGCAATTAAAGATGGCCGCCTGCAGCCTGGGGACCGAATCCTGGAGGTGAGACAGCCTGTTGATTTCCTACTGAGCAGGAAACTAAAAGTCACACAGCGTGCTTACAAGTGGGTGTTGCAGCAATCCTACTGAAACTGGACTTTGAAAATACCTCCAAACAAACTTCTACTTCTCCTCATGGTCAGACTAACATACTTAGATAACACATAAAATAATAACACAAAAATCATACTTGGATATTTTTTTCTCCGTAAACTCCATTTTAGGTTTCGATTATTTTTTCAGTAACAACTTCACCAAACTCTACTTAAAAAATATGCGATATTGCGGCATTTATTTTTTCGTATCATGGTCGATTTTTCTAAAGTTTCACATACTGTGTGTCCACTTCTGACCAATCAGATTGCGCGTTTTTGCGACGTCTGATTCACCGGTATATCCAACATGGCCGACCGGCTGATTGTTTACGTGTCGGAGAACAGAGTGCTTTTTGATAAAAGACACAAATATTACAAAGATAACGACTTGAAGGACAACATAGCGTCAGATTTCTCATATGTTGATGGTTTGTGTGCTTTAACAGTTTGCTAAATGTCTTTGTTTTAATTTTCATCTGTGCTAACGTAAGCTAACGGTTGTTAGCATAGTTTTATGTGCTTGTATTATCGCCTCTGATTGGCTGTAAGTGCTGACTGTTTGGCTTGATTTTCTTTTCTTTTCTTTTTTTTTCGGGTGAGTTTTGCCTTTTATTGTCAGGAATCGAACCCGGGACCACTGCGGGGACATAATCAAATTATCTGAAATAATACAAAATAATTTGAAATCGATCAATCATGCAGCCCTAACCTGCTTAAGCTTCAATCTGACTGAAACTGAAAATAAACAACATAAAAAAAGACCAAACTCTCATGTTGATAGAACGAAATATAGAGAGCTGTTCAAGTGACGATGTTTCCATCTGTTGACGCCACTTGCAGTAACAGAAAGTGAAGTGTTAGAGAGACAGACGGAGAGCAAAACAGAGTGATAACAGTGCCCTGATCTTTAGTTTTACTGCCCACAGTTTCAGCACATTCAGTTGAGGCAGAATCAGAGAGCGCCGCTCTCTCTTGTTAGCAGCTGAACTGAAAACTGAAATAGGCCCCTGTGTCCTGTTAAGCATGTAAAAATCAACAATTAGCTTTTGCAGCAGCAGTTTTCACACAAAATTAGGTATGAACGTTTAAATTTTATTTATGAGCGAGTTTCTCCTCAAAGATTCCCAACAGGACAACCACGGATAAATCCCCTGAATCACAACCAAAGCAAGAAAATATGTCAAGACTGTCTTTGAGTTTATTTACCAAACATTTTCAAGTATTTATCAGTTCTTAGGAAGCATTTAGTCTGACACCTCTGACATGTTTTCAAGCTCGCTAACCTGCTTCTTTACGCTTCTTCAGGTTGACTGTCGTAAACTTTAGTGACTCGCTGTTTTTCGGAAGCCGAACTTGTTGTTGTCTTCAGTCACGGAGGATCACCTCAGCAGCTGAAATAAAGCCTGTTAGGACTAAAGGAAATGTGTGTGTGTGTGTCTGTTTGTGTCTTTGTTGTGTTATAGGTGAACGGAGTCGACATGACGGGCCGCAGTCAGGAGGAGCTGGTTGCCATGCTGCGCAGCACCAAACAGGGGGAGAGTGTTTCTGTGGTGGTGGCTCGGCAAGAGGACATCTTCCTGCCTCGGGAACTGGTAAGACAGTGTAAACACACACACACACACACAAAAAACAAACAACACAGTCCCCTCTCGATGTCAGTCATTTTGCTGCCACTCTTCCTTTAAAGTCGTCACTTTTTCTGTTTCCTCTTCTGTCTTTCAACCGTTTCCTTCACATTGTGTCACATTTCCCTCTCTCTCAAACCTCTTTTGGCGCCTATAAACACGACACACGGACGCGCAAAACAAACACACCCACAGCACGCTCCGGCCCTTCCTGTCCCACTTTGGTTTGTTGACACAGCGATGAACGAGGAAGTCACACACGCAGGCCGGGAAGCGCGCCAGCGTGCGCCAACGGGTGTTAAGTGACCGTTTACCTGCAGCCGCTCGCAGGGTCACGGGTCAGCGTCGGGGCCGTGGAACCAACTTTTCATCGATAAACACAGACGTTTAAGCAGCCAGGTGGGCCGCGAAAGTCACCCACTCTCTGTAAATGATGTTTTTTTTTTTTCGCCTCTGTCCTCCGCGGCTCTTCTGATTATTCCCTTTCCGCTACTTCAAAGCGCTCTGAAAAAGACGCGCCGGGCCTTTGTAGTGACTGATGCATATTCACACCTCAAGTGGCTGCGCACACACTCGCGCACGCAAACTCCTTAACACCTAGTCCTTGATAAAAACTTGCTCCCTCTTGCACACACACAGTCTTTAAACAGCCAACTTACTGCTTCCCAAAATAGTTTGCCCTCATTAATGGCCCAGCAGTCTTGGCATAACAAGTGCACTTTGAAGAGCCTCTACAGTTTTCATCTAACACTTGCTTGTATTTGTGCATTAGAGACTTAAAGAGGGAGAGGAGGGTGAGTGAGGAAGGAAGGAGGGAGGGGGGGAGTAAGAGAGGCAGAGTGAGAGAGAGCCTTCACTCCTGTCTCTGTCGAAGCTGTTGAAGTTGTCGGTGCCCCCGTGAGATCTGGCCCCTTATCTCCAGCACAGTCCTCGAACCTCAAAGACGGTTTGATGTCCCCTAAGCACACTCAAACTTCCACACACACGCACACACACATATATAAACCCTAATACATTTACAGACACAGCACACAGGCACCCAAGAGGCTCTCTGCGTCATTGAATTTAGATGTGCAGACCTTCAGAAAACGATGGATTACATAAACTGAAAGATGCAGAAAGAACAACACCAATTCTATGAGAGGTGGGATGCTTCGTTAAATGTGAATCGAACCATTGGTTGATGGTTTGTGAAGCGTTTAAGGTTTGTTGTTGGCTAAAAATAGCACAAAAAAGTGGTTTAAATATATGTTTGGTTTTGAATTGATGCCGCAATGTGTCATGAAAAAGCAGATAGAGGGAAAATCGAACATCAGGCAAAAAAACCCATAAAAAACAGACATGACTCTGCAGTGGAAGTCACCACATGGGCTCAAAATCCCCTAAAAAAACACCATCTTATCTGACTAATTTAAAATCTGACATTTATTTTGAAATAATCGACACACATCCTCTTTTCTGAGGAAGAAATATACTACTCCTCTGGTTTCCCTAATGGTACCGGGATCATCAGAGTCCATGTCATGGGTATTTTCCTCATCTGTGAAGGCTCCTTTAATGCTGAACAATATCTGCAGGTTTAGGAGCAACATCTGCTGCCATCCAGACAAAACTTTTTTTTAGGGAAGACCTTCATATTTCAGCAAACCACATTCTGCAGGGATACAACAGCATGGCTCTGTAGTAGAAGAGTCCTGCTGATACACTGCAGCCCTGACTCATCACTTTTTAAAAACATCTGGAGCATCACGACACAAGGGATACAACAAATGAGAAGAAAATAAATTATCTTTCGGGCAGGAATAGGACAACATTTCCCTTCTTAACTCCAGAAATTGGTCTCCTGTGTGAAGGAACGTCCTTTAAATGATTTGCAAACCATCAAAATCAGTTTTTTCTAATCAACATCTTCATCGAGTCCCACTCTTGTGGAATTGGGGTTGTGACTCAGAGGGAAACCGCATCATTAAAAGTTAACAAATGAGCACGTGCAGGCACACAAAGTCGGGTAACAAGCGTGCCAAAGTGGGGAGAAAGGCAAAAAATGCACCCTCACCTCCTTCCTCACAAAACACACCTTCTCCAAAAACACAAAAAAAGGGTTTTGCTCCTCCGTTTTTATTCTTTTTTCCTCCCTCACTTGTTTTTAATTGCTCCACTCTCTCCCCTGCTGCTCCCGAGTAGTAAATTGTTGTGGAAATTTATGTGTAGCACTAGCAAGGAGCGGCTCGCTACGATTAAGTCACACAAAAGATGTAATGATGATGGAGACGCATTAAACCGACATGGCCATCTGCCATTCCATGAAAATGCAGCGTGTAGGTGTCTGTCTGCATGTCTGCGTGGGTGCACATGAATATTTATTACATTTTAGGAGGTTGTGTTATCCTGTACAAACTGCGGTTATGTATCCACAGAAGCATGGTGGTATTTGTTAAAAATAACCATCAGATGCAGATCAGCAATTCATTATCGCAGTTCTACATGCGGAGGCTGCTGAGATTAATTGGCTGAAAAATAATTCAGAGTTTTCCTCGACTAACCTCGCTGTTGCTGCCACAGATAATTAATCCACTATAACAGTTTTAGCATAAATCAAGGTTTAACTTGCTCCTGTTGATGTTTGGGTTATTCTAATATACAAGAAACAACATCAGCTCAAATATCTGGAATCACTTTTGACATGTTTTCAAGAAACAATCTGTCTATTAGAGTTTTTAGGGTGTTGAAACCTACCTTATTCCTGACTGTACCTGCGGGTGGTTCAGCATTAAGGACCCCCTGCCTCCCTCCTGTGGTTTAATCCTCAAAAAGCCTCTCCTTAATCTAACTAAATGTGAACCAAAGTTTGCCTAAATGCACTTTTTTAACCCTGAAAACTCACAAACAGGTGAAGGGATTAACAAAAACTGGTTAAAACAGCTCAGTTCAGCTCAATAATTGATTTTTTTAGCCCTGGTTTTTACATACAGGTGTGTACAGGGCATGACAAAGACTCCAGGGAAAGTATCAGTCAAGGCAGTGTGGAGGGATAAAAAAAGAAAGATCATTACTCACAGGGGTGCGTCCTTGTATCCAAAATAATTAAATTCAACGTCTGACTGAACCCGAAACTGACACCAAAATAAATAAGTCCTGAGGAGGCGGCTCCTGCAGATGAGGAGGAAACTGTTAGTGAAATTCAAGCACTTTTGCACTGTAGGAAAAAGTACGTTCTCTCACTCCAAACCTAGAAAGTAGAAAGTCCTCTTAGACCAGCAGTGTCTGATAATGCTTCTAGTTTTATCATATGTGCATGTCAATTACATATCTAGTGTTCCTGTCCTCTAAATGTTCTTCCAGCATGTATGAAATGTAAATTAAAAGCCCTTTGGATTCTCTTCCAGTACATAAATTATAACCTGGGGCCTCTGAAGGCCACATAAATAAAGTTCCAGCTGGATGCTTTGCGTTTGGATAAAATAAAAACTAAGTGCCCTTTTGGATACTCTAAAAGTACAAAGAGCCTTCTAAGATGCTCTAAAAGTATTTTCAATGCACTCTTGAGGTTTTTGCAAGAAACAATGTGTAAGCAAATCTAGTTTCTCTGCTAGTAAATAAAATGTAAACCAAGTGCCCCAGGGGTGTTTATTATATTTAGTAATGGCTACCTCTGGCTACTTAAAGCATATTCAATATACCACTCAATAAATCTAAAAAAATGTGCCCTCAGGATGCTCTACCATTCAATAAAATGTAAACAAGTATCCTATAGATGCTCTGCCATTCAGTGAAATGTAAAAAAAGTGTCCTCTGGATGCTCTACTATTCAATGAAATGTAAAAAAAACTATCCTATGGATGCTCTGCCATTTAATAAAGTGTAAAAAAAAGTGTCCTCAGGATGCTCTGCCGTTTAATAAAATGTAAACAAAGTGTCCTCAGGATGCTCTACCATTTAATAAAATGCAAACAACGTGTGCTTTGGATGCTCTACCATTCAATAAAATCCAAACAAGGTGTCCTCTGGATGCTCTACCATTCAATAAAATGTAAACAAAGTTCTCTTAGGATGCTCTACCATTCAATAAGTTGCAAACAAAGTGTCTTCTGGAAGCTCTCCAAATGTATTATATGTAAATAAAGCGCCGCCTGAATGGTCTTCCTGTGACTAAGATGTAAAAACAAAGGTGCGCTCTGGTTTCTAGTGAATATAAGAGTGTGCACCACTGTTTGAAGACAGTAAAAAAAAAAAAAAAAGGTGCAACAGCAGGAGAGAATCCTTCTGTGAGAACTTTACTTTTACGTATGTGTCAGGACCAAGATAGTGCAAAGCGTTGTCTATTTCATTACTGGAAACAAAACGAGCCGATTGGGGTTTTGGAAACAGTTTTTATGCGGACTGTGCAGGTGTTGACACCATAAATATTTCATGCACATGATGCAGATACTTCAGGAAGACTCAGAGGTCATCTCGGCTAAATAACCCTGAGCTTGGTTTTGCAAAGACCACGAAAGCAGAGCCTGACACAGCAGTTTGAGCCGAGGTCAGGGCCAGTGTAGGTTCCTACTGCTCCATCCTGCTGCCAGCAGTCAAGATTTACACTCCCTTCTCCTGCATTAATACCATTTTTTTTTTTGCCCTCTTCTACAAATTAAGTCGACTTTTAGAGGAACTAGCCATACCCCTGATTGATTAGTTTCAATAGAGCGGGTATTGATGTTTCATGAGCAGCGCTGTGGGGCAGACCGCTCTCATTCAGGCAGAAGAGCAACAATAAAGCCTGCAAATTAGCCACATTATTAGGGTACAAAAGGAGGACCATTTTCTAGCCCGTCTCCTGTACTCTCTGAGTAATTAAAAAGTGATAACTTCTAATCACAGTTTCATTCCTGTCAGCGTTTCTGCGTCTCCCCAACCCTGGGCGCTCTCATTATTTCACGGGGCCTGGTTTTGTTCCTCAGATCCTTTGTGATGTTGAGTTTTTCTGGGTGTGCGTGTTTGTTTGAGGAAAAGCTTCAGAATTATGGGTTTGCCAAGGACAGGATGGAGGGTCGCTCTGCACATGGTCGACCCTCGGCCGCCGGCAAACCTAGGCCAGTCCACAGGAAGGGAGGGTCAACATGCAGAAAGTGACTTTGCTTTATCGCTGTCATCCCCTCTGCCTCTCTCAACTCCTTTCCTCTTTCTGAAGCGCCTCTTTCCTTTTTATCTCCCCCCTCCAACACAGCTGAATTATCCCTCCATCAGTCATTTAACTTCCCTTTCTCTTCCTCATGAGCTAAAGGTGTAAAGCGGCAAAGATGCAGACATTAAGGCGATTAATTGGCAGCTCCGTCGTCGCCATTGAGCATGCCGAGATCTCATCTTAATTGAATGTCGCTCTCACCGTTAATCCCACCGCTTTGAAACCCCCCATTTAGAAATCCGCAATGACAAAAGGCTCTGTGTAATCGCTGTGTATCAACCCCCTCTCCTTCGTCGCCACCCACCCTGGGGTAGGAGAAAGCTCCTTTTTGTCTCCTCATTTGGGTGTTGAAGAGGGTGGTCTCTCCTGGCTAAAAGCTTGTTAAAGAACCATTGCTGAGGGCTAATACTGGGGTTGGGAGGGGTCACAGAGTGGAGCCAAGGGGTCTCAGACACCCTGGGGACACAATATGCCCTCGAGGTAAGGGCTTTAGAGGGGATATTGGAGTGTGTGCCTGCGTTCCAACCACCGCTGAGATCCAGTTTGTTGTGTAAATAGATCTGAATCAGCAGCAGCAAGGAACAGAAGACAAACAGCCCCTGTTTGTGAGACTTCCCTGTTTCATAACTTTCCAATTCCTCTGCAGAGCTGTCAGCGCTCTGATTAAGCCACCTTCACCTCCCGTGTTATTGCAGCTCCATCACAGAGGTATTTAAAACCTCCCAGGTTGCCACCTGAGTCCTCTCGAGTGTCTCTCCAGCAGGAAGTAGCGGATTGTCTTTGTAATTCCTCCGGTTTTGAGTTACATCGCTCTGAAACTCCTTGTTGATAAAAATAAGCCCCGACTCAAGTCTTGTGTTGGACCGAAATAGAAACAGATTTCATGAGTTTCGAGGAAGAATTTTGCTTCATTTTCTTTCAAAACAGATGATTATCAGAAGAGCTTAGACCCGAGTATCACAGTGTATGTAGGTGTGTTTGTCTGCAAGAATGAAACTGCAGAAACAAGGTCTTATCAGCAGTATTTTTATAGACATTTCACACTTTCCACTCATATATTTTTATGACTATTGGATGTCTGACCTTCTCTGTACAGATTTATAGAGGGGCAGCATTAAATTTACACCAGCAGTGTTTTAGCATTCTCTTGCTAAAAGAGAACTTTTTATTTTTGACATTTTAACTAGTTTGAGAGCCAATTTGAATCTGATTTGATACTGAACACAACAATGATTTGTTCTATCAGTAACATATTTCTACTCTCAAGCACTAACTACGAAGTCATTGATGTAAAATCCATGTATTTTTTTAACCTAGTGTCTGAGCTTTGCTGTGATGGAAAACTAAATCAGTCACACATCTTAGATTAATTATCATAAGGGATGCACAATATGGAATTTTTGAGCTGGTATGGATAAAGGTAACTGATAAAACTGATAATACACCAATCGTTAAAGGCAAACTTCAACATTTTACAGGTTTTAGTTTGGTATTTTAGGATGACATGTCAAAGGTAAAGAGGTCAGAGAGAACTCTATGATCAAGTCAAAGGTCAATCTTGAACTAAATATAAGATGGCCCTGATAAAAAAAAAAACAGCCCTGCCTTTTCAAATCTGGACGACCAAATCTGGTGTTTACGCAGGAAACGATTTTAATTTGAAATGATCAAAATTAACAGACACATCAAATAAAACAGAGTGAAGTGATTTTTTTTTTTAACTATCATGAATAAAAAGGTGTTTTCAAGATCTTAAAATGAAATTGTTAAATTAAAGTACAGCTTCCAAAGTCTCCTCTGGATTCCATGTACCAGAGTCATCTGAAAAAGCTGAATCTATTCAAAACAGTTTTATGTTTATGCCGAGAGATAACACCATTTCATTCAAAATAATACATAAATCATCACTGATAGCCTTTGTTTTTGACAAATTGGATCTGGGAAGTCTCTGGGAATAGACTAAACTTTTCTTGGATGTTGCAAAAACATACAGAGTTTATCCCGGGATGCTGCCGCTCTCACAACGCGAGTGGATTTTACAGTTCACACAATAAACACAATGATATACAGCCTGATTAAAAGACAGAACAGTTGTTTTAAGGTGTATTTAGAGGGAAAACAATCCTTTTTCTTGTCAGGTCTCGATGTTACTTGTTGAAGAGACCGTGTATCAAACTGTAGATGGAAGGGCAGCCATCATTCAAGCCTCACAGTGACGATTATTCGCCTTAAACAAGCCGTTTTCCTCCCTAAAACTCAAATTTTAGCTCTTATAAATAGCTCTGAGTCATTTTTTAAAGGCTGTACATGCTTTCTAGGATTCTGACGAATGGTGTCAGCCTGTATCTAATGTCTGCCGTGCCCTAATTAATAGTCACTGAGCCGTCATCCGTTTTAATGAAAGCAGTGACTAAATACAGTGGGTCGGATCAGCTCCTTTTGAACGTCTCGACTGGGATGCAGACACCTTCCAGGTTTATGCGGAGCTCTGACTCACTCGTTGGAGCCGAGTACCCCTCTTGGCCTTAAGGCTTTTAACAGGCTGTTGTTTTAATTAAGCACCTAGACGAAGCAGCGCCGAGGAGAGCTGGCGGGGGGAGTTGGGGAGGAGACCGAATTTAAGGGGATGGAGGATCACAGCGATGTTGAAAGTGTGAGCTCCCACAACATCATACTGGAGGACATTTTGACTCCCACATCCTTCAGCGCTGTGCCAAGATGAGAGAGAGGAAACGTGAACATGGATTTCTTGATTCATTGGTGGGTGAGGTGCCTGATGTAAGCCTCGGCAATCCTGGCGTTGGTACACAGATCTTTAAAGCTCTGCTGCTGGTATAGCTGCTGTATACATCCTCTCCTCGGCCTACATGACATGATTTCAATCTCTGGTATAGAAGAAATGAAAACACTGTTTTTACAGTCTGTTTTGTTTACATTGGAAACTTCTTACTTGTTGCATTTAAGGATCTTTTTTTGCTCGTTCTGATGCACGATGGCGATGAATTCACGGTTTATCAGTCCTTTTCAGGGTAGAAGAAATAAACTCTCACCAAAAGAGCAGGAAAATCGAGGACGTGTGAATCGGTGCATACACTCACTCCCTCTTAACCCTCCATCCCTCCTCTTCAAAGAGAAAGAAAGCGTCAGAGAGAGGTGGAGTGAGGCCCCTCTTCTCCCTGGGTGACTGAACCTGGCATTTTTTCCCTCTCCGCTCTCCGTTTATGCCACCCTCTAATGACAGACATTTTCCTTTTTTCTCCTCCGTCGCCTTTTGTCACCCTCCTCCATCTTATTTCTCGATGCCGCCGCGGTCATTTTCTCCACATTAGGCGGCCGGTGGGTGGGTGAGAGATGTAGATGGAGACCTGTGGAAAAGTAGCGGTAGAAGGGGAGTCGGGGGAGGAGAGGAGATGTACAGTAAGATTGAGAGATTAGGTTGAAATGTAGAGGAGGAGGAGGTGGAGTGTGAATGAGAGGAGCGGGTATACCTCAGGGAAGGGTTATTACTTTTAAATGCTCCTCTGCGCCTCCATCCTCTCTCCCCCCTCCTCCTCCTCGCCCTCCCCCTTCCTCCCCCACTGTGCTGCAGGAAGAGGTATGAAAAGGTTATTATGTTTCCTTTAGAAATAGCTTGCACTCCGTCTGCGCCTTTCATCTCCAAATGGAATAACCTCTCTACAGTCGCTTTCTTCTTCCCTCACGACACCTTCATCTCTCTTTCTGCTGCACAACACCTGCTCCTCTCCTCCTCCTTCTTCTCTTTCTCCTACTCCCTCTTTTTTCCTCCCTGCAGCCGTCTTCCACCTGACTTTTTAATCCCTTCCCCTTCCCCTTATAATCAGCGTGCTGTAGGAGCACGCATTATCAGTGGGTGCATTAGATACGCTGCTCCTGTCTCGATCGTCAGCCATCATGCACCGCAGTTATTATGTAAAGTAGGTCTTAGGTGTTTGTATGAGGAGGCTTTGCGGCTTTTTACATAACACCTCAGGAAACTTTAGCAAAAGTCTAAAACAAATCCCTGTCTGTGTTTTTAGAAAGGTGAGGAGGCGGGAAGTCTGGTGTACGAGGACGGCAGGGAGCGGCTCATGTACGAGATCGCGCTAAACGAGTCGGGATCTGCCGGCCTCGGGGTCAGCCTGAAGGGGAACAAGTCCAGAGAGACCGGGGAGGACTTGGGCATCTTCATCAAGTCCATCATCCACGGAGGAGCCGCTTACAAGGTATAGAAGACATGACATCAAGTGACCTGCATCACATTTACAGTTCCCACCTATTTATTATGAAACTCCTGCAACTGATGTAGATACGAAAGAGGATAAGGGCCACATGAAGAGAAAAACATTATTACAGGAGGGAGATTCAAGTTGAATTTCGAGATTTAGCAAATCGAAATTATGTTTAAATCGGAATTTCAAGATTAAAAATTGAAATTTCAAGATCAAAGTCGGAGTTTCGATATTGAAAGATGTCGAAATGTTGTGGATAAGGTTAAAATTTTTGAGATTAAAAAAAATACATTTTAAAAATAGAAATTTCAAGATTAAAGTGGACATAAATAAAGTCGAAACTTTGACTTTTTTAAATTTCGACTTTAATCTGGAAAGGGAAATTAAAAAAAATCTCCCCCCTGTAATTATTTTTTTCTCTTCTTGTGGCCCTAATCCTCTTTTGTATGTAAAACATGATCAAAATAATGACAGGCGGTTAAAAAAAATACCCATCCATCAGGTGATGATGGGCTAGCCACCCAAAAACATCACTTAAAAATGTCATCCACTCATTCATATTCAGTTTATATTCTCATTTAAGTGCTAGATAACACAATCCATGAACCAACAAGTGCAGGATGAAGAAAGCTGTCAGAAAAATATCAAAATTAATTCAATTTTTTCCCCTCTCAATGCAACGTGACCACCAACAGATTAAGCAGAGTTCCTGGTAGGGCTGTGTGATAAACCAAAAATTTACTGATACCTAAATTTATGACAATTACTGCTGCCATTTTGCCCATATCGGTATATACGGTGTCAAAATAGTAAATAAAAGTTGGTTTTGGATGTGTGTAGGTAGGCTATGGTCTCATGTCCCTTTAAGATGCTGTCCTACGTCAGAGAGGAGATGGAGGATGGTTCAAAAGTTGTAGCGGCTGGAGCGACGGCTGAAGTAGACAAAGTCAATGTGGGAGGGAGTAAGCAGCTTGTGGAGTAGTTATCATCCATTTATCCATGATCATGATACTGATTTGAGGCTATATCGCCCAGCCCTAGTTCCTGGTCTGTTATATTCCTGTAGCCAACACAGATAATGCATGAGCCGATGCTTTAAATGCTCATGTTGCATCTTGTGTCCATATTGCATAAATTTTTGAGGCCATGAGAAGCAGGAAACTCATGGCCAACTTCAAACACATGAAAAAATAAGGACACCTATGGTTTCAAGAGAGAGACGGAGGGCAGTAGTGAAAGTTAAGAGTGAGATTTTGATGCTCTAAAACAGTGGTTCTCAAGTCCAGTTCTCGAGGCCCACTGTCCTGCACACCTGATTCAAATGATCAGCTCGTTATCAAGCTCTGCAATGGCTTACTAACGAGCTGATCAATTGAATCAGGTGTGTTGGAGCAGGGAAACATCCATAACATGCAGGACAGTGGGCCTCGAGGACTGGACTTGAGAACCACTGTGCTAAAATACAGTCCTGCAGAAATATGCAAGCTGAAGCTAAACTTTGTCTGCATCCGGTGAATTTGTAACACCAGACTGCTCCTTTAATACATATCTCTATCATATATGGAACAGAATGAGTTTAAAAATCTTACACATTGTGGCTTCTCAGTATAAAAATTTGAAGATGTCATTTCTTTTATTTAAATTTAAAGATGTCTCTGTAGTCAGAAAACGCCTCATTAGACATTTACTTTCAAAGAATCCTTTTGGTGTTTGAAAGAGCTGCTGAAAAATACATCAAAACAGGAGAAAAGAGGAGAACTGACAGAAAACTGGAGAGCTACACGGCTCTGTTTATTCATGTGTACATTTCTTGTCACTGTATCCATTCATTGGTTCTTAAAGTTGCTGTTTTATGCAGAAGCATCCCTCCACTGAGGTCTGTGTTTTTTTTTTGTTTGAACCTTGTTTCGACTCGTCCACACCTCTTTGTCTCTTATCTCCTTCCTTTGCATTTCTGCCACCTCCATCTCATTTCCTGCCCCGTTTTTCCTCTGCTCCCTTTCCCTTAACCTCTGACCCCCGTTGACCTCAAACCGACTCGTCTCATCAGCGCTGCAGCCGCCTTATCTCGATCACTCAGCGCTCGCTTCAACTTGTGAGAGCATCAGGAAAGAGCAACATCCTATTTCAGCACTTTGGAGATTCCTCCACTTGGCCTCAATTTTCCCTCCTTTTTGACATGCGACCTCTCCTCGATCTGCTCTGCATAAGGACGCTGCACAGAGACCAGTGTGTCGTTCTAGATAAATGGCTGGTTTTGGATCAGGGCGGCCAGAAAGAGGCTCCCCGAAGTGGCTTCAGAAGTAGTTTTCAGACAGCTGCTGATGTGATAGCACTCTGACAGAAAAGCCCAGTAAGATCTCCAGCTGGCTGCAAAACAGGTTTCTGGGACAAGATACCACATAAGAGGGAAAAAGGGAAAAGAGACAGACATCACTGAGGGGTGGGAGGGATGAAATCTGAGGGGAAAAAAATGATTGGGATCGAACAATAGAGAGATGGAAAGAGGCGGAATAAGAGGAGAAAGGAAAAATTGAAAAGTGGAGACACTCAGCAGGAGCACAATACATCAGGGTGTCTGCCTGCGTCTGACTGTCTCCTCCTAGATCTTGATGCATGCTAATGAAAAGCAGCTAAGGGGGCCTGATGAGACTTTGCAGAGCCAAGCCAGGCGTCCCCAGAGTGAGGCTGACACACAGAAAAGGAGGAGACGGGGGGAAGAGTCATGGAGAGATCTAACCTATTTCCATTCAGGAGCGTCGGCTGCCGGCCTCGATTATTAACAGAAAAACTGGTCGTTGACTTGATCCCCGATTCTGTCTCTGAGCGCTGAAAGAAAACAAATTAAAATTACATGTAGCATGGTGCCGCTTACACGCAAAGTGAAGATATTAATAAGGAATTTTATAGACATCCGCTTTATTTGGCACAAGCATCAATTTTTGATGACATCCTTGAATTTTAAGAAGGCGCGGCCTCTTAAACAGGACAGATCAACAAGAGAGACGACTCCGATTCGACTCAGAGTTCGTCTCTCGGCTCGTCGTGTTCGAGTCGTTGTGTTTTTTGTACGCTGAGGATTCCTGAAGCAACAGTTTGAGCCGAGCCGAAAACAGTTCAAGCTTTTAATTCAACAGTCAAATCTCGGTCCACTGGTGAAGCTCTCCCTCGAGTGCCTCCGTCAGTGAGTGTGTTACCATCCCGGTCTGCATGAGAGGTCAGTCTGGATGGTGCCTTCTTAACGAGATGAGGTCAAAGGTCAGGACTGACCATAATGGACTGATCATGACTCCACACACACACACACACACACACACCGAGAGAGAAGAGAGTCTTCATCTCTAATGTCCCCTTTTTAAAGTTTGCCCTCTCTCCTCATTTGATCCTCTCTTTCTCTCCCTCTCTCGCTCACTCACCCATTCGCCCTCCCTCCTCCTCCTCCTCCTCCCCTCTCTCTCTCCCTCCAGGGCACTATATTCACTGTTGCCTCTCTATGAGAGGCTGCTATTTAAAACACTTAGAAGTGATTTAGTGCCCACGGAGGCTATTCCATTAGCTGCTCTGTGTATTTATCATAGCTCTCCCACTCTCGCTAGATTGCTAACTCTACAATTTTCCCGCCGTCCCCCTTCTTTCATTTTCTTCTTCACTTTCTCTCACATACACACTATTCCCACCTCTGCTCATTCCTCTTCACCCCTCTTCTCTCCTCTTAAAGCTTTATTACTGACCAGTCCTGTGTCTTATTTTGCGAGCGGTTTTTGCTCTGTTCTCTTCT
This sequence comes from Xyrichtys novacula, assembly GCA_962446985.1. NCBI lineage: Eukaryota > Metazoa > Chordata > Actinopteri > Labriformes > Labridae > Xyrichtys > Xyrichtys novacula. Next base: position 2,939,133 of record OY660887.1, read on the forward strand.
CCTGTTCTCCGAGCCGGTGTGTCAGTATTGTTTCATATTTTTAAGACATAAGAGGATGAAGACTTTTCAAATCAAGTCAGCGTGAAATCAGACTACTTGTAAGTGCCTGATGTAGGAAAAGTCAATGAGAGGAGGATGTTCGTTTGTTTTCATTTTGAGCAGAAGTAGAAACCGAAAGGACGACATTGACTTTGGTTTGACTTTTTTATGCAGCCTATTCGCTCAGTTATTACTTGGAAGAGAATTATACTAAAAAGGTTGCTGTGTTGTGATGAATGATGAATTTTGTTGTGTCTTTCAGGAAATTGTTCTCAAGTGCTCCATCTACTTAGCTGTCTCTGTGTGTTATTACCGTTTCTTTAAAATAAAAGGGGACTATGAAGCCAAAACATCCATACTGAAGAAAACTTGTTGTTCCAAACTGTTGTTCCCACACTGGGAAAATTTTAAGAGATTCCTACTTTTACAATTGTTCCTCCTGAGCTAACTTCAAAACTCTGCCAAAGTTTTTCTGCAATTCATCACCAACGACTTGAAACAAGATTTTGACGATAGCAGTTGCGCTCCATTACTCGTGTGGCTAGTGAGCTTGTAGCTTTACAGAACCACTTCTGTGTTAGTATTTTTGTAAAAGCTTTGAAACTATGGAAGCGTAATGCATTTACTTACAAAAAAAAGGAAACTGTTTTTTTGACTAATTTTTTTTTTTTTTTTGCTGTTTTTCTGACTAATTTTTTTCTTCTTTCTATTTTTCAGACAAATTTTTATTCTGTTTTTAGTACATTTTTTTTCTGTTTTTCTGACTATTTGTTTCCCTAACTAAACGTGATACTTCAAAATCCCGCTAGAATCTCATACAATCAGATAAAGTTAACAACCGCTGCTGCTCCAAATCAGCGGATTCTCCAGCTCCTAGATAACTTTGACTATGGGGTATTTCCCAGTGTCTCAAACCCAGAAGAAAGTAGAACTTGATTAAACTAAACAAGTGGGCCTTGTTTGCTTCCAATACATTGAGCAGAGGAGGATGAAAGCGTCTGTTTTTAAATGATCGTGATCCCAGAGAAAAGGAGAAACAATCAGTCTGAAGAACAAAACAAACAAAAAACAGAAAGAAAAGGAAAAAAAATACTCTAAAAAAACAGAAAAGATGAGTCTGAAGAACAGAACAGAAAAAAAATACTCTTTTTTTTTTTTTCCTTTTTTTTTTTTTTTTTTTAGTGAATGCAATAAGCTTCCGTATGAAACAACAGGTTATAATTTCAAAAATTATAATAGAGGATAAATATAAACAGAATGTAAATAGACAGTACAGTTTGAAAAATCTGTATGACGTGATGCTGCAACAGAAGACATATCAAATAAAATAAGGTAACTCTACCTTTCTCCTCTCTTTACAGGATGGTCGACTTAGCGTGAATGACCAGATGATTGCGGTAAACGGAGAGTCGCTGCTGGGACGCTCGAACCACGCCGCCATGGAGACGCTGAGGCGCTCCATGTCATCGGAGGGAAACTCCAGAGGAACCATCCAGCTGGTAGTGCTCCGAGCTCCCAGACAGGTACAGCACGTGTTTGAATCTGATCTCTTTTTTAAGACCCACTTTGACCGTGAGGAGAAGCGTGTTTTACAAGGTCTTTCTCTGATTTTGTTGTGGATTTACTCCACAGCAGAGAGTAAATCAGACCCTTGCTGTAACAGAAGTGAATGACATTTTGAGGCCATGGAAGTGCTCAAACGTCACTTAAAGTCTCCTAAAAATATCCAGTGACAGAATCAAAACACACATATTGTTAGCATGAGCATAAGGCTGAATAAAACATCAAAAGTCTAGCGCTGATTTGTTATAAATGTATAAATAAACTTCCAAATGAAGAACTTCAGATCTTCTTTGTTGATCAATTTTTTAGACTCTGGGTTAGTTCAGATGAAACCAGTTTTATGAAACATTTAGTGAAATATTTATATATTATAAAGAGGCATGCAGAGTCTGATACATTCAAAGATGATTCAAAGAAGTAGAGACAACAAGATTGACGGCAAAATAAAGGATATGTCCTCTCTGCTGGGTTCACTTTGACTGTAGACTATCCACTGTATATACTGTAGCAGTTGACCTACATATGTCTCTCATATATAATCATGGCACAACACGTCACAGTCTGATGGATGAGACTCTTTTGAAATGATTCAAGCAGTTCAGCTTTTTTCAGTAAAAGATATACGCACAGTCATTACACTGAAGCTCACTCACAGTGTCTTGATGTAAACACGGCTGGTTTGTTTGCACAATACAGTATGGAACAATACAATAAGATACAGTACAATAAAAACCAAGACTAAGAATTACAATATTTGATATAATTTAATTCAGTATGAATACAGTGTAATTCAATACACCACCATACTGTTTGTGTGATACAACACAATATGGTATGATACAGTACAATGTGGTATTGTAAGATTTAAAATGATATGGTTAGATAAGAGATACTGTCATAGTTAATAGTGTTTTATATGGTATGTGACAGGGTGAAACAGTATGATAGGTTTGGACTTGTTTTGACACGATACGACACGATATGGGACAATAAAATACAAATTGGAGAAAATATAGAATGACACGATGGGATAGGGTTTGAAATGTTGAGAAAGGTTACAGTATGATAAAATAAGATGTGTTGTGCAATAGCTTTCCATATCACTGCATTCCATACAATACATTACCTTGTTACACTTAGTTATGTTATGTTATGTTATGTTATGTTTTGTACAGTCCAATATGATACATTGTGTGTTAAGATATGTTATGATTTGTTACAGTATGATTATAAACATTATACTGCAATACTTTACACTACCATATATGATTGGATACATTATAATTTATTGTGATACACTACAATGAGATAAGTTACAATATTTAATGATATGTTACATTTCAATACTTTGTGTTACAATATGTTACAATGCAATATGTTACCGTAAGTTATAATGCATGACTTTACTGTAAGTGACAGTGTGTTTTGGTATGTTATAATATCTAACGATACTATCTTAGGATACATTATATTTCATTACAACCTACTGTAATGTGATGCAATGCAATAAGATACATGTTTTAGTCACGGTCAGGCTCTCTGATCTGAGCCTGACAGTGGCTCAAACAAGCAAATTTTAGTGGGGATGCACAACAACCTATTTAGGGCTACAAGGTGAAGAAATGTTGTTTTTGTCTTTCTCAGCTCTTATTATGTCAAATAAAGGTTCAGATTTGATATACCTAATGCTTAAAGGTTATTATATAATGTTTTTCAGGCTGGAAGTGCCAACCCTGCAGCAAGCGCAGCAACAAACGAACCTCAGCCGTACACCCCGACATTCTCCAATAATCAGGTACGGACGGGCGACGCCTCCAATCAGCAGCAGCCGTCTCCCCCCCGCCGCTCCTCCTCCCTCCTCCCCACACTGAGGAGGAGAGCGTCAGAGCCGCTGCCTCAAAGCCACAGGCAGCGACACACTCAGAGGCCGGGGGAGACGCACACCAGATACACCTACGGGTTTAACCAAAGGGAGCGGCAGAGCGGGTACAGGTTTGGGTTTGTGCAGAGGGATGCAGAGCTCAGTGATGATGAGGGAGGGTACTCAGAACAGGACAGATCTGTATCCAGGTACCAGTTTGGGTTCATTCCTCAGAGCCACACTCTCAGCAGCTTTGACCCTCACACACAGGGGAACTTAAACAGGGATTACAGACACACACACGGACACACACTTTGCCAAACTTACGTAGACCTGCAGGGACACACCAGACTGGATAACACACACACAGACGCTCACAGACGCAGATCCAGACACACACGCAGCCACACACTGGACTCTATACACACACAAAGCAGGTGCCACGGCAACGCATACACAGAAAACATCCGAGCCATGGCGGGGCAGATGTACGGGGACCCGCCCTCACATGTCAGGATACAGTCCCCCAGCCCTAACAGAAACACACACAGATACTTGGACACACACACATATAACTACACACACAACCGAGCGCTGACCAGACAGCATCACCTGCAGCTTTCAGGTGGATTCTGACAAAATCACAAAGTGTAGTTATAAAAACTGGTTTAAAGACTTGAAATGTTACTTTTTTTTATGAACTTTGAATAAATCAAAATAGAGAAAGTAAAACAGGATTTTAGATTACATACCAAAAGACATTTTCTGCGTTTTTGCCTCCATTTTCTCACATTTGGAGCTTTTTTTAAACAAAACAATATTTGAAATAAGATAACATTATAAGGTCAACATTTAACTGAATTTAATTTGCAAAAAAGGCAAATAACAAATCTGCTGCATTATTGAGCTCTTGCAGAAAACACCTTAAAAAAGTGGATCAAATAAATATTTATAGTACAATTACAAATGAAAACATATGCAAAGAGGTAAATTCTCTAATATTTTCTTGGTTTGCATTAATTCAAATGCAGAATATTTGCATAAAACTCTCACAGTTGTTTTAAAGACAACCAGGATAAAATAACAAACTCAGGTATAACAGGGATTAAAATGAGTGCTAATATATATATTTTTTCAATACCTCTTTAATTTCCATGCAGTTTCATCATATAAAGCATTGTTTATCTGTTGTAGGAGTTTGAAAACAAAAGTGTAAATTATAAAATCAATGAAAATCGAATTGGATAAAGTGCAAAAGGCAATTTCAGCAAATGTTTCTTTGTTTACATACATTTTAAAAAAAGAAAGACAATTGCTTAAAATGAAATAATCTAGCTTTGAATCAAAACCAAAAGGTTGTTTCTGCAATCCTGTCTTGGTTTGCAAATATTTTTAACAAATTAAGAGTTATTTATGCCAGGCAGGTCTTTCAAAGTCACATTTTTCAATCATAAATTTAGAAAAAGAGTGATTAAACAAATAAAACTGACTTCAAATAGGATCCAAAATGAAATTCCTGCAATTAAGCCATTAATGATGCTTTTAAACTTTTCAAACCTCCCTCACAGTTTGGCTGGAGTTTTAAAAAAAATGATGAAGAAAGTGTTTCTTTTTCCTCCGCTGCATCAAACCTTTGAAGTGTAAATACAGTAAGTTTTTCCCTGATTGATGCTGCGCGAGCATATTAATCTGGCTGAAAGCTTTTCCCTCCGCCAGCACCACTAACTCACACGAAATGAACTTTTTAAAATATTACCCACAAACTTAGCGCTGCACTAAATTCTTCACTGCCTCCTTTCTGTCACGTTTGTTTAAACTCTCTAATTAGCTGCAGCTTTGATTAATTCTCTCAGTTTCTCTTCTCAGCGCTGCTTTTTTTACACTCTGTACAGCTTCTTTTAATCTTCCCTATTTTGCCTATTTGTAAAATTTGTACAACTTTCCCCTTTTTTTTTTAATTTTCACCTGTTTGAAGTGACTGTACACTTGCTTCTCTGTCTCACCTGCACTGTTTCTCCTCTGTTAAATAAAGCTAATCTGAAGCCTCCTGCATGCCTGTCTCTGTTTCTCTGGTGGGTTTTCACCACTGACTTCTCCTGCGTTTCTCTCCCTGTTTGTTCAAAGATATTTGGGTCCTTTTTTCCTTCTGTTTTGGCCTTTTAGTGTCTTTACTCTCATGTTTTTTCTTTATCCTCTGGTCTTCACTCCAAGCAGTTACCAGGACGTTATTACAACGTGAGTCAAACTGCTGCAAAATCCCCATTAAAATACATTTAAGATGAACTTACTTCTCTTCTTCCGATAACAATACACATCGGTCTCCATCTCCACGTGAAAACCTCCACGAAAAAAGCACTCTATAGCCACAAATAATGCTCAGAACAGCACCTAACTTCATCAACAGTACATATAGGGTCCCAGCCATAGTACTAGCCATCAAACATCTTTTTAGCTTTGCCCAGTTTCTTTAGCAAAGAGACCAGAAACAACTCACCCACTCTCTTCCAGCAGTCACTTGTTGGTGGGGGAGCCCTGATGAGTCGATCACCGAGTGCAGCGGATCATTTCCGTGAAGCAATATCATCATGCTAATTATTTTGCGCTGCGGGGGCATTTCCATGAAGTAATAATCATAAAAGTCACACAGTCACAGCGGAGTTTCGCAGCTCAAGGAAAAACATTTATGATTATTACTTCAAAGAAATGCAATCAGACTGAGACGCTAAGGCAGAAGAACTACCATGTCTGCAGTGCAAAATGATGACTATGATGATTATTACTTTATGGAAATGATCCATAAAGACCTTTGTGTATTGCTATCGTACAGTCACTACTAAAGTTGGTATAACTAGAGAAGCAGTCAGCAACATTCATCTCTTCAGGGGGTCGTCTAACTCTGCGTTATGTTGTGTTTGACCATATCTTAAATTTACGCTGGAATATCCCTTTAACAACCTCAGATTTTATTCTAAATGTTTAACAACTTTATGTAAGGGATCTTTGCATTTGGTCTATCATTTTTTGTCTTGATGTTACACAAATATCACTTAAAACACCAAGACTGGCACAAACCAAGTCAGAGAATAAGGCAGCGGAAGACCAGAAACTCCTGTTCTCTCTTTGTCATTGATTGAAGTGATTTTCCATTTGTGTAGCGTAGGCAAAATAATCCGGGCTGATATAAAACTGACAAATGGAGGGTCAGACTCCTCAAGCATTATAGGAGGCCACCATCACTTCACAGGTAGGAGAGGTGAGCAAGGGAGCGTTTCAACCACCCTCTAATAATGCCAGATATTCCTGTTTTCTCACACTGTACCTAAAGGTAAAACCTTATTTTTCCCTAAACAGGGATCAAGCAGCCGTAACGTCCTAGACTAAAACATGAAAACTTTATTCATAGATGCTTATCACTTTTGAAAACTTCTTAAAAGTTTCACTCTCTCTGCAGAATTCATCCTGTCAGCTCTTGTTGTAAAAGTCCTGCAAGAAGTTGGGTTGAGCTGAAGTAAGATGAAGCAGGTAACATCCAGCGAAATGAGCAGGTAGACGAGGGTGATGAGGTTTAACCAGTGTAGATTTAGAAGAGGGACAGCTGAGGGGATTAATAAAATCATCCAAGGCTGGAGAAGGAGAAAATGAGGACAGCTGAGGACAGGACTGTTTATATGTAGCATTCATAGAAATGCAAATTTTGGGAAATTTCAGGTGCTGAAAACTTCTCAAACTTTTCAGGAGTGTGTTTGTGAAAAGGGTTCAAAAAGCATCTTAATTCTTCCTTTTAGTAAAACACAAAATTTAAGACATTCAGCGACATGAAAAGTGAGTATTTTCTGATTTGAAGCTCCTGTGAGGAGATTATGATTAATAGTGACGTCTCTCCATGACCTATAACAGCAACAACACTGACTGTTTCCATACAAAGACTTGATTCTGATCTGACTCAGTGAACACTCTCCTCTTCAGATGAGATTAATACATTAACTCTCAGACTGCATGAGTGTGTTAACCTTGGCTTATTTTTACCTTTTTTCTCTGTGTTGCAGCTCCGCTTTAACAGAAAATCAGCTCACATTAACATTCAGAAAACTTCCTCTCTTTGCAGCTGCTCTTTCCTTTTTCATCCCCGGTGGTAAAGGTGCGAGCTAAATTAGAATCAATCACAAATTCACACAAGGACTCGTGTTCAACAAACACTTTCAAAGCAACATAAATATCTGTACGCACAGGCTGATGAAGATATCAGGAGTGACAGACGGGAAATAAAAACACTTTTTTTTAGATTAATCTGTCTATTCTGCTTCATGATGAACCATGACTGACACTAAGTAGACGCTCAGTCATAGATGTGTGTAAGAGGGGGGTGGGTCGACTGACGCTGACCTGCCTATTGAGGTTTTTACATCTAAACTAGCCCCTCAAACTGTGTGTGTGTTTATGTGGGTGTGTTTTAGGTATCCAAGCCTGCAGATAAATTCAATCAAAGCCAGTTCAAAGTTCAGTTAATATCTGCATCAGACGCCGCCGGGCAGTACGATAAAACCCTCCTCAACCCCCTCAGTGTCCTTCTTTTCTCTTATTGTCTCAGTCTGGAGCTTCATTTCCATCTGAACCAGGTTTGTACCCAATATATAGACAAGACAGTATTTCCATAACAGGTCTTTCGGCAGCAGATGTTGCTCCTAAACCTGAATATATTGTTCAGCATTAATGGAGCCTTCACATATGTGGAAGATACCTATAACATGGACGCAGATGATCCCCGTACTATCAGGGATTCTGGCATGCAAACACGCCGAGTGATTCTTCTTCTTGTAGGAGTGAAGGACATGGCGTCCACGATGTCCAAAAAGAATCTCAAATTTTGATTTCTTAGCCGGATGTCAGAGCTGGGAATGTCGTCACACCCGAGTTGACAGCGTTCAAGGCTGTGTCTGAAATGGATCCCTAACCCCCATGTAGGCTACAATATGGGGGTTAGCGCCATTTTGAGGGGTATCCGAAACCTGAGTAATCAATTCCAGTGCCCCATATAGGCGACTCAAAATTTCCCATAAAGTATTGCAAAATGTAGTGACCATCCAATCCCGTCATGCATTGCGTCTTGCCATGTAGTGTGATTGAGTTAACTACATAGTCAACTATATAGTGAAACCCAATATGGGGGTCAGGGGTTAGGGATTGAGTGATTCATTTTGGACACGGCGCCAGTAAACATTTTGGTAAACCAAGATGGACGCCTACTGTTAACCTGTCAGTTGTTGTTAACCGTTGTCTGTTGTCGTTAGCGGTTGTCAGCGGTTGTTAGCGGTTGTTAGCTATACCAGTAGTAAACAACGCACAACACATTATTTTACTCTACAAACACCAAAGCACTGTGGTCACAGTTAGACGTTGGGCAGTACAACATATACCACTTATTTAATTTCATGAAAAAACTGTACAGAAGTGATAATAAATAATACATTATGAGAGCTTTCACTGTTACTCTTTACTGTTGATGCACTGCACCGCCATCTTGGATTATGACGTTGTTGTCAAATCGGGGTCGGTGAGGATTTCCCGGCTTTCAGAGTCTGAAATCTGACTTCAGCGAGGGGCGTTCCAGATGAATTTCCAACTCGTAGCTTGGAAATTGCGACGTCCGAGTACAACTGGAACGCAGCATTAGACCACAGGACAGATTTCTGGTCTTCGCTTTTAAAGTTTTGTCTTCTCTATAAGGACGCCATTGTTCTGTCTCATTGTTCTGACAGTCTTGTCTGTAGTTTATATTCTATGCAAAAGCAGAACCGTGAGCATAATGTCACAATAAACTGATAATAGCTAATCTGAATGTGTGAGCCCTGTAATGTCATTGTGGAGATGATAGCATATAGAGTATTTCTGTGCTTGCAGCCTCGCAGGGTCTCAGCATGGCTGTAGAGTTTTATTTCACTTTAGATGCTAGAAAATTAGCTCTTTTTTGCCTCCCTTCCCCCCTTTTATAACTTGATAAATTTTAATTGCTGCATCAAAATGTTTTGAATGTTACGTCTTAATCGCTTAGTAGTTATTAACTTTATCTCCTCCGCTGTAGCCCTTGGTTAAAGCTTTAAGTAGAGATGACTGAATCGAAAAGAGGAGCAGAAGTGACTGCAAAACTAAAAGAGTAATGCAAATAAGAAGTCGATCTTTGTGTGGTTTTTCTCTCTTTTTCTGCTCTTTTTGTCCTCCGCCGTGTGATACATGGGGGCGTTTGGGTGACACAGGAGGGTGAGGCAATCCTAAGCCTCTCTGCAGCCTATTGTATGCAGCTGTAGGTTGGGGGCTGGCTGGATAGATGGCTCCCCCCCTCCCTGTTTACTTATTGTTGTGGGATTAAGATATCTGCCCGCCTGTCTGCAGGCTGCTCCAAAAGCCTGAGGCGAGTCATCGGTTTGTGCAGGCTGAGGGATGGAGGGATGCGCTGTGATTTATACGTCTGTAGCACATAAATCAGAGGAGCTGTCTGAATTTTGTGTGCACATGCATACGCCGCACATATATGAGCTCAAAGTGATTGACAGCTACGGCGTGGAGACGTATTAACATGTATGGTAGGTGCTAATGATACCCCAGAGACTTGGTGACATTGAGTACACCCCAGCATAAGCTTTGATATGACAGAGATATTAAAACACCTTTCATTATTGTACAGAGGATTATGTTTTGGTCCCCACTTAGAGAAGTACGTGTGAGCATGTGTGTGTTTGTGTGACAGCTGTAGCTCCCGTCTCTTTGACCAGGCAGAAAAAGCTCCTTTCATCCTCCCGCAGCACATCCAGTCCCTATCTCCATCAGCAGGGTGGGGGTCCTTTGTAGTGCTGGATGGTTGTTCGATAACATGCCTGTCAGTGCTTTTCAGGATTATCTTAATTACTGTGTTTTTATTGTGCACATGAAGAGATCCCCTGTTTTTTTGATGTCACGCAGGGTTGAAAACAGCTGTAGAGAGGACGACATATCTTCTATCTGTGCAGGGAGGCCTCGCGGTGAATTTCAAAATATTGCGTTTAGGGTTTTATTGCAGTTTCTATACAAATACAAAATAAAAATAAAAATATGCAGTTGAATTTAGGAAAAGATGAAAGTTACATCCATGTAACAGACTGAGGATTATGTAGGTACTCCTCTGTCTTTGAATCTTAATTCCAGCAGCCGCTTGTCTTTTGGGGAGCCCTGATGAGTCAATCACCAAGTGCAGCAGATCATTTCCTTGAAGTAATAATTATAATAATAATCATTTTGCACTGCAGACGCGGCAGTTCTTCAGCCTTAGCGTCTCGGTCTGATTGCATTTCCATGAAGTAATAATCAGAAATGTTCTTCCTTGAGCTGTGGAACTCCGCTGTGCTCTGTGATCGACTCATCAGGGCTCCCCTACAAACAAGCAGCTGCTGGAGGAGAGTGGGTGAGTTGTGTTCAGTCTCTTTGCTAAAGAAATCAGGCAAAGTTAAAAAGATTCTATATGTACTGTTGATGAAGTTAGGTGCTGTTCTGAGCATTATTTGTGGCTATAGAGTGGCGTTTTGGTTGAGGTTTGCGCGTGGAGACATAGACTGCTGTGTATTGCTATCGAGCGGTCGTTACTAAAGTTGGTATAACTAGAGAAGCAAGCGGTCGACAACATTAATCTCTTAAAGGGGTATCTAACTTGGTATCATGTGTGTTTGACCCCAACTTAAATTTACACTGGAATATCCCTTTAATGCTTCAAACAGTTTGAGGGGGTAGGTGCCAGCAGAGCAGCTAAAAAAACAATCTGTTTTTATGATTTATTCATAAAAAAGGACTTAATGGGTCTTTAGACGTCTTATATTTGATTTTAAAATCTGTAATAATTCATCTTAAAACGACAAGAATACAGACTTGATGACTGACTTGAAGATGCTTTTTATGTAAGTTTGAAACAGTAATACAAGGATCACAAATCCCTGTATTCACCTACAGTGTCGAACCTGTGTACTCTAGCTGACCTCTGACCTTCCGCCTATCAGAGCATCCTCTCGCTGCCTTCAGACAGAAACAACAGTTTCTGTCAGACAAATCTCTCTCTATTACGATCAACTTGATGTCTTTGTGATATTTTGCTCGTCGCCCTCGTCGACTGCAAACTCCTCAGAGAGTTGTTCTAAATTTGCTCGGCTCTGTTCTCATATCAGCTTCAGACGGAAATCATAATTGATCGGTTGCAGATGTGGCGCTGCTGCTACAAATCAGGTGTTAAAGCTTGCTTGTTTTGTCGAGTAGGTGTGTGTTGCATTAAACTGTGATTACACCTTCAGCAAAGAAGGTCAGGATTCACTATATAAATATATGTATTTGCAGTTTTTCTTTCCACAGATGTTTATCTTTGGTCATTTGGCCATTTTGGTCAGTAATATTCTGATTTGACTTGATCTAAAATATGTTGTTACAGGATTTCTTGGATGAAAGTGCAGCAACAGTTCCCCAAAAGAGCCCTAGACTTCAAACAACATGGTGGCGTCACCCATTTTCTGCAGACTACCACTTTGCAGCCGTGATTTTGCTGTTTTAGCTGTCAGCATCTCCAATCCAGTCCAGTCCGTCTGTGCATCAAACGTTCCAACCGGATCCACCCACCGTGTCTTTCTATCTCTTTCCTGACAGGAGCCTTGGGGCCACACTGCATACCAAGGACCCCCAGGACCCTCCAAGCCTCTCAACGCAGAGCCCGCCATGAACAGCCCGAGTCCCACTCCAATACTGACCAACAGCTACGCCTACAGAGACACGGGAAGTGGTGAGCAAACACTCGACAAATCACTCTGAGCACAATGTTTGTCCATTTGAACTGTCAGATAGTCAACAGTAGGCTTGGAGTGTTTGTGTACTTGGGTTATCTGTGACTGAGAGTGTACACACAGTTTGTTTGTCAGCCCCTGCGTGTGTGTGTGCGTGCGTGTTTGCCGTGAGCGCACAGTATGACACTCGGCTAACGCTCCTGACATTGCTGTTATTTTTCAGGACACCACAGCAGCCACTTTTAAGCGTCTCCACAGCTCTGCGTTGGAGAGTCATCCCGCTTTGTCTTTATAGCTCCTCACACTCTCACCCCTGCATATTTATAGCGGTTGGAAAAGGAAGTCATTAACTGTGTTTTTCCCAACCAGGCGCTTGCTTTTCATGTGCTAAAGATCTGACCTTGGAATCATTACGCTGATGAAACGGCTTCTAAGTGGGCCAGATTTGCATACCGGGTATTGTGCAGCGTGCCGTGTTAAAGAAGAAAAAAAATAGGCGAACAAACTGCTTTAAATTCGTTCTTTATCCCTCACCCTCAACACCCCCCCATCCTCACCCACTGGGATGCAGGGAGCTGGAGATGCCTTTCTTTCTTCCTGAGCCTCTGTCAGCTCTCCATCAGGCTGCAGCAGCAGACGGCTCAGTAACAGTCGTTTAAATGGGGGTTGCTGGGATTGAAACACAAAGGCTTTGCAGTGGGGAAATGATGCGCTCCCGGGGTTTACACTTTATGGAAATGTTGCAGGAAGTTGTGAGGAAGTTGAAATGAGGCTTTTGTATGGAAATGATGATTGTGTGTGGGTTTTGTTTGGGTGTGCATTGTGGATTGAGTGTTTATATATGCTGATTTTATGTAGTTTGACCTTCCTCTGCTCTCTTTTGGCAGTATCAATCGTTAAAATGTCTTATGTACTGCAGTAATGTAAGACAACTGCTAAATTATGATAGCATGAGATCATTTGCATATAAGATAAGACTCAAATTGAGCAAGTATGATTAAGACACATTCATTTTTGGTCAACTATTCCTTTAAGACCTCTGTTTTAAATGTGTTTTGTTATATAACCTGTTAAATTAGAAGGCGCTCCTTTAGATTAAGGGCCTGTGTCCACTTACAGCATTTTTACTCTGGCAGTGCCCATAACCTCTATTTCAGAGCACTTCTTACCAGCAACTGTTGTGAGTGACAACTGTTTTTGTGTGTTTTAAATGTAAATTCCTCAGTGTTTGTATCTTTTGCTTTAATATAACGATATTTTACCAAAAAAGTATAAATAATGGTGAGAAATCTTGTCTTAGCCTTTCAATTGGCCATTGAAGGACAAGTGACACTCACCAGCCAGCAGTTTTTGAAAACTAAACTATCGTCAACAACAAAAGACAACTGATGCCGATGCTGAATGTTGAAAAACCCTAATCCACTTTAGGTTTGAACTGAAAAAATGCTAAATACAGCTGTCAGTGGACACGGGCCCTAAAAATCTCCTAATTTAAGAGTGTCCAAAAAACACCTTTAAGATCAGCATCACCATCCAGACCCTAAACCCTTCCTGTTTACAAAACCCTCACCCACTTCAGGTTTGAACTGAAAAAGTGCTAAATACAGCTGTCAGTGGACACAGGCCCTAAAAATCTCCTAATTTAAGAGTGTCCAGAAAACACCCCTAAGAACAGCATCACCGTCCAGACCCTAACCCTTCCTGTTTACAAAACCCTCAACCACTTCAGGTTTGAACTGAAAAAGTGCTAAATACAGCTGTCAGTGGACACAGGCCCTAAAAATCTCCTAATTTAAGAGTGTCCAGAAAACACCCCTAAGAACAGCATCACCGTCCAGACCCTAACCCTTCCTGTTTACAAAACCCTCAACCACTTCAGGTTTGAACAGAAAAAATGCTCTATCCAGCTGTCAGTGGACACAGGCCCTAAAAATCTCCTAATTTAAGAGTGTCCAAAAAACACCCTTTGAGATCAGCATCACCGTCCAGACCCTGAATCCTCCTGTTTGCAGTCTAACTGAGGCTTCACATAATTATGCAGCAAATGTATTCAAATACAGCCAAGTTACCAGGTTCTTTGTTTTCTAAATCAGTACGTTTTTTAAATTTATTTTTTCATTTCTTTAGCTGGGTACCCCGCTGCGACCACCAACGGCAGCTACAGTCACTACGGCAATGAGGATGAGGAACAGGAGCAAAGCTTCCCACCGCCCCCATCCCCGGACACTGTGGAGGAGATGAATAGAGACCCCCCAAGAGCTTCGCCACCGCACAGGTGCCCTCACACACATAATGTACATTACACAACACCATCAGCACTCCATTCAACTCCACACAGGGCTGGAGTTATTATATTCTAATGACACTCAATACGAGCCGCTGGGTTATGAGATAAAGAAGAGCCATTACAGTAAATATTACAATGCATTATTCAGACTATACGCTCTAATTGCTGGAGCCTATTTGCATTATGCATAAGTAATTATGGTGATAGCATTATGGAGTCGATTCTGTTGGAGTTTGGAGGCTTGTAAAGAGCTATGAGACTGTGTTTGGATCCTGCAGTTCAGCCTGCAGCCACATTGCAACAGCAGTACTTCTTATACAGCAGACAATGACTCATAAATAAAACTAGAAGTCTGTTTATTTTTTTTAATATGGAACCATATCTTCAGAAATGAACGTGGCCATTTATAAAAGTGTTAGCTTTGTTTTGGGGAAGTATGTTTCAAAATACAGAAGACTTGTATTTTACCCCCAAAATTCAAAACCTTGATGAGAAATGGTTTTAGTGACATGATAAATATCGATATGTTGTTTTTGACTGATCCAATGCCAAACCCTTTGCAAGAGTGCGTCATTTATGAGAGATGTCACTGAGTAACCAATCTCCTTGTTGTTGAATCAATTCAAAACATAGTATGGCTGTACAGGGTTAAAATTAAAGCAAAATAAAAAAAAAAAGATGGCCATGATCACTTTTGCATCAACAGAGAGAAAATAAGTTCATAATTTAGAGAGCACTGAACAGAATATTAAATCAGAGGGGATTTTCTGGATGTTGTCTCCTTCATTTTTTGAATGCAGTTGGTAGAAAACAGTATTTGCAGTATTTGTGTGTACAGTTACTCACATGGTCAGAGTTTGCGTCTTGGAGACACAAGACGCTTTTGTTAAACTGCGTTATGCCAGCTGGAGCGGAGGAAATGAGATGATCCCTTATCCGTGTGAATTTGAAATTGAATTTTCTTGACGCTGAGAAACTCTTTTTATCCTCGGTCAAACATCAACAGGAAGTATCGATTAGTTGATTTATCGATTTGGAGGTATTCATGGATTTTTTGGTTGTTTTGCAGCGACTTCCGGAAGCAGCCGCCCATGAACGCAGCCTTCTACGCAGAGAGGGACAATTATCCTCGTAACAGGGCGTCCAAGAGCATGGATCTGGGTGAGTGTGAGCACGCGCACACTTCTCCACACTCACACACTCCTCTCAGACTGAAAGAAGCTGCTGTCCCCCCCGTAAAACCACATTGTTGTCTCAGACTCACAAACCAGCCGACATATGAGTCTAATCATGGGCCCAGACTGGACACACACGACCAAAACAGCGATCACATGCCTCTTATCAGGACCTTTCTTTGTTGTGATATGTAGCTCGCTCCTATTATCCCCGACCCTTAGGGGATTTGACCTCCTGAACTCATAAACCCAGGGGCTTTCCAGAGAACTGGATGAACACGCCGTCTGCAGCGTGTGTGTGAATCAAAGCCGTGTGGTTTCCAATCTCGTAGCTGGCCGTGTGTGTGTGTGTGTGAAAGCCGAGAAAGAAAGGGCTTATTTCCTCGTATTAACCCAAACTGACCTTTCCTGTCTGTCTCTCCAATCTCCTCTTTTTCCCTGCCTGATACTCTCCCACATCTTTTTTTTATCAATTTTCCACATTTCTATGTTGTCAGCATGTCCTGCTTCACTTTTTCAAATCTCTATTCCATCTTTTTACTCGAGCAAAAGCTGCTGAATCCATCCGCTCTTTCTCTCTCCTCAGCCTCGCTCTGATTTCCAATCCTGGTTCATTAGGTTCAGAGGATTGGCTTTCTTCCTGCAGCACACGCCGCCGCCACCCAAGCTGATTGGCTTTCATTATGGACAAGGGTGGTCTGCAGACGTGGACACACTCGTGCACGTACGCTCTCTCTGAGGAGCCGCCTTTATCTGTCCTCTCCTCTCTGGCCTCTATCTCCATCTCTGGCCGTTGCCCACTTCATTCTGTTTTTTCATGTTATCTGTGCTTCCATTCATCCCTCCTCTCTGCGAGGCTGGGAAAAGGTAGCTGTGCAAACATGGCGAGACCTCAGACACGAAACGCTTTCTATTACAAGACCCCAAACGCTTCTTCTCCTCTCTTAACCGTCACACGAATCCGAGCTTTAGCCGCATCACACGAGGCAGGTTAGCTTTTATTAAACCCCACTTGACAGGAAGAGGTGAGCCTCTTGTATTGACCCTGAACGCCTCGGCAAATACTCTGTTGACTCAGAGATCCCACTCAGGCTCAGAAATCCTTGCACACTGTCTGCCTGCGCTCACATGAACGGAGTCAGTGACACTACAGCTTCACTTAACTCGCACCAAAGCGAAAAAGGTTTTGATGCAAAGGCTCCGAGAATTCCCACAAGCGCCTGAAAGCAGCAGAAAGAAAAAAAGTTTTTTGCTCTTATTTGCATCCTTTTGCAACTTTGACAAAGGCAAAACAAAAAGTGAAACACTCCAGCACAGATATAGAGACAGCTCCTCTGAAAGGGTCTGACAGTAAGTCTCTGCAGCCAGATTTTTCCACTAAAAATGCAATAATGGAAACTAATGCCTTTAGTCTAAAAAGAAGCAGAGGTCTGCCGGGACAAATGGTCTGTATGGATTGATTTTCTGATGCTCAAAGTGCATTCAAACATCAGACCTTTTCGGAGACTTAAAGCCTGCGCGTTACACTTAGTGATCGTGTTTATTTTTGATGTGCAGTGACTCACGATTTATCGGATTTTGACTCCAAAGCTTAAGTGCAGACATTGGCCACGTTCAGGCCTTTATTCAACATTCGTTTAACTGTAGGTTTACATGCAATCGTGTCTCTCCAACACTTACCGTTGTGCAAAAGCAAAGCCAAAACGCCTCCCTATTATGGGGCGCTGAGGTAATGCAAAAAAAGAGGAGTCAGTATGTGCAGCAGATAATCAAAACACATGTCATTTAAAGCTAAAATGCCAAAGAGGAACTGAATGAGTGCAGAGAGGTAGAAATCAGAGGCTGTATTGGTGTTGATGTGCAGAAGAAGAAAGCTCTGTTTGCTGTGGTCCCACTCACTAAACAGTCTGGGCCGCAACGCACCAAGGTTCTGGTTCCATGGCCTTGCAGCAAAGCATCAACATAATTTTTTTATTTATTGATTTATTTTAAGCATCAACATTAATAAATCGATGCAGAATCGTCACGTGAAGCACCTCTAGTCATGGGTAGGCATGTGCCGATATGAAAAATTTGATTTCATGATATTGGTGGCCCAAAATATCATGATTCACGATATTATCACGATATTATCACGATATTATCACGATATTAGCGCATTGCTTTTAACGTTATTAAAAATGGCAAAAAACTGCGAAATTGCTTCTCTGTGCACAGCATGACACGCACAAACAATATGAGCAAGAGGCAGCTAACGCGACAATGGGAGCATTAGCTTTTTGGAGCTAAAGTTAGTTAGTTAATTACTTACGGCATAACCTTCAGATTGGTGTCAGGTTGACCTGCTCCGTCTGTTTTGTGAAGCCGTAAAACGTCCATACTGCTGACAAAACCTTTTTAATAGGAGGATACAGCCGAGGCGTTTTGTCATTCTCAGTCTCCGACTGTTCTTGGTCCGGTGTTATGCCGTAGAATGCACCCCATCCATTAATGCTGAGCAATATCAACAGGTTTAGGAGGAACATCTGCTGCCATCCAGACAATGACTTTTTCAGAGAAGACCTTCATATTAATACAAATACACTTGCATATTACAGCTCCATTGTCCAATACACACACACACGTATATATATACAACAATATAAAGTGTGTTTCTGGAGGTCAGGAGACAGTGTCCACATTTTTAGCCCTCCTCTGTGGCAGCTGGAGACACATATGGCTGCCGGCCATTCAGACTTTTATCTCCCTCCACTGAGAGAGAAGCTTTTTATCATCTGTCCGGGTCATATCGCCTGAAAACTTTCCCCCAACTTTAAAAAAAGTATTGAATTTCTATTTTATCCGGCTGGAGAGCACAGGAAAGCCACGTCTGTGCCTCTGCTGTGGTTCCTACAGATGTGTCTATGAAGCGGCCTCTCTTGATTTCAGGTTTGCTCTCACTGATTGTGTTTTTCTTCCCGACCTCTGTTTTCCTGTCACACCCTATCACCCTGCATCTGTCCCCGCCGGCTCCCTCCCTCCCTCCCTCAGCTCTTTATCACTTTTTCAGTTTTACTCTCCGTCAATATTCTCCCCGTCCTCTCATTTTCTCTCCCCCTCACCCATCTGTCCGCTCGGGAAAATTGACCTCATAAAAAATGAAAAGGATTATTTAAGAGAAATGGCGGCGTAATGAAAACCCATTATTGTATCCCATGGTGCACCGCCTGTGGAGTCTGCTGCAATCCTGTTTAGTTAGATTAGGCGGCAGTGGTGGGTGGGGTGTTGTTTTTGATTCGCCTTTTATTATTTCTCTCATTGTCTCACCTCTATCTGCTGCTTTTTTTTCTCTCTCACAATCTTGGGCTTCTTGTGTTCTGGCTTCTTTTTCATTTCCTCTTCCAGTCCGTCTCATTTCGTCGTCCTCCTCTGTCTGGTACTCCAGCGAGGACTCATTTACAGCCTGTAGCAGAGCTAGAAGATACCTCTATAACCATTTACAAAGCTGAATACCAAAGTGTCGAATACAGCAGGCTAGTTAGCGATGCTGTGCATAAAAATAATATGATCTCCAGTTCGTACCTTTTAGCTTTAGTGTTGTAATAACAGACCTCTGGGACAGGTTTAGGCTAGGTCTTATATTTACATTCTTATCATAGACTGCAGATCAAACCAATCATTCAGTCTTTTCAAGGCTTTTCATGCTAAATCCATCCCTTGGCTTTTCAGGCACACACAGACATGCCTCTTCCTGCCCCTCTTTCCAACTATCAACGGTTACTGTCCTTTTTGTCTTGCAGTGGCGGATGAGAGCAACGTGGGATCATTGGCCGGGCAGAAGAACGGTGAGTACATCATCTGAAAAACACTCTTATTTGTGTTTGCTTTCCATCTGTCTGTCCCAGCCTCTCGAGCTCTGAGCGAAACACTCGAAGTCAGCCCTCACACTTGGTTAAATGAACCTGCTCTGCGCAGATTCTCCTCCTCTTTCTTCTCTTTTAATCGGTTCTCTATCATTTCATCCCTCTTTCTGCTCCCCAGCTGACAAAGTTGAGTTGTGAAGCACTTAGTGTCTGAGCTCTGGCTGCTTTATAGTCGTGCAGGTCAGCAGGCACACGGTGCTCAATCCTCACCCGACTGACAGAAGCCGCATTGCATTATAACGACTCTCACCTTGGTTATTTCTCTGCTGCAGCTCAGCCTGGTTTTATTGGAGGGCAGTCAGCTTGACTGGTCTGACTCAGTGAGGGTTTAAACTACAGTGTTTAGACTTTGTAAAAATTCACCTCCTGGTTAATGTCGTCGGATAGAGAAATGAGCTGTTGAGATTAAAACTGTTCGTAACACTTCATTTGATGCCTATCTCTATAATAATCATAAATGTATGTATAATGCGTTATAATCATGTTACAGCACTGTGTAACTATAGTTATAAACACTTATAAATGATCATAATGCTTTATATCAGTGGTTCTCAAGTCCAGTCCTCGAGTCCAGTTCCCTGCTCCAACACACCTGATTCAAATGATCAGCTCGTTAGTAAGCCATTACAGAGCCTCATAACGAGCTGATCATTTGAATCAGGTGTGCAGGACAGTGGGCCTCGAGGACTAGACTTGAGAACCACTGCTTTATAGCAATGATAAAAACACATTATAAAGCATTTTATCATGACTTACAAGGTCAGGTTTGATAATGTGTTAATAACTGTCAACAATCCACTGCCAATGCCCACATAGATAATGCGATGCAGTTGTTGT
Organism: Xyrichtys novacula; assembly: GCA_962446985.1. Classification (NCBI taxonomy): domain Eukaryota; kingdom Metazoa; phylum Chordata; class Actinopteri; order Labriformes; family Labridae; genus Xyrichtys; species Xyrichtys novacula. Next base: position 2,959,583 of record OY660887.1, read on the forward strand.
TAACAGTTATAACACATTTATAACTATAGTTATACAGTACTATAATGTGATTCATTATAGGGATAGGCATCAAATAAAGTGTTTGCTGTAAAGATGAGCTGTTTTAAATGGGTGTGTATGTGGCTGCTGGGGCTTTCAGAGCCAGCCCCTGGTGGACATGAGGGAAACTGCAGGTTGCTTTTGGATTATAGATGTAACTCAAGCTTTTGGATTCAACCGACTATTGTTCTATGTTTTCAGAATGTTTGCTTTTTGTGAAAACTATGAACTTCTTACTGAATCTACTTCAGATGAGGACAAAGAAAGAACTAACATTTGTGATCTTGTGCTCTCAGACTGACACTCTCAGACTGTTGTATATAGGAACAGTTTGTTCTGCAGGAGGGCAGCAGACTGGGTTACAGTGATTTTCCACAGAGTGAGATAAAACTGCTCCTGCATTGTCTCTGAAGCTTGGAGTCTGTCTGTGCACGGCTGTTTTGGGGAATCTCCAGCGTGAATATAAATCAGAGCGGCGCTCTCAGGGAGCGTGCACGCTCAGCTGACCGGCAAGGGGATTTAATTGAGGAGTTCAACTGAGACGGTACATCTCATTTGCAGCGCCTCCAGCACTTAAATACGGCAACAAGACCAGATTTTTTTGGTGTGGTCTGAAGAGGGAGACCTTTCTCTCTACACACAAACACACACATGAACACACACTCTCACTGATCTCTGAAATCCACCTGTATCAGCCGGCTGAGCCTGTTGCAGCTTGAATACAAATTTCCTGAGCCCCATTTTCTGACCTCAGATCCCCCTCACTCAGCATTCCTACAAGTGTCCTCCTCCTCCTCCTCCTCCTCCTCCTCTTCCTCTCCTGTGATGATTTTCCTGGCATTCCTGATCAGCTCCTGTAACCCTTTACAGCCCATGATAAATAAACTGATCCATCCCCCTCTTCTTTCTCCTCCTCTCCTTCTTCCTTTTTCATCCTCTCTCCCGTTGACGTCTCGGCTAATGCGTATTGACAGGCCTTTTGCGTGTTTTCATTTTTGCTGACGCAGTGTATTTGCAGAGCTTCCTGCGCACACACACACATATACACACACACACGCACTCCTCCCTCTTAAATGGCCTCAGTGTTTCTTTATGGGCTTTGACATATTTCATTAGGCGGATGGTCTTAAGAGGGCCTGCCTGGCTTCTTTAATCTGGCTAAAACCCTTTTTCTCTCTGGCTAGAGCCGCTACGAGGAGCGCTCCACTCTTCTAGTTCTCCCTCTCTTACTCCCTCCATCCTTTCTCTCTCCCTCTCTTGATTCTCCACTCTTGAGTACAGCTTTTAGTTTTTCTCCTCTCCTTTCATCTTGGCTACCACTCTCCTCTTCCCGATCGTTTCTGTCTTGATTATTCTCCCGCTCTTTGTCGCCAGGCTCATCCCCATTTTTAGCATCCTCTCAATCCCCAAACCGTCATCTCTCTTTCTTCTTCTCTCTCTCTTTCTCCTCCAGTTCTCTCTCTCTTTATGATCACTTTTTATTCTCCTTCCCCAACAGGCTTGATCTCTTTCTCTCTCCGCCTGCTCCTTCTTGCTCTCTTTCTCTCTTTTCTCTCCATCCTCTGCAGCTGTATCTGTTCCAGCTTTATGTGATTATGGCGAACATGTTCCAAGTCTTGGAGTTTCCTCTCCTCGAGTCAGACCTGGCCCAGCTTCTCCCAGTGCCTCTCTGTATTCAGTACGAATGTGTGTGTGAGTGTGTGTGTGAGCACCCTGCAGACAGCCAGAAGAGTAATGGAGAGATATCCCTTCATTCATCCCTCCATTTCTCTCCCTTAAGAGTCTAACATCTCCCCTCTTCCTCGACACACCTGGGAGCTCATCCTGCTCACACACTCCATGGACACACTCTTCTCGCCAAACTCCCGCCTCGCGCGTTCACGTTATTTTCTTTTTGCATGTTCAGAAAAAAGCCGCGAATCAGCTGATAGCTAACCCTGCAGCATCACTCCGCGCACCCATTAGCTGACGTTGTTTCTTCTCCGCACAATAAGCTGTAAATCCGGCGGGCTCCCCGCCGGCGCTTAAACCTCTGCTTTGTTTTCACGCTCTTTGTTTGGGTGCCGCGTAACTCTGCCTCATTCGCTCTCCATCACTCTCTCTTTCCTCCCTTCCCTGCTTCAGTTCTTGGCGTTTGGTTTGTTGTTGTTGTTGGTTTAAGTTGAAAGTCACTGCGTCGCTTTGACTCGATAGATTGTTCAACCGGCTTGTCTTTTTCTCTTTTCCTTTCCGTTCTCTCTTTGTACGAACAAAGAGCCTCTTCTTTGAGTGGAAGTCAAGGATCAGAATCAAGTTGGCCCAGATCAGCTTGGATATGTTCTAGCAGAATAAAGTTAGATAGGATGCTTAAACATGAAACTCTGAGTTTGTTCTCTCTGTTTGCGTTTGTTCAAGTTAACTTTTGTTCAAGTTAACTTGGTTTGTTTGTTTGTCTGTTCGCAACTTTACAGAGAAAGTAACAGACGGATTGACCTGAAATTTTCACCAGAGGTGCATCTCAGCACCAGGAGGATCCCATTAAATTTTGGTGGATCCGGACAAAATTCTGGATACTGTGATCCAGAACACACAAAAATAAGGGTGTTGTTGGAATTTTCAATGCTGAAAGATAACCAATGGGCACAGTGGTGTAGATAGGCGGCACAGTGGTGTACTGGTTAGCACTGTGGCCTCACAACCAGATGGTCCTGGGTTCTAATCTCGGTCAGGGCATTTCTTGTTAAAGGGGGGACATGAGCTGCTTGGCGGAGGTCTGCGCTCTCCGAGTGCTTTTCTAGTCTGTGATAGAATAATTACACACCAGTTCCCTACCATTCATACATCCAATTACAGATGCATTAGAAAGCAGTGATGGTCACTCCAATGCCCTCGTGTACATCTATCTTCAGTTCATATTTGAAAGCACAAAAAGTTCATTTCAGTGAGGCAGAGTCTGAGAGTTCAACACTTTGTGAGGGACTGCGTGAGCAAATAGTTCGACGATTTTGTGATTTCATCTTCTACAGTACATAATATCATTAAAAGAGTCAGAGAATTCTCTGTTCAAAAAGGACAAGAACTAAAACAAACACTAGATGGATCTGATATCCAAGCCTTTAGGCAGCACTGCAGTAAATACAGACAGGACTCTGTCGTGGAAGTCACTACGTTGGCCCCAAATTGCATCCAAAAACCAATACCTGTCTTACGCAGGTTAAAAATGCCTCACAAAGAGAAGACCAGATACAAATACAGTTTCTGGATCCTGAAAACTGTCTATTGTGATCTAATGTTGGGCTGGGCGATAAACCAAAAATATACCGATACCTAAATTTATGCCAATTCCCGACGTCGTTTTGCCCACATCGGTATATTTGGTGTCAAAAAAAAAACAACAAAAAAAAAGTTGGTTTTGGATGTGTGTAGGTAGGCTATGGTCTCATGTCCCATTAAGATGTTGTCCTACATCGGAGACGTGACTCGACCCCATCCAGTCCATAACAAAGAGAGAAAGACATGTGAGGAGATGGAGGACGGTTCAAAAGTTGAAGCGGCGGCTGAAGTAGACAAAGTTAATGTTGGAGGGGTTGAGCAGCTTGTGGAGGAGTTATTCATTTATCGTTATCGAGGGGAACTGCTCAATATATCATGATATTGATTTGAGGCCATAAAGCCCAGCCCTAGTCTGATGATTCAAAAGTTCACTAAAAATAAAAAGTCCTGGGCATTTTCGGCCCTAACAGCTGAAGAGAGACAGGAAATGTGGTGAGTACAGAGCAGGGAAAGACATGCAACAGCTGGAACAAGGACTTCAGTCTCTATATGAGGGGCAGCTAGACTGTAAGGCCACCAGACCCCTAAAATCATGGACATCCCAGTGGATAGAGACAACCTTGTAGTTTAATATCCAAAATCAGGAATGGTGGTCCGAATCAGAAACTACACATGCATTTAAAGTGACCACATGTGATTACGCACCAGCTTTACATGCATAAACCCTTATATTCCTGAATTTATTAAGTCAATCAGCTGAAAACTGTGCAACAGATAGCAGGGACAGAGAGAGAAGGAGGGAGTAAGTGAAGTGTTGACGTGGAACAATAACGCTCTGTGATCTTGAGGCCTGATGTGTCTGTGTAGTCCTGTGGTTTGTCACTGACATATAGAGGCCAAAGTGCTGAAAAGAGCTTTTGTTATCAGTGACACACTGATGCATAAATCCATAATGTCCTCGATCAACATCTCTATTATCCCAACACTGCTGCAGTTTTCCTTATGGGTTGTGGCTCACATCTCATATAAACGGCGTAAAAGAGATCACCGTTATGTGGTTAGGCTAACTTTACAATTACAAGGCAGAGCAGGTGTAGGTTTAACTTTTGATCTGATAATTGGAGACTTGTGTTTCATTCAGTAGCAGGAGGGTAAAAATCCTGCATGTCATGCAGCCGTGATTGGTCAGGGTTCAGTGTTCGCGTTGACGTGTCTCTGAGCCAAATCACGCCAGGCCACCTTAAGAGGCAGAAATGTCATGCATCCTGGTTCCTGCATTAGCCTGAGGTGGATGGTTGGTTGCGGTTAATGGGGCAGCACTCAGGTGTGTGTATGTTTGTTCTCCTTCAATGCACAAGCACCTCTATCCTCCATGCATTTACAAATGGCACGTGTCCCGCTCTGCACAGCTCGCGCCAACCTTCATCCATACCCTGCCAACCCCCTGCGCCGCCGTAATCCAGCAGAGGTAAGCAGTAATTATGAAATGGCCTTTTAAGTCCCCTCCAGTTATTAAAGCCATTCATCTAGTTGGAGGCTAAATACATACGGCCCATATGTCCCCATTCTCTCATACATCTCAACAGCTAAACCCAATTACTGGCAGAGCAGCGCCTACATGCAGCTCCTTGCTCTGCCTCTGATGGAGCTGAGTGCATCCAGATAGTGATGGAGGGACACTTAATGATCGGACAGCTCTTTAATTGGAGTGGATCTTTGATTGGCCATAACATGAATTGGATTTGCTTTCGGTGGGTCTACGGTTGTCTGAAGTGATTCCTTTTGAAGTCTGGTTTGTCGTGTGGTTGGACAACAGAGCAATAATGAAATTCAGCCATCTTGAAAACATTGAATACCTTATAAAGGATCAGGCTGCTGGTGGTTTACATTCGTCTTATTTGTCCACAAATCCTGTGAGAGATCAAAACCAACAATGGACTCAGAATCCTGGTAGAAAAGCGGACCTGTGTGCCAAATTAGGCCACAGTGTTGTACAAAATGACCATTATTACACTAAACATGAGCACAGAGGCTTATTTTAGTCATACATAGACTACTAACCCCAATTTAATATGTGGAAAAACACATTTGTGTCCAAAATCACAGAATGCCAAAGCAGTGGAGATGGTTTACTTTTAGCCTAAACCCCATTTTTGATTGAAAAATCTGTAAAGAGACTATTTCAGATGTTAAAACTGAAAAATTAAATTGCTTTTGAGAATAAAGACGAAAACATACTGGATCCATATTGAGCGCGTTCCATATTTGCCCCATGAGAGGCCCACTGTCCTGCATGTTTTGGATGTTTCCCTGCTCCAACACACCTGATTCAAATGATTAGCTCGTTATTAAGCCATTACAGAGCTTGATAACGAGCTGATCATTTGAATCAGGTGTGCAGGACAGTGGGCCTCGAGGACTGGACTTGAGAACCACTGGTTTAGAGGAAACATTATTGCTCACAACAAGTTGTTTTACCTTTCTGTGGTCTATTTCCTGCTAATCTGGATATAATTCAGCAACTGTTGAGCCTCTACTATATGTGAAAAAGCAACGTGATTTTACAGTTTTGTTTTTTTGTTTGGTTTACTCGTGTTTAATAAAGTAAACTATGTTCCTTTATGCTGTGCTGTTACCTTCAGACAGGTTTAGCAGTTAAAAGTCCTGCTGGGGTCCACATGGATCAGGGATTGACCATTGGATTGTTCTGTATTGCTAATAAATCCATAACCAGGAAGTATTTCTCGATTACACAAATTGATACACAAATTTTGGATGACATGCGCAGTTTTTGTGCTTGACATCCTGTCTAGAGCGATCTCCTCTGTGTAGATTGATGTGTATTAGAAGTGTAGAGCAGCAAAAATAAACTTGGCGCGTATCTTTAGCAGTGACGCGCATGATACGCTTCTGATACAGAGCCGCGATGGAGCTGATATGCGTCCTGTATGCGATACTGCATTGATTAGAATGGCAACCTATTTGCCACGCGCTCAATACGGATCATGTATGTTTTAGCCTTAATCATCTGTAGTACATAATATCATTAAAAGATTCAAAGAATCTGGAGAAATCTGTGTACAAAAGGGACCAAAACCAATACTGGATGGCAGCACTGCTACTTAAAAACAGACATGACTCTGTAGTGGAAGTCACTGCACAGGCTCAAAATACAATTTTCTTAATTGTTTCATTGTCTGATAGAAGAACAAATTTCGATTGCTGCTTTTTTTCAGCATTGTGGTCCAAGAAAATTCTCTGAGGGAACAAACACATCAACCTCCATCCCTATATGAACATGATCTAGAAATGTCAACAACTTCTGAGGGTTTAAACTTGAGCAGGTTTTGTTAAATCCTTATTAGGAATCTCTCAGGTTTGAGTAGAACAAAGACACATGGGCTTGGAGTGCCATGGTAGGAAGGGCGTTATCAGTGAAATAGACCTCTCACATGTGGTCGTAGGTTTGCCTCAGTAAAGATTTAAAGACCTGTATTCTGCACATTCAATCAAAGGCGAAGCATAAAAGGAGACCTTTGTGTGCTCTGTCTATTTCTATCAGGAGTTTAAAACCCGTGTATGAGCCTTTATTGAGACAGGATTTTTTATGCTTTTTGTAATTTCACATTTTTAGGGCTTCTGTTGAATGAGGTGACTTTTATTGAGACGCAGCGAGGAGCCTTTAGCTGGGTATTTAATGTTTCAGTGGGATTAGACTGGGTAACCTTTCGAGCAGGCTGTCCTTTTACAGGTGTGCCGTTTGACCGTGTTTTTATGGAGGAGTGCAGGTCTGGTCTGCTTTTACTGGTCTGTGGAAAAAAAAGGCTGCAGGTTCCTATTGGTCAGCGCTCAGATTGGAAACAAGATAGGGAAGAGTGTGTGATTATTACCTGTGTGTGTTCCTTCGTGTGCATGTGTGTGTCCTTTTTTTTTTTTTTTTTATTTAAGATGTACGTCCAGGAGCAACAAGCCCCCTTTTCACTGTTGGCTGAAGTGTCTCCTTGGCAACTCGCCGTCACCCCTCTCCTTCCCACACATACACACACACACCCTCTTTCCACCCCTGGCGGTTTGATGGAGGGGGCGCTTTCTTGTAACTGTGGCAACCTTTCAGCCAGGCTGCTGTAAAGCTGCAGCACATTGTGGTCCAGTTGATAGGTAAGTGTTAAGACCCTGCTGAGACACAGTGGGATTATATTTGGATCTGAGTAGGTGTGTAAGTGTGTGTGAGCTTGTTTGTCCGCCCTGACAGGAACAACGTCAAATATAATAGACATCAGGAAATATCATGTTTAATAGTATTTTTTCCACCCTGGCTGATGAATGATATCAATGTGTGTTTGTGTGCACAAGTCTGGGTTGTGTATTGAGATCACACTGTTGACAGTTTGTTTGGTAAAACCTGTAATTTAGTGGTTTTTCAGTTGATTTATTCTCATGTTCACTGGCTGGAATAATGAGAGTTTTGTGATTTGATTCAGAATTTAGTGCTTCAGATACCCGGATGTGTTTATTTTAGGGGGCTTTCACACCTTCGTCGTTTGGTCCAGACTTTCAGACTTTTCTGTTTAGTCCGAACCAACATGATAGGTGTGAAACCTTCCCAGGACCTTGGTCCAACCAAAAGAGGTGGTCTCAGTCTGGACCAAACTGAACCACGGTCTGGTTCATGACTAGTGTGAAAGTATTATTTTCGACAGGAAATTACGCGAGGAGTAGAAGTGTCTGTTATTATGTTGAATGGAGATTGTCCAATAACTGGCAATTTTAAAATATTGTAGACAAAGTTCAACCTTTCTATTGACAGCTTATCTAAAGTTGTCGTCTAATGATCAAATTCATGAGACTCCCTTGGAACAGCCTCATGTTCAGCTCTTCAAGTTGTCACTGTTGGAGGTAGAAAATCAAAAATAGTACAATGGTGGGATTGTCAATCTCATCCATGTTGACACCATTCAAGACCATGTTGACGTCAGACGCCCGTCAGCCTAATGACCAATCAATGTAAGCCACAGAGACACGTAAAGCACGAAGTTGATGATGATATCACACTGTTACATTCACGTTACGTTACCCGCACTACTCGCCATACAGACCTTGCATAAGCTTAAACGTTACCCTTCACGTTCGTGGAAGAGGGTCCGACAGGATTTGATGCACTCCTTGATGACTCATAACAAGTTGGAAATAACGTTGTGTGTTGTTGTGCTCACACAGCGCGAGTAGAAATTATTAGTCCCGCATTGATAATAATGCTACTAATGCTATTAATGCTACTTGCTATATAGACCGTGTATACGCTTGAATGTTACCTTTCACGTTGATAGAAGAGGGTTCGACAGGATTTAATGACTGTAGGTGAATGTAGGGGAAACACTGCTGAAACATTCAGTGGTGCGCCGCTGCTGAATGAATGTAGGGGAAACACTGTTGATACATATGAGTCCGAGGTAGAACTATGTGAGATAAAAACTAATTCTTTTTAGGTGTAGTGGCTTTTATTTAGGCGTAAACATATGTAAACATTGTAACAAAAACACCGACCTTGGTCCGGACCTTGGTCACCCCATGTGTACCTGAATGAATTATTATTAAGGGGTCACCATAAAGGTAGTTCACTGGATGTCCTGCTTGCTTTTGCTCTCAATACAAACAGTTTTTCCTGAATGCACCAAAGCCTCCTGATTCACAACAGAAACCAGAACGCTTCTCATATCAAATTGGAGATCGGGAGGTGCTATAACACCCAATTTTATCTTTCATAATACTTTAACTCAATGACATAGGACCAGAGAGTGGATTGTATCAGCTTTCCTCAGTCACAGGTTGCAGGTGTATTACACTCTCCTTTCGGGTGTCACTTTCGAGCTACAAAGCTGCCACATGGAGCGGTGTTAGTCCTTTCCGGGCCTGTCAGCTCAGCAGCAGCCCACGGCTACGTTCCAGGCAAAGACTTCAGTGCTGTCTGCTCCTATACTAAAGTCACACTATTCATAACACTGTGAGGTGTCTGTCTGCACAGCTGCATGTTAGCAGTTTCTCTGCTTACATGACGGGATTTTTATTCATTTCAAATTAAAACGATGAAAATGAGAGGTGCTCATTTACCGAGTATTTGTACTTGTTGCCTCTCAAAAACAGACCTCTGCTAAAACCTCTCGCTGAATGAAAAGCTCTGAAACAGGTCTGTGAAAACGTGACAATATCGCTTTCATCTTGGATGACAGACTGTTACAGCTGTGAAGGGCATTTGCCACCGTCCTGGCCTGTTTGGCTGTCGGGCTGTTTGTCAAATCTGTGCACCAGCTTGAATCAGCAGCAATCAGGCAGACGTGATGCGAACGGATCCGTGAGAGCATCTGCTGGCACAGCGGGCAGCGATATGTGATAAACGCTGATTTCACCCTCCATTGGATCGAGCTGGCGATGATAGCCACCTCTCCTCCGCTCATCCATCCTATTAAACCCTCATTATTCATTTACCTCCAGCCTCAAACGCCTGACATGCATGGAATGAGTGCGCTCCCAGCCCCACACACACTCATATTTCTTTTGCTTTTTTCGTCTAAGGCGGTCAAGGACACACACTGCTTTCATGCACAGGCACTATCATGACTCTAATTTCTTATTTCTTGGGGAAAAGTCTCACATTTTGCTCTCGCGCATACACTTTCTCTGTGTTTGGTGCAGCAGTGCGCTGGCAAGGAGCTTAATTCTATCAGGCTGTGAGCCGGACAGCCGTAATTACATTTGTGACACAAATCCTGCCTCTCAAATTGAGCGTTTTATTCCTGAGCGCTCCCCCCCTCTCTATTTATAACCCCTTATTCCCCATAAATCCCACTTCCTCACAGAAAGTCAATTTAGGACTTAAAAGGCAGCGACGCTCTGCTTACTTTTCTCCCCCCCCCTCCTCAGACTGGATCCCCTGCTTCAGTTTCACGTCCCCCTTTTTCTCCCGCACTCTACTCTGGAGCTTTGAAGCCTCTGAAACGATGAAAATAAAAAAAAAAACGTCTTAAGCAGTGGGTGCAATGATGCAGAAAGTCAACCTTACAGGAAAGTTTGGGGGGAAAAACAGCATGCCACCTGTCTGCAACTTCTTTCAGGAGTCACATTTATTGAGATACACACCAGGACCGGCTTCTGTGGTTGTTTTGCGGGTTCAAAAGGTTTTCCTTTTGCCAATTCTTGCTGCATGACCTTCAATTTCTCACTCAGCGTGTAGGGCGGCTTCCACTTTGCCATGAAATTCACTTTTTTTTCTCCTTTTGTCTCATTTTTGCGTCCTTCTTCCAGCTTCTCTTTCCCTCATTTTTTCGTCTCTCTCTCTGCTGAATCAGCTGTAGCCTCATCCGCCTTCCTCTCCCCTCACCTCTTCCCTCATCCTGGAGGCCATACCTGAGTACAGTATGATGGCACTTCATTTATCCCCCTCTCTCCATCTCCGTTGCTTATGTATGAACCTGTCACTTCCCATAATGCCTCTCTTCACCTCTTCCTATACTCACCTCATTCATCCTGTTTTTTCCACCTTCTTTCTGTTGCACTCTTACTTTTCAAACAATTTTGTCCAAACCTGCCCCCCCCCCTTTCTTTCTCTCTTCTGTAATTTTTTTTTTAAGTTTATGCAAATTTTAAAAATCTGACTATATTAGGGTTTAAAGCTCCCAAAATAACTGTTTTTTTTTTTGTTTGTTTTTTTACATTGATTAAGACCTGCTCCATATTTCTTCAGATTTCTTGGATTTTAAAAATCTGTCTCAGAGATTTTTCAGCTGCCACTCAAAATGTAGCAAAGGGATTCCCGCACACTGTCCAACTTGCAACGTTTATTTGCAACGTTTTGGTTCTAGACCTTCATCAGGCAAACAGTTTTTGTTCAAGAGAAGACATCTTAAATAGGGAGTGGTTGTTTCTCAATGACCAATCCCATTCTCACACGTTAACACAGAGGGACACAGTCTAAAGTAATACCCACATGTCCAAAAGAGAAATCCATAACATAGTGAATCAATTATAAATAAATCCGTATTTTAAAATCTTAAAAGTTTACGTTGTAAGTTAAAAACAGACATATTTGATTAACAAATCTCCATATCTAGTACAAAAGGGCACATCTCTCATCAAAATATACATCTAATAACACTGATTCAAAGTTCATTTTGTGCATTTTGAACTAAACACACCTACAATGACAGTGAATGACAACAACAGAAAAAGTCATCCAGATACCGACAACGTTATGTCTGTGCCTAATTTCTAAAAAATGTAGAATCTGTAAAGGTTCCTGTCATCGCCAAGATTTTTTCACTAATCAGTTAGGGCTAAAAAAATTCAGCAAAAAAACATACAAATGTATAAATGTATGTATATAAACACTGTTGAATGAACCTGGTGATGTATGTCCATATATATATATATATATATATATATGTGTGTGTGTGTCCATATATATATATATATTTATACGTATCCAGAACTGACTGGAGCTGGATAAAAAGACTCATCCTGTCCCCTCAGACAACATTCAGGTAAAATTGGATGGATCTCCAAAGGTTTTTGCTTCCCTTTTGGAGAGCTGTTATGTCGTCCATCTCTTTTAATTCAGTCAGTGGGTGAACCAGTTTATGGAGAGGTAGACACTGGTAGAAACTATGGAATATTTCTGTGATTTCCTCATATCTCATCTGAAACTTCTTGTCTCAGATGATTTTTTTCCTTCCAGCAATTATAGCTTTTAGACCTCTGGGTGCATTAATGCTCTTAAACGGAGGAAATATTACTACAGAACAGCGGGGTAAATTTGCCTAAAAGCTCATGATTCCTCATGATAGTAAGAATATTCTGTCTTATTCTGACAGTGAAGTAAATCTGATCTTCTCATCTTAAGTAAAGCTGCCTCCTCATCCATCATACATCCATCCACCTCATCGCTCACTCTCATATCATCTCTCTCCTCCCTTTGTGTTCCTCAGAGTCTTCAGCTGGTGGAGCTCTCGGTCCGACCCTCGGCCTCATGAAGTCCAGCTCCCTGGAGAGCCTCCAAACAGCCGTGTCAGAAGCCGAGCAGAACCGCATCCAAACCCATGTGCCCTTTCACCGTCCGCGGCCGCATATGGTCCGAGGCCGGGGTTGCAACCAGAGTTTCCGCATCGCCATCGACAAATCCTACGATGGACCTTCTGAAGACGGTGAGGCTTGTTTTTTACTGCAGGGATGTGACACTGTAAACTCCCTCTGCCAAAAAAAGAGCGGGACATCAAACCATCTACTTTAAAGAATGTTCCTTTTTAATGCAAAACTGTCACTGCTGCCATAATATAAGATTCTTCTCAGACTCGTATCCATTTTAAATGAGACCCTACGCTGCCAATGCATATCCCTTAGGCTTTATAGCACACTGGCACTCAGGAGGAGCCCGAGGCCTGCCAAGGGACAGCGCTTAGCCTGAGTACCTTAATGAAATGCTACATGATTTTATCCACTCAGCAATTTAGGAAGAGCAACTTTATGTCTTACAGCAGCATTTTTTTTTTTTTTTTATGCTCTACCCTGTGTTGGATGTTGAGCTTGTGTGCGCGATTACCGAGGGGATTATCCACCATGTTAGCAGAAATGAAGATGTTGACTTAGGATCTGTAGGAAATATCTGCTGTTTGGAAAAAAAAGCTGAGGAGGTGGAACTGAAAGGATCCCTGCTGAGATGAACCTCTGATTTCTTTCTTCACATCCACCAAACTCCATTAACAAAGACAGTAATTTAGCCATACTCAGCAGAGGGGCTGGTGCTCTGTTTCTGCATGGATTGGTTCATTAGTTTGTCTTACTGTGAGACTTCTGAGTTCTGCATGGTTTGTAACCTGAGAAATTAGTAAAAAATTTCCCAATGAAGTGATTGGTTAGTGTATGCTTTTATTTTGACATTTCCCTGTCTTGCATTTAGGTTACTTTAATTCTCATGCTTTTATTTTGAAATTATTTCTATACTACTTCCAGTTAATCCTAAATGCACACTTGCACACAATCCTAAAGGCACACTTGGTACCCAATGAGAGATAAATAAGTTGCTTTAGGTCTTTTCACACCGGGAGCGTTTTTTTCGTTCGATTATTTTGGGCGTCAGTATTTTTTTTCGAACATGTATCCTGTCAATACAAGCGTTTCTATCAGTGACGTTTTCCCGTCCTGTGATATTGCAGCATTTATTTTTACAGATCACGGTCGATTTTTCTAAAGTTTTGCATACTGTGTGTCCACTTCTGGCCAATCAGATTGCGTGTTGTTACGACATCAGATTCACCGGTATATCCAACATGGCCGACCGGCCAATTGTTTACGTATCTTAGAACAGAGTGCTTTTTGATTAAAAAAAAAACACAAATATTACAAAGATAACGACCTGAAGGACAACTTGTGGAGAGTCATAGCGTCGGATTTCTCATATGACGATGGTTTGTGTGCTTTAAAAGTTTGCTAAACGTCTTTGTTTTAATTTTCATCTGTGCTAACATAAGCTAACAGTTGTTACGATAGTTTCATGTGCTTATCTTATCGCCTCTGATTGGCTATAAGTGCTGACTGTTTGGTTTCCAGCTTTTCTGGCCAATCGGAGATGACGGAGGTGGGACCTTCCCCTGGAAAAGTCTTCCCAGGGATGCGTCTTTTCCTCCTGGAAAGTCGCAAAATCGCATCGGGCTTGATGTGTATAGTCAAGCGCGCCAAAATTCGCCTAAGAATATTTCATAATTTCGCGTTCTATACACGCGTCGGCCGCGGGGTGTAAGGACCTTTATACTCTAGCTGTGTCTACTCTGTTCACCCACCAGAACTACCCTCCCCTCTAAAAACCTGCTCATAACCTCTTTAGATGATGACCTCTCAGAGCAAAGCTCCGGCCAGGAGACCCCCGCCAGCAGCTCCTCTCGCCAGGGCTTAGATGTGGATGACGGAAACAAGAAGAAGAAAACCAAAGAGAAGAAAGTGAAGAAGCCGAAAGGGAAGAAGAAGACGGACGATTCAGGGGAGAAGACCAAAAAGAAGGGATTTAACCTCTTAAGGTAGGACACCTGAATGCTGTCTAATACTTCAACCACCTGAAGTCGTGTGTCAGTGTTTTCTCCCCTCACATTTTGCCATTTGTGGGTTCCTTTTGTTCAAACTTCCCCAGCATCAAGGTGACACTTTCTGATTGTTTTGCCGATGATAAATTAAGCACAGCGAGCGCCAAATACTGCCTTGATTCCCTAAATTGAAAAGGTCACCTGCTTAACAAGAAAAATGTGAGCTAAAGCAGAGCAGGTAATGAGGCTTGTGGTTCATCACCACTCTGAAAACCCCGAGGTCTTTGTGGGGAATCAACAAAACTGTGATTACTTTTGTTTTGAGCTTAATTTCCACTGCAGGGAATCAGCCTGGAGAAAGAAAACTTTAGGAGGTGCCCATGGGAGTGAGGGTCTTGAGACTTTGTTGCATCCTTGAGAGAGGTCACTGCCTATTTGGGTTTATGAAAAAGGGGGGATTTGGAGGGAAATGAGCATTTTTGATTGGTCTAGTAAAATAGGGCACAAATTAAACTTATATCACACTTATGCTGGTGAAATCCGTGGAAAACATCATCCTTCGCCCCACTTTCCCTTTCAAAGTTTCAGTCAATTAGCCACTGAGCACAGCAGGATTATGGGATATTGGCTTATTGGCCATGAACACAACCTTGTCCGTAATGGAGGGTATCCATTATCTCTCAATCCGAGTGAAGTCCCACCGATCACCGTGCCAACCCAAAGCGCTTGTCACCCTCTTTATCAACGTGTCCCAATCGTGATTGTAGCGCTCCAATCCTCCAGCAGCAGTCCTTATCTATTGGCAGTGACACGGTGTGGTCAGTGTATCACTGCGCTTCCAACACTTGAGATTCAATTAGGCTGCAGCGAGAGATAGCGCGGAGGCCGAGCGTCGGCCTACAGATGGCAGATAAGAATCCAATCGGCCGCAGTGTCAAGGGCGGTAATGGAAGAGATGTTCACACGATGAGGCGGAGAGTAGGAAGAAGGGCAAGATGAAGGACACACACAGAAACAGACTCTAATATGTCAGAAAAGGTTGTGGCTACATCTAATAATTTCACACAAGTCTTACATCGCCAATAAAATGTATTCATGTCTTCGAAAAGCTCAATCTCCGACTCAAATCAAGCTCCTCTGCTGCAGAATCAGGCGAATATGTAAAAGCTGACACTGCTCACCGTGTGACAGATTGTGTTTATGTATTTGGAAGGATGTCTGCATCTGTACTCTGCAAGCATACCGCAGAATTTCTCACTTCTCCGTTTGCACGTCAGAGCAGGTTTTTTTTAAGTTCTGACTGAAAAGGTAACTTATGCAAGGAGCGCCGAAACTCGTGCAACATCGTGTCCTCTGTCAGAGTATCAGGCTTTTTTAATTGCCGCATCATCGAACATACAGCCATGCACAATGACAGCACAATGGGCCGCAAAGCTGTTCATGCATAATTCGGTCAGGAAATGACTTTACTGTCATCCGTTCATGATGGAGAAAGAAAAGAGGGCCACACAAGGGTACTGTTTTCTAAAATCTGAGCTGAGAGTGTTGTCCCACATGAACAGATAATAGCAGCTGCTGCCCGGGGTTGTCTTTGTGCTTTTAAGCACTGAAAATGATGAAATGCATTGGTTTGGAGCTAAAATTAAGAGCGAAACAAACACTGCTGTTGGTGGATGTAGGCGTGAATAAAAAGGTATTGTAGATGTGAATATTTGCCCGACTATCTGCCTCCTATCGCCTTCCTGATATTCAACCACATTTAGTTCTGTCTGCCCCTGTTTTGCGTGTGATTGTGAATACAAGCTGTCAGCATATCTACCTTTTGCTGCGCAGAGCTGCAATGTGCTCTCCCATCCTGACAGAGCTCAAATGTGTCTGAATGGATAAGACTCTTCTTACTTGCTTAATATGATGTAAAATCATGAGAGATGTGACAAATGCTATAGTTTATGGAACAAATGAGCAAAGTTCATCTAGATTAGGTAGAAGGGATTATAAAGAATTTTCTAAAAGAAACTCCATTGTGCATAATGAAATACCAATTATGCATGGACAACCACAGGTGGTCCTTGACCAATTCAGCCCTTGGATGTTTAAAAAATAGTTATCTAAAAGACTCAAAGTACAGGTATATCATTTAGAGGTGTATTTATTTATGTATTTTTATGGGTGATCAGTGAAAAGTTCAGCAGCATGAACATTAGACAGTAAAAAAAACTCTTAGTGTGGTTTCTGAGTTGTAATGGGTTTGTTTTTTTGCAATCAGGCTGTTTTGTAATTTTGTAAAATTAATGCAACTATCAAAACACTTACCAAGACAAAACACTTGCAAACTTTAAATAAATTTATATTTTAGAAAACATTTTTTTACAATAAAATAAAATTAATGCAACTAGCAAAACACTTACCAAGACAAAACAAATTTATAAGATACAAAACACCTTTACATGCTTGGAGTGTTTTGCTAGTTACACTATTTTTTGTTTAATTGTAAAAATATTTTGTAAAATTTGTTTCAAGTTTGTAAAAGAGTTTCAGATTTTGTTTTGCACTTTCCAGCCACCGTACTTTTGAATGGAATAGGGCGGTTCTCATAACTGGATGAGGTGTGTTTAGAAGGAATCAAGTAATAGAGACATAAAGGAACAAGGTGCATGACAACTAAGACCACCCTAGTCTTTCTTTCTTCATGCTTTCTGTGCCGTTTTAGACAAAAACCTGATTTCTGCTGCTTCTGAGCGTCAAGTTAAAGATACACAAACACAGACAGACACTCATCTCCCCCTGTAATCACTGCAGAAAGTCAGCCTTTTGAATTGGCAACAATGGTCAGAGACACTTAAACCAGCCCTCTGTGCACAGACGCAGATTGCTCCTCGAAGTCAACAATAGAAGCGAGCGTTGTATAAAAGCCTCCAGATCGTTGCCTCACACACTCGCCTTTCTCTCCCTGGCCTTTATCTGGCCGGCTTGATCGTTATTGAACTTGAAATATGACTTAATTAGCCGGAGTATTGCACTGTTCAATCTAATTGCAGCCCTCAAATGTTATTTTACTCCAATGGCAGCATTAGGAAAAGGGCAAATTATAAACATGTGACCTCAATTTACCTCTGCAAAGAAAGTGTGTGCAGCAGCAGCTCGCTCGACAAATGTTGGACGCCGGCCCTGTCCTTTCAGCGGCCGTAAATGTTTGGTTTAGCCGCGCCAGTATTTGGACAACATGTTGTTTTTGGCGGCAGACTGTTGCAAACAGCTGGGTATAAGGTGACCTCTGCCGATCACATATTTGTTGTGGGAACATTTGTTTGCGGCTAAATCTATTTGTGAGCCTCTTTAAATGAAGAGCAGCGTTTCCCAGCACTGTTTCCTGTTCTCTATTTCTTCTCTGACTCGCTCTGGTTTGAAGGCGGTGCAAAGCGTGTTATTTAGCATCCTGGAGGAACAGCAGAGCTTCAATTAAGTGTCACATATGAGGGATGAATCGTGTAGGGGGGGTCGAGTTGTGTTTATAAAAGGTCAAAGGTCCTGACACCTCAACTGTTTAGTCTTGTTGAGCCTAAACTTGCAGCTCTTATGGAGCCGTCATTTCAAATGACTCTAATTATCCTAATTAGACTGTTTTGTCCTTTCTTTTTTCCCCCCAAACTGGAAACAGACGTAATTTGGCTCTCATTAAAGCAGAAACAATAACTCAGTTTTGAAAAACATGAAGCTGGTGAGTAACAGCCAATTTTGTTGTATTTTGTGGCTAAATCTGTTTCAGAGAAATATCTGCGTAACACGGTAACCATGAGGAAAACTTACCGATCCAGGCAGCGGCATAGTGACATAAATAGAATTTACGGTTAGAGAGGAAACTTAACTCCCTGTTTTGTTTTGTTTGTTTTCCTTTCAGTATGTCCTTTAGGAATGTGTTGGTAAATTTTCCAAGCATATTGCTAAAGGGAGTCAAAAGTCTTGAAAAACGTAGCCTCTGTTATTCTTTTCTGAAGTCAGTTTCTCTAAAGGTAGAAACTCAGAAATCTGCTTAACTTAAAAACTGTTTTTTTTTTTTTACTTCTGTTTGAATTCTTGAAATAAAACTGTCAGATCTTTGAATTAGAGGATGAATCATTTGCATGTTTTTTTTTTTTTATTGATGTAGAAATAAAACATTAAACTGAAGTACTCAGAATAATTAAAAACGGTTGCTTAAGTACAGAGCACCCATGGAGATTTGAACATAAACACCGTCAGAAGCATTTGGGAAGCAATCAGCTGATGAACATGCAGATGTGTTTGATTGAACGCTCCTCTGCAGCTCTCCATTAAACCCTGTCAGGAGGTGGTTTCCTCCAGTGTGACATTAATCCACCCTGTCTTGCTTGAAAAGATGTCGGTGTTTCATGCATTATAGACTGTCGTTATATAAGTCATTTATGGCTGAAGAGGTGTGGCATCTCATGCAAATTGAAGACGTGCATTATTGCGAATGTCAAAGATGTATGAGCATCTATATTTGAATTGTTTGTGAGTGAACAGTGCTGTAAGACGATGTCGTTTCCATGTGAATTAGTCAGGAGTTTGTTTGTCCTCACTCTGTCTGCACTTGTCCCCTCTGCTCTGGAGTGAGACGGCCTCAGATGTGACTCCTCCACTTTTTCATCAGCAGCCCACTCCCCCCATCTCGTCTTCTTGATTGCTAAATAAGCCAAGACAAATGGCGGTGCCCTTCAAGACCTTCCTCCTCAGAGGTTGGCTGTTTGTCTCGTCTGTATTCAACAGACAACGGTTGAGTCTTCGCCTGGAACGTCGCCTCGGGGGCCGCCGCGCTGACAGACCGCAGAAAAGACTGGAGCTCAGGCTGAGCTGCTGTCTTCTTTTCTAAAGTGCAGAGCAGGGGAAACCTGGTCAGGGGCTCAGATGTCTTCATCAAACAAGAAGATTTATGTTACACTTTTTGATTTTGTTAAAGCCAAGGATTTGATTTATCATAGAAAATCAAAGTTAGACTCATGGACTCAATATGACATGAATTTAGTCTCAGTCAGTCTCATCAGGTCTCAACAGGCAGCCACAGGAGGAGAGAGGAGAGCAGGGAGAGAAGAGTTGGAGGAGGCAGTTGTGTGTTTGCCTGAAAAGCCAAGGGACAGAATGAGGCTTGAAAAGACTGAGTGCTGTCCCATCTCCAACACACCTGATTCAAATGATCAGCTCGTTATCAGCTCTGGAATGGCTCACTAACGAGCTGATCATTTGAATCAGGTGTGTGGGCCTCGCTGATTGGACTTGAAAACCACTGCTCTAGTCCAACAGATGTGCTTTGTAAAAAGGTGAGCTATAGTTATCATTACTTGTATTTTTCAAAGAATTAAGAATTATTAAGATTTAAAGAGGTTTTAAGTTTGTATATCTGTGTACTGCAGGTTTCAAATCATGGGTGATCATTTTAAAAACTGTGATCTCAATATCTTTAAACTGGCTTTTCACACACTTGCCCATTAACTTAAAGTAGGTCCAATATCAGAAAGTCCAAATTCGTGTTAAAATTGAACATATTTTTATGAGAAAAGGTGACACTTCTAATATTGGCTTTGTTTTATAACACAGGAGGGTTTAAGGCTGCACAATTAATCAAATTTTCTTTGCTGTCATGTTTTTGGCTTTCCCACAATTGAAGAAACATAAATGACAGCAATGATTGATGTGTAAACAAGTGGTAAGATACTCCTTCACAAGTAAAACTCCTTTTTTTTTAATTGAAATATCATCAAAACTAAGTCACAGCTCTTATTAGAATAAAGCTTTTATGCTTTTTGATGCTATATTTGAGCAAATGTTCAAGGCCTGAAAAAGCTCTTTTGTCTCTGCCCGGCCTTAGCAACATAGTAGATGCATATATATATTCTTGAAATAAGAAAAAAAACGTCAAAAAAAGTTTTTAAAATGAACAAGCAGCTATTAATCAAATAATCATTTGAGATATGACTGTCTTATAGAGGTTACAGAGTGTCAGGACCTCCCTGTATGTGCTTGAAGTCTCCCACATTTGTGAGGTTCACCTTTGCTGTAATTCTGCAGATTGTGCTCGAGTTGTTTTTGTGTGTGTGGATTAGAAACACTTCAGGTTGATCCAGCCTGACTTCATCAGGAGTTTGACTAACCTCCTCTGATCATGTCCCGGCCTCAGCGTCTCTCTCAGAGTGACATCGTGGTGTGAAAGGTGACGCTCTGTGATGTTTGTCTTGCAGATGATGTGACTCTCCCTCTGCTTCGGTGTGAGTTATAAATCACTGCGTGTGTGTCATTGCTCAAACTGCCCCATGAGTCCCTCTGGGTGCTGACACGTCTCGCCTGTCCCAGCGTCCGTCTGTCAGTCAGTCAGGATCAGAGTTGAGCCATCCCTATCAGCTCACGCCGCCCCCTGCTGTGACAGCACACAAACACCGCTTTAGAGCCGGGCGTTTTTGATCCTCTGTTTACAAATCCACATACAACATGATATATCCTCTCCCCGCACTCCTCTGTGTACGGCGCCGCAGAAATCCGACAGGGAAGCAAGCCAATTAGCGCCGTCCGTTCCGCTCTCGTCCTATCGCCGAGCAGCAGGATGCGCGGGGTTGAAAGGTAGTCACTGGTGGGCTGTGCTCGACAGAACCAAAGCCTTGTTGTCAAAGTGAAGGGGGCGCAGCGAGATGGTTTCTGATGGATTACTGCTGTTGTTTTGCACTACGCCTCCTCCTTGTCCCCTTTTCCCTGTGTCCTTGCTTCCTTCTACTTCAGTTTCACTTATTTTTGTCTGTCATGAAACCCTCTTTTCCTTACCTCAGTTTAACCTTATACGACTGCAGTTTTTGGCGTGTCAGTGTAGAGTACCAAAACATGCATCGACTCGTGTGTGATGTTCAACATGTTTATGAGCAGCAATAAAGAGAAAAAGAGGAAAAGGAAGGATCGCTGTGACTCTCCCTAACTTGTCAAAAGTGTTGCCAGGCATACCGAAATCCCTCTGACATGTTTGTGTGGGCGTCTCAGCGGTGACTCTAAGCTGTGACGGGGTAAATTGGAGGTGCATTACCTAATCCCAGCGTTGGTTAATACACTGCAGGTGGATTTCTTTGATCCAGCATCTCATCTGGCATTTAAGGGCTGTTAGCCGCACTGATGTGCAGAGCGAGCAGCCTCCTGGAGGATATTTATTAATGTTGGTATTCTCTTTAGTAAAATATGCATAAGGCTATACATTCCGCACACAGGACAGACCTCTCTCTCGTGGTTTAGCTTTACTGCTCCCTCTTTCTTCATCTCTATTCATCTCTTTATCTTTACATTAATAATTTATGCAAAACCACAAATCACTTTCTTTGCAGCACTCGAACGCATCGCTGTGGGTTACTAATCAGCGCCGCCTTAAATACGATTTCCCAGAATATTTAGAGACTACTTTCCGAGCCTGTGAATGTTGAGTCAGTTTGCATATGCCGACCAAAGGTCGGCATGATTGAAGTGGAGACAGAAATCATGCAAATCACACAGGGGGTCATGTCGAGCCTCTTATCTGCAGTCAGTTTAACCCGCAATTTGAGGAGATTAGAGGTTCATCTGCACACTCCTGCAAACATCTGATTTTTGCATCGTTGTGCAGGTGAACATTAAAGAGGAACCAGGGTCCCATTGTCATTAGATACTGAGTTAAAATGAAAGGATAATCGCCTCGTGAGATTCATGAGATTATTGAAATTTGACAGATTCATTCACCAACTACCATTTCTACCATCTATCTAAGTTGATGCTTCGTGTTTCCTGTTGTTTCTATCGCTCTAAACACATCTCACACCTCAGGAGAGTCTGCCAGGATGACCTTCAGAACCACGAGATGATCAGACCTTTGTCAGATTGTTAGATAGGAATGAGGTCCCAAATCAGCGTTCGAGTTTTAAGCTTTTTTTTTTTTACATGATGAATTGATAAACATGTAATTTGAACCACATCCACCACAGAGCCAGCGTTTTTCACCAGTTTGTTAAGACGTCTTGCATCTTCGTGTTTGATGCTTCCTCCCCAGCAGACTGCAGCGTAGAACAGATACTAACTTTTTTGTGAGCAGTTTAAGGAAACTTAATTTATAAATGTATTTAGAATTGGAAGTGAGTCTGGGTCAGCCCGCCGCGGAGTGGGAGACAGACTTGGAGCAGCAGGACTACTGAGGCGAGTGATACATAGCTGCTCTGCCTGTCTGTCTCAAGTGTGGAGGAGCTTCTCACTCGGTGTGTTTCGTTGGTGGTCCCGACCTGACCGCTGGCTCCCGTTTTCCCGAATTTCACTATTAAAAAATAGCTTATCTTCACACAGATGGGCTCATTCACTGTTGCAGGTGACAGGGAGACCTCAGCAGAAACAAGAGATTTTTTTCAAATCTAGTTACGTCTATATCCAGGAAGTTTAAAGATAAAACAGTAGTGACCCGAGAAGTGAGCCTTGAGGAACCCCACATGCGGCATTAACATTTCTTGAGACATAGTCTTTTTTTAGGTCCTGTTGATGCTTTTTACACATTATAAAAACAAAACTATAAAAATGTTGTTTGTCGGCAGAAGTGGGGCCTCTACTTCTACTCAGATTTTAATTATCTTCCAGCACGTGTTAGGCTTTATCTTTTAATACACTTTAATGTAGTTTAATAAACAGGCAGCAGTGATTTGTCCCTCACTGAGGAAAACTTTGTCCTGAAGTGTCAGCTTTTCTTTTTGCTTTTCATAATTCCCATTCCTGCACAATTTGCCCTCTGCAAGACCCCCGCCGCTCCAAATCGAGGGAGCTGCCAAGTCTTTTTCCAGCTGTTGAAAATGAGCTTTGGCTCAATAGAAACAGCCTCCTGTACTCCGCTACTGAGGCACAATTCTAATTTACAACTTTGCCTCGCATGCAAACAGACACAGGCGCTATCACCGTCAGCAGCCGCCGAGAAAAACAAATTAACTTTTTTCCTGCGTTTTTTTTTTTCTCTCCTCCCTCCTCCATCCTGGCGATGGGCAGCTTTCCTGAAAATGATGTGCGGGTTTATTGGCGTTGATGTGAGCTGTCAGTCAAATATCAGAAGGACGGGGGAATCGACAGCGGAGATGATGAGGAAATCCTCATGCATATATATCAACTGATAAAGGGGCAGTCACTACAGGCCCCCGCCCCTCTCTCTCCCGCTCTCCTCCCTCTCTCTCTCTCTCTCCATCCTTCATGCCTTCCCCTTGAAATCTTCTCTCTCTTCTCACACGAAAGGCTTTTATATTTCATGTCTTTCATGCACCGGCTACACCTGCCTCCCTTCCTCTTCTTCAACCAGAGCTTCTCTTCTTCCTCTCTTTCAGCTCTGGTGTTTAGCAGAGAAAGAGAGGAGGAGAGAGGGGGGAGGATGGGATGCAGACTTACTCCTCTGCAGTTTGACCGTGAAGAAGCTCCAGTGAAGCAGTTGGAGAATTAATTGCTTTATTCATAGACCTCTAAATAACTTGTTTACCTCTTCCTTCAAGCGTTTCCTGGTAAGTTTTGGCGACACAAGGTCTTACTTTTAAATTATTACCTCAGCCTGATACTCCATTATAAAACAGTATTTTATTTCACTTCAAGGGGTTTTTATCCTAGAAGTAAAAAGATATAAACTTTTAGAAATGCTCCAGCAGGTTGATTCAGCCCCCAGACATGAAACCAACTGTAACTGCTGCAGTTTTTTCTCTCAGAGCAAATGTTTCATCTAGGAAACGTCTAATAAAAAGAGCCTCTTTCTGCAAAAGCACCGGGGATGTAAAAGAATAATTCTTCAATCGCCATTTATCACACAATAATATCAGAAGTTGAAGCAGTTACTCTACTCCCAACACAACAACACAAATAAAGCAACCGATCAAGTTAGAGGTAGATCACCAGCTCCTGTGTTCTCCTGTAAGGTAAAAGGACGAGTGTTGACAGCTGTTGGGGTTTATTATCATCTTGAAAGGTCTTTTTTTGCATTTATTCTCTCTGTAATGTTGTGACCGGGAAAAAACAGATATTTTTTGATCATTTAACAGACACATAGTAACTGTAACTTTAGCAACAATAACTATTATCATAGAATAATAGTTTTTTTAAAATAAATTTAATAAAACAATTAAAAGTTAAAGTCAGGTGATAAAATTAAAAAAAAAAATTTAGATATGAATTTCATAAGAATTGAACTCAAATTTTTGAAAAAGAGTGATTGTAAAAAAGAATAGAAAATTGTATAAAATAAGAATAAAAAGAGAAATAGGTTTTTTAAAAAAAGGAAATCACTGTAAAAAAAAAATCAAGAAGTATTTCAAGAAAATGAATTGCAGAATATGAACTGAAAATAAATATGAATAAAAATCTGAAAGTTTATTAAATGTTCATAATTTCAAATCAAACAAGTTCTTAAAGAAATTATAAAATAAATCAATACTTTGAGTACTATAATAATTGTATACATTTCATTTCTAAATATAATAAAACCCAAATATTCACATTAAATTTAATGAATTAGCAAAAAAGTTCCAATTAGATAAAAAAAAAATGAGCAAGATATTAGTGAATAAGATGTTTAGACAATCAATAGATATCATAGTTGTATTGGTAGTGAAAATATAATACTGATTTTAAGATATTTGAATTGAGAAGAAAAGTGTATGAAGCATCCTTTAAAACGACAGAACAGAAAACGCAACACTGATAAAAACAAGCAAGCAGGAATATTTAAAAAACTGTTTCCTTCGACAAAGTTTTTATGATCTTTGAGTTTCTCTTGTTTCTGTATCAGGCAGAGAACTCAGTAAGGAGTCCAAGTCTTTATTTGAATGTCTACCTGAGTCGTCTGTGACTCACTGAACACAGATACATGATACCCACATTTCCACTGTGAATTATTACCCATAAGGCCAATCATCCTATTAGACAGATAGGTGAGCCGTTCTGATCAGATTCTCAATCCATCACTTTCTATCGAGTTCTGACGTTTGGATCGACCCTGAGGGACGGACGGTTTGAAGTGCAGACACATTCGTATCAGCAGGACAGCTCGGCGACATCTCAGGGAGCGGGTGCCCATCACTCACCGGCCAATTAAAGGTCTTCATGCGCATGCCACAGGAAACAGTCACGACCAATTAGCATTTGATCTTACCTCCTCAAACACACACACACACTTGGAGAGCACCGGGCGCCAGGAAGTGATTACACCTCCAATGGCTGTTCTGTCCTCTGCAGTCATCTTCATGCCACGAGTGATGGATGGACTTCCTCTGTCATTTAAGGTCTGCTAATGACACACACATGCTCAAACACACACACACACACACACACACACACCCATCTCCCACTTAAACACACTCACAGAGTGACCTCTGCCTTCCAGACGGAGAAGGTTAAGTGTTTCTTGTCTGAGGATGTGCGGAGGGCCCGAGGAGCCAAGAGTCTAACCTTTCCCGCTCTGCCAATGGCTCTCATCTGTTGCCGCGGTGACCTAGCCTTTCCCTTCAGCCTGCAGCTCGAGAAAATGTTAACAATTTTGAACAAGCATCACTGACAGTTTTCAGCGGTAAAGATACCGACTCACAGATCAGTCGGGTTCAAACCTTTCGAACCTGAAGGATCCTGAATCCCTTAAAACACATGCATCATTATTCACGCATTCATATTTACAGAGGAGGAGATGCTCATCGTCTTTTTTTAGCAGTGATTGTTTCTGGTTTCAGAGTGTCGATCCCAAACAGCAGCAAAAGGAAGAGATACAATCTACAGTGTGATAATTTAGTACACGAGCCGTGTAATTATGTCACAATATATTTCATTTGCTGTTTAAGGGCCTTATGTTTCATAGTTTAGTCTGTTTACCCATGAGTGTAGGGAAAATGCTATATAAAATTATTAAGCTAGTGCCTGCTACTTTGGCGTGGAGCTTATTTATCTAGACTTTAACCCAAACTAATGTTGGAAATTACACTTAACCCTCCCTTACCAGCTCTTGAGTTGCCTTTTTACAGTCTTTTCTGTGCAGAAGTTGAAGTTCTACGATGTATCCTCATAGACTGCATAGAGAATGGACGCCATCTGCCTCCTCGCTCCAAGAACAGCACCCTCTGGTGATGGGCTGCAGTATCGGTCATAAATCCCGCCTCCTCCAGCAATTCCTATGAAGCTATGGACAAACTTTAGAAATTTATTACACAGAATATAAATTTTTCTCCCCCTTCGCTGCGATGTTGATATGTAGTTACTGTAAGACTGGTTTGTGCTCAAGTTCTCTTTTTTCTGTCAAGCTCCGTTTTTTAAAGTTATTAGGGGGTTCATGTTTTCTATGATTAACACTTGATACAGCCTATGGGCGTATCTCAGCAGGGGAATATGTTTGAGCCAAGCATCGTCACAGCGACTCTCCCGCTGAATGCATACATTGTTCCTGTGCAAGTGGTGGTTTCGGAAAGAAGAGGAAATCCTGTAAATACCAAGAGCAATTTGACTTCAAATTTGTATAATGATGGAAGACGGAGCCAAGTTGTCCATAGTATATACAGTCTATGTGTATCCTCCAATCCATCTGGTATGGGTAGGTTTGTGTTGTCTTGCAGCTTTTATTTTTGCAAACTTTTCCGCCTGACAACATTCATGTCCTGCTGTTTTCTCGGTGCTGCTACTGCCGTGTGGCGTTTGAGTGACGGCAAAAATATTGGAAAACCTACTTAACATATGCCAGGTTGCAGCATGCAGATATGAGTCCATTTGTAGACCATAACGTTGAGACTCTAACCATAATATAGTCAAAGAAATGACTTTTCTTGTCAGTGCTTGTAAAGTCAGCATCCCTTCCCCCCTGAGCTCTGTTGTTTTAAAGGACGTGACAACCATCTTATCCTCATCCTTGATAATAGAGCAGATTTCCTCTCCAAAGTTTGAACTCTTTGTCAGTGACAGTGATTGATTCACTTTTGGACGTATCGATGGAGGGCGAGCGTCCTTCTCGCAGTCTATCCTCTGTCACCAGCTTTCAAAATAAACAGCGCCTGTAACTACCATGTCGCGGTGAAAATGCACGACAGATCTGCCTGATTTTTTTTTCCCCCTCTGTGTGTTTAAAATCAGTGACAGTCTTAAACAGACAGCGCTCTTTTTTTGTCTTGCAGTTGTACACACAGATAACACAAACCACGTCCCACAGTGGCAGCGTGTGAGAGTAAGGCAGGCAGCCCAGTGGTCTCCTTTAATATTAATGGCTTCCTTGACAGAAGTGGGAACGGAGGAGAAAAGGGAAGACAAATTGCCGGGGGCGACAGATTTTATGCGGGATCACTGAAATATGCCACAAATCAGAACGCAAACAATTAAAAGGAAGAGCATATTTCAGCAGACGGCCCCCGGACGGGAAAAATACTCTCTCTCTTTCTCTCTCTCTCTCGCTCTCTCTCTCTCTCTCACTTTCCTTGCTTGCCTCCTTTTGTTTTCATCCTTCTTTCTATGCTTCTCTTTTTCCTGTCTTTTCTGTTTTTTTCTTCTCTATTCCTTGCCTCCTTCCTTGTCTCCTTACCTCTTTTCCCATCTTTTACCTTCTCTCTCCTCTCATAATGCCCCCTCCCTCCCTCCCTCTTCCCTCCATCACTCCCTCTTTTGTCTGACTGAAGCATCAGTACTCGTGGGACCGGCTTGGCGTTGATTAAGAAAAGCTTTCCATGCTTCGTGTTCCCTGGAGGACAACCTGCTGTGCGTTCATACCTGCCTGTCTGCCTCTACCTCTCCTTCACCGCTGTTACATTTGAGTCATTTAAAGGGGACAGAAACATGTTTTTTACTCTGTTTTTAAACACAATTTCTTTCTCGGCCTGTTTTGACTCTTTTTAGGGTTTTATTTTGGTCCACAAAATCTGGAAAAACATTTCTCCCCTTGAGTAAAGGCATTTTTAGACAATGGAAATAATACATTTAATGTCAAGTAGATTAAATTGTCACATTAAAGAAATCCTTTAAAGGTATTGTGATCACTTATTGTTATTTAAAAGCCTAAACCAGTGGTTCTCAAGTCCAGTCCTCAAGGCCCCCTGTCCCGCATGTTTTGGATGTTTCCCTGCTCCAACACACCTGATTCAAATGATTAGCTCGTTATTAAGCCATTACAGAGCTTGATAACGAGCTGATCATTTGAATCAGGTGTGGGCCTCGAGGACTGGACTTGAGAACCACTGGTCTAGACACAAATTACAAGGGCAACAAATGTCATATATTTGGACCAATATGGTATCAAAAATTAGCTTAAAGTCAGTTTACAGTAAAGAGTAGAGCAAAAAGAGAGTTAGAATAAAACTGAGGCATTGAAAAAAGTTGAATATCTAAAAAATATTTAATATTTTTCATCATTTATTCAATGGAGTGAAAATAAAATATATCCCTTTTGTCTATTAGTCTAGTTCAGCACACACATTACCACAAAACTAAAACTAAAACTAAATAATCTGCTTAACTTTGACCTAATGTGATTTCCTTTACCATGAGGATTTAGCGCCTGCCCACAGCGCCAAAACGACCTCAAAATGAACTTACTTATTATTATTAAAAATCTTCTTTTAATCGATCTAAGTAAAAGCTTTAGTGATTTGAGACACAAATTTTTAATTTTTATCTATTTATTTATTTTCTGTTATCATTTATAAGCTTAAATTATCAAAAAAAAAAAAAAAAAAACACTTGACATATCCCTCCTTCTTCTTCTTTCCATTTCGCTGTCAGCCATCACAGACGACGACGACTGCACTTTACAAAATCAACAGCCTGATTTGGACAAAGGCAGTCAGCCAGAGGCTCCAGGGGCTCTCTGCAGAGCAAACAGCTGGAGAGAAATTGAACTGATTATAATTACAACAGCTACTGTCACTCTCGTTACTGTAGCAAGAGGAGGAGGGGCTGACGTGCACACGCTCAGTTAGCCGTGCTCTAATGAGGCCTCTATATGTAACATGAAGATCAGAGCCAACTCGGGTGCTGATGTCACTGAGCTGACCTGTGCAATTAGCCCTGCAGGAAGGAAGGAAGTGAGAACAAGAGCTCGCTTTACTCCACAAACTTAGCTGTTACATGGAGTTTAGCTGTAACTAAACTACAGGACTAACTCCACATGTCGTCTCTAAGCAGACTGAGCAGCGTCACAGTGGTCTGCTCCTCATAAACTTTCCACAAATCATCTCTTTACTTCCATCCACAGCATTAAGAGAGCTTTGTTTTCTGCAACCGTGACAATATCTCTGACGCTGTGCAGTGTGAGCAGAGTCTAGTCTTAATAAGCTCTTGCTATCTGCTGCAGCAGGGAGTCAGTGGGTGGTTGGTTATCTCCCAGCATAACGAGGGATGTGAGAACGTTGTCTGGCACTGTGGACGCAAAGTTGTGCACGCACGGGGGAAGGTGTGTTTCCATAACAGGAATTTAGTTGACGTGTGTGTACGTGCGCATTATGAGTGTGAGCTCACACGTACACAGAGTTGATGAAACTTGTGAACACCTTGCTGCACAGTGTAGAGGTGAGGCACAAGCGGGAGCTCTACACAAACAGGCCCACCAACAACAACGACAAACGGCTGAGTATCCAGTCTCACCAAAATAGAAAGAAAAGATAAAGAAAGGAAAGTCAACTATAAGAGTGAAGTTAAACATAATGGGCTCTATTTTCGTTCCTCGCCGGCGGGGTGGCGTAGGCGCGGTGTAAGTCAGGTCCGCCACGCCGACAAGGCATGGCCAAGCACATTTTGGTATTTTGGTGAGCGGCGCAGCCCGGCGTAAGTATCCCCCCTCCCTAACTCAGCTCTTCCCAGCGGTGTTAGTCGTAGTGAGGGAGGAGAGAAGGCGTGGAGTGGGTTTAACACAGCCGAGACCTGTTTTCGCCAATCAGATCAGCTCGTCTGAGTGCCAAACGCGCTCATCAGATCAGATATAGATTAGAATATATCTCTATATATCTAAATGTATGTGCTGACTCAGATTATTAGTTGCTGATGATTATTTTTTGCACTGAAATGTGCCTGATACTGTGGAAACCAGCCAGTGAGGCACTGGTGACGTATGCGCACTATGCCGCCGGTCTACCAAAATACCACTAGAACAGCTGTGCTCTGCCTGCGCTGAAAGCTGACCAGGTTTGAATCGGCGAGCTTTCAGTGCACTTTATACGCCACTGGCAGGCACGAAAATGTTACTGCGCCCGCTGATTCTGTCAACACCTGTCGCCACCATGCCCAGCCTGGCGGACCTTGGTGCGACTCAGCCCACGAAAGTACCAAACTGGCTGTGCACTGGGCTCTGCCAGAAGACAATACCACTGCGCGGGGTCCGTCACCCTCCGCCGCATCGCTGGCGGGCATGAAAATAGAGCCCAATATCTGGAGAGTTGCTGATGAAGGTATAGTGTCACCCTAGCAACTAATACCCTAAGCAGTGATTCCCATGTCAAGGTGCAAATTCAGAGTGTGATTTTGTGTCATCATTTATTGACTTATTTGAAAAAAATAGATATTTTTTATGAGAAATCCAAATGTTTTTCCCTTCTGAATTATATATTTTTCTCTGCAAAATAACGGAAATCAATAATGCAACGCTATAGAAGCATCCATAGTTGTTCAGCAGACTGAATATCAACATGTTTTACAGGCTTATAGAAAAGTTTTCTCTGCAGACATAAAGTCACTGAGAGTCAAGAGTCAAATGTCTAAAAGTGGAGCTGCTGCGAGAAGAAAAGTGAATAGAAACTATTTCAAACTCGCAGAGTTTCGACAACTTAAACCGACAGTGAGTTTGGAATGAGATAGATAAACTCTTATAACTCATACGTTTTTAAAATCTACAAGGTGAAAAAATGAACAAAACACGCATGTTTGAATTCGACCTCGACAGTCAGTTACTCCAATATCTCCTGTAATTGTTTACGGCAGCTTCGTTCCCAACCTCTCTCCCTCGCAGCCCCTCCTTTTGTATTTTTGAAAAGCAGAGCCTCTTTATGACTTTCAGACAGGGTTCCTTTGCAAGTATGGAAAAAGTATGGACATAAATTTGATCATACTTAAAAAGGAAGGAAAATGAAAAAAACTAAGTATGGTAAAATACTTTGTTCTAGACTATTACCACAGTTCTAAAATACTGTTCTCTAAAATAGAAAAGTAGGTGTTTCCAAAAGTAATTCTAAAAAGTATGGAAACCTTGCTCAAAGAAAAACCTGTTGAAACAGCACTGTCCAATGAGTGTCTGATCTGATTTTAGTTTGAAGCCTTTCACCCCCCTAAAAGATCCATCTATGCTGGGCGGCAGTGACCTAAAGAGACACTGATTTCTTGCAACAGGTAAAAAAGTAGAAAAAGCAGCTCAAATATCGTCGTTTTTTGGGTAAGTAAGATAGAAAGGTACAGAGAAGCAAAAGAAGTAAACAGGACTTAAATGACCTCCCTCCTAAAAAGTAAGAGTGAGCTAAGTCGCCTATCTACTTTAGAGAACAAATGAGAGACAGTAAGAGTAAAAAAACAACTTGAGAAGAAAGAGAGAAAAGAGGAGAGATGGATTGGTGAGCCAAAGCTGCTGTGAAGAGTGTGGCTCGGCTAGGGAGGAATAAGGAGCTTAGGAATATATAGAAGTAATGCTGCAGCGTTGAGAGGCAGGAGGAGAACAGTTAATCAGCCAAGCAGAAATGTTATCGCAGTAATTAGATTGCTCTGTATGTATTTGGAGAGGAGTGCTAATATCCCTCTGGAGTTTGGAGACGGATAGAGGGAGGAATAAAAAGAAGTGAAGACTAGGAGGGAGAGATTAACACTTTGGAGAGTTATGATGTAACGCGGCGCCTCCTTCTTTGGTGCTGCTTCACGGTGAGACAGGTCGGAAAATATTCCAGGCGTGAAATAGACGGAATAACATCCACGGTAGAAAATAGAAAACAAGCGCTCTTAAAACCGGTGTTGCTTCCTTGTTGAACCCAGGATCAGGCTACAAGTGGACTCACACCCAACAACAACAGGGTCAAGCCAGGCCACAAAACCCCTCTTTTGACCGGCAGCAGCGACAGCCAATCCCGTGCGAAAGCCCCACCTCTGTTTGATACCACAAACAGCCAGCAGGTCCCGAGCTTTCCCCCACTGGGCATAATTAAATCTATTTATCTGACTTCCTCTCCATATGCCCCTGTGCTGCACACACCGGCAATTTGGGCCCGAATCAGCATCCATTAATGGCTGATATTAGGCCTGAAAAAAAGAGGGAGAGAGCATGAGAGATAAAAGTGCAGCAAAGGAAGACTTCAGCCGGTGCTAATCATAGAAAAAAGGCCCTCACTTAGAGCGTATTAATAATGCAGGCGGAGAAGAGCGAGCAGAGGATTCATCTGTTGGTTCATATTTTGATATCTAATTCTCAAAGCGGTGTTAACTCACTTCTACAGCAAAGGAAAAAGAGAGCAAGAAAGTGGCTCCGGAGCTCAGTTAGATATGATATGACTTATTTTTTTACTCACAGGTGCATCAGATAAGTTTATGTTTGTTCTCGTCTTATCCAAAAAAGTCAAACTTATTATAAAACATCAACCTACTTGGTAGAAGTTTTGGCACTGAAGACGGGTGCTTACGCTATGTTCCACTTACCCCGGAAGCTGGATGTTGGAGCTGAGAATGACGCTACACCCTAGTGGACGACGTTCCAGTAGACAAGTCGGAAAACCAAGATGGAAGCTTCCTGTTAGCCGTTGCCAGCTGCTGTTAGTGGTTGTTAGCGATACCAGTTGCAAGATCCGAGCATGAATCTGAGTGCTTTATTAGCCTATCAGAGGCAGACGGGTGATTTGATGATGATTCGCCACCACTCCAGAAATAATTGAAAAACTACAGAATGTTACAAAATGACGTATCCGCACTCCCGGCTTTAAGAGTAGAAGGCTTGGAAGGTTGAAATGTGGAAAAAAAGCTCTCTCTTCTCCTTCACGGTCCTCTTTGCTGTCCATTTTGTAATATTTTTCTGGCTGCAGCCTGAAGGTGCTCTGGCTATTTTGATTGACTGGTGGGCAGGCAGCCATGTCATGCGCATCTTTCAAAATTTTAGCGGTACTGCAGAGTAAAAGTAAAAAGTTGTCGGAAAAATAAATACTTTTAAAAGTACAAAAGTACCTGAAAATTTTACTTAAGTAGAGTAACAAAGTATTTTTACTTTGTTACCTGCCATCACTGCAAATAAATAATACATTACGAGAGCTTTCACTGTTACTCTTCACTGTTGATGCTAATGTGGATTTTGACGTTGTTGTCAAGTCGTGGTTGGTGAGGATTGTCCGACTTTCCGAGTCGGAAATCTGACTTCAGGGGCCGTTCCAGAAGAGTTTTCTGACTCAGACCTTGGAAATTCCGACTTCTGAGTACAACCGTAATGCAGCATTAATCATCCATTAGTCATGTCGGGGATTGGGAATGATGAGTTGACTACGTTCCAGTAGACAAGTCGGAAAACCAAGATGGACGCCTACAGTTAGCTGTTGTTAGCTGTTGTCAGTTGTTGTTAGTTGTTGTTAGTTATACCAGTAGTAAACAATGCATAACACAGTATTTTACTCTTACAAACACCACAGGACCTTGTTCACAGTTAGACATTGGGCAGTACTATATATACCACTTATTTAATTTCACAAAAACAAAACAGAAGTGCTAATAAATAACACATTACGAAAGCTTTCACTGTTACTCTTTACTTTGATGCACTGTGCTGCCATCTTGGATTATGACGTTGTTGTCAAGTCGTGGCTGTTGAGGATCGTCTGACTTTCAGAGTCCAAAATCAGACTTAAGGGGGGCGTTCCAGAAGAATTTCCGACTCAGCTCTGAAATGCTGACTTCTGAGTACAACTGGAACGCAGCATTAATCCTGCCGTTAGTCATCATCAAAACCATCTAACAAGGTCTTCTGTAGAGCTCCAAACACACCCGCAGAAACTCCCTCCAAGAGTTCACGTTAAACTGAACAGTCCCGACATCATCCCCACTCAGTCACGTCCCCGCTGAGGTGACGCAGAGGCTACGACGGGAGCTGGCGGGCTAATGATGACAGGGACACACTAATAATGGTTCCCAGTAGCTCCTGTGACAGTGGGGAGTGCATTAAATGGGACACAGGAGCAGCCTGAGTCACCCGGACCCCCTACCTCCCCTTAATGAGAGTTTGATGGAGTGGTTGTGTAGGTAGATAATGCTAAGTTAATGAGATGTCCTAGTCCGTGAGAGTGTTTGCAGGTCCCTACAGAGCTGCCGTGTGTGTGTTTCCTGCGTTGATGTATATTGCTGTCTGCTCCGGTGTGTATATGTGCGGCTGCTTACCTGTGAGCAGTATATTGCTTTTCTAGATTATAGAGCTGTGTTTGTTTGTGTATTTGTTCACCTGCGTCTGTCTGTACTGTACTGTATATTTCTGTCATTTATTTTTCATCTGTCTGCAGTCTGACACCGGACAGGAAATTAACTGTCATATTCCAGAAAGAGTGACAGGGCGAAAACTGTCCTAAGAAGCGACAGAATTAATAAACGAGACAAAGAAGCGGGAAGAAAGTAATAAAAAAATATGCCAGGAGGGAGAGAAGGAAGCAAAGAGACGTCGTTAGCAAACAGTGGGCTCAGCGCAGAGGGAGCGGATGAGAGTTTTGGTGATGAAAAAGGGATGAGATAATGGCAGAGGGGGATAAACCACCTCCCTCATGGCAGGTACACGTCTCTAATTGGGATTCCCACCCCCTTTTTTCTTTTCTTCCCATCTCTCCTCAGACAATGCGGTGAGAAAAGGAGGCTTTCCTAATTAATGCAGATATAATGATGGGTCCTACTGTGGACCTCTGCCCCCTCTGAATGTTGATTAAGGAGATCTGTGTGTAGAAAGATATGTGTATTTGTGTGTAGGTGGGGCTAATCTGGCAGGCATGCTGAGCTAGATAAACCGAGGATTTTGGATAATCATATATTTATGTGTGATATAATTACACATCTATTGATGCAGACTGAGATTAATAGTGCTGATATTCCTCTTTCTACAGCCCTGAAATTCTATATTGAGGTAATTTGTATTCTGCGTTTGGCTCCAGCTTAACGTGGGAGTACTTAGGAAATTAAAATAGTTCCATGACTGACAAAAAAAAAAAAAAAAAAGTGCAGAAAAATGTTCTGCAGCAGCACCCACACTTCCTGTAGCTACTGATCTTTTGGAAGTGAGGGAGGAGAGACATTACAGCGAAAAAGGGGCTTAGTATCAGTGACATTACCCGAGGAGAAAATAAAGATGAAACAAGGTTGTAGCAGACGACAGATTTCAACTTCCTCCGATTGCTTTAAGAACAGGGTGAAACTGCACTGGGTGCCACTTTTCCTCCGATTTTACACGTCAGGATCAGTTTAACAGTAATGGCAAAGAGAAGCTGTGTC
This sequence comes from Xyrichtys novacula, assembly GCA_962446985.1. Taxonomy (NCBI): domain Eukaryota; kingdom Metazoa; phylum Chordata; class Actinopteri; order Labriformes; family Labridae; genus Xyrichtys; species Xyrichtys novacula. The sequence continues at coordinate 2,995,372 of OY660887.1, forward strand.
GAGTCTGGAAAAAAAACAACCTTTATGATGTCAGAGTTGAAGCCCATTACACCTACACTCAGGGTGCTTTCAGTTCTTTGTCTGATTAGACCTGCTTAAAGTGTCCGTACCCAACCCTGATCCCATATGAGCGAGGATGTTGTGAGTCATAAGACCAGGTCTCATCTAAGAGAAGTTACTGGCATGTTTAAACAGGCAATTCTTTTTGATGATTTTGAGCCCATGCAGTTATTTCCACTACAGAGTCCTGTCTGTTTTTAATGCTGCACTGCCTGAGGGCCTTAAGATCAGAGCTATCCAAGCTTGGTTTTGGTCCTTGTTCCTTTTGTACATGCAGCGACTGCTTTCCTTCAACAAAAACAGGCCGCTGGGGTTTAGGTTCGCATGCATCTGTGACTCGCTCGAATGATCAATCCGATTTGAGTGTTAGAAAAAAAATGATTTATTGTTCAAAAAAAAAGGGAAAGAAAACACGCTGCTCCGGGTCCAATACTTTTGCCTTCAACTGAAAAGGTGAAATGAGGTGAAAACAGGATGAATGAATGAAAAGGTGAAAAATGATGAGAAACGGTCAAAACGTTCAACAACAGAAAATTATCAGTGCTTACCAAACCCATTGTCTGACTGCACCTGTGAGTTTTAAAGAACCCGCCAAACATCCCAAAACCACACCCCTCAGTGACGATCCCGGAACTGACGTGCCTCCAAAAATAAAACTTTCAATAAATATATATTTGGGCTCCTACAGATTTCTCCAGATTCTCTAATTCTGAATGAAAATCATGTTTTTCTTGTTTTTTATTTGTTCATATAGCATTTTTCTGATGCTACAGGACATATCATGGGAAAACTAAGAGTGAAATTGTGTTTCTGAGTATTTCTGCATTCAAATCGCTGTAAACCTCTCACAGACCCAAACGGCAGGTTCAGATTCAGTGAGATTCACAACGTAGCAAAACCAAGCTCCGCCCCCAGCGCCCCGCCATGCAGGCCAGACTTTGAAAGTAGAGAGGACAATCGCGGAACATTAGCGGATTGCAATGCTGCTGAGAAAGCTAATTATGATATTAACTTTCATCTTGTCCCTAAAGACATTAGTGTCCGAGAGCTGAATAGCTCCTATGTTACCTGCTACTAAGCTAAGGTGAAGAGACGTGTGCAGAGCAGCGCTGTCTCCGCCCACGACTCAGAGGCGAATTGCTAATGAGCGACTGGAGCTCTTCCTATCTTTCCTCCTGAGAGACTTATCCTCTTTGGATGTCCTTTTTATACCCAGTCATGTTACTAACCTGTCATGAATTAAGTTTAGGTACATTTGGAAACGTTCCTTCAGTGTATTTTTTGTCCCTGTCCCAACTCTTTTAAAACATGTTGCTACTTAGCATAGATTCTCTACAAAAACAATCAAGTTTATCAAATTTTCCTTTGCTGAAACTCGTTTATTCCTAACCACTGGCTACATCAGAAACACTAAGAAGTTGGCCGTCATTTTTATTGACGTAAATCGCTGCCAGATGATAGTCGACGGGTTCCAAAATTACTGTTGCCGATGCGTAAATTGGCACTCGTGTAAAAAAAAAAAAAAAGCCGTTTTTGTGATTGTTCAGTTAAGTACAAATGAAACAAGCGGAAAATAAGAGCGGAGTTTCAGCTGAGTCTGTAAACAAGAGGATGTTACAACCTTCAGAGAAAGGTAGCTGTGGGTGGATGATTATTCCATAGGAGCTGAAAGCTGATTACTCTGCATGTAAAATGTTTAAATGGGGCCAAAAGTTGCAGGTTTTAACATAAATAAATGTTAGCTGCATTTGTCGTATAGCACAACATTAGATTGGTCACCTTTTTGCACCTTCATCACAGCAGAAAACAGAAGCATTGTGACTATCTGCCTCTCTGCTGGCAGTGTTAGCCCCCACAGGTGTAAGTGTAGCGAGCGCATTAGCTTAAAAACAACACTAATTGGTTTGCAGGATGGTGCCAGGCCAAAGTGGCAACCCTGTCCAGGTCTCAGCGCCGCTCTGATGCTGCCGACGCTCTCGGCCGGGGCCAGCAGGTTACCATTCAGGCCACGTATCAGCCTGTAGCGGTAATGAGAAGTGCCGCGCTGTTAATGAGATAAACACAGACGTTAGATTGGCTCAGCAGGAGGGGGGAGAGAGGAGGAGAGGGGAGAGAGGGTTGGCGGGAGAGACAGAGACAGAGGAAGGGAAAAAGCTTTGTTGGTTCTTCTTCAATGCGAAAAACGAGCTTCATTATAACTCTCTACAGAGGTGACAAGTGTATTTTCCTGTAATACCAGAGGAAAGCTGCAGCAGGATGAGGATGATGATGAGGATGATGATGATGACTGTCATAATGGTGAAGCTGATGAGAGAATCATAACACACCGCAGAGCAGCAGAGATTTTATTGGAGAAGATGCTGAAATATTCATGCTCCAGATGCTGTGAGGCGACTTTTTCAGACACACACTCGCACAGTCGTACCTCCTGCTGTGACATTATAACCACATCTGTCTCTAAACAGTCTGTTTCCTCAGGTAGTGTAGGGCCTCTTAAACACACACAGGACTGAGCTTTTACCGGAGTCTGAGTGTCTGCATGTTGTGCCTCTTTCATCACCGGTTCAAGCTCTGATGTTGTTGTTTCATCACAAAAGATCCAGGGAGGCAAATGAGCCCTCCTTCAAAATAAAAGCACGATTGTTTAACTGTGAGATTTTTTTAAGCAGGCTTAAAAACTCACCTTGCAGCATCTGTGTTTGTTTGTGTCGTGCAGGTTCGGTAAGAAAAAAGACGACAAAAGCAAAGACGCCAAAGCTGCGAAAAACAAACTGGAGGCTCTGAGTGAAGAGGAGGTGGACAGAGTCCCAGAGAGCAACAGGTAAAAGAGAGTCTCTGTACAGACACGCGTTCAAATGTCATCTTTGTTGGTGTGAAAATGCATGAAAATGCAAACATACATCACTTACAATCTGAGCTCTATGTTAAAATAACAACTAGAAATAATAATAATAATACATTTTGTTTATAATGCACTTTTGAAGACGCTTTACAAAGGACACAATTAAAATACAGAACAATGTGGAGTAACACACTAACAAAAAAAAAGAGGGTCAAAAAAGACATAAAATTGAAAAAGGATAAAAGAACAGTTCACGGGTTAAAAGCCAGTTTAAAAAGGTGTGTTTTTAGGAGTGATTTAAAGGTATGGGGGTCTGTATCGTCTCTGATGGGTTTAGGGAGTGAATTCCAGAGGTTGGGGGTGGTAGCAGAAAATGCTCTGTCCCCCCAAATACTTGACTTCATAGCTTTCCTTCTCTTTGTCTTTTATATCTGAGTGAATCATTGCAATAAGAGTGATTGTTGTCTTCTATAAAGTTCACTTAAAGAAAATCAGGTTTTTATGAATATCTCAAAGTATTCATCCCCCTTTGAACATAACATTACACATGCGGCAGACTTTAACGATTCATTATGAGACTGTCTCCAGGTTCTTACTTGTAAACCTGTACAAATAACTTAAATAATGGTACTATCTACAAACTCTTTAAGGGAATCATGATAAAGAACAGGTAAAGACAGCAAATATGAACACTTGGAAAGACAGTGTTTCTGATTCCACTTGTGTCATATGTATAGTTGCTGATTCCTGCTCCATTCTGTACCTGGTGGTCTTTGCTGCGACTCCCCCTGCCTCCTTTATCAATCAATCAATCAATCAGTCTTTATTTGTATGGCACTTTTCATACAAAAACAATGTAGCACAAAGTGCTTTACACAGCAGAGGAATAAAAGAAACCATGAATACCCTAATCTACCCCAACCAAAACCTTCATTCCCACCCTGTGATCTAAGAACAACAGAGAAATGTATTAAAATGCATTAACTTGAAAAGGGCTGGATTTCCTCAAAACAGGAATGTGCGCTCTGAGGAAACGTCGTTTTAGAATTGAGGTTACATTAAAAACTCAAAACAAAGTAACAAAATGAAATTTAAAATAATAGAAATGAAAATAAAAACAACAGTAAAAGATACTAAAATTAGAGCACAGAAGTAGCTCAATAAAGGTTGAGCCTGTCATTAAAACTTGAAAGAGATAAATACTAAAACACTTAAAGTTAAGTTAATGATATTAATTTAAAAATATATTAGCTTGTCATATGATTTTTTAACCTTAGCAGCTTAGCACTAGCATTAGCTGTGTTCTGCTATAAGCTCAATGACCACAGTTAGCCAAAAGAATGAGTTTTTTTAGACCTAGAACACTGTAATAATGCGTAAAAGGAAGAGCTTTTGTGTTTATCAAACTCTTGACCAAGTGGGTTAAAAATGTAAAACCCCCACATGCAGATTTTCAAAGCGTTTCATCCTCTGTCTTTATTTGTTAAATTGAACTCTGCAAAAGTTTAAATCTCGTTTCCAAACCGGAGAGATTTGCATCTCACTAAAGCCCTGAAAGAGCCGGTGATTTCACACAATCACGCCCGGCTCTTGTCAGTGAAGTGAAACGCCGTGATTGACGCCTTACTTGACAAGTTGTGAATCATTCTGATGCAGCGGCATGCTCCCACCAGCTCCGACAAAACAACTGCTCATTTGAATGTCTGTCACACAGCAGAGTGAAGGTAGAGACTCAATCTTCTTCATTTTTAACCTCTCACACCTCCTCCTGCCTCACAGCTATGATCCACGTTACGCCGAGATCCTCGCCGGCCAACTCGCCTCTGACCCCGCTTCCTTCCCCGATGTTGAAGATGACGAGAGCGACCCCAACTACGCCCGCATCAACCACTTCCGCCAGCCGCCATCACCTCAGTCGTTTATCAGTCGCACGCCCTCTCCTGCGGCGCTGACAGGAGGTCCTAACCCGCTTCGGGCCTCGTCGGAGGAGCTGGACGGGCTCTACGCCAAGGTCAACAAGCCCAGACCCCCACCTGCTCAACAGAACCAGCTGCAAACACAGGCAGACAGGTGAGGCAGGGAGGGAGGGGCTGCGTTCGACCTCAGGGGTACCTGCAACAAACGTACTTCCTCTTTAAAAGTGTGTGTCGCTCTTTCGTTGTGTGTGCAGCTGTGCTCACACAAGGTCAGGAGTATTTGCACATATCTACATTCATGGTCTGCAAAACTGGAAGATGCATAAAACATGACTGCATGCTTACACTGTCGTAACACTATGTCACACACACACACACATAGATACACACTTTCTTCTGCGGTAATGCGATGCATATTTTATGCAAGTCATCTGTTATTTTTGCAATCTCTTTGACCTCTGTAAATCTTTAAAATCTCTAAAAACAGGATAATTATTCCCGCTCTATGATGACATTTTAAATGATATTCATCTTCAGATCAGGTCGTCTCCAGAGCGGGGATAAAATATGGAGAAACGTTTACCTCTCCGCCTTTCTGACCATTCCAGAAGTCACTCCAGGCCCGGCCATAAGATATTCCACCCTGCAAAGAGTAGATCCTCTCTCTGTTTGTCTCTCTCAGGTTTGAGAAAACACACAGAAATCTACATTCAGGGTCCAGGTGCAGCACAGCACAATCCTGAGAGCTCAAGGTTGCATCTGCTCAGTGCTCCTTTTCTATTTAAAGTTCGAATAACAATCCAAAACACTCCCCGGACCACCAGCTGTATCCTCGTCTGCTCACACTTTGCATGATGATATTTTCCAGCCAGATTCAATAACAAGTCGCCAGGCTTTGAAGCATACATACATATATATACATAAGGTCAAAATGAACGTGACTGCGAGCTTGAGCATGAAGGACACATGGATGCATAGATGGTGAACTTTGAAGAGACTGTGACGGTGACGGTCTGTTGTTTTGGAGGTTATAAAGCTTGACACTTAATCATTTTAATATGCAGTTCCAGACTTTTTGCTGAAGTTTTGACAGGCAGAAATCAGCACAGACTTCTTCCTCTTCTCTGCTGATGCTCTGCCAGGTCTGTGCTGCCACACATGCTTAGTTGGACACAGCTCTCGAGAGACCGCTTTGGCAAGTCAGGAACATCTTGTTTGGCCATGAAAACCTCCTCACTTGCCTCGTCTGTTTGTATGACATCATTCTCTTGCTGCAGCTTGAACATTTGCACGGCCATTTCTAACTTTTGGACTTGGCTTATTGGCATGAAAAGGGAAACCAATATAACAAGGCCTCAAATCAGGATTTACTTTACAACAAGTAATGGTAACGCTTTCTTTTATGGTACACTTATTACCAGGTAATTAACAGGTAATTACCTAGTAACAACATGAAATTATCTGGTAATTACATGATAAGTACTAAGTCAATACTGTCTAGCTACCAGGTAGGTAAACTTCCATCATCGTACAAATTTGAAGCTGAATTGCTCTGGTATTTCCGGGATTTTCTCAACTTCCTGGAACCACCACTTGCGCAGTAGCGTTGTACGCATTCGGCGGGTGAGTCACTGTGATAGTGCTCGACTCAAACAACGTATCGCTACGCAATCTTCGCACGCCCATAGGCTGTATCAAGTGTCAATCATTGAAAATAAGAACCCCAAATTGCTTTTGAAAATGGAGCTGTACAGAAAAAGAAAAAAAGACAAACTAGACAGTATTGACTTAGTAGTTATCATGTAATTACCAGATAATTTCATGTTGTTACTAGGTAATTACCTGTTAATTACCTGGTAATAAGTGTACCGTAAAAGAAAGGGTTACCGGTAACTTTGCTGGATGCACAAAAGTAAGAACGTAAAGAAGAGGCAAAAATTCCAGTAAACATTTTTTGATAAGTATATGATCTCAATTTCTACTTCTAAGTCCCTTTTTTCATTATTAATATTAGAGACCTTTATAAAGTGGGTGTATTAAGCTTATTTCCAGGCTGTACATCACGCCTCTGATACCTCAGTTGCAGCTCTACGTGCTTTATAGCTCAAAAACTACATTAATCTCGGTATGTCGTCTTTAAGAACCTGCGTATTCTAAGTCCTCACCCCTTACAAGCCCACTTTTTTCTCATTAGATAGCTTTCTGGAAGCCTCATCCACGCTTGCCATGTTAAGAGTAACCTTTTTTCAGTTAAAATAGTGTTTTTTTCTTTAAAATCACAAATTTGAACTGTTTTTTTGTTGTTGTTTTTGGTAGTTCAATTTCTGCACTGTCCCCCAAGAGCCTACTTTCATATTAAAAAGCCTCCTTTCCTGTTGCTATGCTACAAAGCTGCCATCGTTAAGTTAGTTTCTACATTTAAAACCACACATTATGATTATATACTTAATGCACTGTCATGTCTATCGTGCATTTTTATGCTGGATTGTTGTATTTTACACTTTGGTCTTACACTGGTGGTCTTTGCTGATGCTCTCCCTGTCTGAGTTTTCCATTAATGCACATGAAACAGGAGGGGAAGCGTGCTCTCCCTGCCTCAGGCTTTGGCATACCACATATACATGTGACAAGACAGGAACTCTCAGAATGGACTCATACTGCCAAAAATAACTTGTTGCATGAAAATAATTCTTCTCTTTGGGATTGAACTTACTAACTTACTAACTAACTTACTGAGAAAAGTTGCATAAAGACACTCAGAGCATCCCAACCAGTATAACTGCTAGCATAAATTAAGATTGCTGATAGCCTACCAAGAAAAATTTTGTGTTTACTAACCACCTTTCTTCTCCAGATCTTCTGCTTTTTATTTCCACATTATTTATACTTTGGTTTGATTTTTATTGGTTTGAATTGATGCAAGACATGAGATACTCTTCATATTTCATGACCTTAAAAAACCCTGAAGCTAGGTGCAGGGGAGTGATTTCACAGGCTAAAGAAACAAATGTTTTAAGTGAAGTCCAAGGATTAATGTTTGTAGACTTTCTCTGCTTATCAGCGCTGTCATTCTTCTGTATTATTTATTATCACTGCAGAAGTTTCTGAAACCTCAAAGTTTAATTTGAAGCCAGTTTTGTATGCGAGAAAGAAAAAGGGGTGATTCTAGAGAGGATTCTTATGCAAATTGATCATTTCCTGTATGAAATAATACGGGCCACATTAAAACTTCCCTCAACTAAACTGCCTGACAGAAATTACTATTGACTTGCAAATCAAAAACTAAGCCCCAGACGCCCAATCCCATCCAGAAAAAAGAGCGAATACAGAAAGAGGGAGAGGTTGGACATGGAAAAGAGGAGACAGATGGGAATGGAAAGCAGCGACAGACGGAGGGACGGAGGAAAAGCGGGACAAGAAAGCATAAAGAAAGAGTGCTGGGGAAAAAAAGCCAAGACGGAAGGAGGAAGAGAGAAATGGTGTAAGATAGGCAGAGTAAATTTAAGAGGGAAGAAGTGACAGAGGAGAAGATGCAGACAAAGGAGGGGGAGGGATAATTAGCCACAGTCTAGCAGGCTGACAGATCTGTTAGACCACTTTAGCTCTCATCCACTAGTGGTGGGTACTTCATTACCAGCCTGTTTTCTCTCCCCTCTCCCTCTCTCCTTCACTCTCTCTCACACTCTTAATGTGTCACTTGTCCATTCTTCCTCACTTTCCCTGCTTATAATGTACATGAGATTATCTTGAGCATTAGCATGACGGATGGAGGGCCTTTCTGTAACTCTGAATGAAACAGGAATGAAGGAGATGTGTATAAATCTAATGATGGGAGGTGTCTGCCTGTAGTAAAAGATAAATGAGTAAAAAAACTGTGGCTGCGGAAAGAAACCTTTGTCTTTAGCATACAGAGTTTGTGACGGATGAATTTAATAGTGTTTAGGAAAATGACTAAAACCGTGAACTGTGTCTTTTTTGAGCAGATCTGACCAAAACGAGTCATAAATGGAGTCCCTCTTATATGGGTTACCAATGTAATTGTAGACTAGACTAAAATTCGGATAAACGATTCAAGAGAATACATTACAACTTGATACAGTTCAACACAGTCTGATAGTTTTCAATACTAAACTAACTGAAAACAGTTGTTACATTGCATTCCATGCGTTTCATCATGATACGTCACATAAGGTTGTGTGAGATATGTCGATACATTATGATACATGAAACGTTACAATACAAGACATGTTACATTATCTTAATTAGAGTTATGTTATGTTCAGTTACATTGCGTTGAGTTATGAAACTCTGAGTTACAGCACTTTGAATTATGAACTGTTCAAGCTAGGATATGTTGAGTTAAGATACTGCAAGTTACAATATGCTTACGGTGACTTACGTTACATTGAGCTGTTATGTAATGTTATTTCATGACACATTACATTACATTATGTCATGTTAACGTTACATCATGTTATTTGTGCTCTGGGTTATGTGACAGTCGGAGATGTTCATTATGTTATACAGTTGATTATTATAAAATATGGCAAGGTGAGATATATTATAAGTTACTATGCGTAGTAATGATACAATAGCGTATAATATGACACTAATCAGAGTAGTAATTTGTGTTAGGATACTGTATGATCATTACAATAGGATACAGTACTCCTACAGAGCTACTTCATATAACACACTTAGATACAACACAATATTGTATCTACCGTGATACTGTACAATACAGTATAATACAGTGTTATATATACAATACAACTCAATACAAACACAAAATATATTATTGTAGAATACAAATAATCCAGAATTTAACAAATATATAACTGCATTTGTATTCCAATTATTAAAGTTTGGTTTATATAATAAAATAATGAAAAAGACAAGAGCAAAAAAGACAAAAAAAAAAAAAAAAGCAAAACAGAAACTCATAAAAAATTCTGCCAACGTTAACCAACAACATAAAAACTCAGAATTCACACTATAAGAAACCCAGAGCTTGTGCAGACCTTCCTTATGGAAATGGTTAATAAGTTCCAATGAACAAGAATTTTAATTGGACCTCTCCAGGCGGCCATCTTTGCATGACCCCTCTATCACACCCGTTTACATCATCCCCATCTCCCTCTATCCTTCACCTTCGTCTTAGCGGAGGTTACTCATTCACAAAGTCTACATCTGTTCAAACACACCCTGCAAGCTGCGAGGTTCGACCGCCAGCAACTTTCATTCACACACACGGTCAAAAATAGACACACACACACACACGCTACCACCCACATGTAATATGTCTGTGAGGAAAGCCACTGTAACCTAGCAACAACAACAACTGTGTGTGGTCCTGTGAGATTATACCACTGAGCAGAAATCATAGGTGTAATCATACTCGCTCGCTTTGTGTATGTATAAATATATAAATATAAGTTAAGGTGCAAACAGGCGTACTTTTCATTCCTCAAACTCCTCCTGAGCAGACGCTCATAGCTGCAGCATGCAACTTTCAATTGTTTCCAAGGGAACAACATATCTGTTTCTTCCATCTTTTACATTATAGCCTGATAATGATGCCGAGGAAGAAATGTGCTCATTATGCAGCACACATGGGATTAGGTGTGTGCTGGTGAAATCCTTAATGCTAATAAAGCTTTATCCAATTGTTTCTGAAGGTTAATGTGGATACTTCTGCGTGTGTTTGCATACTTTTCCAAACAGAGACATGCTACTTCTCGCTCCCCTCCTTACCCTCCTTCTTCTTCTTACCCTCCCAGCTCTGTCTCCCTAATTTACTGTCGGACATTTTCATTACGCCTTCGATGGCAGGTGTGTGCCGTGATGGGCGTCACATTTGATTAGAGCGATGCTAGAGGCTGACCTGTGGAGAAAAAAGGTTAGCTATGCTTGTCAAATTTTATTAGCCAGAAGGCACTCTTTGTTGCTGGAGCAAGAAACAAGGAGATGAGATGAAAGAGGAGGGAGGGAGGGAAGAAAGAAAGGAGAGGCCAAGACAGAGAGATGTAAAGACACGAGAGAAAGAGAAAGAGAGAGTTGTGTTGTAAAATGCACCACTGGGCTGAGAAAAGGATGGCTAAGACAAGTAAAAGACCCGTCAGTGAGCGTGCACACGGGTTTCTACCACGGTACAGGCTGTGGCACAAAGAACACACACTTTCAAAGTTTACCTGACACTGTGACAAATCTCAAACCCCTCCAGACAGGCTCCACTAATTGTTCGAAAAGAAGATACAAGCTCTTTTCAGGCGTAGATTTGCAGGTTCTATTTAAAAGTCTTCAATGGTGTTGGTTTTTCATCCCTTCGCCATTTTGGAGCAACACTGAAGACGCCGTTTCGCTCCCCTGAAGACATTATGTGAGAAAAACTCCCCGTTAAGGCGGATGCTGTGTTGGGTTTATCTAAATCTAAATAGAAAACACATCCCCTTGTTTTTCTAGTGTGGGTGTAGTCATCAGCAGCACCTGTCGGAGGAAGAGCTCAAAGAAAAAAAGGATGTTTTTTTTTTTTTTTTCCCCTGGAAAACAACACGTCATTAGTGCAGACTGCATTTTAACTCATCGGCATCTCCTCTGCTTTCTTACTGCAGCTCTTTCTGAGCAATTAAAGCGGTTTTGTTTTTCAGTCAGGCAGCTTCCACTTTCTCTTTAGTCACATAAACAGGAAACAGAAACAGGTTTTGGAGGCTGGTATCAGGCTGTGAATTAATCAGTTTTTATTTTTGTGGTTGTAAATAATAACAGATCCATGACAAGTAATAGGTCAGGTTTGAATGAAGGTTTTTGGTATGTTACCCTGGTCATCGTACTTAAAGATGATACAGAGGCCTAAAAAGTCCAAAGCGTTTTGTATTTTTTAAGGTTTTCTAAAGTGAAAAGAAAGGTTTAATCAGAACCATCATAAAAGGGAATAATGACACGAATCCATCAAACATCTGATTATTCTGCCCTGACTTTTATCAACACCTGCATGTCCACACCACTGCTGATGTTCCTAAATATTTAACAGCATTTGGATAAATCCTTAGTGGTTGATTAATTCAGCCAGTATCATGTCAAATGCTGATATAAAAGAATGAAGGTGGACCCAGAGGTTGACTTGTACTCGCAAAAGGCGATCTACATATGTCTCATCGGGCCTCTGAGTTGGAAAACGCTGCTGACTGGAGGGATGTCCAGGTCAACTTCTTGGGCCACTGCCATCAAGGCCCAAACCAAGATGGGCTGAACAGAAATAATGGATGGATGGATGGATGGTTGAATGGGCTGATAGATGGATAGATGGATGGATGGATGGATGGATGGATGGATGGATGGATGTTTATTTAAACAGATAGATGAATGTAAAGAGATGCTTGAATCGATGCATAGATAGATGTATAGATGAATGCATGGATGGATGTATCAACAGATAAATGAATAGATGCATAGACTGAACCAAGATGGGCTGAAAAGAAATGGATGGATGGATGGATGGATGGATGGATGGATGCATACATTGATGGATGATGGATGGATGGATGGATGGATGGATGCATACATTGATGGATGCATACATTGATGGATGCATACATTGATGGATGGATGGATGTAAAGAGATGCTTGAATGGATGCATAGATAGATGGAAGCATAGATGGATGTATCAACAGATAAATGAATAGATGCATAGACTGAACCAAGATGGGCTGAAAAGAAATGGATGGATGAATGATACATTGATGGATGATAGATGGATGGATGGATGGATGGATAGATGAATGTAAAGAGATGCTTGATGGATGCATAGATGAATGTATCAACAAATGAATAGATGGATGCGTAGATGTGTGGATGAATAGATGCATTGACGGAATGTATAGAAAGGTGCATGACTTAATGCATGGATGGTTGTATAGATGAATGTATAGATGTATGAATCGATGCATAGATAGATGTAAAGATGGATGCATAGATTTGTGGATGAATGGTTTCCAGTCTTTCAGACGGTTCTCATATTTCTTAGGGATACACTGATTGAGAGAATCAGAGCAGACATCTTACTGAGTGACTGAGTCTTTATTTCAGGGAGCATAAATTGAGTGTTTCAGTGTCCAAAAACACTTTATTCCACCTTCCTTTGCATAAAATAATTTTCCGTTTGAAAACATAACTGCACAACTGCTTGTTTAGCTGCTTCACATTCAGGACAGCAAGAGTAATTTTCAGCCCCAATAAAAGCTGCTTTTTGAAAACACAAGTACTGTAATTTTAAAATCAACTGAAATTCACAAATCTTAAGAAAATCACCAATAATAAGTCATTATTAACATAAATAGAGCCTAACCACAAAAACAAATCGCCAGCTAAAACACGGGGCTTGCAAGCTCGCGATCATTAAAGTGATACAACAAAACATTTCCTACTGATTTTTACACATGAGGTCTCTGTGTAGTGAGATCTTGCCACACAGAAAGCTTGGCATCACTGCAGATTTGCTTTTTGCACGTTAAAAAAACGAAATTGTTGTGCAAATTTGGACAGAATGCTTATCTTTTAATAGCAGTCATTTGGATAAGTCTTAATGGGATTTTACCTTATCCAGGAACTGAAAGTAAGAGTAACTCTGCATCTGCTGCACTTATTTTCACCATTTTCTATGTAGCTCTTCCACTTCAGTGGAATTGCCACTTCTTTTCTGGTGTAAATATGTCTGTGCTGCTTCCATGTAGATCATATGTATCTACTGTTTTTATCTACAGCCCTGATTCTGGTGCTCTCTGGGTCATTGGAGTGTTAAAAGGTATTTCGCTTTATGTTTTCTTTTGTGGGCAGAGCGGTAGAAAGCCTTTTTGTCTTCAGTTTGGAGCTCCTCTGGCTTTCTGTCCCACAATCATCCCAATACTACGGGAAACCAAAGACTGACCACAGGCTTTGATGTCTGCTTACCTCCAGCATGCAGGCAGCAAAGACAGAAACTGCCTGCCTTAGCTGTTTCCCCCCAGTGTGTTGTGTTTAAATCAGCTGGCCACAGCAAGAAGAAGTCGCCAAACTAGCCGGCGGCGGCGCACACTTCCTAATTAGTCTGCCCCCACACTGGCGAACACCACGGGATAGATGCTGTCCTCGCACTCTCTCCCGCTCGCTTTCAGACAGCAGACGGTTTTGTTCTTACTCCAGCTCCCTCGCTTTTTCTCTCACTCTTTTCCAAGTTTGCTGCTCGCTCTTCATGCCGCCGTTTGGTTTCTGCTCTCATTCTGTCGTCTGATGCATCTTTCATTTCCTGCTCCCGTGTCTCATCTTCTGCCTCTCTTCCTGCAGCCTCCATCCTCCTCCAGTTTTTTCTTCTCCCACAGCGCTCTCAGATCAACGTGCATATTCAGACGCTCTGAAATATGGATGAAATATGATACTTGAAGGAAAAACACGTCTGACTTAAGTGGTGTCAATTTCTGTGCTTCAGTTGATACAGCAGAGGAAGACTTTATTGATTTATTGATCCATTGCAGTCTATTTACATATTATTTTCTCAGGCTGATGCCCTTATGAACCCCAAAAAGCCAAATGCATCATTTTTAGAAACATATATGAAGAGATGGATTGAAACAGGGATATATCAAACTTAAAGTTTGGGTTTGATTCCAGTTTTGGCCCATATTTTGGGGGTTACATACTCATCTCAGTCCTGTTATATTTGGTGTTTACATCCAATTTTCATACTTTTTTGTGCAACTTATATCCCAGTATAAAATGCATTGAAAAGTGTTTTACCAGCTACAAACACTCAGGTCGCGTTCATACCAGCTTTGTTTAGTCCGGTTGAACTGAACCCTGGAGCGTTTACTTCCTTGGTGCGGTTTGTTTTGGTTGGTGTGAACGCTGGCCTCGAATTCTGGTGCACACCAGTCAACCGCTCTCTAGTCCCCCTGGTAGGGGTGGTCCAGGACTGTTATCAAGTAAACTCTAAAGGTGGTTTACTTCTGGTGTTAACCCCATCTGCACTGATCACAGGAAGCGCGCCGTTTTACACGTCATATCTTGTTTTGGTCAGAGGCAAAGTTCGCAAAGTGCGGCTAATGTCTGGAAGGGGACAAACATGGAGTTAGGAATCATTTCCTGTCGTCTTCTGTGACATGCATGTGTTAGTACATTATTTAATTGCCGCAGTCTTCCCAGCCGTCCATATGCGGAGTCTGTTAAGGTCTGATGATATGCGGTCCAGATCAGCACCAATTTAAAAATGCGCTGATGATGCTCCATGATGTACAGTAAAAATTGAGAGGGATTTGTCATCTACCTGCCTAGACTGTATAAGCAATCACAGAGCAGCTTATGCCAAGTGACAATTTTTTAATTTGGCCCTTTGGAAACGGACCTTTTTGGTATGAATATGACCTCAGACTAAAGTCTCAGATAATTGCAGACAGCAGGGCAGGGTGTGGCCTGCACTTAAGTTGTAGAAAATGTCTCAAAAATGCTGCAAGATTTTGGATTAATTTCAGATTGACATGACCTGAATGAGGCAGTGTCTGAGCAGGAGGGGAACCAGACAAACCAGCAAGAAAAAAAATAAAACATAAGCACCCAGATTTGTCTCGTTCAAAGCTTAACACATCTCAAATAAGACCAAAAATGACATGAGGGAATTTGACATATAATGGGTTAATTATTGTATTTCCAGATATAATAGAGAATATTATGACAGCTGCACCTCCTCTGTGAATGTCACAAACAGTATCATATTGCGCTCCTCTGTGGAAAAATCACAGATCACAAAAGCTTAGCGTTGTTTTGTTTATGCAACTGGCCCCAGGCCTGCAGACAGGCAATCAGCAGCAGTTATTAGCTGCTGATGACAACAGGGGAGCCTACCTGTCTCCCTCTGAACACACACACATATAGGATAAGACGTGCAGAGTGTGTGTGCGCGTATCCAGGCGCATCAACACACTCATGTCTCCCTTTTCTGTCACTATTTGGAAAGCAGCCTGCTGAATTGTCAACCTGTCAAAGTGCTACTCAACAAACCTCAACACCCCTCACCACCACCACCACCCCCTCCCTCTAACGTTTTATCCTGAATCAGCCTCAGTCTTCAGCCATTAATATGATAATATTTGGCGTTGTCAGTGATGGAGGCCGAGGCATAATGAGATAATTACAGTGTTGTTTCATTTGGAGAGCGACACGCACGCTCAATCAAAATGGCAGCTCTAATTACGGGCCGAGGGATTGGCTAATGGCTTCAGTAGAAGAGGGGGAGCGTGAAAACAAACTTCACTTGGCTCTGTGCGTTGGCTCTCTGAGGGTCTGTGTGTTTGCATGTGGAGAGAAGCTGGTTCACAGCAGAGGGTGAGTAATAAAAAGCAAGTGATAAGTGAGTAAATAAATAATTAAAGAGATTAAGCATGAATATCTGAATAGTTAGGAAGTCTGCAGGACACAGAAGGAGGTGAGGAGGGTGCAGAGATCAGTGTTGATTAGCAGAGAACCATTCTGAAGAAACAATCATTAACAAAGTAGTGCTCATATTACCTCCTTAGATATCCAGCTTCATTTGTTAAAGTGCTGAAACAACTTGAATATCTATTCGGGAAAGTATCGGAACACTGATGTAAGTTTATTGTTTATTAACAATAATGAATGGAGTCCAAGACCAATCAACCTAAGTGGATGGTTGAGAGTATTGTATGGTATCATACAGCATTTATCATACCCTGTTGTATTGTTTGACTGTATCATATCATAGAGCATTGTATCATTTTGCCTCAAATTAACTTTATTGTTTTACTACTTTATCATCTTACTGTAAAAAATATCTTGACTCACTGTATCTTATTGTCTTATCATAGCATAATGTGATGTAACATAGTGAAACTTTTTGTTACCTGATGTAAATTCACACAACTTGATGTAACCTGTCATAACTTTCATACCTTTATGTAATATAATGTAATGTAATGTAACAGGTTATTAAGTAACAGGTCATTAAGTAACATATCCAGCGTATCATAATGTAACAGGTCATAAAGTAACATATCATAACCTAATAGGTCATAATGTCAGAAAATAACAGGTCATTAAGTAACAAGTCATTAAGAAACAGGTCATTAAGTAACGTATCAAAATGTAACGTGTCATAAAGTAACGTATCCTAACCTAACAGGTAATAAGGTAACATATAATGTAACAGGTCATAAAGTAATCTATCATAATGTAACAGGTCATTAGGTAACGTATCATATTGAAGCAGGATATAAAGTAACTGATCACATTGTAACAGTTCAAAAAGTAACGTTTCATAACCTAACAGGTCATTAAGTACTGTATCATATTGTAACAGGTTATTAGTTAACGTATCATATTGTAGCAGCATATAAAGTAACTAATCATATTGTAACAGGTCATAAGGTAACATATCATAACCTAACAGGTCATTATGTAACAGGTCATAAGGTAACATATCATATTGTAACAGGTCATCAAGTAATGTATCATAATGTAACAGGTCATAAAGTAACTTGTCATATTGTTACAGGATATAAAGTAACTTATCATATTGTAACAGATCATAGAGTAACATACCATAACTTAACAGTTCATGCAGTTATGTATCATATTGTAACAGGTCATAAAGTGATGTAATATGTTGCTCTGTATCACATCATATTAAGTTGGTCCAGATCCTGTCACATCCTATTGCATCATATTAACACCTTTTAAGGAACTCTTTGTGTTCAAAAAGCAGAAACCGGCTTCTACGTGTAGTTTCAGGGTAAATGATCTGCCTCTCAAAAGTCCCTGCTTGAAACATCTCAAAAGACCAGGCTTTGGATGAGTCGCATTAATGCTGCAAATGTGGGCTTTTTTAAATGGGGCTTAATGAGAGTTTGATCACCTTTGGGGGCCAGCCTCTAATGGCCAAACAAGGTACTGCAGTTGTGGCATTTTCGTGTCAGCTTCATTTATCAACCCTGGAGTTGTCCAACAAATATATTTGCAGTCTGCAGATAAGCAGAGAAGTTTGTGCGAGTCAGCCTTCTCTCCCTGCTGAGTTATACAAAAGGTCGGCTGTATTAAATGAGGGTAGGTATACATATACGTGCACAAGCACAATGTTACAGTGGAGTCCCATATAGCAAATTACAAGGATTAGCTCACACATTTATATGTTCCCTCGGTTGTCTTCACACACACACAAAGACACAGTGGGAGCTCGGGTTAGGTTTTCTAATTAAAGGCAGGGTCACAGGAGAGACTTAAACATGTAAGCTATGTACTTCACTAATGAACCTCTCTATCCGCTCTCTGTCTCTCGGCCACGCTCTCTCTCTCTCCCTTGCTCCTTTCGGTCAATACCTACCCGGAGGTCAGACCATTAGGATGTAAGGTACAACGCCACTCTGATGAATTCTGTGTGGGTGTTTATGTGTCGGACAAAAGCCTTTCCTAGCTTGAGTTTTCTTCTTGTATTTCATTTCCCTGTCTGGGTTTGAA
Organism: Xyrichtys novacula; assembly: GCA_962446985.1. NCBI lineage: Eukaryota > Metazoa > Chordata > Actinopteri > Labriformes > Labridae > Xyrichtys > Xyrichtys novacula. The sequence continues at coordinate 3,013,685 of OY660887.1, forward strand.
TGTTTTTTTCTGCTGTGTGTTTCTCTTGGGGATGAAACTAACAGGATATCAGTGTCAATATTAGATACCTGTTTCCAATGCAGCCAGTAAACAAGATAAACGACAGCACTGTGTCATAGTTTGGTTGCACATCCTGAGGGATTATGCTCACTCAGATGCACATTTTTCCCTGTTTGTGTGTGTGTATTCGTGCACTTTTTCCAGCTCTGTACTCTGTTCCTGTACTGTTTCTGTTCCTTTTCTTCCACCTTTCGTTTTTGTCTGTCAGCTGTAGAAAGGTTCAGTTGAGGCCCTGATGTTTTCTCTGAGACGCAGCTTTGTGGATATTATCTGTCTGCCTGTCAGTCTTCGCGGGCTGTCAAGGGTTGTCTCTGCAAAGAGTGAAAGAAAACCAACGGACAGAAAAAAAAGGATAGAAGTGGATATTCCATGTTCTACTTTGCTTTTCTTCACTTTTCATTTCCCGGCTGAAATAAGACTGTTCATCCTTTAAAATGAACAAAGAAACACACATTTGGATTTTGCAGCTCGGCTATTTTAAGCTTATTTTGGGGTCTGAATGACTGTACGAAATATGAGAGATGCTGTACTGGCTGTGGTGTGATTCTTTGTGAAAAGACCCCTGAATAATACAAGAAAATGAAAACTGCTGGTCTACCACAGCCTGGACCTTTTAGTTTGTTGTTCTGTTGTTGTGCTTTATTTTTGTGTATTACACTGTGTTCTAGTTGATCTTATTTCATCGTGCAGCACTTTGGTCTTCTCTGTTGTTTTTTAAAATGAGCCACACTTGTAAAATGGATTGGATACTTGAACCTGGTGGTCTGGGAACCAAACCAGATAGCCTTGTTTTGTTTTTTGTTTTTTTATCTGTTTGCTTGAAGATAAATCTGGGGTTTGAAGTGTTATTATGAGCACTTCAGTCCCAGACAAATTTACCAGATTAGGATCCATAATTTCGGGTTAAATCATATTGTGAAACATTCTATTGTTTCTTATCATCTCATTTAGATCATATCACTCTGTGTCATCTCATCACCTACTGTATGGTACGATATTGCGATTTTGAACATTTTGCAATACAGTGAGTATTGCGATACAATATATTGCGATCTATACCATTTTTTCAACTGTTTAGCTAATTTAGCATTTGTCTTTCCTTTATGTTTGTCTTGTATACACAGTGTTTTATTTTCATGTAGCACATCTTTCAAACCTCATTCATATATATATATATATATATATATATATATATTTGTCGTACTAACTTTCTCCTGTTCTATGATGTCACCTCTGCTAACCTCACTGGACAAACAGTTGATTTTATTTTTCCATTATCATTGATTAGACTTCATAATAACAAATAATTTTAAAAAATGGTCAATGAGACAATACGATATATCACCAGACAAAATATTGTGAAACTATGTCGTATCAACTTTTTTCTCCCCCCCCTAATGGTATTGTGTTATTTGTATGGTAGCAAATGTATTGTATTAATTGTATAATATCATATTGTACTGTACAGTATCCTACTGTATCCTAATATGTTTGCATCACTTCATATCCAGTTATTTATGGAGCCCACAAACACACAGCAAACTAAGAAATTGTCTGTATTGACAAGCTATTTTGTTTGTATGTGCGTGTGTGTTTTACTTTTGTGTTTATAGCGTTAGTTTGGATCCAACCCAACACAAAAACACAGAGATAGTCTAGCGTCTCCACTTTTCTACAATCTAAAATTACTTTTTTTGTCTGATGGGAGAAAAGAAGCAAAGCTATAGATGTTTCTCATCCGAGAAAATGATTTGGAAACTTTTCTCTGAAAGGTCTCGGTAACTGAAATTAACAATTTAAGATGATCACAGGCAAAAATAATCATGTGTTCTGGACGTTTGCCCCCGTAAGATAACTCAAATTTAAACTTGAATCTTTGTGATTACATCAAAAACCGTCTGACCCCTTCTTGTCTGTCTCTCTGCAGTGATCCGCGTCTTCAGGGGATGCGTAGGGAGTACCAGCAGGCCCGAGCTGCTCCTGGGTACGACGAGCTGGATGCAGCCCGGCGTAGAGTCCTGGACTACGACCCAAACCGAGTAAGTGTGCATGCTTGAAAAAGAACTGTTTAGGTTTCTATTTCACATAATGCGTGCTAGCTCAAAGGACTTAAATGTGAAATGAAGAAGTGTGCACCTTTGTGTTCCTGTGAGCTCAGCCTGTTTTCTCTGCGCCTCTCAGGCTATTTTCAGCTCTCTTGTTAACATTTGGAGGTGCCTTGTGCCACCGAGGCGACGCCCGCTCTCCTCCTCATTTAGTTTATGGAGAGATCTATTAGACCGGTGACATTTCCATCCACCCTTTCCTCCAGCTCTATATACCACAACCTTCTCCCTTTCTTACGCTCTTACCCTGTGGCCCTTCCATTTTTCTTTATATCGTTGTCCTCCTCCGCAAGGTTCCTCTTCTTTCTTTTTCCTATTTTCTCACACAACAATGGTCTGAAATCTCTCATTGTTGTTGCCTCTTCTAGCAAGGCTGCTCTGCTAAATGTCCTGCATTGATCAGGCCGGAGGAATCATTTCATTTACCTCTGTACACTCTCGAACTCGGGCATACTCTCCATGGAAATCGATAGCCATTTATCAGCCATTTTAGAATAGGATTTCTTTAATAGCGTGCCCGAGGATGCAGAAAATCACACTTTGATCTGGATCGCATTGACTGCAGCGGTTTGCAGAGGCATTTCCTAAAATTTCTTTTTCAATAAATGACACAGCAGAGCAAAGAGAGGAGCAGAGGCATCTGGGAAATATGGGATGGATTTCCTGCCAGCATCACTGATACCCAATCACCTGACTCAACCTGCCTCCTGCAGAGCTCACTACCTCGCTTATTGTAGCCTCTGTTTATTGAGCAATGAGGCCCGTGAACCAGTCATCATTAGACACTCTCAGACACTCACCACTGCTGCCTTCTTCCCGGGGCCTTCAGGGCTTCGTCACTCATTACACGTCTTCTGTGCAGAATGTGTTCCTGCCTCAGTTTGACTCAGTCGGAACCGAAACTCTGACGCAATTAAAGTGCAGCGAGCATGAGGCTCAACATCTTATCTGCTTCTTCTTTTTTCTCCACAAAAGAAGACAGCGGTGTCCACAGCAGAACACAGCAGTGGGTTCCTCCCCTGAGGAGCCTGATAATGAAACACCCTGCACACAATCGCACACATACAGTGAGAATAGAAACAGTAAAACTCCCGGGAAGTAATACTGGTTCAAAAATAAAAACAGCAAAGATGATAATGAGTGTTGCATTGAGGCGCAGCATGAAAACTGGTTTATTCATCTACTTTTTTGACATCTGGCTGCTGTTTCCACTGATATAAAAAGTAGTACAACTCAACAATTTGGAACAAAAAGCATCTTTTAAATGAATAAAATCTCAATACTCTGATTTATTGTTTGGTTAAAAGGGCTAGAAATGGTTTATCAAGAGTTTCATGACAACTTTACTTTTTAGCCTTCCCTTACAGTGGGTTTAAGTGGAGTGTTTTATGTTGAAAGCAGTCAGTATGGAGAGCAAAAGTGGGCAGAACATAGTCCACTGTTTCCCTTAAAAAAAAAATATTATTATTCTTATTTTGTTGATAATTATTATACTAACTGTGAATCTGAGAGTCACAAGAAACTGGATGCAAGCTCTGGACCAGTTCATCACAAGTAAATTGCAGAAAAAGGGTTCTTATTTCCTCCTAAATCAAACCCCTGAAGTAGGCCAAAGTGAACCCTTGTATAGCTTACTTACACTAAAACTGGGACTCACTGTAAACTTAACACAGATTTTTTAACTGTATTTATTTTGTATTTATTTATGTCACTGAGTAAAGTCTGTGTATTTAACCGCAGTATTCACAGTGAAACTGAGACTCAACTGAAACTGATCACTTACTTTGGACCAGTTAATTGCCAGAAAATCACAAGAAAGAAGATCCCTTTTTTTCTAGTCCATGCCAGTGAAGTAAGACAGAGTAAAGCCTGCAGATAACTTATAATAGTTACAATACGGTGTATATCCAGTGAAACTGAGACTCTCTGAAATTAGAAATGCACAGTATTGACCATTTTATTTCAAGTTTATATCAAGAAAATTGACTTTTTTGGGTCCGTGTCACTGTTGTCAGCAAAGAGTATAACAAACTATTTACAGCAAAACTGAGACTCCTTTAAAATGTAACACAAATACAGGATCTGTTTATTGCGAGAAAGGCAGTTAAAAACTCATTCCTATATATTCATACTGCTGAAGTGAAGCAGAGTGAAGTCTCTGTGTTTACGAACAGGGAAACTGAGACTCATCTGAAACTGATCACAAACATAAGTTGATTCAAAAGTCTAAATGTAGTTCATTATTTACAGTAAAACTGGGACTCACTGGAAACTGAGTCTATACTTAAGGTCCATACAAAGGATATTGATCTCTTGTTTTGGCCTCATTTGACTTGGAAAGCCAGAGCTGATCCTCTGTGTAATTTATAATTTACAGTAAAACTGAGACTCTCCACAAACAGATCAAGTGAAGTGTAAGGAACCAACAAAACAATGGTGCCTCACTTTGTAGACATAACCAGAGAGTGGTTCTTGCTTCACTGTAGATCTGAACAGTGAAAGAAGTCTTGCCAAAAGTGTTTTAAATGCACATATGTAGTTGTCAGGTGATTTTGCGTACAGGTATACTGACATTTGCAACAATCATGGGCGTCCCTTGCGTTACAAACTGATGTACTTATTTCCATAAGTGTGCAGTAGTCATAATAAAACCGAGAGTCCTGAGTGTTTATATAGAAATATCTCTGAGACTAAACTCAGACTTAATTGAGTGCTTCAGTGTTTATGTTGATGGTTGTTATACGTCAGGTGCTGACAAAGTGAAGTTTAAAGTGTCTGTTTTCCTTCACCAGAACATCACTCCACACACACTCACTCTCTCTCACTGTGCTATGAGAGCAGCGTAAATGCACACCACTTGAGTGCGGCGCTCACTCACTCACTCGCCCGCTTCGTCCTTGTGTGATCAGCCTTTTAGCAGCCGTCTCCATCACCACCGTGCTGCTCTTTTATACTTGATATTTCTGCAGCCCTGAATGGTTAAAAAGGTTTTTTTTTTTCTCCGGAGCTCTCCACTCAAGGCCAGGAGAGTCGTTTTTTTTTCTCTGAGTGGTTTATGTGTGATTTCAAAAGATGAATGTGTGTGACTAACACACTAACCTGAGCTTACTTAAACAAAAGCAGGGATAAAAGACTGGTTAGGATATCTATTTGTGTCTCTGTTTATTCTCTTAGTGGTTGTCTGTCTGCAGGATCTGAAGCAGGAGTTTTCTGAGTGTGTATGTGTGGAGATGAATCCACTCTTAATGTCCCCGTCTCTTTCTCCATGTCTCCGTCCATCTCTCTGTCTCTAATTTGAACAGTCCCCCTTGTTCCCTGTCTGAGGATAGGTCACACATGTAATTATGACAATCACACTGTCCTCCCCTCTCCGTCTATTTCTTCTATATGCTAATGATAAGCTCTCTGTAATGCCTTGATGGCCAATTAAGCTGCAGAACTACAGGAGGAGTTTCTTTTTATAGACTTTCTTAGTTCTAGTCAATGAGTCTGGAGTAACTTTTTATAAGAAGAAAGTAGGGAGAGGGTTTCATTTAGAATTTAAATTTATTAACCGAGTCAAACAGTTGAGTTTTATTCTGTCCTTTTCTGAGAAACTTGGGCAATTTAGGAAAGAGCTACCAGAGAGTATGAGGTCTCTTATGAATGAAACAGTCACTTCTCATCAGTCCTCCTCCTTGCTTTTAGCTCTTTTTGTGAGCACTCTTTGTTTCATTTTAGCATACATGACAAGTGAGAGGGTTTTTTTCTCCATTCTTACCTTGTTTCATATTGAGAGATATGAAACTTTCAGGTGTTCACATGACTTTAGACTGCTGCAGCAGCTCAAGGCAGCTTCATCTCAGAGTGCATTCTGGTTCAAAACCTCATAATAATGTTAATTAAGTCATTTTTATTATTGGGTTTTGCTGCCTTATCATAAAGACACACTATTTATTGTCCATTTGACTGGGAGTTTTTTTTTTTTTTACATGGATCAAGGAAAAGCAATTGGGAAAACATCAAATCACATTATTTGGCTTGCAAAATCAGTTGTTTCTTTAAAGGTCACTTTCACAGCTGACCAAGCGAGCTCGGTTCGATTGGGGAGCTGAAAGTCGCAACATTGTTGCTTTTATCACTTGTTTCGGTTCTGCTTTCACACTGTGATTTCTAAAGCGCAGCGAACTTTCTGAGCAGCATCACGTGGTTGAAAAGGGCGCTCGTCGATTAGACAAAGTAGAAGGGGTATGTAACCTCACGGATTACAAACAGAGGTGGACTAGTCGTCTTGTATTGTGCTTCGTCACATTATTTTATGGAATGCTACAACGCCAGTGAATGCAACTGTTCCTATAATGCTATCGTAGCTTGTCAGGGATTGATCCTGTTATTTTGACGATCTAACATGTGGCAACACATGAGCTCAGAGTTTAAGGACTGTGACTGTTGGTAGTTGTGATTTAATTTTGTTTAAATATGCCAAATTGTGAATTTATGGGTTATTGTTGTTCAGACAATTGAGCTAAGCTAGCTAGCAACTGCTAATGTCAGCAGTCACTTGTTGCCATAGCAAATGTAATATGTAAACGTAATCTAGTTCAACATCAGGAAGACCAAACCCTACATGGCAAAGAATTCCACACAGTAATAGTAAAATCATGTGTTGACAACTGCAACTCCTTACTGGCACTCTTGGTTTACAACTGCTGTTGGTGTCTGTCCACTGGTTTCCAGCTGCAACTTGGATCAGATTAAAAGTCACTCAACTTGCTAACAAAAAAGCAACAAAAACAGCCCTGCAATGGAGGGCGCCTGATACTCCAATCACAACAGGACTCACCCAGTTCTGTGAAGAACTCAACACTTGGTGGTTCCATGCCTGGATGATGATGGGTTGGTAGATGGTGGGTTGTTAGCTGCACAAAATAAATAAATAATTGTCTCTTTAGCAGTGCATCTCATTAGATATGTGCCCCCTGGTGGTCATTAATAGACATGGAGCAGTTATGATCACTTCTTTACCTCCACTCTGACACGGCTGAACAGCAGGGAGCCTCACATTAAACACACACTCTGTTCCCGTTCATCGCAGTCCTGATCGCATGCGTCTAATATGTGTGTATTATGATGTAAATGTACTGTACATGGATCTGAGCTGACCATGCAGAACACGGTCAGCTGAGATGAGTGATGCCTCAGTGAGCCGGAGTAGTTTGCAAAGAGTAACAAAGACACACACACACACACACAGACTCATGCACACACACACACACACACAAACTCATGCATCTTATCTCCAACTCATTACTCCGTGAATCGTAAACAACAGTGGCAGCACATGTGACACCTTAATGAACACAGAAGTCACAAGAAACCACACACACTACTACACACTCCCAGTCATTATAAAACACACAGAGAAATACTCGCACAGATAGGACTTGTCATCCATTGCGCAGCTGTTTTTTTTTGTACTTCTCTCTAATGTTGTGTGTGCGGACATCCATCACCTTGATGATATTTTAATGTCACATCCTCAGGCTGTCTCAATCTCTCCCCCTCCCCAACTCTCTCTCACTTTTTCCCTCCCACACGTCGGCCATCACTTCATAAATAAACCCCCACATCATTAAGTAAACACACACCAGCCTGTCACCGTGATAGATGGCCTACACACGCTCGCAGACACGCACACACCCATGCAGGCGGTGGTGATCTGCGCGGGGTGCTTTGTGCCCACAGGCGAAAGCCCCCGATGGTTTTCTGCTCCCAGAGTCCTAATGAATGCACACATATTCATCTGTGCACTGATCCAAACCTCAGAGTGAGAAATGGAGTCAGAAAGTTATCAGCTGCACATTTCAGGGTGAGATCCATCGTCTGGGTGATGGATGCAGCCGCCATGACGTCAGCCGTCAGCTCTTTTGAAGGCTCGAGATCAGCGTTTTGGTCGCTGCCATGATAGAGCCAGAAGTTATTACACTTAGAGGAGACGGAGAGGAGTGTAGAGCTGCAGAATTGTTAAGTTATCAAAGCTCAACAATCCATGCTAAAGGCTTGTTCATTAGCGACCTAATTAAACAGTCTGACACTGTGATGGCGGCTGTTTCGGGAAGAAGGAGCTGAGGGAGATTATCAAACGCAGCACACTTCCTGCAAACTTTCTGCTTACTCACCCACATCTGCATAAAAAGGGCCCATAGTCTGTGTAAACTGAAGCTTAACAAAGTCACCAAGTGTCTAAAGAGAGGTTGTGGGTGCCAAACCATCAAGTTTGTCCATTTCTGACATCCATCTAACTTTGACTTACTTTGTTTATCTTCCGTCTTCAGTCAGCTTTGTTTGGTTGGCACAGGTTTAATCTTAACCACGCCCAATACTATGCAAATTTACAAGGAGCACTTTTTCCAATAGATGCACTAAAAAAATCATTTTTTTTTCACGTGTTTAATTCCTAGAGATGGGCGGATGATGATCTGAAGCTTGTATTACTTGGTTGAACCACACAGCTTCAGTCTGAGGCATTAGAGCTTGTGTCGAATGCGCAACACCATGTGACAGCTGATGTGTCATAAGTTTTGCAGCCACCGGGGGTAACTGTGCTCGCTTGATCTACAGTTTTGACACTTTGGATGTTTAAAATCACAAATTTTAAAAATGTCCCAGAGCTTCATTTCTATAAAAATAACATTTATTTTGAAAAAAGCCCCTTTAGAGTTGTCGTTAAAGATTTACAGGTTTTAACATGAGGCTCTATTGAGATTGACTCACTTTAGCAGCCAGCTCCTAGTGGCCACTCATGGTACTGCAGTTTTTGGCAGTTTTTAATCAGCTTGTGACCTTCTTGCAGCTTGATTTGTTGCTAACATCCTCCAAAATGTGTCCACAGGCCTGTTGTGGTAACATATTGGCATTTAGTTTTGTTTACTGGTGAGATCGGTTGGCTCCCACTGTGCCCCAGCGACCAACCATCATGCTTTTCACCTGACAAGTGCCTCCTCTGCCCACACACCTTCTGCTGTGAACAATTCAGGCTCACTCACCAAAGACACACACTCACACTGAGAACAGGTGTAATGGATGTGCTGGCAGCCCGTCCTGCTGTGTGCCTGCTGCAGGGAGGCTGCCACAAAAATGGTGTAGCCCAGCAGAAAGCTGCTTATAAAGACAAGAGGGGGACCCGAGGGAGAGAAACGGGAGAGGGGGAAGTAAAAGGAAAGGGAGTGGCAGCCAGTCAGACATATGTGTATAAAGAAAAGGTAGAGAAAGAGATGGAAACATGACGGAGTAACTGAGGAGAGTCAAACCAAATAAGACTTAAAGAGAGGCCTGAGGGGGAAGATGGGAAGGATGAGAAATAGCACATCTAAGAGGGGAAGAAGCTGGCACAAGGAGGAGACAGATGGGATGGAGGAACTGACAGACACATGGAGGCATTGACATAAACGAGTGAGGGAATGAAGCGGGGGAGGAGGGAAAACAAGTGAGTGAGAGGAGGTGGTGGAAGCAGTTCAGGTGGTGTCAGTAATGATGGGTAGAAAATAAACCCCAGCTTTGTCCTTGGGTATTTTATCTCTCCCTTAATTATTCTAACAAGGAAAATTAATTAAGAATTTAAAATCAATCATTTTTAATGACAGCATTTAACCTGCTAAAGTACTTTGTTTAACTGGAAAGCCAGTGTCTGAGGCAGCTCGGTTTGCAGTCCCCAAAGCCCTGCTGTAGAGCACTGGAGACTCGAGTTAAAGATATAATATGACTTTACTAAAGTGTTTTACCTACAAAGGAGAATAATCTAGAAGCAGCTTGGCTAGCAGCCCCTCCTGACAAAAGAGTCTCTCAGAAAGTCTAATTCTAAGTCCTCAAATCAACTCCAAATAAGTACCGTCTAACCAGACAAAGTAACTAATTTCACTGCAGAGCTAATGCATTTGGCAGCTTGGCTTGCAGCCTCCAAAGTTCTGCTGTAGAGCACTGGAGACACTAGTTAAAGATGTAATACAGCTTTACTTAAGAATTTCACCTGGTTTCAAAACTATTTACAAAAATCCGAAACCAAAAACAGTCAAGCTTCTGGATACAAGCTAGCAGCAGCTCAGCTAGCAGCCCCTGCTGTTGTCCCATGTTAAATCCACCACAAAGCCTTTCAGAAAGTCTAATTTAAATCTTCAAGTCAATTCTAAATTAGTACCATCTAACCAGATAAAGAACTTAATTTTACTGCAGACCTAACACATTTGACAGCTTGGCTCACAGCCTCTAAAGCCCTGCTAAAGAACAGGAAAAATGACTGATTATGCTGCCTTTTCCAGCTGTTTTAATCCACAGGTAGAAATAAGACTTCCTGCAAACCTTGCAAGTTATGAACACTGATGAGATCCTGACCAAGAAATACAGCTGAGGATCTAAAAATGATATGGCAGCAGCTCAGCTCACAGCCCCTCTGAGGACACAAACTTTTACAAAAGCTACTTAATTTAAAACTGTTCAAATCATAAAGCACATTGATTTTGTACAGGTCAAGACCTTTGCAAAAAAACTGAATTTTTCCAATTTTCTCCTCCACTCCATGCTGTTGCAAGTGATGATAAAGCTCTCAAACACTGATGAAGATGTAGATTCATGGAGGAAGATGACCTGGAGGGAAAAGGAGCGTAGGAGGCGGAAATGCTAGTTTGTGCATATGGAAGACAGTGAGGGAGAGGGAGCAGCTGGTCCGGGGGTGTTTCTCTGAAGGAGGCTTCACTAATGTTGGTCTAATTTTGGTGTTAATCAGGTTAGCATATGCCCTGTATGTGTGTGAGGGAGTGTTTATTGAAGGTTTTACTGTACCTGCACTAATACAGAGAGGAAAGACAGAGTATCTTCCTCTTTCCTCTCTCATCTTTCTTCTTCTTCTTCTTCCTCCTTGACTCAAAAGGAGACAAACGGTAATCTTACTTGCAGAAAATGGGAGTTAGGGGTTTGCTGCTGCATACACAGGTTAGCTTGTCTCTTTACTTAACCATCCCTTGGTAAAATGTTTTTGTAAATTGAGTCTAGTAGCTTTTAAAAACGACTCACACTCTGCCAAATCGGTCTTCCTCTTTTGTAATGCTCTGAATAATGTTGTCACACAGTAGCAATCACAATCTGAGCTTTTCTTTCACAAAAAAAAGCTTTTTTTTTCCTCATCACAGTTTTGCTGGCGGCAAACATTTTAAACCCCATCCTTATTTAGCACTCAACATACATAATACTAGGGCGTAAAATCAAAAGTACAGGAACCATCATTTAACACCCAAACATGCGCACATGCATCCACAACATGTAAAGAAACACACCAAAAGTGCTCACAAACATTATACAACTCACTTTTAAGAGGTAACGCGCCACAAGCATCTAAAAAACTCCACACCAACCAAACACACAGTCACCATCGCAGGGCTGTAAACTTCAGCGTTGGCTAAACTGAAGCTGCTCTCAGATTTAATTTCTCTTGTAGAGGCTCTAGTCAAATTCAGGCTGGCAGCACACACTGGAAAACTCTTTTAAAAAGTCCCAAAATTCAGTAATTACAAGAGCGGCAGTCTCCTGATTCGTGCTTCCTTGCCACCCGCTCTAAGATCTCCCTCACACCCAATGAAAAAGTAAAACACACACTTGGTTTTGAGTCACACACACCAGCTAGGATCCAAAGCTGGTTTTGATTAAAGGCTGGTCTTGTCCCGGTCCGAGCTCGGTGCTATTCTGGCCCCGTGTAATTACACGAGCAGCACCGCAAGTTAGTGTTTGGATTGTACAACCTAGAATTACTGTGAACAAGCTTCTGTGACCTGCTACTGGAAAACACGCTCAACGGGAGGAAAATGATAGAGCCGAAATAAGACAGGAGCTGAAGCTTATAGAAATGAAAAATGGTGCAGCAGAGATTGGTCCCACTTAAAAGCAGGTTGGTTAGTTATTTTAGGCCTGCAAGATGATTTTAGGTTCAGGTAGTGTCATTTGGTTGGAATAAAACATGTTTATCCAAGCACCAGCAGCATCCACTGATTATTTTATGCACTATAAATAGTTTTCAAACAGAAACATGGCTGGATGTTTCTCCAGACTGTTAGTATTTGTCATCTCTCTGGCTGATTAGTCATTAAAAAGATGTCAAAAATAGACTTAACAGTCAGTATGGTTAACATGTATCTGTTGCCATTGAAGGTTTTCCTGTTTGATAAAGAGAGCAATTATTGTTCACTTGATGTATAACTTTCACAAACATGAAATCTCTCTGTCTTTCTGCGTTTTCCCCAAAAATGCTGTTTTTGTAACGTAACATTTAAAGCTAAACGTTCCTGTTTTCTTGTCTTCCAACCACCAATTGCCTCATTCTTCATGCCAGTATTCAAAATCTTTGATCCACATTGATCACGACCAGTGGTGGACAGTGACAGAGTAAATTTACTTGAGTACTGTACTTAAGTACAGATTCTGAGGGTTTTTACTCTTACTCAAATACTAGAATTCTTTGATACTTATTACTCTTACTCAAATACATTTCCACTGGGATGTACCTAAAAGCGGAGATAAGCGCTCTCTTGTTTATCAGCTCAAAACAAGACCGCGGTGGCAATGGCGGCGGCAGGAGAAGAACGCAACGATGAATCCTCAGACTCAGAGTCTGAACATGATGAGCCGGAGTTGAATGAGGCGGCAGAACCTGAAGAAAACCCATGGCTATAAATAAAATTGTAAAATGACAATGGAATTTACGAGTAGCGTATTGACTGGGCTACTCTTACTTGTAGCGGAGTAAATTTTGACCAGGAGTATTTCTACTCTTACTCAAGTACTGGGGTCAAGTACTCTGTCCATCTCTGATCACGACTAGACTGTCAGCTGTTAACCTCGACTGTAGGTAACAAGGTAAACATGATTAAACACACTCAGAACTGGGACAAAAGTGGCTGTAATCATCTGGCTCGAAGTTCAGAAAGAGTAAAAAAAACATTAGCAGTTAAACCAGTAGTTGTTTGTGCTCGGTATTTTTTCTGTATACATTGTTGTCATTGTGTGATATTGATTGAGTTGAAAAAAATCACAGGAATGTATGCAAAAGAGCAGTTAAGCCAACCTTGGAAAGGATCGCAATCTGTGTTTGGTATTTTTCTGTATAGCTTGTAGCGTTCTGGGTACATTGTTGTTTTGTGTGACCTTGATAGAGTTAGAATATGATGCAAATAAGCAGGTAAATCAACCTTGGACAGAATAGTTATCTGTGTGTTGTATATTTTTCTACATTTATTGTTATTTTCTATTTATTTATTTATTTTTATTGAACGGGGAACTTCACAGAGAACTATCACTACTGTTTATGCGATGGATGTTGTGGAGTTTCCATATGACTTTGTGATCCTACGGGTCCAGCTGGTCCCGGCTTTGCCCGGCTGCACTGACTTTTGGGAACAATTCCAGTGGTGTTTTGGCCACACTGTTATATGGAAGAAAGAAAAAAACACTGCACTGTTAGAATGCTGTACAAGATATAGTTTGATTGAGGTTAATTATAGCCAGTCCTCACAGTGACCTTTTGCTAGACCTCTGCTCTCTTGACATGTGACTTTGCACGTTGCATGTTCTAAAATTGTGCATGAAATAGAAGCGTTCTCAGATCTTTGGTTTGCAGGACAGCTCTTTATACATTCATGGTGAATTATTTACAGATGGCAGATGCTCGTCAAAAGTGCTGATGTCAGTTTGATATATTGTTGCACCCCGATCTGTGGTTTAAAATAAATGTGATCTAAAGAAGTGAGAGATTGAAGGGTGGAGACAGATCCTGCAGGGTTGATTCTTCATCATGTTTTCTGCTGGATTTCAGACTCGCTGACCACCTGGTTTGTTTGACATCATCTCCTCTTTCATGTTTGCGTTTGATCGATATGAACAGGACTCTTTCTCTCTCTCTCAGCCTTAAACACACACACACGTTGGCTCAGACTCCTGTGCAGGCTGAACTCTTGCTCACACTCCCGGGACTCGGAGACAAGAGTGAACATCTCAGTCGTGCATCATGTTTCCACCCACTGCAATCAAGAGTTTTCCCGTTCACGTATTGCACCTTTTTCTTTGCAAAGTCACGATGAGTGATTCCATCCACGGACTCCTCCTCTCTGTCCTTGTCTCTCGGCTCATCCCCGAGGCTCAACACACTTGTCTCTTTTGTTTTAAGTTGCTTCATTCCGATGCTCAACAGCAAGCAGGAGTGGATTTTTTTTTGTTTCTTTCCAGCCTCCTCTCCCGCCTCCCCATCTGGGCCGACAAAGGCCTACAGGGACTTATTTGGTGTCTGTCTTTATCCCCGCAGCTTGTCTCTGGCCTACAGGCAAACTGCAGAGTGTGATCTGTCTGCGAGTTGATAGAAATCTCCCATTCTCCTCCTCACTTGTGCCGCTCTCACTTCAAAGCTTGTCACGGCTCTGTGTTTGAATTGAAGAAGGGGAAGTTCAGCGGGGTCAGCTTGAAGTGTGTGTGTCTGTTTTTAGGTGCTGCTACCGCGCTTCATAAGAGGAGTTTGGGTCGCTTTTAAGACAGACACAGGACTGCAATACTGATCAGCCTCTCCTGCTTGTATTCAGCAGTATAAAACGGTTTAAACGACACACCCTGCATAACAAAACAGACTGCAAACCATTCTTTATTGTCAGGGAATAAACTAGGGAATAGTGTTGAAATAAATCCTTATTTAACTCAGGCTGTTGTATTTCTTTTCAGTTTTTCAGACAGCTGAGGTGAGATCTGTTCCAACATAGAAATCCAGGAGAAAGAACTGTAATTGTGTAGTTATCAATATTGAAATGTGATTAAATAGTACCAGTTAAACAAATATTTATATAGCAACCCAGCTTGAAGTAGTGAGACCTGGTTTAGGGGGCTGCAAGCCGAGCTGCTCTCACAACTAAATCAGTCAAGATTCACACAGATTTATTGAACTTAACCAAGAGGGACCTCTTCTTCAAAACTAACTAATTCAGTAACAACAGCAAAAATAATACAATCTGAGTCTGCCTGAAGCTCTGTGTTAGGGGGCTGTGAGCTGAACTGGCTCGATAAATCTGTATGTAAAGACCCAACAACGCAATCACCTCCAGATGTTAACCATTAGAGATGCTTTATTATTATTATTCAAAACTTACCTGATTAGTTATTACGTAATTGAAAGCACAGCCTGGGTCTGTCTAAAGCTCTGTGTTAGGGGGCTGTGAGCTGAACTGGCTCGATAAATCTGTATGTAAAGACCCAACAACTCAATCACCTCCAAATGTTTACCATTAGATAGGTTTTTTATTCTACAAAACTAACCAGATTAGTTATTACATAATTAAAAGCACAGTCTAGGTCCACCTGAAGCTCTTTGTTAGGGGGCTGTGAGCTGAGCTACTGGCAGAACTGGCTCTGTTAATCTGTATGTAAAAACCCAACAGTGTAATCATTTCCAACTGTTTGCCATTAGGGATGTTTTATTCTACAAAACTAACCAGATAAGTTATTTCACAATTAAAAGCACAGTCTGGGTCTGCCTAAAGCTTTTTGTTTGGGGTTTTGGAGCTGCAGGCTGAGCTGCTGTCAGGACTAGCTCGGTGAATCCATTCACACAAACTCTTACAAAAGTTTTTTAATAGAGTAGATCATATTTCTCTGCTTGTAGTTTAAGGAAATTGAATGGTAATTTCTTGCACAAGCTAAAATCTGCAGTCTGAGTGTATTTTTGTGTTTATTTAAAGATCTTGCCACATTAAGAGAAAGTTTTTAAAGTTTAGAGTCATCGTGACGTGTGAGGATCAGTCAGACCGGGGTTAACAGGCCCTTTAAGGCCACAGAAGCTCTTCACAGAGGATCTGGAGTTGCTTCAAAGTACCTGAAGGTCAGTCAGACCAACCTCACGACATTTGCAGCAGGCCGTGAGAGCGCGTGAGGAGCTGGATCCACTCATCAAAGCCTCAGCCGCCGGTGGTGGCGTCAACCCCCACATCCACAAATCTGAGACCATACAGACAACACACGAGCCAACAAACCGCTGTTGTATCCTAGCTCGGTGAAAAAAATAACAAACCTGGTCTCAGTTAATCGCACACCCAGTGACTAACCTTTAGGGGTAAGAGAGAGGCGAGACTGAATTCACCACACACACTCTCACACAGACATACACACATACGCGCTCACAGGGGTATTTGGATGTTATTTCAGTGAGCGGCAGGAGGCAAACAAACCCACGGATGGGGGAGAGGAACATGGACACAGCCTCAGTAAATAATCAGCACCCCACGGCCACTGTCATGGCCACACACACACACACACACACATGGAAAAGGTTGAAGATGCAGGTTGATTAGTGCTTCACAAAATGCAACCACATGCAGATCCTCCTTAAGTCCTGATACTAACATGAGAATTACCCAATCAGATCACAGAAGCTTCATGTAAGCACCTCAGAGTAAACTGGACAGCTCATCCAAATTAAACATGTTTTTGTAGAGATCGTAAAAGTGGGCGAGCGAGCAAAACGAATGTAAACACGTCAAATATATTAAGTGTTCGTGTAAACGGTTTGAAATTTACGCAGATAAAGTAATCTGAATGGTATTTCAAATTACATAAAAGCAGTAAAATAAAACAAGGCCTCTCATGAAGATTTGTGTTTTGCTTTGTTGCGCACTTATCCACAGTGGAGACACATAATAGCATGGAGGGCGGTGGGTCTTTTTTTGTTTTACTGCTATTTGTGCTGCCAAAGTCTGTGCTGAACTACTGAACTTGTAACTGGAAGGGTTTCAATAACAGATGGCTCTAAAAAAAAAAAAAAAAAAAAAAAAGCTACATATCTGCATAAAAACTACACATTGCTGACCGTATCTTTTCTTATATTTCAGATTAAATGATAATACTTCTGGTGGACTTAGAGAAAAGCTTTCATAAATGTTTGTTTACCACTTTAATTAAATGATTAAACTGTGGTTCATTTTATCAGTCCAGTCTATTAGATCAGAGAGAAATGCCAGAACTTAATGAATCATTTTCACTTTAAATTATGCTTCTAGTAAAAACATAAAAGAGGAAACTGCTTCAAAGATTGTTATTCATTAAAAGTTTGGTTTAAATGAAGAGAACAAGATTTTTTTTGCCATCAGAAGTGTTAAAAAAACACTGTAATAGTTGACATATTTACTCAGTACCTGTTACATCCTTACACAGGAAAATTGGAGGTCTGATCCCAACTGTATGTAAATGTAAAAGCCATCCTGGGGTCAGAAGCTGAGGCCTGAACTAACGCTAACAACGAGGACAATTACCAGCAGATTGGCCCATTACCAAAATAGACTACATTCCAATCTGAGTGTGTGTAACCTTTGGTCCCGCTATGGGTGTGTGTGTATGTATGTGTGAGTGTGTGTGTGTGTGTGGGTGTGTGTACCATCTGCTGCTAACGAGCTCAGAGTGAGCGGGGTCCAGGTGTGGGGGTGTTTAGTGTACTCTGGGGGGCCAGTGCGCCTCCTGTTTGAGATAAAAACACACCGAGCCTCCAAATACAGAGTAATCTTCTGTTTTGACGGGCGACTCAAGAAGACCATATACATAAGAGGTGCACTGACCTTTGTTGATATATGGTCGTTATTAGTTTGGGTATCCATGACAACAAGCTATTTCATTACAGAAGCAAATGTGAGGAAATCTTTCGCAATTGCAACACAAAGAAATTCGAGGATGATGGAAAGAGTTTAGGGAAATAAATCTGTGTTGTTTTTTCTCTTGTTTGATAAATGCGAAGTCCACCTGTTCGTTTTCAAAATAATGTCCCAGTGTGATCTGAACATCTGCCCTGCTCAGTCTTTTAGACAAAAACACACTCGCCCAAAATCCACCCGAGTAAACCTCCAGTTGGTGTTTGAAACTTGAATGGGATTGGTTTAATTTGAATCCCAAAAACCTGGATTACTTTCAGAGGGCTGGATTACACAGAGAAAATGTTTGACATATTTAGAATTGGCCAAACAGTTAGTGTTAGTGTTAGTGCGCTCTGTACGAGGCTAAGTTGCTGCGTGGACTTAATTTTAAACCAGTTTCATCCAGGTAAAGTCCACATACAAGTTGAATCTGATTAGGTTTTATGAATGAGACTCATTGTACATCGATAAACAGTCTTAATCATGCTGTGGAAGCTGGAAATGTCCTTTAAACCTCTGAAATCATCCTCATCTTTTGTTTGAAAGTTTATCTCCTGTGCCTGAGCGTCTTTGGGCATTCTTGATAAAAAAAAAAAACTCCAACTGACAAAAAACATCAGAAAGCATATTGCATAATGCAAACATGCATGTTGCTGGATTTTTTCAGCAGTGTAAGATTCATGAAACAGTCTCAGAGTCTGTGCCTCCAAAGTTTCTTCTCTTCTCTTGTTTCCATCCAGTTCCTCACGTCTTGCAAAACTCCTATTATTTTTCCATCCTGTGCCAGCTCTGTCCTCTCTCCCTCTCTGTCTTATCTCTCATGGGGGAGTCAGCCTCACCTCATCGCAGTCATTTATGGAAGGGAGGGGTGAATTTGGGACCAGATCCACATCACGGTGCCAGTCGGATGCGGGGCGTTGGGGACGGCGTTGCCAACAGGAGGTGGTCTCGGGGTGCCAGGCGAGGGCTCCACACTGAGCGCAGACACATGCTTAATTAGCTTTTGGGATGGATGGATGGAGGGGGGGGAGAAAAGGATGGATGGATGGGTAGAGGGATAGATGGCATTACAGGAGGCTAATTATGCCATTTGAAAAGAGATGGTTGAGAAAAGCGGTTTGGAAGAAGTAGATCTGTGCATCTGAGCGGCAGGATGAAAGCGCCGCTCAGGCATTGTGTCAAAGCACTTGGACTCTCATTTGAGGCGTATTGTATTTATGAGCAGCGCGAATTTACAGCGAAGCCAAAAGGGCTCCAAGAAATCCATTTCCTGAGCTCCGGCAATACTTAGTGATGAATGCGACAGCTGTGCTGCTAGAGATGATTGCTGCCTGAGTGTGTATGTGTGTTTCAGTACGAATCATCTGGCACTGTCAAAGCACGGCTTTCTAATTTGGAAAAATGGAAAAGTGACTTTCCGCTCATTCACACTCTCACACGGCAGCCAAGTATTCTGTCAGAGCGCTTGTCAGCTGGTGGAGTGCAGCTACGCAATGACTCGACACAATTATGCACTTTATAAGAAAGTCTGCGCCGCCGCCGCCGCAGCGTTTGAGCTCATTTGATTTCTCTGATTAGAAAGTATTAAAAGCAATCTGAAGATCTGCTGATTGTGAGCTTTGGATTACACTGATGAATCCACAAGGCCAAAAGCAACACTCCGTCAGCTCGCTTTCCAAACCCGTCAATTAGGAGACCAAAGAGCTCTAAAACGATGAGGACTCACCTCTGAAGAAATTATTTTCTTTGGATCTTGATGATTACAGTGTCGATGTCAACCTTCTGGTAAATTACACTAATTTATGCTCTTAGTGCTTTGTCAGGTCTCCTTTGCTAACCAGTTTCTGGTAGTTTTGGCATCGTGGGCAGGTGCAAGTCCTGCTTTGAAAGGAAATCTGGATCTCCATAAAGCTTCTTAGTAGATGGCAAGTCTTTAAAATCTCCTGGTAGACTTCAAGGTTGCGTTGACCCTAGATTTGATAAACCAAGGTAGACCAACAGCAGCGGGTGACATGCCACCCTACACTAGACTTCAAGTGCCTTGGATTCTGGGCCTCTCTGATCTTCCTCCAGACTCTGGGACCTTGTCTACCACTGAACACAAGTCTGATTCTGTTTTTTCAGAGCCTTCAGAGTCACTTATGACATAGTCTGCTGAACTACGACACTTGTAGTCCATTTCTTGGACTCTTACTGCTCGGAGTCCAGCCATCGGTCCAGTCTTTGTGAAGCTCCCCTGAGTTCTTGAATCTGCTCATCCCTGATGCTCGGTCTCCTTCTCCCCCCTCACCTTTTCCTTCTTCCATGAACCTGCTTAAATGGAAGTTTGACTTTTCGAATGAACTAGTTTTAGTCTCTGGTCTCACGCACATGTATTGTCATTTAATGACCATAAATCTCAATGACAGCATCCAAAAAACAGCTCTGCGTTGGTCCGTCTTGCTTCATTATATGAGTCCCTGAAGGGATCTGCTGTGTTTGAAGTGCAGGGAGTGAGAACTGGCGGACTGAACCGCATTAAACTCCAGTATTAATAAAGTCTCTTCCAGTTTAACCACATGACACCCGTGAGAAAAAGGAAACTCCCACCGTCTGTGTAAGACATTAACTTTCCCCTCTGATAACCACCAACACACCGCTCATAAACATCATCTGCAGACACACAAGTCACCAGGTTCAGGACGGGGACATGGACTCACAAAAACCACATCGGAGAGATAAAGACAAGGAGCTGCCCGCCTCCTCAGAAGTCTGTCCGCCGCCTTTTCTCTCCAAACCTGGATGAATTTCATTTCCCTGTTTCACCAGTTGCCATGGTGAGAGTGAGACTTGTTTTGCGTGTTTGTTTACTCGTGTGTGTGTGTGTGTGTGTGTGTGGAAAGCCACAGAGATATTACAAGACACATCATCTGGCACTGAAGCTCAATGTCTAATTTGGGAAAATGGGCTTGAAACACATCCATACGACAGACGTCTATAATAAACATGTGAGTGTGTGTGTGTGTGGGTTAATAAAGCAGACCTCTGGCTTCAGGCTATTATGTTAATACAATCATTGGACAAAGAATTCACTCACTCTATCTAAACATGGATTTCCTCCCTCCTCATCACTCTCTTCCTCTTTCCTTTCATTTTTTTTGATGTATTACACCTTGTTCGACACACACACACACACACACACATAGAGAAGGTCTACCACCTGAGTCCCAGCGCCTTGCTGAGACGAATGCCCCCTTTACCTCACATTATGCATGTCTTTGCATAATGTCCCCAAATACACACACACACAAACCTCCAAAGATGGAGCGTTCACTTCCCGGCATCATATTAAAACCTGCACACACACCTTCCCCTGTCTACCATAATATCACACACACACACACACACACACACACACACACACACTTTCCTCCCTATCCTTGAGTCTGATGTGCACTCCCTCTCTGAGACATTAGCCCTCGCTACATTACAGAGACATGCTAATGATACCCACTAATGTGCTTCTGCAGCATTGACATGCAGAATGAGTTTGGACTCCTACGTTAATGCAAAACACACTGATCCCTGCGTGGAGTCATTTAGCTCTTTATAGTGTGTGTGTATGTGTGTGTTTGTGATATTAAATTCCGTGTATGTGCGTGTTGGATCAAACGTGTCTGTTTGCCGAACCTGTGATCGCTTATGTACACATGTGCTCGTCCGTTATTGTACATGTGGCTGCCTTTGTGTATTTGACCATCATACTGGCGTGTGTACGTTGAGCCGCAGGGGTGAACGGCGTGTTTGACCGCTGAAATGTCCGCTGAGTAAACAGCCTGTGTTTGTATAAGGACCTAGATTACAGATAATTGAAACTGTATGCGCTCTTCCTCTCTCTTCCTCCTCGTCCGCCTGCAGGGACGGCAGTTTAAACCCTCTTTTTATTGTTGAAACCGAAGACCAGCTTTTCCCTTATGCATCCAAATTTGAAGAAACACATCTGTTTCTCCGCGTGTTTTGCTTTTCCTCCACTTTCGGGCCAAAATAGGATGATAGCCTCCAAACGAGAGTCTGTAGACAGGAGGAAACAATGCAGGGAAGCAATTAGCGGCAGTTTTTGGACGAGCACTTAAGAGTTTCTCAGTTTCTCTGTCACTAATTTAAAGAGGTTGTCCTGCAGTGCTTTTACTTCCATTTAGTTTAATGTTCTGCATTTAAAGCTCCTGCAACTAACTTATTCTTCATGACAATGTGCACCTGGCGTATTTTGTTAACAATGTAACATTAAATGTCACTCACAAAAATCATCAGAGCAACTTTCCTGTCCTGTACAGACAGTAAATATTTATGACTAATCCGTTTTGACTTCATTCAGGCTAAAGGTTATATGTGAATTTGCATAATCAGAAGCACGGCCAAGTGGATGCATTGACGATGTTTGCCAGGAGGCTAAAAGGCCGCTTCAGCTCTGACTTGGTTGTTCAGCATTTCCAATATGGCGCCCACATCTGTTGGAGTTTACAGCTACTACTCAGAAACCAATAGGTGACAATGAAGAGGCGACTTACAGGGATATTCTGGCGTAAAATTAATATAGGGTCAAACACTGTAACACCGAGTTAAACACTCACTAGAGAGATGAATGTTGCCGACCGCTTGCTTCTCTAGTTATACCAACTTTAGTAACGACCGCACGATAGCAGTACACAGCAGTCTGAGGAGCCATAAACAAACCTCAACCAAAACGTCACTCTATAGCCACAAATAATGCTCAGAACAGCACCTAACTTCATCAACAGTACATATAGGGTCCTAACCATAGTACTAGCCACTGAACATTTTTTAACTTTGCCTAATTTCTTTAGCAAAGAGACTAATCACAACTCACCTACTCTCTTCTAGCAGCCGCTTGTTTATATGAATATGGTGATTATTACTCCAAGGAAATGATAAAGAAATGAATCACCCCGCTGTAGTCCATAATGGACTGGCCTAGGTCTCGCTACAAACAAGCAGCTGCTGGAAGAGAGGAGGTGAGTTGAGTTTAGTCTCTTTGCTAAAGAAATTAGTCAAAGTTAAAAAGATGTTTGGTGGCTAGTGCTGTGGCTAGGACCCTATATTTACTGTTGATGAAGTTGCTGTTCTGAGCATTATTTGTGACTATAGAGTGGCGTTTTCATTCAGGTTAGTGTGTGACTCCTCAGACTGCTGTGTATTGCTATCTTGCGATCGTTACTAAAGTTGGTATAGCTAGAGAAGCAAGTGGTCAGCAACATTCATTTCTCGAGGGAGTGTCTAACTCGGTGCTATGGTGTGTTTGACCCTGAATTAATTTTACGCCGCAATATCCCTTTAAATGCTTTATACAGTCAAAGTTTAAAACACCAAAGTCAGACAAGATCAAACTGTCAGCTCATGAAAAATTGCAGATCAGTGCTTTGTTGTTTTGAATTAAAAATACAGTTTTAAAGGAGCCTAGAGGCTGTCAAAAGAGACATGTCTGTTTTATAAAACCAGGAATTTCAGTGGACATATTTTCTCAGAGGGACACCAGTGCAGGGGTTGTGTTGCAGCGAGTTGACTCCTGATTTATCGGTTGCTGCTGGGACTGAATGAACTGGAAAATAACCACTTTTTCACATTTTTGTTTACTGGAAAAAGTGAAATTTTTTCATTCTTGATTATGAAGAGTGGAAACACATTAACATGTCTCTGTCAGGTGTGTTTGTCTCCGCTTATTCTCCACACTTTTGTCCTGAATTTGTCTCCCATCTGTAAGTAATCATGAAGATCAGGAGGTGAGCGAACAGAAGTTTATCCTGCTGAGTCTGAGCTGAGTAAACTGTGACCATCCCACTCCCTCACCGCGTGACGCCTTTAATCCACGGCTGTTTGCCAACACAAAGACAACAGGACAGAAGGGACAGGGCTGGTTTTCTTCTGTTTGGGAGTTTCGGTCTGGATGGAAAATTACCTGATAACACTTCTGCGTCTCAAGTGTTTCAAAACTCATTCCCTTGTTTGGGGATAAGGCTTTCATCACTCACTTCCTGGACTTTGTAGACCCCATTTTGGAGACTCCCCTCCCAAGAACCGATTCATGTAACTGATGTGTTTGCATGAAACATACACACACATGTTCTTCAGAAGGGCACAGTGCTTACATGTAATCCCGTGTGTTTACATTACCACATGATTTCTGCCCCTCTTGTTTTTTTCGTTTCCACTGAAACCACAGGGCTTTAAATACTTTATATACATCCACGGAGTTAAATATCCAGCCGGCTGAAATATTACTGAGGTTCAAATATAGCCTGAAGACATGTGTGGTCTCCAGCCGCAGCCTTTTAGCTCCTTAAAGAGGCCTAAAATCTACACACAGCTCATTTAACACATTTTCTTTCCCGATAAATCCCTTCCTGAGCGACTTCTGGTGAGAGAGGTTTGACTTTAAGACCTAGCGCCAGTTTATTTTGACTCTAAAGTGACTGCTGGATGTTTTTCATCTAAATATAAGACCTAACCTTTAGACTATACACATGAAGTGGATGTAGACACAGGAAGCATTTTAAACCTGCTTTTCTTTTAATGGCCTACAGAGGGCAACTCCAAAGAAGGAGTCTGGTTGCATAGGAAGGTATTAAAAAATTTAGCTTGATTTATTACTTTAGTTGACTTTCCAAAAGAGTTTATGTCTGTTGCAAATTTTACGATACAACATGATGCTTTTTTCATGGGTTATCCCTCAATGTGGAGCTAAATAGACAACAACAACAACCCAGACCACAGAAACTCACTACAAGAGAATAATTGCGCAAAGCATGTCCAGCATTTGACCCGACTAGAAAGTGATGACCAGCAGGGTTCGGAATTAACACCCGCCAACCCATCAAATGCGGGTTAAAATTCCCATTGGTGGGTGTTAATAAAAACTTACTCGCCAGTTTGGCCGGTGATGCATGAGGCAATGGTGTCGGTCAGATATTCTCTACTTAGGTTCTGCTCTTGGTCATTTGTCCCCTTGGCAGTAATTCCTACATTTCCCATAAATACAATGCCGAAATGCTACATAATGACGTTTCCTGGCTGTGCGAATGCAGGTATTTCCCGCTACAGTGCAGTCTACAGTGGAACCAGCGCAAGTAACAAACAAAGGGAGAGCAAGGAGTTTTGTGAAAAACAGCAGAGCTTAAGCTTAGCTAGAGTAAAAATCAACTAAATGCGGCGGTGTTGAACTCAGGACAAATGAGGTTTAGCAAGAAGAGTGAGGATGGAGGAGATGAGGATATCGGCAACAGAGCATGCGAACAAAAAACGAACAAAAAAACACACTGTCTGTGTTTATTTTGTTTTATGTGCTGAAGTTTGTGCGTTTTTCCTGCCAACAATTTTAATAAAATGATCAAATGCACTCAATAGCACTCATAATTTTTTTTTGCTAGTGGGAATTCTGATTGGTTGGTTAGGGTTATGGGGTTAGGGTTAAAATCACTGACCAGCCACATTGACTGGTGATCAAAAAAGTTTATTTAGACCCCTGATGACCAGAGCGCTAAACTGGAGGCAGCGCCCAGCTAAAGATGCCAGTCCAGTAGGTGGCAGTGATGTGAACTCAGTGTGGCGTTTGAGCAGATGATGTCCCAAAGTGGCCACTTTAAACGTGTCCCTAATCATTGGTTAAAAACTGTTGGGTGAGTTACATTTAGCTCCTCCTCCTCATTTTCATTAGATATTTTGCGTGTCTAAAACTTCATGTAGGAGCTTTTAACGGGGATTCGATCTGACTTTAACTCTTCTTGAAATACAAGACTCGTGGAGGCCCTGAATTCAACAAATGATCAAATCAAAAACTGACCCCAGCAACTGAACATTGGTTTTAATTCAAACTTAAATCACTTAACATGTGTCCCTTCACAGATGGCGCCCAGAGGAGCTGAATCTCGCCCTGCCCGAGTTTACGAAGAGATTGACCGTCAGTACCCCACACAGCCCAGGTGAGTCCACTTTCTTTGTTTCTTTTTTTTTGTCCCACAGTGCAGGAAATGAACGGATAACTCCCCCCCCCCCCCCTCTCTCTTCACTCCCTTTGTGTGTCCCCTCACTCTCTCTGACACACACACTCACTCACACAGAGCACAGACTAATCCTCTTTGGAGCTTATAATTAAATCTGGAGTGTTTGCCTTGGGAGTGTCTACTCATCCCAGGAATAGGAGCGTTCAGCTCTCTGGAGATCAGGCACACACACACTCACACACACTCATAGAGGATGGTTGGCTTTATAAAGGATGTATAACCTCTAGTGTGAGTCGGATGAAACTCCACATGCTCTTTCTATTTATTTATTCAAACTATCCGCTCATCAAATTAGGCGCACATGTATACAAATACCTCTATATGAGTGTCCTCCACAGCTCACAAACATCGAAGCAGAATATTACCTGAGTATATTACCTGCAATGTAAGCGGCCCCACAGCTAAGTGGAGCGTGGAGTGGCGAGGAGAGTGAGTGGAGGAGAATGAGGGAAAAGAGAGGACACCGGGATGGAGAGAGAGGAAGAAAGTGAGAAAAAGAGAACAGTCATTTCACGGGTTATTGCCCCTCCTGATATGACAGGCACCACGGAGCGCACACATCATGAGGGCTCAGGCGGGAGGAGACGATCCCAGAGTCTGGGAGAGAGACAGGGGGGACATGACGGAGCAGCAGAGGGACGAAGAGTTTAGCCGACTGTGACTGTGGAGACAGACCTAAATGGAGACAAACAGACTGAGGGAGACTTTCAGGACCTTTGACAGCTCAGTCCGAACCATGCAAACCCCACACAGAACAGAGGAAAGCCGATACTCTTTACTTAGGGGTACTTTCTCTGCTGTGAAAGAGAGGCACCTCCAGAATATTGAAAATCCTCTGAAACATTCATATATAGAGAGAAATTTAAGTTAAAACTTGCATTTTTAGAGTTAAAGTGATGACTCTGTTTTTTTTATTGGACAGACACCCTGAGAATGAAAACCCTTTATTTTCATTTCTCAGCTGCAACTCGCTGGTTTCCTTCAGGACAATCACTCTGAGGTGTATAATATGACAGAGTTTTTACTGGAAAGTTTGTCCTGCCTGGGAGTCAGAAAAATGTTGGAACATTGACCCAAAAATCAACAAAGTGGAAACTGTAGAGATGTCACAAATTGAGCAGGGTGCTAGCTCAGGCATGTTGGGGAGTTGAGGAGTATACTTAGCCATACCACCAAGTATTTTTTATCGCATGCTGTTAGTAGGTCTTTTGACTTTAAGTAAGTTTGACTTTTTGAAGAGAAGCAACATTTCCACATCAAACAACCATTTGTCAGTGGTTAGTAAGTCAAAGAGCAGCAACAGTAAGGCTTAAACTCACTGAATTAGCTTTAAGAAACTCTTCATTTCAATTGCAGTTCGATGGGGAATTGTCTGAATAAAACACAGTCTGTCTGATTCAACCAAACACAACGATACAGTCTGAGGATAAACAGTGTGAATCTGGTTCACCAAAAGGGGCTCAACTAAGAGAGGTCGCTCCACCAGCCTTTTGTCCTCCTAGAGGGTCGGCGTCCTCATGTCTGTGCTGGTTACATGACGCTCTAGCTGAGCGGTATTATGCTAGTTGACCAGACATAGCCTATACAGCTCTGTTTATTTTGAATTATTACCTCCGCCAAGGAGGTTATGTTTTTGGTAGCGTTGGTTTGTTTGTTTGTCTGTTAGCAACTTTACGGAGAAAGTAACAGATGGATTGACCTGAAATTTTCACCAGAGGTGCGTCGGCACAGTGGTGTAGATAGGCGGCACAGTGGTGTAGTGGTTAGCACTGTCGCCTCACAGCCAGAAGGTCCTGGCTTCGAATCCTGGTGAGGGCATTTCTTGTTTAAGGGGGGACATGAGCTGCTTGGCGGAGGTCTGCGCTCTCCGAGTGCTTTTCTAGTATTTGTAGGTATTTTTCCCTTCATGACTCTTATTTCCTCTTGGTTTTTTTTTTTTTGTAACTTTAAGATCAAATAACTACAAATCAAATCAAAAAACAAATACTGATCAGTTGCAAGTCTTCTGCACTTACGTTGTTTTAATTTTTAAGCAGCTCACTTACAATAAATTAAGCTTCCCATTCTTCTCAAAGTTCTATTTCTTATAAAATAAAAAGAATTACAGCAGCTTCAAGCTCAAAGGAGGAGTATTTGAAGCATATGAAGTGATGACATTAGAGTTTTCTAACTGTTGCAGACAGTAGACGTTATATTCTGTAGCTTCTGTGATCAAACGTGAAGATAAAGAGCCTTGTTCAGAGATCTTTATAACCTCCAGAAATATTCTCATTGTTATGAAACTGTTGTGTATCTCCTCTTTGAAGTATTTTTAGGCCCAAACCCTAAACCCATAGGACATCATTCATTTGAAATGCATGCGGTGGTGTTAACATGCTGCCTGGGACACTTCCTCGGCAGCACAGCCACTAAAGTGCCGGGTAGAGTTTAAACACCATTCAAACTCATATGTTTGGTGTTCTTGTCTCTGATGTCCCTGTTAAGATAAATCACAACTCCTCCGACTCCTCCGCCTCAGCGTAAATACAGAGGCGAGAGGAAGGAGGAGGAGGAGGAGGGGACGCAAATATATTCCCGTAATGTTTTTTTTTTTTTTTTTTTTTTTTCCATGGGAGGAAAAAACAGGAGAAAGAGCGAGCAGACACAGTGGTGAATTGAATGCATTTTTCAAAGTGGAGCTGAACTTTGTGCAAAATCCCCCCGGGGGCCGCCATTATTGAAAGCCATTTCCTCTCAAAATGAGTGCGGCTCCACCATTGGCCTGGCTCTCATTAGCATACATTTGGCCTGCCTTTGTGTGGAGCCGGCTGGGGCTGCAGCTGGAGGGGTGGGAGTGAAGGAGGTGAGTGTGAGTGAGTGTGTGTGTGCGTGCATGGGCAGAACAGGAGATGCAGCAAAGCACCTCACAGATGGGAGCATATGGAGAGAGAGTGGAGGAGAGGTAAGAGTCAGAGGGATGGCAATGAAATGGAGACAGAATTGAGGCTTTCAGGGAGACATTTGAATATTTTACTTTCAGTCTTGTGTTACTACCCTCACCGTCAATATGCTCATGCACATTTTAGCTCCCCTAATAAAGACAAGGTTTTAAATTAGCATTTTTTTCCAGAATCTTGCAGGGTTGTTATCCGCTTCCCGCCCACACTGTTGAGTAATTTTGACATTTTGTAGCCTCACCGAGTAAAACCAGGACTTTTTAACCCAAACTGTAATTTTACTCTTAAAGTTTGACACTTAGTCAGAAGAAAGGAGACGATAAGATAAAGCATATGATGTGCAAGCATGTGATTGATCATAGTTATAGTTTCCTGTGAGTTGATCAGTAAATAGGGAGAGGAAATATTCCACTCTAAGAGGTTGAAATAAAGGTTGAAATAACAGTGGAATACTTCAGCTTCTATTCTCTGTCTCTAAATATTAATAGCATTTTAACGCAGAACTACTATTCATGAGTCAATGTGAACTGTCCAGTAATTATCAGAGACAGCCATGAACAAATGTTAAGACTCTGCTCACACAAAAACATTTATGTCACCTTGCAGTATGTGAGAGTTTTTGATTGATTCCATTTAAATAAGATGGTGTTCTTTTGTGTCAAAGTCAATCGAAAATAAACATTTTTGAGGAATATTTGCTCTGTTAGTCACTGAGATCCCAAAGACTATAAAAAGACCAGATTCCCTCCTTTACAATATGCAGTAGAAGGTAAATGTAATTCTTCTCACGGTCAAGAAATAGAGTCACGCGTCAGAGTTTCCTTTACCTACTTACTTCCTTAACTGTGTTGGAAAATGTTTGTCATTGCGGTCCTGCGGCCCAAATTATGGGTTCGTTTACCCGGGTCTGTCTGGCTGTCCCTCCTCTCAAATCAAGAGTTACTGTGGACCTGAAAGACTGGCTGCCAAAGTAGAAAGGCTGATGGACGGGAAGTGGACCTCAGTCTGGGCCTTTTTGCTGAGGGCTACTGCACAGCAGCCAACAAGAGAAGCTGAAGTCTGGGAAAGCGGATTTGGAAAGAGAGCAGAAAGTGGCAATGTGGAGAGCTTTGCCCCAGGGAGGGTGATAGTGCTACTTTGGCTCAAACCTCCCTCTCCACCGGCCATTAACGGTGGGGCGCAGCTCAGCCTGCGGGTAGGCTCAATGCTTGGGGACTCACACAAATGCATGCACACACAGCCATATGGAGAACATTAACGTCATTACCAATTCAAAGCAGCAGGTCATGGGCGCGGCGACCCAGCCCCGGGTTATCCAATCAGAGCACCCTCTGACCCATTCCCCCAAGGTGATTGGATTAGGAGGCCGGGTTGGCGCGGAAACGTTGCTGGCCGGGCTGATAATTGGCTGATTAATGTGCAGCCGACGGCCAGTGATCCAGAGAGCTCAAACCAGGAACCAAACTGGCTTTATGACGCTGTGGTCACACATGGACAACGGTGATGACTTACTGAGAAGAACACTGATCATTTATGTGCAAGACAAGGTCCAGTTCCTACCTGAAGACCAAGACTCAACCCAGGGACCAGTTTGAACCTCAGTGGGATCACCGTATAGCTGTAGTTTTTGCTCATCATAGTAAGCATGAGGCAAAACATATCCCATTATCTGTCATATCAAAGCTAGGCACTTATAATAGTGACAACCCCCTTTGTATCGGGTATTTGTGCTCAGCCAATCAGATCCGAAGACCTGATGGTCTCTCTAAGGCTAAGTCACACTGTTTCCAGATCTATTTTGACTTAGAGTAAATTACAACTAATGCATATCTTCTAAATTTGCCATGTTTACTGTCTTCGGTTTTGTTTTTCAGAGTCTAAAAAAAGTCGTAAAAGCCTCAACTTTGACTTAGCAATGGCGCAAGAACCCTGTCATTGCATATTGTCCGCCTCATGTTTGGGTATGGTCACTTTGGCTCCAAAAAATAAGGTGGTTTCCAAACTAACAGCTTTAAGAAATAAGTCAGTAAACTTAAGATTGACCCCATGGTAGCTATGTTCATTTTGTACACCTAGACAGTCTTTGATTTTAAAACCACTTGGATACCTAGTGGTTGATCTGCACTTATATTTGAAATTAATTTGAAGGTTTGATTTGTTAATTTTTTTGTTTTTCAGGACCCATTGACTAGTGTCCAATGTCCATGAAAGTGGCCAACTTTTAAGGCCTAAAGCTAACCCAATTAGCAACTTCAGAATCAAGATATACCTCAGTTGGTGTTGCTGGCATCTGTGTTGTCCCCTACACAGTCTATTTTCCTGTGTACAATCCGAGCCTGATCCTACTCTAATGAACAGTATTCCTTGTACCTCAAATCAAACTGGCTAAAATCTGGTTCTGTGCTAACAGATTCTCCATGTTCAAACAGAGTTCAGTTTTTCATCAGTTGGCTTAGTTCTCATCTTTTTGCATGCGTGTTTGCAGTCGGTCATTCTGAGGAGCCTTTAAGATTTGTAATTTGAGGAAAGACCAGAGCCTGGCTGCTCTCACCAAGCACTCTCCACCACCTCCTTAAAAATCCTGGGGCAACATCTTGATCGTCCTCAGCAAGTTGAGTGTCCTCCGGTATGTGGCAAAGTGTCCCTCAAGGACTCTCATCTGACCTCCTGAAAAGTGCACACAATTACGCACTTCCTACACTTGCAGCCACTTAGGTTTCTCCACCATGTCTCAGCACATGGACCTTTTCACCCCCCAAAGGTGTCAGCTCAGGCCTTAATAAGCCAGACTGGACTCCAAAATTGAGAGACTGGATGAGTCAGCCTGAGTAAAGAGTAATCGAGTAGAGTGACATTCACTTCTTTCTTGGTTTTCTCGGTTCATCTGGTTCTCTGAAAGGGTCTATATTCACCATTTTCTGGTGAGTCCTAGTTTCACTGTGGAAAATAGACAAGAAAATAATGAGTGATATTGCAAGGTGAGATAAAAATATGAGGCATTAATTACACTTTTTGACTTAATCATCTTGAGATAAGCTCCAAAAACTTAACTATTTATTCACACTTTTTTTGTTATTCCTGCAGAGTCTTAGTTTCACTGTTAGTATACAGTGGAAAATAATGTCTAGGAAGGCTGGGTTAGACAACACTAAGGGGGTACAGTTATCATTCTGACTTAGTCATGTTGACAAAGGTTACAAAAATGTCACAATTACTTCCTTGTACACATTTCTGTTTCTAATGAGTCTCAGTTTCACTGTAAATGTAGAAAAAAGAATAATACGGCAAGATGAGACAGAAATAAAGGCATACATTTAACTTTCCTGACATAGTGATCTCTTGAAAAGAAATCCAAAAACCTAACTCAACTCCTAACACAGTTATTTTGTGTTGATAGATCTCTGTTTTACTGTAATTAGAGATTTGTGAATAATTTATAATAGGAAAGACCAAAAGAGTCCCAGTTTCAGTGTAAATATAGCAAAGTAAAAAGTGAATATTCAAGCGGGATGAGATGAAACTGAAAGGCTTACATTTAGTTTCAAAAACTAAACTCTTTCCTGCATAGTTATCTTGTGCTGGAAAGTCTCAGTTTTACTGTTAATAGAGGTATGAGTATAACAAGGCAGGGGAAGATGTTTAAATTGAACAGTCTCCCTTGGTTATACAGAAATGAAGAATAAGGCAAGATGAGGTGAAGATGAAAAGCTCACATTTCACTTTCTGAGTAATCGCAAAACAACGTAACTTCGCACAGTTATTTTGAGTCTCAGTTTCACTGTCAAAAGAGATCTTGGGATAATTCATTATAGTACGGCATGAGAAGAAAATGAACTTCTCACATTCAGCTTTCTGAGAATCCTCCTTAAACTCGGCCTTTCTGGCACAGATGGACGGTTTTCTATATTGCAGAGGTCTGTTATTGTTTTAGCGCCGTAATATTGTTACAGCCAGCGGTTCTGAGCTCTCAATGATTTCATAGCAGTTTTTCAAGGTCAGCTGAGAAATCGCTTTTTCTCTGCTCTCGCCTTGTCTTTATTAAAACAGAATCCTGCTTCTCACAGTTTCATAAGCGATCAACAGTTTCCCCACATGCTGCTGTCCAGCTGTCGAATGACTCACTTTCAAACTCAGCCCAACTCGGTTAGAGTTATTGTCTCCGTAACTCATTTAATTTCTCGGGTCCTGGTGAGCCCGGGCTTTTTTTCTTTTTAATAGTTTTATCCAACAACAGCTGCCGATGTCTTTCTCGGACCATTGGTGATTGGTTTAAAGGGTGACATGACCCAGTTTTTTATTGTTAAATCTGCACCCCAAGAGCATCTGAAGCAATGTGCGGATTATTTTCTTTGATTTCCCAAAAGGTGTCCTGACCCGTCTCTTATTTGTTGGCTCTTTTATGAAGGAAAGGGCCCTGCTGGTGTGTAGAGGTAGCTCTGTTTGTCCAGCTAACAGTATTTGGGCTCAGACAGAAGCAAATGTAATGGAATCAGCAGGAGGAAATGAAAGGGCTTTAGGCAGCTCTGACAGTGGCTCTACCTGTTTACAATAACTTCTCTTCTTCTCTTCTCTGCATTTTTCCCTGATTCCATCAATCCTCCTGTCTGCATTCTTGCATCGCTTCTGTTTATATCTCTGCTACGTCTCCTTGTATCTCGTCTTCCCACAGTCTCTCAGGTCTGTATATGGGAAAATGAAATCGTGGCTTTATAAATAAAACAAAAGATATACACTTTGAGGCCTCTGCGCTCCCCATGAGCTCTGAGAGACACACAAAGACTGTCATGTACCAGTCTGCATGACGCTCTGTCCGCAAATACAGATGGACAGGCGGATCTGTGAAGGAGTCACAGGAGTCATCTTGAATTCAAATGTTCTTTTCAGCGCAAAGAATAGACAAGAAAGGACCCAGGTGGCCCGGTCTTTGACGTCACACTCGGACTGAGAGGCTCAAACCCTGTAATCAAAAAGATAATGATGCGTTTCTGATGATGTGCTCGGGTCATTTTAAAACAAAGACTCTGTCAGACTCTTACAGATTTACAGCGAACATGATGTTAAGCAACGAGAGAGAAGGGTAACAAAAAGAGACACGGGGGGAATAAATCTTACAATTAAATGCTACAGATTTGGCAACTCATTGTCTACAAAACGGTGACACCCATATTCAACCACTTGCAGCTGAGACAGTTTCAGACTTTTAATCTTTGAAACAGCATCAGCAGAAACCAAAAAGCTTTGACGCCACTTACCAAACTGTAGCATCAAACGATATGATGTAATATGATAACATATGTCTGAATTTCTAAGAAGTTGTGACAGAAACACTTTCTATGCACTAAGCACCTTCCACCAGTGGTATACTCTGCCTCTGTTTTTGTATTTGTCGTCTGCTACTGTATTGTTATCTGTTTTTTTGTTGTTATTTTTGTTTTTTTGTTTGTTTGTTTGTTTGTTTTTTCCTCCTGTTTTTTTTTTGTTGCTTTTCTGTTTGAGGACAACGGATAGAAATTAGCCTTAGCTAACTCCGGCTGGTTTATAATGAGAATAGACATACATATTTCTCGTATCATGTCTTCTTCTCCTTGTCCATGAACTGGTACTGTCCTGTCTAAATAAATAAATAAATAAAATAAAATAAAATAAAATAAATAAGTAAATAAGAAAGAAAACGTAGTGATCAGGTAACGTCTCTGCTGCTCTCTTTCACTTTACAACAGACACTTTGGCGCGTTGTAAACACTTTTCGGACTCATAAAAAGACGACACAAAGTAACCTCTGAATGTGTCGTCGCTGTGTAAGAGCTGCACGAGTCATACTGTTTGTTTCTGAAACTGGTTAATGTTGACGACTAACGTTAGCTAGCCCAGAATTGTCTTTATACTAATGGTCGCAAGCAGCCTGGTTGGTAACTAGCTAAGCTGTTGACTTCACGTTAGCATACAAACATTAGCAGCAAACTGGGTACACCTTTGGAGAAGAAGGCAGTAAACAGCTGCCTCCCCTCATTTTGTCTTCTTCCTTTTTCTTTCCTCTTTTGATTCCCCAATTCAGGCTTTTTCGGCGGCATGATGTCTAACCCCAAAGTCCTTCAATCTGGGCTTACTCACTGATGTTACGCTTGTCGTTGGTCGCTGTCAGGCTAACTAAACCATAAAGAAAAACATGCGAGGTGCTTTCAGGGACACATTTAGATGATTTTTATTTTTTTCACCCACAATCTCAGCTGAGTCAGAGAAATTAAAATAGTCTGACTAATGAATGTGATTATTATTAGAGTGATTGAAAGGCTCATAACAACATGTTGGTCTGCCAAAAGTGTCATTATAGATGTCTTTACAAACACACTGATCCAACAGAAGCAAACAGAAATATCCATCGATGACATAAATACAAATATTCAGCAAACAGAGAAAACACAGATCATTAGAAGTGTTTGGAAAGACTTCTCATCTTTCTTTTCGTTATTGTGACATCATTTTTTTTTTCTAAGTCTCAGACCTTCAACATCCGCACCAACTAAAGGTGAATTGAGCGAATGATCATCTTGATGTTGTTATCAAACTTTTATGAAGATTTTTCAAAATGAGAAATACAAACAATGATTTACCGTCCTTAAAGCTGCGACCAAATCAGCCTCTTTAGAAAAGAATGAAAAAGCTGAAATGAAGAAATAAACCGAGAGTTTTTGGTTTTTTGGAACATTTACAAACCAGAACAATTCAAGAGTTCAATGATCTCATTTACATGTTTTTGATCTGATTAAAAATTATTTTTATTTCAGTTTCAGTTCACCAGCAGCTGACACAGTTTCAGACTTTTAATCTTTGAAACAGTTCAAGTATCCAGGAAAGAGCTCCGATGCAAAAAGGTTTATTAACGTTACATAACTTTTTTGAACATGTTACGAAGAGCCTGTGTGCTCGAAACATCATGTAACCTAATTAATCTTTCTGCATTGAAGCTCGTTCTGGTGTTGCAGACTTTTTTCCTACCTTTGTTTAATGTTTTTTGATCCAGCAACCACCCAACTTTGGTCTGCAAGGATGTGCACATTTTTTTAAATTTTTATTCTCACATTGTAAATACTTTTCAGACTCTTAAAAAGGCTACACAAAATAACCGCTGAATGTGCGATAGCTGTGTAAGAGCTGCACGAATCATTCGTGGCAGAAAACTCAAAGATTCGCTGAAATACATATTTCATTTAAGCCCCACATTGGCATGACTATCATTGATGACAGGGGAGGTTAAAGTGTTTAAATCAAATGAATTTATCAGCTGTTACAGTTCGAGCAGCTTTAGTTTTATGCAGTTTTAATAGGAATACAGGAGAGTTGAGCTCTAATGAAGTTAAAGTTCTCATTTTGTTAAGTCCTCACTCCAGAGGAAAAGAGTTTCAGTGAAATAAAGTGTCTCGTTGCACAATATTATCCCCTTTGTAAAACTGCATGTCAGGAGAGGAAAGTGGCCGCCTTGTGTTTATTGCAAACAGGAATGTGGTGCACTTCACTTGAACTTTGAGTATCTCAGAAACCGAATCAGAGTTGTTGAGAGCCTTAAAGAAATCGCATCTGTTTCTGTCATTAACTGTAACTTTGCTGCTCTCCCTTGGCACGTCTCTGTTACACGATTACTCTCCCTCATGGATCTCTGTCCAAGAGGTAAATCTGACCTTCGACCTGCATGTGATTTTTAGTGGCCTCAGGAATGTGATTTATAATGGGAGCAGCAGCTGAATGTTTTATAATGTCGTGTAAATCTCTGAAATAAACGAACCAGATTGGCAGTTATGGATAGTCGTCTAAGGAATGATATTTCAAACCTGATGAATGAGGTTTAAATGTTCCTGAGAGCGTACCTTCTCTAAGTTTACACTCCCTCTGTTTGTCCTGGTGCCTCCTGTCTCTCCTCACCCTCTCATTTCCAAAGCAGAGCTCCCACGCTGCACTCAGACCCACTTCTACCTGCTCACACTCCCCCCGTCACTGCTCACCGTTAGAGTGTAAACACGGACCCATTTAGATGAGGCACGCGCACGTAGGTGAGAGCCAATTTCCACCGCTGCTGTTGTTGTCATAGCCTGGTTTGATTAGCAGCGCTGCCTCGGCGGCCGGGGCCACGGCGGCTAATGGTTTCCTTTGCTGTGGAGCCAGTCAGGCCTGCTCTGTGTCTGCAGCACTCAGCTAGCATACCACCATTAGTGCTGTGACATATATATGTGTGTGTAAGTATGTGCAGGGTTTGGACAAGGATGAATTAAGAGAAAGCTGCAGAATGCATCATGCACTAATTAAACTGCCAGCTTGCTAAATATACTATATTTCATTTTTAAATAAACCTTTTTCCACAATAAGTAATTGACCTTAAAAACACATCCAGTAAATGGAGGCACTTGGAGCCACTCCCTCTCTCTCTAACACTGCTTTCTAACTCTGTAAATTACAACATTTGTTGCAGAAAAGAGTGCAGACACATGCATATGAATGTCTGTGCGTGGGAGGGTTTGGCAGTGAGCTGCAGCAGCTGTTTCTTGCAGAGCAATTAATCTATTTTGCATGCAGCGCAGGTCTGTTCCCCGTCAGTCGACGAACAGGTGAGCACATCACGGGCAGATGTGCTTACATATGCATCTGTATGTCGCCTTCACTCTCGCAATCAAACATTAATAAATTAAATGTGGAAAATGTAATTGAAGTGAGTGCGGTAAATGTCTGAGTGTTAGCGGTAATTATTTATGAGAGCGCATGAACAAAAGAAGACATGCGTACATATACGTTCTTTAACTTTACACTAATGCAGCAGATAACTGATAAATATATACAATGGGATACAAATGTGACTAGTGGTGACTGTTTAAGAACCTCCTGCACAAAATGCCCAAACACCAGTTTGCCGGATTTGATGTTGTATTTCCTGGAGTGATCATCATAACTGTATTTATACGCTCTTTCACCTTTTCACACATTGATGGAGTAAAAACTAGTTAATACAAAATGCGGTAGTCCCACTGTGTAAATTAACACTATGGTGGAATACCCTTCCCTCCATGTTATCAGTAAATCCATGTCTCCATGTATCCAAGAGCTGTGTATGCAGGCTCTAAACTAGTGTGTGGATGTATTAGGGTGTGTGTGTATGCATGTATGTGTGTCTTTATATTTGTCATTATTGTGTTAATTTATTTCATTGAGCAACACTAAGCCAAAAGAATTTCAATGACAAATGTTCTTTTTCAGTCTATTCTATTTCCATCTATGTTCTATTCTATTCTATTCTGTTTTAAGGTCCTTTCACACCGGGACCGTTTTCTTTACATGCGATTATTCCGGATGTATATATGTTTTTTATCCTTTCAATACAAGCGTTCACATCAGCAACGTTTTCCCATCCTGCGATATTGCTGCATTATTTTTTCATATCACGGCCGATTTTTCTAAAGTTTCACATACTGTGTGTCCACTTCTGACCAATCAGATTGCGTGTTGTTGCAACGTCTGATTCACCAGTTTATCCAACATGGTCGACCAGCTGATTGTTTATGTGTTGGAGAACAGAGTACTTTTTGATAAAAGACACAAATATTACAAAGATAAGGACCTGAAGGACAACTTGTGTAGAGTCATAGACTGTATATAGAATTGACAGTGTCTGCTGTTGTGTCAGTCTTCTCGTTTCCACCCGGGACGCGTCTTTTTCCCCCCAGAAAGTCGCAAAATCAGATCGGCCCTGATGTGCATAGTCAGGCGCGTCAAAATTCTCCGAAGAATATTTCATAATTTTGCGTTCTATATTCGTGTCGGCCCCGGTGTGTAAGAACCTTTATTCAGTTTTATACTGTTCTTTTCTGTTCTTTGTTCTGTTCTTATGTGTTCTATTATGTTCTACTCTGTTTCATTCTATATTGCTCTGCTTTGCTTCTTTCTCTTTTGATGTTTTAATGTATTCTGTCTATCACCTTTTTAGCCTATACTAGCCTGTTTTACTCTTTTCAATTCTATTCTATTCTGTATTAGTCTAGTTTAGTCTATAATGTCCTGTCAAATTCTGTGCTGCTCTTTCAAACACTGATCCGTTCAACTCTATTTTTCTATTCTACTCTACTTTCTGATTTATAATAATTAATCCAATTCTTGTATGTTGTATTCTACTCTATTTTATTCTATTCTATTCTCAATACAAATATTCTATTCTGTTCTGTTATATCTGTTATATCTCCTCTGTTTAATCCTATCCTATTCAATTTAGTTATATATTTTTTTATTTACATTTGCTCTCTTTCATTTATTTTTGTTTTGCTCCATCTGTCTGTTCTATTCTATTCTATTCCATTATAATCTATAGAAATCCATTAATATAAATGATTTTCTGCTCTGTTATATTCTACCTTGTTGGGTTCTATTGCATTTTATTTTTATGAGTCTATTGTATTCTATCCCACTGTGAGAAACCATCAGTATTAAACCATCTTCATTCATTAACAGTCACACACCTCTGACTCTGACACCAGGAGCAGTTTGAGGTTCAGCGTCTTACCCAGGGGACACTTTGATACATAGTCCTCTTATTAAAGACGATGGACTGTAACACTGAGCCACAGCCGCCTCACTGATATGAGTTTGCAGGGATGATAACGCTGATTACACACACTCAAAGGTCCTCTGCATCTCAGGCATCAAGCAGTGCACTATGGGAAATATAGTCTAGGTGTTGTTACGAATGAGAACCTGTGATATGGAGAGGACAGGAGAAGGTGCTGGCAGCAAGTCAGGAGTCCTTTAACGCCAGAAGGTAAAATTTAGACATGGTGGAGCCAACCCGCCCACGTAAATCTCTGCATATTCTACATGTCATGTTTATGAACGCAGGCAGAAAAATAAGTCTACAAATTTTTAAAGAAAAAGAAGAAAATCAGTTAAGTTAGGACTCTCGGCTGTTTTCCAGCTGTTTGGGTCTGGGGTCATTTGGGGGACCAGGATGCAGAGTGTGTGTTTATGAGTGTGTGTATGTGTGTAGGGGGGGTGTAATAAGGAGTTACAGAGGGAGGGGGGTCACTAATTTCTTCCTTCCGTTTCCGTGGGGCAGGTGCAGAATAACCCCCATCATCCCCCATGCTGCCACCATACACAAATTCTTCACTGTCACACACAGGGAGCTCAAAACACACACACACACACATTTACACACACACACACACCTCACAGATGAGTATGTAATCATATACTCTCTCTGCACACATTCACAAAATTAAATATGGATGTGATATTCAGTCTGTCATTTGCTCTCTCTCTCTCTCTCTCACCCCCTCTCTCTCTCTCCCACATACACACACACTCACACACACACACACAGAGGGTGGTGGGAGTGTGGAACATGGTGCTGATGTTCCTGAAGTGTGAGTCAGATGTATTACACGGCGTGTCATTACAGCTTTCCACTCTCGCCGGTCCCTGTGGTTCCCATCACACCCTGCTCTGTTGCTCCATATAAACCTCAGAGGGACCGAAAAGAGTGTGTGTGTGAGTGTGGGTTTAAGATTGTGTGTCCGTATATATCTCCCTGCCCCACTCTCAATCTAGTCTTTATTTTCCGTCTGTCTCTCTTTCTTTTTACTTTGTAGTCCTGATTTGTGTAATTTCCTGATAAAACAGCGGCAAAGACTTTTAATTTTGGTCGAGTTTGACGCCCCCTTTGGACAAAAGTGGTACAACAGGTCTTGTAATAAAAAATCAAAATCGTTTTGCTCTCTGTCTTTGCAGCTTAAGAATGAAAGTCAACTGATTAAGATAATGAAGCAAACTAGATACACTGCAAATCAGAAATTTAGAGACTGAATGTTCAGCCACAAAAAAAGCTGTTCCCAGTTAAGATAATCGTTAATTACAAAAGAGACAATAGTTTTTTTATGTGAACAAACCACTGAAAAGTGCTGATGAGTTTCTGTTCAAAACAACAAATTAGGGAACCAAATTGAGGACTCCAGAGTTCAGAGAAGTCTCATGTTCTTCCAAGGTTGTGCAAAACACTGAAATAAAATCCAAGTGGAAGTGCAGACTGTCATTGAACAGTGTTTAGTTTGTTTTTCGAAATATTTCAACCCTTTTTGTTTTAATTTAGATGATGAAGGTTTGTAGTTCATGATCAAATCCTGAATATTGTATGAGTATTTCCTGAGGTAACTAAGGAAAAACATATTCTCCACAGTGTCAGATCTGGACAGTTAGTGGGCCAGTAAAGCACAATGAGAAGAGGTGAGGTGAGGTGAGATGAGATGAGATGAAATGAAATCAGATAAAATAAGATGAGATGAAATGCGATGACATGAGATGAGATGAAATGAGATGAGATAAAATGAGATGAGATGAAATGAGATGAGATGAAATGAGATGAGATGAAATTAGGGCTGCAACGATTAGTCAACATAATAGATTACGTCGACACGACAAATTCATCGACACGAAAACGAAGCGTCGACACGTCGTGTTATTGTTGTTAAGAGTCACATGCCGGCGCCTCATGCTCATCTATAACTGCAGTGCACTACAGGATGTGTTGGGGGCAGTAGCGCTCGCTGTTTACATCCCGTGAGCAAACACAGAAGAAGAGTGCACACATTATGGCAGAACAAACTGAAAAAGACGCTCCAAGACTGCGACCCAAAACTTCAAAAGTTTGGGAACATTTTACGGAGAACCAACCAAAAAAACACATCGATCAAAGCTCAGCTTTCTTACCATGGCAGCACCACGGCGATGCATGAGCACCTGAAACGCCGACACCCCGGAAATAGGTGTTTATAAATAAAGAGGATAGTGATTAATCGTGATTAGTTGGACGACTAGTCGACAAAAAAATAATCGTTAGTTGCAGCACTAGATGAAATGAGATAAAATGAGATGAGATGAGATGACCCAACATGGCGCAACATGAAAACATGAACATATTCATGCCCAAGTTAATGTACATATTGATAAATATTAATGCCTTTCTTTCCTGTTTCCACTTGAATATTAAGTATATTGAGCTTTTTATAAAATCTGGTTTATTGATATGTACTTATACCTTTCTAACTGAACACAAGAACTGAATCTTTTAACAGCAGTGATACAAATATGACACAAGCTCAGTGTTGCAACAAAAGTTTCCTAATGAGGCACAAAGTGAAGTCGTGACAGAAGTTTATAGTTTATGACGTTGGCTGGACACTAAAAAGAAGTGCTGCTCCCTGATTGGTGCGGCAGGTCTGCAGTCAAACACAAAGGGAGGGATGCAAAACTCTTACTGACTTCTTAACTTTGAGGGAAATGATTCAGACTAAGTCAGTCAGTCCTATTATAGCTTAGTCAACATTATAACTTTAGTGATAACACAGCAACGACACAAAAACAGTTCAAATACAACGACAGAGAAATAACAACCGACCAAATCCTAACTCAGTCTTCAAGCTCTTTATATTCTTCTTCTTCTTTGACGCTGATTCAAACCTGTCTATTTATTTCAGCATCGCTCGGGCTATCATCTCATTTGCATAAAGTTTATTTATTTTATTTTTATTTTGACATTTCAAAAGTGTGTGTGTGTGATATTCTCCTGACAGCTGAATGAAAACACACCTTCAGTCTATGTGCGTTTGGTTGTCATGAGCTCCTTTCAAGCAGGATTAGCATGGTTGGCGGAGCTCCTTTAATTGTCATCAACTGCTGGTTTACGGCGGCGGGATTCTGCCATGTTTGGCGCGTTTCTTGATAATGAGAGCGACAACTCCAGAGGGAATTTTCTACCTAAACTCAAACTCACATGTTCAGATTTAAGACAACAACATCAGCTTTTTTCCACTTTTTACTCTTTCCTTTCTCGGGCCTCTTGTTTGGTCTTGAAGTTACATAAGTTCAGGAGTAAACAAATCTCATTCAGAATACACAAACACAACCGTGCGCTCTTCCCCTGGCTCGCTCTTCCTCATCGAGTCACACACTCGTGCTGGGAATGTTTTATTTGGATCTGCTGAATTACATCCAAATTTATGGGAGATTTCAGATTTTGTATACAATCCACACGGCGAAGACAACACACGCAGCTCGAGCGCAATCGCTTCCCTCCATCTCCAAACCTTGCTGAAACCAGCTGCGTGACCCCGCCATGAGGGACTCTCTGCGGATCAGTGAGGCCCGTGGACCCCCTAATCCCCCCAGCTGTTTGGCAGGACACACACACAAATGCTTATTGTTACATTTTCCGCACTAACTCCTCATGTTTGTCTATTAATATTGGATATTTTGCATTTAAATCTAGCGGAAGAATAAACAAATAATCACATTTGCATCGATTTTAAAAAATTGGTGCGTGCTTCTTTTACGCTTCTCCTGCAAACTTCTTTAAACTTCTGCACATTCACCTTACGGCGAAAACATAACTACTCCCATATGAGCAGACAAAAGGCAACCCTACACGCAGAATGCATGCATCCATGTCATGCGAGGGTCAAAGGTCACCCAGATCTGTGTCCCATGGCGCTGCAGGAATTTATCCCGTTTCATTAATCACCGATCCATCCAGAAAAAACGGACAAAAGATGTAATGATTCCCCTCTCCGCGGTGCACAGGATCCTTCCAGCTGTAAAGCTTTTCTCTTCATGTTAATTTATCAGCACTTTGCTCCGATTATTACCTCCGAGGAGCTATTTTTAGCTCTGCTGATGAGAAGAGGAGGTAAAACTGTAACCGAGGCATTCAAATAACCGAGTGTTTAAAGGAGAGATGAAGAGAAGAGGTCACGAGGCGACGGAGAGGAGGAGAGGAAGATGAATATTCAAGAAGAGGACATTGAAGGAAAGCGATGAGAGAAGCTGGTGGAGGATCTTGGGTGGCCCTGAGACGGTTTAGGACCCAGGTGTTCCTCTTCCTCTTCTCCTCTATCAGTCTATCCTTCTTTCTTCCCGTCTCTCTGCCTCCCCTGGTGGCCTTCAGCGTTTAATCTGGATTAATGAGGAAGCTGACCTTCGTCTCTCTGCTCGCTGAGCTTTACATGGAGGAATATCTCTCTGCACATCTGCTCCTTCCTCTGCATGTCTTCATTTCGACTCTTCCTTTTTTCCTCTCCTCTTATCTTTCCTGTCTCGCTTCCTTTCCTCCTCCTTTCCTTATCTGCGGCCTTGAACGTGCACGTGCGTGTGTGTTTGTGTGTGTTCGGTCCGTCTCTTGCTGACTGACAGGGCGGTGCTGTTCATTCCTGAGACCACCTGTGTTTCCTGTGTCCGCTGTGTTTGGGTGGTCAGGCCTCTGTAACGCACCAAAAACACACACACACACACTTAAAGAAATCCACATCAACACAGTCCCAGAATATCCTCAAGGGAAGCCCGCTCACACACACACACACACACAGACACACACACACACTGGAGCTGTGTGCGACCTAATCTGTGGTGAGTGAGTC
Organism: Xyrichtys novacula; assembly: GCA_962446985.1. NCBI lineage: Eukaryota > Metazoa > Chordata > Actinopteri > Labriformes > Labridae > Xyrichtys > Xyrichtys novacula. The sequence goes on from OY660887.1 coordinate 3,057,951, forward strand.
GTTCTAATTTGCCAGTCAACAGGTGCTGAGCTGGTCTCCAGGGAGCGGACAGAGGAGATGCAGGGATAATGTTGCAGAACAAGAGGGAGGCTCTAAGCTCGGGGGGCTTCTGTATAATAACTACAGTCAGAGCTTTTGTTGATGTGGGGGGGGGTGTCTAAATATATTTGGCCGTCCTCCACCGCTGAGTGATGTAGGAAAGTTTAAACAGCTAATGAAAGCTTGAACAGTGACAGTTTATGATAAAATGTGTGTTTACGTGCGCTTAAATTACCGGGTAACTTACTTTTGGGGGGATTTTCTTAGTGTTATGTAAACAAGAAAGGGTGTTAAATGGATCCAAGACTTTAAAAAAGTAGGTTCCTCTCCCTCTTTATCTCATCTTTTTTCCAAAACCAAAGAAATATACCTGCATGTGTTTTTTCTTCTTTCGATCAGCTCAAAGTCCTTTTGAGTGTCCTGAGTATCCCCAACAAAATCATGTTAGTCTAGTTTGGTAACACTTTATCTTAAGGTCTGAATAAGTAACATTGATTAACAGTTGATAAGCCACTGAAAGGAGCTTTAAAATATTAATTAAGCGTTAATAAGTGTTAATAAAAGCCTCATTTTGCACATTTATCGTTGCTTGTTAGACACAAGCTCGAAGAAACGTGTGAATGTTTGTGTGTTTATTAATTTACACGTTACACTTGTAACAATTTCAGCGTAACAGCTTTTCAAAGGTAATAATCTGTTTATTCATATTAACATAACTGTATTAATGTTATTAAAACTATAACATATTTTATCACTTGGATACTCCCTTTTTGAAGCTAAGTGTATCATGACAGCTTAAAGACCGCTTGTGATTAAAGGTCCTTTCACACCAAGACCGTTTTTTTCGTGCAATTATTCGGGCTTGATGTGTATAGTCAGGCGCGTCAAAATTCGCCTTTGAATATTTCGTGATTTTGCGTTCTATATTCGTGTCGGCCCCGGTGTGTAAGGACCTTGAATGTGAATAAAGTACCTATGTAGATCAGCTGTTACTTCTAATTCCATAAGAATGAGAATAAGCTATAGGCTATAGGTTGTGCATATATGGTCAGCCTTGGGGAAAACCATTGTAGACTTTATCAGACTTTTAAAGGTCTGTTATCATCAGACACTACGCTCAACAGTGTTATATTCCTGTCCACTGTCAGCTGTTTAATGTCTCTAAAGCACTGGTAAACAAAATCTCCAAATCAGCCTGATTACCCTGCCTCAGTTGGACCTAATCTGAGTCACTTGATTCTGGATGATCACTGTATCCCTGCATCTTTTATCCGTCTGACGCTGTATTTGTGAGTAACGGCAGACCTCAGCTTGACAGATACAGTAAATGGCATCTGGCATCTTTGAAAGTCTAGACCTGGAATATAAAACAATCACATTTCTTCTGATGTGGTTAAACTCTAATGCGCTTATATTCAGGCCATTACGGTACTTGTAGTAAATGGGGTATTCTCTTTATCTTTGTAGAAGTCTCAAATGTGTTGCAGAAACTTCTTGTATAATTTCTATCAATTCTGTTCACTTGAATTCAATTAAATATAAAGTAATTATAAATACTGATTTAAATACTTTTATTTAAAAAAAAGTTGAAATGACAGATTTACAAAATACTTTTTAACCTGCAGGATACTTTCTTTCAAAATTCACAATCTGCAACTTCAAAAAGATTTGTTGCTTCCGTATTTTTCGCACTATAAGGCGCACTTAAAATCCTTTTGGCTTGTCGGAGCACGGCAGCTACCGTGGCCTCGCAGAGTTATTGAATGAGTTCAATAAAGTTTGACTTATAATCAGGTGCGTCTTACAGTGCGAAAAATACGGTAATGCAGGCTCCCCTACCGTAAAACTTCTAATATAGGCCCATCCTAATTAAAAGCAGGGTCTCTTTTTGCTGCAGGGGATGGCTGCACATTTTAACCAATAAAAGCAGGCCTCAGTTAGAAGCCAGTATGTATTTTTTATCAGAGGTAGACCAGCAACTCCTGTGTTCTGGAAGGTGGTTTACATTAGCATTTTCAAAACTCGAATGAGTCATGTCATAAGGACCCAGATTTTTAAAAAAATACTGTAATTCTCCTTTAATGTGGAGTCTAAACTTATCTCTAAGATGTGAACAGAGCCGCTGCAGATCAACACTTTTAAAAATAGTCGAGTTTCCCTTCCAGTCGAGCCAATAAAGATCTTTCTCTGAGATTTGTTTCTTACTCGACGTGTGTGTCACTCAGCGCTGGAAACAGCTCATAAGATGGAAAACATTTGAATGGGTCTGTGAAAGGTGAGCAGCCTCCCCTCTTTTATTTCCTCCCCTCTTTATCTCCCCCTCTCTCTCTCTCTCTCCCTCTCTCTCTCCTGTCTCATCTCTTCCTCTCCTCCTCCCCGTCTCCCCCCTCCCCGAGTCCGGCGTGTCGCCTTTCTCGGGGGTTTAGCCCCTAATCACCCGGAGCTAGTGGGAGGGAACCGGAGACTTCCAGCTGGCTGCCTCGTTACTGCAGACCCCTGAGACTCACACACACACACACACACACACACACACACACACACACACACACACACACACACACACACACACACACACACAAACATTCCTCCACACACTAGCCAAACACACACTCACCCCTCATATATGCTTACCAAGGCATTTGCTGTTATCTCTTGGCATCTCTCCATCCACGTCTCCCCCACAACTCGATCCCGCCAAGGCCACGTAAACTGAATAACAGGAGGGGGCTTACAGTGAGGAGGGGGACTCTGTCACTTCAGACCAGTTTAAACCAGTATTAAAAGTTGGCTCTCCTGATACTTTCTGCACCTTTATACATTTTTATGGTATTTCCTGTGTCGGACAGGTATATAGGTATCAAATATTGTTTCTTGTAGCGTATCTTTCTCTGTCTACCTTCGACATGGGGAGATGCTGATATGTTTTCAGTCAAATCAAAGTCTTACCTGTCTTATTTGTGATGCTTTTGCCTGATTTGCTTTGAAGCACTCTTTGTGTATATGCAGTTTAAGTGTGATTGGATTATTCACGATTTGCTTCTGGATTTTTTTGTCTTTTTTTACGATTGCCGCAGCCGTAACTGTCTGATCTTGCAGCAGCTTTATTAAATGGTACATTGCAAGTTGCATGCAAGCAGAGATACAAGTATTTATAATGAGATTCTATGTTTTACTCTTAATTCTGTGTTTTTGATGTATTTAATTCCCCGTTTACACTTTCATTCAGCAAAACACTCTTTTCTTCTCCCGTTCAGGAGGGATCCCTATGATTACCCCACCCACTCCAGACCAGCACCCCAGTACCAGGACGTCGCCAACCGTCTGCCGCTCCCCCAGCAGGCCCCCAACAGCACCCACTACTACCCCTCATCCCAGCAGCAACACCGTGCCGCTCTGAGGCAGGACATCCCGCCTTCACCTGCAGCCGACCGCAGAGGGCGACAGTACTATGAAGCCGCAGGAGGGCGGGGAGGAGGAGGAGGAGGAGGAGACAGGTACCGACAGGCCAGTCCTGGACGCTACATCAGCCCCGATCGCTACGGTTACGGAGATGAACGACAGCCTGACCCACGAAGGAAAAACCCCATGATAGGTGCAGTTTGAGGTCCCGCTGAGTAGAAATAAAGCCAGATCCATGAGTTCAGAGTATTTTCAGACCAGATTCAGGTGCTCGGAGTATTTCCAGCTGTCACCTCGGCGGCTTCTGTGTTAATTTATCTGATCAGACGCTCCCTGAGAGGCTAAATGAGGCTCATTTTCTGGGGTAAGGTTAGATTTAATAAGCTGGAGACTCGTGTGTACATACAGAATCAGCTGCCTGTGTATATTTGCTAATGCGCCACCAGGCTCTTATTTTGACAGGCTTTTATAATGAAGAATTCTTATTAAATTAAGGGTGTGTACTCTATCTATATGAACTTAATTTAAACTTTATGTATAGATTCACTCTTTCCCTGCAGAAAGGGCAGAGAGGTAGTGCTGACTCGCAGGTTTTTGACAGGAAGTGTCAGGGACTCACCTTGACCAGCGGGGGGAGAAGAGTCCGCAAACAGGAAAAGGAAGTCACACCCCTTCAAAGTATCTTCTCGTCCTTGATGTTTTGTCTGTTTGACTTCCTCTACATCCTGCGATCAGTCTTTGTTATTTTGTGTAGTTTTTGCCTTTGATTATTACGACGAGGATTATGGATTTATTGTATATTTGTGAAGCTAATAAATCATTAATTGTTTATAAAGATGGACGACGTGTCAGCAGCTCCTAAAAAAGACTCCAAAATGCTCCCAGTTAGCTGATGTAGCTGCAGCTTCCTCCAATAAAAGTCTGACTGTGATGCTGTTTTCCTAAATTAACAAGAAAATTGTAGAAAAATATAAAAACATTTTAAAATCTGCAGTTTTTCTGAATTAACTAAGACACCGGTATCCCCAAATCTTCATGGATACTCTTCTTTGGGCCACAGAAGGATGTGGTTGGGTTTAAGACACTGGGATAAACTCATGTCTTAGTTTTTCTTTTGCATTTCTCATGTAAATACACACATATATTCAATATTCACTCCTCTTTTTTTTTGGTTTATTTCCGATATTAATATTAAACGCTTAAAATACTGGATATGCTATCTGTCGAGGGCAACTAAGGTGCAGGAATCCTGTGTATTTTGAAAAACGGTGCAGATTTTTATTTTTCTCTAAAAACAATTTTCTTGTTAATTAAAAGAAAAAAAAAAAGTTTTTTTTCTCACTAAGTGCAACAGGCCTCCATACAGAAGTTTAAGTTTAATGACTTTAAATGGAGACTTTGCGTGTTAAATATTGAAACTCCAATCAGAGGTTAACTTCCTACTGAGCATGCACCAACAGAGGTCTAACTGTGCACATGCAGAGCTACAAAATTAAAATACCTGGATTAACTCCTAGCTACAAGTGAAACACGCAAAGTTTGCTGACCTTCGGCTGCAAAGTTAGTGGAAAAAAAAGCTTATCTCTCAATAACAGCAGAGATCCGAGTTGAGGTCTAACTTCAAACTGCACATGAGCTTCACTGTGTGTTGCAAAAATAAGGAACATAGTGTTGTAAAACAGCTGGTGGTGATAAGTGGCTGCAGAGTCGTGCACATACTGCCCGCTAACTTTTCTAACTATTTTTTTTTTCCTGGTATTTATGTTTCATATGTTTAAGTCGAACTTGACCGGCTGTTCTCATCTTCGCTGCAGGCTGCTTTTCTTGTCTATCCTTTCAAAATAAGATACTACATACAGAAATTGTGACTTTTTGCATGAATTTACAACTTTATTCTTTAACATGATAAATTAGATGTAATAATGTAACCAGTTTAATCTACTCTCCAAGAGACGTGATTTTCTGACACGCCACAGAATGTATCTTTATGACCTATACTGCAGCCAGCCAGTAGGGGGAGCTTTAAGCATTTTGGCTTCATTTTTTAAAAGCTGACATGTCGTCCATGTTTTTGCAGTCTGTGCTGTAACTGCCACTATATTGTCTAGATTGTCTATATATGATATTTTTATTGTCTTTCGAATGAATTGTATGACTCTTGATCCAGAAAACAAGCAATTAAAAAGAAGAATTAACCTTTAATATATCATTAGTGAAAGTCACTGCACTGAAACTAACTCGATGGTGGTTTGATTTTAAACATGCTGTTAAATAAAGGCATGATTTTTATACAAATATTTTGCATTAAACATTTTGAAACCCTCTCTGTGTGCCGGCCTTCATTATTCCTCTCTATCTCTGTGTCCAATTAGCCTCACTCTGCATATTTAAACAGCTCAGTCAAACTATAACATGAGTCATCACTTTAAAAATTCATTATAATATTCTGCTTAATTTCTGCCAGCTCAATCTGCAGATAAATTTGCCCTGTGAGATGACTGATAAGAGTAGCTGGCGTTCTGATAATGACTAAATCATCTTCAACAATTAAAGGCCGGGAAATCTCCACTAGAAAATGATTACTGCCCAATTTGCTCTCAGAAATAAAGATGGCACTGATTGGTGAAATTAGAATTGAAATGGGGAATAATTAGACTGCAGAGAGGCGTTTTTCTATCAGTTAGTGTTTAATTAGCGCCGAGGCCAGCAGGGACCAGGCCTCTGCTGATCCTCTCTGCATCACTTTGACCGTCTCCTGTCTGAGCAGGGAGAGACCTTTCAAACCAGCCAGCACAGACTCGCACTTAATCAATTATTTAATTTATTTATGCCTTATATAACCAATGCCAAGCTGATTAACTCTTACAGATAGAGCCAGGGCCAACAGCACTGATCCCAGCGAGCTATCTGACCGCTTATAATAACGCATTCCTCTTCATATAGAATCAAAACAGCACAAACACAAAGAGGAGCTGGAACCAAAGCTGGACAAACAATAAAGGGAAAGAGCAGAGCGGCCGTCTGCAGACCATCCTGTGATGACTAAAAAGGGGGAAACTGCCTTTAAATAATCAAACACATGCAAACATGCGAAGCCGTGGGGTTCACGTCAGATTTTATAAATAAAAACACAATGAAAGGACAAGATGTGAGGGGTGTTTGCTCTCATTTAGCAAGTTTTATAGGCCTCACGATGTAAAAGTTTCCCTCTGAGGTGTTTATAGACTGTACGCTATTTGTACAGTGTAACAAAGCAGCCCATTACACCACCAAAGGCTACTTATGTAAGGGAAGACAGCTATCGGAACAGGGCCCGAAGGTTTTCGCTGCTGCTCTTCCAGCCTCAATTTTTAAACTATCCACAAACTTCATTAAAACAGTGAAGAGATTAGCTATTCTTGCCTTCAGGTTTAGTATTTAGGTATATGAGGGTAGCCGTTAAAGCAAAGCCTATGAGTTTTTGCTGCTGCTCTTCCTGCGTCACTTTCATTTATGCAGATGGAATTGGGCAGGAGGTGTGTTCTCCCTGCCTAGACTTTTTTTGCGCTGTTTTAGATTTTACCACTGACAAATGTAGTGTCACTGATGCCTACTCTGTACCCTGAGGTTATTTTGCTGATGCTCTCCCTGCCTTGGCTTTTTTATGGATGTACATTAAACAGAAAAGGGATGAACTCTCTCTACCTCAAGCATCAGCATCCCTCATGAGCATGAAGACAGGCAGGGAACGCTCAAAACAGAGCCTGGTGATCTTTGCTGCTGCTCCCCCAACCTTGTCTTTCATATATGTGCATAAAACAAAATAAAATTATCTACCAGCTTAATTCGCGCGAATTTAGACGCATAAATGGATAGTATTTACTCACTTCATTTGCGCGTCAATGGTAATTTCAACAGTAATCAAGCGATAGACAAAGGCTTTTTACAATTTACCAGGTAATGCGACCTTCTCACTCACTTGCCTCCAGGAGAGCTCCTTTTTGTTCCGGTTTCGGTAATTGAAAGAAAAGGTATCATATAATTCAGGGCACCCACACGCCAACACGATCAGTTTGTCTTCCATTTTAGATACCAGTGAACATCCATCCATTTTCATATGTCAACCGGCAACGTTGGTGCTGATTAGTTATCGAGGATGACCATTTTCTGAATCCCCAAAAAGAGGGCATGACTACATGGGGGCGGAGTCACAGAGTCGCATATAGATAATTATGAGAGGGTTTTTTTAGGTTGGGTCAAGTGTTTTTACGCGCGACACAAACTCGAAACTTCTGGACAAAGCTGGACAGCCCGGATTGTCCCCAAAGAAGAGGACATGTCCAGGTTAAAGAGGACGTATGGTCACCCTAAGTTATCCCAACGTGAATATAGAGACAACTTCAGCTTCCGGAGACAGTCATGTTTTAGGACGTATGCACATGAAAGGGCAGGGAGCTCTCAGACAATAAATCATACTGAATAAAAGTTCGTGATTTCTTTTGTCCAAAGGAAACCACGCCCAAAAATCTGTCAAATCAAGCATTTAGTTATTACATTTCACCAGTCACCAGCTGAGTCAAAGTTTTCAATGCCGTTCCCCTCTCTCTGAGTTCAAACAACATGCAGCTCTTAAGTCATTGCCCTATCCATTCACTTAAAGAATTACAGAGCAGCAAACAGCCTCCTTCGAGTGCTTGTGGTCAGTTTCCTGCAGAAGATGATAAACAAAGTGAAGGAGCGTCTGAGAATTAATTACGTCCATTAAACAAAAGCTGTGCGATCACAGTCAAGACTGTTCAGCTGGAACACACATCTGACTGGGATTACTCCTCCATCTGCACTTTATGTAATCAGCTACAGCGTGTCTCTGAGTGTGAGTCAGACGGCTGCTGCTGCTGCTGCTGAAACAGACTTTCATGCCTGGTTTTCTGAGAGTTTCTTCTCCCACTGTGTGACCTTTTGTTTGTAGGAGGACTGGACCCTGTCTTAAAAGCTTTTTGTCTCCTCTCCATTCCTCCTGGTCCTTTCTTGTCTTTTTAAACATTTCCTTCAGGGCCTTTTTCCCCTCTGTGATTAAATTTGACATCTCATAAGCCCCATTTTTGTTCCACTTCTCAAAAAAGCAGAGAAATTCACAGACACATACCGTTCCCCGGTCGACCGTCGTGAACCTGTGGGTTGTGGGAGAATTCCCCAGTTATGTTCTTCTAGCATTACCTATTCTGCCGGTGCTCCTGTTGAACACCTTGGCTTGTTAGCATGTGTCAATCAAAAGAGGGAGCTCCGGGGAGGGCAAAGTAGAGAGCTGGTGCCGTTATCTCTCTCAGACACAGCTCTCCCTCCTAAAAACACAGGAGGGGGAGGTACAGGAGGGAGTGTGTGGGACGATACACCCCGACAAAGCAGAATGGAGGCACGGGTGAGCGCCCACAGTGACCTCGCTTTGCTCCCATTCCCCCCGCTTTCATCCTCTTCATTAAAGGCACATTCCCCCGCATTAGCCCGCCGTCCTCCTGTCCTTCACCTGCTGCCATTCGTTTCAATTCAGTCTCGTTAAAGCATCATGGTCCCAGAATGGGGAGTACGTGGGAGCTGAGCGGGGCTTTCATTTAATTATGCAGTTCATTAGAAAGCGGGACCACCCCCCTTTCCTTTCCAGGGCTCGGGGAATAACTGGTGGCTAATGTGCAGTTTAAACGGCCTGAATATGGAGATTGTTGGAGTTCTGGATCAGCGTTAGCCGTTAGCCTGCCCTTCACCCCCCTCATCTGCTCCTCTGTCTGCTGTGTCGCCTTTTGATACAGTATCACTCACACTGGAGTGTGTGCTTTCAGCCGGCCTGTTTGTTTGATATTGTTCATGAGCTGTGAAATTGAATTTCCACAGCTGGGCCCGTGTTGGAAATAATTTCATATCCTGTGCAATATTCTTGCTCGGTTTCACCTTGTGCTGAGTTTAAGATGTCCATATTTGCCTAATTCTTCTTCTTCTTCTTCTGTGGTGTCCATGCTGCCACACTCTCCACTCAGGCCATATTCCCCCCTGAAAAGCAACACTGGCTCGCCTCTTGATTCTACCCACACATACACACATTCGCCACCATCTTTTTTACACCAAGTGTCACCATGGCAACATGGCTGCCGCTCCTGGCACAGCAAAAACCCTCCCAGAGCTGATGACATCGTGGTGGCAACAATGAAAGGTTCATATATCCCATTTCTGAGGGAGGTAGGGTGTTTTTTCTGTCTGTGCAGGGGTCACAGAGATCCTGGAGCCTCATCTACCGAAAAAACGTTATTAAATCTGAATTAAGTCCAGAGCCAAGCCTGACTCAGAGTTTTGTTTGGAGAGTCTGATTCTGCTCCTGAGACAAAGATTTAAAGGTTTTGTCTTTACTCAGACCTACAGCACATTACACCTGTTCAGTAGACTGAGATTTGAGGAGCTGCTGGGCCCAGGAGCAGATCCGGAGGGGGGGTCAGGGGTGGCATGGGACTGGGGAAGAAATCTTTTTTGAGGCTGTGTCCGAAATGAATCACTCAATCCCTGACCCCCATATGGGTTTTCACTATATAGCTGACTATGTAGTGAGCTCAATTACCGGAGGTTTCGGACATTACATGGCAAGACGCAATGCATGACGGGATGCCCACCACCGGTGAGTGACCATCGGATGGTCACTACATTTTGCAATGCTTGAATTTTTGAGTCGCCTATATGGGGCACTGGAATTGATCACTCAGGTTTCTGACACCCCTCAAAATGGCGCTAACCCCCATATAGTCACCTATACAGGGGTTAGGGATCCATTTCAGACACTAAATCATTATTACTATTTTTGAAAAAAATAAAAAAAAAAGAGGCAAACATGAAAAAAATGTAATCAACAATATTTTAATTGTTTTTGTATTTATTATAATTGTTTTGTTTTTATTTATTTTGTCATTTTCATAGTATAATTACTTCTTATCATTTTTCTTACAGTACATGATGTTTTGTGGTTCCACCTCATCCATACATGTAGGCATGTTTTGAATGTTTCCCTGCTCCAACACACCTGATTCAAATAATCTGCTCGTTATTAAGCCATTCCAGAGCTTGATGACGAGCTGATTATTTGAATCAGGTGTGTTGGAGCAGGAACACATCTAAAACATGCAGGACAGTGGGCCTCGAGGACTGGACTTGAAAACCACTGCTCTAAAGTGCTCAAAAATGAGATAGACTGATGATAAGCCAAGCAACAGGTGTCTCCATTTAGCTGATTCTACTCACCAGGTTCTTTATTTTAGTCAAGAAAAGGACATCGTTTCGGAAAAACTTTGAGTGATGAATGTCAGACAGTCATTTTAAGATTTGTGTTTACAGTTTTCAGCCTGTTGAATCATCTAAGTATGGATAAGGGTCGACATGACATCCTCTATTCAAAGAAACCATCAAGCTTTTTATTCCTTGAACATCACCACGACAGGATTTATGAGGAGCATGCAGCTTTGGTGCTTTTGTGATATTTTTCGCTGAAGTCAGAGCTCTTTCAGTTTGTTTTAAACCGGAGGATGCAACATTAGTGTGACTGGTCTGTAGTCCAAATGCCTGCAGGCTGTCACCTGGACAGAGCAGCAGGTTTTCACTCCAAGGCAGGGGGTGGATGTATTGTTTATTTGCTTCCTCTTCTAAGGAGGCTAATGGCTGCTGGACTGGTCAGACCCTGTCTAGCCCCTGGCATCCGAACCCTCCAGAATCTTCTCTTTATATATCCCCTCCGACCCTCTCAGTTTTCCCATCGCTCCGACAATGAAAAACACTGAAAAAGCGCTGTGCACTCTGGTGCTAACCCAAGGCTAACAGCGTGGTTCACCGGGTTGTGATGTGGCCAACAACAGCTGAAGTCCATGACCCCTGGACCCCATCCATCAGGCTTTCAGCACCAGCCCTGGCCTCTGACACACACAAAACTTCAGCCAGGGACTGGAAGCACGCAACAGGGAGAGCATCAATGTCAGAGAGACACTGGCAGCATAAAAATCATGTGAAGGCACAGAGTCCAGCACTTTACATGCAAACAGTGTCTGCATGCAAGGTGCACACATGTACAAATATAGGTACAGACGTTTCCAGAATACTGATGCTGTGTATGTATTTTGAGTCAGAGCTGTCCATCATGCATGTAACGTCTCCTTGAATACTGACAGGGAACTCCAGTTTTTCCCAAACTTGTGCTGTTTACGCATATTTTCTGGTCTGGCTGTTTAAAACTACAACGATGTTTGAATTGCACCTGTAGCTGGCGAAGCTTCATGATGGCAGTGTTGCAGAATCATGCAGGACTTAGAAATATGTCTGAGTTAGTATGAGGTTTAAAAATACCACCATCTTCTCTAAGTTCTTATCTTCACACTTCCCTTTCAAGAGTTCAAGCTGCTGCTCTCGAGCTGTCTTTGCAGACACACGGCACCTCCGTCTCCCTTTGCCCTCCCTCACATGTTCCCCATATGTGTGCGGCAGCGGCTCAGCTGACCGCCTGGCACTCGCTGTGAAATTGGCGCCCTTCTCATACAGATGCCAGGTGTTTTGCTTGGCAGTGAGGAGCCGCTGGGGGTGGGCTTGTGTCAGAAGTGTTGGGTTGCCGTGAACGGCAGAAGAAGGATGGGGTAATGTGTTGTGTGTCCCTGTTAGCCCGGCCACTTGGCGAAGGTGGAGAACTGCACGGCCCGAGAGGAATTGGAGACAGCAGAGTTTCCGTACGAGCTTGAGAACGGACTGTGATAGAGTTTCCTCTCTATAAGCCAGGGGTATCTCAGGTGATTCCCCAAACACGGCTCAAATATAGAGGCATGAGCCATCATAATTTTTCACTGCATACATATATCACTTACCTACATGAAGAGGTGAGCAGCTCATAGGCTATCGCCCCAACTTTTTTGTGTTTAATCACTTGAGATCTTTCTTATGTTTAGATTGCGTATGCAATATTTTTTACCATCACAAACATAAGGCAGCAATTTAGCCACCATTTCTGCGTAAGTTTCTTGGCTTTTTCAAGCTTTCTAGGTTTATTTGGCTTATCACCTCCTTGAGGTGCAATCAAACTGTATGACAACCTATAACTTTTTGTTTAGCATGGACTCTACCCTTTATCCCACTAGGCAATAGATAGCTATCAGACAGCTAGTTTTTTAGATCTTATTTCAACCATCTAGATTCTGTTTATTTTTAGACGGAATTTAGATGTTGCACTTTAACCCATTATTCAATAACTATTTATTTCAAAAAGCAACTGTAACTGATAACTGATCTCCAAGTACTTATCCAAAGTAATTATGATAGCTGTTTAGCAATATACAGTGTAGTACAGATAAAGCTCAGATTTAGACTTGGTCTAAACTTGGTCTAAATTTAGATATCTAAAAAACTTTCATTTTTACACCTGTGGTAGCCTGATTTTAGACCAGTCGTCAAGGCTACATTTAGACATCTATTAGACCTCTTTTAGACCAAAAAATGCTCAGTGGGAGGCTACTGAGACATACCAGATATGGCATTGATTGTCATTGTAAACACACAATATGGAAACACACAGTATAGAAGACATGAAGCCTATTTCTCTGAATTCCAAGCTAAAATATCCAGGGCTCACTTAAGGCACTGAAAGTTATGTCCTATACGAATATTCAAAGCCAAGATGAGAATTGTCAAAGTCCCTGGAGCGGCAGCAACTTTCTGCTCTGTTATAATCCAATCACGCAATCTGATAGCGTCTTTAGCTAGACCTGTTTCCCTGTTTGCTTCCTGCAGCCTGGTCGTAACAAATATAAATTGAACAATAACAGCACTTACAGGAACTGCAAATGCCAGAAACCACTCATGTCGTCCAGTGAAACCTGTTGATATCTCACTGTTTCAAAGAGTACCTCTGAGTTTTGCATGGTGTCTTTCCGCAGAGGAGTTAGCGTTCAGCACAAATACATTTCTATTTTCACTTAATATGCATTGCAAATGGTGATGTACTTGCACACATTTTGGTCCAAGAAGCGTTTAATTTATTATATCACATGTCTGTCCGTGCAGCTGTAACAAACAGGCAGATCATTTGATTTCCGTCCTCATTTTCATTTTGCAGAGATGGTCATTCCAGCTTGGATTAGATAAGGGTGAAGACAAAGTGGAGCCTCATTGGAAAGTCTGTGTCGCAGCCAGCAGTGTAATCCATCCACACATTCCTTCCAGAGAATGCCAAACAGCTCGCTGAAAATGAGCTGTGCACCCGACTCCATTAGATCTACTCTCTCTCTCTCTTTCTCTCTCTCTCTCTCTCTGCGTTCTATCTTTCAAAAACACACACACACACACTGTAGCTTAAATCACACTCTCTCTGCGCCTGCCACCAGCTTCATTAGTGCTAAGAAATGTCCTGCTCGTTAAGGCGAGGCAATTAGTGGCTAATTGAGAAGCTCTGTGCAGTGAAGACAAACTTGCTTCCTCCAGCTCCTCTTCTTTCAGCCTCTCCCTGAAGTGTGTGTGCAGTCTGATTTGCATTTCTGTATTTCATCCAAGTGGCTGAAATTTGAACCAAATGCTGAGGTCAAATAAAACCGCAGTTCTCTGAATGACCACTAGGGTTATCTGTTCGAATCTTAAACTTCGCAGCAGACCTTAATATGTTCACAAATAAGTACAATTTCTTATCTCGTTTTCTAGCGATGCTCAAATTTTGATATCTTACCTCCTAGTTACCTCGGAAGTCAGAAGTCGGAGCTGGGAATGGCGTTACACCCGAGGTGATGGTGTTCCAGTTAACGAGTTGGAAAACCAAGATGGATGCCTACAGTTAGCCGTTGTTAGCTGTTGTTTACAATTGTCAGTTGTTGTTAGCCCTTGTCGGCGGTTGTTAGTTGTTGTAGTTATACCAGCTGTAAACACATATCACTTATTTAATTTCACAAAAACAAAACAGAAGTGCTCATAAATAATACATTACAAGAGCTTTCACTTTTACTCTTTACTGTTGATGCACTGCGCTGCCATCTTTGAATATGACGTTGTTGTCAAGTCGTGGTTGGTGAGGATCGTCCAACTTTCCAAGTTGGAAATCCGACTTAAGGGGGGCGTTCTAGACGAATTTCTGACTCGGAGCTTGGAAATTCCGACTTCCGAGTACAACTGGAACGAAACCATAATAAAGAACTTCTGTCACAAACCATTTAACTACATGATACAGCTGTTGTTGTTTTGTTTGTTTGTTTGTTCATGTTTTGTTTTTTTTACCAAGTACTTGATTTTCACCGATCCCCTTTAAACCTCCTCATATGTGCCCTTCTATCAAAATATGGAGGAAAACCAACATGGTGACCCTCAACATGCTGAACTTCAGGCCTCAAAAGAGCAGATAAAACAGTAATAAGGGGTTATCAGTCAAATTTTCGGAGGGTGGTTTATCAGGACACGGCTATAGCCTGGAGAAAATAATGAGGAAGAAACCCTGAGAAGCTCCTCAGACTTTTTGACGCAACGCTCTTTTAAAGTCAAGAGCAACTTTGAGCCTAATTGTTTATTTGTTTTTGCTCTTTACAGAGGCAGCTTCTCTCGCAGACTTGTTTGGTGCTTTATACAAAGAAACGCCGTAATAAGGCGCTTCTGCAGTCATTTTATTCTCCTTCATTAAACCTCTGCTCATGTCATAACAGCTCCACACAAACAGAAGCTACCAACTGCCTGCCCTTCTCACTCCGCGGCTTGACTCCATACCTCTGCCTTTTCTCTTTCTCTCCGCCACACTCCTCCTTCTCCTCTTTCCATTCTGTCATTCCTCTCCCCCAATTCTTTACAGCCTACAGATACATGATAGAGAGGAAACAGGAGTGTATATACATATACGCACAAAAGTTCCTCGAGCGTCAACTTGAAGTTAGCATTAAAGGCCGAGAAAACTCTGGTCTCAACTGTAGCAATTTAAATATCATTTGTTAATATGGGAAATTATAGCGACATAGCCCAACATCAGGGTCAGAGTCAGAGTCAGTCAAAAGTTAACCTGAACAAGAGTTTACCTGTGGAGTCCAAGTGATCATTTCACAGTGGCCCCGTTTACATGGATAGTGTTCCTCAATCTGATTGAAATCAGTCGGATTAAGTGAATCTGATTCCATCTGTATACATGAACTTTAAGTAAAGACATCCACGTTCAGTCCGCGTTTTCATGGCCCCAGCTGAATCCAATTGTATTGTATTGTATCAATAGAAATTGTTAATAGGAACCATTGTTTTAGTTCCGTTTTAGAGTTGCGCACGGACGTGTTTGCGTGTGACACCGCCGGAGTTACCAGACCCAAGCTGCGTCCGAATTGCCAAGTAGTAGTCGAAGTAGTAGTCGAAGTAGTATCTAGCATGTCCGAATTGGCCACCGGAGCGAGTAGCATGCTACTTCAGATACTACTTCAGATGCTAGACACGCCCACATTGTAGGTTGGTCTCGGTGCATCCTACGGACATGCTACTGACCCAAAATGCACCGCGGGCTTCTTCTTCGTCCTCTTAAAAGTTGTAGAAGCGCATGTGATGCTAGCGCCACCAGCTGCTCTGCCTATTTAAAAGTGTCGCGAACGCCGGCTGGCCACAGCAGCGCGCACCATGTCGGAGCAGCAGCAGCAGCAGGCGGGACCGCAGCAGTACAGATGTAAGTTTCATGTAACTTCACACACTGTCCTAAAAAATGTGCGGTTGTATCTCTTTGTCATGTCATGGTGTCATATTTGCCCAAGTAATCATTTTATGAGCAAATATGTGGCGACATCATGGAGGTAAAGCTCACTTATTCCATCATTAAACTGCACAGCTGCAGTACTACAGCCAGGCCCGCAGATGAGGAGCTTCAGTTACCACTGTCTGCACGGGCGCAGTACCTACTCTCTGCCTGCGGGGGTCGTCTTTCCCCACCGCTCGTCTAGTGTGTCCGAATTGGGCCAACGTTTTTAGTATGTAGGAGTAGGATCTAGCAGTAGCACGTAGCAGTAGCATGTAGTATCCGAGCGGGCAGTTCGGACGCAGCACCATAGACATAATAAAAGATAGACCCCGCATCGGCCGCTACCACGAATGGGCGCTGTCGAGAAATGCGGCCGCCATCTTGGTCCGGTCATCCGCCTCACTCTGCACCGCTGTTTAACCGGCGGAATGAAGTCTGAGCGCATTAAATGAATCATAGTTCGCTCAATACTACGTAATTTTCTTCTCTGCAAACGCCATTCAAAGAGGCATAATAGAGGCTTTATTTTTTTTTGGCGTTTTCAAATACTCAGAATGAATAAAATGATAATTTAGAACATGGCAGCAGTGGCTGTATTATAGTATAACAATTAATCAAGGATATATCTAGGTTTAGAGCTAGGTTCCTGCTATGTCTCAATAATTATTAATAACTGGCGGTTTTAATAGGCCGATTCAATATATATTGATTTGATGTTATTTTATTTAGTTTAATTTTATTTATCCATTTGTAGACACACACAAATAATGTCATATAGAAGCACTATTTTAATAACTGGAAAATACACACAAAGAAATACACACAAATATATAGCCTACATATCAAAAAAATTTAAACACAAGAACAGCATGACAGGACAGCATCTAAACTACATATCAATTTGCTTGTTGGCTACACAGCACAGAGGAATCACTTGCTGCGAATTTCTCCCTCTAACAGCAATCTCCCACTTCTTCCTCAAGTTTTTGTCCTTAGGAAATCTTCAAAATGAAACAGGAGATCACCACAAAGAAATCTTTAATAAAACAGAGCTCACTTTCTTCCTTCTTCTTTCTATTTTGTTTCTTAACGTTTCTTAGAACCTCTCTCAAACAAAAGTTTTTCAATCTAATGCAAATCTGTTGATAATAGAGCAAAGTTGCTATTATTGTGAATAAGCTAGCTGTTCGCAAATGCTGTTTCCTTTTTGGAGTTGACCGATAGTCTTCCTCTTTGGCCTACAAATGACCCTACAGTCAAGTGTAATGTTGAAAAAACGTTTAATCATAACTTTGAAAAGTTATTTCTTGAGCCCTGTTCTCTGCTGTCCGCCTGTTGGCACAGGAATACGCCGCACAGTGCTCCGGCATCGCTGAATGAATGAATGAATGAATATGATTGACCGGAGCGTATGGGAAGCTTGACCTGACCAAGATGGCGGCCGCATTTCTCGCTGCGCAGCACCCCCAGCGGGGTCTACCCTTTTATTATGTCTATGACCAGACCGAGCAGAGTAAGGAACCCTATGTGTTGAAGTTTAATAAAAGTATAATCCAGACGGGTTACACAGCAAGAAGTGTACGCTTCGTAAGTAGCACGAAACAACACACTTCAACACTCCACCGTCCAGTTTTTCTGTTTGTTCACCATGTTTGTTTTCGTTTGGGCGCGCTCTGCGTACGTCACTTCGTGCCTCTTACGTACTACCGAGCGCCTGCGTAAACCGAACAAGCCTCTCGGTAAACCCAATCCGCTCCACTCAGCCGTATATATGGAGCAAGGAGCGGATTATCAATCGGTGTAGACTACTTTTTACAATCCGACCCGAAATACAATCAGATCCGGATGAATCAGATTGGCTAAGGTGTTTATATGAGACATTTTGAATCTGATTGACCTTTCAATCGGATTGTAAATAGGATTTTTGGACTGTGGTTAATGTCTGTGTGGGTTCACACACTTTAAAGAAATTAAAGTGACTAAGACATAATATTGAAGAACAAAGTTGAAGTTTCCATTTTACAAGAATTAAGTAGTAGCATAACTTTATTATTGTGGCTTAACAAATTAGGGGTTGATCAAGCAAAAGGTGCGGTATAAAAGAGCAATGGGGTTGTTGTTTACCATCATTATTCGAGAGGTAGCAGGTAAAAATAAAGCACATGATTCAAAAGGAGAAGAGTTTGTTTCAAACTCCAATTTATACGAAACAAAAAAAAAAATCTTTTTTTTCTTTTTTTGTGCTTGAATTTGCCCTAAGTTTGATGCACAAACTCTTTGTTTTTCAAATGCATGAGCTTCACTGTTGTTCATCCTCTCTCTGACCTACAGGGGGCAGGAGTCTCGTTACCTCTGTGCACTTGAGTGACCTCTCCCCTCATTCAAACACATTCCCTGGCACTGCCTCGCACTCAAAGTGTACCACGGCCTCGAGTGCTGCACAGTCTTTCCCTAACAGACGATAAGAACGATCCGGCCAATAAATAAACCACACACACACACACATACGCACTCACACACACACATTACAAACACACACGTCTCCTTGAAGCAGCTCACTTCATGGATTTCCCCCGTAAACATCAGAGCTATGTGACCTGCCCGCTCTGACCACCCTCTGAGAGAGTGTTTTTATAACACGCCTTATCTCAGCCCACCCTACTTCAGAGGGGTGAGGACGGGGAGGGGGTCTGAGCCGGGGATTCCCTGTGCGCCTGGTTAAATTCCCGGCACAAACAGAGCACTTTCTCGAGCATTAACGCTGAATAAAGTTGCCATTGTAGCATCTGAGTGTGTGTGGGCCTTTAAACAGACTCCACGGCATCAGGGGTCAGGGTCTGCACACACGAGAGCCCCGGGGCACACTGACTCATGAGGCCTCTGGGCGCCCGAGAGGACGAGTTGTGTCCTTTTTTGTCCTCTTAAGTGGAGTACAAAGTCAGCAACAGCCCTATAGATATTGTTATGTGAGCATCCACCTATGTATGCATCAACTCTTTATGTGCATGTGTGTTTGTTACAGGATGACAGGAGATGTGTGAGTCAGTTAAACACAACTGACAGCTGGAAGTGAGTGGACACGCTGGTTTTTCACCAGCAGGATTGTAGGAAACGCTGACAACTGAGAGAGACACATCAACAATAAGGTTAGGTTGATTTTTCTAACTGTATTTAATTTGTTTTTATGTATCACAGATTAAAAAATAAGTCAAAAAGACAAGTACAGAAAAACACTCACTTTACATTTAGAGATAAGGAGGTGTTCCATTTTTGTTCCTTCTGTGAATGTCCTATTTAATCAAGTTTTATTATGACTCTATTATAGAAGGAGGACTAAGGAAATACTAGTTGTGTACTTCGATTTAAGTCCAGAGCTGAAATCCAGAATCTGTTCATTTGCAGTCCTGCACAGTTAGTGAGCTTTTATACCTCAAAAACATATATATATACATGTATGTTTATTCTTTACACATTGTTGGATCATGGAGCCGCATATCAGAAAAAAATGTTGTTTTCCCCCAATAGGAAGTTGTTATTTTGATAATTTCTTACGTACTTTGTTACTTAATTTTATTTACAAAATAAAAGAAGACTTTATGAGATGTTGGTCACTGAACTGCACACCCGCTTTTTTTTACTTTTCAGACCGTAACGTGTGCTTCTTTCAAACTGGCAATTGTTTTAGGGATCTGCGTGTCACTTTCTGATCACTTTTTTTTGCACTTTGTCTAAAAGTAAAAAAAACCCTTAACACAGAAAACTTATAAGACAGCGGTGGAGTCAAGTTTCTCAAAGAGCAACATGAGTTGAAGGAGTCTGCAAGAAGCAACTTTTAGGAGATGTTAAGACAAGCAGCTTATTTATTAGAAGTGTGTGTTAATTAGAAGATATGATTGTAACAACAGATGCGTTAATGCACCAAAGTCCAGCTGGACAGTCATGAGATCGACGACGGCTTTAAGAGTTTCGGACACACACAGTCCTCTGCTTTGCACACTCAAAAAAACAGAAGCATCAGCACTCCTGCTCATAATAAAGGTCAGTTTTATTGCTGTTACAGCATATTTGAATGTTTATTGGGAAAGAGGGTTTGGAAACATAAGTCTTTTTTTCTTTTGCTCCATGCACTATGGCACTGCTTTTGGTATCAGGCCAAACTAGGGATGTCAGAAGAGGAGGGCACCATCAGCACCACTTTCTCACACACCTGTCGCTCTTAAACTTTGTATGAACCAAAAACTACAGCCTGATTCAACATCATGAACACTCTCTCACCACTTAACAATTAATTTTGCACAATATGCTTTAAAACATACATATCAAATTGTTAAAACGAGGCCCTAAAGGATCTGGAGGTGAGGTTAAATCAAGTTCTTAGTTTTGCAGACAAAAACTTATCGGCCAAGCTTCTGGCAATATTACTGGACAGATTTATACAGATGAAGAGCTTTTTAAGTTATATCCTCGTCTAAAAGGAGAGAATATGATGCTTATGTTGCTTTTTTCAGAGCCTCAGTCTAGACTAACATTAGTTGTACCTCCCAGAGTATCTTCTCTACAGCTGCCATGGTTGGATATTTTTGGTATTTTAGTATTGGCTGTGAACTCACCATTTAAAAACACCGAAGTCACACAGGCTCAACTCCACCAACTAAATATCACAAACATACTTTCCAGCAGCTGTTGAGACTCACTCCGATAATACTTAAGCTCACACTTCCTTTTCCACTCACTGCGGCTTCTTTCAGAGTCTTTCAGAGTCGGAGCAGCCTCTCGCCAAACCAAACATTGATGTTGGACGACTCTGTAAAAAGCCAGATTGGGTTCAGTGTCAAAGTTATTGAGTGTTAATGATAGTGACATGGCCTTTCAGAAACAATAGCAAACAATAGCACATTCATCTGAGTGTTTAAGCTGTTTTTTGTTCTTCCTTACTTCTTATCAAACACCTCAGAGTCCAGTTAGTACACCGTGTGTCTTCATGTCCTTTAAGCGCTGAGCTCATGCTAATTAAAACATTGTCTGTAACGTCATGATGTTCTTCTGGGTTACTTTTTAGAGGACATGTTTAATTGCTTTTTGGCTCTGTCGCTCAGCATCTTATAGAGGCCATGTGAACTTTTACAGCGAAGTGAGTGATAAAATTTATACATTACACTGATAGCTTTGTTGGCAAACACTGGAAACGAAGCATGAGGGAAATTAAATCAGATGTCACTGTTATGAGTGTTAAAACGACAGGTGAGAAAGGTGAGCGCTGCCTTTATTCTGATCAAAGTCGAACTGCTGATTCAGCCCTTTCACCAACGTGGAAATTAAAAAGAGGAAATTAAATGGTAAAAGAAGAAAGTTCCCCGCTGTTTCTTTGCAAAGTTAAACTTCACCTAAATACATTTCAGTGGAAATGCTGTCACTAATATATGACTCAGTCGGGTTTTGGATATTTTGCAGCACTGAATCTTTATAAATCTGATTTCCTTTTTTTCCTATCCTTATTTCTATGAGATAGGCCTTCGTGATTTTTCTTTGTATTTCTGATACTGTTAATGTCAGTTTTAATGTTGGGAAGATATGGCACAAAAATGCACAACAAAATATTAATCTATCCCTGGGCAGAAGATTTGGTAATTTGGAAAAATTTGATAAATTTCATATTTTACCTAAAAACGTACAAAAGGACAAAGTGATACAATACAATAAAAAAATAAATAAATAATAAAACATAATTCTCTAATCAAGAATAGGTCAAGAATACAGTTAGCTTTGCAAAAATAAGAGGGTTGACAAAAAATTGACAAAGAAATGTGCAAGAACCAAAAATGAAAAAAAAATTTTTTAAAACCAGATGATAAAGTATGATTACATTAGATGTCGATGATACCGTACTGTATCAAAAATAAGTGAATTTTATAAACAATAAATGTGACAACTGCAAATATTTTTTGTCAAAACTACAAAAGTAGAAACAAAATTTTTAAAAAAATGCTAAAACATATTTTCTAACCAGACGACACAATATGATTACATTAGATGCCGATGATACTGTACTCTATCAAAATAAGTGGATTTTATAAACAATAAATGTGGCAACTGCAAATATTTTTTGTCAAAACTAAAAAAGGAGAAACAAAAATTTAACAGCAAATATTTTTACCCCAAAATTAACCAATACCAGAAAACTCGAGAGAATTAAAATATTAAAAGAAACTTTTGGATTCAATGTGATATGTTCCATATCGTACAATAAATATTTGCTCACTATACAATAAGATACAATAGGTTATGATACAAATATTATTATATATGCTGATGATACAATACTATTTGATATGGTATGATACGATACATCAATGTTGTTTTTTCTTGAACTTTAGTGTCACAAATATTTTGCACAGACAAAATTTTGTTTGTTGAAAATTCCCATGCATGTCCTCTCCATCAGCATCCTCCTCCTCCTCCTCCTCCCTCCCCCCTCCTCCATCCTCTCCACTGAGGCATATTGATGCAGTGTGAGGAGGTTAAGCCGTCGGTTTAGTGTCCGGACGGCCGTGACATTCTGCCTGGCTGGCCTGTAATTGACTCGTCGGTGTGTGTATCAGTTAAACCTCGGCTCACCTGCTCCGTGCGTGTCAAGGGGGTCGTGATTGACAAGCTGCTCTAATGCCTCGCTCAGGTTTTTTCCCGCATTGTTTTGTCTGGCAGGTTTACCTTTTCCCGAACATTTTTTTACACTTGAAGTTTCTCACATTTGGAGTGTTTTCATCTGTCTGCTGCCATGTTTTTCACCCTGTTTCACTGCCAGTCTCCCTCTCTCCATCACTGGCTCTTCTTTCACCGTCCTCAGGCCTTCTTTCTGCTTCCTGGATCTGGATTGTCAGACCAAGTTCGCAGCGTTAAAGTTACACCACTCTGCAGAGACCAGCTGGGGGTCTCAGTTACTCCGGAAAGTTCGCTGCTCATGCTACAGGCATGCCGCTCTGTCTTTGGCTGGGTTTCAGCTGTCTACTCCTGTAGGTTTACACACACACTCACACTCACACTCACACATCAATGCAGCATGTGTTCAGCCTCCCCCCTGTGACCGGACCCCAGTACAGGAGCATTATCTATTTAAGGCCACTAACTCTGCGGATTAGATCAAGATTCGGCCCCATAATGGCTCGTCTGGCACAGCGACCTGCTTCAATTAAGGCCCACACCGACCTCTCACACACATCCGAAAAATATGATCTCACTCACACCCAGGCATGATTACGATAAAAGTGAAAAGGCCGCTCATACTTTAGGATCTGTATTTTTATAGGTTTTTCCCTCCAAAGTGACGTTTACATCATGTGGAAAAATTGACGCCTCCTCAGTAAAGTAAAGCCGCTGACAGATCATTATGAGCATTACGGGACATATTAACACCCTTTATATTTAAGAAGTAATGGTTAAAAGAACACGCTGTTAAAATGTAAAGACAGTATACTTTAATTTCCCTCACTTTACTGGCTGGTAGTGAAAGTTTTTGGCAGCTAAAAACTTTTCTGAAAGTCTCTCGAAGAGGCTTTGCACATCTATTTCATCGGACATGTATGCAGGGGTGGGACGAATAAAAAGTGCAAAAGATCTGTACCAATTTTTCAGATTTTCTGCTCTTCCTCACAGATTAAAAGTCGAGGATGAACAAATTTCTCATAAATGTAATTTTTGAAAGTTAGTCTGCAGGAGTTTTCCACTTTTAAATGTAAAGCCGACGCAGAACTGATTTGACGTTGCAGTCATGGTCAACAAGGGGCGACTCTTGTGGAGGTATTCCTGTTTGCACGTGTCACAATTAATCCCCCTGTTGCAAGCTAGGTAAAAAGTAAACATAACAAGATTCATGTAGCTCAATTACCATCAGTATCATTTTAAAGATAATCCTTTCATATCTATCTATCTATCTATCTATCTACTAAAAAAAAAAACATGCCATTATACAAGATGTCATCTGGGCTTGGTTACATCTGGGTAGTAAAGCACTGTAGCAGAAGTTGTTGTCTGGAGCTATGGGAAAGACAAGGAAAAACAAAATATGGATGCTTAGTTGCGGAGGTATGAGAAAGTGGGGGGAAAAGTACCCTGAGCTGAGCATTTTTTGGTCTAAAAGAGGTCTGATAGACATCTAAATGTAGCCTAGACCAGTGGTTCTCAAGTCCAGTCACACAACTGATTCAAATAATCAGCTCGTTATCAAGCTCTGTAATGGCTTACTAATGAGCTGATCATTTGAATCAGGTGTGTTAGAGCAGGGAAACATCCAAAACATGCAGGACAGTGGACTTCAGAACCACTGGCCTAGACAACTGGTCTAAAATCAGACTACCACAGGTCTATAAATGTAAGTTTTTTAGACGTCTAAATTTAAATCTAAACCAAGTTTAGACCAAATCTAAATCTGGGCTATATCTACACTACACTGTATATTGCTCAACGGCCATCATTATTATTTTGGTTAAGTACTTGGAGATCAGTTTTTCAGCTTGAAATAAATAGTTATTGAACAATGGGTTAAAGTGCAACGTCTAAATCCGTCTAAAAATAAACAGAATCTGGACGTTTAAAATTAGGTCTAAAAAAAACTAGACGCCTAATAGCCGGCTATTGCTCAGTGGGTACTTTTGTTCACCGTTGTTCATATTTTGTTATTTCAAGTGTTGCATTAATTTTAGTCCCTGCTGTCATAGATTTGTATTTGTGCAACACATCTTCAGAAGTGGACTGTGGATATGTCCCCCTCATGCACAAAGTTTTTCCAGTTTCTGCAACCAGATTCTCGGACTTTGACTCCAACTAAGTGTCACTCAAACACACACTCATGCATAAACTCACACACTTTTCCAATTATGGTCAACCCCAACACTGCAGACGACTGCTTTCACATACTGTCACGCTCATAAAATAAACCCCACTTCCCACAAACACACTCTCACACACAGACATACATCTTCCATAATGATGAAGCCGAGCCGTTCGCTATTCAGCCTCTTGTTTTTATTTGTTTATATCATGGAAGCAGCTCTGTGGAGTACTCAGAGTCGGGAATGTTGGAATAATGAGGCGAGCCTGTAAATAATGAAACAAAAGCTGTAGAGCATCAATTAGGAGCCATTTACTGCCTCCCATCCATCTCCTATAAGTGTGTGTAAATGTGTGTGTGTGTGTGTGTGGTTTCAGACGTGTTTGGGGTTTTTGCACATGTCCTTCTGAAAACACATTAATCAAATCAGGGAAACATCACCATCTCCTCTGATATGAAAATGAGCCATTTGCAACATTGAGGACATTGTCATCGTAATTGCTCTTTGACAGCTCTGTGCGCACACACACACACAAACACACTCATATAATCTTTAATTGCCTCCAAAATGTTTATGTCAAGATGGTGTTGCTAAGATAATGGCGAGGGACTCATGCTAATGGCATCTCTGTATTTAGCGCTCCACATCAGCAGAGAAATCGGCATCAGATATTTAGCTGCGTGCAGAGGCTGCTATTGTCAGGGTAATATTGAGCTGCTGGATGCCGGCCAATTCATTAAAAAACTTATCGCACCAGAAGGAAATCTAGAGCACAGTGAGGCATAGCGGGGAGATTTTAATAAATATAGCTAATGTGACATTTTCAATATGCTGCTTCTCTGTTTACATGCAGGAATTTCACTCTTCGCGTTGCTTCAGCGCCAAATTGTGCAGCCAAACTCCCATCTCTGCTCCTCTTTGTTTGTTACTTATATCCAGAGTTCATTAAATTCAGACGTCAGATCATTAAGAAGGCAATGATACAAATTAAACAGTGCTGTTTGGTATTCATGAAGAGGGCTACGGCAGAAAACACTGGAAAATAACCCCATGGATCACGCAGGAGACAAGTCAATATGTAAAGAGCCACAATGCAGAGAGCAGATGGCGAAAAAACGCAAAGAAAACTCATCTTTAAGGAGGCATCATTGTTGTGTTTCTTGCAGAACACAGCTTGCATCTTATTTTTTTACTTTCAGTACATGTTATTCAGTCTAAATTTACCACGTGCAGAGCTGTAACTTCAGACGTTTTTAACACCGGTGACCTTTAAAGCTGAGTCTGTGTTTCTTCTTTATCAAACAGAGCCCAGCTGATTGGAGAGTTGATTTTCTGGAGGTCTCCGAATCTAAACAACAACAACAGCAGCTTCTCTCTATGTCAGAGCACTCAGCTCACAGGTACAGTCTCTTCCTCCAGATCATTCACAAAAGCGCTCTATTCCTCTCTGTTTCACACCCCACATGCCCACAAATCAAACCTCCTTATTTTTTTGTTACATTTTCGAATCAAAGAAAAAGATTCATTCTCGCCTTTTGTCAGAAATGGACAGACGAGTAACATGACAGATGAGCCGTGTTGACTGTGATCCCAGATATTCCCATAACAGCCTCCAGAAATCCTGTTAACAG
Organism: Xyrichtys novacula; assembly: GCA_962446985.1. NCBI lineage: Eukaryota > Metazoa > Chordata > Actinopteri > Labriformes > Labridae > Xyrichtys > Xyrichtys novacula. The sequence goes on from OY660887.1 coordinate 3,084,566, forward strand.
TTCTATGATCCAGTTTGCTCTTTCGCTGTCTTTTTGTTCTGTTTTTCACTCTCTGACTAATCTAGTTTTTGCTCATTTAACTAATCTGTGCCATCTCCTGAGAAAATGGGGTTATACCAGACCCACTTTCCAAGCATTTTAGGCTCCACGAGGCTGTTTAAAACTGAAAAACTTGACTGAATGATGATAACCAAGTCCAATTGTTGAGGAAAAATGATTCCCGTAGAGGCTTGTAAAAATACTTTTGACACTCATTTTTCATATCTTGTTGGACCTAGTCTGCTCTGTGGAGAATGGTGCAGCTGAAAATAATAGTACAATGATATCACAAACTAAATTAGAAAGTTTTTTGGTCCTTGGAATGAAATCTAAAAAAATGTCAAATATTTGGTATGGGGATGGCACTTCATTTGCGTGTTGTCCGCTGAGTCAGAAAAGTCCCCTTCACAATTGGATAGAAATGTTTCCACAGCGTCCAACACATTGGCCAACCCCGCTTTCCCTTTTTCCCAGACTCTCCATCACACACTTTCTCTCTCTCTCACACAGTCCTGATCTACTGGCTGCAGTAGTGATGACCTTGCTATCGTTTACACCAGCTGCTAGTCCATTGTGTACCGCTGATCAGCACAGTTACCCTCCTGACTACCACCACCACCACCGCGCGCACCCGCAAACACGCACGTATGCAAATGCTGCAAACAGCATGCCAAGTTTAGCCTGCCTCCAAAAACTCTGCCTAATTATCATGGCACTGAAGCCGGCATGAAAAGCCCGTTGTTGCTATCAAGTCTCTCCATAAACCTCGGAGAGATTGACATTTACAAAGTCGGAAAGTTGCGACAGAATTCTCTATCACAGTCGCAGAGAGCAGAATAGATGGATATAATGTGGGATAGGAAGGCTGAATTTGTCTCTTCTGTATCTGGGTTGCAGAATAACAAGTGAATGATTTATGAACGTGAGCACTTTCCCACCGCGGCAGAGGATTTGAAGAGGAAGTGAAGTGACAACAGGCTCGGACAGATTGTTGTATTTACTCAGCAGATATCCAGAGTGTAAACTGAAACCAGCCTGCTGTTAAAACAAATTTGTTGTTATTTCCTTCTTTATAGCATGGATATTAGAAAAATATATTTGTTGTTATGTTTGTTATCTTGAGGGATTTGTCTTAGTGATAATGCAGTAAAAAGCACATGTAGCTTACTTATTGTATCAACACACCATTAGTCCAGATGCATCTGTGATAAAACGTATTTCATTCTTATCTGGCTCCAAACTTTTACTCCCTTTCAGTGACTTAAATACTTCACGAAATACAAAACATGTTTGGCTTTACTGCTTCGATATATTTTCAAGAGTTCAGCTTGAGTTTATTTGAATTAATCACCCATCTTGACCTTTGGAGTTCCACAGGGCTCACTCCTCGGTCCTCTCTATTTTACCTGTTCGTGCTTGTATTTGGTCCCCCTTTACAAATAGATTCCTGCATATGAATCTGTTGTTGAGGGACCTGATTTTTTACAGCTGGAACAATTTGCGATTGATTTGTACAGCACATTCAAGTTCGAGCGGGTTTTTGAGTTTCATGCATGAAAACTGTTTATTCTTAATATATTCTTATATATGTTTCTAGTAAATCAGCAGGAAACGAAACCCTAACCAAAAAGGATTCAAAGACAAGAGGAAACTGCTGTATCATCGAACAAAAGATTCAGAACTGTAAATGCAACGTTAGCCACTTGCTAACAGGTTTTGTTATTGTTTTTGTACGTTACAGCTCAACCCCGGAGACAACACAGCTGTAACAAGCTGAAAAAGGACGTGTGCAGACTTGCCTCAGTCCATGATTCAATTCTTGTCTAGTTCTTGTAAACTGGGACATGAATAGAAATCCAATTTAGTCGCCGTTTTGCGCCATGACCCTAGCGTGACCTAGCATGTAAATGCACTGATGGTGTTGGTCAAACTGTTAAGAATGCAGCGTACAAACAAAAAACTTTTGCCAAAACATTGACCACAGTAGAACAGCCTTAACTGCTGTCTAACAGTATCTTATACGGTCTAAGATGTCTTTATGCAGATGACATCCAAATATGCATAAGCCATTTTTTGTTGGTCCAAATAATGTCGTCATTGTTGGTGAATAACATATAAAGGCCGGGCCAGCTCATCTGTGTCTTATGAATTTCAGTTCAACAGTAGAGAGTTTGGATCACAGATGCTGTGATTTGCCTGACCTTGGCAGCTAGCCTGAAGACAAACTTTTAAAAGCTTTGTTGAAGGAGAATAATCGACTCTAATGCATTTTTTTTCTTTTGTTTGGGAAATGTAAACACTGATTGGCTTTCATGTGGATGCAGTTATCTCTTTTCTGAGACGAATAAATCTTTGTATAATTAAGGCAGATGGGAGCCTGGATGTTATCATGGTGGATTTTGTTCTGCCTCTGTTTACATATTGTTTCTCCAGCATACACTAAAGCCGGCTGACACACGACTTGACCAATCTTACTTTGACTGCAAATGCACAGCAAACATTACAGATTACAAAACCTTTCTACTCTGGACATCTTATATCATGTCACCCACTTATTTTCAAATACAGCGCAATGGCTTTCAATTTGAAGTTAAGCACAAATCTGCCCACTCCTACTTATCTTAAATCTTTCCAGTTATTCAGGATGAAATCTGGACAGTATATCACTCAAACTAACACTCTCACTTTCTTAGGACATGTTGTCTACACTTAATGAGGAGACCCAGCCAGCAGGAACAGCCACAGACTTCTCTTTCATTTATATTTCTGTATTTTTCCAATCTTTCCCTGTCTCTGAACACTTGATCCTGTGTTTCCTAATCCATGTTTTGAAGCTATAATACCACTTTGAAGGGCATGTGTATATTTTATAAATAAATGTGCTTTGCTTTGCCTATAAATAAATGTTCATAATGCACCTTTCACAGATTAGGAGCTTAGCCCAAAGCCGTCTTAATACCCAGTGTCTGACTGGTTTCTATTATCTTTGGAAGCTCTTTTGCACACAACAAGTGATGCATTTTACATTTAATGAAGAGCTGGAACAAAATAGCTTGAGCAATACCCACCAACGCTCAAAAAAGACAAAGACAAGTGAGTGCCACCCACAACAGTCTCAAAGTTTGCTCACTGAAAATGGAAGGAAACAGTTCTGCCCACGCTGTTTGACTGACCGCTCGTCTGTGGGAGGTGCAAAGCAGAAACATCTCCATGAATCGATGAAGAGTTTATCTTTCTAAATGCACTACAGATGTACAGTTCAGGACTCTAAACACCTGTCATTCTGGTGCTGCGTGGGTTTTTGCAGCACGTCATCCAAAATGTTTCCAAACTATCCCCCAAATTGAAAGTTTGACTCGCCCGTATTGACCCTGGACAGGGTTGTCAGATGCTACAGCGCTGTGACCATTATTGATAATGAGCATGACACATGAGGTGCCAGCTTAGAGCTTTGACAAACAGGTGTCTGACCCCTGAAAACAATTAGAGACTATTGTCATGACCTTTAGATGGTCACCACCCTGGAACCTGGGATTGAGAATAATGAATCTGGCTGCCGTCATTACCTGGACAGGAGGAGTGTGTGCTGCGTACGTGTTTGTGTCAGAGTCGGAGAGGAGCTGGATTATGAATACAGGCGATATGGAGGCAATACACAATTCATGTGTTTTTGTGTGTATAACTGTCAAGAAGTCACATTGATAGCCCACGCAGTAGTATAGGACAAGCTTTTCTTTGTTTCTTTGTTCATGCAACAGTTTGCAGCAAAGGAGTGAAAGGAGTGCTACATTAGCACCCCGGCTGCCGACTCAAAGTCCATAAATAGAGCATGTGCATAGTCAAGTTCAAATATTTGATCGTTATGATCATAGACTGTATATACTATGGACAACTTGGTTCCGCCTTCCACTAGTATACAGATTTGAAGCAGAAAAGCTTGTGGTGTTTCTGCATTTTTTTTCTCCACTTCTTGAAACCAAGGTGTTAGAACATAAAGCCGTAATGTTATGAATTGCACAGATTGCAGGACAGGATGTTGGTTCAGGTCCATAAGTAACTGCTGGGTGTTGTTGCGTCTTAGCCTGGCTGGGCCATCCTGTTGCGTGAATCACTTGCCGTTCCTTCCCACAACAGCCTGTACTTCGGCCAATTGGGAGCGTGTATTAGAAATCAGAAAATAACCGGGCCAATCAGTGACTGTGTTTCCACTGTTCCCCGGACAACAGGGAAAGACAGCCCCTGATTGGTCCATGTGTAGACGGTGACGTCTAACACATGCTGTGGGACTTTTCAAAGTGACCTTTATTCAGAACGCCATTAATTCTGCAGTTGACTTTGCAAAGTCGGCAGAAATCGTTAACTCCGCAGAAAAAGACGTAAAAGACATTGTTTGCTCGTACACGTTGAAATATCACCAAACCTTTACTTGATGCTTGAGAGCCCAGCAGGGAACACAGTTGCGCACTGTGATGACGTCAGATGTTTGGTTACGGTGACTGGTTACAGTAGTCTGTCTATCAAGGAAAGTACTCCCGCCCACTTTTAGGGCTCCCAATTGGCCGAAGTCCAGACTGTTGTGGGACGGAACAGCAAGTGATTCACGCAACTGGATGGCCCAGCCAGGCTAGTTGCGTCTTGACTCTTGATACCAGCCCTAAGACAGAGACTCACGTTTTTACCACAGTGTCAACAAGCGGAGAGAGAATATGTCGGACTTCTTCCCACAGAAACTTTCACCTCAGAATTCATAAGTTTCTGTTATTATGAGGTTTTGATTAATAAAGAGTCTGTTACCCAGCAAGGTAATGATCAAATGTTACTTATAAGCCTGAAAAACTGCCAGATTTTTCTCTAATCCGATGGATAATTAACGGATGAGATCCAACTGGAACTCATTGGTATGGAGTTCAAACTATGGACAAGAACAGCATGCATCAGTGTGCGTCTCTGTGTGTATATTTCCATAATTTCCTGCTTTTTAAGTTCTCTCTAACTTGGCTTATGTCTCGACTCTTTGGCAGGAAGAATCTGGCGGTTACTGTCTGAAGATTTGGACAAACATTGATTCACACAAATGGACATCCAAACCCTTCTCTGGTCCTGGCTCGCATCCTATCCTGACTCTTTCTGTCCTCCCAATTTAAATTCAATCAGATCAACGTCTTTGTGAAAGTTAAGCACGATGAACGAGTTCAGAAGATCTACATCTCTCTCTCTCTTTTTCTCTGCTTACTGCGCGTTGGCCAACCGTGGCGCAGGTTTGTGAGGCTTTGTTGTGCCTTCTTGGTCTCCTTCCTCATTTGCCTTTGACAACACTGATAATCCACCAACAAGATCCCCCCATTCAAACCACCACCTACACACACACACTTGCACACACACACACACACACACACTCACGCAAACACACACACACTAACAAACACTTCCAGATGCTCAGAAACACATTCACCAAAAACCTGCTCACACAAATACAATCCCGCACAGACACACACTGAGACACACAGATACACTAGGTGCCAACCATTGCCATGGAAACTCCAATCAGCACAGGCTCCCTTTCCCCTATTACAGCAGAGATATGACAGATTCTCTTGCCTTCTTCCTGCCCTCCTTGAATTATGATTTTTGTTTCTCTTCCCATCTCCTTCTCTTCCTCTTTTTTGTCTTTATTCTTCATCACCGGAACCTGTTTTTCTTATTCTCTCCGTTCACGCCCACTGATACAAATCATCCCCTGAAGTTAAAAAACAAAATGTATTCCTTCTTCTTTGATTCCTGCAAAAAAATGAAAAAGAAAAAAAGCATTTGAGGTTAGTGCCTAAGAAGAGCTGCACTTCAAGACAAATGTTTGCAAATGAAAAACAGTTTCTCTGACTTTCAGATTCTGCGCAACCTTTTCTTTCTCTCAGACTAGATTCAGGTCAGTCTCAGATTTAGCATCGTAAAATGTAAAAGTAATATGGGCAAGTGGTGCTAACATGAGCCAAAGATCTGCATGTTAAGGGTTTAGTTTGGCGGCTAAGGAGATCCCGTTACCCCCGGCAACATATATCCGTATGTTTCTGCTGTCTCTGTTTTGGTTAACATCGCTGTATCTATGATGGGCAGTGCTCTCAGGGTGATTGACAGTTCATTCTGATTTTATTGAGAGCTCTCATCTCGTCGGCGGGGAAGTTGGGGCGATTTTGACATGATGTGACAAAAGACAGGAGACAGATCTGCACTGGGGAAATGATGCTTAATAGGGGGGACAAGGATGCAGGAGAGTTTGGGTGTTTACACGGATCAATCAAGATGATTGTCAGCGGAGCTTTGCAAAAGTGCATTTATCATAAAAATCACTAAAAAAGAGCAGATACAGGTTACTGTTTTTACATTTTTATTCTTATTATTACATTATCTGATTAAACTTACACCCTCTTTGACATCTTATTTTAGATTGATAGTGCACAGAAAGTTAGATTTCGTGCACTGAAGCAAGTTTGTAAGTTTACTACGACCGATTGACCCCCCGCTGCCCCCTCACCCCTCCCTTGACTGGCTGTTGAAAGGACTGTTTAAGGCCTGTTCACATCAAAGACCCCCGCTGACACTAAATGCTGCTTTTGTTGTTTCCTTCTTCAAAAGAAACAGAGATGAGAGAGGTGGAGAGAGAAAAGAAGGAGAGAGAGGGAGATCGCTTCTCTTGCTTTCACTTTCTCACTGTCAGACGGTGAAAGTGAAAGAGTCGCAGCTTATTAGCTCTGTTTCGGAATCAAATTAACTTTCCTTTAAAGAACTTTCTCCACTCTTGTGACTGTCTCCTCTTCAAAGATGGCTGCCGGGGTTTGCAGCCGCTGAACCACATCTGACTCTCAGCTGAAACCACACACTTACAGATGGTCCTCACACTCTCTCTCACACACACACACACTAGAGCGAGTTCAACCCATCCAAACCAGCAGCAGCGCCTCTCCAGAGTGTCCAAAGTGACACATATCAGCCTGCTCTGTTTTTGCTCGATTTTTACTAATGAGAGTGTTAACTGGTGACTTGAAAATCAGTGATTTTTTTAATGGTTAAGCAATCTTGTTCAAAGTTTTAAGGGAAAACCAGTCAACACAGCTAATTTTCTCTTTTAAAAAAGCATCTTTCTGGGCATATTGTTTCTTTTTTTTTTTGCTCTGAAAATTAATCAGACAAAGCTTTTTGTTTTACTAAGACAATGAGCTGTTAAAATGCACTTTTTGTAGTGGAACAAAAAGTGAAAAGAAAAAGCGCTTCGAGCATTCAACCTTGACTAAAAGAAAATCAAACTCCACATTTCTCATTCTGATACTATCGCCCTGAAACCTCATTTTCTCTCAGTATGTCTCCTTTAAAGATCAGTAAACTGAAGGTAGAGAAAGCAGCCGGAGGACTCTCTGTGTTTTCTAATTAATTCGTTAAGAAATAAATTATTATTATTCGGACGAATATTCGACCTCGAGGCTGATTCCCTGAAAGTCATTTTTCGCCACAGGAGCACAGGTGCTTTTATGTGCCTTAAGTTCATTTAGATTCTATTGGCGGGAGACAAACGTAAACGCTGCTCTTAATTAAAATCTAGTCTTCAAATTTGATCTTTGTTGGCATTTCCATTTGATTAAGTTCGCTAAAGTTCAGGAATAGCTTTAAGAAAATGAAGTTAGGTTCATTAGTATTCAATTTTGAATGTTGTCATCTGTTTCATTGGTTTTTGAGACTAACTTGACCCTTTTAGACGTGAACAAAAGTCCTGAAAATGTCCAGAATTTACCCTTAAAGGGTGAGCTTTTCACTCTGACTTCACCTGGAATATTTCCTGGTATCATTCCAGGGTTAGAGCTGAATCAATGAAATGCATCTACTCTTCCTGTCTTTTGGGGTTTTTTGAGATTTCCTTCAGATTTTGTTGTAGCGGACTTGATTTTCTTGCTGGACGGCCTGTACGGTCTCTCTTTAGTCCGTTATTGGATCCACATGGAGTCACTCTTTCGTTGTTACATGAAATTCTCCATGCATTACGTGTCCTTGGACGGAGTACAATCAGCTAATTGGACGAGTCTGACTCTGTTTCAGCGTCCAGTGAGGAACAGAAATCGAACGTTAGAGGAGAAAACAAAGAGCTGAATGAATCTTTCAATCTATGTTAAAGAACTGTATTGATAAAATATGCGAAATGTCCTTTAAAAACATGCCCGCCTCGTAGATAGTGATTATCTGATGACAGAGGGTGATCTCCCTGATAGACAAAACAATGAAACATTCACTTCTATTGTTTATTTATTTATAGGATTTGTACATCGTTCAAATAAAGAGCGAGGAGTTAGAGAGTCTCTTAATTATGTTTCCTAATTAAAGGCTGTGGAGACAGTATGAAGGCGGGCGAGGATTCAGCTAATCTGGTGACAAAGAACTTCACTCATGAAGATTTTCTTGTTATTGAACAAAAGACCCACTTTACAAATACATGTCGGACATTTTCTTTTAAATCTTTCTGCCAATTAAAGAGGAAACGCAGAGTTGAATCAGGAGTCATCAAAGAAGGGGGCTCAGTTTGAGGGAAAATACACTCTTATATCTGTTTAGAGTTTATTTGATTTGATTGTGGGTCAGTGAGCCACAAACACAAAGACCAAAACCCTCGAATTATGAGTGTTCCCCCCCTGAAAATCAATAATGTGCTTTGTGTTAATGTTTAATTGTACAGATAGAAACATAAAGAGGAAAGGCATCAATTCAGCGTATGTAGGTCAAACATGAGAGCAGTCTGTTTTTGGCAGTGACAGCAGTCACATGTTTCATTTATCATCACCGTGCTGAGCTCCTGACTCGTCCTCCTCTCTGCAATTAATATGGGATAAAAACTCAAACATCAAGCTGCTGTGCAGGCTGGGAAACTTCATCTGTTTATTCTCTCTGAGGCAAGTTTTTAAGGGTTTGATCAAATATTTTACATTTATGCTGCTGTGGAGACGTTTCTCCTGACATGGGTGAGAAATCAGGACGATGAGGTTTGAGGGAATGTTAAATCTTGGTATTAACTATAGATTACAACATTATTTATTTTATAAGCTGAATCTAAAAAAAGATTTAAGGGAGATGTTGTTTCTGATTTATTTTCCTGCCTCTAAGAAGAACTTTGTGATGTTAGTTGCTATTACTGTAAACGACCTATTGCCGCATATTCGGTGTATTTTGCTGTTTTTCTGAAAGTTTACTGTGCAGACCGATCATGACCCCCAAAAATATTAAACTTAACACAAAGATATTTCTACAGATCCAAACAAACAATCAGAAAATTAAAGTCACACTATGCAAAACTACAGAGGGACACAAAATTTTTGTTGCTAATCAGAAAAAAAAAAAAAAAAAAACAAGTAAAGGCCAAAAATTAAACAACTCAGAAAAATACTGTATAAAACAACAACAACAACAGAAAAAAAGAAGAAAAAAAAAGAAAAAATCAAAACATTATGTACATTTTTGGCTGTGATTATTTTTCTAAATTAAAAAATTTTGTAAGTTGTGGGTTTTCTTTTTTATTAGATTAAAAAATTGATTTTTGTGTTACATTGCTTTTACAATGTTTTTATGTTTAATATATATGTTAAGTCAAAAATATTTTTGTATATAAAGATTTTATTTTGAAAACCCATGAACATCCTGTCTTTATTATGTATAATTTTGATAAATAAATTCTTTTTTTTTTTTTTTTTTTTTAATTTTGTGAAATGTTGTGGTCATTAATTGATCTTCAGGGCCACCATATTATGAGAATAATAAATAAATAAATCAATCAAAAATCTAATTTTTTTGGTTTTGCCAGTTTGGACCTCCCACTATCCTGCCGGCATATTAAGTTTGTGTTTCCGGGGTGCGTGGGTTAGTGGAGCGCAAACGTGACAAATCTCCGTTCGTTGGTGAGGATCACTCAACAAAATCCCTGAAAATTTAATGACATTATTTAATTTTTGTTTTTTAACTCTCAGTTTTATTAAAAACTAGATCAGCAGTGAGGCCCAAACCTGCTGAGTCATGGTTAGACGCACGCGTTTGTTAATGGAGGCGCTGTTTACGCACCTCCTCTGTGACCTCCACTCTCTTCTCAGGACATTTTTTCAACTTTTCAGGTAAATATTCACTCTTTATGGTTTCTATTTTTCAATTTTTTAAGTGTTTAACAAAGCCTAGACTCTGCTGCTGTGAAGGTAAGAAGATGAGTGAATTTGTCAGTCTCCCTGTTTGTTTTCTGGCACAGATCCTGCTCGTTACTGTGGTTTATTTAATGAGTTCACTGTTTGCTAATGAGTGACAGTGAGATTCAGACCCATTAATACTCAAAGTGTCTTTTAGCACCTGGATGCTGCTGACAGCTCAGGTGGATAAACAGGTTGTTAGCAGAGACCTGCTAATGACTTAAAATGTTTGTATTTTAGGTAAAACAAGCTGTCAAGACAAACCAGTCAGAACACTAACTTTATAAACTTTACCTCAGGGAAATGTGGAGCTTTGAGCTGAAAGTTGCACATATTTAAAGTTGCATGAGAAAGAACATTTGGTGTAAATCCAAATGTCTCTTGAGCTGCTCAGCCTGCTGCTAGTTTTCTCATTTTAAATCATGTGGATTGCTACAAGTATTAAGTGTTTTATTGGCAAATGATGTGGCTCAAAAAGCCGCTAAAAAGTTTGAACCAAGTTTCTAACCCTGCAGCGAAAACAGTTTCTGTGTTAAAAAATAAAGAGATATGACTGCTAAATACAATTTTTTTCAGACCACAGCTTCTGTAGCATTGTTGTATGTATTGTTGTGTTTTACACCATATTTTACCTGATTAAATCCAGCACACTGAAATATTTCTCCCTGTCAAGGTTCAGATGCCTTCATGCTGAGATTCTGGATGTCATGTGGAGCTTTTCAGACTGTCGATCTGGACCAAATCAGATGTGGAGTTTGCCACCGGTGAACAAGGTAAGAACAGATTCACTGTCATTTAAAGGTCAAGAAGTCTGTTAGTTTGTTGCTCTTTGGTTGAGTTTTGTAGTTTTGGTTAAAGGTTAATTTATTTTGAAAGGGGATTGGTAAATAAATAGATTTATGAGGGGCCTGGATTAGTCTTTCATAAATAATGAAACTTGGGATCTATCAGGGAGAAGAAGCTCACTGTCATAAAGGAAGTTGTCTGTAACTATCTCATAGTCAATGCAACAATGCTGACAGGCTGGTCCAGTCCACATATAAATATTAGCGGTCATGGTTGTTCAAGAAGTGTGTTTGCACATGCATGAAGTGGCCTCACACCAGATCCACCAACATATCCGTGTGTGTAAGTGTGTGTGATGACCTCTCCTCCTTCTCCTCCCTGATAAAGTTTGTATCCGTGTTTGCTCTGTCAACCATAGATCATCATCCATCATTCCTCTGGAGTACTCTGAGGTCAGGTTTGATAGCATCTCTCTATCTCCTCCTCACACCCAGCTGGGTCACCTGAGGGACCGGGAGGAGGGACACAAACGCACCCGCGTCACTCCCTCTGTCTCTCTCTTTCTCCTGCAGTGAGTTTGGGACTGAGCCGAGTCTGATAAACTCTGACAGTAGAGACGAGGTATTTCCATGACTGACGGCTATTGACCGGGCGATATGGTGATTTGTTTCTGCGCTGCGGCACAATTGATTAGCCATAAGGAAACTCAGGAGACGTTATTGGATTACTATTCAGAAAGATTGAGTGTCAGTCTCCATCCGATTCCATATCTCATCCATCTCTCTTTCTCCCTCTGTCTATCTCTGCTCAGAATATATTAGTCATTTTCAATAATGGCCGCCTGATATCAGGCATCTCCTGTCCTCCATTTGATATTCTATATCCACGGCTAAATAATGATGGATCCTCGGGCTCGTCTTGTTCACCCGTAGGCTTTTTCCTCCCTGGTTCAGTCTCCGACAGCGTGTCAATCCCTCACTGCTGCTCAGCCCGGCTCTCCTCTTGTCAATTCATCTGCGAGCGGCTCTCAGTCTCTGGTTTTCTGTGTGCTGAAATTAAGGGAACACTGCATCGAGCTTGCACGGGAAATTCTGTTTATTCAGGAAGAGTTTATGAGTTTCAACAGCTGTGGAGGGAGGGAGCATAAGCAGTGAGTCTGTTAGAGCTGGACTTTGTTGCCAGTTTGAATGAAAAATCTGGAGGTGTGGAGTTAAGAATAGGGCTGGGCGATATGGGGAAAAAGTTTATCACAATATTTTTTCATATCAAATAAAAAAAATCACTCGTCAATCTTCAATGTTCCCTGTTACCGTAATTGTCGGACTATAAAGCGCCCTTTAAATTCTTACATTTTCTCAAAAATTGACAGTACGCCTTATAATCCAGCGTGCTTTATGTATGATAACTTGTTGAGCTTACTGACCAATTTAATGTGGTACAATGCGCTTTGTCAAAATGTTTAAGTACGACTTTGGTAAGCAACGAAGCCGCTCCGCTCAATGGATATTCGTACGCTGTGTCACTACCTGATCGGCCCCGTAACAGGACCCCTGAGCAGTCTACAACACTGCCAGGCAGCTAGGGCCCGTAGTTGGCGCTAGCAACAATAAACCAATCAATGCTTAATGCGCCTTACAATCCGGTGCGCCTTAACAAAGACACAATAATCTGATGCGCTTTATCGCCCGAAAAATACGGCACTCTTAAATGAAGTTACTATATATAATAATTAATAATAATAATATAATAATACTATAATATAATAATATATAATATAATATAATAATATAATGATAATAATAATAATAATAATATACAATAATAAAAGCTACTGCATCTATGAGGTCTTTGTGTCTCTTCGGCGTTTTGTCGTAAGGCGTTATGCTAGAGAAATGGTCTGTTCAGCGCGGCGCAGACCTGGAGCAACTCCCCTTTTTTATTGGCTATTCCTATAGTCTACCAAAACATGGCAGAATGCTGGCTATTGAAAAGCATATTGACCTTGTTTTATATCGATAAAGAGGGAAATTAATTTTTGATATATATCGATATCGTTTTATCGCCCAGCCCTAGTTTTGAAGGAGAGGATGCTAACGTGTCCAGAAGAAGATGCAACTGAGTCCAAATCAAGTGTTTTTAAGACCACAATCAGAGACTTGAACCCCCTGCTGCTGTGATTTGGATCACTCCTGATCTAATGCATCTCTTACTCTCTGTGCATAAACCTTTGCAAGATTAAACGGCTGAAAATTAAGCATCGTCTCAGGTCTGTGTTTAAAGTTAAATAGAGTACAGTGCTAAATGGTACAAGTGTTTTACAGTGGCTGACTATCCGACTCTCTCAGACTGCTTCAGGGGAACAAAAGAGGAATCTGTATCCAATGTTTTCAGGCTGTTCAAGCGAGGTCTTCTCATTTACATCTCTGCAAATTCCTGCAAGTTGTTCTTCTGCTCCTGTTTCCATCTCAGCTCAAGGAGACAAAGATACGGTCCATTCTGCATCCACCCGTGCATATCAAGGTCAATCAGTAGCACAATGAAGCAAATGTCATTTAAAGCTCTGAGTGTGTGTGTGCGAGTGTGTGTGTGTGTGTGTGTGTGTATGTGTGTGTGAGAGGTGACTCGGGGCATTCACTTACATGACTGACACAGATGTTACCTTTGTGGTCAGAAGGCTGTAAGTCAATTAGGTTTTGCTAATGGGTCCCGAGTGCTTAGCTGCCTCTAACATGATGCAAACACACACACACACACATGAACGCACACACACACACACAAACATATATTGATAAGATTAGCATGCTAATGTGAATGCAGCAGGGTTAAACCACATTAAAGGAGCCGCCTTTCTCAAAGATCCTCACTTTTTGAAATTGTCAGCCGTCCTGGTCTAAGTGCTCCTCTTCCTCTCTTTCTCTCCGTCTGTTAATGGCACTCTTCCTCTTCCTCCCCCCCCCCCTTCCTTTGCTTCCTCTTCCTCCATCTTTTTTTTCTCCTGCGACAGATGCACAGCAAATCTCCTCAAACTTCCTCACCCATCTGTCTGCCTGTTTCTCTCTCTGTCTTTATCTAAATGACTCAGGAGCTGCAGCTCTTCTGCAAAAAAAACACCCCAAACCAACAACTTAAGAGACTAAACTTCATCTTTTTGTCTTTTCCACTCTTTCTGTCTCACTCACCCATGGTTTCGGTGCTTTAGACAGCGAGAGGACGGAAATATGGGTGAATTATCGTCAAATAAAAGTCTATATCAGAAACAAACGAAAGATAAGGGTGGTGATTTTTTTAGATTTGATGTTCTTATTTGTTGTAAATCTCAACAAGCCAACAATAAAATAGATATTGGAAAACCTCCCACTCCTTCCACACCTCAGGAGCATCTGTCTTTTGCCACTTACCTGGTTTCTGTCATTTTTGCAAGTGCTACATTTATGCTGCGTTCAAGTTACCTCAGGAGTCAGTTGTCGGAGCTGGGAATGACGCTACACGGATCTTGACGGCGTTTCAATTAACAAGTCAGAAAACCAAGATGGACGCCTTCTGTTAACCATTGTTAGCTGCTGTTTACAATTGTCAGCTGTCGTTAGCCGTTGCCAGTTGTTAGCTGTTGTTAGCTGTTGCCAGTTGTTGTTAACGTTTGTCAGTTGTTGTTAGCTGTTGTCAGTTGTAAACAGTGCTAACTCAGTATTTCACTCTTCCAAACACCATAGCACCGTGTTCACAGTTAGACGTTGGGCAGTACAACATAAACCACTTACTTAATTCCACTAAGACAAACAGAAGTGCTAATGAATAACACATTATGAGAGCTTTCGCTGTTACTCTTCACTGTCGATGCACTGTGCTGCCATCTTGGATTATGACGTCGTTGTCGAGTAGGGGTTTGCGAGGATCGTCCGACTTTCTGAGTTGGAAATCTGACTTCAGGGGGGCGTTCCAGATGAATTTCCGACTCAGAGTTTGGAAATTCCGACTTCTGAGTACAAATGAAACGCAGCATGCAAAGCACAAAGGATGATGGTCTCTGTAGTTCCTACTTCCCTCCGCTCCTCAAACAAAATGTACTTTATAAAAATGTGCATTTTGGACTTTTTATGCCATTATTTTGAAAGGACAGTGGACAGAGCAGGAAATGGGGGACAGGTTGGAACCAAATCAGTACCATATGTGTATGGATGCCCCCAAAGTTACAATTTTTGCACCTATTGTTTCAGGGCCACGTTGCTATAGAGACACTTTTGCTCTTGCGATATTGCAAAATCGATGAAACAGTTACAGCCCTGACAATGACAGATTCTTTCTGAAATTATCCGGAAAGTGTCAGAAAATTTGTGTCTGAAAAAGCCTCCACAAAAGGTTCAACCTCCGCGTCACTTTGTTCAGTGAGGTTCTCGTCCGCTAATGCGTTTGTCTTTTGTAAAAGGTGAAAGTATCAGTGTAAATGTGTATTTTCATATCAGGCTTTCTTGTCGGCGATGATGTAACATTACAGTATGGGTTCAGTCACAGTTACAGCATGCATACATCATGTTTGAGCTCCTGACTTTCAAAGATAAAGAGCTGATTTTCCTCTCAAAAGTGCAGCTCAGAGCCGTGCAGCTCTTTAATCTCCCCTCTACAAAAAAACTACCTCTCATTTGCATGCTCATGTCTTCTGGTGTCTTCCCTCCCGGTTTGTCAAATCGTTTCTTCAGAGGCTGCGTGGAAAAGGCCCCGCAGAGTAAACAAGGCATAGAGAATGGCCCCTTGTCTCTTCCTTAGTGTGCGTGCTTATACACTTCTTATTCATGCTGTGATGAAGGCCTGAATGTACAGTCACAGAGTCAGACGCATACATGCAAAGAGAAAAGTGGTGCGCAGAAAAAGAGGCCATTCAGGGGCACATTTCTCGGTTTAGCAGCAGAATGGAGACATAACAAATTAGTTTAGTTTTTATGCACGCCATACAAAACAAGACAACAAAGAATTACAAGTGCTAAAACATAGTGCAGATTCATCCCCTCAAGGATAGACGAGAGATTTATTAGAGCAGCAATACAGATCAAATAAAAAGGGAACAATGACGTGGTCATATGTTTACAAGACAAGAGGTGTTGTCAAGCTTTGGTAACCTAACTTTGACAGAAAAACTAATTGCTCACGTACTTTATTTGATTTTTCTGTGTTAGTTTTTCATCCACTATGACTTGTAAGAGTTTGATGTGGCAGACTTGAGATTTTTTTAAATTTATCTTAGAATACTTTGGCTTTATCTGTTGTATATTTTTTTGTTTTTGTTGGAATATCATAGAAATAAATAGATTTATTTATACTGAGTGACAGTTTGTTCTCTGAGACTTGTTTAAAAATAGATAATAGCTCTTTTTCTGCTTCCCAAACCAAAGATTTACTTTGAAACAAAAAAAAAGGTAAAGCATATTTACAGACCCGAGGTAGATTGTTTAAATATATCAGAAACATAAGTGGTCCAAGGATTGAACCCTGGGGTACCCCATTCATTAGCTTGGGTGTAGTTGAGTTTTGCCCATTTACAGATACAGACTGTTCTCTGACATTTAAGTAATTTTTAAATTCAACCAGGTCCAGGTCTGCAGCAGCGATCTAGAGGAACCTACAGGATGATGGAGCTCGGGGACTTCCAGAAAAGACTGTGGTTAGTGACTTTAACAGAACATGATGATTCGAGGTCGGGGAAAACGAGGTGAAACAGATACAGAAGGGTAGATGGTGTGACTTCAGTTACTTTGATGTCTTTAGATACAACTCCAGCCTGAAGGGATACAGATAAAACACGAGTTTAAGGCTCAAAGCTACCGTTTAGTTCTTCTTTCATAATGACCTGCAGCAGAATCTTCCATTTCTGATATGGTGTCATGCATGAAAAATCATTCAAGTTCACAACATCAGATGAAACTGAGATTGAAAAGCTGTGGAGGCTTTTTTTTTATTGTTTGATTACTCAATGATCAGACTCTGTGTAGTTTAGTTTAAGAATCCAAAGTGTGGTTTTTATTCAGCTGTGTCTCCATTGTTCATTGGAAGGTGCTTAACATGTCAGGCATTGTCTTGCTGTCTGGGAAATGTGTTGTAAACCCTCTCCTCTCAGTGTGGGTCTCTGTGGTCTAAAAGGAGGGGGGGGGTTGGAGGGATCGGGGTGGCGAAGGTCACTTTGATGTGACTATAAAGACGCTCAGCAGGGCCGGTGGAAAAGAGATAAAAGAGAGCGAGCAGAAGTAAAATAGATCCTGGTGGAAAACAGCAGAGGAAGAGGAGCTGCAGTTTGTCTCTGCTCTCCTCTGCAGCTCAGGATAATGATGCTGTATCATAAACAAGAGGCGGCCGGGGAATAGAGCCGGCATCTTTGCAATTAAAGTAAGCAAACAACATTTTCAGAGCCCAGCCGACAACAGCTATGGGGGAAGACGCACAGGAGCGCAGCCATGCTGCACGCACGCAGGTTACTAAATTAGTATTCATCAAAATAGGGCATTTGGCAAACCCTGATCATCCACTGTGACTTATTTACTGAATGATTAATAACTCTGACTTCTTCAGATGCTTCAGTTTAGCAAATTAGATCTGTCCTGATAGCTGTCACATGTGCAGATTGGCTGCATGTTGATCTTAATATCTTAAGCTTTTAATAAATGCATTACATCACATTCATGCATGCTTGCACCATGCTCCTAAAGGTTGCCTGAAGGCTTTGCTCCGTGCTGTTTTCTGCCCCCATTAGGCTCAGAGGTGTACTGCAGGTGATTCATCCCGACTCTGAAACGAGTCATCATGTTTATGACTCCAGACCACACTCTGCATTTAGTCGATTTTTCTCGCCTGAATTAAAGAGAGGCTGAGTTTCGCAGCCACAGATTGTCAGATTAAATTTGTTAAAGCTTCAGAAAACAGACAGAGTCCAGTCTGAACGTTTGAGGGTGTCTCTTTGAGATGAAACACAGCGTTTCCTCTCTGCCTGGAGTCTCTGTGGTGTGTGTGTGCTGTTTGTCACTGCAGCTGAGAGCGTTTTGATGATTGAGCTGTTTTTGGGGATTGAAGGTAGCACATACAGAAGCAGGCAGAAGAGGAGGAGGAGGAGGAGTAGGAGCAGACTGACACCAGATGTTTCCATAAGAGCCAACCCACCAGCCAGCACAGCAGAAGCAGGACTGTTGTAGGCAGCCCAGTAGGCTGAGGCGTGTGTGTGTGTAATTATGACCCTGGCTGAGGCATGCCCATCGCCTGGGTGGCCCATTCAGGAATTCGAAGGTGGCAGTCAGACGCAGGAATAGCAAAAGATGTGAGCGGTTTGTGCCTCCTGGTGAAGAAGGAGGAGATCCTGAGTTCAGAAGGAACTGGAGTGGGAGTTTTTACCCCGGGTATCACAGCGGGAAGAAAAGATGGAAGAGTGTGTGTGCAGATGTGCTTATAAGATAAAGATCAGATGAAATTTTTATGATCCCAGAGGGAAATTGGGTCGCTGCTTCAGCAGAGGAACAAGAGGAAAGAAACACCACAAACATTTTAAGATGAAAGATGAGGCGTCACACTCAAATTTGAAGCTCCTGCAGCACTCAGAGAGCCCAGCCTCCGACTTGTGTGTGTCAGTGAGTGTATAAATAATATACAGTCAGGAAGTGGACAAACATGATGTCACCTGACTGCTTTACAAAGCCTTAAGTCCAGCTTTTGCCTGCTGGAGCAGCCACAGCAGACTTTGTCAAACACAGAGTCTGTGCCTCTTTCCACTTTTTTCAGCTGGTAAATTATTGTGTTTCAAATTGAATAAAGCTCTTCTCTATAGAGAAAAACCAACTGCTGTCCTAAAGTTTGGCCTCTGTATCAGAGAAATGGCATGAATCCACAGTCAGAGCAGATAAAATGGAGGTGTTATAGGCAGTAAGAAGGTTTAAGTGTGTTTGTGTGTGAGGGGTTTATAATCTCTAAAAAGCATTTGAGCCTCTTTTGAATGCACACACCTGAAAATTTCCAGGAATTTTCTGTGATTTAAAAATTAATTTATTTGAAATTTGAGGGAAATTTGGGGTATTTGTAGGACTTTTTCTTAATTTTTGAAAAACTGGTAAAGCTTCTAAGTCATTTTCAGATTTAAGAAAATTTCAGGAAAATTTTAAAAATATTGCCCAAAATTTTCAGGAATATGTTTTCAAAATTTTGGGTGCTTTTTTGAAAAATTTCAAAAGTTTGTCTGCAAAATGTCAAGAAAACTTTACCAGGATCCAATCCTGAAAAATTTCAGAATATTTTCAATAAATCTCAAGGAAAGTTTCAGGAAAAATTCAGGAATTTTTTCAAGAACCTTTTAGGGAATTTTTTTGTAAATTTTTGAGAATTTTTTAAAAGAACAATTAAGTAAAAAATTAAGGAAAATTTGTAGAAATTAAACTGGATTTTCAGGATCTTTCAGAAAATTTTGTTTAAACCTCGAAGAGTCTTTTAGAAAAAAAATAGATGTCTTAAATAGACTACAGATTAGTATTAGGATTTTGAAGTTTGGGGGGTATTTTTTTGAATTTTTAAGAACTTTTTTTTTGACGACTTCTCAAAAGACTTTTCAGGGTAAATTTTTTGAAAAATTTATGAGCTCAGCTTTGAAATTTTTCATTGCTGCTGTTAACACGTCTCTCGTGGTTTGAGTTCGACATAATTGGACAAGAAGTATGTGAGGTGGAGGATTACTCAGGAGGCAGACTATGACACCAAAATCATGCGTGAAAAACCTCAGTGTAGTGTTTATAGTATGGCGGGTGGAGCAGCAGAGACATTTCTCTGCACTTCTTCATGTTAAAGAGCAGCTGTGCAGAAATCTTTGAGTCCCTCATGTCGGACATGATTGTCCTTCTCTGAGCATGAATGTTTTGATCCATCCTGTTTAATGTCTCTCTTAGGTGTGCACTGGTGGCATGATTTAAATGTCATCATCTCTGCCCACTCGCTGTGAATTCTCCAGGATATCTCTGTTTTGTACAAGAATTTTGTACAGGAAGAAAAGTTGTAAAGTTTTCAGGAGTTTTTTACACTTATTATGACAGCTTGTTTCCAGCTCTGTGTCACTCCAATTGAATTCAAAAGAGACCTCTAAACTCCCTCCTTGACCCTTCACTCTTCGTGTACTTCGTGCCCTCACCCCCTCCCTCCTCCCCACACTCACTCAAGATGCTGATAGGGTCAAGTCAAGGCTATCTGGAGCTTATCTCCCCCCACTGTCAGATCTAAAGCCGAGGCCCGTCGCTGATGAAGAGAAGAAAGCTGAAGACCTCGACCGGGATCACTCAGCCTCTCAGAACGACTACCAGACTTTCACACAGTTTCCTCCTGAACTAACAGACTGCAGAGACACACTGATGGGAGAAAGGAGGGAGGAGGGAGGAGGGGGAGGAGGTGTTGAGAGAGTGATAGAGGTAGAGAGGTGTGTGTTTGTGTGTGACAGAGAAAGAGAGAGAGGGAGAGTTATCAGTCATGCTGTCAGTCTCTGGGGCAGGTTGTGATAAGAAAGGCAGCGGTTGGTATCTATCTCTCCCCCCTCTCTCTTTCCCACACACACATAAAATGGGGGAGAAAGACCCTGTTGTGTTCCCCTCCACCACCCATGAGTGAGCACAGCGCAGGTGTGCTGAGGTGAGCAGTTGGACAGTACGGCAGCCATTTGTCGGCTGTGTTTGGGGGCAGACAGAGGGAATACAGATGGTGAGACCTGAGGAGAGATGCATCATAAAGGGGTTCACATATTTCAGCTGCAGGTTAAGTGTTTGATTTCACTGCTGTGCTGCTGTAACAGACTCTGACAAGCAGCGGGCTGTGGCTTTTTTCAAACTGGGCTCTTATCAAAGCAGGCTGTACGCTCACGGGGAGTTTGACTTCGTTTTTATACAGGATTTCTCATTTATGAGGAGCTGGAAGGCAGTGGATTCATGTGAATACATCAGATTCTTCCTATTTACAGGGGTTTGAAACCTTTGATTCGTTATTTATTTCATAAAAATGTGAAACCTGACGTCAGGTTTGTGACGCTTGTTTGTCGGGGGAGCCCTGACGAGTTGATAGTAATAATCATCATAATAATCATTTTGCACTGCAGACGCTGTAGCTCTTCTGCCTTATGCTAGGATTCCACCGCATGCAGATCTACTACGCTCTGCTCCGGAACGGCAGGCGGATCAAAAATGCATGCATACAGCGCCCACCAGATCCGAACCACTCCTGCAAGTGTAGGAGAAGCGCTTGTGATATTACCGATATTTCCCCGAGACTGGATGAGATCTCATGAGGTCTTGCTAGTTCACCATGAAATATTAAATGAGATCGGCGGTGTATCTAAACGCCTACATTCCACAACCCTGGCCCCTCCCATTATTACGTGAAGAAGAGTTCAACATATTGACTTTATTTTATTTTCATCAGGTTGTTCCGTATCCTGTGGAATTTAGTTGTTGGCGTCTCGGTCTGATTGTATTTCCATGAAGTAATGATCATAAATGTTCTTCCTTGAGCTGCGAAACTCCACTGCACTTGGTGATCACCTCGTCAGGGTTCCCCCACAAACAAGCAGCTGCTGGAGGAGAGTGGGTGAGTTATGTTTAGTCTCTTTACTAAAGAAATCAGGCAAAACTAAAAAGATGTTTGATGGCTAGTACTGTGGCTGGGACCCTATATGTACTGTTGATGAAGTTAGGTGCTGTTCTGAGCATTATTTGTTGCTATATAGCGGCTTGTTGGTTGAATGTGCGTGGAAACGTAGACCGCTGTGTATTGCTATCGTACGGTAGTTACTAAAGTTGGTATAACTAGAGAAGCAAGCAGTCGGCAACATTCATCTCTTGAGGGGGTGTCTAACTCGATGTTACGGTGTGTTTGACCCTAACTTAATTTTATGCTGGAATATCCCTTTAAAGGACTCACTAGGTTAGAAAAGGGATAGGAGGGAGATGCCTATTTGGGCTCTACGCTCTACCTCCCTTTACTCTTACTCCCTCAATCCAAAGAGAAAAATAATCTGCTTTATGTGTCTTTTTTTTTTGGTCTGTAGAAGTTTGATGTCCGTGAAACTATCTTCAAGCTTCCCATAGAGGCTTTGCAGCACATATTTAGCGTGACGAGCCAAAAAAATTTTATCAGTTTATTCGAGATGCAAGAATTCTCACTGGACTTTAAAAAGCGCAACTTTGGGGTCAATATCCAGGTCTAAGAAATAGATATGTGATCCAGGAAAATGCCTGTTCTTATTAAATCACTAAATTGCAGAAACTCCGATTTCACGGGCAGGAAATCCAAGACAAGACGTCAGAGTTTGACCCAGAGTTTGACTGACAGGTGGTTTCAAAAAAGAGCTGGAAGACGCTGCCAAAAAATCTAATGCAAACACATCCAAGCCAAGACTGTCATCTATATGAGAGGGTTACAGTATATGCATGGATTTCTCGGTGGGATAAATACAAACTCATGTCCTCCCACTTCGCCCCGTCTTTAACTCTCTTTCTCTCTCAGGTCCTCCTGTGGACTGTTGCCCTCCATTAGCCATGCGTTGACCTAATATTTTGGGGGTTGAAGGCTGACTGCGGGGGCTGAGATGTTGACAAATGGGGTAGAGGAGTATCAAATGACCCCTGGGGGCTGGGAGGGGGAGCGGAGCAGAAAGTGACCCAGTGTGGAGGTTTTAACTGGCTGTTTTCCCTCCGTCTGTTATCTCTATTTCTCTGAACGAGGGTTAAACCAACATCAACCTCTGCTGATCAGAAAGACTCGAATCAATACGTTCACATTTATCACACAAGCATAAACAACCCCACAAAACAGCACGTGGCAAACTGGTTTACGCCAGCCTGAACCCGCACCCACAGGCTCGGATTAGCCAATCGCAGCGCCCGTCTGACAGTCGCTGCTCCCTGCAGCTAAAGGCGGGTTTAAAGATGACTGACAGCGTGCAAGAAAGCTGCAAGACGATGGCATCTAGTCAACCTGGGGGGCGTCGAGCGGCAGGGGGTGACAGTTGACTGAGGTGACAGACAGTCAGACAGACTCGCAGTGACACCCAGACCTGTCATACAACCTTCTGTCAAGGACACAGGAGTGTTTTGTTGACTCTGTTTACGAGTCATAACTGTCGGGATGTTCCGGGAACTGCACAACAAAAAAAAAAGACTTCTTTATCTGGTTATTTCCATCATTTTTCTCATGTTTACCCAAGATCCAAGAGTGCATGATGAAAAACCCAAGTCTACTTTGACGTACTATTTCAGGAGTCTGAGTTCCTGTTAGTGTGCATCTAAAAATATCACCAAAATGACCCATACGACCCGATCACAGGGATCATCACATGGCAGCGTTCCCGATCACTTCAGCCTGCAAGATTTCCACGCGGGCGAAGGGTGATCAACTCTTGGCTGATGCTCTGTGTCAAGCTCGTCCGCCAAGTCGTGTTACATTGCATCTGGAGAACAAACCGAGGCTGCTTAGCTATCACTGCATCTGTGCGCTCAGCAGTTAGCTGAGGTGTTTTCAACCAAAAGTACTGGCACCTTCTTTTCGGGGAGATAAATGGTTCATGAAGGCGCGGTAGATCAGACCGATGACATCCAAGAGGGTTGCACAGGTCTGGGTTTGAGTCTCTGCTGAACTTTGGTGCAAGAAAATATTCACAAATCAGGTTGGCATCAAAGTGGTGTCAGATTATGGGGAATATGTGCTCTTCCAATTCTTCGTATGAAGGCTACATACTTCATGGAGTCATAATTCATGTATTCATATCAGATTTTGTGTGTGTCCATTCATATCTTCACCTGTATTATTTATGTAAATGAAGTACATGCTTTTTTTGGCGGGTGATTTTTGCCTTTTATTGATAGGACAGGGTGAAATGTGGGGAGAGAGAGAGAGAGAGAGTGGGGATCCCCGTACATGGGGCGCACCAACCCGCTCAGCCATCTGCGCGCCCCTAAATATATGCTTTTTAATGTAAATGTAGATTGTCCTCAAAGTTTCCTTGACCTTTGGAAAGTCCGACCCCATGAGCAGAGGTTTTTTCACAGGGTAGATTAATTACAGAGGATTGGGAACCAAATTTAGACCCTGGTTCCTGCAGTTGAAATGCACAGAGTCCGACAAAAGGTCCCTAGTTCTTGGAGAAAGTTCCTGCTGTTTGATGCTACTTCATAAGAAGGACATCAAGGAGCCCAGGTTTTAGTTACCAGTTAAAACAGAGATGTTGGAGCCCACATGGAGGACTGCGTGTTGTTGTTGTTGGACTCTAGTGTTGTTGCTGCTCAGGTTATCCTAGGTCTGGGCGATTTGGCAAAAAAAAAAGATCACAATATTTTTTGTCATATCGTCCGATCTTGATTATTATTATTATTTTTTTTTTAACTGCCTGTTTTAAAGCATCTGTACTAAAAACTAAAGAAACTAAAAATTAGTTCAACATTTTATTAACATACAAAGTAAATAACAAAGCAAATTGAATAAGATAAACTTAGAAAAATATAAAAAAAACATTTTAACTCAACAGTACAACAAATGTAGATAAATACTAGATAATACAGTGAATTTTGAAGGTATGCAAGACCCAAAATAAACCAACCGCCCCCTCAGAGATAATGAAGACGCCTTAAAATGTAAACATTATATGATGTAAACGTAAATGATACGATTAATCGCTGCCCAGGTCTGGTGGCTGCACTGCTAGTTGTGGCTAAACTGCTAATGCTACTCGTGCCGTCAGCAGTGGCAGGCTGTACAGACTCTGCCCACATTTTCACACTTTCCGCATAATCATTGGGAATGTACTTCTTCGAGTGATTAAACAGATTTGCCGACATACCTCGCTCATCGGCTTAATTACTCAACGTCACTTTGGAGATACCCGAACCACCGCCACACAACCGACATTGAATAACTTCTCAACAATAACATCTTCGGAGACTCAAAGTCACGGCTGACAACTATCTTGCTGTCCTCAGCTCCGCGTTTAGCTCCATGTTCGGTCATTCTGTTGGAAAAGCTCGACTCTGATTGGTTTATGTTTTATCACGATCATATAATCGCCCGGTCCTAGGTTAGGATAAGGTCAAGTTTTACAGTTGGACATTTGAATGGTTATAGTTGCATACTTCAAGTGCAGTCCTCTGTGAGACATGAAAAACAACAAAGAACTCAGCATTGCAGTCTCAGAAATGCTGCCCTGAATCTGCAGCCTCTGCGTCTGCAGACACATGCGTTGTTTTTCCCCTCTGACCCTGACTCAGCTGATTTAAAGCAGGTTTTGGTGCTGCTTACATTTGCTGCTTGTTGAGAGAGACAAGATAGAACAAGTGGATGTGAATCAAAGTGTGACTAACCACACTGTGTTTAAATGTTGCAAAGAGCTTTTTCCAGCTGGTTTTGATTGTTTATTTTCACTCTTAGACGTCCGTAAGAGTTTCAAGTTTTACAGAAGGAGGTTTTCAGCGGGTTTCGTTTCTCCTGACTGTCAGGAATGCACCTTCCTTCTCCAAATCGAGATGCCAGCGCAGCGAGGCCGCTCACTGTACCTCATCACGCAGCCCGTCCATTACATTAGACGGTAACAGAAGCCACAGGCAGGGCACATGGGCTGGAGGCTGCTCAGGCCTTTCTCAGCAGATTATTTTAAGCTCGGCACTGTGACATTACTGGGCCGGCTCTGTATTTAGAGACTGTTGATTGTAGGGCTGAGGCTGGGCAGGGCTGAGGTGGGCTCTCCCTCTCAGTTGGGGTGAGGGCTTTGACATTGGCTCTGCTGTTTGATGTGTGTTTGTGCGGCCTTGTGCCTGGGGAGGTGGGGAGGAGGGTGGATGCACATGCAGCCACACACTCTCCCCCCCTTGTCTCACTCTTTCTGGGATTTTCTTTCCCTTGTGTTTCCTTGAAAACAGCCCGAGGAGAAACTCTGCAGCCTGGTTCACCATCACAATATGTCTTATCTGCACCTTATCAGTGGAAGACTTCATATCTGAGCTATCTTCTGGAGGGGGATGCAGCTGAATGTGTGTGAGAGGGAGAGAGAAAGGGGGAGAAAGCAGCACAGAGACAGAGAGAGAGAGAAAGAGAGAGAGAGAGAGAGCCCTCCCTATAATCAGAGACCGTCGGGAGGGGGCGGAGCCGAGGCGCCGTGACTGTAACGCGATAGCTGCTCAGCTCAAAAGCGCATCCCTCACACAAACACTCCACACACACCTCCCGGACGCGGACACACAGGGACTCACGCTGGTGTGGGAGCGGAGCTCAGGCTATACGGAGCCGCTACCAGAGAGAGACGCAAAGAGGAGTCGCGGTGCCGCAGGAGGTGGCAGGACGTTCAGATATCTGCTCTGAAAAAGGGGGGAGCGCACCACTTCTTGCTTATTCACCTCTCTGAGACTTTGCACTGAAACTGAAAGCGGCTCTCGGACTGAGGCTTGAGACCTTTTACCTCTGGACTTTCTGCCTGGAGATCCAAACCTCGTGTGCGCAAAATACGCAGGGACTCTGGGAGGTAGCTGCGCGGGGACTCGGAGCCTCTCAGTTGGGGAACTTGACGCGCCCTGGAGCCGCTTGTCCGGACTCTCCGGAGCGCAGAAACCGCCCGAAGCCTCCCAGCTGCGGAGCGCACGCGGTACTGATTAAGGAGTTTGTGCAAAGCCTGATTTTGGATGAGGTTTTGGACACTTACGGGACTCATTCTTGCTTTCAGCTATGACATGTAGCCGCGTGCTTCACTCTCCAATGGTTTAACAAACGATTTGGGATTACAACCATTGCGTTTCCAGCGGTTTTTCCTCTCCTGAAGGGGTGTGGATTTTTTGTTTTTTCTTTTTGGAGGAACAGCATTTTTTAATCCTGCGAAGTGGAAACATAAAAACTGAAAGCTCTCCACGACTTTCTGAGTCATCCAAGATGGATTTTGTGTCATCTTTGATTGGATTTTTAATGGCGATGTGTCATCTGGCGTTAAGAGTCAGAGGAGAGGAGGGTGAGTTTGACTTACTACTTTGATTTTTGACGCGCGCATGACCAGTCTGATCCAAAACACCCCAAAAACCCCGAAGAAAAAGGCTTCAAAACTGAAACTGTCCACTGTGAAATGACAAACACCAGTCTGCTGTGTCTAAAAATCGCCATATGTTACACTTCTTAAAGCGTTTTTAGTGCTCGTTCCCATGTGTTCGTATTGATTAAGCCATAAGGACGCGATAAAGCTCTTGTGTGGCTTCAAAATCCACATGGCTCTTGGTGTGGTGGACATTTTTACGCGCAATCCGGTATGCCTACTCATGTTCCGTGTATGTTTAATCAAAATCAAAGGACAAATGTTGACTTAAAAGAATTAACGCTGATTGCGCCTCGTGCCAAGCCAGCTGCTCCACATTTCAAACTAAAGAACTTCCAAACCTTCATGAAATATTAACAGGATCGGAAACAATCATGTGTCCCAGCCTCACCGAGCGCAGGATGGAGTCTACTGTCAGCTCAGCGGACTGTGAATGAGATGATTATATGCATGAGGCTGTTCAAAAATCCAAACACATTGTTTACCCGCGAGTTTTCCCGTGTTTTCTAATATTAAATTATTCATAAAGAGAAATAAACACCCACTCCCCGCCCTCTTGATGAAAATCCTCCCTCAGAACAGGATGAAATCCGGTTTTAGTCCGGGTTACAACCTGCTATTTTACACATCCACTCTCTCCCGTGCGTAAAACCCGCCGTGCCACTGTCAAATCTGACTCCCGGGGTCTGCAATCATCACCACTGTAATCATTTTCTTCATCAGACATCTCAAGTGCAGCAGCTCCTCTGCGTTATTATCTCCTCCTGCTCCGTTTGGGGGTGACGGCAAAGGGGGCAGCCGGTGGCTGCGCTCCGGCTGCTCCAGGCGGCGGCGCAGCGTCACCTCCGCGCGCTCTTATAGCAATCAAATAACAATAAACTGGCGATATTAAAGAGCAGGTTGAGCAGCATGTTACAGATTCGGATCCGCGTTTAAAGACACTTAATCAGGGCTAATTCTCAACGTTACGCACGGAAACCGGAGAGAGAAGGAGTCTGAACTAAGCGCCAGGTTTATTAGAAGCCTCATTAAATGTGGATTTAACACCAGGGCGCACAGGGCTCCATCTGGATACGCGCTTGGAAATGTTTAAGAAGTAATAACGTCATTCATGTTTTAGTGTATGCAGAATTATGTCACTAAAAATGCTTGAGATGAAGTCAGACTTGGATGTGTTTGTGGGAAGAGAGGTTACCATACAGAGGAGTGACGCCACCGGAGTGGTGACACATGGCCTCGCTGCTGGCTCTCCCTCTTTGCTTACTCATATTTTTGTTGCCTTTTTATTGTGGTTCGAGTCTGATTGAATCTGTTGTGTGTGGAATTTCACAGTGACAACGAAAACAAACAGTTGGTGTGCTGAACAGAGGAATCTTTGAATGATCTTTTGCCACATGAATCATCTTCTAATACACTGAGCATTCTCAGCATGGTGTTTGGGTTTTAGCAGGATGCATGGATGGCTGCAGAACATATTGGAATAAAGAAAAAGGAGTGTCAAATCTTGTGCAAAACAAAGAGATTTGCATGCTGGGAAAACTTAATATGTTTGTGGTATCCTATCACGCTAAAGAAACATGAGAGTGTATTTTAACAGAAACAGAAAGACATAGCACTATAAGCGTTCTTAGCATGATGTATGGTTTTTAGTAGGATGCATGTGCTAAAAGGGGTAAAAATGTAGTGTAATGTGTAAACGGTATTTAATCATGATAATCAGACAGGTTCTATGATAAATCATGGAGGATTTCCAGTGTTATGTATAGATAATAGCGGTAATGCACGGGCGCAGCGGTTCTGTAGTGCAGCAGTAGGCGGGTGACGAGCTGTTCATGATCCCATGATGACTGTTGAGTCTTTACAACACCACCCGCTGCTCCGCTCCCCTCACACGGGCTCTCCCTCTTCTTGTTTAGGCTACTTGTTTTTAAATAGGACATCTATCCGTCCGCATTTTTGTGTGTGTCTGTGTGTGTGTGTCTGTGTACCCGTTGATCAGAGACAGATGTGGGCCTCTTGGCAGCCATCAGAAAAGCTCTCCCTCTCCTTCTCCCCCTCTCTCCCTCTCTCTTTCTATTTCCCCTGCCAAGACAGTGCACCGCATGTCCATGCCTCTGTGTGCCCCCCCTCTCCCCTTAAGAGCCACATCACACACACATACACACACACACACACACATACACACACATGTCAAAAGGGAAAGAGAAGAGAGCACGAGGCAGAAGAACAGAGAGGATCAGGGAGGACGAGGCTGCAGCAGAGTCAGACACAAGGCGGATTTAAGGCCGACGTGAAGGAAAGGAAGGGAGCAAGGAAAGGAGAGGTTTTAGAGGTGGAAGTCAGGAAAAAAGGGGGGGAGGAGAGGCCAACATCAAAGCGTGCAGGGGTCACAAGTTAAAGCGGCGCTGGACTTAAAGGGAGCAGATCGCATGAGGGGTTTTATGAAGTGACACCGACGTCTGGAGGGGGGGACCTGGCTGCAGGAGGAGGAATAAAGACTCTGTTGTGACAGAAAAGTGAAACATACGAGTGACATTTAGACTTCCCAATAAGCCAGAGTATCTAAGTTTTTATTTGATGCTTTGGTGACATTTTTTGAAGCGGTCCTGCCAAAAACACTGGACTTGACTGAATTGAATCCTGCTCTCTGAGAGATTCCAGCAGTTTTTCGGTGTCGTGATAAATTTGGACGAACAAATGCTTCATCATGAGCTTCATTTCTAGCAAACGGTCCAGTTTAATTTGGTTTGGCACACGGTTTTGCTTTCACATTCAAAAGCAAACCGGTGATCCTTCCTGCTTTTTCGGCACTCATCTGTTGGAGGGCGAAGCGTACCTGTCCTCGAATCTGATGTTATCCAATCAGTGACTCAAAGAAAGAGCTCTACATGCCTCTTTTACCAAAAATGCTCCTGGACATAATTTCAAAATAAAAGCATTGTGTGAAAGCAAAGGGAGTCTCACCACAGACAAATACAATGAAGCTTTTATTTTGAAAAGCATCTTGAAGTCTGTATTTTTCATGCATGTGACATTAAAACAGCTGATATGAAGTCGCTTAATCTGGGTGCCTTCTTAGTCTAATATGTAAGAGTAGAATATCTTTGTTGTCATTGCGCCAATTTAGTTTTTATCTTAATTGTGCAACATTAAGGGGTAAAAGAGACTTTATAAAAAGACACAAAAATGCAAAAGATGCGGTTGTTAAGTATAAACAGAGCAGCTGCAGCTTCACCAGTAAGTGCAAATTCTAATAGGATGATGATAAAGCAACTATGTAACAATAAGAGGTCATAGACAAGATGTGCAAATGTGCTTTTATGCAAGAGTAAAAGCATCTGTGCATCGTTACAGTCAGTAAAGATAATTATGGAGGGTGTTTAAGATGCAGGATCATGCATGCAGGCTTTCAGCATGAAGCGCAAGTGTAGTGTAGTAGCTGAGGAAATACAAACAAGACCTGGGTTTATTGTGCTAAACTGTGCTGAGCTCGACAAACGCACCGTTGAACATGTAGTCTAATGTTGACAAATTTGTTAAAAGCCTTTTTTGTAACTCTCAGAGATGCAGAAAACAATAAATTCACACATGCATAACCTGAGAAAGACCTCCAATTTTGTCCGTGAGGGCCACCAGAGTTGGCACAAACTGAAAGTTGCTCACAGTTGCTTTAATTCTCCAACGCCTGAAGCATCCCAGCCAGAAACCCCTGTGTGTGTATGTGTGTGTGTGTTAAAACCCTCTATGTTCTCGTGGTAAATGATCCATGAGACATGGTCTGTGTTGGAGCTTCCTCTGCTGAACACAAAAGGTCCTTCTTTGTGTCTCCAGGCGGCGGCTCTTTCTGTCATTTCTCCTCTCCGATGCAGACAGACTTCCACTCCACTTGTACTGTAATCACAATAGTTTGACTCGCTGACATGTACATCAATTACTCCTTACTACCAGCATTAATATTCAGGCCATTAAGCAGCTCATTTGCATGTTTATTGAGTGGGCGGCTGTGCATCTTTTCCACCTATGGTATCAACTTCTCCCAGAGTTCTTCTAATTTAATCATTTATTTTCCAAATGCTCGCCCCGTCTTTGTTCGCTTTTTCCGCCCTTCTTTATTTGTCCCCCTCCCCTCTCTCTTTCTCTCTCTCTCTCTCTCTCTCTCTCCTCCGCTTCCTGCCTTTCAATTCTTTGCATTTCTGTGTTTTAATCTGGCGCGGCCTCACAGGTATCAGCTGCGAAAACAAGGTCGCCCATTAGCATTCATAGGCAAAGACAAACGGAGCGGCCCCGCTCGATAGCAGTCAGGTAGAGGAGGCTGTGCCGCACGTGAAGCCTTGAACAGCCCACCGCACTCGGGGTGAAATTAAAAACAAGACCCCCATAAATAAAACAGAGCCGGCTCTTTCACTCTGACACATTAGGCGCACGAGGGGGTCTTAACGGGTGCTCAGGGACGGGTTTTAAACGGGAGCCGGAGGGGGGGGGTTGGCTTTGTCAGGAGGGAGAGGTTTTTTGAATTTACTGTAGTTCACATGCTGCAGGGGTCAAAGAGAGTTAGGAAGCAGTCCGACTCAATGAAAGCCAACTTTCTGTCTGAGCAGAGGGGTCAGCGAGACACCGGGACTCCTGCAGAGCTCTTAGCTGATGCAGACTCCGCTGCTTCCACTCTTCGTCTCAAAGAAGCGCCTCCTGTGTGCGGGTTAAACACCGCTGCACCCGCACAAAAGAAGCTCCCGGAGAAAGAGGAGACGTGATACTGTAGCAGGTAGTGTTCAGGATTAGAGACGCACCATTAAGAGCCCACCTCCAGCAGCCATCTGTTCAGCCGATTGATCCATTGAACCATTGATCAGGACGGCCCGGCGTGGTGCATTCAGCTGATTAGCATGGGGCACTTATCCTGTTAGGGAGGGAGGAGGGAGAGGAGAGGAGGGAAGGGGAGAAAGAGAGGATTTAGGGGACTTTGATGTCTCTTTTGTTTGCTCTCAAAGGAGTAAAAATCCCATCTTTAACACCTTTAAACTGATTTCTCATTTACTCACGGTTATCTGAATCCATCATACAGATTAGACAATGAGAACCACAAAGTAAGAGTGACTTACAAACTTTCAACCACATCTGATTACCTTCCATGTTGGTTCTTGGTCTTCATCCCCTGTTGTAATTTCTTTGCTTCTTTATAAAACAGCGCCACCTGCTTGTTAGAAAACCTGTGAATGCAACAAGAGAATAACCCCTAGTCCGTGGAAAGGAAGTCGGTGCACAGACACAAAATAAAGCATCCGGCTTCTTTTCAAAATAAAACACTCGATGTGATTTCAACCTGATGACACCATGGATGGATGAGAAGATGCTGAGTCTAGAAGTCTAGAAGTGGATTTCCTCCTCTGGAAGGACACAATCAACCGCTTGTATGGTCATGTGTCTGTCTTTATAGAGACAACTCGCAATTGCACGTGAATCCGCGGGTTCTTGTGAGTTCTCGCGATTCCCGCTGTCCGTAATCCGACATGAAATTCACCTCACAAACGGATCCAGTAGTAATTAGTGGACGGTGGAAATCGCTGCCGTTCTGTTGCGGAGCCATTATAAATGCGTTGGAGGAAATGCAGGTTTATGGTGGTATTGGCGCCCCCTGTGGTCAGATCCTGTCAGTGTAAATGTAGTGTTTTCTGATCAAACGGAAATAATATCACAAGTTTTTGTCATTGAACAGCCATCCTGATGGGGATGGTGATAATGATACTGACAGGACTGGGGGCTCACCTGCACACCTCAGGCACCTATAGGTGTAATGTCAGGGGGGGGGGGGACCACTTGAAGTACATACTCCGCTTCTTCTTCTTCTTCTTCTTCTTCTTCTTCTTCTTCTTCTTCTTCTTCTGCCTCTTCCTCTCCCTCCACCTCGGCATAAAGGTCTGAAAGCACAAGGTGGTGAAAGTGAGTCTCTTTTCCTCCCCCCTCCTCTCCCCGGGTCCAGTCTAGTGTTGAACGGGTGAGATTAAAAGCAGTCTTAGAGACAACCCTGCTGCTCCTGACTGAATGGATGAGCGCGGCCCGCTCTCCCCTCTCATTCCCTCACTCTGGGCGATAGCACTTTTTAATTAAGGTGGGGGAGGAGGAGAGGGAGGAGGTGGGAGGAGGGAGGAGGGGATGACGACTCTGGGAATGATGGAGGGATTTATCAGCGCCTCTCCTCACACTCGCAGCTTATCCCAGAGCGTGACGCCATACTTCCACCGATAAGGAGGCTAATAGAAATGAGAGCACGAGCATGCACACAAACACACACACACACACGCACACACACGCACACACACAGAAAACAGAACGTGCAGACATATGCACATTTTCTCAGATAATGAAGATAAAGGTGCTCACAGCGGGTACAAAGACGTCTCTTAGTTAGACATGATGGAGAGTGACTGCAGAATGTGCACGCACACACACACACACACACACACACACGTGTAGGGCAATTTAATTTAACATTTCTTTCATTGACACAATCTGCAGAAACAGTGACTTTGTTTGCATGAAGATGAAGCCACACTCGCACTGCAGCAGCGTCTTCCTCTATCTTGATGAATTTCTGACTTTTATTCAATTTTCAAGCATAAATTCAAACATGTGCAGGTTTCAGACTCTTAAGTGTCAGGGTTTGTGTCCTAACTTGGTTCTTTATGGAAGCAGGTAGGAGATCTTGAAGTCGAGGTCCGCTGTCAGGCAAAAGAAGCTATTTTCGAGGTTTGTCTTCAGGCCGTGATCACAGTTTTCCTCACCGTTGAAGACTAAAAATGATGGAATAAATGATGAAATAATGAGAGGATTAAAAGTAGATAATTTCTGAGTGAGTTTACTGCACAAAAAAAACTGCAACACGTTACTGATTAGTAGCCAAATAAAGTAAAAATCGTCTGTTTTAGTTCATTTTCATGCAAAAGGGGGCGACATATTCTCGTCTCTGTTGCTGAAATGTGAAGGTTTATCATGATGCTGGGAGAGTTTGTTATTGCCAAGGTTTTGGTTGGATAAAAGAAGCAGTTTTTGAAGCTAGAACGGAAGTTTATCGATTTCAGAATCATGGATCAAATATGAAACCAAGCAGCAATATTTTCTTGTTTTT
Organism: Xyrichtys novacula; assembly: GCA_962446985.1. Lineage (NCBI taxonomy): Eukaryota > Metazoa > Chordata > Actinopteri > Labriformes > Labridae > Xyrichtys > Xyrichtys novacula. The sequence continues at coordinate 3,118,770 of OY660887.1, forward strand.
GACTCTTGCATGTAAAGATTTCCAGATTTATGCGTCAGAGATGATGGTTAAGACTTCTGTGGGTTTGATTTTGAAAGGCATTTATAGACCAATGTGGAAATTTTTTCAAACTTCAACTTCTTTGGAAACATGCTGCTAAATTCTACGCAATGTCCCTTTAATGGAGTGAAAAAAAACTCCCCAAAAACACACTTCTGCAGAGTTGTTCTCGCTCTAACACACAGCACTCATCTGCACATAGTAGTGACATTGTTCACATGCTGCAGAGACAAGTGTGTGTGTGTGTGTTAATGTGTGTGTACATGTTTGGTGTGTGTGTGTGTGTGTGTGCAGACAGATTGGCTCCTCTACTAGAAGAGACAGTGTAATTCATGAAGCTCGCTGCCAGCTCCTGAGTGCTTCCCCCGCGTTACTCATCCTGCAGCTCAACTTCTGTCCTCACCAAAACATGTACACACACACACACAAACACGCACACACACATTTCCATATATGCATATTTGGTGCACACTAATTGCCACTTACAGTCAAGCAATTAGGAAAAAACACACACACACACACAGATTGGTGTTGATGCATCTCTGCTGCATCCTCCATCACGCTTTGTTTTGTTGCAGCTGCAGAAACTCACACAGTAATCTACACATACATACACACACGTGCTTGGAGTGCAGATGTGTGTGTGTGTGTGCATGTGTGTGTATGTGTGAGTTGACTGGCAGAGGGTTCCCAGTGGGGTCAGTGTCTACAGGGAGTCTCTGGATAGCAGGCATGTCTTAATGAGGCTCGTCAGACTCGTGCACACACTCCCTCGGCTCCGTCTCTCCTTTTTTTTTTTCCTCCCTCCTCATCACCTTCTATGTCCCCTCCCTCCCTTTCCGTCACTCCCCCTTCCTTCACCTCCCTCACCCTCCGATCAATCTCCCCCTCTTCTTCCTCGATCCATTCCTTATCCATCACCTCCCTTCTTCTCTCCGTCTCTTTCATCCTCGCTGTAATCCTCCCTCCTTTCTCTCCCTTCACCTCTACCCCTCCCTCCTCCCTTCTCCTCCTCCTCCTCCTCCCTGTCCTTCCTCTTCATCCTCCGTGAAGGCCGTTGAATGGGCAGCTCAGGGAAAAAAAAGTGTCGAGGCTGCAGGATTCTCCCCAAACGGCTTAATCTCGCCTCCGCTCGGCGTGCTGATAGCCTCCTGCACGCCATTCTCTCCGTCGGCCTCGACAATAACTGTCTGTCTGCGCACTCGCAGCAGATAAAGAGACGTGTGTGTGTGTGTGTGTGTGTGTGTGTATGTATGTGCGTGTGTGTGCTATCTGTTTGAAAAATTTCAGTTAGCCTGTTTTTCTGCACCTCTGTCGGCCCCGTGTGATTGACAGGCCCCTCTGTGTGTGTCTGGATGTGTGTGTGTGTGCGTAGGTGGTCGTTTGAAAATGCTGCAGCGCCTCTATGTGTGTGTGTGTGTGTGTGTGGGAGTGTGTTTTAAGTGTGCGTCCCTGTAGGTGTAAGTGCTTTCACGTAGCTGAACTTGTGTTCTTCAGTGTTTGTGTAACAGCTTGTATGTGTCTGTGTGCGTTTGCTCGTGGGCGGCTGGAGTCGTGCACCCTCATGGAACCACCACCAGCAGCTGTGTGCTCCTAGTCTGTGTGTGTGTGTGTTTCAGTGTGTGTTTTTATGAATAAGTGTGCGTGCGTGGGCCCTGCTCCTCTCCGGTAACAAAGTAAGGAAGCCATCGCAGCTCTATCAAATGTCAGAGAATCTTAAGTGTGCCTTTTAAGCACAATAGGCGGTGGAAATGTCATCACTTGAAGGGTCTATTACACTTCAAGCCTTTGGTGCTGTTTTCCCTTTTTTTTTTCCTTTTCCGCTTCCTTTATTGATGCTTTCACAGGAATATGAAAGAAACAGGTGAGAATATCAACCCATTTATGTCAGGAATAGATTCAGCTCAGCGGGTGAATGGTTAAGTCCACCGTTTGGTGCGGCGTTGTTGTTCAAGCTCCTGAAATTTGGCTTGATATAGTGAAACACAGACATGATATCAAAGCGGAGGGTCTCTGTGAGTGTCTACTGTGGAGAAAAACTCACATTACTGGCAAATAGTGAGTCAAAATCAGCTAATTTCAGTCATTAGCTTGATAGTGTTCGTGTGTGCTCATTCTGTCCTCCTCCTCCTGCTCCTCTCCCTGCTCTCCTCTCTCCACCTGTAGCTGCCTGATAGTTTGTATGGCTGACTTTGTGACGTGTTAAGAGCCGAGAATAAGCAAAAACAGGGAATATACTTCACTTTGGGTCTGAGGACTTGCTGAGGCTCGGTTTAAACCATAGACTCACCGTTTGCCTCCTTGCTGGGTGAAGCAACCTCAAGAACAGCACCCTCTGGTGACAGGCTGTGGTATAGGTCCTATTCCAGCAATCCCTATGGAGCTGTGGACAAACTTTCGAAATTAATTACACAGAAAAAAAAATAATTCTTCCCTTTGGTTTCGATGTTGACATGTAGTTACTGTAAGACTGGTTTGTGCTCAAGTCCTCTTTTTTCACACCTGATTCAAATGATCAGCTCGTTAGTAAGCTCTGTAGTGGCTTACTAACGAGCCGATGATTTGAATCAGGTGTGGCCTTGAGGACTGGACTTAAGAACCACTGCTTTAGATGGACTTAAAGCTGCGGTCTGACTGCTCCAGCTTCTGTATTTCTATATGAAAGTTTACAGAGATGTGTTAGGATTGAAACTACTCTCTGAAACACAAATGTTGGTAGTTAATATGCAGATAAACTCCAGATTACTGTCAGAAAAAAAAGGTTTTTGTAAATTATTCTCTGGCTTTAAAGGCAGGACAGCGTGAGCCTCATATAAGGCCCTCCTCGTCCATATGTTGTTTTCTTTGCGACAGTATTATGAGACCGATTGTTTGTCTTTGAGTTCAATATCTCCAAGTTCATTACATTTAGAGATCCCCTGGAGCACACACACAGAAACCCACACCCACACACACAAACGCACACACACTGCTGTTGTCATGGAGAACACGTTTCGCCTCTGTAAAGAATAATAATGCCTTGAAATTTATTGCAATGCAACAGTAATAAAGGCAGCATTGTGAATGTGTGTGCATGTGTGTGTCTGCAGAGTACCCATATACATGCTCCTTTTGTATGTGCATGTGAGTTTATGTGTTTGGCATGTTTACGGGAGATAACGCCAAGTCTTAGCTGTCAGGCTACGAGCAGAGAATAGGGCCTTTTGTTGTGGCGTTAGCTTCTCATTACAGAGCCGGGGTGACCCCCCAAGAACCCCCGCTAGACAGCCCGTCTGTGTGTCACTTCCTGCCTGAGCCTTCCGAGCGACGCCATTGGCAGGCTATTGTTCCTGCAAGGGCGCGATAGGATCGGGGAATGTGTCCTAATGTTTGCAGATTGGCTTGCCGGAGCAACAATTACACTTTGAGAACGCTCCCAACGGGAAAAGAGGGAGATAAGAGCCTGGGTGTGGAAGAGGGTGAAAGAGCCTCAGTGTGCGATTGTGTGTGTGTGTGCAAATGCGCGTGTGTGTGCAGCTGTGATGATCTTTTATTGTTTTAATAGCTTATCCATGTGGTCCCGCTCGCATTGACAATCCACAATGGGGAAGTTTTTCCAATTTCCTCCTAACTGAGGGTCTAAATTGCTTTCTTTGTTTTACTGTTCATCCATGTCTCATCACATCTTCATAAAGAGGAACAAGGTAATCAAAGGCGCGTCCTTAATGTCATAAATGTAGGGAGTGTACCATTTACTGGAGGTTGTAATGGTTTGAACCCAGCTCCATCATAAATGGGCTTATTTTCCTTTAAGCTTTGTCATATCTTACTCATCGAACCCTCTCCCTGTGTTTTCTTCTGTCTCCATCACAGCTTCAGAGTGTGGGGGCGTTTTCGACGCCAGTGAGGCGGGTTACATCACCTCCCCTGGTTACCCTCTTGAGTACCCGCCCCACCAGAACTGTCACTGGATCATCACAGCGCCAGAGCCGTCGCAGCGAATCGTCCTCAACTTCAACCCGCACTTTGAGATCGAGAGGCTGGACTGCAAGTAAGTTGGAGGTTTTTTTTCAGAGTTGTTTCAAACATTTATGAGAGTGAGGACACTTTGTCACTGTGACTCTCAAGGTGAAGTCAGAACATGCTGAGTGGGAGTCGACCTCAACTGAACATCATGTTCATTTGTTATGATTTAATGGTCGTGTTTTCTTCTGGGGTCATCGCAAAACACTAAAGCTGATCATGCCAACTATTCAGGGAGTTTTCCAATCACAGGAAATCTCTGTGACGATTACTGGTCAACAGGATGGACACCCACACAAAGTAGTTATCCAGAAGTTGACGATTAATTCGTGACATGCCAAACCTAAAAAAAAAAAATTCACATCATCCAAGTCTCGATCAAAGTCTTGAGTTTGGATTGTAAACAATAGCAACACCATCCATTGTTGGTTTTGGTCCTTGTCCCTTTTGTATATAAATTTCTATAGATGTTTTACACAGTAGATGATTTTGTTATTGTTGAACTATTAGCTCACTCAGTCTCTCACAAAGTGGTGAACCTCTTCCCATCTTTGAATGTCCTTTTTATACCCAGTCATGTTACTAACCTGTTGGAAATTAACCTCATTAGTTGGAGATGTTCCTCCACTTGTTTTTTAAATTTATTTATTTTTTCTTTTCACCTTTGATTTGCTGTCTTAGCACTGTTTTGATTCAAACACACGCTCTAAACGATTTAAAAACCATCATATTCTCTTTGTATCGACCTTTTACCGAGCGTCGTAGCCCCAGTGGAATCAGAGTTGTATAAATCACTCCCTTCATAGTGAGTGGACCCATAAAACGTGCTTGTTTGTCGTTATTCCAGCTGAGAGATGATTCACGTTGACATTTTCATTAGTATGCCGCAGACGCATTTGTTCCTCAAATAAGTAATTCCCTTTCTTTTACATACTCTTTGTAATTCGCTGCTTGTGGTTTTGGCTGGATCCCGAGCTGCTCGAAGATCCTCCACAGTTCGACCACAGCAGGTCAACTGCAGAGAAGTTTTAATTGTAGACACGAGCTTCCTCCAGAACGTTAAGTGGACTGTGGTTTGTCTTTTCTCCGTTGTAGTTGTTTACTGCTAGAATACAGCACGTTCACACGATTACACACTCATAATGTCCCCAAAGCTGCTCGCTACAGCCGCACCGGCCTTTTAGAGGCTTTAGCTCCTTGCTCAAGGGCACTCCAGCTGCACATTTAGGAGATTGGAGGATTTTGCTCGTTTTAGTTTCCACATCTCATCTCAGGATTTTAGCCTCGTTCCCACAACTGTAAACTCAAAGCAGGTCAGGACGGAGACAGAGTGGAAATAGTGATTCACAGGGCCTAATAATTGGTCCATGTGCTCCGTCCATGGTCTTATTAACTCTTACTTTACCAGGACTGAGATCTAAAGTATGTTTAAAAGCTTTGACAGCAGCTTTCAAAAAGAAAAAAGATTTTCAATACCAAGTTATAGAAAATAAAAAGTCTTTATAAATGCACAAGATCTTGACAAATGTGCAGGCAGTTTTTAGTCTTTTAAGTCACTTTGAGTCGCTGTGCATCCAGCATCAGGAAACTCTTATTTTGCGGCTGAATCAAAGATGGAGGAGTCGTGCCGTGTCGGGATTTTTTGCAGTTCAGTACTGATCTTTGTGAGGTTGTGTCGTTGGAATTTTCAATACTAAAAGATAACCAATAGGCGGCACAGTGGTGTAGATAGGCGGCACAGTGGTGAAGATAGGCGGCACAGTGGTGAAGATAGGCGGCACAGTGGTGTAGATAGGTGGCACAGTGGTGTAGTGGTTAGCACTGTCGCCTCCCAACCAGAAGGTCCTGGGTTTGAATCCGGGTCGGGGCATTTCTTGTTTTAGGAACATTATGAACAGTGAACATACTAGTGTAAACACAAATAAACGTTAATAAAAGACACGTAACAGTAAAAGTTTTGGTGTGAATCACAATATAAGGGGGGACATGAGCTGCTTGGCGGAGGTCTGCGCTGTCACCGGTGGTTTTAATGAAATCATCATTTCCTTAGAAGAGTCTAGGATCTGTAAATGAGTGAATCACACCAACCTGAGCTCATCTTGAAATGATCATTTAGGACCAAAACATGTTTTTTTTTTCTCCAGGAGATATTTGTGATGTGCACTGATTGAAGTTTTTTTAATGCAGAAGGATGAAACATTGAATAAAACATCACCATTGTAAAGTTCAAACAAATTTTGCGAATCATTAATGTTCTGTGTGACATTATCAGGCTGTAATCCCCCCTCCATCTGATAATCAAATGCCAAGCAACATTTAAAAAATCTGTGTTTTGATCAAGAGGGCAGATAGAGCAGTGTGGGGAAAAAAAAAAAGAGAGAGAATCGGATGAAAGAGAAGAAAAGTGATTCAGTTTGACGTGTGCAGGAGGAAAGGCTGAGAGGATAAACACAGAAAGAGACGAAGAGAACGAGGCCCAGCTGCCGGTCTGCGATGGTCCGTTTCCTTTCTCAGAGACATGAATAATCCAAATCATATGTTGTTCTGTTGTCTTCCACCTCAGAGGAAGGAGAGGAGCCACAGTCTGTTCAGCTGAATCGACTTGTACAGCTGAGTCAGAGGCAAGTCACACCAAGACTTCTCTTTTGTGCTTTTGAGGCTGTTTGACACTTAAACTGTGAGACACTGAAAAAAACAACAGGATCCTGACATCTCCCTGTTATCTGATATTATTCCACTTCTGTTATATCCAGATTATAAGAGCTGGGAAAACTAACAGTCTCACCTGAAATAGCTTAGAGATGAGGACATCTTGTCTGTGTTTGCTGTTCCTAGCACAGTTAATCACTGCAAATTTACTGCATCTATTTTTCATTCTGTCCGTTCTTTGTCCCTAAAGTTTGAGGATTTTTGTTTCCGTATCTGTGAAAGCCAGTCCTTCTTGGCAAATTTGGGGCTAAATGAGCTTCGCACGTCGGATTTTTTCAGTTATCCGATCTGCAGATGCATGAAAGATTGATCTTTTATGGGGGAAAGTTCTGCAAATGCTCTAATTTGATTTTATTTCTGCAAGTTTTTTCCGGTTGTTGATTATCTAATTTTCAAATTCATTTCAATACAAATGTGTCCTGATGTTTTCTCCCCCCCCTCTCTGGGACAAATACTCTTCATAACAGAGGCTTTCTGTTTCTATTATTTGAATTATACTCACAGATTGAAACGCGTTGGTTGTTTTTGTGAAACTGAAATTGCAGACTTTATCTGCACAGTCTCTGCAATTATTCCCGTTTATTTCATCTTCCCCGGCCGGGCCCCTCCCTCTTGTCTGTATAATGAAGAATTAATAATCCTGGATGCGCGTTTTATTGCATTGTTCACTCACAAAGCGCTTTCTGTGGCCAGGAGAGAAATGTTACTTTCATGCGGACATCAATGGCAGTTTTTTGGTGAAAGGCTTTTTTTGTAATGATTGTCGGCTCTATTCACCGGCTTGTGTCACGTCTCAGCAGACTGTACATGTTATTTTGATGCCTCGTCTTTGTGCCTCCAGGTTTCTGTCGCTTTCCGTCAAAGGCGAAACGTTGCATAATTACCTCGCTGTGGCAGGATGTTTCTCTCTACTTCTGCACCAGCGTCAACACCGTTGCACTACAGCAGGGAAGTCCAGAGAGCTGCAGAGAGGAGCGGCTCAGCTGTTGATAAGCTGTGTGTGTGTGTGTGTGTGGAGCAGTTTCTCACAGCCTGAGGCGTGCAGGGCAAGAGGAGGAGGAGGGAGCTGAGATGCCTCCTCTCTTTCTCCTCTCTGCAGACGGTTTTACCAGGAAGGGGGTCATTCTTCTTCTTCTTCGTTTTTTTTTTCTTTTACACTCGCCTGGAGGAGCTGAGGCCTTGGCCTGCCCTCTCACACACACTCCCACTCAATCCCCCCTTCACCCTGCATACATGAGTGTGTTCATGTGTGTGTGTAAGCGTGGGTGGGAAACATTGTCCACATGTGAGTAACTCTGCAAGCATGGAGTAAGTTTGGAGGAGGAGCCCGCCTCTCCCTGAGATTACCCCCCGTTTTTAGGGCCCATTAGAGAAAAGGGGGATCATGCCAATATTTATTCCTGCATACCCTGCAGCACTAATGTCTTTGCCCTTCTGGATGCATTTCCCTTCAGGGCGCCGAAATGTAGCAGAAATAAGCCAAAGTACTGCTCGATATCCTTCCTCACTCCATCCTATGCCATGCTTTTTACTCCAGATTGATCCGAGCCCTGTAGCGGCTGTTACGGGTAGCTTCCTGTTTTTTTTTTTTGCCTGTGTGATTAGGGACGGCAGTGTGAGCGAGCAGAGAGTAGATTTTTGCATGTTTTCACGGCGCTCTGTGACAGTTAGGGTGAAGGGGGAAACCAGAGGAGGGGCTGCAAGAGGTGGAGGGCTAAGCATTTCGGTCAAGGCTGAAAAATCTGCATGACAGCTGGGATTACAGAGTCAGAAGTAAAGGGAGCAGGAGAGTGTGTTACCTGACAGATTCAGAGCTCTGTAGCATGGTCTGATGATGGAGGAAACAAAGAGGTGAAGTCTGCTGGTAGCTTTGGATGGGCCCTGAAGTCTTTGTCTACCGTTTTACATCAGAGAGCATGCAGTAGTGTCAAATCATAGCTGTGCAGGCTTCCTCTGCAGAAATGTTGACCATTTCGCATAAGATCAGTGATTGAGATTATCCTCCTTGACCTGCATCTGCTGACCTGCAGCCACTGACATTCTTGGTGTCTATAAAATGTGCAGCTAATAGATATGGTCACAAATAACCGGCACAGAAAGCAGGAATTGTAGGAGGCAGGGCATGACAGGCCACAGTGTGACAAAAGAGTGGGAGCCTATGTGTGTACAGAACAGAGCAAATTGAAGTTCTGGTATCTGGTAATAGCATAAATATAAAGGTGGTATAATCTGCTGTAAATGAGGAAATATATATTTGTAACTTAATTAAATATTTGTGGTAGATTGAACATTTTTGCAACGTTTTAGCCAATTGAATGTTTAATGGGAAGATTTAACATTTGAAATAAATGAGGACAAGAGCAGATTGAACATTAGTGGGTGATAAACATTTTAACAAAGCTAGAATTTGTGCCAACTGAGCATTTGAGGCAGGCTAAAATTTAGGGAGATTGAATATTTAATTTAACTAGATTTTTTTGCAGATTGATCATTAGCAGCAGAATGAGCATTTTAACTTAGCTTGAATTAAGGAAGAATGAACATTTATGGCAGATTGAACATTTCAACTGAGCCTGAGTTTCAGCAGATTGAACATTATAACTCAGCCTGAGTTTGAGCAGATTGAACATTTGTGCACACTTAAACAAAGCTTTAAATATGGCAGATTGAACATTTGATGCAGATAAAACACATTTTGAAAAGTAGAATTTTGACAGATTGAACATTTGACAAAGGAAGAATTCGAGCAGATTCAACATTTGTGAACCTAGAACATTTTAACAAAACTACATTTTTTGGCAGCATGAACTTTTGTTTCAGGTTGAACACTTTAACAGTGCTACATTTTTGCTAGATTGAAGCTTTTGACAAAGATCTGTGCAGTTTGAACATCATAAGTTGCCCATTTTAGAAAAACTCAAATTTGGAAGCATGTTGCCATCTTTGCCATTTGACTTAAAGCAAACAACTGGGCAGCTCTTAATCCTTGAGGCGTCTCTGATTTGTTGACGAAGTTCTGAGGTATACGGGATGAGTGTCTTGAAGGTGCTGATTCTAGTCTGACTTCTGAAAAAGGCTGAAAAAGACGAGGAGGCAGACTTTCCATATGCTTTGAATTTGGTTCTGGCAGGCTTTTAGTGCTCTGTGTAAACGTCTATCAATATCCATACATCATCACTGGAAATGTTTGAGGAAAATTGCATTATGTTGCAGCCAGATGCTAAACTGTATTTGCAGGAATTTTCTCCCATTTCAGAACGACCATGTCATTATTTTTGTGTCAGAACAGTGATAACAGGGTCAAATAACTGCAAGTGAGGTCAGTTTATGGTGCTTAAAAACACGCACGTACACATTGAAGCATTGAACCTGTCGGTGCAGGAGCACTCATCAGACATCATGTCCCCCTTGGGCACTTTAGGCCCTTATAAAACAGAGGAAAGTGCTCAGTCAGCCCCAGCAAAGGCAGAGATCCTCTAATATCCCCGTCCAGCTGGAGATTTTCCCTCAGAGGGTTCAAACAGTCAGTACTCGGACGATGCAGCGTGGCCAAGCCGCGGCTCTGCTGCAGCAATCAAATCGGCAGGCGGGCGCTGCGTGTCTGAGGTGGCACTTTAATTCAGGATTTCATTTCAGGGTGGGGGGAGCCCGGCCGCGTGCCAAATAGCTCTTACCTCCAGGTTGCCAGCCGATTGATGTGAAGTAAATGTAATAAAGGCTAGATGAAATATCAGGCCCATATCTCTAATGCAATCTGCCATCACTGAGCCCCAGGATGCTACCTAGTGATACACCAGGAGCTGAGGAAGAGGAGGAGGAGCGAGGCTATTCTTCCCTTTGCTCTTTTCCTCTTCGGCTCTCTTCATCTTTCTTTATCCTCTTTTTTCTCCTTTCACTCGAGAAAGGAAAAGCCCACACCATAAAACCGTAGCCATTCAGGAAGATCCATTTCTTCACCTCTGTGGGTTTTATTTCCTCTCTCTTTTTATTTGGTTATTTGTTATTGAACGCAGCCTAAGGTGGGAGATTTGAGGATATAACTTTATAACACACACACATCATAAATCCCTGCGCTCTGTGACACGCCTGTTCACTGTGAGAGATGAATCCAACAGCTCTAAGTATGTGTGTGTGTGTGCGTGTATGTGTGCGTGTGCATGATATCACCCTCTTACGTATCCCCACAGGGCGAGCAGAGAGGTGTGGGATCAATGTCTGTATTCCTCTTGTAATGGGAAATCGATAGATGATCAGCAGTGGCCGGAGGGAGAGAAAGAAAGAAAGGGAGAGATGAAGGAGAAGAGGAGGAGGAGGTGATGGCTAAGGATGAAAGGAGAGACAGATGAGCAGCCAGAGGTCACCACTAAAGGGAGTTGTTCAGCTTCTGATGTGTCAATACCGGGTCATGGGCGGCGTTTAGGGCGAGATCACGGCCATCAGTGTCCGACGGTCAGGACTATTAAAGCAGTCAGAGCTCTAATGATGATTTAAGAAGTTACAAGTGAGATTTGATATGTTTAAAAGAAGTGTTATTAACCATTTAAACACTGAGACGTCCAGATTAGATCAAAACTCGTCTATGTGATGTAGGAGAAGGAGAAAAGTGGACACAAGGAAGCGCTCCTCTTTAATTTCCCACTTATAAGAATAAAGTTTTGTTTTTTTCATAATACTGAGAATAAAAATGAACCTTTTTAGGAATTTTACACTGCTTGAATTGCTCAACAATAAAGTGAAGAAACTGCACAATAAAGCTGTCTAATTATACAAGTTAGAACATTGTGCAATAAAGGCAAGAAATGCAATGAATAACAAACGAAACAAGCAAGCGGCAATAAAACATGTATATAAGAAGAATAAAACAAAGAGACACGCAATGTCTGATCTGCTTTTTTCTCATTTATGTGACTTTTTAAACAGAAATTCAACTGCAGAGGATCTCAGTAACAGAAAAAGGGTAATAAAACGGAAAAGGAATCATAAATCATGTGGTCCAAAACTATTGATCTCCATGAAAACCAGTCAAATACTCATAAAACCAGACCTCAGAGGACTTTCAGCCAGGGTATGGTGGTTTTTCACAGCATCTCCACAGGTTAAAAGTCAAACTAGACCAGAGTTAACCTGCTGTGATGATTTAATGCTCGACTACCAGGATGTAAACAAACACAGATAACAGATGGCATCATGTAGCATGACGTGATCAATAATCTGTTTTTAAAATAGATAGCAATGATTGAAGACAAAGCTCAGGGTTCAGACTGTAATTAGCACACTGTAGTTTGACTGTAGACGAGCTTAACACCATCCTGTCACCACAGCTCAGAGTGACAGCTGTGGAGCACAGAGGTGGAGAGGGGTGGATGAGATCTGTCAGAGAGAACAATAGTGTGAATATCGTCTCATTGTGAAGAGCAGTTGTTAGATGAAGCTCTGTTCTGGTTGATCTGCTCCCAAATAAACGCCTCTCTTCTTCTCTGAAAGGAGGGTTTATCAGACCCATGTGGACCCTAAATAGCCTCTGCTCCATTTTCTCAGTGAACAGGATAATGAGTCTGATGTTGTTTGATTTGATGACACTAAAAAAAGACTGATCTGTCCAGAGAGGTTTGAGATGTTCAACTCAAACCGGCGACCAAAAAAGACCCGCGCTTTCTCAGAAACTTCCTCACAACTCCTGCAAAACAAAAACAAAACAAATATATATTTATACGCCACATTTTAAAAACATGAAAATTCACCAAAGGGTGCTGATTAAAATCAAAAAAGAACAAACTGCAGAAGTTAAAACATCAGGAGAAAAGACATAAAAGCAGGTAAAAAAAACACTTAAAATGAAATAAAAAGACAAAAATAAAAGAAAAATAAAAGCGATTAAAAAAAAAAAAAAAAAAGGCTGAAAAATTTTTAACAAACCAACACGTTTGCTTAAGTGGGAGGCAAATTCCCGCTAACTTTTGGGAATAAATAAATTAGAAAAAAGACTGAAGAAGCTACAATATCAAACTTTTTTTCTCAAAAAATATCGATGTCACTTTTATAAGTGTGGCCTGATTTAAGCTGAACGAGTTTTCTTGTTTATTTGGGATTTTTTGTCTTGAATATTTGTTGTAAAGTTGTGTTTTTGTGTCCTGGATTCATCATTGGAAATTACCGGTCTCACAAAGTAAGTGGATTTTGTATTAAGCTGGACTGTCGTACCGTTCCGGTTTTAGAGCTAACACTGTAAATACGATATTCGGTTAGTATGTGAAGACAGAGCCATTGTGGACCAAAACTCACAGGACAATTTTAGCAAAGAAAAAGTTCTTCACAGGAGCTTTAAGGGGAACTTTAGAGGAGTTCCAGCAGTAGATTGAAATAACTCTGAGCTTCATCGTAGCAGAACATACAGAGTGGAGCACCGTTGATTTTAAGCATTTAGCGTGACTGAAAATAAAAGTAGGACCTCGTTAGGATATAAGTTCCCTCCTCTAAACGTCTGCAAACTCGCTCCTCTAAACGTCTCCGTGGTGAATATATGCTGATAGGTCGATTAAAAGGCATCCAGCAGGGGCAGCAGGGTCACGGCTTCAGCTCAGGCAGCAGTTACTGTCTGATGTTCCCGATCGATGCGGCACTAGAAGGTCCGGGGCCTCGCCCAGGCTGCCTGTGGTCAGCGGTTTGGCCCCCGTCAACTGTAAGTACGAGCCGGTGATGGACGGCAGAGGAGGGAGGTGAGGGATGAGGAAGAGGTGGAGGAAAGAGGAGGAGTGCTGTTTGTTTTTTGGGCTAGATTGGAGATGGCAGGCCCTGCAGATCTGCAGGGATTTCGCTCGCAGCATCTAGTTAATATTTCAGAGGCACTTATGGTTTATTAGAGTCCCCATCGAGGGCGGGAGGAGCCTCTGAGTGAGTGAGTGTGTGTGTGTGTGTGTGTGTGCTGTACGCCCTCCCAGCCTTACTTAATTCCTGCTTCTGTACATCACGCAGAAGGAGAAGAGTGAAGCGACAGGCAGTTGTTCTTTGTTTACAGCTCTGAGATCCTGAGGGTTTCTGAGCTCTGAGAGGAGAGAGAAAAAAAAAAACACAAACCAAAGCCGAGAGGAAAACCGGCTCAAACTGAAGGACCCGAGTGTCTGAGAGCAGCCAAGTTTGGTTTACTGATACCCTCCAACAGCTGCTCTCTTTTATCAACACAAACACAATAAATCAGACCGCCACCAACACACCCGCAGTGAATTATTATATGTTAATGTTTTGTGTAATTTTCACGCTCACAAAGAACGCTTTATGGAGTTATGGAGGCATTGAGAGGAAAATGAATGAAACACAGTGGAACAAGGCAGTTTTTCCTCACAAAGACATGAATGAGAGCCGCTCTGCTAATGAAAGAGGCTGTGACAGGTTTGTACGAATATAAAAGGCAGAGATTTGTTTAAGGTGAGGGAAAGAGGAACAAACTAGGGGAGCCTGGAAGGCCAAAAAAGATGACTCAAGTAAGTGTTTCATTTTGCTGTGATCAAAATAGAGCGTGGATTCAAACCAGGTGATGTTGACTCAAGACTAACTCAGCAGTTTGGTACATATTAGGACGTGATGTACAAAACAACTTCTTCCTCTTTCTCCTCCTTTTCTTCTGCTTTCTCTTTCTTTACGCACTCTTTTCTCCTTTGCTTTTTTTCTGTTTTCTTTTCATCGCTTCTTAATTGTCTTCTAAAACCGTCTCTCTGTTTCCAATGCAGTCAGCAATGTGCAGATTTTATCCAGATGTGTAGCTCTTTTCAGCAGCTACCATCTGTTTTCTCATTTACTTATGGTTTTCAGACGTTAAAACTAACTATTCAAAAGTTATTTTTTTCCTTCTGGTTGAGGTCATAAGAAAACGTCAGTATTGATTTGTGTCTATTTCACAACCGTTTAAATTTCCTCACTGGAGCTTTAATGAAGGAGGAACAGCTGTTACACTTCACTTAAGTGGTTGCTTGCGTCTTGGAGCGCCATCTTCAGGGAAAAATACTGTAACACGATTAAATTTAAACGAGTATAACAGGTGAATAAGATGAAGCTCACTTTTTAATGTCTTTTTCTATTTCTCCCTCTTTTTGAGGTTTCCTTTTTCTCTCCCCCGGTTTTGTTTGACCCCTCAAACTTATTTCTTCTAGTTTCTGTTCCTTCTGTCAACGTTTGCTTCCTCTTTTCTTCTTCTGCTTTCTTAGTTTTCTTCTATTCTGGTGTCTTGTCAGAGTCCTGATTTATTGCTCACACTTTTTTGTTCCTTCCTCTTCTCGGTGATCTTTTCCCTCGTCTTTTTCTCCTCGTGTTCGTCCTCTTTCTCCTACCTCTCTCCCATTGTTCTTATTCTACCTTTCCTTACTTTGTATTCTTTGTATTTTACTTCTTTCAGTCTGGTTTCTCTTCCCTTCTAACTTTGTCTTTCTATTTATTTTGTTTTCTCTTTCTGCCTTTTCGTCTCCTCTTTACTTCAACACTTCTCACAGCTTTTTTAAAATCCTAATCCTCCTCTGTTCTCTCTTCTCCTGAAATGGCAAACTTGCCTCTAAGGGGAGCTTCATTTGCCAAAATCTGACCGCCTTTGTCACCTTCCTTCCTCAACTACTCGCCTGTGTGCCCTTTGTTTCACACACTGAGGAAATGACTCGACCATCTGCGCTGACAATGTGTTTGGAAACTCTGGTGACCGCTGAGGGTGAAAAGTGTGCGGCGTTTCACACCAACCTCGCTGTGCATTATTTGAGCACCTTCTGTGTACACTTAGAGCTCTGCGATTGGCCGTAATTGTCAGTGCAAACATACTTTTGCACTCAAACACACATTATCGTGCATGTGCCGGGGCACGGACACCTACAGGGGACGTCCCCGATCACCAACAAACGACCAAGGTGTGAAAGGCAATTAGCTGTTTTGGTGGAAGGATATCTGAGAGCGAAGGAGCGGACATGTCTGGACTGGTGGGGAGTTGCTGGCCCTGAAGGGTTTCCAGTTCCCTCGTCCCCTTCTATGTCTGGTCCGGCTCGTCTCTGTGGGAGTTATTGTGGGGGGAGGGTGGAGTGAGACGGGTGTCGTGCAGAGCCAGACAGACTGCCAGACACTCAGACAGACAGAGAGCTGGCAACCGGGAATCCACAGTGTCAGACAAAAGGCGGGGTACGGATCAAAACAAGCTCTAATGGAATCTGGATCAGGCTGCGTGGATGGGCGAGCGAGCCGTTTGTGATGCTCATGTGTGTAAAAAAAAAAAGATTTATGTGTGCAATGTAGTGGAATGTATAGGAGTGTGTGTGTGAGAGAGAGACAGCGAGCTCTCACACACACACGTCAGACCCTCATGCATGTATTCATCAGAGCCTGGGGAGCGGCTGAGCGAACAGGTCAATAATCACATCTGAGGAACACTCACTCACTGACGCTAATCCACGACAGGAGCGGGCGAGACACACAGAACCAGAGAGAAAGAGAGAGAGAGACCCACTCCAAAATCAATTAAAACCTAATTAGGCTCTCAGCTCCTTTGCAGGCCTTTTATTCTTCGTGTTGGCGATACAGCGCTAAGTGTGTACGCGCACGCCTCTATCTGCGTGTGTGTGTGTGTGTTTGTTGGCACATGTAAGAGTGTGTTTTCCCTCGGCATGTGTCAGTTACAGTCCTAAGCAGGCGTACTTCGGGAAAAGCCGTGGCTCTTACAGGCTCAACGCGGGAGCTCGCCGCTAAAGCCCGTGCGATCGCCTCTGTAATGCAGGATTACAACCAAAACACGTTTAAGACAGCCGGACAATTGGCTTCCTTACTCGCTTCAGACCTACTTTTTGTGCAGATTTGCTCCAGACTCAACCTTCATTTCCTCTCTCACTTGTAGGCGGAAACGCCTCAGCCTGCAGCTCCCAGAATCCAACATGATTCCAGCTGTCCTTAAACCATCCAGCTCTTCCAGGGTGCACAACTTATCCAAAAAAAACTACATTTTGCAATAGCTCGCAATTTAGTTTTGCGCAACAATCAACTTCAGAAAGAAATCATTTCCTATTTCTTCAATTTTACTTTCATTCCCTGCCGGAGTTGAACCCTGTACCCTCTGTTTCCTTTCATCCTGCACAGCCAATGCATTTGTCAGGAAGTCACTACTACACACTTAACCTCTGTGCGGAGTATGCACAAAAAAATCTGAGCACACAGTGACAGCATCGTCACAAATTAAACCTCTTAGATCCAAAACTGGGTGGATCAATATGTAAATAAGACGACTGTGCCGTCTTTTGAAGGTTGATTCTCGCCTCGTCTAATCTCTTACAGATTCCACATGTACAGTCTGGATTTACAGCGAAGGGAGCGTCTGGTTTCTATTTGTAGTATGTTTGTGGTTCAAGTAGATTTGGACCGAACAGTCCTTGTGGAGAGCAAAAGAAGGCAGACTGATGTTGTAAAGACATCCCAGCTCCAGTTGGTGGTAATCTACAAAAGATTTATCAGTACAGACGGATATATATTCACGCATATGTTGTAGATCAAAACTGAAACTGAAACAAATGATTTTCTTGTCACTTAGTTGTAGTTTCAAGTGGTAGAATCAGAAACAGCATAAAGATGTGGAGGCTTCTTTAAAAGTTGTACTGCATCTTTAGAAGTTACCACCTGAAGCTTGGACCTCCAGAAGTGACACCTGTAAAATTAGGGCTGGGCGATATGGCCTCAAATCAATATCACGATATATTTAGCAGTTCACCTCAATCACGATAAAATGGTCGATAACTACTCCACAAGCTGCTCACCCCCTCCCACATTAACTTTGTTTTGATGGGACAGCGTAGGACAGCATCTTAAAGGGACATGAAACTATAGCCTACATAAGGACTGGGCGATTATAAGAACGGGATTAATGATGGTGATAAATTTGTGCATCACAACAGCCAATCAGAGTCGAGCTTTTCCTGCTCACGTCTATAAGTTGCTGGACGAGTAAACAGAGTAACCGAACGTGGAGCTGAGGGCAGTAAAATAGATGTCAGCCATGACTTTGAGTCATCCTCCGAAGATGTTATTGTTGAGAAGAAAAGTTATTTAACGTCTTATTTGGTATTTATCTATTTATTTTTCAGTTTTAAGTACAGAAGCTTTAAAACTGCCAGTTTAAAAAAAAAATATATCGTGATAATAATCGAGATAAGACAATATGACAAAGTATATCGTGATCATCTTTTTGGCCAAATCGCCCAGTCCTAGCCTACATACACACATCCAAAACCAACTTTTATTTATTTATATTTTTGACTTGAAATATATCAATATGGGAAAAATGACGTCGGTTATTGTCTTAAAGTCTATCTGTAAATCTTCAGTTTATCGCCCAGCCCTATGTAAAATGTTCATTGTTATGAACATGAGTCTCTCACAGGCTGCATGGTGATGTGATGGGTTACCTAACACGACTCGAACAATGATCTCGTTTTGTAAAATTCACGTGGTTCCCTTTTTCAGTCTGAATCCTTTTCATTTCTGTCCAAATATTTGTATCCATCCCTGTCAGCAGCATCGTTTTGTGAAATTAGTCACAGCTTCACAAAAACAATCCACGCCTGTTGTGTAATCTTGTATTCAGATCGTTTCAAACAAACCTCCTACAAACCGTCAGATATCTGGCATTGTGCAGACAGCGTGTTGGCAGCACTGCGGGCTCACTGCAGCGTTTTAACACTTGAATCCTCACCTGTCACCTGCCACGCTGACCCAGATTAATGTGATTGGGATTATCCCTCCATCAGCAGTCTCAGTCGTGCATGCTCTGTTTAAGGAATCAATGCACTGCAGGAATGAGATCGCCAGAATGAAAGAGGCTTAGTGACTCTTCTTAATCCAGGTTTTATTCCAAGCCGCACTACAAAAGAAGTCTTAGCCGCGAGCTGCCGCAGAGAAACACAGAGGAGTGCTGATTGGTCCCCCTCAGATTTACCGAGCACTTTTACTTCTCTGAGGAACAACATTAGCAAGATGCTGTGTTTAAAACTTGAGTCGTCTGCTGCTGTGCTTTTGCAGCCTTACAGATCCGATCGCAGTAATTATGGAGACAGCAGCAGCAGCAGCAGCGGTGGCCCTGTTGTTGTTCCGACGGCCTCGACGTATGAGCTAATTAAGAAGAGAGTGGGTTTTTCGAGCTGGGGTGTCCTCGGTGGCGCTGCGGGGCTCCTGTGGCGATGCAGTTAGTTACGCAGTCACAGTCGGGGGATGAAGAAACACTTGTTAACAGTACAAAGAAGGAAACAGGATGAATAATGTGAAGGCAAATTACGAGGAGATTACTCACAGTTGTGTAGTGTACATACATGCATGTTAGGAGGATAATACAAAATCTATACATGCGTTGAAGCAGTGGAAACGCCACAAGTAACATCGCATGTAGTGCGGAGCTGTTTCCACTCATCATCGTCGTCGTCGTCGTTGTTTTCTTCCGCTTCATCCGGGTCAGGTGTTATGCCGTAGAATGCACCCCTGCCGTAGATCGCGGATACAACCAGCCGGTGTTGTGCCGTAGAATGCACCCCCTGCATCCCATCCACTCCTTAGCTTCTTAAAGTGGAAGAAAATTATCTCATATTTTAAAAAAATACGAGTGACAACTTTCGTTCTGTTTTTTATGTGTCTCAAAAATGCACATACGGAGGTGTGCTTGGGTATATAAATTGTACAGTTAGCTGTCAAGCTAGCGAACATTATATTTTCGCAACAGCAAATATTACGAATCAGAGGGCTATTTTTTCGGCTTATCTGAATAGCCTGAATGAAAATATTGAAGGCACACGCTTATGAATTCATCCAATGGTAAGGAAAACTTGGATTATTTTCGCCTTGTTAAGTACTTTCGACTGCGCTCCCATCGGGGTGCTTTCTACGGCAGGGGTGCATTCTACGGCACAACACCTGTAAATCAAGAGTTTTGCCTTACGGCTCAGCTCTTTCCACTCATGCACTCTGGAAATTTTCGAAACATTTCAGGAACTCTGACCCTGAAATTTTCCTGAGTTTGATGCACAATCATCCAGCAAAGTCAAATTACAGCTTTTCTAAATGGAGTTTATAAAAGCTGTTGATGGGGGAAAAAAACACAAGTTTTTACGCTTTAAAAAACGGCTTATGTGTGCAGAGATCCTCTCCGTAATGTTGTCAGACACTTAAAGTATCAGTCTGAGACTGTCTGAGGTGATAACAAGCACTTTAGTGGATGTGGCTGTTACACTGTGAGCACACAAAGCTCCATACTGGAGCACTTATAGAAGTTTTTGTATTTGCTTTCAGACTGTAAATTTGTTCGACTATAGCCCAGGTTCAGAAAATACCAGACGACACAGACTTAAATGATGGACTTTTCCTTCGATTACCACCTTCAAACCTGATGCTTGACTCGGCTCCGGAGCGTGAGGATGGTCTTTACTAAATCATACCAACAAAGAATAGCATCAATTATTGGACAAGAGGAGAAGAAAGACTATGTTTTATAGAAAATCACAGCTCTGGTTGCACAGCACTCACCTGTCTGAGGCCTGGTGTAAAAAGGAGAATTAAAACTTCAGCATCTGGAGCAGCAGCTGGCTCTGTCACACGTGTGGGGTGATTTTTAGTGAAACAAAGTGTGGGGATGGCGTTCAGACGAAGCGATAGTGATCATTCAGTCAGAAAACAACCAACTGGAGCTGTCATGTTTGAAACGAGACTGTAATTTGTTGTTTTTCTCACATTTGTCTCTTATTCCTGAGCATTGTGGTCATTTTTTTCTCTGAGAGTGAAAAACATCTACCTCTGACAGCGACGTGTGTGTGTGTGTGTGTGTGTAGCATGTGTCTCATAATGTTGAAGGAATGACACACAGGGCTCTGAGCTAAATCTGGATCAGCCAGGTGGGCTCTTGCTCTGCCTGTGTGTCACTCATAAAACCACACAAACACACACACACATACACACACGCTCTGACCTGACAGCGAAGAATTTGCTTTTACTGTTCAGGGTCAGTTGGCCGTTCAGAGGTCAGAATGAGCTGAGAGCGTAAGCATGTGAGCGTCTTCACAAACAAGGCGTCTCCACATTTCCTTATCCTGATTTCTGACTCCACTCTCCCCTCCGTCCTCCTCACCTTTCCTCCGCTCTTTACTTTTTCATGAGCTCCTCCGTCTATTTTTACTCGTCTTATTAATGAGTCCACCCAGCTGTCTGTTTGCAGGCATCTTCGCCGCTCGCTCCGCAGCCACTTGCTCCACTTCTGCTCTGTTTGTCCCCTCGCTGCTCGTCCCGTGACTCCAGATCGGGCGAAAGTGAAGACTGTTCGCCCCGAGCTGATGCAAAAAACGGATCTGAGTCAGTTGTCCTGAGAAGAAAGTGGGTCGAAAGAGCTAAATTTATGAACGCAGCTGAGGGGAAAGAGCAAAAATAAAGCGCGGATGGACTGAAAGCCAAGTTGTGTTTATTTATCTGTGTGGTAATGCCGAGTTTCAGCTTGGACATTGTGTGTCCTGCCCAGTCCACACCTGTCTGCTTTTTATTAGCTTAGCTTGTTGCATAACCTCATAACTATCTATATTTATCTCCTCCCAGCTCCTGCACTTTGATTTCTTTTCCTCTGTTCACAAAATCAATACAAACTGAGTCCAGAGATATTTTTCTCAAGGATGCAACAGCCAGAAACAATCTTATATTTACTCTTTTTTCTTCCTCAGGTATGATTTCATCGAAATCCGCGATGGGACTTCAGACAACGCTGACGTTCTGGGGCGACACTGCAGCAACATCGCTCCGGCGCCGATCATCTCCTCCGGACCCTCCTTGCAGATCAGATTCGTGTCAGACTACGCCCACCAGGGGGCAGGCTTTTCTCTGCGCTACGAGATCTTCAAAACAGGTGAGAAAGCAGACCTGGGACGTGACTGGTGGTTTGGACTGAAAACGATTTGTGACTCACTCTCTCTTTAAACTTATAAGCATTAGTCACATTGCCTGTGATGGTCACTGTGTCAGATTAAAAATCAGTGTTTCTGTAAGAATCAATATTATTACAATCGTAGTTACAATTAAAACGATTAAATTGCTATTTTTTATATTTTGCTTGTTTAAAAAATATTTTTACTATTTTTTATTTTTATTGTTAATTTTTATTATTATTATTATATTATTTTGCTTTTTTATTTTTTTTACTATGATTTAGATATTTATTATTATTTTTTAAATTATTTTACCTCCTTATATTTTTATTACTTTAATAATTGGAATTACTTTCATCATTCATCATTTTTCTTATTATTGTTGATTTTTAATATATTTCAATTTTTCATTCTTTTATTATTAATAAAAATATATATTATTTTATTATTTATTTTATGATCTATTTGTTTATATTATTGTCATTGTGAGTTATCTATTCAAAGTTATAGTAAATTTCCCTCAGGAATCTGGTTGTAGTCCTATCAGTGACCCTGCAAGATCTCTAGTCTTTGCAAAATCCTGGTCTGTGACTCTTTGTAGACTCTGCTGGTCTTCGACTTAAATCTCTTGGGATGTGAAGGTGTGTCAGAGTTTAACTCCTTAAGTCTTCTGTGGTCTTGTAGCTCATGCTGATATGATGTAGAGTTTCTATATTTTAATGTAAAGTGTCATTTTATTAATGTAGGATGAAGGATCTGTTAGTATTTCTCCTGGATTAAAGCAGGTCTGGAAACAATCATAAGCGAATCTCTTGTGCAGAGATTCATCAGAGAACAGAGAGCAGAGAGCGATTCTTGGCCGTTCTGATCCTCTAATACTCTGATTTATGATTATATTTTCCCACTTTGAATAATGCTGATGTGCAGTTTGGAATACAAAAGGCTGTAGCTGATTAAACTTTGATTGATTTCACCGTTTTCTGAACTACGGAGGAAATCTGACGAAGCAGTTGGCCGGCGTTTGTTGAGGAGTGGATCTCATTTGTCAAAGAGTCGGGAAGTATCCAGAAACGTTCATGGGAAACAGTTCTTCAGGAAACTTCTGAAACCTCCTTCTGCTCGAACATTAAGCTCTGCTGTGCATTAATTCATCAGTTAATGATTTTGTCTTCTGCTCATGCTAATGGCCCGAAACCTGTGATCATTCACCCCGACACTCCTGCAGCACTTTACATCAACAGAGGCAGCCGCGCATGTAAACAAGAGAGGAGGAAAAACTTTCAATGTCCTGAAAGCATGTGAGGAATGCTCGCTTAATTGGCGCAGGATCTGCTTCCTCTGGGGAGGCGCAGCGAGCCGGGAGGGAGGGGATGATGGAGAGAGCTCCAAGGCGACTTGGAGTTGGGCTTAAAGGTCAAAGGTTTATGGTCGGAGGAGGAGGCGCGGAGATTGATGGGGACGAGTGTGCGGCGAAATGGAATTTTCAGGAGGTCGAGGAAGTGCTGGTTGCAGGTGAGGGCGTTCAAGGCGGTGTATTTGTTTTGCGGCGAAGGTGTGAGCTATGTGCGTGTGTGTGTGTGTGGATAGTGGGAGGAAAGGTGAAATGGTCACTTGGCCTTGAGGCAGATTAAAGATTTATGTCCGAGTGAGTTACCAGCTGATTGTGTTTTCGACGTTAGGCCACATTTTCAGGTCGCTCCGCAGCGGGTCACCATACATTCGTTCAGCGAGTATTTTGAAACCTTTAACCCCGTTAAATGTCGAAGGTTATTACAGGAAAGATCCCTGCGGAGAGAGACATTATTTTAAAGCAGAACCAGACGTTACATCCCACTCTCCAAAGCCACCAGACTCCTCAGACAAATGCGCTGATTATGCAGAGTATCCTGAAGGTCTACTTCTGCTGCAAACGCTTTGTTACTCTAATTGTGTCTTAATGGTTCAACACTGTGACTCAATACAACACAGAACTACAAGAAAAAAACATCAGTCGGAGCAGGAATCAGCCTCACACTGAAGTTCTTAAAGTATTCAGTCCTTTACTAGTGTTATTTTTACATTTGATGGTCTACAAAACCTTTGCAAAAAACAGACCTACACAAATAGTTGTAACCTGAAGCTGCATGAAAAAGGGAAAGAAGCAAGAAGCAGTAAGAGATTGCAGGTATTGAATAAAATAGAACAGGCAAATTTGATAATTAAAAACTATTTTCTAAGACTTTCATAAATACACCCTCATACAAACATGCATGACTCTGCCCTCCGTCACAGCCGCTAGAACACAAACTCTCCTCATTTATGTAGTTCAGTCATGACTATTAGTTTGAGGAACTTTGGGAGCCATTTTTGGAATAAAAATTGAAAGCTGACTAATTTATCAGCTCTAACCAGCACTGTGGACAAGTTTGGAAGAGAGAAAATAAAAGAAAATTTGCCATTTTGGTGCCATGGTTTCTTAACAAGTGCTGATATCATTTGATTACCTCTGCCAAGGAGGTTATATTTTCGGTAGCGTTGGTTTGTTTGTTTGTCTGTTGCCTCATAACCAGAAGGTCCTTGGTATGAATCCCGATCAGGGCATTTCTTGTTTGGGGGGGACATGAGTTGCTTGGCGGAGGTCTGCGCTCTCCGAGTGCTTTTCTAGTTTTTGCTGTTTTTTTATTGAACTTAAAGTGTTGTGACACATCTAGTTGCAGCTATGCAAGTTAAAGTGACTCTCTTTGTACGTAAGTCTCGTAGCTTATAAACTTGCCAACCAGCAACAGAAACGTGCACCCCAAACAAACATGTTTAGATCCCAGGTTTTACTTTGTACTTCACAAAAAGAGCACACGGCTACGTGGGGGCTGAGTCACGGAGTCGCACAAAGTTCATTTTGAGAGTTTTTCTGGTCGGATCGAGTGTCTTTTACGTGCTTCTAACTCAGTAAGTCCATGCAACACAAACTCGAAACTTCCATACAAAACCGTGGACATTTGAAGGATTTTATAAACTTCCCCTGACAAACTCCCAAAAAAGAGGACATGTCCGGGTAAAAGAGGACGTATGGATACCCTACTTTACTGTCTTTGTTACTGAGCTGCTGATGGAAAGAATCCACCGAAGCAGCTTAGAAAGGTCTTGTCTCTTTTCGCCATACCAACCTAAAAATGTTCAAAATAAAAGAAAAAAGTGGAGCTCATGTTTGAACATAATGAAAATTCAGATGAGGAGCTGTCAGAATATATCCTGAGTGATTAAAAGAAGAAATAGAAACTGAGTTTTAATTGAAAGAAATTGAAGAGAGTTTCATGTCTGGTGTGTAAAGCACAGAAAGTGAACAGTCATCAAAGATTCGCTCTGACTTTTCATTTCCTACCTTTAAAAAAAAAAAACCTTTTTGTGACAGAAAATGTGACCCAGATTTTAACGTTCAGCTCCGTTACCAAGGCCACCAGCTCGAACCCGGCGATGTAATAGAGTAGATTGCATCTGTCTCACATTCGCACACATGTAGAGGGATTGAAGGCGGATGGATGGGGGATGCGGTTGCCATGGCTATTACAAGATTCTGGTTTCAAATTCAGGGGGTATAAGAGATTGTGTCACTGTGGGAGCACATGTAGGTGTCTGCTCGCTGCATGTGTGGGTGGTTCCACTCAGAGCCTGTTGTGTGCGTGTGTGTTTGTACGCGGAGGCGGGATGACAGATGTGTGTGTGAGAGAGAGAGAGAAAGAGACATGGTGGGAAAATGATTGGGGTGAAGGGAGACAGAACGACAAAAGAGGAGTGAGTCAGAGCGAAAATGTATTCAGGATGTGTGATTGAGGCCATGTGTTAATTGCAGCGTTCGCAGCGCCTGCACGCTCGCTCATCATCCCTGTTTGTCTTTGGCGAGGCGAGCCTGGGCCACAGGTTTCCTCTAAATACAGAGATCCAGCTAAGATGTGTTTGTTTACCCGAGTGGAACAATTGCGTGTTCATAACTTCTACCCCCGATAATGGATTTTATGTACTTTTAATTTTCATCCAGCTGTAGAGGACAGTGACTGTAGAAAGTTAATCTACTCTGCGGCCTTTAAACACAGTAGCAAAGCAATAAACTGACGAGAAAGCCCAACAACACTTAACATGTTTTCTTTTAACTATTTTTAATTAAACGTCGGCTTTTAAATGATTCACAAACCATTAAATTCAGTTTGTATGAAGATTTACCTCGGCTTTAAAGGAGTCAGGGTTGTGAACTCCATTTGTAAAGTGTCTTCTGGGTTGTGTTTAAGGGTGCGTATGTGTTTTTAGAGGGTGTGTCTGAGCAGAGATGGACATCTTGGCCCTCAGTGTGTGTGTGTGTGTGCGTGCGTGTGTGTGTGTCAGCTTCCTTTAAATCTTAAACAGACAGTCTAGCTTACTGTGCAGGCTGACCCCCGTCACACTGTGTCTAGAAGTCAGACAGTGTCTGTCTGTGTGTACGTGTGTGCGACTGTGCGTGTGTGTTTTGTATATCTTCGCCCTTCTGTAGGCTGAACCAACACAATAACTTGTTTTTGTTTGGTTCAGTCAACCCTGTTACATAAGCGATGACTGTAACTACTCGAGGGGATTTCGCATTGGACAAGCTGTGTGTGTGTGTTTGTGTGTGTCTGTGCGCCGGTCTCCATGCGTGTGTGTTTGTGTGTAATCGGGGTACAGTGCAGCAAGAGCTAATTATTTGCAGCGCAGGAGGCGAAGGAGTCGACCTTTGACTCTGCATCCCTCCTGGTACCCTCCACCCTCCTGTACACCTCCTGAGGGGGGGAGTAAGGGTCAGCGGTTGCCCCACAACAACATCCTTCCACCTACACACCCACCCCCCAAACACCCCCCACTCACACACACACATGTACAGTAATCCTGCTGTACGGTGAAAGTGCACGACCCCCTTTTCCCCTATTATCGTCCTGGCCTAGTTCGGTCCTACTCATGCGTGCTTAACCCTTTATTCAGCCCCGTCTACCTCCCCCACTTCCCTTCCCTCCATCCATCCATCCCTCATGCACTTCCACTTACATTGTCACGTGATACAGACGCTGTTACCACGGCTACAAGGGGAAGACTTGCAAGCGAAACCCCCTTTTGCACAGTTCCCCACTGGCACGACGGCAAAAACAGCGTCGCAGCCAATCCGGAGTTGAGTCTACGGCCGGTTTACCCGAGGGCGTTGAGACCCCTACATGACCGCTGCCATGGCATCTGCGGGGGTCAGAGCGAGAGCTCGGCCTTAGGCGGGACCCCCCACTCGGGTGTCAGTCATAACATTGGCCTTGCGTTTGTTTCTAAAGCTTTGATTGGAGGAGAAAGTGAAGGCTGTTACTATATGGCTGCTTGCCATGCTATGTTTATTCCTCAGACGCCCGATTCATCCCAACGCGGAAATTACACACAAGTAATTAACTTGCAAAGGTAAATTAAATTCATGAATAAATAAACTGGCTGAGCGCTCAAGACTGATCAGCGATGAAGACGCTGGAAATGAATATTAAGGCGTCGTCTGCAAAGAGGCGAATACAGCTCAGGAAAGCTGCACTAATTCTTTCAACAGAAGCTGCAGGAGGTTTTTCTGTTTGTTTTTCTCCTCCTCAAGATTGAAATTACGTGACGATAACTTCTACAGCTTATCGCGGAAGCGTTGTCGGGAAATGTGACTGAGGCGGAGTGTTCCCGTCTATATTAAGCTGCTTCTCGCTGATGTGCAATCACGTCTCTGCGGGTCCGTAAAAGAGTTTAGCCACAGCACGCCAAGAATGTTGTTGTTCCCGTGTTGGGTCTTCCTCTTATTTGTGAAGTTGTTGTTGTTGTTGTTAGTGTGGCGTTTCCCAACCCACCCCTCCTCCCCTTTCACCCATTCCTTCCGCCACACACACCCATGCGCACACATCTCCTCCGACGCCTCAGGAGAGCTTTTTCTTCAATGGAAACCTCGAACTGAGCTCAAGCAGGGGTTACACGAGAGATCAGTCTGCGTACGAGGAGGAGATGTATGTCAAGAGGGAAGGAAGACAGGCAGGTAGAAAGCAGGAGGGCGAGGGCGCTTCTTTTTGATGTGCGGCAGACACTCGTGAACGCCGAGGTGAGCCCTCAGCAAGTGTAGCGCGCAAAAGGACAGGATGAGCGAGGCGACGCGGGGCGAGACGGAGTTGAAAGAGTGAATGAACACAGACTGAGTGCGTCGCTTCTGAGGAGACGGGGAAGGATGAGAGGAGGAGGAGGAGGAGGAGGGGGATGCCCTGACACATGTGGAGCTGCTACTACATCAGGCACTCATGTGGAAGAGTCGAGTGTTTCTCCCCAGCAACTCGCCCTCTTCCCCCCCCCACAGCCGTCACACACACTCACACCATGACCTCCCCCCATCTCTCGCCAAATGGCAGCTCATGGTGACTTGCAATCACCGGCTGCGCACGGCGAACATTTGCAAGGACGTGGGCAGAGGGGAGGTGGAAATGAGGAACTTGTTTTTGGCGTGCTCATACGCTGTGAACTAATGAGTGCTGACGAAAGAGTAGGTACTCATGCAAAAACACGAACACATGCATGCACACGGCGTTGGCGCGCGGCGGTGCGTTGTGTTCATATGTGACCGTTTCGTGCACCAAGAGTTTAAAAGTGAAGCACAGAGAGAGCGGCGTGTGTTTAGGGGCGATGGAGTCAAGCTGTGCTCAGATTGAGGATTTCTGCAAGAGGACTCCCGACCGCTGCACCGTGACCCAGTAAGAAACAAGGCCAGTGTGTTAGCGGGTCTAACACATACTGAGAAGCAATCACACACACCTTCAAACACACATGGGAGATTTATACAAAGAGACAAAACATGCCAGCAGCAGAAGATACACATGTGAGTCGCCTAATAAAAGACATGCAAAGACACACACACACACTCACACACACACGGCATATGGCTCATGCATACTGCATTTACTATTTCATTACAGCACAGTGTAATCACAAGCTGTAATTCATTCACATGATTTCATGTTTACTCCAACTGAGGATGTTCACAACCACAGTAACACGCAAACACACAAAAACATACTTAACACAGAGAGGTAAGGTCAGCGGCCGAGCGGATAAGGAGATATCGCCGCTAGCCTGCTGGAAATTACCATCATATTTCAACATGACTAGTTTTGAGTGTTTGTGTATGTGTGTGTTAGTGTGTGTGTGTAGGCAGAGTGGCTCCAGTTGTTTTGATGCAGCAGTGTGTGTGTGGGAGTGGAAAAAGTCGAGGTTGTTTGTATCATCTGGGGAGAAAAATCGAGGAAGGAGAAAGATTCTTAAGTTTGTGAAGAAAATGTCTTCATGCATTTACAACCCCGGTTCTTTAAGAGTTAGGACGCTGTGCAACATGTGAAAACATTTACAGCAGCGTGACACAAAAAACAGCTGACGAAGAAGGAGACCCTGAACTGTTGAGCAGCTGAAATCCTCGGACAGCGTTT
Organism: Xyrichtys novacula; assembly: GCA_962446985.1. Lineage (NCBI taxonomy): Eukaryota > Metazoa > Chordata > Actinopteri > Labriformes > Labridae > Xyrichtys > Xyrichtys novacula. The sequence goes on from OY660887.1 coordinate 3,147,871, forward strand.
TTCTCTCCAAACTCCAGAAGCCGGTCTCCTGGGTTCGCTATCGTTTACAGAGTCGTTAAGAGAAAAAGGTGATGCAACACAATGGTAAACATTCACGCTGGAATTGGCGTAAAAAAAGGATGTGAGAGAGAAAATGAAGCTGCTATAGGAGAGAAAAACAAAGCAGAGAGAGAGAGAGACGCAGACAGTGCACGTCTCCTGGGTTTTTCCCTCTCTCTTCACACTGATTGGGGTCAGTTCTCTGCCATTAACCAAGTGTAGACAGGGGAGGGCCAGAGCTAACCAGCCGACCTCGCTGCTTTTATAGGGCTGCCTGATAATAAGGACTGGTGCCTTGGAGGAATGCTGCAGCAGGAATGTGCTATTAACATGTCTGTGATCCTAAACACTGCTTTTATAAATACGTAGCTGTTATCAAACCGGCCTGGCAGCTCTCTGACACAGCGCAGCGCCGCTGGATGCGAAACAACGTTTTCCCTGGTTTGAAATCTACCAGAAGCTTCCCCCCCAGAGCCTCCTCAATCTGACCTCCGTATCTGCTCTCCAACACTCAGAATTATGGGAAAATACTGAAGGAGAGACTCGTTTTCTTAAGTGAGTCATGTGATGAGCATTGGCACAAAAACATGTTCTCTGTAGAGGAGTATTTAGACATTTTAAAATCTGGATGACAAGTTAGTTCAGACTGTTTTGGATGTATTTCAATCAAAAGGGCCTGACAGGCTCAGGTTTATATTGACAGTGTCTATATATCACAGACAGCACCCCTACAGAGACCGAACTTTTTAGGATGCTTCTTTTTCCACCTGAATTTACTGTTTGAAAAAAGACCTCTTTGAAACTTCAAGGCTCCACTGACAAAACCACCTGAGGCCAGGTAAAAAATGTGCAAATTGAGGTCAATTCTGGCCAATATTACATTTTCATGACTGTGAATTTCCATCCAGTTGTGCAGTTTGCACAGAAAGGCACAAGAGCTGATCACGGCCTGGTCAATTCCTCTTGACTAGTTGGATGAATTCCCGGCATGTTAGAAATTATAGCTTGCACTCTGCCGCAAAGTCACAAAGCGAGCAGGGCAAATAGTTTGTTCATCAACTTTAGGACTTTTTATCTTGTTTGCAATTTTGCAAGATAGTTGCTGGTTGCTCTATGACTTTGCGTCAGTATGCAGTCTGCTAATCCGTCTGAAAGATCCAAGGCAACGAAGCTATGTGATGTGGACATGGCTAATGTGTAAAAGGAAGATTATTGACATTGATTGAAGCTCTGTTGTGACTGAGATTGTTCATTATGAACTCTCAGGTCATGCTAGACTATCAGACCAGGAACAATTACCTGCAATAAGATATTTTATATCTTAAAAGCTTAGTGAGTAAACCTCTGAGTATAGATGTTGAATCGGGACAAACCATTTAAAACAAAGTCACAGAAAACAAACCGGTTAATTTTGATTTTGATTATCCTGTTTTGTATCCAAACTAGTATTTTTGTCTGATTCACCCTATTTCTATAACCGCTTTTGTCTTATTCTGCACCAACACTGCTTCTCTGTGTTGCAACAGGACAATAGAGACTTAAATCTTCAATCAATTGTGGTCAGAGTGAGGCCTTCTTTAACGAAATAAATTGCTGTTTTGTCATTGTGGTTTGGTGGATTTAAAGAGATCATGTCATTTCTGCAGATCCTACTAAATCAAAGAGGTTTATGTGTGTGCGTGCGTGCGTGCGTGCGTGCGTGCGTGCGTGCGTGCGTGCGTGCGTGCGTGCGTGCGTGCGTGCGTGCGTGCGTGTCCCATTAAATTTTGGTGGTGATCCGGATAAAATTCTGGATACTGTGATCCAGAACTCACAAAAATAAGGGTGTCATTGGAATTGTCAATGCTGAAAGTTAAGCAATGGGCGGCACAGTGGTGTAGATAGGTGGCACAGTGGTGTAGATAGGCGGCACAGTGGTGTAGATAGGTGGCACAGTGGTGTAGATAGGTGGCACAGTGGTGTAGATAGGTGGCACAGTGGTGTAGATAGGCGGCACAGTGGTGTAGATAGGTGGCACAGTGGTGTAGATAGGCGGCACAGTGGTGTAGATAGGCGGCACAGTGGTGTGGTGGTTAGCACTGTCGCCTCACAGTCAGAAGGTCCTGGGTTTGAATCCAGGTCAGGGCATTTCTTGTTTTAGGAACATTATGAACAGTGAACATACCAGTTTAAACACAAATAAAAGTTGATAAAAGACACGTAACAGTAAAAGTTTTGCTGTGAATCACAATATAAGGGGGGACATGAGCTGCTTAGCGGAGGTCTGCGCTCTCCGAGTGCTTTTCTAGTGTTTGATATGATTTTTAACAATCTGAGCTTCTCAGTAAAAAAGAGCTTTGGGTTGTCCATTTGTCCATAAGGGTTGAACTGCATCCATCACAGCTTGTCTTTACAGCTTGTGGCTGGAGCAGCCCGGTGAGGTTGTGAAAAAAGAAATGGACATTAGCCCTGCAAACACTCAAGTACGGCTCCTCTTTAAAAATACTAGAAAGTAAGTAAGTGGTCATGTAATTTCAGCAGAAACAAAGTTGTAAAAGCCAACACTGTCCACGCTGTAAGTGCACTTATAAATAGAAGTGCAGTTATTCCAGTGCCATTAGTTGGCTTGTAAAGCTATGACCACAGGCATGTCTGCCATGTGCGTTTGAACAAAGACAAATTGAAAATCATGCAGTCTCTTAGCAACATTATCACATGAAGATATTTGCCCTTCTGCCTGGCATAAAAATAGACGGACAGAGAAAGACTTACAAGCAAGCAGGCGGACCGTTTATAGCTTGTGTATAAAGATAGAAATGTTAGCAGAGACTGGACCCTCTGAGAGAGTGTGTGAGTCTGACTCTGTGTGTGTGTGTGTGTGTGTGTGTGTGTGTGTATGTGTGTCTGTGCTGGACGGTCCCTCCACTGTCCTCATTGATGTGCCGGTCCATAAACAGTCGTCCGTGACTCAGGCTCCCCAGTGGGCCGCAGAGCAGTGGCTGATGGGTAGATGATCTGAGCCACACAGCTGCCGCCGCTCAAGGTGAGCCGCCCAGGGCGCATAAATCTACATGGTTAATGAGGATCCGCCGCAAAGGGCCCACTTAGAACCATTACACAACGTTTGAGGAGTGTGTGAGAGAGGGAAAACACTTAAACACACATGAAAAGAGGGAGAGGGGAGGAGATAACGGTAAAGGAAATTCTTCTACTTCTTAGATATGCAGTATAAGTTGAGATGTCACAGGTTTTATTTTGTACTTTGAGGTACGATACAATTTCGTGCATCAATTTACACACTTTGCTGGGTTTTTGTTGAGCTGGGAGCGATAAGACGTATAAAAAGAGCGGTTAGCCACACCCACTGGAGCATTTGCCGACTGTGTGTTTTCCCCTTCATCAGTAAACATAAGCTGTGTCTACTGTATATTCAAGCCTGCACGTCGGTGATGAACGACTCCCAGAAACACCCTCTGCAAGTCAGATGAGATATCCCTCTGTGATCGATTGCTTATGCCTGTATCTCCTCCTAATATGACTGATTGCTCTTTCCTGCTTCTAAATACCCTCTTCTCCTTTTGTCTCCGCTCAGGCTCGGAGTTCTGCTTCCGCAATTTCACCAGCTCCTCCGGCATGATCGAGTCCCCGGGCTTCCCGGATAAATACCCTCACAACCTGGAGTGCTCCTACATGATCATCGCACCCCCTCACATGGACATCACCCTGACTTTTCTGACCTTTGATTTGGAGAACGACCCCCTGCTGGTGGGAGAGGGAGACTGCAAGTACGACTGGCTGGACGTGTGGGATGGTCTTCCGCAAGGTGAGGAGACGGTCACACCAAATGCGTACATGCTAATGTTTAACGGGGTATAACTAGAGTACATATCATCTGTACACTATTCCAGTCTCTAATAGATGAGGTGACTCTATTATTAGGGCTGCAGCTATCAAATATTTTAGTAATCAAGCATTCTACTGAATATTCCATCAATTACTCAAGTAATTGGACCGAAACGGCAGACTCTCACACACTGAGATTTATTACATCACAAATCCAAGCTTCAACCCTGGAGCCCCGCTATGGAGGCCACATTCAGAGAACTAGAGAGGACGATCACGGAACAAGCGTGTGTGTTAGCAAATTGCAATGCTCATAAGAAAGCCAATTATGATATTAACTTTCATCATGTCCCTAAAGACGTAAGTGTCCGAGAGTGGAATACTTCCTATGTTACCTGCTTCTGCTACTACACCGGCGATGTTAGGCCACAAGCGACTCAGATGTGAATTAGTAATGAGCTACTAGAGCTCTGCAGAAGAAAAGCCCCTCTCATCATTCAAACCAAAACCGCGCTTACTCCTCCTTCTACCATGGTGACGAAAGTGCCTTGTGTCACCTTGAAAATAATCGGCGTGAAACAGTGACGATTTGAGCTTATAAATGATTATCGAGGCAAAGAAAATTCAGGAATCGTTTCAGCCTTATCAATGATGCTAAGGTGCAAACTCTTCCTCCTCCTCAAATGTGTCTGGTTGGGGGAGGTAGGTTGTTCTGGCCAAGGGGTCTTTGCTGATGCTCTCCCAGCCTCAGACTTGGACAATTTATGCAAAAAAACAAACCAAAAAAAACTGATATACAGGGGAACTTCTGTTGGGCCGAAGCTTCTAACCTTTTGCATGTGTTTTGTGAATTAAGGTCCTTACACACCGCGACCGATGCAAATATAGAACGCAAAATTACGAAATATTCGGAGGAGAATTTTGACGCGCGTGACTATACACATCAAGCGCGATGCGATTTTGCAACTTTCTATGGGGAAAAAGGTGTGTCCCGGGTGCAAGCAAGAAGACTGACACAACAGCAGACTGAGTGTTTTTCAGTTCTGATCAGACTCTAGTGTTGAGATGTCTGTCATGATAGCATGTACTGAGTCGGGGCCAGTACCAGATAAGAACATTAAACTATAATCCATAAACGTAAGGTAACAACAGAGACCTAATGGTGCTGTGACAGCAACGCGATTGAGTTTGAGACAGTGAAAATACATTTGGTATGTTGTATCTGAACAGGTTAGCTTACGAGCTAAAGTTACTTAGCACAGATGAAAGTTAAAACAAAGACGTTTAGCAAACTGTTAAAACACACAAACCATCGTCATATGAAAAAATCCGACGCTATGACTCTCCACAAGTTGTCCTTCAGGTCGTTATCTTTGTAATATTTGTGTTTTTTATCAAAAAGCACTCTGTTCTCCGACACGTAAACAATCAGCCGGTCGGCCATGTTGGATATACCGGTGAATCAGACGTCGCAACAACACGAAATCTGAGTATGCGAAACTTTAGAAAAATCAACCTTGATGCGAAAAAATAAATGCCGCAATATCGCAGGACGGGGAAATGTCGCTGATGTGAATGGTTTACCTGCAATAAGATATTTTGTAACAGTTCAAAAGAAAATATTGACGTCCGAAATAATCGCATGTAAAAAACGGTCCTGGTGTGAAAGGACCTTTAGACAGTCTGTGTTTTATAGATAAACCCGAGAATCCACGACTACTGTTTTCAGTGCAGTCTGGTCACTGTAGAAAAAGTAATATTGGTGACATTTGTGGTTAAAAAGCTCATCCTGAAACAAAAGGAGTGTGTCTCTTTGGAGGTCTTGTAATCTTTAGATACACTTCAAATACAATCTGAGTCCGTCAGGGGTGAAAAACCAGCACTCGGACTTGTTGTATCACACCTCATTTCACGGCCGCCAGGTGAAGCGATCCGCAGGAGCAATTCCCCAACTATTTGTACCTTTTATCATGTAGAGGCCAAACATGTAAAAATAGGACCCAGGTGAACAAACACTGTGCTTCCCCTTCAAGGTGCATGAAAACAGGCTTAGAAAATCGATGTGTCTGGGTTCTGGGGATATCACACACAAACACGCACACATTTCCTCCACGGTGAGAACTCACACAGAAATTTTCATACCAGTCTTCAATTTCCTGAGCGGCCCTCTCTCTCTCTTTGATGTGAGCAGGCTTTCCTTACATTCCTGCGCATTACATAGAGGAAACATTATTTCACACTGCAGCCTGTGAGAGCCGGACACCCAGAGGAGCAGCCCTTTCCCATGCCCCTCTTCCCTCTCCATAATAACACCCTTCATCACCCCTTTCCTATCCTCCCTGTCCTCCCTCCTTATCACCTTAAAGCTTCCTTCCTCCCTCAGGCCGGGTGAGAGTGACAGCTGCGATATATATCTGTTTGCGTCCAATAGGAGGTGCCGAGTGTTTGGAAAGTGGCCTATCAGGCGAGATCAGGAACTCGCTTGAAAAACATTTGATGATGTTATCAAAGGGCTTTGATAGAGACCGCCATAGGCTAATGCTAGCTGCTGTAGAGCTGATGAAAACCCCATTAGTGTTGGTGAGAGGCCGACTTTCTGCCCGTCTCTCCGTCTTTTCCCTCTTTTTTTAAAAAGATGAAGCTGAGAACTGAGGATTTGCTCTAATTATTCTATTTTCAGTTGCTAAAAAGGGATCCAAAGAGGATTTAAAATTCCAATTATAGCCTTGAATTTGGCAGCTTTGATAGCTGAAAACAATTTATACCATTTAAAGTTGAGAATTAGGAGGAAATTAAAGTGTAACCCAGTTCCAGTGAGACGAGTCCTCAGGCATTGAGAGAGAAACGGGGGAGACAAGACGGAGGGGTGAAGAATTTGGCGTCTGGTGAGGGAGCTGCTCTTGAGACGAGCGTAATCCTCGCTGGTGTGTGTATATAAGTATGTATGCATGTGTGTGTTTGCAGCTGATCCCAGTGCTGCTTGCATTAAGGCAGGGATTCCAGTTCCCCTGCTGGGCCCTGGCTGAGACACACATGGCAGATGGAGGGATGGACAGGGGAGAAAAGGGAGGGAGGGAAATGAAGGGTGGAAGAAAGATGGAGAAGGCATGCTGCGACTCATTAGACAACACTTACCGAAGCAGCGTGGACACTGGAAACCTACGCTGGATTCCTTTGTCTTTTTTTTTCAATGGAGGAGCCGCATTTCTGATGCTACGAGACAAAAAAAAAATCACAATTTATTCACCTACTAAGATGCACCGCTGAGAAATGGCTGAAAAAGCAACAGGATACTACTTAGTTTTAGGATGCAGACACTGAAAAGGCTTTCATAAAACTGTTGCCTCAGAAAACACATAAAAATTCATCCAGTGAAAAGGTTTCATCAGTAAATCTCCCCGGAGGCCTGAGGTGAGCTGTGAGGGCTGGAAGATTCCTCAAAGACTGTCCAGCGAACACTGCAAAACCTCAGACTTAAGCAGGAGTTATCTCGAAATCTTACCCGCAGAACTCCTGGTCTTCCCCAACCTTGTTAGTTTGTGTCCATGTTATTGCATTTTTTTTTTAACTTGTAAAAAATGTTTGAATCAACTCCAAAACATAAAACCATGTGGAAGAATTCTTGAAGACCTTGAGATCTGGGAAAATAAGGTAGGGCTGGGCGATAAATCGAAAGTATTTGGTGTCAAAAATAAATAAATGAAACTTGGTTTTGGATGTGTAGGTAGGCTATGGTCTCATGTCCCTTTAAGACACTGTCCTCCTACATCAGAGACGTGACTCCACACCATCTAGTCTGTAACAAAGAGGGAAAGACAGGTGAGGAGATGGAGGACGGTTCAAAAGTCGTAGCGGATGAAGTAGACAAACTTATTGTGGGAGGGAATGAGCAGCTTGTGGAGGAGTTTTCATCCATTTACATTTATCGAGGTGAACTGCTCAATATATCGTGATATTGATTTGAGGCCATATCGCCCAGCCCTAGAATAAGGTTTTTAAAATAGTGTTGAGTGTTTGATTGAAACGTCATTCCCTGCTTTCTCTCCTCAGTCTCCTGCTCGACCCCCTGTTGCGTCTCTCTCTAAATAAAGGCATCGTAAAAGCACGTACATCACATAACACTCATGTTTTTTCCCTCTCTCTCTGTATCTGCAGTGGCTCCTCTGATCGGCCGGTACTGCGGCACAAAGATCCCTCCGGAGATCCAGTCGTCGTCCGGCCTGCTGTCCCTCTCCTTCCACACAGACATGGCCGTGGCCAAAGACGGTTTCTCCGCCCGCTACAACATGACGCACAAAGAAGTCAGCGACTGTGAGTGAAAGATAACTCTAATCGAGAGTGTGTTTGTGTGTTTGTTCTCTGAGTGTGCGTGTGTGCAGGTTTGTGTTCCTGTTCCTCTGCCCACTTTTATTTCCTCTCTCTTTCAACAGTCTCTTCTCGCTGACACTCATCTTTCTTTCTTCATCTCTCACTCCGCTCACCCTCTCCATCTTTTCGACACTGTTCTTGCTTTAATGTTATTTCAATCTCAAAGCTCTCTTTCACCTCTCCTGCTCTATTTTGCTCCCTCCTAAGAGAGCGTTACTCCTCAGAAGCAGACGCGTACCATTTTTCTTTTTCGAATATAAATGAGATTCACCTCAATTTACCTCCACTCACCTGTTGGGCTGCTGTCTGTCTCCTTTTGCCCTTTCTCTCTCTGGATTTACCTTTTTTCAAGCTGTATAATGCACCGCTCAGATCTCCCTTTCCCTTTCAGCCTCTTTAAAATGCGCTCGCACCTTAAACTGTTATTCTCTGCCTTTCTTTCCACTTCAGAAGTACGGCTACAAAAACTAAGTTAGCATTTTTTTTTTCCACTTTTTTTCTTCCATCAGCGTTTCACTGCAGCATGGCGCTCGGCATGGAGTCAGGAAAGATCAGCGACGATCAGATCACCGCGTCCACGAGTTTCTACGACAAGCGCTGGCTGCCGCGTCAGGGCAGACTCAACAATGATGACAACGCCTGGACGCCATCAGAGGATAGCAACAAGGAGTACATACAGGTCAGTACGGAATTGGTGCTGCATGTCTTAAGGCTAAAACATACAGGATCCGTATTGAGCGCGTAACGTGTTTTTTACCTCCGCCAAGGAGGTTAGGTTTTCGGTAGCGTTGGTTTGTTTGTTTGTTTGTCTGTTAGCAACTTTACAGAGAAAGTAACAGACGGATTGACCTGAAATTTTCATCAGAGGTGCGTCGCAGCCCCAGGAGGATCCCATTAAATTTTGGTGGTGATCAAGAACACACAAAAATAAGGGTGTCGTTGGAATTTTCAATGCGGAAAGATAACCAATGGGCGGCAGAGTGGTGTAGATAGGCGGCACAGTGGTGTAGTGGTTAGTTAAAAGGGCATTTCTTGTTTTAGTAACATTATGAACAGTGAGCATACCAGTTTAAACACAAATACATGTAATAAAAGACACGTAACAGTCAAAGTTTTGCTGTGAATCACAATATAAGGGGGACATGAGCTGCTTGGCGGAGGTCTGCGCTCTCACTGCGCCCTAACTCTTCTGAAATTAAATTTGCCAACTCTAATCAAGCAAAACCACACACCGAAGTTGGCTGTGAAATCAAATCTATGAAAGTGATCCTGGTGTGGAGTGGAGGGTGCGAGTAAAAGCATCTTGTATACATTGAGGACATACAACAGGACACACACACATACACACAGACGCTGCGAGGAAATGGAGGAACTGTGAACCGATGATAAGGAAGTGCTTCTGCGCTCTCAATCTTTCCTGTCTCTAACACACAGCGGCCCACTCGAATGCATGCAAACAAACACACACACATATACGCACATGCACACGCACAGAGAGCGGCGAGGAGCTGGTGATTGATGAAGGTGCTCTTCAGGAATGCATCCGAACACTCCGCCATTGATCTTTGCCTCCAGCCTTCCTCCCCTCACACACACACACACACACACACACACACACACACACACACACACACACACACACACACACACACACACACACACAAACAGACATACACACAATGCAAAGACGCACACACTCGGCACTGCGCGTCCCTCAGCAGGCCACAGTCGGCGTTCATCTCCCGCTGTCTCTGTGACGGATAGACACCACAGCAGGTCTTCCTCTGTTATCTCCATCAGCTCTGACCACCGCCGATCTGAACACTCGTCCCGCGTCTCTATCATGAAGAGAACACATCTGCAAGAACCCGAGTCCTGACTATGTCCGTTTGCACCTTTTTCAGGTGGACCTCCACTTTCTCAAAGTCTTAACGGGCATCGCCACGCAGGGAGCCGTTTCCAAAGAGACTCAGAAGTCCTACTACGTCACCACGTTCAAACTGGAGGTCAGCACCAACGGGGAGGACTGGATGGTGTACCGGCACGGCAAGAACCACAAGGTAGGCAATCATACAACAACTCATCAAGCATTCGTTTTTGTCTTGATAGTCTTGCTTTCTTCAAGTAATTGATAGTCTTGCTTTTTTCAAGTGGGGAAGAATTTAGAGTTGTGAAATTTTTGATAACTTTTTAATCCCAAATCTTTTCCGTTGCTTCTTATCCTTCACCTTTCAATCTCAAACAAAATTATTGATGCATCTGTTTGCATTTCTTAATGAGATACATATCAAAAATGCAGATAGTCTTGCATCAGCAGCTGGAAGATTTTTTTTTTTTTTTTTCATTCATTTCAAAACCAATTTTTCTCCCAACGAAGTAAAAATATGCCAAGAATTTCTCTGATTTAGACCTGAGTATTAGGAGGGATTTGTGTGGGCTCAGAATATTTTTAGATCTGAATGTGGGCCACCGATTTCTTCCATTTGGCTGCTGGCTGAGCGGCTGCTCTATACGAATATGTGAGTCTGTGTTTGCGCTAAGCTCGGAGGATGTTTCCTGCTGAGAAAAGAGCAAAGAGTCATTTTTAATCTCTTACAAAGTGAAAATAAAATAAATCGCAGCTTTTCTCTGATTGTGTTGAAAAGTTGCACATTTAGTCGCCTTTTTTTTTTCGTCTCTCTTCGTCCCACTGACTGGCTACCCTACTTCCCTGTGAGTAACCCTGAACCCCCAGCAGCAGCGGCAGCAGCAGAGAGAGAGTGCAGAGCAGATGGAGGATAAGTCCAATTTGTTAGTCTTGTCCTCTTAATTCACTGATCCCTTTTCTTTAAGTTGTGTAATCTTGTTTCATTCATGAATGATGCCTTCTTTGGATTTGGAGGTCTGTTGTTGCCGAGTTTGCAGAAATGGTGATCGTCTTTTGGTCAGGGAAGTTTTTCTTGAGAAACTCTTGAGTCGACTCCATCTATAGGTTGGTATCAGATTCTTAAAAAACACATCCATGGGTCAAACTGACTCGTATTAAAGCAAGATAACCAGTCTGTAAGATAAAGAAACAGCCTCTGTGAACTCCATCCAACCTGAGTTTGAACTCGCAGTCACAAGCCCCCCCCTCTTTCCAACCTTTACATCACCACCATGATCCGGTCCACCACAACAGAGGCCGCTGTGTGCGTCCGTATCGCTGTACGCCACATTCTTAGAGGAGTCTTCCTTTTTCCAGGACTTTTTTGTGAACCTGAATCATGACCCGAGTCAGGAGGTTGGAGAAGGAGAGAGAGAGAGAGAGATAAAGATAGAAGAAGGAGGGGAAGCTGACAAACAAGAACAATGGAGTCCTCTATGCGTCCTTATCTGAGCTTTAGCTATTCATCATCTCTTACACGCTCATAAACACTCGCCTGGAGTTGTGAAACAGTCAGAGTCGAAAAATGTTGACTCACGTTTGAAGAAGAAAAATTTGGACCTTGTTTTCTGGGTTTACATCGCTCAAATGAGCAGACAGTTTCAGGTAGAAATCTTCAGCCTGCAGCCTTGAAACAGGCGGTAGTGGTTGCGGTAAATCCAAAATGCACCTCTCACTAAAGCTGAGGTTAAAAAAAATGCTAAAACCCCCTAAAGAGGTCTATGATGGCACAATTTCCTAATGTTTCACTCAGGCCTCACGCTGTATAATCCCTGTGGGTCTGTGTGTAAAGGTGGGCTTGTTTGTACACAGTGCAGGTAGTTGTTGCTGTTGTTGTGTGACCTGCAGTAAGCCTATAGGGGATTTGAACTCCACTCACATTCAGGTTAAGGTCACCGTGGATTTCAAGCAGAAAAATAGAGAGTGGCAGGACTGGGGGTTGGTTTGGAGAGGGTTAATCCACACACGCTAACCCACTTGGACTGGACCCCCCCCCCCCCTTCCTGTGTGAGCCAGTGATTGGTTTTGCTGGGAGTAGTGGGGGGTATTTGATGTGGAGATTATTGAGGGAAACGTGGATTTGTCTTAAAAAGTCAACATCTGTGCATTTTATCAGAACCCCCCATAGTCCCCTGAACCGCACACACACACACACACACGCACACATCCACGACCCCTCCTTTGACTAACCTCTGGCTGATCTCTCTGTCTGGAGATGCGCACGCTTATGTATATGGTGTGTGCCTGCCTGTCTGTACCGTGTAATCTGAGTCCACTAATCCGTCTGAGAGAGAAATACCGCTCAGACACTTTCTGACAGATGCATCGACATGCATCTAGGAGGAAAACTGCTTGTAGTCTGATCGGTCTCTTTGAACATTTTCAAATTGGTTATGTTTACAGCTTTTAGAATAAAGTCCAGCTGCAAGATGAAAGATCAATAAAAAGAAAACAGATTTGTGCTGTTAGGGGGGAGAAAAAAAAAATATAACGCTGAAGTGATGATGCTGTTTCTGAGCAGGATAAACACTTCTCTGCCTCCCTGCAGGCGACAGCACAGGCTCCTGGCGTTCTGCTTTTTGGCTGCTTGTCCTCTACTCACTCTGGCTGTTTCTTTTCAATGTGATATCTCAAAAATGCTGGCAGCAAATATCCTCAAATAGAGCAGAAATGTCCACCTGCACTGAAAGATGACTGCTTTAAAGTCAAACATTTGGAGAACCAATGTGACCTTAAATCCCTAGTCCCAAATTCTGCTATTTTTTCTTTCTTTATGCTGCAAAATTAACAATTCAATAAGAATTTTTTTTTTTAAATAGCCTTAAGTTAAAACTTCAACAAATGCAGTTTTTAACAAATGGCAGCAATCAGTTTAAAAATATTAATCCAATGCAGTTCCAAAAGTGTCCACTTGAGGCAGCCCCAAAAGCCAAGGAGACCCCATTAACACCCATATTAAAATGTCAATCTTTACCGCAGATTTAAAAAAGTTTGCAATCTAGTACAGCAAAGATTTCAGTCTGCAAAGTTAAGTTCTTTGTTTGTACAGACTGTGAAGGGGGTGAATTTTGACAATATCGAGGTTTAACGTTCGCACTACATATAAATATGTGACTGTCAAAAAAAGAAAAAAACGACTAGTGGCAACATACTGATACTCCAAATAACTGATTCAACAGCCTTTTTTACTTTTTACACGACTTCCACTCACAGATTGGGACAATAAGTTGGGTTTTAGTCCAAAAATGTTACTAGTTTAGGGTGACCATATTCTAAATCCCCGAAAAGAGGACACAACTACGAGGGGGCGGGGTCACAGAGTCACGCATAGCTAATTTTGAGAGTTTTTCGGGTTGAATGTATCTTACACACTTCTGACTCAGTAAGTCCACACGACACAAACTCAAAACTCCCATACAAAACTTCGGACATTCCACCCCTAATTCTGCTGTTTCCTCTTTCTTTATTCTGTGAAATTAACATTTTAATGAGGATGGTGTGGTTTTTGAGCTAGCCTCAATTCAGAAATATTGGAAACTGCAGTTCCTAAAGTGTCCACTTGAGGCAGCCCCAAAAGCCAAGGAGACCCCATTAACACCCATATTAAAATGTCAATCTTTACCGCGGATTTAAAAAAGTTTGCAATCTAGTAAAGCAAAGATTTCAGTCAGCAAAGTTAAGTTCTTTGTTTGTACAGACTGTGACAGAGGTGAATTTTGGCCCTACATCACCCTACATTAGCTAACAATATTGCACGCACAGGACGAGAGAGATGAGGAAACTTTGTCCACCAGGGGAGCTGAAACTAACACAGGCATAAAGTTCCTTACAGCAGCTTTAGAGGTGCAGTAAAAATAAGAGAAAAAAAACAGAGAAGGTGAAGCAGGTGTCCGTGTGTAATGGCAGGATTTGGTCGTCAGCAGAATTTGCTTCATTCATCACCATCGTAGGTTGCTACTAAGTCTGAATGTGATTTTCATTGTCGTTTGAGTCGAATGTCTGCGTCTATCTCTCTTCAAAAAGCACCTCAAACTAACTCAACATGAGTCCGAGAATTTCTCTACATTTGTGATTCCTTCAAACCAAGTCAAACCAGGGTATCGAGCCTGCTGCTCGTACTAATGGGTTGTTTCATTATTGATGTCGAATGTAGACGTGATGGAAGGATACCATCTGTTTTTGACGATCAAAGAAAGATGACAGCCGCAGCATTTAGTCAATACTTGATGGAGCTTTTATTAAATTAGGCTCTAAATCCACCAGGATGAATTTTTCACTCACTTTCTCTGATGTTTCACAAAGATTCTCAGATTACATCAGATCAAACTTTCTCTTTGTACGTCCGCCGACCACAGACGCAGAGAACCGGGCGGGATTCAGGGGGATTCAAGCCTCGACTTAAACCGCGGAGTTCCTTTAACTCACCCCGACACCAGGTCCTCCTCTGGTCCCCGTGGGCTCCTGTTGAATCTTCCGTGACTACTAATCCACCAGTCATGTCGTACAAACTCCCAGTTAGCCCGTCCTAAGCCCCCCGAAGAGCCCTTAAGTGGTTGAAGCTCAATTCTCGTCAGGGGGTCTGGTAATGACTGGGATTTGGCTCTTTTAATTGTCATTTAACAGTGAGCTTGAAGCTAATGTGGCTTTAGAAGAAGAGTGCTTATGTCAGGAGTGGAAAAGTGTGTGTATGTTTGCTAGTTCGAGTCGCGCGCACGTGTGTGTGTCTGTGTGTGTGCATCAGATATGAATTAGCCATAAATCAAAGGATTGGATCCGCACTTTGTACCTCAATGTGTTTGTTATTGAGGGAGAGCGGCACCATTTATCGTGAAGATTGGTGTCCTTATTTGCCGTTTTAACAACAAGGGGAGGATTTAATGCCAATGGAGATGATTTGACAGGCGGAGGGGGGAGCTGAAAGGCATTGTGGGAATTTTTTGGAAAGAAATAAAAGTGCTGTAGGAAGAGGAAAAGACATGATTTGTGTGTATGTGTGTGTGTGTGAATCTTCTGACTCATTTTCTGCATGCCAACACATTTTCACTCTGACACCCATGTGACTTGTTAATTCTACATCACACCGATCACATATGCACCTCATTATTTGATGAGACGCCAGCACACTTCTTAATTGCACATCTTACACTCACACACACACACCGATACACTTTTTTTCTTTTTGCAGATTTCACACAGACACCCAACAGAATCACGTTTAAAACATACACTGTCATCCATCTGTGTGCAAAATCCCATCAGCCCCCGCCGCTAACGGAGCATTGTGTTACTGAAAAGCATTGTGAGGATGTGCTAAAATCTGCACAGGCACACACACGTGCAGACAAAGTAACCTAGGAGAGAAAGAAAAAAAAAACAGCCCACACAGCGTTTCCTCCTGCTCCTCCATCACACTGTGTCAGAGAGGCACGGGGAAACTCAGGCTTTGTTTTTCACTTCACCATTTTTCAAGTTGATACGTACAAAGCTGGCTCTGCACGTGGCTGCTGCAGGTTCTTCCTCCAAACAAAATCCTGCATCATGCAACCTGGTCAGCATCCCTAAACAAGGACCGAGGTTAACCCATAGACATTATAGATGTAGACGCCTAAGCGTAATCCAGCATCACCGCTATATTGGATGAGTCTCTGGCAAACCAAACAGTGTAAAAATCGGATAGAGATTCAGAGAGTTATTATCAATATGGTTGGGTATTCCTACCTACCTTAATGCACTGGAGGTGCACGGGGGACCCATCCAAGATGGCGGCCGCGCTGATATGAGAGCTCCAATAGGCAGCGTCAGGCTTTGAGGCGCCTACGTCAATAATGTCTATGGGTTTACCGCTATTATCTATCATCATTTAAGAAGTTTGAGAGGTGCAGCACCAAAAATGGCTGCTGCATTTTAGTTCGTTTGGCTTCTTGCAAAAACAAACCTGGTTTCATGCACCTAGAAGCAAAAGTAAGTCTGTTCTACTCATTTTAACATCTTGGTACACATTTTTACATTGTATAATCTAAATTCAATTTATAATCTAAAGGTCCGTTTCCTGATTCGAATCCAAGTCAAGACAATACATTTGTTTTGATTGTTTAACTGCTCCGGTTTGCGTTCACAAAAGACAAACTCAATCGCTCCAGAAAACGGAACCAGGGACTCACATGACCGCGAATATCGTTCGGTTATTGGTCATTAGTTTATGCGGGAATACAAACCCCGCTCTGCTGTCTTCGCCTGTCATGGAGCATGGTAGGCTGATTTTGCTTTCGCTACTCATCTGGACCGCGTATCAAAAGACGCTAGGCGCTAGTCGGGCGTATGAAAGACTCGTTAGCCAGCAACATTGAGTAATACACTCCGGAGTAGACATGCTGCAAACAACAGACGGATAAAGACGAAACGGCTACAGGCAATAATGACGTGTGTGGTGCGTTTCCTGTGATTGGTGTGGATGACGTTCACACCAGAAATGAACCGCTCCAGAGTTAACTTGATAGCGATCCAAGACCACCTCTTCAGGTGGACCAGAGTTCATGTATTTGGTCCGCACCAGAGTTCGAGGTCAGCGTTCACACCGACCCAAACGAACCGCACCAAGGGGGTAAACGCTCCAGGGTTCGGTTGAACCGGACTAAACGAGGGTGGTGTGAACGCGCCCTTAGAGTAGAGGGAGATTTTTGTCTCTGACTCAAGAAACCGTTAGGAGAATTATCTGGAAAACTGATATTAGTCTACTACCCCACCCTGCATGATGTGGTTCATGTCATCTCCCTCTTTCTCTCTCCAAACATTTCCTGCAGCTCTCTCAATCTGTCTTGTCCAATAAAGGCTAAAATCCCTCATTAAAAAATAAACATCACTAACAATCATTAGCAACAGTTTAAGTTGAAAGCTCAGGAACAAATATTTGGCCGCAACAACTTCCCAGAAACATCTCACTTTGAATAAATGAAACGCCTTCATGACTAATCGTATACTGCTTTTTAACCATGAAGTCTTTTATTCCAGATAACAGAGTTTGTAGCCATTAGATTCAGATCTAAAGAGGCTCTTTGTATTTTGCTGGTTTGATATGAAAGAAGTTTGAGTGTTTAGTCACCAATTAAAATCTTAATGTAGTTTTGTTTCCTGATTTCTTGAGAGATTCTCAGTAATCTCCAGAAAAAAAACAAAAAAACAAAGAGGTACCTAGAAGATTTCTGCCAGCGAATCAGTCGCCATATTTGAGAAAACAGGACACCCACACGGAGTCGAACCCGAGTGGTAACACTGGTGCGCAGTGGGAAAGTCGAACATAAGGAGATGTGAGACAATCTCTAAGGATGACTGCCTTCAACTTCAGTATAAACACGCACACACAATGCTGGACGCTCTCAGAGGCAGCTGTGGAGAGCGTCCAGCTGGAACCAGTTCCTACTGTCAACATCTTCATACCCAGAACAAGAAGAGGAGGGAGGGAGGGAGGGAGGAAGGAGGGATAGAGGACGTCTGGAGCGAGGAGGGATAGGAACAAAGAGAAAGACAGAGGGAATAAGTGGAGCAAGAAGACTGGGATGACGAGTGTAATGGACAGAGAGGGAGACGGGGAACGAGGGATCAACATTAGAGGGAAAAACATCCGGGAAGCGAGTAATGTCTTGTGCAGAACTGGTTTCCCTGTGGTGCCGTCAGAGAAAGACCGAGACGGAGTTAAGAGTGGAGGTGTGCGTCTATCTGATGATCATTTTTGAGAGAATAAATCGAATAAATAGACTCCTCTTTGCCTTCAGAGTGGGAGGATGTTTACTATAAACCACGTCTTTCACGGTGACCTCCTTCTCCAAAGGAGGCTATCAATACTTAAACACCCACGGTGCCTCCGTCCCGCCAATGTCCACACTTACAAGTCTGACCGTCGCATGGCTTCGTTATATTTTCATGACTCCCCACGCCAGGAGACACAACATGACGGCGTTAATTATTCAGCCCACCTCTCCTGAACGTCACGTGACGGGCTGGATTCACTCATACATAAGGAAAAAAACACGCCGGTTGTCGGGCAGATTACAGATGTGGTCTAGACAACAGATTGGCGGACGCTTCACCGGGCCGACATTCCTACCGAGTGAAAAAGTAACCGTGTTATTATCGAGTTGGTCAATGAGCAACCATCTGCTTCCTAGAGTCGTTGACCTCTAACCTCAAGAGTAAGGGGTCAGGGGTCGAATAACTGACCCTTCAGGTGTCCTCACAAAAGAAGGAGGAAGTAGAAAAGACTTAAAAAGCTCAGAGTTGACAGTCTCACACATCCACTCAAGTTAAAGGGTTAGTCTGCTTTTTTAGAAGATGGGAGACTCTATGAAGTTGCCCCCTGCTGGCCATTAAAGAGAATGCAGATTATCTTCCCTGTAGTGTAAGTTTAACTCATTTATCGTCATAATTTTAAAAATAAGAAGGTTTTGTTGTTTTTCCTGTTTGATGAATCTGTTGTTCCGTCCTCCCCCTCGCCGCCACTCCTCGCTCCTCTCCCACATTCCTCTGATCGTATCCTTCATTCCTACTGTCCTCCATCCAACCTCTTCTCTCCACTCTTCATCTGTTTTTAACTATTCTTCTGAGGACCCTCTCCCCTGCAGTCATTTCTCTGTTTTCCTGTCCTCCTCCTCCTCCTCCTCCTCCTCTCCGCTGCTCTTTTGTCTCACAGACGGTGGCGCGCTGGAGATGGTTTGGCGATCCCCTCCATCACACTCCTGTCTTTGTGTGAGCATGCGTGGGTGTTTACATAACCCCCATAAGAGCCCACTGTTTGGCCTCTTAGGTAAACAGAGCGGCTGTCTATCCTCCATCCAGCAGCAGATACAGCCCAGATAGACCCGCTTATCTGTTCAAACACTCACGCTGCTTTGTATTACCAGTGTCAGCCCGGCGTGATTAAATCAGGCCATGCCCAAAATCAAATAAAACCCCTGGAGTAGGATTTGAAGCCATATTCCCACTGGTTATGGAATTTCTGGAATATCATATCACTTTTGGAAGCAGGAGCCAGATGGGGAATTCAACAAATAGGTCATTTTTCAGCACTTTGGCGCATTAGTAATATTTTAAAGTCTAAACTGAAAGCAGGAAAACACGATGAGAATCAGGTTTTTAAGGGGGCAGAGGCAGTCTTCGGTTTGATCTCCTTCTTCTTGCATCAGAGTAAAAGAAAAGTCATGTAGGAGCTTTTTTTTTTTTTTAAGAAGTGATGTCTTTAATCTTTAATTCCTCTGCTTGTAGCGCTTGTCTTTCCATCGCTCCATTGTGCGCAGCGGCCGCCGCTGATTCTCCTCAGCCTCGTCTTTGTTAAAATCTGTCAGTCAACAGCGGCTCGCCTATCAGCCGGCTGGGTCGACCACAGACAGATGGAGTGAATGACACTTAACAGCGGGTTAAAAGACGCTTCCTCCTGCTTATCTGAGTGTGTAGGCCGTGTCTGTGTTTGTGTCTGTGTGTGTGTATGTGTGTGTGGGTCCTGCGGTTTCCTGTGTGTGGTTTCAGTTTGTAGCCACCAACGAGAGGAAGAGGAGGCGATGAAAGAGAGAGAGGGAGCAAGCAGAGATATGAGCTGTGTGGTTTTAAATCAGACTTTACAGGAGGATGACGGTGTTGATGTGAAGAAGAATGATGTGAAGAAGAATGATGTGTTTTCACTATAAAAGTTTTATGACTTTTATTTATATTAATTTAAATTAGTCTAGATTGTTCTGTTATCATCAGTTTGACCTGATATTTCAATGTTATGTCGCACATTTTGCACATTTATGGCTAAAAGTAAAACATTCAGAATGAAAACACTTTATTTATGATTGACACTTTTGTTTTCAATTAAGTTTTTTCCCAAAAAAAATTATCTAAAACAAGATGACTCGTCTTTTTTGTTTTATGCATATAAACAATAAGGTTGTCAAATTGTCCAGACAACCATAGTTTTAAATACTAGATGCCTTTAAACAGTTTAATAAGCTGAAGGGTATAAAGAAGCTTATAAAGCTGCTCCGCCAGCGAAGAAGCAAAGTGGCGAAACTGGAAAATGACACATTACCGTATTTTCAGGCGACAAGACTTAACGAATAATACGGCAACAATTGGTTTATTGTTGCTAGCACGTACGCCAGGCCCAGGTGGAACAGCTTCGTTGCTTACCAAAGTCGTACTTACATATTTCAACAGATTTTTGAGCGCATTATACCACATAAAATCGGTCAGTAAACACGATAAGTAATCACACATAAAGCACGCTGAATTATAAGGCACACTGTCAATTGTTGTGAAAATTTAAGGATCTTAAGTGCGCCTGTTTTCTGCACAAACATGCAGAAAACATGCCAGATTTGTTAGCTTTCTATCGTCAAAAAGAACGCTTTTTGTGTGTCTCTCTGCACCTCCCTCCATCACAGCAACCACACTGCTAACTATTCTCATTCACAGATCAGCACGTACTGACACTGGTTAGCAGCTAACAAAGACTCACGCTCTGATAAAGTTTCTTTCTGCTGCAGACAGACTGAGAGCAGAGCAGAGAGACAGCAACATTACCTTTATGTTTTCTGTCAGTTCTGACAGGGAGCTTCACAGCGACACACGATGACTGACGTTCATGAAATTTCCACTGCGTTTGTAAACGCTCAATTATTTTGCCAATAGTTTGGTATCTGTCAGTAAAGCAAATATCAAGCAGTATCATTGCTCTACTGATATATCTGAAATATTTGAGTGCATTCTTAGATTTAGAGGTAGCCGAAGGAGGAGGTTTATGTGTCATGTGGTCAGCCTCTCTGGAGCGAGGAGGTGGAAGTCGTTTTATAATCACAAACAGACAGTCCTGGTTTCAGAAAGGAAGAATCATGTCTGTCATTGAGCGTCCCCCATCAAACGCCCCCGAGCATCATGGGACAATTTCCACCCCAAAAAAGTGGGAAGTAACCTGACCACCCCGGTTACAGTCACCCTGCGACCTCTGCTGCCCCGCCTGGCCCAACCCTCTAAAGAGCAAATGGAAGGAAGGGAGTGTTCGTTACGGAAACGTGGATGTTGATGCTTTAGGAAGTGAATTTCACTCACATCCTGCCCACCTGGAGTCACTTCCTGTGTGTGACAGCCAATCATGTTTGCTCGTGTCAGGTCACAGCCACCTATAGAGGTGTGTGGACGAAGTGTGTGTGTGAAGAGGATAACCCTCATCAATCGTCAGGCTTTCCCAGCCTCCCAGAGCTGAACCTCTGACCCCAAAACACATCGACAGCTGGGACGGTGACATTGGATCCATGTTTGGGTTGTCTCTGCTTTGTCCGGCCTGCCACTGTGTGTGTGTGTGCATGTGTGTGTCTCTGTGTGTGTGTAGCCAAGCGAGACAGCTCTGTGGGTGGGTATGGAGGAGGAGGAAGAAGTGTGTGTGTGTGTGAGAAACAGAGAGATAAGACCAGCATGACGGGAACATTTCCACCTGACGCTCTCTAACCTTTTTGTCGTCTGTTTGTCTTTTCTTTTGCAGATTTTTCACGCCAACACCGACCCGGCTGAGGTGGTTCTGAACCGGGTCCCGCAGCCGGTTTTGGCGCGGTTTGTTCGTATCCGACCGCAGAGCTGGAGGAACGGCATCGCCCTGCGCTTCGAGCTCTACGGATGCCAGATTACAGGTGAGCGTGAAGTTCTGGTTTACTCCCGAGGAGATTGTTCCTGATCGTGACAGCGATGGTGAAATTAAACCTCTGCGACGTCCTTGATTATAGCTCAGGCCTCGAGAATAACTGATTTCATGTGAGAAGGTTGTTTCTCTATTCTGAAGATAATTACAAACTGCAGCGCATCAGAAAACCATCATTTGAGACCAAGGATGCACTCGGTCGCACATACATGTATATTTAGTCTCTCCCACGCTCCCCCTGCTATCTTTCGAGCTAATTAAAGGAAACTTTTTACTCTCTTCTTCCTTCCACTAGTGTCATTTCCCCTCTCCAGACGCTCTCCCGCTTCTCCGCTCTCGTTTTCTCTCCGCGTCTCTTCTCCCCTCTCACGGTTTTAGATACTTTTTGATGTGTCCTCTTTGCTCTGCGCCGCTCCTCTATATCGAGAAACGAGTCTCGATCAATCATTCATGGCTCCCTGTTCGCTCTTACATCAGAAACTGTGATTCGCTTCAGCCTCAACAGCTGCTATTGAAATAACTATTAGCTCTTACAGTACAGGTACATCCTCACACACACAGACACACACAGACACACACATGTCTAAAAATAGCAGATGACCTCAAAAGCAGGCAGAAATGAACAGACACCACCAGCTTGCACACACACACTCCCTGCGCCTCGTATTCATTATTTACACCTCCTGCTTTTGCGGTGACATAACAGCATGAAACTTTGATCTGCGTTCTCTTAAACCGTCAGCACAACTAACATCTCCTCATCGCTCTTCCTCGTCTCCTTCCATGCTTCCTCCTCTTCCCGCTGCTTCCCCCTCCGCAGGAAGCTCACCCCCACAGGCGTCATCTCCAGCCTCTTCTTCCCTCCTCTTTTTCTGCTCTCTACTCCTCCTCAGCCTCCAGACTCCTCGTATTATACCTTCCTTATCCCCTTAATCCTCATTTCTCCCTCTCTCTCGCTCCCTCAGAAACTTCCTCTCGGTGCTTCTCGCTCATCCATATCTGAATGAGTTTCATTTCCGAGGGCTTTTTTTGCATTTACATGAAACCACAGACAGGGAGTGTACATAAAGTGTGCGCAGAAGAGTGAGCAGACGAGCTATTGTATGGAATATAAAGATGCAATACAGAGAAATGATGTAATTAAAAGCTGCTTAAGTAGCTCTATTAGATGTAAAGTGCAGGAATGCAAGGTAGGAGAGTGTGTCTGTTCAAAAGCAGACTTAACGTAAATGCTTTTATCCGGCTAATGGCGCTTTAATTGCATTTCGAACATGGAAGAGTGCTGCGTTGCACATCTCTTTCTGCTTCAGCGTAAACTCTCAAAGCGTAGCGGCCAGTAGTGCAGGGCCTGCGGTGAAGCTTAACAGCTCCCAGGTGGGAATATGTGTAGAGTATGTAAGGTCGCCGGCGCTGAGACTCACCCGAGGTGGAGGTTAAAAGTTATCTCTGCCTTTCCTTTTCCAGATGCTCCGTGTTCAGACCTGCAGGGATTGCTGTCCGGCCTCCTCCCCGACGCCCAGATCTCCGCCTCCTCCAGCAGGGATATGGTGTGGAGTCCCGGGACGGCCCGTCTGGTGGCGAGTCGCTCGGGATGGTTCCCGGCGCCCGCTCAGCCCCTGGCAGGAGAGGAGTGGCTTCAGGTACATCTGAATGTCCATGACTTTTCCAGGTTTTCCATGACCGTACGAACTATATGATGTTGTCAGACATCTGGGATAACAATCTGAGCCTATCAGATCCACAGTGGGGTATAAATGTCATCTGCTGCCCTTTTTTTGGAGCGTATCCAGGTCTTAATTTCTCCCTCAAAACATGTAAAGCTACTGTTAAACCTCCTTTAACGTCAGTCTGACTTTAATAACTGCTGCCTCGAGTGCATATGTATCATGTGAGAAGTATCCAAAACAACAGCGGTAACGTTACCCCCTCTGTTGTGCTTGGAGTAACTGTTATGACTCCCACGCTGCGAAGGTTTTGTTTGTATCTAACAAGTTGAATGTAAAAACTCTGTCCTCCACATGCTGCTAATCCAGCCGCCAGAGGCAAACAAGCAACAAAACAAGGAGCACAGCTGCAATAAAACAAATCCATATGCTGTTCAGTGCTGAGGATGTTTATTTATGTAATCCTCTAATCTCCACAGGTGGACCTCGGCGTGCCCAAGACTGTGCGTGGAGTGATCACGCAGGGAGCGAGGGGAGGAGACCCAGCGAGCGGAGCGACTACGGATAACCGGGCGTTTGTCAGGAAGTACAAAGTGGCTCACAGCCTGAACGCAAAAGACTGGAACTTCATTATCGACTCCAAGACCAGCCTGCCCAAAGTGAGTGAAGAAGGGAATCGAGTTGAAAGATTAGAGATAAATTTGAGGGTTGATATCGAGAGCAAAAACAGGCAGAATGCAGCCCCGTAGTGAACAGATTCCAGTTCCAGTCCAGAATCAAACATCTGAGTTATAATCCCAAATATGCAAGATTTCCAAACTTCTTTGAATGCATCATCAATGATCACAAACTTTTGAAAAGCTGTTTTCTTCTCCTCTCAAGGACCACACATGCAGGATTTTAAAATCCTGCATGTGGATTCATGTGGATCACTCTTCCTCGGGAGTGATCCCAATTTTAACGGGGAAACCTGAGGAAGCAGACCTGACAACAACTGAATTTGTACTTTTTTACAAACCTACTTTGTTTCTTGAACAGATCACTCAAAAACATGTTTCTTTTTTAGGGATTCATAGGGAGTCATGCCTCTGTGTAACTTCATACTAACAGTGAAACTGAGACTCACTGTGAACAGATTCACATTCTGTCTTCAGGGTTTGTTAAGCGTAAAGGAGTTTATACCTTAGACATATCTGCTCTGCATGACACATGATCTCTGCTGGCTGCACAGAAGTTGGCCGTGATCCTCCTCTGAAAGCCCACGGGTCGAGACGCTGAAGAAACTCCGCTGTAAATATCATCTGATGTGTTTTTCAGACGTTCGAGGGGAACACACACTACGACACCCCAGAGCTGCGTCATTTTGAGGAGATAGTGGCTCAGTTCGTCCGGCTCTATCCTGAGCGGTGGTCTCCTGCAGGGATCGGGATGAGGGTGGAGATTCTGGGCTGTGACCTTCCAGGTAGGACGTCCCTGCAGCTGTTGCTTATATGACAGTTTATATATGATAATTTGCTGCATCCACCGTTCCAGGCTGAATTATTTGCCCCCACGGTCTAATGAAGTCTGCATTAAGCAGAATTGAATGGACCTTGAGGAAAGCAGGAATGCGCGGCTCACATTAGATATGCATGAGAGTCATTAGAGTCTTCTGCCAGAGGTGAAAAGAGACATGGAGAGTTGGCCAAGGAAGAGAAAGCAGTGAGAACTCGACCCTGAGAGGCTTGGATTTTGTTGCACCTGGAAAATATGAGCGAGGCTTCAAAACGAGTGTAACCGTCAGCAGGGGTTGGACAGGGTTTGGTTTAAAGAAATGCATCCCCAGAGAGAGAAAAGAAAGAGAGAAAGACAGAGAGAAAGACAGAGAGAGGAGAGGATTGGTTTGTTCACGTTCCAGCTCGGTCTGTTATCCAGATGTGAGGCCGTGCTGCAGAAACACACATGTGGACTCTCACTGTTTACCACTCCCTCTGTGCCTGAACAGGATGACAGGGCCGAGCAGCACAACACACACACACACACACACACCTCTGTAATCACACCACTATAAACACAAGCCGGGCTATGGTTTCATTTAGGTGATTGATGTGTTTGTGTGCTGCTATGAGTGCTGATGAAGCGCAATGCTTTCTAGCTGAAGAGAAATGTAATATTAAGAAGAGCGTATCTACGTTATGGTTTCACCACGAGAGCGCTGTCAGGTGTATGTCCATCTTTTTTTGTGTTAAAAGATAATTTTAGTCTAGTTAGTAAAACTCAAGACTGATAATAACGACGAGGTCTGAAGTCTCTGAAGCAAACAGCTTCCTGCAACATGTTAGCAGGAAATCAATAAAACAGATATCTGCTTAAATTTAAGGCAGTTGAACATCACAGAGATCCCTTCAATTTCACTTAGATTCAGTTGTTTGTGGACTGGTTTCCCAGCATAAATATGAACCTGATTTTAGAGCTTGGGAATCAAACAAAAGCAAAGCCTGATATCAAATGAAAGCCGACCGTTTTCATCTTACTTGAAGGCAAAGTTTTTGGGTAAAATTAAAATGAAGAGAGCACCAATTCAGAGTATTTTACCATGCTGAACCAAATAAGACTTTTTTTTTTTAACCTTTAAATACACCTACAAAAGTGGGAGTGTCTCATATTTGCAATTTGTTAGTCTAATACAGTGGTTCTCAAGTTCACACCTGATTCAAATGATCAGCTCGTTATCAAGCTCTGGAATGGCTTACTAACGAGCTGATCATTTGAATCAGGTGTGTTGTTTCTGTGACATTCAAAAACTCTAGATTTACTCCCCCAAAAAGTAATTTAACACAAATCCAAGTAAAACTGTGTTATTTCTGTTGTGTTTTACATTTTCAACTTTAATTATTTCAACTGTATTAAAGCTAAGTTTGGTTTTTAAAAAGCCTTTTTCAAAACATCTGAGGTCGTCTTAGTTTTAGGTGAAAACTCATAAAAAACTACATTAAGTTTGATTTGGTTAGTCAACACTGTCTGAACCTCCACCCTTTGGTTTATAAAGAACAAAGCTGATCAACATAGTCTCTAATAAATGTTGAAAAACATAAATTATGAATCAGAGAGTATTTGGATATCTACAGCTCCTGTGAGGGGTCCTGAACTAGTTAGGAAACAGACTGAAATTAATATCGATGCTTCTGACTGACCCATAAAGGCAAACAAGACTATCAGTGATGAGACTGTTTATTTCTATTAAGTATGTTTTAACTACTGCTGCAGGGCAGATTTCAGACGAGGCTTGCATCATGCTGCAGATATTCACATTGAGTGATGTGAAAGATAATTCAAAGAGCTAGATAGAGATCCAGAATAAAACTACCCATGCATGTACAAGAAGAAATG
Organism: Xyrichtys novacula; assembly: GCA_962446985.1. Taxonomy (NCBI): domain Eukaryota; kingdom Metazoa; phylum Chordata; class Actinopteri; order Labriformes; family Labridae; genus Xyrichtys; species Xyrichtys novacula. The sequence continues at coordinate 3,174,701 of OY660887.1, forward strand.
ATAGACTGTATAGAGCCGTAGCGATGGTAACTGATTTAGGTCGACTAAGGAAATAGATTCTAACAGGACCAATCTAATGTAAACTAATTGTCAGAAAACTCCTCCACGATAAATATTTGCCATCTCACCATAAACGCGATCATTGAAAGTCGATGACACAAGCCAGAGCGATGGACTCGCAGCCATAGCCCACACAAATCAAAATAACAAACATGGCCGAAGGTGGTAAAGAAGACGTCTTTGAGCAGCTTGTTGCTAAATGAGGCTCCACTTGAGGGATTTCCTTCAAGATTGGGGCTTAGATGAGTCAAAAACATAGACTGGAATTTTTATCGTTATTGCCATGAATTTTCTAGCCTATATCGCCCATCCCTAAACACACACAGCAGGCTTGTTTCTCCATTTCCCAGTGATATATTTGCAGCTTTCTGTAAAGATATATCCATGAATGTCAGTCCAAATCCTTGTCGTACGTTCCTTGCAGACAGTCTCACAGCAGCTCTTTCTTTTTCCAGGCTCGACACTGATTCTCAAACTCGGTGAGGTCACATTCGTTCACAAGCAGCCTGCCTTCACTTTGGTTCTCATGCAACAAATACTTTCCCAGTTAGAGCTCTTCTTGAGTCATGCGCAAGCGAGAGGAACAAAGTTTTGTGCGCTCTTGAAACAAAGCAGTAAAGATGTAACATGGCTTGTGTTTAGAGGTATAATTTGTTTATAGCATTAAGTAATGAAGCAATGTTCTCTGTCAGGGAATAATACAGAACTGTGGTGTTCTGGTTTACGTGCAGCTAATGAAAGCATGATCTCTCTCTCTCTGCTCTGAACACACATGGTATCTGGTTGCTATTTTCCACACACACACACAGGAAACGGTGTGTTTTGCATTTACTGTTCGTAACCTGTGGGAGGTGAAACACAACAATAGATCCCAAAGATGGTGACAAAATGGAAACACAGAAACCTCAGTGTCAGGGATCACCTCTTTCTTTTTGAAGAGGGTGTTTTTTATCAGATGAAGAGGAGGGTTTTCTTTGAGGACATGGCACGAAAAAGCTGCCGTCCAGGGTCACACATTGTTCCTCGGCCTCCAAACTCAGCAGGAACAGTGAGCAGCTGCTGACGTCCTGTAAATCATTCACTTCCTCCGACTCTCAGACCGCTCACGTCCTTTCTTTTCTGTCTTCACTTAAGCCCTCTGTTCTCATTTTTAAGCTCCAGGCTGATGAAATGAGCATATTTTTTTTTTCACCCAAATCTTGCCGATCTCAGTCTGAACACCGCAGCAGCTACCACAGAGAGTCAGAATGAGGACTCTCTCCTCGTTCCTACACATGGTTGCACTTCTGTCTTTTCCCACCCTGAGGCCCGGTGCGTGGGTCCGTAAATGTTTTTGTTCTTTTTTTTCCCTAACCAACTCTCCTCCTCCTCTCCTTCCCTCTTCCTCCCTTACTCATCACCTCCTTTCAGACGCTCTCAAACACACGGCTACAGTGACAGTTTTTGTCGTCTATCTGCTACAAATATGAAAAATGTATGAGCTCAGGATTTTAGAGACTCATCTGTGAGGAGGAAAAAAAAATGCAAAATACCCCCCCGCTGCCGTCTTCCAGGAAGGATCATTTGAGTCTCAGGTGTGCGATATTGCAGTACTCATCCATGCATATGCACACCTGTAATGTAAACCTCAGGTGTCAGAGCTTTTCTGCTTTCCTTTAAATCTCCCTAAATACGCCGGAGCAAAGTAAACCATACGTATTTAAGCTTTTTTTATAAGCTCTTTATGTCACTGCCTTCATAATATCCAATCCTCAAGAACAACCTCTCTGTGTCTGTGAAGATTAGACATGTTGTAGTGACGTTTTTTTCTTCTCCACTTTTAATGCTCACGTTTTAAGCACCATCAAACACAGAGCAGCCATTTAGACATTTGTAGTAATGTTATTAAGAAGTATAATATTCCTGGATCTCTTAAAATCAAGCAGCTGTGTACGCCATAAAACAACCGAAACACTTGTGCTAAGAATTAGGAATGGGATAGGATTTTACTGATAACAGAGCCATTAAGGACATCATGCTATCATGAGTTTTATTACCCTCAATTCTCAGCAGAGACGGGGAAATCTGGCTTCTGGTTTGCGCTGATTGCCTGTTGCAGTAAGTCACATCGTTGTTTTTGCGAGGTATTCAGGGGAGAGTGGAAGGAATCGATGCGTCACTCTTTAGGCATCGTGGAAAACATTGTTGATGGCTCGAGTTCAGTCCATATTCAGAATATTCGTCTTTATTTTCATTAAAAAGTGTGACTCTTTAAATGATAATAGACTAGTTTTGCTTGAGCTGCAGATTTTTCGTGAAAGTTGAAAATTTTCGCTGCAAAAACTTGTATCCTCCTGAGTGCATTTGTGCAATTTTAGATGGATTTGTCATTACACTTAATTGAAATCAATAGTGATGCCTTCTTGTGACCTGTCGTAGCGAACAACAAGTGTATCAGCAGCAAGATTTTACGAAGACGAACGCTGCCCTGAGGGTGACCAGGTGTTTTATCATCAATTTGATCAATTTCCAGGTCTTATAAAGTATGGAAAATTAAAAAATAAAGTATGAAAACTATTAATGTTTCCAGACTTCCAGACTAAAGTAGGTATTTCTAAAAATAATTCTAAAAAGTAGGGTATGGAAAAAGTATGGAAACCCTGGATTTACTTGACTTTAACAATTTAGGATCAGCAAACAGGACAGACTTGATCCACAGAGGGCACCAACAGTAACACAAACTGATGGATCCTTAGAGGAGATAAGAAAAACCAGATTCACCACTAAATTCACATCTGCCTTTGCAGTAATTGGTTGTTTTTTCTTAAGTAAGACTTCATATTTAGCAAACTTGCTCTGATTTTTCGTTTTAGTTTTTGCAGCGGACCTGAATTTAGATTTTCTTCCCAGCAGCTAAAAGCAGCACCGTCCTCCCTCTGCACGCTGCTGTTTCAATAAGAAAACTCCAATTTTAAAAAGCTGTTAAATGAAGATATCAGATTGTTTCATCACCTCCTGATACTCGATGCTGCATTTCTGATGAGTATTTTAAGGACTCCAGCAGGACTGGTCTATGATACGAGCACTTAACCCCACCCTGCAGAGCATCAAACAAAAGCTACTTGTCTTTCTCATCATGTTCGTTTTGGGTGTGTGAACGTGCATGGATGCATCGATTCATCAGTGTGTGTTTGAGTGTGTGTGTGTGTTTGTGTGCGCCATGAGGACTGCCAAGTAGAGATTTACAGAAAGGCTTTCTACATAATTGAAGGTTTTTTTTCTTCTCTGACATCCTGCTGAGTCAGATTCTTGGGGGTGAGCGATGTCTTTTATGCGGGGAGAGTTGGCCCCTGCCATCCAATGCAGGCGTGTTTGGGTGTCTGTTATAAAACAAGCATACAAAAGCATTTATCGGAGGGTGTGGATGTGTGTGTATTACTACAAAGACGTGTGTGTGTGTGTGCACTAACATTATCTATGCCAGCAGCTCCCCTGAGTCCAGCTCTTAAGTGATGGTGTCTCATCCCCTGCATGATGATGACTTGCATCATCACCTGCAGCAGCAGGCACATTATGTAAGACAACACTCCTCTGCAGAGGGACTTTTCCTGCATTACAAGGCCTTCTGCTGCGCATATACATGAGGACCCGCCAGTGCAAACCTGACCTTCTCCCACATCTGTGTCACATGTCAAGGACATGGCTCGGGGCGTTTTAGGCAGGCCTCATACGTTTGAATCCCACACAAACACACACACATCCACAAGAAATTAGTCCTATTCCCATTGGCCCCGACACTCCTGTCACACCCTGGAAAGGTCAGCACATTTACACTGTGACAAGGCCTGACCTTTGAGAGTGCTCAGGAGCTGAATGGAATCTTAATGGACTCTTGTTTACGCAGGAGTGTGCGTGGAACTGGCGCACAGGTAATGCGGTTTATTTTAACGCTTGTTCGCACATATTAAAGGGTAGTTCTGGTTTTCCTACACCTGGATCCTATCATTGAACGGTTCGGGGGTTGAATGTCAAATATGAGGGATGAATGGTAGGAACTGAGCCAAAAGGTCAATATTTAATATTATTTATTATCCCTATTATACAGCTAATCTTGGTATCTAGTTAGGTTTTTTTTTTAGGTTTTTTTTTATTTTAGGTTTTTTGTAGTGTGTTGTTAAGCCCTTTGGGTATCTTGAAAGGCACTATACAAATGTAAGATATTATTATTATTATTATTATTATTAATCTATAACCAATAACAGTTGCTTTTATTTACTTAATTTTTAGACAAAAACAGACAAGTTATATTTTTTGGTACGGCTCTGTTTTGAGAGCTCCCTGTCCTTCCCCGTGTGTTCGTGGAAAGCCATACCCTCTGGTTCGTGTTAGGGATGCACCGATCCGATATTTGGATCGGGTATCGGCGCCGATATTGACAAATTAACTAGATTAGATATCTGATGAATGACGCCAATCCAGCGTTCCGATCTAGTCTTTGTTTTCTTTCAATTAATTTTTCTTTTAGTACATGAAAGTCTTCCTTCTTTTTGTTGTGTGCTAATGTGCAATTTGTTATTTATTTTATATATAAATATATAATAAGGCTAATGTCAAGCCTGATGCCTTCACTCACAGGGTAAGGTATACAGTTCATTCATTCAACCGTAGTATTGGATCAGTATCGGATATCGGACGATATGCCAAACCCAGAAAACGGATCGGACTGGATCGGAAAAAAATGGATCAGTGCATCTCTAGTTTATGTGCCAAGACAGAGAGAGCAGCTGCAAAGACCTCTGGGTACAAACAGTACAGCTGACACAGCATGAAAAGAGGAGCTGGTGCGGAGGGGGGAGGGGTTGCAAAAGCAGTAACAGCCATTAAATTGCTCTTTTTTTTTTACTGCCACCAGATTCCATCAGTTTGACGCCACATTCCTTTGAAGCTGCTTGTGAGAAACTGCGTGTGTCTGGTGTGTGTGTGTGTTAGTAAATGTAAATATGGACATTCAAGACACTCTTGGGAGAGTAACTTGATATCTGTTTCTAGATTCAAATCTCACATGTTTTCTGCAGATTTATGGCACACTTTTGGAAATATAAAACTCATCCAGCATGAGAGGCGGACTTTAGGGACCTGCCTGTCTTGCATTTGAAAACAGAAAGTAAGAGGTCTGACGGTTGCTTCCCGAGCCTCACCTTCTCAGTGGGCCGGCAGCGATAAGAGTCTCATTAGGTAGTTAATGACAGGCATAAAGGACATGACATTAACGCTGGGTTAATGTCAGAAACCGTCACCAGCTGTGGCGGACTCTTTCATGTGTGCCATTTCTCCAGCTGGGGTGCCGTCGCGCTGGTTTCCCCAGGAAGTTCCTGTTAGTGGATCAATTGTGCATCACGCCGGTTTTGTTGCTCTTGGTGCCTTTTCATACTCTTTAAATGATAATAGTCGTGCAGAAGGAGCAGCAGGAGGCTCTGGTTGTGCTCCTAACAGCCGTACAGTAGAGTCTGCGTGGAAATGAGTCCATTTGACCGTTTTCTGTTCAGAATTATGAGCTCTGTCGCACCAGGCGTGCAAAGCTGTTCGGCTACGCTCAAATGGCACTTGTCAGGGGGAAGCAAACCGAGCAATTTTAAAATTAACATTCCTGAGTGGTCATAAATGCCAGGACGTAAAAAACGAGCTGCAAAATATCTGGCGTAAACATGTCTGAGATAACTTGTTGCATGGTTAAACTGGCTAAAATCAAGGGTTAGAAAATCTCACGCTGTGTACTCGCATGATAAATTTGAAAGTTTGGTTTTGACGTGACCCAAACTCTGTGTAAACTCCCATATAACACCAGCGTGGACGCATCTGCTCCTAATAACAGTCCCTTCTCCCGCTTCACATTCCAGCCGCAGCCTGCTCAACACGTGTCGGCTCCTGCACACATGCGATGGATTTTAATGAGCAAATTGTTGGCGTATTGATGCATCAGTGTGCTGTCTTCATCCTTTTTTGTTATACATGTGCGCTTAAATTGATATTAAGGGTAAAAGGACTCGTGTTTTTTCTCGAGGTTCTATTCTGGGAGCCTCACGCCCACAATGGTTCACCACGCAGGCAGGAGAAAAGTGTGAGAAGACGTGTGTGTTTGCTTCCTGACAGCCAGTGAGCGCTTCCCAGAGTGTGATCATCCCCTCCAAGGTCGAGGGGAGTTAGTTAGACACATCCATCCATCAGCTTTAGCCTGGGCGCTCTGCATACGTGTGTGTTAAAGCATTTGAACTTGTGTGGCTGCAGCAGACGCTGAAGCCTGAGCGCCGAGACACAACAAGACTGAGGGCCCCTTTGGGTGCTGTGGGGTTATCTGCGCTTGCTTCCGCACAGTGGGTGGGATGGTCAGAGAGGCAGGAGACAGGCGCAGTGAGTTTCAGACGATGACCTCAGGCTCAAGAGTTTAATTTGAGCTTAAATACACGCTTGTGATACGTTTATATGCTGATTCAGGATTGAAAATAGCTCAAAATTGTAGTGTCGCTCTTTAGAAGCTCCTCCTCTCCTGCTTTTCAAGCAAACTTTAACTATTCAGCAGAAAAACGAAATCTAAAGGGAAAACACTGGACTCATATTGACTGCAGTGATTAAAAAAAGGTGTCTCATGGTGGTTTTATGTGTTGCATAAACTGCAAACAAAGCAGCAAACGCTCATGAAGTTTAAGTCACAGTGAAGAAATACTTGTGGAGCAAATCTGCAACCCAGATGGATTTAGAATAAAACTGCAGTAGTGCCAGTTTAACACCTCTATCTAAAGTTAAAGGCCAAAAATTTACCTTAAGGTCTGAAGAATAAACCTACAGACGACCAATCTGGATCAAGACAAATTTCCCTAAGGGGGAATAAAGTACATTGAATCGTATCATATTGTATCGTATCGTAATATATAAAGTATCACATATCATATCACAGCATATCATATATCGTTTCCTATATCATATCATATCATATCCTACACTGTATCGTATCATATATCGTATCGTATCGTGTACCGTACCGTATCGTATTATATTGTATTGTATTGTATTGTATTGTATCGTATCGTATATCGTATCATATCACATCGTAATATATAATGTATCGTATATCATATCACATCGTATCACATATCATTTCCTATATCATATCATATCCTACACTATATCGTATCATATGTCATATCATATCGTATCGTGTATCGAACCGTATCGTATCGTATTGTATTGTATTGTATTGTATCGTATCGTATATCATATCATATCGTATCGTAATATATAATGTATCGTATATCATATCACATCGTATCATATATCGTTTCCTATATCATATCATATCATATCCTACACTGTAACGTATCATATTGTATCATATCATGTATCGTACCGTATCATATCATGTATCGTATTGTATCGTATTGTATCGTACCGTATTATACAATGTATCGCGTATCATATCACATTGGATCATACATCGTTTCCTTTATCATATCAAATCGTATCATATACTGTATCGTATCATATATCATATCGTATTGCATCGTATCATGTATCGTATCGTGTCGTAGCGTATTGATTCATATATCGTATCGATTTGTATCATATTGTAAGAAACAGATTTTAATCTAAGTGCACCAGTCTACAGGACATAGGATCAGCAAAAAGGTCCCGTTAATGGTCCAGTTTCTAAGATGTGATCCAGTTTTTTAAACTAAAACACTCCAAAGTTGGCCCTTCCTTTTTCTGTAGTTTTTGAGTCAACTGCAGAGATGATTAAAACCACGAGGAAAACACTGGATTGAGTCGGCAGATGATATTTACTCACTGTCAAAGAACCAGAACCCTCTGAATCAGTTCTGTATCATTTCAGGTTAAGACTTTCCACTAATCTTCTGTTTGCATTTAAGATTGAAATAAAAATGGAAATTTAAAAGGGAAAAAAAGTCAATAGTAGCGTCATCTTAACATCTGATTTCATTCCCAGTGTTTGCAGAGTCAGCAGGTGGAGAATAAAGTCAAAACGCCAAGACAAACATCTGACAATAAACTCTAGAGGCTGAGAACAAAGATCTGATGTTAAGAAATGGATCAGAATTGTGAGTTTGAAGCCAAAGTGTTGAAAATAAACTTTAAGTTTCAGGACTCCAGTCAAACTTTCTCAAAGTTTGTTTTTGCTTTTCAATTCCACATCAAAGTAAATCCTCTTTTCCTTTTACACTCGTTTACCTCATCCTCCTGTGGATTAAACTCACCTGTCAGCAGTGCGGTCCAGCTGTTTCTTTGTCTTAATGCTACGCCAAACCAACCAGCTACATGCTCTAGATTCATAATTACTGCACAGACGTATCCGTTTCAGCGAAAACTAACAAATGTGGAGCTTTTTTTTTTCAAGCAAATCACATCCATCAGCTTTGACAAAAACTATAAGCAGCTCAGCTCTAAATCTAGATCATGAGAACAAGGCCATAAAGACACTTTACCTCATTACTTTCTTTTTTTTGCGCCATTGTTGCTTATCACTTCCTCTCACATCTGCGTCCCCGGCCCTCCAGAGGAGAAACTCCCTATCAGTAATCTCTTAAACAAACACAGAGTGATTAATGCGTCCTCTTTACAGTCGTGTAATGTCTGATGATTGTTCCAAACATCCACCTCTGACCTCTTTGTGTTGTGTTTGTGTCTGCAGAGACCACCACGCCAGCTGACACCGTCACACCGACCCTGCCTGCCGACACTGAGACGACCACGGTCCCCGTTACGACCACAGGTGAGAGCAGAGAGAGTGATTTGTATGAAGCCAAAGAAAGCTGCTTAATAGTGTCATTAGGTAGCCGTAATAAAAAGATGAAAGCTTTAGAGGAATGTATGACTTTATTTAGAGCAGCTGTGAATGCCTCCTTATCTCAAATGGTTTTTTACACCTCTTGGCTCTCGCTTTGACAACCTTTCTCCTCGTTTTTTTTTCTCTCTCTCTCTCCACTCCGCAGCAGCCACGTCTCTTCCATCAGACACTGTGTGCGACTTTGACCACGGCCTGTGTGGGTGGACTCACGACCCCAACGCCCCTCTCTTCTGGTCTCTGCACAGCCACGGTGAGTCTGCTCATCAGTCATGTGAAAACTCGGCGTGAATCACCTCCGCCGTCTGGTTAGCAGCGACTCGGAGCTGCTGCGGGCGCTTTATTCTCGAGTAGGAAATATTTGATGGACAGAGACCTGCGGGGTTTGTTTTGAAAATGTTCATATTTTCAGGAACTTTCCTTTCACATTCAGAGATCATCGATGTTGGACGCGCTCTCGCAACTCGTACATGCAAGAGAGAGAGAGATTGACAATACAAAAACAACAGTCGAAAACAAAATATCAACAACCGAAGAGAGAGAAACATCATCTCACCTCAGTTTTTCACATACCGCGATTGAGCGAGCTGGCAGGAAAAAGCCCAGACGAAGTTGGGCGTGAAGCGGGCGTCTGTTTGCATTCACACGTGCAGCCCACTCGGGGAAAAAACTCAGGAAATCTTTAGGGGTTCAGAGCATGTGTGGAAAAGGCTTTAGTCCAAAATCACAGAGGAAGTACAGTATTTTTAAACCATGGCTCTATTCTTACATGGTCCAGGATCTGAAGGAGATTGTGTTTGCCAGCAGCTGGGCCGTCTGGACCTTAAATATACGGCGTGTCAGCAAATCTAGATGTCTTAAGATGATATTAGAGTCAGCAGAAGATACTTTTATCGTATCCTGACCACTGCATGGCATTCTTGACCTCAGCAAAGGAATACAGTGATTTTTTTTTTCCTGCAAAACTAGTGATAGGAGATGTGTGGACTAGGAATGGGCACAATTAAACAATGATTGATTAATTGATTGTTAAGAATTACGTCGATCACGCAAAAATTCGATCGATCTAACATTATTAAAAACGTCTGACACAGATACCCTCTTTGTCCAGTCAGTGAGTGTGTGTGTGTTGAAGCAATGCAGACAATCATAGCGCAGAATGATTTTGCCATTTTACAAGGGAAGTGATACAGCGTCAGTGGGCTTCCGTGGAAGTTTAAAAAAACACAAAGAAAGCGAGATGAAGCGTGACCATTTCGAGCGGAAAAATGACTGCGATGCACTAGAAAAGCAGCTCATGTCCGCCCTTAAACAAGAAATGTCCTGACCGGGATTCGGACCCAGGACCTTCTGGTTGTGAGGCGACAGTGCTAACCACTACATCACTGTACCGCCTATCTACACCACTCTGCCGCCCATGGGTTATCTTTCAGTATTGAAAATTCCAACAACAATTTAATGGGATCCTCCTGGGGCTGAGACGCACCTCTGGTGAAAATTTCAGGTCAATCCGTCTGTTACTTGCTCCGTAAAGTTGCTAACAGACAAACAAACAAACCAACGCTACCGAAAACATAACCTCCTTGGCGGAGGTAAAAACACGACAACGACCACAATGATGTACCAATGATGAAGCCTCCAAGTTCTCTCAGTCTCAACCTAGCTCCTTGCTAGCAAAGAGGATCTGTAGGGTGACCAGACATCCTTGATTTCGGGGGACAGTCCCTGTTCTGGATGACCAGTCCCCGCTAAAGTTGTCCCCAGAAATGTCCCTGATTTTAGCCGTCCATGAATGAGAAACAAAACAACGGTTATTAAAGTAGCCGGGTAGGCAGGAAAAGCGAGTGAGCATGTAGCGTGTATTTTCTGCCATTCGATGATTGTTTGTTAATTTACATGATTAATCGATTTATGGGTTTTCTTAAAATGCCTGTTCCTAGTGTGGACGACATCTGGTTGCTTTCAAATGTGACAGTTTATCTCTTTTTGTCACTGTGAATGACAATCTGATGTTCAAACGGACACATTCAGTAGTCAAACTTTGAGCTCTCAGACTCTGAGACGCATAAAAACAGCCGCTAGGATTCCCCTCTGTGTATTGTTGGTTTTCTCTAAAGGTGCAGTTATCTGCTCACAGTTGACTTCACTTAAGTTGTTATTTTGTTGTCGTTGGTTTCTCCATCAGCTTTTAAAACGGCAGCATGTTTGTCGCAGAGCTTTTGTGTATGCAGCCGCAGATAATGTCATTTGGGCCGGGAAAATTGCACGAGCACAAATGCATTAGGTTTATTCTATCAACTTCACCGAGTCTAGACGCGAGACATTGTTTTCTATAATTAAATAGAATCATTCTCCATGTGCATCTTCATTGGGTCCATTTTCAATTTGATTAAAATAATTCCTTAAATTGAAAGCGGTCTCATTTAGCGGCGACATTGTCTGCCGGTAAGCCGCGCCGCTCCCTCAGTGGGGGGAAAAAATGAGTCGAGTCTGAGGAGAAGAGACGCCGCTGTCATGTTAAGCACATACAGCTGCAAATGTCAGACATGTGACATTCAACACGCTTGCCTCTGAACGCGAGGAAAGGGTTAAAGCCCGGTAGCTCCAATTAAGTTCAGAGCAGGAGACTCCACAGACAGGCAGTTATTCCCAACCGTCCGTTACTGGCCCTTTGTTACCTCAGGCACATCCCAGATGATGCTGTCGACTTCATCTACTCACACTCTCCTTGAAGGAATAATTATTCGTTTTCCCCTCAATGCGGATCAAAAGTGCAGCTTTTGGCGTGTTATTAAAAGCTGTTATAGATGTTTCCTGCTGGGTTTTTTTAAAGGGCTGTTTATAATCTTTCAGGTCTAAGCCGTCGTTATCCAAACCTTGTTGGACTTCTAAGAAAGTTTCCGTGAAAGATTCAGTGTGTTTCTCCAGCTGCGGGGAATTAAAAAAAAACGATCTGGTGTTTGTGCAAAGTTGTGACATCACCTCTGTCAGGTTCAGCGAGGCAGGAGATCCGAAATTCTTCCCCGAGCGAGACCTATTTTGGTCATAACCGTCTCTGACAAGACCGCTTCAAAGCGGCGTCTTTCATCATGTAAGTAGTTAGTCAGCTTTCGGCTTTCATGTTCATGAGTATCACATGCAGCCGTTCTGACACGCAACGCCGGCCTTTGATTCTCCTGCGCGGGTCAGAGGTCAGAAATCCCAGCCAACACAAGATCGTTATTTCACTGCTATCAAATCACCTTTTAATCCCCTGTAGGATCTCTTTCCCGTGTGACCCAGAAACGCTGATCTCCTCACCTCCTGACCTCGGCCATGATGGCGGTAATTAGGCGCAGAGGCAGAATTAGCCACTGTGTACTGTATTATTATGACTTAATGTCCCCCTGCTAGTAAAAAGTGTTAACTAGGCTTCATAGATAGAATCCTTGTTTGCTTCTCGCTGCAGGAGACCGCTGTGAAATGGATTAATAATGCTCTGTTGTGCCGCGTACTGCGAGGCGGTCTCGATTATGAGCTGTCTGGCGAACAAGAGGCGCAACAATGGGGGGTTCGCTGCGAGACGCCGTGCTTCAACGAGGCAGAGGAGGCATAAAAATGAGTGATAAAATGCCTCGTGGAGTCACAAATATGTTTCGCTCGCACACCAAAAAGAAAAAACGTCTAATTTGCAGCGAGAGAGTACACACTCGACACACACACAGACTTAACTCCAGAGCTGCGAAGGGCCGAGGGACATTCTGTCACACACACTGTCTGAAGTGTCACACACAGGCGAGTCTGGGCGTATGGCGGGCAGAGGGGAGCTGTCAAGTCGCAAGGAAGATTCATCCCTCCAGATACCGCTTGTCGGATCTGCCGGAAAGACCGCACACACAAGTGAGCTCAGCGAAAGGTTATCGACCCAGGCAGTCAATAACTGGAGCATGGCTGCGCTAAAAAAACACACACAGAGGGAGATACTCTGGGTGAAGAAGCAGACGCTGCGCTGGGGAAGATTCAAACTGCTTTTGGGTAATTGTTATCGTCTGGAACAGAAGACTGCGGATCTTCCAAGTAGAGTCAGAGTGTAACAGACGACAACAAAATTAATCTCTAATCATCAAGAAATATACTCAAACTTTATCTCAATCAATCCAGAAAGCTGAGGTGGATTTCATGAAATGCAAAAGTTGCAAAAAGTTTTTCAAGACACCAAACTGTTTCATGGAATCCAAATTTATGAAAAGTCAAAATCATTTTAGCACGTACGAAAAAGTTATTTCAACATATGCAAATGTAATTCAAGAAACCCTAACTTTGACCTCTTATAACCTTTCGTCATGATCGCGCAACTGCGAATGACCTTGTAAGTCTTACAAGTTTTATGTTTAGGCACAAAGCTACCCTCCAAAAACCTGGTGGAGAGTCAGCGATGTCAGAGAATGATGGAGAAATGTTCAAAATCTTGTTAAAAGATGAAAATACAGCAGAGTGAGTCTGTACGTGACACTGAGTGTGACTGTGAGAACAAGAATTTCTGCTCACACTTCCTTGGAAAACACCTGAAATGCCCCCCCTGATTCACTTCGGAGTTCTTCGTCCTTGCTTGTGAGAAAGAAAAGCACGGCGTAACTTTAACACACACACACACACACAGAGCTGCCCATGATAAAGCAGGTGATTTAATCTGCAGATTGTTGATACTGGACTTTTTCCCACAGGGCCCACTTAAGAAATTCTTCACCAGACGCCTCTTTCAGTAACTCTCTCACACACACTCACACACATGCCTACTGTAGACTCACCAATCTCATTCTCTCACAATAGAATTCATGTCAGCATCCAATTTGCAAACTAAACATCCTCTGGTGTAAACAAATGGAGTGGCGTGGCGTTTTGTTGGACTTTTCCGCTGCTCAAGTCACCTGGAGGGGGGGATGAAGAGAAAAAGGCCCCGAGGGTCTTGGCTGGAGAATTCGTAGCGCTCCGCGTTCGAACGCCGCTCTCCCTGAAACCCATTCTTCTGCGTGTTTATATTTGTCATATCCCCTATTGTTCAGCGTGACTATTGTGCTCATGGTGATTCCGTTCCTGCTCACAACCTGTGATTAGTTCCTTTTTTTGTTTGTGAGTCATGTTGGGGATATTTGCACTTACTGTATCTGTTGTATATGTACCTGCCTCTGTCTCTATGAGCAAACAGAGGTGATTAATGGTTATAATTGTGCAGCCGCGCTTTATCTCAACGTGCTCCACAAACTCATTCCAGCAGCATCCGTTCACAGCGGATATCAAAAGTCTACACAGCCGCTCAAATTCAGTTTTTTTTTTTTTTTTCAGCCTCCAGGGCAAAATGAAAAACCCATTAAATCTGACTTTTTCACTTTCATTTGACTCGAGCAACCAGAAAACTCAAGGTTAAAACAAAGCGCTGCTCTTTTTTGGCAATGTGTCAGGGTTACTAAAACAGCTTTGCCGTAAATTGTTTCTGCTAAACACTTCAAATATTTTTTATTTGATCTTACATTCATGTAAGCTCATCTAATTGGATTTTTCAAAAGTGAGTTTTCACACATGGAACCGTTCCAGATGCAGGTAAATTGAAAGTAAAAAAACAAAAGTTTGGTGTCGGAATCAGAATCTCTTTAAAGGCCACTTTTAGACGGAAATGGTCTCCATAGAAAACGGAGGGGGGTCCGTTTAGACGGCAACTGCGTTTTCAGGAGATAAAAACGTAACAAAGTGAAAACCCCCTCCAGAGTGGAAATGTTGTAAATGCTCTGCTAGTCCCGCTTTCGTCTAAAGTACAAAAATGCTGAAAACAGTCAAACCTGTGACGCCATGGCTCACGTTTATGACATCATAGCCATGCGCAGCTTCCTTGAAAATAACAACAGTAGCCATGCTAGACATTCGAGTCGCTCTGTCGTTATTATTGAACGGGAAGGAGCTCAATTTCAACCTGTACAGAATCCTCACGGATTTGTTTAAACACAGCATAAAAACTGAAAACAAAACAGCACTTTTCCGTTTTCTATGGAGACCGTTTCCGTCTAAAAGTGGCCTAATTGTCCCAAAAGGGGAATAAGTGTTGCAGCAGGAGCACACAAAGACAGGGTACATAGTGAAAATACTGTAAGAGTGTTTGCTTTTACACAAAGCATTGTGATTGAAATCTAATGTCATGCATTTTCAGTCATAAATATTTGGGATTAACAGACATTTAATTCAAATCAGTTTTAAATCTTTGAAGTTGCACTGGGGCTCCAACAGAACATCCTATTAAAGAATAAAAAAAAATACCAAAAATGTACTAGTATAATATGCTAAAAATATCATAGTATAGTCCAATATAAATGTCATAATATAGTCTGATAAATATTATATTATTGTCAGGGACTGGCTATGGCTAGAGACTCAAATGCAGACCCAAGGTTGCAGCAGGCAAAAGATATGTTTATTAACAGTCCGGGTTCGGTACATAGTCAATAGTCCAATGGGCAGAGGTATCCAAATCACAAGGCTAAGGCAAATCCAAAAGACACAAACAAGGTCAGAATCAGGCTATGAAAAGACAAGGCAAAATCCTGGAAGGCGACTGAAGTTTGACAAACTGGCGACAAGACTGTGAGAGACATAAGGGGACATAATGGGAGTGATGGGATGCAGGTGGGGAGGAACTATCAGTAGACAGGTGTGACAAGAAGGGGGCGGGGCAGACAGGAACACATCTGAAACAGAGACAGGGGTTAGTGACTTCAAAATAAAACACACAGGAGACATTAGACATAAAATGGAGACATAAAATAAACAAAATAAAGATAACTTGACCCTGGTCATGACAATTATAGTGTGAAAAAAATGTCTTAGTGCAGTGGTTCTCAAGTCCAGTCCTCGAGGCCCACTGTCCTTCATGTTTTGGATGTTTCTCTGCTCCAACACACCTGATTCAAATGATCAGCTCGTTATCAAGCTCTGCACTGGCTTACTAACGAGCTCATCATTTGAATCAGGTGTGTTGGAGCAGGGAGAATTGGAGCAGCAGGCTTTCTGCTTTCTCCCCTCATTTTGAAAGGGTTAATAGAATAATTGGATGATAGCAGGGACCTCCCAGTCTATAAAAATCTAAAAGCTAAAACAGAGAAAGTGTCAAAGTCAGTGTCTAAACTTGTGGTCCATCCAGGTTCTGCCTTAATGAAGTGTAAGAACTGAAACGCTTCATCCTGAACAGCACACATGCTCTTAATTTGAGCCTTTTACCGCACACTCCCTCTGAGTAACATAAAGTCATGTTTCATCTTATCTCCCCTCCCCCTGTCCAGAGCTCAACAGTTACCTCTACATGGACGCCAGTCTGAAGACAGAGCAGCAGCAAGCCAGACTAGTCAGTCCTGTCGTGGCTGCCGACACCGGGCCTCTCTGCCTCCTCTTCTCCTATCAGCTGTCAGGAGAGGCTCAGGGCCACCTAAGGGTCCTGGTGCGGGACGCTCACAACGAGGAGACTGTGGTGTGGACGCTTCAAGACGATCAGGGCCCTGTCTGGAAGGAAGGTCGAACCATCCTGCCTCGCTCCCCTAAAGACTTCCAGGTAATAAAACCGCTCTTTCTGTGAAATCAGCTGGTGTGAAAAAAAAAAAGTGCAAATGCGAAAAAAGCTTCCGGCCAATATGAGCGAGCGTTATTAAAGTATAAATGTGTATCTGGGTCAGACCCTTTATTATACAGCTCCCCAGATAGAGAAACATATCTTTAATGTCTTTATCAGCGTGGAAAAAAAAAAAGTGATCCTCGTCTCTGCGAGCTTATGAAAGCTCCGCTTCTAACCTCTCTGTCACCTTAGGCCAGGTTTGACTTCAAAAGCCGCCAAACTAAGTCACGCAGTCTCTGTTGGCTGCGTGATTGTTTGGCGCATTTGTCAGAGACATCACAGGCAGTTAACGTTCTCATGAAAAAGTAAGTTGAAGCGAAGGAGCTTGCAGAGACGCGGAAGAAGATTGCAAGTGTCGAGTGCAACTTTGAAATCGCAGGAACAGTATTAAGTTTTCATCCTCTCTCTCTCCTCCTCCTCCTCCTTGTCCCCGTTTTTCGATTCGCCTCCACCCCTCTGCTCCCTCTTGACTTCATCCTGTGCGTCTTCCTCTTCCTCCTCTTCTTTTTCAACTTCCTCCCTCCTCTTTCCTCTTCCTCCCCCCCTGTTCTGTTCTGTTCTGGCTGCGGTAGGTGGTGATGGAGGGTTTCTTTGTGCACGGCACCAGAGGACACATCTGGATCGACAACATCCACATGAGCTCCAGCATCCCTCTGAAAGAGTGCACACGTAAGTCTCTCACACACGTATTCACTCTGTGACAGGAAACTTAAGTTTGAAAAAGTCTGAATAGCTGAATAACTCAACCTATCATGCATCTATTTGACCCTGTTATCCTCTGTCACCTGTCTCGCCTTGTCACCCTGCCCTCCATCAATCTGCCGTCTGTCTACTTCCTCTCCGCATCCGCCACTTTTAGCCCTAAGGTCCTTGAACAGTGGCGCACACGAAGCGATAAACACCCCAGTTTCGAACACAGCGAAGAGCCCACCAAACACGGAGATGAAAGGAGGAAGGAGAGGGAGGGACAGCGTTTATTCCTGCACAAAAAAAAAGAAAAAAGAATAAGAATAGTAAAACTAGGCCATAAACGCCCTGTGGGCCCCAGCGATGCTAATCTATGTTTCATTAGATTCCTCTTCTTCTCCTTTCCTCTATCTCTCTCCTCTGTCGTATTTGTAAACAGAGCTTTTCCCCGAGCCGTCAAAGGGAATTACTAGACAGCCTGTTTCCCAAGCAAGTTTCTGGGTGCCTGCGCGGTGCGAGCCGAGCGCCAGCAGAGCCGCCTTAATCTGGCCAGAGCAGGAGCTTTGGAGAGGGTCTTAAACAGATCAGAGAGCGAGCCGGGGGTGTTCTGGGCCAAAAACCTTACCGTCATCACATCTGACTGACGTCCAGTGTGCGTTAGAGCCGGACCACAGAGGAAGGGGAGCAGGAAGTGTGTTGTTTAGGGAAAGTGTTCGGCTGCAGAGTGTCGCTTCACCTCTGTTTTAGAGTGTTTTATGTGTAGTAAGTACCCTACAGGACACACCAAGATCAGCTGATTGAGAAAGGAGGTGGTAGAAGAGATCATGATAGGTTATATCTCCAGTCTGATTTGATTCAATGAGCTAAGTTACGTACCTTGATGAATTTTTACTTTTTTTAAAAATGGGTGCTTAATTTTTCCTCAGATCCCAGCAAAAGATATGACAAAGACAGATTCAGAGGAGAGAGAGACTTCACAAGGAGAAATATTTCCTCTAACCCAACATTATTTCATGATGAGCATAACTTATCTGCAGCCAATGCGACTCATGACAACTTTATTCCAGTAACAGTTCACCAGATGTTCGAATGTTTGAGAGCCGTTCAAGTTACGTCTGTCGTCAAACAACTGTCCTGGACTCGCCTTCAGAATAAAAGCATAAAATTAAAACAAGAGTAGGTTGATAAAAAGACAGCCCTCTACTTTGAGTGTTTGTGCGTCCGTCAGTAGACATGAAACTGCATGAAGGTGATTCGCTGTAAAACACATAGCAGCTGGAATGGTAAACATCTCGACCCAATCCTCCCTCTGCTTTTATGCGTCCCTCCCTCCCTCCCCCTCCGTGCCACTCCCAGGGCGTTCTGGGATGCCGCTTATCACCCGACGCAGTAGAGTTTTAGCACAGTGTGTTGGCAAAGACGCTAAAAGGTGCCAGTTCCCACGTCGGTTTCCGTCTTTCTAACACAAACTAAGACACATACACACTTACACACACACACACACACACGTACAGCAGCTCTTTGTGTTTGCATTCCAGGCAATCAAAGTGAAGGTTCTGCTCAGTGCATTCGCAGCACGCCAACCCCCCCCACCCCACCCTGCCCCCACAAGTTTAACTGGACTACGCTGATAAACAACTTGAAATGCATGAACTTTGTGAACGTACACGTCGCACAGCCCATCTCGAATTCCCAGCTCACACAATGCACAGTGTTTGAAATTGCATTTTAGCAAAGGAGGCGAGTAAATGCCATAACTCATGTGAGTTATCTGAGGAATTAAGTTAAATTTCCTCAGGAGGAGTTTGATAGTCTTGTGACATTTCTGTGACATTTGGCTGACTTTTTCCCTCCTATTTAAAGTTATCTAACAGACTCTCTGTCTCTCTCTCTCTCTCTCTCTCCCTCTCCCTCTCTTCCGTCTCTATGTCTGCCTGGCTCTCTCTGTCCTCACAGAACCCTTCACAGCATTTCCTCCTGAAAGCCCAGGTGAGTCCCTCTTCATGGTGTCACCTCTCTCTGGTCTTGCTCCCTTGCCCGTTGGTATGCACTAGCCTGGGGTTGTTTTGCTTGGTGGCACTTAGTTTGTCTAAATCACTGAACAATCAGCCCTGAGCACCAACATAGAGGCTGTGTTTCAGATTAATTAAAACTGCATTCATTTTTAAAACCAGTGACTCATCCCATGGTCAGCAGCATGAAACATCAGCAAAGCAAAATACTAAACCGCTTACTAAAATCTGAATCAGAGAGGGTCCTGAAAGATTCAGACCGTGTCTCTCTATGTTTCAAACCCAGACACCTCATGCTAACCATGCAGCAGGTAAAAAAAAACTGTTATCTGTATCAGAAGGTGCCCTTTGCATGGACATATCGGTGCACAATCCAAGAGGAAAAGGTCTGTTTGGATTTCAGCTGAAAAAATAAACACAAAAGGTTCATTTTTCAGTCTCGAATATCCTGAATTAATCTAGTTTTAATACAATAACATTGTTCCTGAGAGGATATTTCACTTTGTGTTGATTTAAGGCTCCCCCAGTGGCCACTTTGGTATAACACATTTATTTTCTTATCTTATCCTGATCGTGTTTTCTTGAAAAATGTCACCCAAACATCTTATCAAGGAACCTCACCCTTAAAAATGTCAACAAAGGATGTTTGAGCAGCAAGTTGTTGCTCATAGTGATGGTTTTTACGCATCATTAGTAACAACAGGGAAATAACTAGGGCTGTCCCGATACAACTTTTTGACCTCTGAGATATTTTAGCCTTCAATATTGACCGATACCAATACTGTTTGTCGAACTAACATCACTCTTACTCCTTGTTACTTTGTTAGTGCCTTAGTACAGTGGTTCTCAAGTCCAGTCCAGCACACCTGATTCAAATGATCAGCTCGTTATCAAGCTCTGGAATGGCTGCTAACGAGCTCATCATTTGAATCAGGTGTGTTGGAGCAGGAACATCCAAAACATTGGGCCTCAAGGACTGGATACTGCTTGTATTGGAGATTCTAGATGCAGGTCGATATTATCCGGACCAGTGTCAAATATCAATATCATATCGGGACACCCCTAGAAATAACTTAATGAAATGGCACTTTACAGTCTTTAAAAAGGTCTTAAAAGTTGATTTTCAGCTGAGGACTTGGGCACCTTGACATGATTTCATACAGCTTTCAACAAAGCTAGCTTACATTCACCACAATTTGGCAATCACTGATCTAAATTATTGAATTTGCAAGTAATAAATGAACTTTCTCAACTTCTATTGAAGCCATGAAACAGATGATTCCAGTAATGTGTTACAGTGCATTAGTTTTACCTCGTCAGTCTCCGTGGAAACAATGGATCCGTCTCAAAAGAGCAAACTCTGCATGCAAGGCAAGCTAAATCGAGCACACCTTCTGGAGTCAGATATTTGAAAAAGAGCTACATATCCTCACTTCTCGGCTGCCTGACGCAGCCTGAAGGGTTTTAAATAACTGTCTGCCTCATGAAAAATATTTAGAGCATCCTGGGAGACTCTATGAGATTGATGTTAGTGTTTTGGCATCTCATAATGTCTCCCAATAAGATAAGAGCCGGGCGGCTGCAGTGCGAATGTGATGTGTGTGCACTTCTTCGGCTTTTCCACTCCTCCGCCTTCACATACACAAAACTACGGAGTCTCCAAACATGCACAAACACACACATTAATATCGGGGCACACACACACACAGACACACACACCAGTGTCCCCAGTGAAAAGCAATCAGATAGAGTGACTGAGCAGCGGCGAGCACGGTGTCTCTCTCTCTCTCTCCACTCCCCAACTGTCTAATGAGTGTGTGCAGTGCGAAGTAGCAGCAGCATGCACCATTTCCCACTGTAATTATGTGACACGGTCCAAAAATCAGGATGTATTCAGCTCTGCCTCACTTTCACTAGTTCGATACGACTTTCTCCCAGTTTTACAACTCTCTATATCATGTCCGGACGGTGCATGTGGGCTTTATTTGATGTCCTCAGGGGTTCGATTTTGCATAGCGGGCTCAGAGAGTCGAGTAGAGGCTTCTTGGAAGGTGCTTAGTCGGTTCTTACCAAGAATTTGAGAAGGGGGTTCAAGCCAGGGGCAGCAGTGTAGAGGATCTGTGGAGATAGTCTCCAAGGAGACAGGAGCTTGGCTTGAGGAGGAGAGGACTGGCCAGGAGGCTGCTGCATGAACGGGGAAGGAAGGAAAAAAAAAAAAAACGAGAAACCGGAGAACAGAGAACAGGATAAATTATGTGCTCAAAACAAATCTGCCAACCCGAGCCAGCTAAATAACAAATCCCCGTCCAATATGGGCTCAGTGCGAGCTCTGGAACATTGGATTCCCATGTGGTGTCCGACTGATTCGTGCATGGTTCTGAGACGCTATCAGGAGCCTGTTTGTGACTTTCTGTGCCAGTGAGTGAGAAACGGGGAGAGGAAGCTCCTTAATTCAATGTGTGTGGGTGCTTTTATAACTAATTATTTTGGCTTCAGTTTCACACCAAGTTATTTTCATTGGAGCTCAGTAAAAAAGTTTAATTGAATTGCATTTGATTGGATCATCTATTGGACCGATTTCAGAATGAATCTCTTGATGTTCTTGGTGTGAAAATTTGTCCAACTGCAACCCGGGCTGTCTAAAAAGAAATGGATGTATTTTAATTTTAACTTTTTTTTTTTTGGTCTTGGAGATTCTTTTTTTTTTTGCATCTGGCATGCCTGTGCATGCTTCTGAGGTGCACGCCTGCTGTTCACATGATGAGGACCTGTAGGGATAAATCATGAAGTATTACATGTAGAAAAGTGCCACTTCCTCTCTTTTCCCGCTGGCCAATTACTTTGTATCTCTCCACCAGGGGGAGGCGTTCCTGTGCCTCCCTTGCCCATCCACTGGTATTACATTATGGCCGCTGGAGGCGCCCTCCTTCTCCTGGCGGTGGCCATCTTGGTCAGAGCGCTCTGTTGCTGCCGACAACACCTGGCCACCAAGAAGAGCCAGCTATCAGTGGCCTATCACAGCTCCTCGCAGTGTTTCCAGTACTCTAACTGGTCCTCCAGTATGGCCACCCCAGGGGTGGAGCCAGTCCTGACAGTGAGGCTGGACAGCCGGGACAGACACCGTACCCTCTGCTGAAAAAAAAAGAAGCACTTAGCTGCGTTGTGTTTGGCAAAGCAGGACACCGACGTGTGTTGTCAGTTGCAGTGGTGACAGAACACGGACGAACCTTTCCTTCGTTTAGTCACCAGAGTGACGCAGACACTGTCCAAAACTGCCAAGTGGAAATCTGCAAAGACACACTGTGCCCTCTCTGGCTCTAATGGATGTAGCTTCAGTTGCTGTTTTTCTGTTGTTGACATTTCACACTATGCTGCTCCTGATGAGAGGACTTAAGTCTGAGTAAGTTATTTATCTGAACAGCTTGCCTCGGACCATTGAGCGCCGTCTGGCTCCTCATAACCCCAGCGGTCCACTAGAAATGACCCCAGCATGGACATATCACACAGACGTGTGTGTGGGCTGTGAAGAGGAGGAGGGGATTTGAGCTGGTTTCGGCCACGAGAGCCAGCCAAAGCTGCCAAACCACAGGCTAAAACAAGACCCCAGAGACTGAGGAGCTGTGCAGGGCTGGGAGAGAGAGGAGAAAACTGTTAGGCCGAGAGGCTGCTAGCTGTGGAAATGATCTGGCAAGCCCCAGAAAATAAAGCCCTTCTGTAATAACAACAGCAAGATAGCTGTGATATGAGTTGTACCACTGGTGAGGATGTTGTGAGGAGAGAAAAAAAAAATCCCTCCATTGTCCTTAACAACAGAGCATGTGCACATTAAAAAACAAAAGGAATGCAAATCCATCATACTTTAAATCCTGCATCTCAAACGGAGATAACCAGCTCGTTTGATTGAATGTCTTGTCTCGCCCTGATAAAGGCATCAGTCAGTGATGGATGCAGCCGTCTTCAGTGTTTAGTGTTTCATCTTGATTCTCCGGCGTAATAAAGCACGTTGTTCCACTCCCATTTCTGCTCCATACCACCCACTCCCGTTGTTTCCCCCCATGTCTCTGAGCCGCCCCAGATGAAAGCCCTGCCAAGCCGAGCCTTGTTTTGTTTTCAATGGGAATATGCGCTTGTTGTTTTAGGGGTTGTAAATAGACACAGCTGTCTGCCATCACCACTTCTTACTTGATTTATACTCCTACAAATCCCACAATGCCGCTGGACCAGCTGGAAGCCATAAGCTGGGTGTTTTCCTGTATATGCGCACCCTTGAGAGCGAGCCAAGACGTTATGAAAACCAGAGCAGACTGCCATCAGACGCCTCGAGCGGCTTTTGTCATAAATTCAGACACACTCCTAACTAACATATCTCTGATCTGAGAGGGTATCTTATCCAGAAATTTCTCTAAACAAGCTGAAAAAAAAAGACAAATCATGGCCAATTTCTCTCGGTGAAACAAGCTCGGTTTAACACCCGGGATTGAATGAAATTGAGGTCTTCACTCTGAAGCTTAACGGGCCGTGCTTTTTTGTGGTTTGTCACACCAGTAAGAATCCATCACCTTCTAGCCCACAGCTCAGCAGAAAGCACCTCCATTTGTTGCCACAATTTAGAAGCAGAGCCTTTCTCTCTAGAGTATTAAAAAAAAAAGCACTTTTTGGCACGCGCTCAATTTGTGCTTTTAAATCACGCTGGGGAGGAGGGATTGGACACCCTACCCCGGTCCATCTCAACACCGTTACGCTCCAAGCCTCTAATAGTTGTAATTAGTTAATGGACAGATAACATTTATTAAGGCTGCGGTAAGCACTTTTCCCTCCAAACCGCCGCACCTTCATCGCCCAATCCGCTGCCAACTACAGTTGCCCTGGAAACAGAATTAATAACGCCACTGGCCATCAAAGACCTCCAGATCTAGACGTGTGCCTTGCCAAGCAGTTACTCCCACTCCTGTATGATTGCCAAGAGCAGCAAACACACACACACACTTACACATACACTTACACACACAAAAAGTGAAACTCATCTAAAGTAGAAGTACACTCGAGCTATTTGGCTCCACTAAAGTGCTGCAGCCACCGCTACTTCTACCACACTTGTAATCTTCCAATTCAGACACTCAACATACGCATCAATTTTCACTTCTCTCCGTCTGGCATTGTGAGTGAGTTTCACAGAATAGGAGTCAGAAGCACCACTTAAATCTTGTTGTTTTAGTTTTATTATTTTTTTTTGTCTTGAATCATCTTATACACCACTCTTAAACTTGACAGTAACAGTGTCGACGACTTTAACGGTGATAACGATGGGTAATGTTGATTATTTTTGCATCTTTATTCACTGGGAATGAACAGTCTTATACCATCAGTATGTTATGTGATGACTGTGTGTTTGACTGGAATGTATCATAATGATGTTTCTCTATTAATAAAGACATATTTTTCTATTATTTGCAGACTTATGAGTGTGTTTGGGTTTGAAAACTCTAAAGAAGAGCAGTGCAGAAGTGTTATTTTGATTTCTCTGATCCTGCGAACACCATTGTAAAAGTCCTAAAGTGAAATCTATGATGCAATTTCTCTCCTCTCAAGTTAAAAAAATAATGTAGGATGGGTTTGATACTTAAAGGATGTGTTTCCTGTGTGTTTCCCGACAGTTAAGAGACCCAACGAATTCGGAGACGGACGACTTTTCAGCGGCAGAGACCCCTTAGGTGGAGGTAAGGCGCAGAAATTTAACCAGACTCCTAACTTAAGAGGGAAATTTCTAAATCAAAACAAGACAATTTTTATTCATTTTAACCATTTAATTTGATATTTTAGCAGTGCACAATTTTTGTTCATTATCAAATGATCCATTGATTCTATTTTCTACCTTTTGAAAGCTCGAAGGTTAATTTTGAATAATAGATAACCAGTAATTAGCAGACATGAGCACAGCTCTGAAGATAGAGTACTTTCCTCTCATAATACCCAAGTTTTTGGCCTCGTGTTTGTGGTTTTTGCAGATGGATTTTCATGTAAATTTCTCACATGTTGAAAAAAAATAAACCTCACATCAACTTTCTTTTTCGTTCGCCTGCTCTGGTGCTATCTTTAACGTATATTTCCCAAACACAGAGCCTCATTTTGGGACAGTAGTGGTAGTATTTGAATCCAAATGTGATACCAAAAGCTCAATTTGAAGTAGTTTCTTTGTATCTCAAGAAATGACACTTAAGACACTTCTCCTAACAGTTATGGTTTGATATCTTTTTGTCTTTCTCATATTTTTTTTTCTTGAGCTGTGCCAGTTTAGGAATGATTTTCTGAATGCCACATTTGAGCACAATTTCTGACAGATTTAGAAAATATCTCGTTCATAATTTCTTAGTGTTGAAAATGGGCGCCTATCCTTGGTTTTAGGATATCTGCTGGTTCTTTTAGATGAGAGATTTTTTTGTTGTTTTAAAGTATGAGTGGGCAATTTTTTCTTGTTCTTCTGGCATATTACATCCCTGTTTTAAGAATTATCTTCCAATGTTATTCCTTTTATTTATCCACGTATTTCTTGAGTTTATAAACCTATTTTATCTGTCCTTTCGCAGTTTTACAGTTCCCCGAGTGGAACACAGCCTCCCCATCATCCGACCCTCCGGTGACGCGTGTCTCAGAGAAGGACAACTCATGGCTGTACACGTTGGACCCCATCCTGGTCACCATCATCGTCATGAGCTCCCTGGGCGTCCTGCTCGGGGCGGTGTGCGCCGGCCTCCTCCTGTACTGCACCTGTTCCTACAGCGGCCTGTCGTCACGCTCCTCCACCACCCTGGAGAACTACAACTTCGAACTGTACGACGGCCTCAAGCACAAGGTCAAACTGAACCAACAGCGCTGCTGCACCGAGGCGTGAGGAGACAGGACACGAGCCAGAGAGACGCAGGCATTTCGTGAAAAGCTCTCACAATTTCTTTCATTCCCTACAGTCTACTTTAGTGTCAGTTTACTTCCTCAGTGGTGCAGATCCCTGGACACAAGGACGACGCCACTTTTCAGCTCAAATGAGACTTCTTTCCTGGCACAGTCTAGTCCTGGAATTTATTTAGTGGGGGGAAGAACCCAGGAGAGAAAGACTGGGGTTCCCCTGATGGATGATTCCACTGTGGGGACGTTTTGGGCCTCAAAAAGCTAAATATCTACACATATCAATTCCAGATTCCTGCTCCACCAAAAGAGAAGTGTTTATAAAAGCATCTTAGATTTGTAAGAGGTCTAGTTTTGAAAGTGGATACTGTAAGCTACACATACAGAGTCTGAACACATTGTGATGGAACGGTGGTAGGTTAGGAACAAGCTTAGAAAGCGTCTTTTTTGATCACATGTGAACACAGTGGCCTAGAAGTTAGCTCCTTTGTGTGGCCCCCCCGTTGACTTTTTTATGTTCTGCTACCTATCGGTCTCAGTTATCCTCTTAGTTCCTGACAGTCTGTGGTATTTTTAGTCACCGGCGTCCATCGAGTTTGTCTTTCTGCCCAGTCACTCTCTCTCTTTCTGTTTAATGTTTTTGTTCTGGCCTGTTGCCAGTCTGCGGCGGCGGCAGATAAGTAGAAAAAAAAAGAGGCAAAGAAAGTGTATGTGTATGTAGAGGTAGGGAGAAGGGGAGGGGGCTTTTTAACACATTCTTTGAAATGATGGAGAGAGTGTTATTGTTAGATTTAGTTGTTACTGGTTCTTGTCACAGAGAAGGTCATGTTTACATTGTGGTTAATGGTGAAAAAAGGTCAAGGAGCTTTCGTCGGTGCAACCTATGGATTGCTGTTAAGGGCAGAGACTGAAAAACCACTGAAGAAACAAAGAGCGAGTGAAGGGAGAATATGACTGACGGAGCACTAAAAAAATCCCCCCGCCTCCCTTCTTTCTCTCTCACAGGGGCGATTCTTTCCCTCGTGAAAAGGACATAAAAACAAACGGGATCAAAAACAAAACGCACAGCTGGAAACTTCTCAATCGACTGACTTTAAAGCCTTAAAAGCAAACTTTTCTCGGAAATGTTGAAAAAAAGGAACGATGAGGTGACAGCGACACAAGAGCAGAGGTATCTATCTCTCTCTTTTCGTACATGTGGACCTCAAAAGCCATGATTTAAAGGACCTACTCCCCCCCCCCCGAACTCACTGATCACACCACCCCCACCTCAACCTTCTTTTATATTTGTTATATTTACTTTAAGTCGGCATTCAATGGGATGGTTTTGAACCAATCCGAAGGCTTTTTTGTCCGGGACTCATAAGCCATGAGAAGGAAAGGGTGCGAGAAAACTCCCACTCGTGAACATACACATGCACATTTCTTCACTTGTATATACAGACGTGTATACAGGACCGTCTTTCTAGAAACTTCAAGGTGCTCATGAAGGGAACAATGGCTGCTGTCGCTGCTGCTGCTGCTGAGGTATATTTGAGTACATAAAACATCATCGATTCAAGACACAAACACGCGCTCAACATTTCACCTCATCTACCGTTATACACACCAACAAAAAAACACGATCCGTCCCTCTCCTCTGAGGCCCGCTTCTCTGGACCCCACTGACTCTCTTCAAAGTGCCTTGGAGCCTCGGGGATCCAGCTTGCCTTTGGAGCCGGTATCAGAAAAAAAAATGAATTTGACACTGAAAAAAGACAGTCACAGCGCCCCCTTCTGCCTGGGAGGACCAAACGATGTAAAAGGACACGATCCCCCGCCCCCTTCGCACTGCTCGGACTGCTGTTGTTGTTGTTTAAAAGGGGTCTTTGTACAGAAATGCTCTTTTTATGATTGTTATTATAATTATTGTTATGATTATTTAATAAAGGATTTATACCATACTGAGAAGCAAGCTGGCGTTTATTTTTTAACCGTGATGCATCTTGAATTTCTGACTGTTCACATTTCCAGGGTGTCAGGTTTCATTGGCTGTTTGTCCCAGCGAGGACTCTTCTGTACCAAGAAGACACTTAATCCTTCCATCTGTTTTTTTTTTTTTCCACTCCACTCAAAGAAAACTAACTTCAGTAAGCATGCATGCCCTGTTTTCAATCAGCAGAAGTTGTGGTCTGTCTCTCTGGATTTGTCATTTATTCAAAAACATCCCCATGAATTTTTAAGCCGCATCTGATTTACTATTAATATGACTGTGGAAGTGAACTCTACAGCTACCTACAACAAGGAAATGATGGCCTTGATGCAGAAACTTCAATCTGAGCAACTGTTTCTGTATTAATTCTATTCAAAAGTATCTTATAAGACTCAATACAAGCAACAATTACACGAAAACCTCTATGCAAACGTCTTATTTTCAGATATAACTGTAATTTTTGCTTGTAATATCTTGAAAAACAAGCTTACTGGGTGCTTATCACATCGATGTGGCTTGCATGAAGTCCGATGAGAAATAAGAAAAACGCATTTGCTAAGATTTGGGTTTTCGCAGAGTTGATAAAGCCGACCATGTGTGAGCAGTCAATAATAGGTTTTTGGATGTGTGAACTGCTATCAGGCAAATATTCTCTGTGCTGCTCTTGTGGACTCCAATTAATTTGAAAGCAAGTGAGGACAGAGCACCAAGTTATGAAAAAATATGTCTTCTCTCTCTCTCGCTCTGTTTCCACTAACTCTATTCCCTGCAGGGAAAAGCAAACAATAACCCTGACCCCCCACTCTTCAAACACTTAAAAGAAAGCAAGTGGTATAAAATGTCCTCAACTTCAGATGAGCCACATTTACCTGAGATGTCAAAAGGAACAATTTTAAGACATTTCGAGCAAGATGAATAATGCTTCGAATGAGTGAAACTGAACCTGTCTTCATTCAGGGAACTGAAGCACACATTTCTCTCACTATTGGCAGATTACTCATTACAATCAATCTAAGGTCTTGAAAAAAGTTGATCTGGACTATTTTAGTAAAGGTGGCGAAATTCATGCTAGAAATAAGACAGAAAACCTTGCTTGGTTTAAGGCAGTGGTTCTCAAGTCCAGTCCTCGAGGTCCACTGTCCTGCATGTTTTGGATGTTTCCCTGCTCCAACACACCTGATTCAAATGATCAGCTCGTTATCAAGCTCTGTAAGGCTTACTAACGAGCTGATCATTTGAATCAGGTGTGGACTTGAGAACCACTGCTCTATCAGGGAAGAATGGGACATTAAACTCAGTATCCCAACAATAGACTGTATATAGAAGTATAATAGTATATTCAGTCTACGCTGGATGCACAGGCAGCCATGAATACATCCTCATGCTATATGATATATACGCTGCCGACTTTCGCTTACCGTCCTCCGTCTTTCAGTCCAAAATTGAACGACTTCATTTAGCTACTGCCTTAAAAAAAAGATTGATTCTCTGTCCTTCATTATCTAACTAGAGAGAAAATAAATTACCATCCGGCACAGTCTGTTCTGTTTCAATAATTTAGTGTTTGCTTACCACTTGGTTCTTCTCCTGTGTTCTTTCCTCTCCTCGAAATACAACCACTTCTGTCTGCAGAAATCAAGATGGTGAGGGCCAAACTCTAGACCTCCAAAACCCGATAGTTGACATTATGGTGTCCACTTCTTATTTTCAGTCTCAGAGAAGAACAGAAGATGGAATTAAGAAATGTTTTCTTGGCAGTATTGACATACCAGCTATACTTGTGCACTAAAATAAACACTTCCTTGCCAATTAGCCACAAACTCCATCTGTGACTTAGAGTCAAACTTTTACTTTTAATTGCAGAAGGAGAACACACAGGGGAATCACACACACACACACACAAGCAGACTTATGTTCTGGCTCTCTTTCTCTGCCACACACACACACACACACATTCGCATAATGCTGTGTTGTCAGCCTGCTACACTTGGCCTCTAATCTCCCCATGATGTCCCATTAGTCTGGACCTCTGGTGGCCCTCATTTAGGAGCTTCAACATCAAAGCTTTGAAGTGCCCGACGTCTCAGCCACACACACACACACACATACAGTCTCATACAGTACACATGCAATTACTCTGCTTCTCTTTATGCAGCTTGCTGAGTCTCCCACACGCGGTTCCATTTATCCACACAAGCTTTCTTCACCTAAGTGCAAACTCAGTTAGCAAACAGTTAACATGGCCTCAGATCCAAGATGTGATATGTTTGACTCTTTGGGGTCTCCAGTACAGGGAGAGCTGTTACAGTCTTGGAGGATTAATGAGAGCGGCCGAGTTAATGTTGCATTTCTTCATGAATGTGTTTCTCCCGCTGTCTTCATAACTCATCAATTACAGCAACAACTTTTGAGCAGACTGTAAATGGAGCTCGTTGCATAGGTACGACATTACGAGCCACACACAGCAGAACGACGCGTGTTGTAGCTGCACAGCAGCAACAGCAGTGGCTGTTAGCGTGCTCCGGTCCGTGACATAGCGGGCCAATTACCGCCTCTGAAAAAACACAGACAGTCCCCAGCCTGCCGGAGGAGTGCAATGCCATCTGCTCGCAGGTTTGATTGATCCCGGCAGAACAGTCACGACCACATCACATGAATGAACGCCGACAGGAAATTACCAAAGGAGCCAGATTGTCATTGTTCCATACCACCTCTTGTTTTCACAACCAAATTATTCTTAATTTTCCTGCCCTGCGAGTGCGTGTGTTGTTTTTGGAGGTTTTTTATCAGTCAGTGCCGACACACTGCAGGGGCCCTTTCCTTTAACCGTCAGATCAGAGGGTTCTTTTGCCTCTGAAGCCAAGGCGGCCTTCAAAGAAAAAGCTCTGGCACCCTGTAAGACGATAGGCCAGATTGTGGAGGGGGCTGATTTGAGGGTCGCGCCACAGGAAGTGACTCAAACACACAGCTAATTAATCTTGGGATTATGTAATCAAGATGGAAGAGAGGGCAAACGAGAAGCATGTTGGTCACCACAGTTAGGGCGAAAAGTTTGCTCGGTTTTCAGACTTAATCACTTGGTTTTTCTTTATGGATACAGAGCAGAACTGTAGTTGTAAACAAAGATAAAAGCAGCATATAAGGTTTTTAAACGAAGCATCCAACCGTTCATACTGCAGCCAAAAAGATTTAGAGCAAGTCCACTCCGGAATCTGACACAGGGAATTGAGAAGGTCGAAGGTGGGGATGGAAGATGAGCAGGAGGGCTGTTGGGCTCAGTTCACTTCCTATCACTGGAGAACTGAGTGTTTATTATGCAGCAGCCCTGGGATACCTGGAGTCAAGCCCTGAAAAAGTTCCTCTGAGCTGCAGCTTCTCTCAGTTACAGACCCCAGCAAGCCATGCAGTCAGCAGTAAAGTTAGCTGACTCGACCCCGTGTGAGGTTCAGAAAACATGAGCATGTTGGCTACGAAGCTCCTCTGCTCATGTCTCCTGGAGTTAGGACAGGAGAACTTCTAATATACCCAACTCCTCTCTAACAGTGTCAAACTCCACTTTTGAATCTCTTGATTGACTGCTGTGATTTTAACCTTACCCCCTGGTATAAATCTCTGCTGCTTTCCCATCCAAACAAGGTCAGTGTCAACCAGTGTGCCCACAGGCCTGGAGCACTTCCAGTAGAAAAAAAAAAAATCTGATTTGATCTTCATTTTCAGCTGCCTCTGTGAACTTTTGCTTCGTCTCATTTGCATATTTGCAGCGCTTCCCCTGCTTATGCATTTGCATCACTGTTGTGTGTGTGTGAGACTGTCCAGCTGCTGATTGGTCAATGGGCCGACTCCGCAGGACCAATCAGGGATGGGCAATGGTACAGCTGAATTGTTCATCTTTATTTCAGTCAGGATCACTTTAGTCAAAATTAATCATTTATTACAAGCAAACATTTTTACATTGGCGGTGTGGCTCTGTTCTGAGGCTTCCCTGCCCTTCCATGCGCTTGCATGGAACGCCAAGGCAGAGAAAGCAGCAGCAAATAAATACAATTAAGATAAATAAATAAAAATCCCCGTACAGAACAGAGCAAGCATCAGTGACGATACATATGACACTGGTAAGATTAGACACAACATAAACAGGAGAAGCTAAGGGTGGAGGTGGGTTGCAGAGTGGTAGGAGAAGCAGTTTAAATAGGGCGCCATTTTGACATTAGCCATTAGGATGTGAAGAGGTTGATCACCTGAGCTGTCCGCTGACTGAGGGCTGGCTTAAGATCAGCTGACTGTAGCCTTTAGCTTGACTCCATGACCTGCCTGAACTACCACTATGCTTCATTTTGTAGATTTGTAAGGGATAGAATTTCTCCCCCATCACTGTTGTTTTGTTTTAACTTCTTGAGCAGCACTCCACATCCACATGTTCCTTACCTCAACTTTATGTCAAACAGCGCTTCATTATTTCTTTTCGCAATAAATAACAATTTTACACCACGGAATCGGGTTTTATATAGCGTCTTTTCCCCTCACAAGCTGGGTAGTAACGAGCAAGTTTCACCGAATAAAGATCATTCTGGTTATTGCGGATGGTTTGTCCTCATCAGCCACTTTACTAAACCAGACAAAATCCAGGATATTTAAAATCAGATTGACAGTAAACAACAGTGACTTTGGTACAATACTTGGATAAAACAGAAAGCCCTTTATCAGCAGACAGAACAAACATTACAGATCTTTGACTTGCCAGCCTCTATGTTCAGCAACCAGATTTACACCACCCAGCTTCGGTGAATCTGGAGCATGTTTGCTGCTGATGGAATCCAGAAAAATCCCAGAAACCCCTTCTTTCTTCTCCTCTTTTTCAAAGGCCACATACACAACGAAACCAGACAGTTTCTTTAAATGAGACATGAAACTGTATGTACATGAAATATCTGTTTTCTACCACTATGATTGTAATCCACCATTGAGATATATTAATAAAGTTGAACTATCGTGTTCCAGGAGACATTTAAAAATTGAAATTCACAAATCCTCCTCGCTGTTCCCTCAGTGACGGTCTGAAGAGAAGAACCACCTGGAGACGAAACCTCACATCTCTTTCAGTCTGCACCAGTGTTACATACACACATGCACAGACTGAAAGTGTGCTCACATGTTTCATGCATGCAGACAGAAAACAACACCAGGCACCCACATCCCAGTAGTCTTACTGGGAAGGGGGCCCGGGTAATCTTGTCGGGTCTGCCAGCAGTTCAAAGCACCTATATGGGTCAGAGTGGGGAGGGGGTGGAGAACGGGGAGAGGATGGATGGCAATGTGCCCGCCAATGCCGACAGACCCAAAGTCGACAAAATCTTGTCTAAACACCATGCAGACCATCACTTTCCTTCCTCTATGACGCCGTCGTCTCTCCTCCACCAGAGGATCCTGACACAGAAAACAAAAACATGGAAGAAATAATTGAAGAAAGAACTGCTCCATTCAAAGCTCTAAACTAGGCCAGCGCCTCATCATGTGAGGCAGCACACAGGAAGTTATCGATGCAAAAAAAATACAGAGAGAAATGTGATGCTTTTTGGATGCTGCTCCCTCAAGACTGACGCTAACGTTTCATGCAGCGATCTCTCAGCAGCAATGATTGGGTGCAGAGCTCTGAATGTGATTTCCCATTAGTGTCTGAGCTTCATATTCACTCTGTCACGCAGTACCGAACGGCGAAAACGCTCAAGCATTTCCTCATAGCTGAACTTTTATTGTGCAAACGCACCATGACCAGTGGTCCTATGTGGACGGCCACCTGTTCGCTCCACTGGACGCTGCTGTGTTTACAGTCATGGTTGCCCTATATAGTCCCTGAAACTTGTTATCAGGCATGGTGGGAGGCCTCTCTCAGTGGGTCCTAACCATCTGTCTTGAGCGTTTGATGGTGAGTCTGAAGGTGCTTGACATCAAAAGCAGGAATGACTTTCATTTGCTTGAGAAATTCTTCATTTTGAGTTTGTTTAACTGCAGTAGTCATGTCAGGATAAAATAGCAATAAAGAGCAAAATAACATGAATGTACACACAGGATACTGAGGTTTACCCTGCTGACATACATCAGCACACCGGCAAATTATCTACCATGTTTAATGTCAAGAGCCGGTGTTTATCTCTTTCTCATAGCATGTTTGTCATGTCAGTGTAACGTAATGTTGGCAGACGAGTGCATCCAACAGAGAAGGGTTCTTTATCGAGGCACAGAAAGTCAACTGTTGGAAAAACTGATTTGTTTTGATGGTCAAATATCCAAGTAAATGTCAGCTGTGTGGTAGTATTGCATTGTCTCTAGAAAAGATCAGCAACATGTAGCTTTAAGACATGATTCCTGTGAGGAGGGTATCTATAGATACCCTATTTTTTATATACTTGTCTACGTCTTCAAGCTTTATTGGAACAACTGGACTTCATTAAAGTTCTGGACCACCTTCCTCTGTTCTATAATATTCTTTCTTCTGCTCTAAAAATGACCAGAACCAGAGCTAGGAAAATTAAGCCTCTGTAAAGGTCCTTACACACCAGCGAATTTGCGTAGCGTAGCGAAAAAGCGAGACGAAAATGCGTAAATATTCGCCGGTCCGAAAAATCGTTTTCGCTTGTTCACACCAGGCGACCACTCTGTGGTACACACTCTCTCCCATCGTCAACAACATGACTTTTGATTAGCCAGAGGTCTAGCAGGTCCAGATATTCGCTTTCGAATCTCCGAAAAATTCGACACAAGAGCGAAAAAATAAAAGACGCTTTTCGCCCAGCGGAAAAATCGCTGCCGGTGTGGAAGCTTGCATTGACTTTATGCTGTTATAAAAAAGGCAAATAATTCACCTGGCAAATTCGTGCCTGGTGTGTAAGGACCTTTACCATAAATATGCCAATGGTCTAGAGAAAGACTCAGATAACCATAACCCAGATGACTGAGAACCAGTGTTGTTTTCATAAACGATGACGTTGATGAAATATTTTTGTCAACGTCATTGTCAGCGAAAACAACAATGCAGAATATATGTTTAGCGTTTCACTGACGAAATGCTCATGAATTTTGCAACTGTGTTCGTCGTCCACCACTAATGTTTTCGTCTAGTCCTGTTTCGTCAACGTAAACGCACATTCGTCTTGTCATATTTTAGTCATCTGAGACTTATGTTTAGCTCGTCAACGTCACGTTTTCTTCATGGAAAAAAACAGAAATTTATCACAAGATTAATATCTTTCTTATTGTTATTGGATTCTGAAAAAATATAAAGGTTTTAACATCCCTAAAGATTCATTTGCATGTAAACTATAATTTAAAAAATCAACCGGTGTTTATAAAAACTGATTTAAATCCTAAGTTTTAAATTCAGATAGATTTAGATCCATGCCTTTGGACAGTGGTTCTCAAGTCCAGTCCTCGAGGCCCACTGTCCTGCATGTTTAGGATGTTTCCCTGCTCCAACACACCTGATTCAAATGATGAGCTCGTTAGTAAGCCATTCCAGAGCTTGATAACGAGCTGATCATTTGAATCAGGTGTGTTGGAGCAGGGAAACATCCAAAACATGCAGGACTGGGACTGGACTTGAGAACCACTGACTTAGAAGTTTTAGCATCAAACAACTTTAATTCTACATACCTGTGTTAATAATGTTATCATTTCTGACTTTTTTGGGTTCCTCTTAATGTGAGATGTATAACAGCAACCTTGCATGACTAGAATCAGGTCTTAAAACCTAAAATTAGAACAGTGATCATGTTTCTGCTGTTTTCCAGAATGAGTAATGACTCTGAAAACTTTCCCACCTCCAAGAAAAGATCAAATTAGGAGAGTGAAACCTTAAAATATCTGAACCTTTGAACCTATGAGACAAAATCAGCTAAAAATACGCCTGCCAATCCCGAGTCATGACAAGGAAATCTGCCCAAGCAGCACTCGTACTTGACAGGTTGTCAGGATTTGATCAATCTTGGGTAAAACATCTTAAAGCTTGTGTAATAATCTGCTCAAAGCTAGCTGCGCAAGATGATTCTTTATTCCCAATCTGTCAAACCGACTTTGAGTTGAGCGGACTTGCCAAGCCTGCTATTATTTGAACAAGCGTGCCGATAAAAGAGGGAAAAACAAAGTTGTATTTCATGAGAAGTGGTGATCAATTATCGATGACAAAAGCATCTTTGAGCCTTCAAGACAGCAGCTGGGGCAGATTTCAGAAACAAGCAAATAAACAGGCACTCGTCGTGAGTCACTCTCATTGTCATTAAGAAGAAAAGAAAATAAGGAATAGAGAATCCTCTGAGCGCCTGAGAGCAGCGCCAAAGTTTAGCAGTGTGGAATAATTGAAAATGGCCTTCTCATAACTTTCTCCTCAAATTAGCCTTCATTCATTTTGTATTCCATTTAGGGGATAATCAAATTCAATTGCACTTTGAGACCCATCTGTTGCACAATAATTGACGACTCCAGCCTTCAAAAAAAAAAAAAAAAGAGAGAAAACCAAACCTCTGGAGTCTCTGCAGCTCAGCTCATAAATCTCTGAATCTGAATCAAATTAAATCCACGAGTGACGTTTGTTTACGAAGCAGCTTTGTAAGAATTCCCCACACATTTCTGCTCCGATGATGTTAAACTCTGCAGAATGATGGCGGCACAAATGGAGCAGTAAATAAAGAGTGAATCGCAGTATGTGTAGTGTTGTTTCACGCCCTTTAAAAGCACTACAGTACTTTTGCGGGAGTGAATTTATAAACCCAGGATCAGATCTGTGATCTTTACCTTGTATTTTGATCGTTGATATTTTTAATGCAACATTCATACCTTGATGAAGTGAAGTGTAAAGGTACCTCAAAAACTACTCTGGTAAACAATATTATGAAAAACAGAAGAATATTAAGATTGCATGCTATTTTGTCCCTTTTTGGACACCGTAGTCAAGCTACTGCAGAGTCCTCCTGCTTCCTGCTGCTTTAGTGATTTGTCCAATTTGTCATATTTGGTGACTTTGGGATGATAACAGAACATCTACTCGAATCCATTTGATCTCTAAACCTTATTTGTATCATGGCATAAAAATGTGATGGTCAGTCTTGCTTCAGCGTGTTGTTTTTACTCTGATTTCAGGATTTGACCACATGTCGTGTATGTAAGAGCAGACAAGGATGAAGCAGAGGGTCGTTCTGCGGATGTGAAACCTCTTGAGATTGAAGCTCTCTGTGTGTTTGCTGGATGTGGGATGCATCCTCAATCCTCTGAGTGGGTTGCTGTTGACGGTATAAGGGTTATATTTTATGCCTTATATGAGGCAGAGATAGTGTGTGCGTGTGTGTGTGTGTGTGCGATGGTAATGCGGTGACATCCTTCTCTCTGTGATACTTCTAAAGCCCGGCGCTCTGAGTAACTGCACCCAGGAGAAAGCGGATTTACAGCCTCATTCAGCTGTGCTGAGCTGCAGTTAAACATCATTCAAACCGCCAACTTTGCAATCCCTCTGTATCCCGCCAAATACACAAACACCTTTCTCTCTCGACACACACACACACGCAGGCTCTTACTTTTTTAAAATGACATCATAGTGGAGCATTTGCAGTAAAAGTTTTTAAGATTTATCGGCACATTCCTCCCATTTCTCTCTGAGATACAGTTTTACAACCAGAATCTTTACGTCCTGGGAGTGAAAACCTTTGAAGCTTTGGCCCGCACACTTACAAAATGATTATAATGTTTTTGAAAAAGGAAATAAAAAGGAGATGTGAAGATAAGTTAGATGTAAATGTTCATAACAACAGATTTTAATGGTCTACATATCAAGCATTTATTTGATTGGAAATGGAGCCAAGACAAAAATTTTGAGCTTTTTTAAATTTGGTACCTAAAGCATGTTTCAAAACACATGGGACAGGAGCCAAAAAAAGGGAAAAAGTTGTATAATACTAAAAAAAAAACACCTGACATCTTGAGCACCATGACACCAAAAATAGGACAAACTGAACTGGTAAGCGTCTTAAAATTTTAATTACTATGTCCTATTTGGAAATCAAATGTTGAAGGATTTCTAGTAGGAAACAAGAAGGAGAGTAAGAGGGAGACTATACATAGCATGTTTGTGAATCAGTGTTCAGCGTGTAGCCACAAACAGAGCAGAGAGGAAAGAGGGTCTGCTACATTTGCTTATCAGCCCCTCTCAAGCTCCAGTTCTCCAGCCCTCAGAGACAAAACAGCATCAGGCCGCTGGGGTGCGAGCAGGGATTCGAGTAAACACATCATAGTAGCATAAGCAAGCCGCACAAAGGGCCTTCCTCCCATGACCGAGGCCACACACAAAGACGCAGCGCCGCATATAAACACACACACACACACAAGAACAACAAACAAGCGTTTAAATCCGCTCACAAACTTCGCTGCGAATATCAAATCAATATCCCGTCTTTATTTTTGAAACTGTTGAAGCTTTGGCGTCATCATGGGATTATTTGTTACAGTAATAACCCTCAGAGGATGGAGGCGGGGGACCGTGCGCCACCTGGCCTCTGCTTGAAAATAACAAGAGGAGGTGGATGGGTGTGAAGCTGCAGATGCATGTATGTGTGGATATTGTGTTTTTGCACATTTTGTCTCTTAAACCAACTTGTACGTCCCTCCCACCCAGACTGCTCTGTCTTTTTGGGTTGTAGTCCTGTCTGCTTCACATTTAGTTGTTATGGAAACAAGAGCGGCTGCAGGAACAGCATCAGCATCAGTTGTATGTTAGCCCTATAGAGCTAAACAGCAAGTTCAGGAGGTTAAACTATATCTCCTGCCAAAAAATGAGAAGTCTTTCCCTACCCGTACGCCTGTATTGAGTGGATTGCCTCCCAGATTTATATGGGAGTGAAAATACAAAAGGTTTTGCAAATTATGCGCATATAAATTCCCTTCTGCACTGCTTTTCACCCGTATTTTCCAGCCATTTGTGCCAAAATGTGATTTTTTTTCCTACTTGATATATTCCCCGCAAATGCAAAGAGGAGATTGTGAGTCTTCCTGCTGCACAGTCTCGTCCCCCTGCTGAGTTTTGACTGGTGACTCCGCTGCCACAACAGCTTCCATAACTCATGAATACAGGCTTATATATTCTCTGTGTGTGGGCAGAGTATACACATAGGAGTGCATGTTCAGATCCGCCTGTTTCATGACAGCATACGGTCCTAAAAAGGGTAGCCGCTGACACGTAACACCCGAGCTAGCACTGACATTGCAATGTGTCCAAGAGCATCAGTTCTTCATCAGCGAGAAGATGCTTCCAGTATTCCCACGACCCCCAGCCAAATAAATAACCCGCCCCCGCTTGACACCAGTGAGAGTCCTTGTCTCCAGATGCTCTGCCTGTCTCACATCTCCTCCTCCCCTTCTGTAACCACAGTGAGGCCTGGAGGAGAGTAATACTACCTGCTTACATTTAACACATGCGCGCACACACATACACACACATGTAGACCAGCACAAGCACGCACACAGCTGTGATGGATGGCCTTCCCCTCTCTCTCTAATGCAGGAAAGAATTATCCGTCACCCTTCAGCCCAGATGAAAGAGATGCTCTTTTAGAATTGACACCCTGTACGCTGACAGCGTCCCCAGCAGCAGCCTGTGTGGACGTCAGCCCGTGAGGAGAACTACTCGAGCAGGAAGGTGCCTTCTCGTCCTCCTCAACCCTTTACGCTCTCCCTCACACTTCATTATTTAAAGATACCCAGGATATATGACTCTAACTCATTGTGCATTTATATATATCTTGTTGCAAGGCTACGTAAAGAGTGAGACTACTTTGTTTTTGCAAGAGAAAGTAATATGAAAATACATTACCTTGAAAATATTCTCTTTCCTACTTGTGAGACATTTGATAGAGGTTTTGTGGGTGGGTATGGCTAAACACTTGCAGCACATTTAAACCCAAAATTTAGCGAATGTATCCTGCCTATGCCTGCAAATATTATGACAGGAATATATTCAGCTTGTGAATAAAACTCACAGGGTGTGGCAGCTCATCCAAAATGTAACAGAAAGTCACTGTAGTGCCAAGACGCACGGTCCAAACTGCCTAGAACTTTACAGCTACGCTCAGGGTGCGCAGATGGCCTAGCAGGTTTGCGTGCCCCACTTATAAGGACCATGGTTGTGGGTTCGAGTCCTGCCCCAACCATGTGCCGCATGTCCTCCCTCTGTCTCTCTCTATCTTCCAATACTTCCAACCATTCCTTTCATTAAAGGCAAAAAACACTACAGAAAAAGATCTAAATGTTATTATAACATTTTTGGCAGTGCACCCCCTACTGGTAAACGGCTGCCTTGTGTTTCTCTATGATGACAAATAATTCACTCTGTAATAATAATAATAATAATTCACACGAAATTACAAAATACTCTACTATACACACCAAGCGCGGTGCGATTTTGTGACTTTCCGGGGGGAAAAAAGACGCGTCCAGGTTGGAAGCGAGAAGACTGACACAGCAGCAGACTGACTGTTTTCAGTTCTGCTTAGACTCTAGTGTTGAGATGGCTGTCTGTCATGATAGCATGTACTGAGTCGGGGCCAGTACCAGATAAGAACATGAAACTATAATCCATAAACGTAAGGTAACAACCGAGACCTAATGGTGCTGTGACAGCAACGCGATTGAGTTTGAGACAGTGAAAATACATATGGTATGTTGTATCTGAACAGGTTAGCTTACGAGCTAAAGTTACTTAGCACAGATGAAAGTTAAAACAAAGACGTTTAGCAAACTGTTAAAACACACAAACTATCGTCATATGAGAAATCCGACGCTATCACTCTCCACAAGTTGTCCCTCAGGTCGTTATCTTTGTAATGTTTGTGTTTTTTATGAAAAAGCACTCTGTTCTCCAACATGTAAACAACTAGCGTTCCGCCATGTTGGATATACCGGTGAATCTGACGTCGCAACAACACAAAATCTGATTGGTCAGAAGTCGACACACAGTATGCAAAAATTTAGGAAATTCGACCGTGATACGAAAAAATAAATGCAGCAATATCGGAGGATGGGAAAACGTCGCTGATGTGAACGCTGGTATTGACAGGATACGGGTTCGAAAAAAAACATTGATGTCCGAAATAATTGCACGGAAAAAACGCTGAAAGGACCTTAAATCATGATGATATGTTTTCTTCCAGGATCAGATAACCCAATTTATTTTTGTCACATCTTTAAAGTAAAACTAGTTCAACCTGATCCAGATACAGACTTTTAAAGATTACCAAACCTTGGTTTCCAGTACTCCAAATGGGGCTACATACTTAGTCCACAGGGGAGCACCAAAACCGACACCAACTGAAAAATACCTGCAGCTGCTTTAACTGTTTACCTGTAGTATTGTTCGACGTTCACAGCTATTTGTTAAATCTGTGAAAAATTGTCCCGTTTAGCGCACCTTCCTCCTGCAGACACCCACCACGCATGGCAGGAATTTAAGAGTCTGAAAATGCTGCAGCAGAGCCATTTTTAAATGTATTTGCACCTGTATATGCACCAGTGGGTGTGATTGGGCAAAATGGGCATGCGTGACTGTCTTGTATGCAAATAACAGTTGAACAATGACTCACAAAAATCCAGTGGAAAGATAGTGACAATTTCGAGAGCAGAAAATAAAACCAATGTAGAAGTGCAAAAAACAGCAGTTCCTTGATTGTCCACTGGAGGCAAGGTATCCACTGTAACACCCATACCAGCTTTCTTCCACGTGTTTACTACCTGGTACAAACAGATTTGGTCTGAATGGCTGATTTCTGTTTGCACCTGCTGAGTAGAAAATACGAGCAGGTGATTATTCACAGTCTGGCTTAACAGCTCTGCAGCTACCGTGGTTTCTTTCCATCGTTCTACACACTTGTAAGTCAGTCTGGCTCACAATAAAGCATGTGCAATGTGTGAGTATTAAAGGAAGCAAAGGTCATCTAGCAGTGAACTGCATCCAGAAACCCCAATCCTTCAATGACTACCACATTCAGCACCGAGCAAAGCTTTATTGATCCTCCTCGGTGCTAATGAGATTGGACATAGCTTTCCTAACACCACCCATATTCTCTTCTCACTAAATCAGGGGATTAGATTGCCATACACATCCGCCTCATCCTGCAGTCTGTTACCTTCCATGTGTGCGAGTCAGCTGTACAAAGAAGCAGAATGAAAGAAAAGGTGGAGCAGAAGAA
The DNA here is from genome assembly GCA_962446985.1 of Xyrichtys novacula. Classification (NCBI taxonomy): domain Eukaryota; kingdom Metazoa; phylum Chordata; class Actinopteri; order Labriformes; family Labridae; genus Xyrichtys; species Xyrichtys novacula. The sequence continues at coordinate 3,217,014 of OY660887.1, forward strand.
AAAAAAAAAGAGCCACCTAAAGGACTTTGAGGGCTCCAGCTGAGTCTGTATGCAGAGGTGGAGGTGCCCACAATGGAGGAGTGAGATGAGGGCTGTGAGTGGCAGGCTGTCACATCCAGTGGGAGACAAAAGAGCGGGGCGATGGACAGACGGTCCATTTCCACTCACACAAAAGAGCCGAAGAGATGAAGCAGATTAGCAGCTCTTTATTCCCATTGTGAAGGCTTGAAATGATAAGATTTACCCTCTTTTTTTCCATCCCAGTCTGTGTGTGTGTGTGTGCAAGTGTGTGTGTGCATGTGTGGGTGTTAGCTCTCACAAGACATCACAAGCCCTTTTTTCTGTTTTTTATACTCACTCCACCAGGATATACTTCCCGTTTTTTTTTCTCTCCCCCCTACACACACAGGTACACACTTTTATTCTGAGGCGTCTTTTATTCCTCCCTGTAGGACGGACAGATGCGACAGCTGGCTTTTGAGTCACTTCCCTTCTTTGTGCTAAGCCCTGAATTTACAGTTTGATGGGAAAAAGCTCTTCACTTAAACCCTTCATCGCTCCAAGACGAAGCTTTTTATGTTCCTTTGACTTGAAAATTACTCTTTTCAGCTAAAGAGGCACTTGGGTTATGTTGCTACAGTCATTAATCACTCATTCACAGCACTAAATATAGCAGTAAAATTACACCATTAGTAATAATATTCATGCCATTATGGTTCATTGTCATTTCTAGAGGTAGTTTTTCTCCCACTACCTGTGGGAGCTGATGTGATGGAGGTTTTATGATCCATTGTTCACATATCAGTCTCTTGTCTGCGCTTGTTTCTGCTGTTTATTCCTTGGTATACACTGTCATCTACTGGTCAGTTTGTAGAACTGTGAGTTTATGTTTTGCAATGCACAGTGAATGAAAAACTATTCATAAATAGAGTCATTCTAATGAGGTAAACTATTTGAAATACACTATTTTCTTTTTTTTTTTAATCATTATTTATGTTAATTTTCCTTGTTTCTGAAAAACACTAAAACTATTATCTTTACATTTATTTTATGGATATGAGAAAAAGGTGACTTTTTAGATTAACTTTCAGTGGGCTCCATTTTATTTGACTTCAATTTATGCGTGGTTAAAAATATTATAATATGGTATCATTAAAATAGAGAAGGAACAGCAAAAGAGAAAATAACATTAGAGTCAGTGATCCCTTCATTGCTTTGTCTGCTTCAGGTCAACACAAGAATCTGTCCTGCATGTTTTGGATGTTTCCCTGCTCCAACACACCTGATTCAAATGATCAGCTCGTTATTAAGCCATTACAGAGCTTGATAACGAGCTGATCATTTGAATCAGGTGTGTGGGCCTCGAGGACTGGACTTGAGAACCACTGGTCTAGAGTATAGACAAGTGGTGGGCAACTTTGATGATGGAGAGGGCCACCATATTTCCACACTCATGCCATGGGGCCACATTACATATACTATCGGTCCATTCGATGTCACACAAAAGTTGCTAAAAAAGGCCGATCTACAAGCTCCCTGAACTGCCAGTTGTTCATGTATGGTATAGAACTAGCTGGCTAGTTATTTTTGTCTTCCGTTTGGAAAGAAGACAAAAATTGGTTGTGGCCCTAAGCGACCACTTAAATTGCTTATAGCACAGGCCGGCCCTGTTTCTTACGTTCTCAAATTGAGATTCATCACTTTTCATTTCAGTCTGTTTCTGAACGTATCTTTCTAAGATTTGATTGTTTTGGAACTTGTGTGACAAAATCATGAACTGTCACTTTATGCTTCTGTTTAAAAACTGTTCTACTTAACCATATTCAAACTTTTCCTGCTGTTTTTAAAAACTTTTATAGTGATTTATATGTTTAGAAATACTATATTTACTTTCACATGAGTAGAGTTGTAAAGTACCGAATTATTGAGTATATTCACACGGTGTAATTCCCATTTGTACCTGAATAAAATATTCTCCTGTTGTCTCAACCCGTTTGATTCAACCCATTTGTACCAGTTCCGTCTCCATCCACCAGGGGGCGCTGAGTCCTAGCTCAGGCCGCCCAGCTCCTGTGTTGTGTAAAGTGTCGATTGCAGAGTCACGGATCGGGGTTGCTTAACGCGCGTAGCAAGGACAACACTCGTGTCAGCATGAGCTCAGGAGGCAGATGAGGGAAGCGATGACAGAAACTCTGTTATGAATCCCAAACTCCATCCTTATTTCATTTTAGTCTCTGACTTCGGAGTTTTAGCTGCGTGTGGCTGACCAAGCTAAGCTAACGGCTAAGAGGAGCCTCTGTGTGGAGTGAGCTCTGTGAGTGACATCTGAAGCTCCTGGAGAGGACAACCACCGAGGAATAAAGGTAATTATGCAGCTAAAAAGGAGCCTTATTGAATGTAAAAAGTCTCATAAATATATTCTAACGCTTGAATATTTGATGCATACTTGTTGTGCTGTTACCTGCTCAAGATAACACAAGAAGGACTGGTTAAAAACTTAAATTTTTACTCATATCAAGTGTGTTTTTGCTGTTATGCCGGGCAAACATGTTAGGGATATAAAGCTAAAGGATATACAGCCTTTATTCATAACAAGCAGCTGAAACGGATACTTTAGTGAACCATGACTCAGCATTAAATAGCACTGTCAAATGTCTTAATATAGCAGAGAAGAGCAGCCAGGTGGTTTTGAGAAAGGAAGAAAGGAAAGTGTATTTATTGTGGAGATATAATTACATTTCCCGACCTATATCTGCTTTGTTTTTATTCCATGTTATGCTCAATCGTTTTCCAGTTAAATTACGTGTGCATTCCCATCAGGGATAGTTGATTTGTGCATACAAACCCAGCAAAACACAGAGGAATAACTTCTAAAACAAGCAGGAAACCTGAGTAAGACTGAAAGATATGCTGTCAAATAACTAGACCGATAAATAACAAGGTCAACAGCACAATAAAACAACAAGTATGTCAAAAAGAAAACAATGAGGGTGTGTTCACAAGATCTAGAGCAGGTATTGGCAGATCACACACTCCTTTATTGTTAAAATCAAACAATATTAAGACATTGAAATGAGTAACTTAAGCCATCTTTATATTATTTCTGCAGTACCTCACTATCCTTTCTTCATTATAGTTTTATTGTGTCTTTTGTGTAAGGAATATGTTGTGTTTACGCATAGTTTAACCATGTCTCCTTGTGTTTGTGTTTTATGACACATATTGTAGGTCAAACACAAGTAAGAAGTCAATGTTATCTTTTTTTTTATCATCATATATAATCTGGAGAACATCCATGAGAAACGTCCAGAGTGGCTGTAGAAAATGTCAGTTTGGACTAAACCCCTCTCTGTCTGAGAACAAGCCAAGACTGAGTGAAAGTAGTTCAAGTCAAGGCCCTGACCTTTAAACAGTGGTCTCAAGACCAAACAGAGACCAAATATTTCAGCACTAGTATTGAGGAGAATTGCTGCAAGTTTTGTAAGTAGATAGAAAGTACAAATATCCTGATGAAGGCAGAGAAAGTTGCACAATCATGTTTGGAATAAGTCTAGAAAAAGCTGCTTTCTGGAGGATTTTCTGTTTGCTTGAATAAATACATCTCTTTGTTTCAATCCAATCGAGGATTTTGGTAACTCTTTTTTGGACTGTTTGTTTCCCTTAAATGAGAAGTTTAGAAAATAGAGGAAATAATTATAGATAAGAAAAGAGCATTTTAGATACACAAAGAGATAGCTGCAGTGTGTCTCATTAAAACACAATTTTAATTATGTTTTATTTGTGCTGAAGGTGCTGAATCAGTCATGTGGACCCAACTCTTTGCGCTGCTTCCAAAACAGGATCAGTTTCAGGAATTTAAGAGAATATCGTAAATAATATCCAAATTAAACTTTTCAAAAAAGTAAACACAATAGACAAACCAAAAAAAGGGGGGATAAAACTACAAAAATGGACATAAAACTATCAAATTGATTGAAAAATCTCAGAAAAGTGTGAAACTAAAAGTTTGTGAGGTAAAAGAAATAGTAGAAGAACTTTCATGCTCATTCTGGACAAGTGTATCTGCTATCTCTTGATGTTTTTATTAGGGCCCGACCGATTTATCGGCCCATTAAATAGGCCAATTTATTCCCGTTTGAGACTAATCGGTAATCGGCGAAAAATCGCCGATTTTCGCCGACATTTTCAGAAATAAAATGCGGAGAATAAGATTCCGTTTCACTTCGAAAATGTTCCGCCATTTGAAAAGTTCCCCGACACATCCTGTAGAGGGCGCAACGACCTCATGACAACGTTCATCCACTAAAACTACTTCATGGCATAGCAGCGTGACGGAGCTGAAGGCTGCACGGAGAGTGGTCCGCCTCAACGGTAAATGAACCAATTTGTGAAGTACACAATAAGTGAAAAAGTTTCAGTTCAACCCACTTCACGATGTTCCCCACAGTGCTGGTCTCGGTCACGCCGAGTTAACGGTGAAGCACCGTGTAAAATGCAAGCTAAAGTTAGAGTTAGCCATCTGCTATCAACCTTGCTACACTGTTAGCCGTGCCAGTAAAAGGGTAGAATAAACAACAGTACTCATTACTGATTGAGCTACTTCCCTTTCTGAGGCAGCTGCATGTCTCCAGATGAGACCAGAGAGGAAATGAGTAACGCGAGTTAAGACGCGGAGGCACCGATCAGCGCGCGCGGTGGGGGTGGGGTGGTAGTTGAAAACGCTTTTCTGACTTTGATCAGTCGGTCTTCCTGTCAGCGTGAACAGCATACAGATAGAGTATACTGTAGTATAAAGTATACTATAAGTATAATATCTGCTGTATATTTTTTTAAAACTTCATAAAAAATTTCAAAAATAGCCGGATTAATCGGTAATCGGACCCCCCCCCCCCCCCAATAATCGGTATCGGTCGGGCCCTAGTTTTCATACAGTTTTGAGAAATCTATAAAAGAAGTCATTAAATTAAAACTATTGTTTGTCTGAACTCTGAATGAACTTACCCCTGTGTTTCTCCAGTTGCAACCATGGTTTTCATCCAGAGCTACTGTGAAGCCAACTCCTCCATCTCCCTCACCTGGGTGGATAAAGGCATCTCCCCCTGCTTCTACTTCACCCTGCTCCCCTCGATCCTCCTCACCTTCGCCTTCTTCCTCGGCACCATCCACTGCATCTGTTACCAGAAATATGGAACAGCGATGGAGCCCAAGTTCATCCCTCGCTCTTGTCTCTACACCTTCCAGCTGGCCATCTCCGTCCTCCTCCTTCTCCAGTTTCTGGGTGGGATGGTGTGGCGGGCTGCGATTGGAGGAGAGTTGCCGGGTTATGTGATTCTGTACGGCTGTTTCTCAGCGCTGGGATGGGTTTGGGGGATCGCTCTGTTGAGGACGGAGAGACGGAGGGTCCTGGTGAGGGATCGGACGAGGGGCCACAGCGCCATCCTGCTTCTGTTCTGGGCCATGGCTTTCGCCGCTGAGAACCTGGCCTTCGTGTCCTGGTACAGTCCTCACTGGTGGTGGGGGCTGGTGGACAACCAGCAACAGGTGAGGAGAAACTGAGCGTCTCGGTATAATATGATATTTGTTTTTTGGCGGATATCGGACTGATATCAATATCATATCGGGCCAGCCCTAGGTACTACTACTACTTTTTAAAATTTAAAGTCATAGCAGGTCCTAAAGAAGTCAAACTTTTACTCACAAGAGGTCTTAGATTTTTTTAATTGGACATGTCTGAGGCCTTTCTGAACAGTGGGATGTGGACGAGCAAAGGCTGCAAAAATAAAAATACAATTTATTTAATGTCCTCCAAACAATCGCAGCAGCTTTTTATGATCACATTCACAAACATCAGAGGAAGACTTGCAGTGAATAAAGGGACGACATGCAAGTTTGAGGAAATTTAGCTCTGAGATCAAAATATAAGGAGAAATGGTTTAAAGTCTTAATTTGACTCCGCTTTCCTGAGACTCGTACAAAAGTTTGGTAAAGAAATATATCCGCCTCGAGGTTAATCTCTCATTTGATTTTCCGGATCTCATTTACAGTCTCAATCCTCTTAATCTGGATGATTAATCTGAGAACAATATACTTTTTTGTCTGTGAGTTACAGGATCAGTCGACTTATTTTCCTGTGAGCGTATTTCTCGATAATTTTTCGCACATTTTCTCTAAAATCTTTCCTTTGTGGCAGAATAATGTGATTAACCGAGTCGAGCTGTGTTGGTTCAGGGATTAGTTTCCTAAACGTATCGCCTTGTTCCCAGACATCGGCACGAGTAATTGTGAAATTCATGCGTAATTTCCCACATTTCAAAGAATTAACTCTTAAATCTTTGGCTTGTTCGTAGTTTTTCTGACCCAGTGTGAGTTACATTTTGTTTATTTGAGACTAGATTTAGTCTGTAGTTTTGAAATATCTTTGATTTTGACATTTTGAATCATTTTCAAGAAGTTTTGTTGCTTTAACTTTCCTCTTTTGAAACCTGCTTGTTCGTGTCTCCTCTGCTTTTTCAGAGTACAGCTCTCTTAACTTTGCTTTTACGGTGTTAAGTTTGTTTAAATAGGTCAGACTGTAGTTATTTATTTATTACAGGTGTGTCTGAGTCCATTCCCGCTTTGAGGTGAACTCACCCAGGCTGTAAAATGTGCAGAAAACTCACACCCCAGCCTCAAGACGCTGAGTTTATTTTGCTGAGTCACTGCACGGTGCAACTTTCAGATCCTGAAAGCAGCGCGGTTAACCAATCGGATCAAGAGACTGCACGTGAGCCCCGCCCACGCTGAGTCAGCAGCTGTTTGATTGTCAGCATGACATGCAGTTTCAGTCATAGGAAGGATTTCAGCAACATTTTTTCAATTCTGAACCTAAATTATTGATTAATAATAAGAAGTTGATCACTGAAACTTTTATTTTAACACATTTTTTCTCTAAATTTCCATTTTAATAAGAATCCCTGGACTCATATTTGATCACTTCTTATAGTAATGTTTATATTATAGTCTGTGACTCGTGAAAAAACTGGTTTACCACAACCAAAGGTCCTTCAAGAGTCAGACTGTCTGCTCTGGAGGTCACATCCTCATCACTGGAAATCTTGAATGAACTTTATACATGAACAGAGCTTGAAAAATATGGAGGATGAAATCCACCCATGCCCTCCACCTCCTGCTGAATAATCTCTTTTTCACCGTCTATCCCCCCCTCAGGTGCAGCTCGCTCTCTGGATGATGCGCTACGCCGGCACTGGACTGCTCTTCATCATCGGTCTGAACGCCCCCGGTCTGCCGAGGCGACCGTACATGTTGCTGATAAACGAGAATGAGCGAGACGTGGAGACCAGCACGCAGGTAGTGACGCACAAAAATCATATTTACATTCCACTTTTATACCTCGATTAAAAGCGTGTTCATCATCCGTCCCTCTTAGAGTCTTCTGGGCAGAGCAGATGAGAACCAGTCCACCTGGCAGGGCTTCAGGAGCAAAGTCCGCCTGCTCGTCCCCTACATGTGGCCTAAAGGAAACATCCTACTCCAGGTTCTGGTGCTCTTCTGTTTGGGTCTGCTCGGAATCGAGAGAGCCATTAACGTCTTCGTGCCGATTTACTACAAGAACATAGGTGAGTGGAGAACCTTGTTATGTAACCCTGCAGACCTGAATGATCCCCCACTTTTCTCTTAAACCTCATAAAAACACACCGCAGAGAAAAACGCCTCTCCATCTGATCTTTGTCCTCCTCTCAGTGAACGACCTGACTAACGGCAGCAGCTGGCACACTCTGGCCACCACCGTCTGTACTTATGTCCTGCTCAAGTTCTTCCAGGGAGGTGGAGCAGGTAAGATCGACATGCATTCATAGCTTTAGGATCATATCAAGGGATGTAACTGGTTCAGAGTGCTTTAGTTGATACAAAACGGTCATTTTAGAGAGAGTCGTTGGTGGTTTCTGTGTTTTTACAGGTTTGCATATATCAATTAGAGATGGGAGTATAATGTGTCTTTTACCATCTCCTCCTCCTTTTCCAGGTGCCTCAGGGTTCGTCAGCAACATGCGCTCCTTCCTGTGGATCAAGGTGCAGCAGTACACCAACCGCATGGTTCAAGTGCGTCTGTTCGCCCACCTGCACTCCCTCTCTCTGCGCTGGCATCTGGGCCGCAAGACGGGCGACGTGCTGAGGAGCATCGACCGCGGCACGTCCTCCATTAACAGCCTGCTCAGGTGAGATGGAGTGGAAACCTTTGAAGAAACGAGTGGATTTACTTTGAAACTGAGCTGGAGCACTTCAGATGACTCAAATACTTTACGTCCACATTTTGCAAGAGTGAAATCAAATTTTCTGTAACATCAAAGAGGATTAGGGCCACATGAAATGAAAAAAGTTATTAGAGGAAGAGCATAAAAGTTGAAATTTCAAGATGAAAAAATAAAAATTATGTCAATAAAGTTGGAAAACATTGAAATTTCAAGATTAAAGTCAACATTTCGAGGGAACAAAATGTGGAAATTTCGTGACTAATGTCCAAATGTTGAGATTAAAAAAATTACATTTTAAGATAAAGTAGAAATTTTGGTTTAAAGTAGAGCATGACACGGGAGCGGATTTTCACTCCTGTCCCGTCCCACTCCCAGAGAAAAAATCCTGTCCTGTTCCAATCCCGGACCAGTGTAAAAAAATTAATACTGTCCTGTCCCACTCCAGTAGAATGACTCCCACTCGCATCCCGCTCCCGTTTGAATAAAAACCAAACATGTTGAAAAGACGTTGCATTTTTTTATTTTAGGTAAAAGTGCACTTGTGGCAGCCAAGTCGGAACGGGTGTCGCCGGCAGCTGCTTCGAGTCGCTTTTCACTTCCGGTGGTGACAGGAAGTCAAACCACTGTTGTAGTTCTTTTGTGTTGCTAGCGCGGTCAAGAGTGTTGGCTCTCACTGAGAGATGACTACAAAATCCTCTATGATCATCTATTGATGTTGTTCCTGCTCCTGCCCGCTCCCGTTGCTTTTTTTCCCGTCCTGATCACGGGATTAATTGAAAAATGTCATCCTCTAGTTTAAAGTCGACATGACCGAAGTAGAAATTTCTACTTTTGCAAATTTCAACTTAAATCTTGAAATTTTGACTTAAATCTCGAAATGGAAATTTAAAAATCTCCCCCCTGTTATTATTTTTTTCTCCTCACCATGTGGCAAACTCAGCTGCTGTGAAATATAAAATCTGCACTTCCTTGAGTGTCCACCTGAGGCAGACTGCAAAGGGCAAGGAATCCCTAATTCAGCTCATGTGAAAATGTCGACTTTCACAGCAGAATGAAACATGTTTACAGCCTGAAAATTTGCATAATTAATTGCCGTTGAGCTACAAAACATTACCTCCCATATGTCCTTTTTTTCAGCTACATCGTGTTCAGCATCGTCCCCACCATCGCTGATATCGTCATCGCTATCATCTACTTCGTGACGTTTTTCAACGCCTGGTTCGGCCTTATCGTCTTTGTCTGCATGGCGCTGTATCTCAGTAAGTTCAAATTCAACAGATACATGTTAAAATATCGGCTCGTTTAGTTTGACAAGACGCTCAAAAGAGACTGTCGATGTTTCCTCCAGCTCTGACCATCATCATCACCGAATGGAGGACCAAGTACAGGCGAGACATGAACCAGCAGGACAACAACGCCAAATCCAAAGCTGTGGACTCTTTGTTGAACTTTGAGACGGTACAGCAGAACCTTCAAGTCTCCAGTTTTCATTTGAATTCATTGAAATGTCCGTCTTATTGTTTTATTTCCGTCCGGTTAAACAGGTTAAGTACTACAACGCAGAGAGTTATGAAGTGGGACGCTTTGAGGACGCCATCCTGAAATACCAGGTGAGTCAGAGGGTAGCAAAGTGGCAAACACAGCGAGGATGCATGTGTTTGTTTTTGCAGCTGTTCATTAAGTAGGACAAAGAGGTGTCTTGGTGGGGCAGTTAAGGAGCAGGAATGCAGAACTTCTGGTCTGCATCAAGACATGAGCAGTTGATTGTTGATCAGATTTTAAAGATTGATGTTATAGTATCTCATCTGCTCATGCACATCGGTCTTCCTCATAAATGCATACATATAATGTCTCTTTCCTCCTCTTGTGTTCAGGTGTCAGAGTGGAAGACCCAGGCATCCCTGGCCTTTCTGAACCAAACCCAGAACCTCATCATCGGGTCAGGTCTGCTGGCCGGTTCCCTCCTCTGTGCCTACTTTGTGACTGAGAAGACGTTTAAGGTGCAGATCATCTTTTTATTCCTCTTTTTCTCCAAGCTTGATGAGAACGATTCACTTTAAAATGTCATTAAATATCTTAAAATGAGTTTCAAGTGGGTTTAACTGATTCAGATGTGAAGAAAAATGGCTTTTTTAACATCAAGTTTGATTGTGAATAAAATCCTCTCATCGTAGGTTGGAGATTTTGTCCTCTTTGGCACCTACATCATCCAGCTGTACACCCCACTCAACTGGTTTGGCACCTACTACAGGTAAAGAGAGGCGGAGCAGGTTTAAGATGCATCAAAATCAACTTAAAATCTATCTGGATTTAATTTAAAATTCAATAAAAAAAACTGGTAATGAACAAAATGAATGACGTCTGAGTCTTGCACACTGGTTTTATTCCCTACAGAATGATCCAGAACTCCTTCATCGACATGGAGAGCATGTTCAAACTCTTTGAAGAAGAGGAAGAGGTACATTCGATTTCTACAGATTGGTTTTCACTCAAATCTTTACCCGGATTCCACTTAAGTGTGTTTTTCTCCCGTGCAGGTGAAGGATGTCGTGAATGCAGGAAGCTTCCTCTTCAAACGGGGAAAAGTTGAGTTTGAGAACGTCTACTTCCGCTACACAAGCGGGTGAGTTAATTCTGGATTCAAAGTCTTAAATCAAAAAAAAAAACACGAATAACTTTGACTCTACGAGACTCCATTGTTGAATTTCTCTTTATCTTCCAGGAAGGAGATTCTCAAGGATGTTTCCTTCACCGTGCATCCGGGACAGACAGTCGCTCTGGTATGTCTTGGTCACTTCAAAGAGATTTGACGGTTTCCTCACTCATACACATGGATGTATGCGATTTGCTCGAAACTCGACACCTAAAGTTTTGTCTTGATCTCTTCAGGTGGGACCGTCAGGCTCTGGGAAAAGCACCATCATCCGTCTCCTCTTCCGTTTCTATGATGTTCAGGGAGGCTCCATCAGCATCGATGGGCAGGATATATCAAGAGTAAATCCTTATATCAAGATTTTGCTTCTGTGATGATATAGTAACTGTTTGTACAGTACAGTACAGGTTCCAGGTTGTCTTTACTTTACTCTTTACTAATCATAAGGATTTATCCTCGTCTCACTTCAGGTGAAGCAGAGGTCCCTGCGAGCTCACATCGGTGTTGTTCCTCAGGACACCGTGCTCTTCAACGACACCATCCGAGAAAACATCCGCTACGGCCGCAACACCGCCAGTGACCAAGAAGTGGAGGAGGCGGCTCTAGCTGCTGACATCCATGATAAAATCATGACCTTCCCTGAAGGTAACGCAGAGATTGACCCTACTGTGCGGTCCTTACTTTGTTTTTTTCTTAGAGGTGATGAAAACACCAAAATGAGGAATTCATGCCCACCTGAAAAGACAGTTTTGTGAGTGTGAAAAAGGAAAGAAAGCATGATCTTTTGAATTCTCCTGCAGGTTATGATACACAGGTGGGAGAGAGAGGTTTGAAGCTGAGTGGAGGAGAGAAGCAGAGAGTGGCCATCGCCAGAACAATCCTCAAGGCGCCGCAGATCGTTCTGCTGGATGAGGTGAGAAAAAGAAATTGTATCAAACCTGTGACAGAAGAGAGAAACTCTCGTGTGGACTATATTACTCTGAAAATACTTTTACTTTAGGGGGTGTTGGGTTACACTTTCAAACATGGCCCTGTTTTTAACCACTCTGGTTAATGTTGTTAGGCTACGTCAGCACTAGACACCCAGACAGAACGCAACATCCAGGCCTCGCTGGCCAAAGTTTGTGCAAACCGAACAACAGTCGTCGTAGCACACAGGTGAGATGTACAGATGCATTTTTCACTTTGTTTGAGGAAATCAGTGGATTCCTCTGATAACTTGTGTTCTCATCTTGTTTTAATATTTAAAGATTGTCTACAATAATCGGTGCAGACCAGATTCTGGTTATCAACGATGGCCGGATTGCAGAGCAGGGACGGTGAGTGTGTCACGTACAAGCTTGCAGCACATCTCTCTTTTGTTATTGAACTCTCAAATGACTCACTCTCTCTCTCTCTGTGCAGGCATGAGGAGCTGCTGCTGAAGGGAGGCCTGTACTCAGACATGTGGATGAGGCAGCAGCAGGCCCAGGACTCTGACACCTCTGACACTGAAGCCAAGGACCGCACGTCTGAGAAGCTGCAGCCGCCATCCACGTCTGCAGCCGACTCCAGCGACTGAATGTACACTTCTGTTTGTGTTTCAAAGAGGACTTCATGTCTGAGATTTCTGTTAATTTTAGAAAAGATTTTAGGACACTCAGAGAAAAGGAAATTTTATTTATTTTGTAGAGTTTCTATGTGCAATGAGGAGTTGAGGAGTAAAGTTTAAGAGGGGAGCTTTTCTAGGCCAGATTTCCTTTTTTTTTTAGAATGCACTTATGCCAAATCAGGTTATACGTCTGTGCTTGAAACAAGCATTTTCTTTCTTTTACTCGTGTAATTTTAAATATCTGGGCTGATTTAAGTTATTTTAAGATACATAAGGGAAAATCAAAAGAACAAACACTCGAATCACTGTCTGAATGACGTAAGTTTGCTCTGAGTGCTGTCAAGATCTTCAAGGATTCTTCGTTTTATAGTTTTACATTTGTTTGTCATTTACAAACTCTGCTGTTCAAAGAGATTTTAGATGTCTGATTATTACATCTACTAAACTACACAAAAAGTTAAGGTAAAATGTTTCAGCTGTGATATTTGAAACACTGTTTTAGTCAGTGTTGCACAAATAACTTGTTTAATCAATATCTGTCTGTTTTCAGGAGTTCAAAATACAAGGATTGTTCTCATTATGGACATTTACATATATAACCTAGTTAATGATTCGTTATTACACTGGTGTTTTTGCCAGATGGATAAGTCAAAAAAATCCACCATGAAAAGAAGGCTGTCGTTCACCTCAGTGTCATACTGATTTACAGCCATATACTCAATCTCTTGAGTAAATTAGCCTTTTGTTTGATTTTGTATTTCTACCTCAGAAAGGTATGAGTCATGTTGCATTTGTAAATATTGTTTTGTTGTGTTCCTATGGAAAATAAAAGGTTTCTAAAAAAAAACATTTTGAGTGTGTTTCAGTTTGTAAAACATAAAAATAATCAGTTGTTGCAGGGTTGTTTTTTTTTTTGTAAAATCATGTAACAGTAACAGCAGACTTAAAAATTTGCTTGATGTTTATTTTAATTGGACAGAAACACCTGAAGACTGAACTACATTTGCCAATGACATGACACATGACTGCTTAGTTATGTAACACATGAAGGTGAACCTGTTGAACTACTGCATACTTGGAATCAAGAGTTACAGTTGATAAAAACTTTTCTGAGTAACTGTGCTGATTTTGGTGCCCCCCTGTGGTCAAATGAATATCTTGTAACCTATCTGGGTTTACTTTGGACAGATGTAGGTCATTTTTTGACTCCCCAAAAGCTAAACTAGAACAAACACAAAATGACTCATTTACAGACAGAAGCAAGAGGAAATGATAACAAAGGTCATAACCATAGACTGTAAATAGAAGTAGTATATACTTATATACTTAGAAGTAGTATATACAGTCTATGGTCGTGACTTAAAGCGTGTAAGAAGTGTATGAAAAATCTGTGTTGAGATAACCACTTAGTGTGACACCTAACTCCTGCCCGCAGTTTCAGACATTAAAAGCAACCTTATACAAACAGTCTGTCATCTTGTTGGTATTTTAATTGTTTTTAAAGGTCATAAAAAATATTTCACTTACAATTTCTGCTTGTTTATTCCTGACAGGAGCTTTAAATGTCAGGTCCGTGTGAGATATTTTTATATGGCTGTCTTATAATAAAATTAAACCATAGAAAGACTATCATGAGTAGATCAAAATAAACGTATTAAATGTCCACAGGCGGTTTACTACTGTTGTGTAACAGCTCTGCTCCCTCCTCCCTTCCGTGTGTGTCTGAGGAGAGGCGGAGCGCTCCGAGCTCTAGTCCCCTGACTGACTGACTGACTGTTCCTGGTCAGGGTGTGTAGCTCGACAGGCGGGCGGGAGCCAGGCGAAACAGTCGTCTTCTCAACATTCAGCTGACTGATGTTCCATCTATTGTAAATATGGACTTCGACGCGTTATTTAACGAGAGGACGTTCCAGTTTTCGGATTTCCAGGAGTTCACGGTATGTAGTTCAGTAAAGTACTGAAGCTAACATTAGCCGCATTAGCCTGGTTTACTGAACGTTGTGTACCTTTACTGAATATGCTGACAGAGGGGTTTGTTAGCTGCCTGTCTGCCTAGCTTCAGTAATTTAAGACAAGTATTTAACTAAATATAAAGTGTCTATGATTTTAATGTAAAATATAAACCCATTTTGAAGAACAGACTTAAGTTCGATAGCTAGCTTCAGCTAATGTAATGTTGTGTTTCAGTCTGTGTGGTGGGCCTGTCAGTCGCCGAGCTAATGTTTTAACAGCATGGCAGGCAGCGCTATAGTGAGTAACAGTTTTATTGGAAAACATTACGCAATGAGGTGATTTCAGAAATTATTATTATATGGTGCTATGCTCAAGGAAACTCCTCAGTCCAGTTTTTATAGTAGAATTGCTTATACCATGAAAACATGGGAAAGAAACTTATAGCAAAGGGGTAAAAAGAGAGAAAACAACTTTTTCTGATACGCATACATAAGCTGAAAATGTTGTTTTAAAGTCAAACATCTGCCTATACATGTACACAAAGATAATAGGTGTATATGTGAGTTACACAACATTAAATCTCTTACCTGTGACTCTTGGGTTTATTATGAAACTACAAAATGTACATTTTATTGAAATTTTTCTTTAATTCAGGGTGCTAATGTTATTCATTTTTGCATACACAGATTAAAATTGTGTTATTAAGTTGGACTTATGTACTTTTCTGTTGTTTCTGAGGTTTTAAATATAATAAATTGACCTTACAATCTAGGGCAGTGGTTCTCAAGTCCTGTCCTCGAGGCCCACTGTCCTGCATGTTATGGATGTTTCCCTGCTCCAACACACCTGATTCAAATGATCAGCTCGTTATCAAGCTCTGTAAGGGCTTGATAACGAGCTGATCATTTGAATCAGGTGTGTGGGCCTCAAGGACTGGACTTGAGAACCACTGCTCTAGGGCAAGGTTTCTTGGAGCTGTTATCCTTATTTTTTTTTTATTTTGATCATCATATTGTCCAGTATTGTGTTTTAAGAAATGCTATTCTACCATGTAGTATTACTGCTGTTCAACAGGGTTCCTGCCAATTCTTGAAAAGTCTGATAAAGCCTCAGGCTGGTCTCAGAAAATGTGATTTCTACATGATTTCTTCATGTCAGAGACTTTATAAGGCTTTAATGTACTTAGTCAGATCTACACTGTCTGGATAGCAGTATCATTTTGTGTGTTTTTGCATGGTCATGAGAAATACAGTGTTTACAGAGGCTTATGTGAACACTGAAAACAAATATGAACATGCATGTTTAAGGACATAACATTTCCAGAGGAAAAAGGACAGTGTGTGACTGTCAAGCAGTGACAAATATTGTGGGGCAACTTCCTGAATATGCAAATAGGCTGTAAAACTTGGGCTGTGTTCATTGCTGTCTGATGCGCTGTACAAAAACGGAATTAGTTTCCATGTTTGGGTCTTAAATTTGCAGCAACCCTGTTTTAACTGAGGCCTCTGTTACTTTTGTTTTCACAGTTTCTACCTGGACACCAGAAGTTAACTGAACGAGTGAGAAAGCGACTGTATTATGGCCTGGACAAAGACGTGTCTTTGGATGCTCTCTCTTGCCCTGTTACAGGTGAGTTACATGTTAGCTTTTGAACCAGATCATCCTGTACGAATTATGTAAGTTATGTTTAAAGCACCTCAAGAAGAAGATGTAAATCACTCATCTGACTTTGTATGAGAAAAGACCAATAAACTATCACAACCCCCTGAAACCGGTTTGTCTTGGGACTTTTCCACATTTTACATTTCTACCAACAGGAATTCAGCTGTTACTTGTCTATTTTACAGTTTGGTGCATTTTAAAGATAAACAGTGACTTTAAAATTGATGAGATTGTAAAATAAATTGAACTTTTTTTGTGTGTTATTCCAGATATTGCTGTTGAAATCTTCCAGAAGTCTGCCCCCAGCCCCATAAGAAAGCTGCAGAAGAAGTATGCTGCTCACGTTTCCAGGTTTGTCCTTCTGCTTTTACACACATGCATTCATTATGTCTCCTCAAACTAACTAAAAGTATCATTGCTCATCATGAATACAGCTTAACTCTAAATTATGTCATTCTCATTTGCTTCAGAGAGGCTTGCATCTCGCCGTGCGCCATGATGCTCGCTCTAGTTTACATAGAAAGGCTCCGACACAGAAACCCAGAATACCTCCAGAAGATCTCCTCCTCTGACCTCTTCCTGATCTCCATGGTATGTGAGCTGAGTTCAGAAGTCATTCTAAATGTGTCAGTGTGTTATTTTTGGCTTCTTTGCAGCCTTCAAACAAAAACTGTCTTTGAATTTAGATGGTTGCGAGCAAGTACCTGTATGATGAAGGCGAGGAAGAGGAGGTGTTCAATGACGAATGGGGAGCAGCTGGGAAGCTGGACGTCAAAACCATCAACAACCTGGAGATGAACTTCCTGAACGCCATTGTTAGTATTCCTGCATTCCTGTGTGTAATCCTGCATGCATGTTTGTTTTTAACTGATGGCTTTAACTTGTGTTCATATTTTCTGCAGGAGTGGAGCCTCTTCACGGAGCCAAATGACTTCTTTGATATTCTCAATCAGCTGGAAACCAGGTCTGTGGTCAGCTCTCAACGATGTTTGCAAGAAAAGGGAAACCACTCGCATTGACTCATTTTTGAAGATGAGAACTGCTTGTGATAAATTAGTGAATTTCTGGCTCTGTGTTTTTTTTTTTTCCGTCCTCAGCATTGCAGAGCGGCAGGGGATGAAACGCGGCTGGTTCACCTACACTGACCTCTGTGTGCTTCTGGAGCAGTCAGCATGGAGTCAAGCCCTCACAGCCATCTACCAGCACTTTACCAAGGTGAGCTGGGAGAATATTTATAACTTTGTCTAGTTATTTTAAGGCATGGAAGGAAATGAGAAGGAGTATGGCAGCTGAAATATTTGCAACTCTGTTGTCGTCGTCCTTAAAAGGCGAAAAGTTTTGTTTGCAACCGAACAAATTGTCCTGCAATGAGCTGCTTTACACTGGTATGTCACAGTCTGCAAAAAAAGCCCCTGCAGCAAGCATCTCAAAGCTCTGCCATGTGCAACCGTTTTAGTTCACTACAGTTCAGGAACAAAGTCACATGCAAGGTCTTTAAGAACAATTTCTTTTTCAACTTTTATTCTATTTTTATTGGCATTGAGCAAAAATATCGCAAAAGGAATGCAACTGCAAAGAATAAAGGTGATGTGTGCAGATTTACTCGACACCTGAGTCGTATTATGATCGAGTCATCATGAAATTAAACAGACTCACACTTCCTCAAGAGTCAGTGGCAGCTTTATGGCTGTTGACAGTCATCACCATGGACACAATAACCAAACAAAGCTGCAGGGCTGTTGGACAGGGGGAAGACTATTTAAGTTGTTCATAGAGTTTGGACATCTTAAACATTTCAAGCATGAAAATGTCAAAGGTCTGATTGGAGGAAGTTCCAGATACTTGTGGTCTGATCAACACTTCTGCTTTGTTTCCAGGTCACCTGCATGCTCGGCCTCGTCTACCTGACCAGCGTGGCCGGCCTCATCGCCACCAGCGCCGTTCTGCATCAGCTCAGTCTCTCCAGGAGCGGCCAATCTTTTCTTCCTCCTCCGCTTGCGATCAGCACGGCCCACATTCAAACCTCCAACCTGAACTCAGACGCTCCCTCTGAAGCCCAGCGCCCCCCCTGTTGTGTTCTCGCCAATAAGAGTCTGGACCGGCAGGGTGGTGTTTTTCAAAAAGATAGTTTTCCGCCTTCTTCCTCTCAGACGTCGATATTTTGTCTGTGGGGGTCTCTCCTTGCCTCCATTGGTCACACATGCTCTGAAACTGATTCTGGTATGGAGGCTCCTCAGACCTGGTCACCTGCTTCGTTCCTCTGTCCTGGCTGTCTTCAGTGCGGACTCAGAAACACCTCAGCACTCTTCACTCATGGTTCCTTCAATAACCACCGACGTCACGCACCCTGGCTTTCTCCCAGTCTCCTGGGCGGGGCAGAACCAAGTCTGAACTCTCATTTTGGGGCGTTTCCATCTGTACAACTTGGACCCTGTCACCCTCAGTCTATCTTACCTGTAAACAAAGCCCAGGCTCTGCTCATGCCTGGGTAGAGACCAACCGTCCTCTCTTCTGTTGACCTGTAAAAACAGACTCTAGAAAATTGAACCAACATCACTATTTGGACTCATAAAGGTCTTCAAGTCGTGTTTGTGTTCACTTTTCCAGATCTGTAGTACAGGTGCAGAAGAGAGAACAACATCTCAGACATGACAGGGTGGAAATTCACAAAGTTCAAAATAAATTTGCCACAAGTGTAACGCCATGGTGCTTAGTTTATGCTCTGCAGCAAGAGGAGAAAAAAAGGAACTTGAGGATAATTTGATGCTATTTTAAGAATGATTTAGTTCAGGACTGCAACATGAGGAGTGTACTTGAGTGCAAGATTTACTGAAAACAGGGTAACTTAAGCTTCAAACTGATTCTCATCAGGTTATGTTCAGATTTTTGAATTTCGACTGGCTTAGAAAGGGGCGGCACAGTGGTGTAGTGGTCAGCACTGTCGCCTCACAGCAAGAAGGTCCTGAGTTCGAATCCGACTCAGGGCGTTTCTGTGTCTGCGTGGGTTTACTCCAGGTACTTTACCTTAAGTGGGGTTATGTTAATTGGCAACTTTCAAATTGCCCGTAGGTGTGAATGTTACTGTGGATGGTTGATCGTCCCTATATGTCAGCCCTGCGATGAACTGGCGACTCGCAACCCTGGGAATGGGAATAAGCGGTAGAAAATGGATGGATGGATGGACTGGCTTAGAAAAGCACACTCAAAACTGTATAAGGGTTACAATCTAAGTCACAAACTGAATCTAAAAGCCCTCTAGATTTTCAACTTTATTTTTCCCATTTTAAATTTCCTGCAAAATCAACAAAGTTTGCCATTATATTATTTTCCTTTTTTAGATGATTTGGCGCAAGAATTGGCAAATCCTTGTTTACTTTATCTGTGAAAGCTAGCAGAGCCAGAGAATAAAAAAGAATAAAAATCCACATCAATCAAACTAGGGACACAACGTCCGTGGAGGAGTTTTAATCCAAAGCCAGGCTTAGTTAATCTTGCTTCGTAGTACACCCCTCTGTTTTGATGATTGTTTGAAAGTTCACATCTGTTTTATTGATCCTGTTTGAGAGTGTTTTTGAGTTTTATTGGCATTTGGCATGAAAAAATGAAGGTATGGGGGTTTATTGCAGCATATCTTGAGTTGAAAGTTGCTCTGTAAGTTGTTTTTTTTATGATGGGATTTGCAGAAGAAGGGATACTTAGTGAAATTCTGGCGTAGCTCTTCCACTTGTTTTTACTTCATTTACACTGAGCTGAACAGCAGACACTGGTCACACACAGGAAGCAGCAGCACTGATACAAACACCAGATTTTTTTTTTTTTTTTTTTACTGTTTGTGAAAGTTGTATCCCAGCTTTTAGACTCCAGAAGAAAAACAAGATGTTAATCATCTCCATACCTCAGCGTAACAATCACCTCTTATTCAGGCGGCCATTTTGTAGCCAAACATGTTCCTTAGTTTCCTTTCATAGTCCTTATTTTTGCCTCGTTCTACTCAGCACAAGGATGTCTCATAGTTAAATCAACTCTTCTGCGATAGGTTGAAGTTGAGCCAGATTTACATGAAAGTTTGTTGATGGTGGGTTTATGTTTGAAGTGAGGATTTTGGATTTATCAAACTAAGGCTAACAGCAGTGTTTCTGTTTTATTTGCACATCGGGCCGCAGTTTTGTTGCTACAGGACGTTTCACTCCATTCTTCCTGCACAGTCGAGTATCTTTTTGTAAACACCAGACAAATGTAAAGATTGAATTTCCTTTTATATCCACGGTTACATTTGGTCCCAAGGACTTTTACTTTGTAATTGAACCTTTTTGACGAACAGCTTTGAGCATTTGAATTTGATACATTTTGAAAGTCCTTTTAATTTTGTACATGATGTAAAAAAAAAAAAAAAAAAAAGCAAATATTGTACAAATCTGTAGACCTAATAAAGACTGCATTTCTTTCAGACTGGTTTTGTTTTTGGAGGATCATCATACAATTGGTATGTTGCCCCATAATAATAACAATCTCACTGTGACCTTCAATGTATACAGCTCTGGCATTTACTCTTTATAGACCAGAGTTCATGTTGCTTTATTCCTGACAGAGCAGGTGAAACTAAGCCGCAGATGTGAGCTTTGTTAACTCCAGAGACCGGAGTTCTTGAAACATCAAAGGGGTCGAATCAGCATCAGAAGGTCTGAATATACTATTATACTTCTATGTACAGTCTATTGTTGGGATGCTGTGTTAAAAGCTAAAAACCAGATAATTTAAACCCTTTTCCAAAGTGAAAATATGTTAACCTCTCCTGAGTTTAAAAAGTTTAATGTCCCATTTATCCCTGATAGAGCAGTGGTTCTCAAGTCCACACCTGATTCAAATTATCAGCTCGTTAGTAAGCCATTCCAGAGCTTGATAACGAGCTAATCATTTGAATCAGGTGTGTGGGCCTCGAGGACTGGACTTGAGAACCACTGTGATAGAGGATTTCAGCTGCTGAACAGTTCAGGGTCTCATCTGACCTATTTTTGGTGTTGTGATGCTCCAAATGTTTCAAATGGGTGTCAAGTCAGGACTGCAGTCAGATCAGGACTCTTCTCCTACAGAGACATGATGTTGTAACCCCTGTTTGCCATCGTCTTGAAATATGAAGGTCTCCCCTGAAAAAGTCCCAACTCTAATGAAAGTGAGGTTGTAGATCTCTGTGAATGAATGTGATCACAAATGTAAGGAGAGATTGCCTCTGCAGAGCCAGTGTATTTCCCCTAAAGCAGTGCAGGAAGATTTCTGCTCATTGGCTCAGTGAGATGTTATCAGTACAGATAACAAACAGAATAGATTTGAGAGAATCTGATCTGACCTTTCCCTGACCAGTATGTGATGCCTGACTCAACTTTTCACATCATACTTGCTTTACATTACAACTATTTGTATGGGTTTTTTTTGCTTTAAGTCCAGTCATGTAATTTACGATTGTCTTGCAGCCATTCTTCCTTTTGTCTTTATTTCATTCATTTATTTTTAATACTTTTTAAAAAAAAATTTGTTTGTTTCTTTGTTCTGGTATAAAACTTGTAAATTAAGTATGAAAAAAAAACTATGCAAGGAGATGGTATGTGTGTTTTCTCGAGTCGTGAAGGAGACTGAAGTCTGGTTTTGGCAGATTCTGAAGCCGCGTCCCTCCCTCTTGATCCTGTGCCAGCTTCTTCTACCCCTCCCCTGCCTTGGCTGTCACATACCACTTGAGAGTTCCTAATATAGACCCAACTGCTCTGTAGGAAAAGGGTAACAAACCGAGCGGAGTCACACAGCAGTCTGAGTTTACTGCTTTGAAAACAACTTTTTCATGGACACACCGCAGAATCATGGCGCGTCACTCACAGGTGAACTTTTACTCTCAAATGAAAGAAAAACGGTTTGTAGAGTTTGAACTGCCAGTGGAGCATATAGGCAGCCTGTGGGTTACAAACTATTCAGACAATGTCATGTGGATAATGTTCCTCTTGTGTTGTAGGTGTCATTCCGAGGAAAGATGCAGGAAATACTGAATCGAGGTACTGTAACTGGCTCACGTGGAAATGTGAATGTAACAGGATTGCATTCTTGCGCTGTGTAATGTCATGTTTAAGGCTTTGTCTTTGCAGTTTTGAGTAATTAAATGTGTTTAATCAGCTGTTATGATACTCGATTCTTCAGATGCTGATGCCACAGTCTACATGAATTTCATGAAAAACCACAGCTGCTATGACGCCATTCCAACCAGCTGTAAACTGGTCATTTTTGATACCAAACTACAAGTAAGTATGGCAGCTTTTTAAAGAAAACTAAACAAGATTTGACTTATATAGAAATACAGAAGCTTTTTAATCTTTGTTCGCATGTCCTACAGGTGAAAAAGGCTTTTTTTGCACTGGTGGCAAATGGCTTGAGGGCTGCACCTTTATGGGACAGCAAGTTACAGAGATTTGTGGGTAAGATAATGCATTTTTCTAAGTGATGCAATATCCTTGTTTCTGTCAGTCATAACAATGGTATAGAAAGTGAAGCAGTAATGCTCTTCTTATGGAGTTAATGTCTAACTCACATCTAGCTTTTACTGTAGATCCATTATCCTTTTCATTTGTCATTTTCTCTGCAGCACAGTGAGCATGTCAAGAACCCGAGTGTCGGAACTGATGCAAATCTGTAAACTTCTAGCATCACACAACAGCGATCATAAAGATACTTATATGCCATTTAAAAAAAAAAAACATCTCTAATCTGAGATATTTCATGTCTCAATCTTACTCTGGTCCATGCATTCATCTCCAGCAGTGTGCGCTGGGCTCTCTAAAATGTTGATAGAGACTTAAAC
Organism: Xyrichtys novacula; assembly: GCA_962446985.1. NCBI lineage: Eukaryota > Metazoa > Chordata > Actinopteri > Labriformes > Labridae > Xyrichtys > Xyrichtys novacula. The sequence continues at coordinate 3,239,963 of OY660887.1, forward strand.
CCATCCAAAACACTGCCATCTGAGTGATACATTACTTTAGCATACATGACCTTAAATCTAAGTGTAAACAAATCTCTTTTTGTCTCACAGGTATGCTGACAATCACAGATTTCATCAACATCCTCCACTGCTATTACAGATCTCCTTTGGTGAGCATGAATACATAATCATACCTATAAAGTTTTGGTTTGGAAAATAAGGGACACTTTTCTGGTCATGCGGTAATTTCCAGGCCAAAACGGGATATTTGTACAGCTTGGCAGATATGCGCTACACGAGTACCTCCCCACACACCAAGAAAAAACTTAACCGAGCAGGAAGCAAGAAAGTAGTACGACTAGAACGAGCCCCCAGCAGCCAATCGGGTTTTATGTTTCCGTGTTGAAGGCAACAAGGACATCATAAAACGTAGCAACGATAAATAAATCAGCTTTTGTACATTTGTTAATTATCTCCCAAGAAGGGCTGGTCACAAACTCAACTTCATGTCAGTTTAACGCTAATTCATTTACTTAATAACAATAATTGGCAAGTGCTCCAGAAGAACCTGCACCAGTACGATACTAAACGTGTCTTCTAATTAACTGGGTATGTTATCACAAAAATGACGGCTAGGATTGAAGCTTTTTTTCTTTTCAGCGGGGTCTCTGTGTCTCTTCCTCAAAGCAGAAGCTAATGCAGTGAATGATTTATCTGTAGTTGTGATTATCGTCTCCTGGGTTTCTCTCTAAAGGTTCAGATGTATGAGCTGGAGAGCCACAAGATTGAAACATGGAGAGGTGACTCATTTCGAAGTAAATAACTAACACAAAACAGCGGAATTATCTCTTAAAAACATCTCTGTGAATTTCCACTCAAGCTCTCTCCCTGCTTCTGTTTAGATGTCTACTTGCAGTCTTCAAATCACTTCCTTATTAGTATCTCTCCAGCGGCGAGGTGAGCAAACACAGATCTCCGTTTTAATCTGTGATAGTATCAACCCATCTATCCTGCAGAGCAATAAACTCCTCTTTTGTATCTAACTTTATTTCTGTTCCAGCCTCTTTGATGCCATTTATTCCTTATTAAAATATAAGATCCACCGGCTGCCGGTCATTGATCCTGAATCCGGGAATGTCCTGCACATCCTGACCCACAAACGGATCCTCAAATTCCTTCACATATTTGTGAGAAAGATTAAACTCTAATGCATGTGGTTCTGCTTTTCTATTGTACAGTTGGATGTTGATGTTTGATATATATAAAAAAAATGTTTCATCAGGGAGAAAAAGTTCCCAAACCTGCGTTTGTTGGGAAGCAGATCCAGGAGCTGGGGATAGGAACGTTCAGGAACATTGCAACAGTTCAGCAGACAGCAACACTTTACGATGCCCTCTCTACTTTTGTGGAGAGACGAGTGTCTGCGCTTCCAGTGGTGGATGAACAAGGTATGATCTGAAAAAATACATTATCAATATCTTACTCCTTATACACTTTCAGACAATTTTCCAACAGATGTTCTAAAGACAGAATTCAGTTTTCCCAATGTCCCCTTTCCTTTGAGGCTTTATTTAAAGGCCTGTATCAAAAAGCTTCAACTCAAACTCTGGTTTAATGGCATCCATCTCTCTCTGTCCTCAGGCAAAGTGGTGTCCCTCTACTCAAGATTTGATGTCATTGTGAGTCCTGCAGACAAACAAGATTTCACTGAAGAAATTAACCTTTTTGGTGTCGCTCTGACTCAGCTGTGTTTTTTTCCTGCTTTATGTCAGAATCTTGCCGCCCAAAAGTCGTACAACAATCTGGACATGACGATGCAGGAGGCTGTCCGCAGGCGCACGTGTTTTACTGAGGGAGTGATTAAGTGTTATCCTGATGAAACTTTGGAAACCATCATCGATCGAATCGTCCGAGCAGAGGTGGATTTTTTATTTTTATTTCAGAGAATGCTGTGACTTCTCTCTCGCTCCTCCACTGACGGTTTCTTCTTGGTCGCAGGTCCACCGGCTGGTCCTGGTGGACAGGGCTGACGTGGTGAAGGGCATCATCTCTCTCTCTGACCTGCTGCAGGCCATGGTCTTAACCCCCGCAGGTATTGATGCCCTTTTGTCCTAGCACCAGGGGGGCAGAGCGTCTCATTCCCCGCTTTACTCCTGTGTAGGCTCGAGCCCTGGGCAGTGTAACTAGCCAGGTAGGCTCTGGAGCCAGACTAATCCCCCCTCCCAATCACAAAACCCCACAAAAGTCACTTTTCTGTTAGATCTTCCATATTTCACATCACCAATTAATGCAAATAACCAAACCCTTCACGACCTCACAGACATGCATGTGCGATAATTCACATGACAAAAGCTTCTTGACTGACTGCTCTGAGTGTATCTACGACTAAAACTTAAAGAAAGGTATCAGGACTCAAATTTTTTACTTTAAATTTCATAGTTTGACCTAAATAATTAATCATGTTGCTTTCTTAGCATGTATTTCAGATTTTTTATGATTTAATGTGAAAATTAATTTCCTTTTAATCTTACTTTTTGGGCTTTTACTTTCATAATGTGGCATTTTTTTCCTCATGTGTACACTTTTTATCCTGTATTGGCCAATTTTAGCTAATTACTTTTATTATGATAATCAGCTGATGACACTTACAGCACTTTAATTATTTATTGATTTGACATTTTTCCCCATTTATCAACGTCTTATCTCATGATTTGACTTGTATTTAGTGAGTGACTTTTGATTTGGTATTTGGTATCATATATTTTCCAGTATTATAATTTGACTTTTTTTTTCTTGTATTTTTTCACTTTTAGTCTTATTATGTCATGTTTTACACAAATAATTGTGATTTTTAATCTCATAGTCTGCCTTTGAGTGTCACCACTGACACCTATTTTTGACTTTGAATAATTTTTTAACCTTTTTTTGCAAATATTAGGAAGTTGCATTTGGTCCTTTTGAAAATGAAAAAAATTGATATTAATTGATGGTAATTTTTCTCTTTCAGAAATCAATCTGTGACTAAAATGTGAGATAAAAAGAGGACTTATTCCCCGGCTGTGCAGCTGTTTACATGGTCTTCTGTGATAAACTGTATGTGCTGTGTTCCTGTTACAATAATGGACAGTGAGCTGATTGTCAAACTGCCCATTTTGGCCCCTTTTGATCAAATTGATCAACATTTGTTTACTCACCATCACTGTGTATTTGTGTATTAAACATTTGTATCAAAACGTGTTGATGTGTGGGAATTTTAGAGTTTATTTGTGAGTGAAAAACAGGAATGTGGCTGTAGTTTGATTAAATATTAGAGTTTTAAATGATATGGGTGAAAATGTTTAATGTATAATAGGAATATACTCAGTCTGGACGGCTGCTTTACTGTAGAAATAGTGTTACGCAGCAGGTAAAATAACATGAAGCAATCTCTTTTACTATAACATCGTAGGCTGGGATTTAAACCTATTCTCGACAGTAAACAAGGAAACACGTGACTTTTTTTTTTCCTCAGCCGTGACGGGCCTTGTGATCCGTCCGCCCATCTGTGTCATTGGTGCGTCAAGTCAGACAAAATAAGAACTAAGAAACCCGGAAACCCACTCTTCCCTTGACATAAATTATCAGACAGACCAAATCAAAAACCCACTTATTTATTGAATCGCTAAAAGTGTGATTTAAACCTTTTAACTTGGCGATTTAATATTTTTAATTATCAAAAACTAAAAAAATCAATTAATCAAACAGTATTTCTATCACACTCGACATACAAAACAATCAAAAACAGTGGTTCAGGTAGAAGTTTATCAACTAAACAATAAGAGAGATGATAAAATTCTTCAAATTGCTAACAAGAAAGAAAGTCCGAGTAAATTAAATTAAAATGTTAAAAATAAAATTTTCAATAATGTTGAAACCCCAATAATAAAGTTAAGGTGAAAAACAATCATCCTAAAACAGTGGTTTTCAACCCAATAGTGGGTCACGGACACGTTCTGGATGGGTCACTAACAGTCGGTCAAAAATGTAAATATTTAACGCGATATTTATTAGATATTTGATTTTTTTTTTGCACACGGAACTTCAGTAGTTGTCGTCCTCATGATGTCCCCTTCATGTGCTTTGAAATGCACTTAACTCAATAAATTTATGGATTTATGTTGAAGATTAGAGTGTTTAAAGGTCTTTTATGTGCAAATTAAATTTTCTTGGTTTGAATTCTATAAAAGTGGGTCGCGACTTAAGGACCATGGGAAAATGTGGGTGCCAGAGTGAGACCAGTTGAGAACCGCTGTCCTAAAATGTTATAATTTATGCTATCACAATATATTTCTTTTAAAAAGTTTCCAAAAAACGTGTTTTTCCAGTGTGTTAAGATACACTTCTTTATTCTGGAAACCGAATTTATTCTAGTTTTTATTGACGTTTACATTTTTCGCGTAACCAGCGGTCGTGACGGCAGCCTATTTTATTTTGAAAGTCACAACCGGAAGCTGTATTTATCGATGCCCGTCTCGCTTGACGCTTTTCTTTCCATATACCCCGTGATAGCCAAAACAACATAACAAAGTGGGGGAAACATGGCGAGCGGAGAGGAGGCCAGAAGACGCCCCTCGGTTACCTCCTCTTCGGTCGGGCTAGAGTCTCTATTCCCCGCGGGGACTTCGGAGCAGGTCTGCGGGGACGTAAACCCGGAGCTCGTCCGCCTGCGGGAGCGTCTCCAGGGCTGGCTATCTGAGTATGAGCTGCTGCTGCTGTGGGTGCAGAGGCTGCTGGTGTGGGAGAGGCCGCTCTACAGCATCTCTGTCGCTCTGACACTCAACACATTATTCTGGTAACCAATCATTTCCTCCTTTAATCGCCTTTTCTGGCAGCTCCGTAACGATTAATTCATATTATTAGCTAACTGGATAACATGCGCGAGGAGATTGCGCGTGAATGTCAAGATAAGTTAGCTAATCCCACGTCTTTAGCTGAAAGCTAACGACGCTTACAGCACTTCAACCTTAATTTTCAGCTCGGAAAATAAGACGCCCGGCACAAGCACAGTCCGGAAAATATCTAAACCCTTTGTAAAACTTGCAACCTTTGTTATTTTGAGTTGTTAGACTCGCTGTTCGTCGTTCGAGTTAATTCTATTATAGACTCGTGTCATGCTTCTTAGCAGCCCAGGCCTTATAAACCTGCAGTAACTATCCGAGGTGCAATGTAAATGACAGACTTGTATGTGTGTGGATTTAATACAAGCTGAATGGTAACTTGAATCTTGTTTTGGGATGTCCGTACCAGCTTTGTCATCCCAAATGAGCAGCTGCAAATATAGATTTGATATTTAAATATGCCCTGCACTATGTTATGAGCATGTGTTAACTGAAATAACTAAAGAAATGAAATAGAAAAGGGGGGCAGGAAGCAGGATAGTAAGTATAAATGAGGGTATTAATAATGATAATAAAATGATAATGATGGTAATATTAATGATAGAATGGAAAAATGAGCAGGAAAAACATTAAAAGAAAAGATTACAAGTAAAACAAAGGCTAAAAGGATAGTAAGTCGAAACAAGATAGCGGTAAAAGAGATAAAAGACAAAAGACGGCATCACATAAAAGCAAGTCTGTAAAAGTGAGTTTTCAATTTCGACTTAAAAGAAGTGACTGTCTCTGCTGTGCACCGTATCTCCTCTAGCAGGTCGTTCCAGAGTGGAGGAGCTCTGATGGAGAAAGATCTATCTCCTTTAGTTTTGAGCCTCAACTTTGGAACGACCAGGAGACCTTCGCCAGATAGATATAAATCTAATTGTAAAAACCTGAATTCTTTGTATAGGTATGGGCTGATTGCCTTAATCATGAATTCAGCAACCAAAGTTCATTGTTTTGTTCAAGCCTTTTCCCTTGTTGCTTTTGTAAATATTTAAATATTCAATAAAACCCACCTCTACTGCTACCATCTGGAGTCATAATCAGATTTGTATTCCATTTATTGACGTGAGTTTTGCGTTGTCAAGGTTAGGAATTTTCCACGCCGCTTTGCCATGCCGTAACAGTAACCCACATGTTTCCACAGGCTCCTGTCATCCACCTCTCTGCGGCCCCTCTTCCTGCTGAGCGTCTCCCTCATGGGGCTCATGCTCCTGGAGAGGTGGAAGCCCAAGTTGCCCATCATTACCGGTAAGCTCAACCTTTTTCTTTGTGTGTGTGATTTGAATGTGGTCCTCGGACTTTGTCACTCATTGCCCAAACAAATGTTCACTGTTGCCAGGGAATTAAAATCTTTATTTGTGGAACAGAGGAGCTTTGCTGGTTACAAGTGTGTTAATGTTTACACTGAGTGGGCCTATCTGCATTAGGGAAATTCTGGCATTTTTAAAACCTGGATCCCATTTCGATACCCTCGCTGGTCCAAATGTTTAATAAGTATGAAGATTTTTGGAATTCCTGCAGCTTTCTGCCGCAGCTCGACGGGCTTTAACAGGCGCAACATAATCTCATGGGGCAAATTCTACAGGTCACAGTACATCCACATACAGGGGGTTGTTTTTACCGCTTACAGACTCATATGGAATAAAAGCATTGCAGAAATACAGCTTCTTTCTTCTCTTGCTCATGTAAATTGCTCCTGTCAGACGAGTCCTTTCAGAGCTGCCAGACTCCTGTTACAAAAACAGTAATTTTACCTCCCAGGAACCAGAAGTTGTTGTCAAACTGCTGCTGCTGCTGCCTGGACTGGTTCGTTTGCCAGTGTTTTTGTGTTGTAGAGGATCTAAGTTTACATGGATTAAAAAGGGTAAATCTCACAATAACACAAACTTGTCGTGGGGCGCTGCCATGGACCAATAATCCTGTATCCTGTAAAAAAACAAAAAAAAAAAAAAACTCAACTTTATTTGTACAGCACTTTAAAACAACCACAGCTGAACAAAGTGCTGTACATAAATAGACAAAACAACGCAGACGTAAAAAACAATTCAAACAATGGATAAAATAAAATCAGAATTCAAAAGTAAAATATAGTTTCAATGTTTTTAAAAACTAATTAGAAACAAATAACTAAAAACAAACCATAAAACAGTAAAACAGGAGCCGAGTCTCATGCAGGGTAAAAGCCAATGAATAAAAATGGGTTTCAAGAGGAGTTTTAAAAAAACAAAAGACAGTTTCTTTGAAAGGAGTTTGAAATGAAAGAGTTTGTGTCAAAAGTAACCTTGAACAACAATCTGGGTCTGAAAAAAGCACTTTATGTTCTTTAATAAAGTAGACTTCCCCTGTGTTGTTTTTTTGCCTCTGGTTGCGGCCATAAAAAAAAACGAAAAATATTTGTTTCATTAAAATTTTACCATGAGGAACTTTTGAACTTCTACTTATCTACTTGAAAGACGTATGAAAGAAAAACAGAATATATCTGGGAATCATGTGTTGGTCAGTTATTCCCTGCACATTACAATTGAACATAAACATAGTTATTTCAGCTGGTAATATGTGATAGGTGGATTTTTGTATTAATTGATAAAAAAGACAAATACATTGGGTTATGTCAGGGGCAGTATTTACGTGTGTCATTCTCTACATCAGTGGTTCTCAAGTCCAGTCCTCGAGGCCCACTGTCCTGCATGTTTTGGGTGTTTCCCTGCTCCAACACACCTGATTCAAATGATCAGCTCGTTAGCAAGCTCTGGAATGGATTACTAACGAGCTGATCATTTGAATCAGGTGTGTTGGAGCAGGGAAACATCCAAAACATGCAGGACAGTGGGCCTCGACGACTGGACTTGAGAACTACTGCTCTACATAATAGCAGTATTTATACCAAACACTCCCCAGAGACTGATTTAGTTTTAATGTGCCACTATTTAGATTGGGGAAAATATGAATTTTTCATAAAGAAAAGTGATGCTGGTTTTGTGGAGGCCGAGACCACGCCGATTATGTCGTGCAAGTGTTTTTCCTTAGGGTGGGAGCAGGAAGCAGGAAGACACTGTAGCAGAGCAGCCCGACTTTTGTACAAACTAGCATGTGGTTTAAGAAATAACACACTTATTCAGGACTTTAATCACACCAGGATTAATGTTGCAGTTCTCCTTGAAGATTAAAAAGGTTTGAAAAGTACTTTAATTCTCCTTTTAAGACCCATTTTAAAGTTTTCAGCCTGCACTTGTACCACTCAGGTAAACAGTCATAAAACTCTTGGGGTTGTTTATTTGTTGTAAAACATGTGATAAAGACACTGTATCATATAATCTTGAAAAACCGTTCATTAAACGTGTTTACCGAAACATGTTTTTATTCTAATCTGCTGCTAATTGTGTGTTTCCCTCCTGTGCAGTCCAACATGCTGAGGCTCTCCCTGAACAAAGGTGCGTACTGTTTACATCACACACAAATTACTTGTATTACAGTTTTCTGCTCCACTTCTTAATATCATGTTGTAATTCAAAATAGGATCATCTGTTTAACAGGGTGTAATTGTTTGCCTTAATGTTGATGAAATAGTCCTCACATGTTACACCATATCATCAGAGCTAATGCCAGTCGAGTTTGTGTGTCATTACACGATCTTGAAATCCCACTCTACCTCTCCGCAGATGATTGAAGTGCAGCCTGAAGCGCTTTAAGTACAGATTGGAGGGTTTATTTTGTCACATTTTGTCTCTGCCTGTGTTCTTGCGCACGTGCAGAGAAACCATGGGCGAGGAGCAGCGTCTGCTCAGTGTTCCTGAGCTCAGTCACCACCTGGCCGAGAGTTACCTGACCTGCTGTCTGTACCTGCAGGAGATGCTGCAGTATAAGAGGCAGAACCACGGCAAGGTAGGACAGACGCCGGAATCAGATATGACGTCTTATATTCAAGAAACGTCCACAAAGTTTGAGTTTGTGGTTAAACAGCTGAATGGTTGTTCTGAGAAAACAAATACACTCATATGAGAACAAACCAAACAAACACATTTAACTGTAGTATGTGGCTATAATAAAATACTCCTAATGACAGTCAATAATTGCATATTAAGCATATGGCCACTATCCCATGAAAAGGAATTACTACCCTGAAGATGATCAGTTGGAGTGTTGTTCTTGTGGTCCCCTCTAAAGATAAACTAACATTATCAATTGCTGTGGAAATGTTTACATTGTTGTGATATGTGTATAATATAAACATTTGTATCTTTGACACATTTTTGCACATTAAAATTCCTACTTTAGCATCATCCAGGAAGTATCCGTGTCAGATTACACACATGCAGTGCGCTGCAAAGATTGTAAATGCAGAGACAGAAGTCTGACGGTTTCAGAAAAGACTGTCACACTCGCTGCAGTGCTTACTGATTCGTATCATTTCAAACAAAGTAAAAATGTTTGGTAACACATTACTTGACACCTATCTCTGTAATGCATTATAAATATATGTATAATGCATTATAATCATGTTATAGCACTGTATAAGTGTAGTTATAAACACTCATAAATGATCATAATGCTTTATAGCAGTGGTTCTCAAGTCCAGTCCTCAAGCCCCCCCTGTCCTGCATGTTTTGGATGTTTCCCTGCTCCAACACACCTGATTCAAATGATCAGCTCGTTAGTAAGCCATTCCAGAGCTTGATAACGAGCTGATCATTTGAATCAGGTGTGGACTGGACTTGAGAACCACTGCTATAACCCATTATAAATATATTTAAAATGCGTTATAGAGATAGGCGTCAAAGAAAATGTCATCTAATGTGTTATTTTTTTTTTATTTTTTTTTATCTTGAGATAGTGTTTAAATGTTTATTTCTGTCAAACATGAACCATGCAGAATAAAACTGTGATTTCAGTGAGAGGAGATAAAACTCGTCTATGACTGCAGATTCGGCCTGCAATAGAACTAAATGCTTCTGTAGACATTAGAGTTCTTACTTTTGCTATATCACCCACCCTCTCCTGTACCTCCAGTTTCTTTCTGTTTGAGGTTTTAGAAGGTAACCTAAATTCAGTACTGAACAAACAAGCTTATCAAGGTCAAAGCTGAGCTGGAGTTCTACTGGAAACTCTTGTGCAACGCAAGTCAAGATTACAGAATCTGTTCATGGAGTTTGGTCTCTCTGAAGGCAGCAATAAAGCACCCAATTCTCAAGGATAATACACTGAAATCAAGTTATTTTCTCTCCTGATGCTTTGATATCACTGTCGGGCAGTTTTAACAACAACCCGAGTTTGATCAAGAGCACAGAACGAGTAAAAAATAGATCCTAGGTTTAAAAACAAACATTAGAGCTCCTTTCATGCAGCAGAGTGCAAAGCAGATACACGCAAACACTGGCTATAAAAGCCAACATCGCAAACAATATGTCTGAATGAAGAATAATAGATGCTTGTTTACTCGACCAGCTGATACAATCTGCAGAGGACAAAGTAAACCGTCTGTCCTCTGCAGCTGCTGCAGCTCTTCTCTCACACACCTGCACAGACGACACCTTTTCACTTCCTCTTATCCCGGTTTTATCGCCTAAAACCTCTTATTTCTGCTTCTTCCTCCCAGTTCTGTGTGATGATGTGCAGCGGCTGTTTTGTTCTCGCCGTGGTGGGACACTATGTACCGGGAATCATGATCTCCTATATCATAGGTGAGTCACCTGTGGCCTAATTTACATGAACACAACGTTGAGCAGCTGTGGAGTAGTGTGCATGTCATGACAAACAGAGGGTGTGTCATACGAGGTAAGAATAGCAGTCAGAGCAGTAATTGTATTTTTTGCGGTTTCGCGTTCTTGGTTGATGAATTTACTTAACATGTCAGTGCCGGTAAATGTCTGATTTGCTGACAAATTACATTTCATTACATTTAGAGCGTTTCCTCTTTGAGTTTTATATACGATTATTGATTCTTCTTTGTGTCTGTTTAGCGCTGAGTGTCCTGCTGTGGCCTCTTGTGGTGTATCATGAACTGATCCAGCGGATGTACACGGGTCTGGAGCCGATCCTGATGAAACTGGACTACAGCATGAAAGGAGATACTGAACACCGCAAGCACGATAAGAGGAGTGAGTGCTCCTGTGACGGATTTAAGACTAAGGATTGTGGCGTAACAAGCGCACAAGCATCGAGTTTTACCTTTCAGTCTGTTGTTTAGTTAAAAAAGAGAAAGATCGTCCTTTTATTCTCATTATTTGACACCCACCTCACCTTCGAAGTTTATGAACCTAGCACTGATCCTCATACTGTTGCATAATGTAAAGCTTTGGCATAAAAAGTGAAGTGTTCTCTCTGTCAGTTAGCTCTCCGGGGCATTTTTTACCGTTGCGACTTTGATTAATCCTTCACACGCATGTTCTGCTCCGAGGTGTCTGTTTTTTTCAAGTGTGTTTTTGTGTGATTGATCGAACAGAGGTGAAGAAGGAGCTGGAGGAGGGGGACGAGCCCAGAGCTGAAACGGAGAGCGAGAGCGAGGAGGAGCTGTCCTGTTTCGCCCCGACGGTACGGACACGAACCCAAATATTTAACCCTAAAACAAAGACGCTTTAGTCTGTGTGAAGTGAGGCTGATTCTGCTCTGATTATTGAGCTGGAAAACTGACTTTGAAGCTCAATTTGAGGAAGTTTGCCATGCGGCGTACAGAGGGACATGAGCCTGTTTTAGTCCAATCTGCTGCTTTTGCCTGGATTCGAAATTTTGATCCGTCACAACAGCTACCTTAAATTCAGAGCTTTTTTCTTCATCGTTCCTGCAGACAGCAGTTAATCCACCAGGCCGCTTGATCCACAAGAGTCAGACATAACATTATGACCACCTTTACAATCTAACACAACAGCTCTATGTTTGTAAAACTACATTTTCAGTTTGGGTCGAAAAATCAATGATTCAACCTTATCATCATACCCCACACCTTTTGCAGTCTGAGGTACGAAATCAGAACCTAGGTCCATTTTCAAGCCCAAAATACAATACAGTACAAGACAAGACAATACAAGACAAGACAAGACAATACAATGCAATACAAGAGCAATCATAAAACCATAAGAGTAAAATACATACACAAGGGCAAAATGTAAACAAAAATCAGGGAGGTAACTTTCATTCTTTAAAGCTTGTATGAGGAACTTTCAAGCTGTAGTCTTTGCTTATCTTGTCCCCTCCAATTCCAAGATGTATCCTCTGACAAAAACATCTGATCTGTCTGACTTTTGTCAGTCAAATATATAAATTTATTGTGAATATTTAACACGGGAACCATAAAAATAAAGATTCATCTCTTATACTGATCTCAGGCACTCAGATCATGACATAGCAATCCGCAGTCCTGTTCCTGAAGCTCTCGTTTGCGTTTGCATTTCATAAATAGTTAATTGTTATCATGCGTATGTCATTGGCTACAGTAAAGCCTTATTAAGGATGTTGGTTTTTTTCAGTGTTGCTGTTTCAGTGTTCGTTTCCATCTATGGTCGACCTGGTCCATCTGTTTCTGAGTTTTGTCGTGTATATTAGATATACCATGAGGGTAAAGTGTCTATAGAGGACCATCTGTTTCAATTTATCACACAGTGGAGCACATGGTGTCACACAACTTAAAGCTCAACAAGGAATAGAAAGGAAAGATTCATGTCTTTGCTTCGAGCAGCACATTTTTTATCTCTCTGACGTTAAAGACGATAAAGTGAATTCAATTTCCTAGAAAAGCTAATGTACATAATTTTCCAGCTGTGAATAATCATAGCGTGAAAACTTCCATGTGGAGCAGGATTTGTGTAGAGCGTAACTCAGCCTCAGGTCTGTAAATGTGAGGATGAACTAGCTCAGTGGTTCTGACACCTGATTCAAATGATCAGCTCGTTATCAAGCTCTGGAATGGCTTACTAACGAGCTAATCATTTGAATCTGGTGTGTTGGAGCAGGGAAACATCCAAAACATGCAGGACAGTGGACTTGAGAACCAGTGTACTAGCTTATTATTTTGTGACTGAAAAGGGTTCAAGTCTCTGCAGGGTAGTGAGGTAAAGGCCTTTAGAAAAATACGTCAAGAACGACCGCATTCCTCACAAGTTACTGTAGGACAAAAAACACAACCTGACAACAATGATTTAAAGTTAGCTCTTCTTTTAGTGGGTTGAAAATGTCCACGCTGTGATTTGAAGGACCAACTCTGCCTAAAAAAAAAAAGTCCTGCTGGAGTTTAACTTTGTGGTTTTATCGTTCAGGTGGATGTGAAGACCACAGCTCTGGCCATGGCGATCACAGACTCAGAGCTGTCCGATGAAGAGGCGTCGATCTTGGAGAGCGGAGGGTTCTCGGTGTCAAGAGCGACCACTCCTCAACTCACCGACGTCTCTGAAGGTAAATCTCTCAGTTCAGGATTACATATAAGTTTCTTAATGCTTAAAGTATCAATTGCACAACACTTGAACATTTTGGGAGTGAGGAGACCAGATTGCTGATGAAACTAAAAAACGATTTTAGTCCTGTTTACATCCTGTTTACACAAAAAATATTTCAGACTCTCTCCTAATTGATTTTTTTTACCACGTGACGATGCCACTGTGGTGTGTTTCATGTCCTCTTTAAAGGTTGAAACTGAGGGATCTATTTCTCTTCTTTGATTTCTGTCTTTTCTTTGAGTTAGATCTGGATCAGCAGAGTCTACACAGCGACCCTGAGGAGTCCTACCTGCGGGATCTCCCCGAGTTCCCCTCAGTCGAGGAGTTCCCGTCCATGGAGCACAACCTGCTGCACTTTCCTCTGCGCGGCCCCGGTCAGGCTGACGGAGCCCATGCCGGAGCTCCACCAGAGGGGGAACCCTTGAGCCCCGCCAGCCTCCTCATCCAGCACCTCGCGTCTCCTCTACATTTTGTGAACACACACTTCAACGGACACGGGCGACCACCGGGGGGCGAGGAGGGCGTGTCGCCTGTGGCGGGCGCGGCGGGGACTGAAGCTGTGAGCCAGGGCGGGGCGGAGAAGGAGGCAGCAGTTACCCAGGATGCACAGCTGTCTTTGGAGGCTTTGAGCGAGGAGATAGTGAGCACGGCCATCTCCACCGTGGTGCAGAACACTCTGTCGGCCCTGCTGCGCTCTTCAGAGGCCAGCGAGGAGCCGTCCATCGCTGAGTTCCTCCCTACTGAAACACCACCCAGCGCTTTGGAGACCTCCACCCCGCCCGCCGATACCCCCGCTCACACTACAGTTACTACATTAGGGCCGCTGGAGGCTGAAGAGAACCCGGATGAGGCGACGGGAGGCGAGGAGATCCCCGACGACACACTGGTTCCCACTGAGGACGAGGACTTTGAGCTTCTGGACCAAAGTGAACTGGAGCATTTGGATGAGGGGCTGGACCTCGGCTCTGACAGACATGTGGTGGGAGGAGCTTCAGAGACACCTCCATCCTCTCAGCATCAACCACAGTCATAGCTTCCCGTCTCCTCCTCCTCCTCCTCCTCCTTTCTGCCCCCACCTCCTCTTGTTTTCGTTGTCATTTGTATGTTAGAGTTACATTATATTCATAAATACTATATACAAACATTTATCAAAGAGTTTGGAGTTTAACACTGTTTGTTGGTCAAGATGGTTCTCTGCTTTGACATGTGACTAAGTTCTGTTTGCTGTTTCTCGTCCAGGATCATCAGCAGGACACAGCTTTGGTTAACAGGAATCCCCCATAATAATGCAGTAACAGGAGCGGTTACCGTGGCGTTATCCCGCCTCGTCTCTCAAAGTATCACGTTTAGTGAGAGCAGGTTGAAGTTCAAGTTCATTCACACTTCTCGAGACGTCATTATTGTCATGTGTGGCAAAGCGTTTAATAACAGGTTCTTCTTGATCATCCTGCATTGAGATGCTCTGGATACATTTCTCATGAGTGTTCTTCTCACGTCACAATAATGATGCCTTTTATTTTCTACGTTGGCGAAGAGAGTTCGAGGGGATTTTGGTATTTTTCACCTGGGCTTGATTTTTACAAAGTTTGAGATCTAAATTATAAGCGGATTTACTATTCGGTAATGGAATTTGTGAGGTTGTGAAACATGATATCACAAACAGTCCTAATATGTGACGATGGCGACTGCTAAGATACTTTTTTCCTTTAATTAAAATCCTTTATTTTTGCCCTGAAACAGCTACAACTACAAAAGCAGTCATTATTCCTCGATGAATATGGGGATCATGTTTGTGTTTTTCAAGGTAGACACTGTTTGCAACTCCCATGCAACTCTTTTCAATAGATTTTCTTTGATGTAGCTGACATACGCACCAAAACCTGCAAAAAGTAGAGCCCTGGCTTTAAAATACTCAAAATCCTCTGGGGTCAATCCACCCTGTTTTTGTTCCGAAGCAGAAGTTTATATAGATGTTGTTATGAAGAGTTAAACTGTTGGGATTATATAACTAGTAATATATGTTATAAGTTATTTAATTTAAAGTTCAGTCAGTGAAACTATATTTGAGCTGAGGGGAGTTAAAAAGCAAAATTAATCCATTTAGTTTCCCATTATGACTGTATGCTAATTGTTTTAATTATGGATGTGCAGGTTTGACAGTAGAAGTATCCTCCATGGTATCCAAAGTCTAGAGTCACAGTTCAGGACAGAAGCGTTGGTGGTCTTTCACTTGTTGCCTGAAAACGGAAACTTGACATTGTTGGATGTCGACAAGTCGTAGATCTTTACCCGGAAAACAATTTCAGAGGCGACTTTGATGCGGCAGGATAGAAAGTTCCTCCCTTTGATGCTTTGTTTTTTTTTTTCTGATTTGTGGATAGAATTTCCTTTCATTCAACCTTAACTCCAAAAGAGTTCAGATGTTGTGTAAAATGTTCGTAAACAGATTATAATTCATTTAAACCCCATATTTAGTTGAAAACGGTGCAAAGACAATGTATCAAATTTGATGCTTTAGAAATGAGAATGAGAAAACACTGAAAAAGTTGTTTAATGCTCAAAAAAAGTTACAGCAAAAACATCTTCCAACGCATTTGGTTAATTTGCTAAAAAAAAAAAAAAAACATCTTTTGCATCACCGAGTTAAAAACAGACATGACTCTGCAGTGTAAGTTCACGCATATGTTCGATATGAAAAATTACACTCGTTTTTTGCAGTTTTTTTGCCCCTGTCCAAAATCTGACGAGCGTTTACATTTTTTATAAAGCATTCAACATTTTTTTACTTTGTCTTTGCACGATTTTTTAATTAAAATAGAGTTTGACAGATTTTCAAACCATCAAATCTGCCCTTATAAACATTGTATACTGCGTCCTGACTCTTTAGGTATCAGGGTTGTACACTCATACCAAATTAAATGGATTATTAGGCAGCAGATTTGTTGGAAAACAGGCTTGTTGTGAGACATTACCATCCATTTGTAAATGTACAGTCACCACCGGGACGTGTAAATTTACAGAGTAACCTCATTTGTGCCACGACAAGTCCACGCATGTTACGCATCACGCATGTATCTGCCATGATCAATATTTGAGGTCAGTTTTCAAGAGAGTTACTTTAACTGGAGCAGATTTTTCTTCTCTTTTCGGGTGGTTTCCTGCAGGTGATTAGTCTCAAACTTCTGTCATGACTAAATGAAAACTGTACTCGACTGTAACGCGGCCATTTTTTGCTTCTTTTCAAACCACTCAGCATCCAGATCTCAGGGGTGGGTTGTACAAATTTGAACATAGCATTGCAGAATCTGTTTCCCCCCGACTTGTCGTAGTGCTTTGTATTTGTACTAACCTTTCCTTTATTTTTCAGTCAGTTCCTCCTTGTGTATAGTGTAGAAATGCAAAAAAAAGAGAAACATGTATATTCTGCATGTAAAAAACGGCACTCTGTTCAAGCTCTCCTTGTCGACTGACAAAGCTCTGCACAATTTGTGAGAAAATCTGTTTGAATGTTTCCGGTTTCAAAAGCCCATGACATTCAGTTTGTGTAATATTCCAGAACCGAGCAGGAGAGGACTCGTTCTCTGAAGTGTCCTCTGTTTGAAAAGACTGTCAAAGAAACAGCTGACAGGTGATGATGACATCTGAAGGATATTAACAAACTAGTCTGTGTCTGGTAGTTGTGTGATATACGCTTACAAATATTGCTTCTTGAACTATATAAAAAAAAGGCACTTACCGAACTGTACAATTTTAAAAAAGGAATATATTTTCTAATTTCTCCTTTTTCCATAAAGTACTCAGTTTGATCTTTTACATCTACAGAACTATTACAAAGTTTGGATGAGTTCTCAAAGCAGGAAAACGATTCAATGTCATTAAACTGGTAAATAAAACTGCAACTCCACTTGTGAAAGTAAGAGAATAAAAGAACAAACTGAAACAAACTCCACATTTATCTGCATTTTCTTTTCAACCAGATTTAACTTAATTTATTTGAGTCTGTTTTGTTGATATGAAATGATCTTTTGCACTTTCTTCCTTTTAGTTGTCTTTCTTTTCCGCTCCCAGATCTTTTTCCTAAGAGACAAAAACAACTCGGTAAGTACCTGACGGTGTCAAACAGCAAAGAAGCAAAAAACATCAGACACTTGACATACCTGCGTGAGTTCACTCGCAAAAATCTGAAGTTTCTTCTTTAACTCGTCTCCGACAGTGACGTCGAACAACATGGACCATTTACCGTCTCTGAATGTGACTGGAACTGAGAGGACGATGCCTTCAGGGAGACCATAGAAGCCTGAAGGAAAGCAAAGAAAATCAAATATCAACACAAGTCAGGTGAATAAAATTAAGTAAAGTAAACCTGTTTTTCCACATGATGCACATTTTTAAAACTTACTTCTATATAAGATTAAAGGTTTTTGAAAGTGATGGCACAAAAAAATGTACAATCTTAATTTTTGCTATCTTAAGGTCTTGAATGTGCAAAAATAAAAATTAAATTCACCAGAAAAATAGTCTTAAATTTATTAGAGCAATGTTAATAAAGGTTTTATAAATAGCTACAAAAGCACTCAGAGAGCGCAGACCTCCGCCAAGCAGCTCATGTCCCCCTTAAACGAGAAATGCCCTGACCAGGATTCAAACCCAGGACCTTCTGGTTGTGAGGCGACAGTGCTAACCACTACACCACTGTGCCACCCATTGGTTATCTTTCAGCATTGCAAATTCCAACGACACCCTTATTTTTGTGTGTTCTGGATCACAGTATCCAGAATTTTGTCTGGATCACCACCAAAATTTAATGGGATGATGTGGTGCTTCTAGCTTCGTTGAGCAGTGACCTTAAGCTCTTGCTGGGGCGGTTCGCGGCCAAATGTGAAGCGGCTGGGATGCGATTCAGCACCTCCAAGTCCGAGGCCATGGTCCTCAGTTGGAAAAAGGTAGATTGCCTTCTCCAGGTCGGAGGGGCGGTCCTGCCTCAAGTGGAGGAGTTCAAGTATCTCGGGATCTTGTTCACGAGTGGGGGTAGGACGGAGCGGGAGATTGGCAGGCGGATCGGAGCGGCGTCAGCAGTGATGCGGACGCTTAACCGATCAGTCGTGGTGAAGAAAGAGCTGAGCCATAGGGCGAAACTCTTGATTTACCGGTCGATCTACGTGCCGATCCTCACCTATGGCTATGAACTTTGGGTAATGACCGAAAGAACAAGATTGAGGATACAAGCGTCCGAAATGGGTTTCCTTCGCAGGGTGGCCAGACTCAGCCTTAGAGATAGGGTAAGAAGCTCAGAGTAGAACCGCTGCTCCTCCACGTTGAGAGGAGTCAGCTGAGGTGGCTTGGCATCTGGTTAGGATGCCTTCTGGACACCTCCGGTTAAAGGTGTTCCAGACATGTCCTACCTGGAGGAGACCTCGTGGCCGACCCAAGACCAGGTGGAGGGATTATATCTCTCGCCTGGCCTGGGAGCGCCTGGGAATCCCCCCAGAGGAGCTGGTGGAAGTGGCTGGGGTGAGGGCCGTCTGAGCTTCCCTCCTGAAGCTGCTGCCCCCGTGACCCAGACCCGGATGAAGCAGAAGAAAACGACGACGACATAGTGCTGACCCTGTGGCAGCAGTTCCAGACCTCGATAATACGTTCATAAAAACACTCTTTTCAGTGATGGTCTGGTTTGCTTTTTGTGGGTCAGTTTCTCCTTAGCCAGCCCCCCTGGTGTGAAAGTGCCTGTTAAAGCTCAGCTGTGTTTTTACCCGGACAGAGCACTCCCAAAGAGAAGACCTCATCTGCTCTACAGTTCCCGTTCAGGGCCTTGAGGATAGAGAGGATCCCGTTGGCGTCCCCCATGGCTGCTGCCCGGCAAGTTTTTGAAGCCACAGCTGTTCGATGACGGCGCACCAAGTCCTGCAAGTCTGTTTCCACCCATTTCCTGGAAGAAATAAGGAGATTATTCTCTTTTTCTGGCATATTCCAGGAAGGGATATTTTTGATCAGAGAGGTCGACGCTGCTGGGTCAGCTTATTGTGCAATCAACACTAAAGTCAGAGCAGGGCAGGGTTAAGCAGACGACGTGAGTGTCAAACTTTATCATATTGTGTGATGGGATAATGTCAGGAACAAAATCAGACTGCTAGAGCTGCTTATCTGGTTTTTGAAACAGATGGAGCAGAAGGACTTTACTCCTGAACCAGGACTCTTTAACCACAGCAGCAGGTTATTCAAACACGTGTCAAACACTGAGTAGAAGACATGCAGAGCTTTGAATACTATTGAATTTGTAGAATATTACACAAGGGGCTTTTGCTATCTGGACAAAGAAAATATAAAATAAAAATACTGGGATTAAAAAAGTTGTATATTTAAAGGGGCTTGATGTGAGACTTGAAGTCAAACAACAAAATTATTTGTTGAGATTTAGTGAGTTAGTAGATCTCAGTATGTTGCAGATTATTTATGAAGCTCATAAGAAAATTTTACCAGTCAACATCCAGAGCCGATTTGTTTATTTTTTATTATGTGTTTAGTTGATTAATATCTTATGAAAGAGGAGCAGACTGAGATTTTCAGTAACCCTTTCTTTTATAGTACACTTATTACCAGGTAATTAACAGGTAATTACCTAGTAACAACAGGAGATTAGCTGGTAATTACATGAAATTATCTGGTAATTACATAATAACTACTGGAAGGTTACCTACCTGGTAGCTAGACAGTATTGACTTAGTAGTTATCATGTAACTACCAGATAATTTCATGTTGTTACTAGGTAATTACCTGTTAATTACCTGGTAATAAGTGTACTGATTTTTCTTCTTTCTGCTCCTTTTCATTCACATGTTTCTTGTTTGTGTTGAATGTTTTAAATATTAACTGAATGAAATAAAGTTTGAAAGAAAGGAAATTCTGTTTGGTAGCTGCCAGAGACCGGCAGCATTTAGAGACATTTACATATGCCCTTCTAGGCACTTTAAAATCTAGAATACGTGGTTATCTAAGTAGAGATCTACCAGTAAGGGTCTTCTATCACCAGTACAGGTGTTGATATTTACAGAACTAGTAAGCTGTGGACGATATACAGTGCCAAGCAATATTTGAGCAGGAGTATCTCGACTTAATCTTTATTTAAGGAGATTTAAGGAAATTTACTTTGTCCACCGCCTTGACATTTAAGTATCTCACTAAAAGCACACTGTATTCAATAAAAACAGCTCCAATAAGATGCCATGAATCATACATATAGATATAAGTCTTCTTGGATATTTAAATTGTGTATGTTTTTTATTCCATCAAACCTTTCCTGGAGTATCTTCAGCACTGGTTGTGAGAAGAAAGCTGGTCCTCTGATCGCCCCAGCGTGATTGAAAACTTTTGCCCTCTGCAGATCAATGTAGAAACTACCACTGATGTTCCCCCACACGAGGACATCAGTTACATCTGCAACAAAGGGACAAGAAGAGCCTATAAATCATAACTAAAAAGTGACCGTGCTGAAATACAAACAGGACGATTAAGTCTCCTACCTTTTGACTTTACTTTCAGCTTCTCCGCAATGACCGACCTGGCTTTATTCTCCAGCTGAGTTGCTACGGCGACAAACTGGCTGCTGTCGATGGAGCATGCCTTCTCCAAAAGGAGCGAGCATCTCAAGTTGACGAACGAGTCACCCGACACAATCACCTTCACCTCCTTGTTAGCCCACGTTTCTATGAGCTGCCCATACTCCCTGTACCTGTCTGACATCTCTTTGAACTTCTCACTTTCTGCATCATCGACATCAGATTCACCCAGGAGTAGGATGATTTCCGCGCCTTTAAACGCCTCTTCTAGATCTGTGTGAATTTTCACCTGTAAAAATACAAATATAAATCTTTATTTTGAATCTGATATGGTTAAAAGCACTTGAAGTAAGACTTTACTTGATGAAGCAGAGGGAGCGCCAGGTCTTCTGTTTGCATTTTTAGCTCTTGAAGCTCCTCTCTATCCCCCTCCAGGTCCAGCAGGTGGAGGCAGACTGCAGAAACATGTGGGAACATCTCAGCAGAGAGCAGATTGGGAATCAGGAGGTGGCAGGTCTGGCTGAGGGCGCTGGGGAAGCATGAAAAACAGATAATACTTTAAATATTTACACTATTAAAGATGCAGCTAATAAAGTTGACAATATTTGCAGCATTTCCTTTGTATGAGAAGAATCTGGAATATATGGAAGTTTTACTTTATAATAATTATTGTCTCTTTGGCTTTTTTTGTGCTAACCCACCTGCTGATCCATATGTGAAGAGGTTTGATGAGACTGACACGATGCTGCTCCTCCGCAATAAGGCTCATCTTGGTTTCATGATTCTCTGCAGCAACACTTAACATCATATCTGTAAGCATGTCTGATGTGACCTTGTAGTAGTCCTGCACATGCATTGAGTAAAGAATGCATCAGGTTTGGATATTTAGAGGTATTTATGTTGAAAATGTGTTGACTTCTACAAAACCCAATTCCATTGAAGTTGGGAAATTGTGATAAACGTAAATAAAAACAGAATACAATGATTTGCAAATCCTACACTCAATTGAATACACTACAAAGACAAGATATTACCTGACAGTGCTCCAGGAAGTCAGAGAGGCCCCCTAAAAGCATCCCTTTCCCCCCTTGGTAGACCAGCTCCCTCCAAACCAAAGGGGACTCGTCATGCTTCCAGCAGTTTCTTTTGCAGGTGTCCTCCAGCCATTCCTACAACATATAAGTCACACAAATTTTTTAAAAACAATAATATGTCAAATTAAAGTATCTATACTACTTTAAAATCAAAAACACCACCTTCCATTGATCCGGGAGGACAGTTATCTTATGTACAGTGAAGTTTGGCAGACATTGCTGCAGCTGGTCCGCCAATAACTCCGCTTTAGCATAATGTGGACAGTCAGATTTACCTAAAATTAAAGTAATGTTTCACGTTAAACTGAATTTTAATCAATTTTAATTTGCATTCAGTAAAAAAAAAGGAAAGAGAAACTGACCGGCAATCACAAACTTGGCCATTCTTTGCCTGGCGTTTGTTGCTAGGTAACACGGAGTGTTGCACTCAAATGAGTCCGTGTTAGGGAATAACGTCAACGAAAAATTCTAGGACTTTTGACACAAACAGGGGGACAGTCATTTCAAACAGTCACTTGTTGTTTCTATTAAAATTTATTTACTTTTGTGGTTTTTTTATGTAACTGGGATGTAATAATTGTCATTCTTTGGCGTCGCGAGGTTCTCCTACCGGGTTGACAGGGGAAGCAAATATGAGGGTGGACAGCACTGGAAGGAACGTGTGCTAGTCACGTTAGCCGATACAGACTGTACTTTACATGTTTTTGTGTGTAATGTGACTCTGTGGATATTACTTTTTGTCTTGCGGAATAGTTGAGGAAGTGCTCGGTATTACCTCGAGAGACTCATTTGGATGTTTTTTAAGGTAAAGTCGTAAAGGAAGAGACCGGCCTTAAGCTTGTGTGTGTTAGCTGGCGTTCACTCATGAGGCTGTTGACCTTGCTGCCAATGAAGGAGTATTACCTGTGATATGTGTTGATAACGCACTGTATGCTAACAGGAAGTAAATACAAGTGTTACAGTGTTTTCCAACAGTTATAACTTCCCTGTGTAATCATGAAGTTGTCAAATTAAGGACCTTAGATTGTGTTATTTAAGTTCTATAATGTGGAGGACAGCAGAACTCGTGAGGCTGGGGATCCGTTTCTCCAGTCCCAGGTCTCTGTGCCAACCGTGCAGCATTCTCATGAAAGCACCCCTGAAGGACAGAGTTTTCCCTGTTAAAAAGCTGGCACACAATCTTAGTTTGAAGGGGAGTGCTGTCAGCTCAGTGAGGTTTTACTCCCAGGAAAGGACTGACAGTGAAGAGCATCCCTCCTCTTTGCCTCCTGCTGAGGTACAAGCAGGTGATGATCAAACTTCAAGGAGCCTTCAGACAAAGTATTTCCTGGAGTCCCTGCACCAATGCACCTCCCCGGTAGATGTGTTAGACTTCAGCATTCAGCACGCAGTCACATTCCGACACGTCAGTAGCTGTCTTGTCTGCATGTGGTCCAGCACTAAGAAGATGACAGAGGAGCAGCGGAACTACGAGCTGCAGCTGGCGTTTGAGCATCCAGGGTTTGAGCCGCTGCTGCAAAAGGTCATGAGGAGCGCAGGATATATGCGCAGTCGGGATTTGGGTCTTAGTCTTTTAAGTATGCTCAAATTGGGAGTCCCCCAGCAAAGCCGAGTTATCCAGACCCTCCTTCGATGCTGCCAGGTCAGTGGAAACGTTTTTTTTTTTCTCCAGTGAGCAAACCTGGATTTTTGTTCTCTTGTTTGTTTTCATGTGCTTTATTGTTCCCTAACAGGAGACGCTGAATGACTTTGATGAGAGGGCGCTGTCCGTCTTGGCCACCTGTTTGGAACATCTGAAGGATAGCCCGAATGTTTCTTCGCTGAGGGACGGCGTGAGGTCAGGATTTGGGGACACTGGTTCAGAAAAATCAAACCTTTAAGCTTCAGAAATACTTTGCATTACTTTGTAGATTTCGCTGCAGTTTTTTCAGATTGTCAATCTAAAGTTTGGGGTCTTTTTAAGGTTGGTATTCGAAATCAGACTCCCTGAGATTAAGGATGTGTTTGCTTTCCAAACCATGATGCGTGTTCTGGGGAAGGACGCCCCTCCGGCCTTCAGACGTAAACTAGAGGTTGGTGACCGAATTATGTTCAACATTTATCTCAAAAGACAGAAAAACAAACCATCTAAATATAGAATACTTATGTACCTGTATATACAAATGACATTAGCCAGTGGATTGAAGTAGGGCTGGGCGATAAAACGATATGTATCAAAAATTAATTTCCCTCAATATCAATATAAAACATGGTCAATATACTTTTCGATAGTCTGCATTCTGCCATATTTTGGTAGACTATACGGATAGCCAGTGAAAAAGGGAGTTGTTCCAGGTAGCACTGTGCTGAACCAATCATAATAATAATAATAGAAACAAAAAGCACTGTTAAATCTCCGTTTTTTATATCGTGATATATATCGATGTCGACTTATACTTTTTCCCATATCGCCCAGCCCTAGATTGAAGGTGGATCTGAGTCCAGACATCAGGATGAGCTCCTGGCACTGGTCTACTTTGTGCTTTATCTCTTTGTAACTCGAAGTTTCTTGAACTCGTGGTTCAGACTTTGCTGTATCTCTAACCTGTTATATTCCAATCCCTCCTCCAGGTTAAGGCTCTTTCGATGATAGACCAGTTCAACCCCATCAACTGTCAACACATGATCTGCAATATGGCCACAATGGAGCTCCACTCCAGACCTCTGCTGGAGATCTGTTCCAAGAAGGTCCGAGGTAAGACCTCGAAGTCCTTTTGAAGACAGTTGAAAGATTTGTGCGCACAGAGCAGGAGACAGACACTTAATAATCCACCCTTAAAAGTTTTTTTTTTTAAATCTTGAATCGATCTGCTTTCATGTTATTTCGTCCCTCTTTTGTAGAAAACCTTCATGGCATCCCATTCAACAGACTTGTGGCGGTTCTTATGGCCTACAAGGATCTCTCATACAGAGACTTTGGTCTGTTCACTGACATTTCAGACCACCTGGCATCTGTGATTGACATCTTTACAAACAAACAGGTGCTGCAACAGTTTCAACATTAAGTGCTTTAAAAAAAAAAAAGTGTTTGTCCACATTTTTCTGATGTCTTTTCTGTTGCTCCATTCAGGTGGTCCTTTTTCTGTCAGTATTTGAGAAGTTCAACTTCAGTCCTGATGCGTTAATGGAGGCTTTCGCGGAGAAAGTGATCGCGGATCCAGATTCTCTGACACTGAGGCACCTCGTCTGTGTCCTCAAGGTGTACTCGTCTCTGAATTATGATCTGCAGCATCGGAGACAGCAGTAGGTCACGCCTATGTCTATTATGATTTTACTCGTGAAGAGACTCGAGTCTTTGAACAGATAAATGTATGATCTTTATTCACACCTTACTTTGGAGAAGCAAACTTTAATAAATTTACAAATATACCCTAAATTTAGGTCAGTAGATGTGTCACGGCTTAAAAAAGCAAAAGCTGTTCTGGATAAGCTTTTTGAAGAGCTGTGGAAAGTTTGTTTACAGAAAAATATCATCAAAGACTCAACAGAATTGGTGCAGGAGAAACATCAGTTCTTCGTTAAATCGTAATTTTCTGATCATCTTCAAATAGCCGGCTAATCTTGGCTTCATGTTGCAGGTTTCTGGACAGCGTCACTCGCGTCCTTGAGTCGTATCTCCCCAACATGTCCAAACCTGAGCTGTTGAAGTGTGTTTATTCTTTGTGTCAACTGAACCACTTTCCCCCCGCACCGCTGGAGCTGCTCCTGCAGGAGAGCACACTGGAGCAGTTGAAGACCACAAGTAAGACTATCTCATTTTTCATCACGTCATTCATCTCTTTTTTTTTTTTTTTACGAAAGAGAATTAGAGCCACATGACTTAAGACTTTAAAATTTCGAATTTAATCTCGAAATGTTTCTCCCTTGTGACCCTAATCCTCTTTTGTACCTTTTTTATCTGCTGCTTCTAACTGCTTCTTTTTTTCCTCTCAGCGCCAAAATCGCTCAGGCACCAGGACATGAAGCTTCGGTTAGTGGACATGTGCCTCCGTCTTGACCGCCCTCCGCTCCCTCAGCCTCTGACTGTGCCCTCATCTGACCAGGAGGACTCCTCCGTCATTAGTTCATCTGAAAACCCAGTGCTCTCACAATTGCTGCAGGAAATGTTTGGGGATCAGGAGGACAGGCTGCTACAGCAAGCTGTGGTGGAGGAGAACTTCTATGTGATCGGTAAGACAGATACTTAGAGTTAGAGAATTCAAGTTAGAGGCTGAAGTAAATCTTCTTTACATATACACTACAGGCCAAAAGTTTGGAAGCAAGGCAATTACAGGCCGAAAGTTTATATATATGAAACTATGATCTTTTTTTGTACAAATCTGATCTTGCTTCCAAACTTTTGGCCTGTAGTGTATCTGCCCCAAAGTGTGTTTAAAAAAGATCCCATAGTCAGAACTCTCTGAATTGAGATGTCCAAAAAATTACAGATTTTTTATACATTCCTGATTAGTGTCAACTCTCATCCCTGCAATTTGTTTTTCAGTTCTGAGAAATGGTTTGAAATCAAATTCAGGCTCGTTTCCACGCTGTGGTAATAACTGTCTGTGTTTGTGCGTGCTGCCTCTCAGATGGTGTGATAACCAAAGTGAGGCCGCCTGCAGCCGAGGCCGCCAGTCCTGCAGGAGAGGAAGGTTCTCCAGCAGAGAGCAGTCGGAGGTAAAGTTTCAGTATCAGCATGCAGCAGATATCATCACCACAGCTGTCTTGCTCAAATGCGAGGTGTTATGTCGCTGTCATGTTTTGTTTTCAATCATATGTGCTCATGCAATGTTGACGTATGTAAAAGCAGGTGGAGAGGATGTTTGCAGGTTGTGATTTCATGGAGGATCAACTTAAACTCAAAAACAAAAACGTTCTCCTTTTTGTAACATTTATGAACCTTTTATGTTTTGCATATTTGCTTATTTTCAGTCTTCGCGATGATTCAAAACTCACTTTGTCATCAACGAAATAAGAAAATACCAGATTTGATATGCAGCAATTTTTCTACTGCGTCATCTGATGCATCTTTCCAAGCTAATCTAACCAGTCGTATCATTACGCATGAGAAAGAAGAACAGGCGTTGCATGAACTGATAAGAAAAAACTAACTTCATAAACAGTGTTAAAATCTCAAGCTCAGGATCTGCAAAGAGACAAAGTCAGGTTTCACATTGTTTTATCTCTGACATTTTAACCAAACCCTCACTTTCATATCATCAGACCTAGATCTAAATTCAAATGTTCGCCTTTCTAAAGCAGAGAAACTCTCCTCTTTATCTCTAGAGTTGCAGTATTTGGCGCAACATCCTCTAGTTTCTGCTTCGGTACCTCTCATCCACGTGGTCTCCTGGCTACCAAGATCCGCCATCTGAGGATTCTGGGATATGACCCTGTTTTGGTGAGACTTGTCATCTTCTGAGAATCTAGTATATGTTTCATATTTAAATCTTTGTTAATGCACTTAAGGTGTTGAACAATTCAACTCTAGTATCTATTCATTCATAAAAGAAATTTGGAAGATTTTCAAATGAGCATCACATTTAAAATGGGTGTTTAGTTTTCATATATTTGACCTCAAATTTGATATTTTGTTGTCTTATTTTGAAGTAAATATTGCCTTCATGACGTTTGAGACGATTAAATTGTTTTTGTTAACATTTTATCAAGCATCCTAATACTTGACAAAGATGGAAATTTAAACTTGCTGGCATTTAATTGCTAGTTTCTTTAGATTGTCATCAATAAGGATCCTCGATATTGATATATGTTTTCATCCTCTTCTCCAGGTGATTGAGCCCATGCTGCGTCGCATGCCTCAGGAACAGAGGACAGAGTTTTTGAGGGAACAGATTTTTCCAGACGAACACCAATCAGAAACACGCTCTGAAACAGAGAAACTGGAATCGTGAGGTCTAATTTCAGTGTCAAGCTTAACAAAGAGCACAGACTGTGTATTGCTTCTCAAACCTTGTAAGAAATAAGAGTGAATAAAGAAATTCTACAAATGATTAAAAATTACATAGCTCAGAAATTGTGGATTTTTTAATGGTTACGGTGATCCTTTAGGCAAACAGGTAAGTACAGATAGGCGTTAGTTTAAGGGTAAAAACTGCGCCATTGAAGGATCGATTGTAAAGAATCAAAGATGCGTCAAAAACTGACAAAGAAGAACTTTAACCCTCTTTAAAAAACACCTTTAGACTTTTGTTTTTCGCATGTGCAGCATCCTCTCTTAAACGTGCAACTCTGCAGACATGGAAAAAAAATCCTCTTTGAAGTGAAACATTTGCTTTTTATCATCTTTCAAAGTCCCCGAATATCTTAAAGTCCTAACAGAAACGATATGCAAATCTTGCTGATGGTTGCGTAAGTTGATGAGTAACACCGTTCTGCTGAATAAAACCAATAAAACCAGTGTGTGTGCTTGCAATAACTGCACAGAAAGTGCAACGTGAGCAGGTTGGTTTTTTTTTTTTTTTTTTAGCAGCCACATTGCAGAAAACACGAGGAGGGAGGGAAAACGACAGGAAATTGTGCAGATTGTTATTGTGTTAAGTGTGCTTCTCCTCAGCTGTCTGAGAAAAGGTGACGATTTCTCAGAATCAAGAGCGCGCGCAGAGAGGTGTAGATCAGTTATAGGTCACTCATTGTTTTTCACTGTAGTTTGTAAAGACTTTATCGTAGCTGTTTCCCTCTGAATACCCAGATGCTTGAGCCGAGTAAAACTTTGTGATTGCGGTTAAATCCCCTCATTCAGACACCACCTTCTGTTTCAACCACAAGGAGGGGCTTTGAAAGGCAGATCTGTGGTTGTGTTTTCTACCCAGTAAGAGTTAAAGAGAGACAGGAAGTTGGCAAACGACGAACCGTGTACGTTTTTTTATTTTCTCTTTCACACAGGAAAAACTGTAAAGGGAGCTGCTGCTCTTCTGATTAAAAACAAAACATCTACTGCTAACAACATCGCATGAAAAGGTTTTGAAGGAAAAGGATTCACCTACAGTAATAATGCCTAAACTAACAGACAGTCAGCTGATGCACAGGTTGTCAAAAGTATCGTGGTGCGGGGTTTTGAACCCCTCGATTCCTCTTGTGCCCTCTGGGCGCTCTGGGTTTGGTGTTCATGTAGTCGTTTTGAGAATCTGTCCTCCTCAGTTTGACCTGTGAGACATTAACAAGTGGTTAGAAATCAGGACCACCTGTCCTTAAAGGTTCACACCGTAACATTTATACTGTAGCCACATTTGCACCACAAAGATTTTCCCCAGGAACCTGTGGGGGTTGTGTGAGAAACTTTTTGTTTGTGTTTGTGTCTGTTTTCATGGTATCTTTAAGGATTTGCTCAGCCTGCTCCTGTTTAAACCAAACATTTCTCTAACTTTACATCTTGGTAGTGAATATATTTTTAAAAATTCATAAAGTACAAAATTCATAAAGAACTTTTAGTTTAAGGCACTTCTCTTTGGGGAATTAAACAGATTTTGAGGGCTGTTTTTGTCTGCTTTTCAAACGCAACCTGAAGTCCTTTGAAGATTATGCAAATCAGTCCAAATCAGCAAAGTCACCTACATGGCTCTTCATTTGAGTCTCTGCTAAACTTTTGTTTGAGAAAAGTTCTCTCAAATCATCAAATTGGGTAAATTTAACACTTGCGCCTCTTCTCGTCTTCCTGTGTGTAAAATAAGCACTGGTTTTCAATCTGAACGAGACCCACCTGAGACACTGGGGAACATCTACTGATTAACTTTTATTTGTGTTTAAACTGGTATGTTCACTGTTCATAATGTTCCCACAACAAGAAATGCCCTGACCGGGATTCTAACCCAGGACCTTCTGGTTGTGAGGCGACAGTGCTAATCACTACACCACTGTACCGCCTGTCTACACCACTCTGCCGTCCATTGGTTATCTTTCAGCATTGAAAATTCCAACGACACTTATTTTTGTGTGTTCTGGATCACAGTATCCAGAATTTTGTGCACGAGTCAGTCAGGATGATGATATTCATACCCACCCCAGTTCTTTTGTTCTTTTGATGAGTGACACCTTTAACTTTTACTCTCCCTTGTTATTCCAGATACATTCAATCTTTCTTACCCAGAAGAATAAAGCCAAGGTGGTGATGATGACGCTGTAGATAATAACAGAAACAAGCCCCAGGATCCAAATCCAGAGAAAGTCACTGATTTGCCTCTCAGGTGGCTTAGGATCTTCAATTGGTTTGTTGGTCTTGCAGTGGTGTCCTAGAAAATGACATTCACGAAATATTCATTTTACTCAGCTAAATGCGAACTAAAATGACCGATGTGGTAGATCTGAGGAATACTCACCTTCTAAGAGCACTACTACCAATGCAGCCCCTGGCACAGGTGTAATATAAGGTGGAGGGAACGTGATTGTGCGCATACACCTGTAGGCCCCGTGGCTGCTGGCGTTCACTCCTGTGAGCTTGAAACTCACAGATTTATTCTTTATGTGCAGGTCAACTCCCATTCTGCTGTAAGATGGTGTGCAGTTCAGTGCGCCTTTATCATGGTGGCATGAGTGGTTGTAAATCACTTCGTTGTTCTTGAAGAGGTTGAATTGGAAGATTTCTCCTTTTAGCTCCGGGCATGGCACAAACACATCTTGTCCAGTAGGTACGCAGACCATTTCAAGTTTGTCTAAAGAGGAAAAAATAAACATTTTTAACACACGCAGAGCAGTTTTAGATAAATGTGTGCACCAGAAGATTGTTCACTATGCCAGGATGCAGAGACAAGCTGCTCCTGCAAA
This sequence comes from Xyrichtys novacula, assembly GCA_962446985.1. Lineage (NCBI taxonomy): Eukaryota > Metazoa > Chordata > Actinopteri > Labriformes > Labridae > Xyrichtys > Xyrichtys novacula. Next base: position 3,270,727 of record OY660887.1, read on the forward strand.
GAATGATTAATTTGCATTTAACTGAAATTCAGCCTTTGAAACGCGTCATTTCACCACATCTCCTCCCCCACACAGAATTACTTTGATAACTGCACATTTGTGCACATTTACTTCTTGTCATCTGCCTTACATTTTACTTGAGAAACAGAAATTTTGTCTCAGACTTCGGCACACTTGAGTCAGCCTCTGAGTGACTCATGTGTGCCAGCCACAGCCACACCGTTGATGGAGGTTTGTGTCTTGTAGAAAAGCACTTTACTCGCAGGTATGAGGGCTTAGATGAGTTTTGATTATCACCAAGTTGAAAACAAGCTTATGAGTTTTTTAAGATTGGTAACAGTGCTGATTTCAGAGTAGAAAAATATGTAAAGCACAATATCTTCTATTTATCTAGAGTTTTTTCCAAATCATATTTAAGAAAAACTCCCTAAATTGTTCAGTTGTTACCCCAACAAGGCCCATCTGATGGATATTAACCCTTTCTATCCTGTCATATATACTTTAACTTCGAACTTTAAAGCTCCTGTGAGGAAGTTTGAGCTGATTCGTGTCTGACACTTATGTCACTGTGGTTATTGACGCAAAATATACAATATAAGTGTCAGTCTTGTGGTTTGTAGTCTAATTTGATTTTGTAGGTCAGCCCTCTGACATGCACTTGCAAATCCCCAAAATAGTGACTGAATGGAGTGAGTATTTAGAGCAAGAATAGAAATGTGTTTTTGCAATGTGATTTCATGCAAATGCCGCTGAAATGAGAAATTCTGTTTTTAAGAATTAAACTTCAGGTTGGGTATATTTTGTAACCCCTGCGGACAAAGCGGTCTTTGTTTATCTCGACTCCTACATGCTTGAGTAGTGACTCCTGACAAAAATATATAAATATAACGACTTTTGAAGATGAAAGCATCATTTAATGTGAATGTTTAATGTGGAAATGGTAAACATAGAGTTGTTTCTTTAGCTGCTCGGCTGACACCTACCCCCTCGCACTAATTTTATGCATTTAAAATAATCATTAATCCTGTCGCTGATGGTCTTGTTTGCTGTAAATATCATGAAAGGACATCAATATGAGTTTCAGCCTGTTTCATAAACATAAAAAAATTCCCTATAGGAGCTTTAACATAGTAAAACATCAACTCTTTCTCATGCATTATACTGTTTTCTTTGCTGTGATGTTTTTGAAGGGACTGTTTCATCTGTGCGTTGGACAACTTATTTTGTGATACTGCCGCACTCTCATGGGACAGTACCAGACCTATATTCTCAGTAAATAGATTTATCTGTCCTTTTTTTTTTAGAAATAGGCATTCAATGAATGAGTATGATCACTTTGAAGTAGATTTACTTGATGCTTACTAGACTTACCATGAAAAAACTGATTAGCTTTAATTATAATGTAGAAACACTGGATTTATTCTGAATTATATAAAAAGAAATACACAAAGTGATGCTTTTGTTATTGCAAATTTACTTCCAAATTGCTTTCTAGTCGGATTGATGCTAAATTCGGGACTTTCCTGTGTACCCAAGCCGTTATAAAGTATGATATGTCCTCTTTTACTGAAATGAGGAGTTAATAAACTTCTGCCACGATGTCAGAGCACAAGCAAGCCTGATTTCTTCTGCAGCTGCCACACGTTGACAGTTAACTCCTCAAATATGAGTGTTATTGCTCAACAGATGAGGGGGCTAACCTCGGTGTAAACCACTGCCCCACTGTAACCACTTATGAAACACAGTCCGAGTTATTTCTTCCTAGCTGCCACTATTTTAGTCACGCAAATACCCCAGAGTAGTTACTACAAATATGAACTCATTTTTTAAAGATCATTAAATATGTCAAAGTCTTACCAGGGCACGTGTAGCTGCTCTGACACTGAGCTGCGTCAGATATCCTAAAGCCCATGAGGATCACAAACACCCAGCAGACCTTCATCATGAACTCCTGCACCCGGTGTGTGAACTTGCCTCCAGCAGAGTGATTCTTCCCCTCATCACCTAAAAGCTGAAGCTCCTCCAGCAAACTCTGTGCTGCAGAGTAATCTGATCTGATGCTGCGATACCATCAAACCCTGCTTGTTCCATGCGTGCGCTCCTTTGACGTTTGTGCATCATATCCTCATTGTACCTCTGAGTGAATCACTCCCACGGTGCAGCAGCGACTGAAACTCACACATCCTCTAGAGAGAGAGGAACCATCCTCTGGCAGAAACACCTCTTCTTCTGGTGACATTTGACTTCTTATAAGTGCAAAGTAAGATTGTTGTCACAGGACAGTTTTCCACTTCATACAGATCACGTCTCCTGCATTTCTGGATTATGTTTCTATCTGGTTTCCTCTTTGCATGGTTTAGTTTTTACCTGATTTGTGGATGTGGACAGTGGATTCTGGGAGTGATTTTGAGCCTATGGTGTGATTTCCACCACAGAGTCTTGTCTGTTTTAAATGTATTAATTCAGATTTCTTTAGATTCTCTGCTTTTTTTTAATTTTGGGGCATTTCTGTCTTATAACACAGGACAGCTGAAGAGACACCTGATTCAAATCATCAGCTCGTTATCAAGCTCTGTAATGGCTTACTAACGAGCTGATCATTTGAATCAGGTGTGTTGGAGCAGGGAAACATCCAAAACATACAGGACAGTGAGCCTCGAGGACTGGACTTGAGAACTACTGCCATAGATGATGAAATCCACTCATTCTTTGACATTTCACATTCAGGAAATGGTGAATTTAGAGAATAAAAGTAGACATTTCATTCCATTTGTCTCAAATGTCAAGACAGGAATAGTTCTTTGACAATTTTAGTCGACACACTGAAGCCCTCAACACAACAAGACTGAGTTAAAACAGGCCAGAATGTGCAAAGGCAAAGTGCAAAGGCAAAGTGAGGGACCGCGAGTGCAGTGACCCAGTGTCCCGTACAAAACAGATTTGAACTGATACAGCAACATCTGACCCCCCAAAAAACTGTCTGTGTACAAAAAACGAAAAGCTTTATTGTGTGTCAAATTTACGGAAACTGACACTATGTTAACCATAAAGTTTGATCCTTGTAATGATTTACCAACCAAAGCAGGGTTAAACCAAATCTGCAATGCATTTTATATCAGCTAGATGGAGACAAAGCATTATATTTATATTTGTCTACTTTTCAAATTCCAAAAATCAGCAAACTAATTTTCTTTACAGTCTTCCAATAACTTAAATAGCATTTCACTCGACATCATGGCCTTTTCCTGTGATATGTGGATTTATCCTCTCAGATCTGGGATTAGAGAGCATAAAAAGGGCAGAAAATATTTACTCTAGAGGCAACACATGGTGCTAAATTCATGGGATTTTCGGGTGAGGATTAGAGCATTTCTAAAATGTTGTTTGTAATTCTGAATGAGGGGATGGATGAAGGGGGGGATTGACGGGTTAGCAACGCTATGAGTCCATATGGATGACACGTAATCTCCTAATCTGGAAATGGTCCCTTTTGTCTACTGTTGGTTTCAAACCAGCATCAGCAAAAATACACACAGTAGCCGGTTTTAATGTGTCATGAACTCAAGTGTGTTTGACAGGAATTTGTGTCATCTAATAAAAACATTTTAATTAGTTTGATGGAAATGCTGAGAAAGACTTTCTTGTGTTTTTCTCTTTTCTGTCTTTTAAAAAAGTACTTTTATCGTCATTAAAATGTGGATGCTGATGCTGCCTTCACTGCCCCTCCGACAAATCGGCTTAATCTCACGTGAGTATACCACTAATTTTTGTTGTATTTGTAATTTGCTTTTAAAAGAGAGTTTCCTAACATTTTTGTCATAAATCTCAAATAAACATACCAAATATGTGTTCAAAATACCGCAAACATACCGAAAAATACCGATATGTGTCGACTTGTATTTGTGAAATTAAATAAATAGTAAGATTGACTATTTTGTCTTATTTTGTCAGGAAAAACCTACAACTGAAAATATGCCTATGTAGGTTACAGTAACCAAAAGACGCTATCATTAAGGTATTTAAAGAAGTCATTTCAAGAAGAAGTGTTCCACTTTATATGTGATGATTTTATTACACTTATTCAAATGTTTGGTAATTTTTGCATGTTAACTAACTCTTTATACCATTGTTTTGATTTTTTATGACTTTTTTTGTAGCCTCTATTTTTTAGTTTTTAATCAGAATTTTAAGTTGGAAGAAATCACGAGGACTTTTCTTATCTTTTCGCATTTTTAGTAAAAATATCGAGTTTTACATTGATGTCTTCTTTGAGATTATCTTTTCAGAAGACATTTGTTGCTTTAAATTACAATCTCGTAATAACGATTTATAGAGAAATCAAAATTTACTCTCTTGCCGATACAACAAGATACGATAAATTATCGAATTATCGGAATGAAATGCGTTTTGGCAGTATCTAGCTACTGCTATCTGTTTTTATATGTACACCATTTTTAGAAATTACTGTGGAGAATCTATTTTACTTCAGTCTTATCAGCCCTCATGATGAAGGGTAATTTTACAGATTTCCGTTCGTCCCTGAAGGCAACACCGTGTTCTGGGCTGGACAGGAAACGACGGAGACGCGCAGCGTGTCTCCTCACTCAGCAGCTGCGGGAGAGAAGAATGGGAAAGAGGGAATGGGACCGTGTGTGTGAAGACGAGGCAGCGTGTGGAAACATGAGGACAACTGGCTGCTTTTAACCTCATCTAAACAATAAAATTCACAGCTATTTCACCGGGAGTTTTTATCGGTTTTTTTTATTTTTACCTGAGAGAGGTGTTGCCATTGGAGAACCCGGGAGAGAAGAGGACCCTCTTTGTTATTCCCATTGGACTGTAAGTAGGCTTTCTCTATTATTTGATTTATTTTGCTCTTGATCAGAGTTTTCCCATCCTCTAATAAGGACACTCAGAATTTAAATATGTCAAATGTGAATTTATGTCACATAATGATCCCAGCTGATCCCAGATCATCCATCCTAGATTGTACCCTAAGGAAAGGAAACGAGACAGACAGAGGGAGTGCTGTATCACACTTAATTCAAGGACCAAACAAGCACATTTGAATGTGTTGTCGTGTGTTTGAGAAGTGTTTTTGTGTGTTTGAGTGGGGGTCTGGGAGCCCCCCTCTGCGGCCATTGAACAATCCTTTTCTTGGGGGGAGAAAGGGCGTGCGGCGTTTGGGCCGACCAGGAAAAGAGCCGCGGCTGTTTTTCATTGTAGAGGCATTTAACACCAGCCCTTTGTTAGATTTGTGAGTTTGGCTATCGTGTCTGTGTTCCTCGGTGGGTTTTCAGCCTAATTTTCCTCCTCTGCATGAGATTAAAGTGAAGGGAGATGCACAGTCTCCACCCTGTTCAGCGGGAGGAGGCTCTCTCTCTATCTATCTATCAGCCGCTGGTAATGGCCGATGGGTTTGTCGCGATGCTGTTTGTTATTGCCGGTAAATGATTCTCAGAGCGGCTATTTTCACTGGAGATAATCCACAATTTAAGTGGGCATGTGTGGGGAAAATGTGCCAGGGTTTGCGTTATTATCAACGGCCTCATACCCTGCAGCTCGTGGGCACTGTTTTAATTCCCTTTGTTGGATGAGGCCGCTGGCAGCAGATTGGATAACATGAAGCCAGTTTGACCAGTGGCTATCCCTAATTTAGACCAGCTCCCACTTCAGCCAGAATAATCATCCCAAGTGTTTTAACCTACTTCATGTTTGAAGCTTAAGTTTCCTCTGGGTTTCACTTTTATGCACGAAGTAACGCCATGATTGTGTTTACGCCTCTCTCAGACATTCACACTGGAAAGATAAGTGACCCCACACTGACAGTAGGGTTCAAAGGTCATTAGAAGAAGGGATGAATACCATGCCACAGTCTGGCTGGCTACCATATGGGTTTCCACAGAGTAAACACTCCTGTTTGAGTGTTATTTACAAACCAAGGCCAGGCGAGGATACTTTGTACCTCTTTCCTTCAGTGGCAAATAGTCTTTATTCCCCACAGTGGCTTTATAATAGACCGTCTGTGTCCTTAAGGCACGCTTGATTTGCGTCCACAAAGCCCTAGACTGGGAGCACATTATTCTGGGCATGGAGACAGTGCTGCAACAATGCGACCCATTGGCTTACAGTGAAGTTAATGGGTTGAAAATAACTGTTGGCCTTATGGTGGCTTCCCCCCTCCCGGCACATGCCTTCGAGCTCGCTGTGTTTCTTTGCAGAAGAGGTTTGGAGTTCATTCAGCGTCTAGACAAAGACAGAAAATGTGTTGATGCCACAAGCACATCTGGAAACTCAGTGATATTTTATGTTTTTCCCGCTGGGGATAGTTATTGTGTCTGTGTTTTTTTGAGTGAAAAAGGGTTTAATTATCAACCGGTTATGTAAGATGGAGGGTTTTTGCTCTTGTTTGATGTGAAAAGCAACTTTTGGCGGTTTGTTATATTCCTGTGGCTGAATTCCTGCACGGTTATTGCCATTTCAGTTTTCTCAATATCACTGAAATTAGAGGAGAATTAAAGCTTGGTCATGCCTGTGAAGCTTTATTGACTTAAAGGTGCAAAAAGTTTAGTAAATACTCAAGTTTGTATCTCCAAACCGACAGCTTTGACTCAGGCAGTAAGTGCTGCAATGATGTCTTCTCAGGGCGAGATCGAACTGTGATCAGGTTTTAAGGAAACTGTAACATGATCGCAGAAACTTGCTGACATTTAAGGTGCATGGAGCTGTTTTTTTAATTCTCTCTTCACAGTCATAAAAAGACGGATAATAAAAAAGGTAGAGAGCAGATAAAGGTTTCAAACAAGGAGTCTTCTTGGTCAGGACTCTAATCAGCGATTGCAGCAGCATGGGACCTTTTGGGGTTTTATCCCTTTTATTCAGAGGGGATAGGACGGTGAAAAGAGCAGAAACTGAGGTGCGAGAATGGGAAATAGAAAGGAACCACAGGTCAGGAGTAAACTACAACTGCAACCTCTGCAAATGGGGCAGCATGAAGACCGCCAGGCTAGCTGCTCACCCGATGTCGTCAAGATGTTGTCCAGAGTCCTGAGTCGGCTTTTTAAGTTGCTGTTTTAGTGGGTTAGTTTATGTGTTTGTAGTTCTGTAGTGTTGTGTGGATCCAAGTTCGACTTCCAAAACAGCAACAACAAGATAACAACATTTGGCGTGACATATGCAAATGGCCACAAGGGGGCGAAAACAGCGGAATAACTCTTTAACCGTGCGTCTGGGAAAAAACCTCAAGTGCGCAAAATCAAAGATCTCGTAAAGACACACGTGCCTCTAAAGTTTCGGGCAGATCGGACAAAGTCGATGTTCGTGGCGCTTTGTAGGGGGCGCTAGCGAGCCATTTTTAATCTTTTTTTTTTTTGTTCACTTTAAAACATTGCGATTTTTCGTCAGGCCTAACCTGCCTGCCAATTTTTCGTGAGTTTTGGAGGTCGTTCAGGGGGTCAGATTTGCGTTTTCGGAGGCAGTAAAATAATAAAAATGATAATAATAATAATAATAATAATAATCGAGAACCCGTTGGATTACACTAGGGCCCAAATATCCAAGCAGAGCAAGGTAGACCAGCAACTCCTGTGTCCTGTTTTCTGAAAGATAACAGTCTGAACATGCAAGAAAGATAGTTAGATCCGGACCATGTGCTCTGGGAGATAATAGTTCACCCACATAGTTACTGGCCAGAAATCTGATGGATCAATTCCTAAATTTTTGGACTCTATGGTCAATTTTCCTCAAATTTAAAAAAAAAAATGGGTGCAGGGTCAGATATGGGTTGAACCCCCAACAGTTGCATGTATGATTCAGCTTTACAGTCAGATCATTGTTGTCATTCCAAGTGCAAGAATTCGTTGCAGTAGCAAGAATCAGAGAACCAATCTGCACCTCAAACGCCTCAGTCTGTACTTAACAGTCCTGAAGTCATTGCACTCTGGCAGCTTAGTCATAAAAAGCTCAGTCATGGATTAAATTTGCAGCCACGGAGGTAAAACACATGTTCAAAGACGAGAGCGTGTCATTTCACTGCCTCTGTGTAAATGCACATGTAGAGAGATTCAGTGTCAGCGTTTCTTTTTTTTTTTTTCCTGCAAACTGTCAGAAAGACAACCTTGGGGGGGAGAAATGTCAGCTCCGAGTACATAACCAGGAACATGGTTTTCTCATTTAGCCGCTCTGACATGTTCTGCCAAAGGAGAAAAGGAGAGAAGGAAGAAAACTCTCTCTTTTTCTCTTGAACTCGTCCTTGAGCTGCTGCCTTTCATCCCTCTTATTTAATGCGCCTGATTTCTTTGGGATGTAGTTGATTAGATGAGAAAAACAGTTGTCAGAGAAGTTTGTAGCTTGAGGAATGATCCACAGAAAAAGAGAGGAAAAGCTGCTCTTAGTTTGTTTGTGTCGACATGTCATGCATGCCGCTCTGTCTGCGCGTTACTGGCTGTGTCGTGTGAGTGGCGAGAGCCGTGTCTGACCTCCACCCATCCATGTCCCAGAGCAGAAGACTCCTCTACACAAAAGCTGCAGAGATGAGGCTGGGGGCGGCGGCGATGGCGGTGTAAGCTTACCCAGGTTGTGTTACAGCCGGGGGTGTAGGTGGGTGAAGGAGGGTAAGGGGAGAGGATGGCACTTCAAATGTAGCCTTCAACACACCCCTGATGGAGAGCCAGAGGGGAGAGAGAGTAACCCGATATCTTCACTGTTAGGAGGTTCCTTGGCTCGGGTCTGGAGGAGGAAAACAAACTGGAACAGGCCAACAGCTGCTCTCGGGCCCAGCTCGGTCATGCCAAACACGATTCGCCACATTAGAGCTGGATCTTTGAACAACTGAGATGAAAATCATGTCAGAATGGTTAAGAGAACTGTTTTTTATAATCTGTACATGTAAAATATAACCGTACAGCCCAAAGTAGAAGCATTACCAGCTTATAAATTATAATATGATTGGTGATGAACAACATAGAGAAATAAACCATGGTCATATTTTGCCATATGGTCCAGTACAGCCCTATTCAGAAATGCCACAGGCTGCATTCAAGTCCAGTCACTTGATCCCGAACACGATAAAAACAAGATGCCACATTCTGGGTGTGTTGCCTCAGTGTGTGTGTGAGTGAAAACCAGAGAGAAAGTGTGTGTTAGTCATTCCACCTGGGTGTGTCACAGGCACGTGGTCTCAGCCACTATAGAGCCTTGTTCTGGTAACATTTTGCTGACCTTTGGTGGCAGCTGCCCCTGCCATTTGGAGACAAAGACAAATGGCTAACCAGGAGGCCCGCAGCCTGCGAAAACCTCCACTGTTCCAGATAGAAGGCTGCTCTTCCTGTTGGCCTTTTTATGCCCACTCTCATACTGATATCTGTGTTCTCGGCGGCAGGAAATCAATTGTTTGAGCTAAAAATGCGACCTTTTTTTACATTTGAGACTGTAACGATAAGACGGTCTCTGTAAACCTTAGCTCTCCTGCTTTTTTTTACAGCTGTTTATCCACTACCACCAGTATGCGGACGGTATGGAGATGTATGAGAAATGTATGGACATATCAGCCCGCATTTTCCGCCTGTGCAGATGATTAGAGTCGGCAGAAGGAGGACAGCCTCTTCTCTTTCCAGGGCAGTACATGATCTGGGTCCTTGTTCTGCAGGTGCACCGGAGCGCACAGGCTCACACACTCTGCAGTGAAGACGAGGCGAGGTATAAATGGAGAAGACCGGCCTCCAGTTGGATGTCTTTGCAGTGTTAGTTTTCATATCTGTGCCACTGGGTGAATGTTTTAAAAGGGAGAGTTTCAGAGTATCACCAAAGTCTGTGTCGAAGTGAAGAGTACAGGTCAAAGGGGAAACTTTTTGGATCATATTTACCTCCGCCAAGGAGGTTATGTTTTCTGTAGCGTTGGTTTGTTTGTTTTTCTGTTGGCAACTTTACGGAGAAAGTAACAGACGGATTGACCTGAAACTTTCACCAGAGGTGCGTCTCAGCCCCAGGGGGATCACATTAAATTTTGGTGGTGAGGGTGTCATTGGAATTTTCAATGCTGAAAGATAACTAATGGGCGGCACAGTGGTGTAGATAGGCAGCACAGTGGTGTAGTGGTTAGCACTTTCGCCTCATATCCAGAAGGTCCTGGGTTCAAAACCTGATCAGGGAATTTCTTGTTTAAGGGGGGACATGAGCTGCTTATCGGAGGTCTGTGCTCTCCAAGTGCTTTTCTAGTTTTATATGCAGTCGTCATGGTTTCCACCTGCGTAAACAGCAAATTCAGGCCTGAAAATACTCTGCACTTGTTGCCTCAAGCTGTCGGTTTGCATAGAGAGCCAGTGTTGTTTTTCTACTACAGTAAGAGTTGGTCGCGTAAGGTTGCAGTCAAAAACAATAAGTGAGGTATCTTTGATTGATATTAAGATCATGATTATTGGGTGCAGCTACTTATTGAACAACATCTACACTTAGTTAGCAACACTTATATAACAAATGATTATTTTGAAGTCTTGAAAATTGAAAATTTCTGTAAATAAATGGGTGAAAAACATCATAGGTGGCCTTTTTTGTTAACTGAAACCCACCTGTATGTCATCTCCTTTGACTTGCCTTATCATATATTATATGAGAGCTGTTCGAGGGCAGAGGAAGAGCACAGATTAATCTCAGTTATCTTCTTTCATGATCGTAAAAAAGTCTTTAAAAATCCCAGAATTCGGTTAACTCACTGCCAAGCCCTTGTACCTTTTTATTCTTCTAAAGTGCGTCAGCTTGTAAAATGTGTCAGAGTTGTAACTTCTGCAGAGGTGGTGCTTTTTTACACCTCTTGTAGCGCAGGTGTGCGGCTCAGCCAGGTGTGCGGGGGATAAGTTACCATGAAGATCCAGAGAGGTCAAGAGAGAAACGCATTGGTGACTCTAAAAACTCTGGCCTCGGGCTAAAATAACCTCCCTTACCCATAAATCTAATTTAGCGCTTCAACCCTTCGATCTGAGGCTAACTGCTATACTGAATAAGTGATACCTCCTTTCCTTTAAAGTGGAAATATAACTCTTCAACATTTCTCTATTTTCTGCTTTTAAACTGTGTTTTACAGAGATAGAGGTCATAAAAAAACACTCGTCTCACTCCGATCGTTCGTCATTATCCCGCCATCAGATCCTCAATGACCTATTTTCCCGTCTCCTATCTGATCTGCTATGATACTCATGCTGTATGTTGTACCGTTCAGTCATTAATTGTCCCTTTCATTTCCTTCCTCTGTCACTGTACATTTAGTTTAAGCAGCTTAGGCAGCCATTAATCAGTCAGTGTGACTTTGACAATGGCAGGTGGCTCAGTCTCACCCCCCCTCTCTACTGTAATACAGATGGCCAGCTTCAGTCAGGGCTGTAGGGGGTCAGTCTTTGTTAGTTTGTCCTGCAAAAACTGCTTGTGCACATCTGTAACTGCAGCAAAGCCTCGGAGCAGTTTGAAGAGCTTTTTCTAAGTTTTACACAGGTGGGCGATCAGGCTGAAACTGATGCTGGCATTAAAGGCTGGAAAAGGGAATCTCATCCCAGTGGGAATTCTCATCTGGAATTCCAGCAGCTGCATCAGGTATCACAGAAGAAGAGGAGGTGATTTATGGTTTCACGTTTCATCCTTTACTCCACCTGCCTGCATGAACTCCAGCTAAACCTCCGCCGCAGCAGTCACGGGACGGCGTGATGGATGGAGGAGCCGCATGTCTGCGTGGATGGACAGGCTTTAAAGCTCCTGGATAATGGGTCCTGCAGAGACGAGGAGAAGGCACAAAATGCTTGAGGCAGTTCTGAGACGTGGTTCAGAGAGTCAGAGAGCACAAAGTGCAAACTCAGAGGAAATGTATATGTGCCGTCTGGCTGCTGCAGAGAGAATATGCATTATCGACTGGGTGATGTATAGTCTGATGGCTGTGAGACGTAAACATGGAAGGAGAAGGTGGATTTATTTGTTTCTCTCTCTCTCTCTTTCGTGCTTTCACATGTGCCACAGTTTTGCATCTCTGACTGAAGTGAATTAAAAAGCCTGTTCTTGGCAGCAGAGCAGGAAATGTGTTAAATCAGCATCACGGGATCCTGTGAAATGTTGCCTTCGACTTTCTTGTTATCCATCATTTTTAAACAAGGTTGTAAAAATTTCCATCACAATCCATTTATACCCACCCGCCCTACCTGTTTACTTAATTTAATGCATTTATCACCGATGTGTAAAAGTGACGCATGGAAGGGATCTTAAAAAGGGACAAAAAACTGCAGCTTGTCCATAAAATAGTGTAAAAGGCTCAAGTTTTGCTTAAAATGTATCAGATTGGTGCTTAAGTATCCCCCGCCTCATCTCTAATAATTGTTCCTCAACTTGGCAGTACTTAAGAAACATCCATTTTAATTTCCACAAGCCTCTAAAAGCAGGTTGTTGGTTAAAAGAGAGGCTTATTTTCAGACAACTGGGGTAAACAGAGAGACTCAGTACTGGGTCAGCATGATTCCTCGCTCTATCCTCTCTGCTCTTCTTCCTGATCAGGGTTCAGCTAGTTCTCATGACAGCAGTTTGCGTGTCTGTGTGTTTATTTGCGCAGGGTTGATTGTGTTGGTTTGCACTCTCTGGATGCACTTAAAGTCCATCAAACTGAGATTTTCAGAGAGGGGGAGTGAAAAGACCCACAGAGCAAACCTCGTTGTTTTCCCTCACCCTGCCGTGAAATGCCTGCCTCTTGGCCCACATGTTTGGATGATCTCTGGATGAGTTTATGCTTGTACAGTTGTTTTCTAACCATCAGCTTCCTGTCAGATCCACGGAGGGTTCAGTTTTTTATACCACACAGCAAACACAAACAATAGGAGCGTTATGAGACCATCTGAGAAAGTCCAGGGTGCAGTAATGGTGAGTGATGGCATGTTTGTTTGTGTGGTTACGAAGTCTGTGCATCACTGGAATTTACAGATGTCTTTCTATGCGTTAAACAATAGGTTCCCGATCTGTGTGTACATCATTTTGAAGACAAATTTAAACAAAATTGTTAGTTGTATACCAAACAGTGATGCCTGTACTCTGTTCCTACACCAGAGGACCAAAGAAAACAGTGATTGTGACTTTACCTCTTAGCAATAATGTGCCAGCTACAGATGTTTCTGCTCAAGACATGCTGTCATAACTACAGCTGCAACACCTCCTCCTATTTGGGTCAAATTATGGAACCTTTGTGGAGTGTACTGGAGCTGTTCTTCTGGAGCACTCGCCAGATTTTTTTTCCCAGTGTTTTTCCGCCTCTGCATTAGCCTGCAAATGACATCCAGGCAGCCAATCAAGGCAGTGCAGCATTATCAAAGTGTTCTGTTCATTCGTGTCACTGCATGGATTTTTGAGGATAGAAAACTGAGAGGCTGCAGATCTTCTACAAAGACTCAACTTGGGATGTTTTTTGTGTCCAGCCCACAACAAAAAAGTAGCAATCTAAGCTTTTAGTGAAAATGTGCAGCCCAGAGTACGTTTTTTCCCAGCTAACAGGCTAACATTGTTTCTCTAAGTGTCTGAACACTTGACAGAAAGGATCCCAACAGAGACAGGCCAGCAAGGGTCATTCTGGACCAGAAACAGCCATTAAGTACCTCTCTTTAAAACTCACCAGACTCCATCAACAGAAACAGTCTCTGTACTTTACTCAAACACAGAAGCTGCTTGTCTATGACAGCCATGAATGGTAAGTTTGGTGTTTTTGGTTTTAAAACGGTTACTTTGGATTAGACACTTTAACCCTAAAACAGTCCGAAACCTCCATTAAGGAGCAGCGTAGATGAGCAACTCCTGTGTTGTGCAAGACAAAACTGTTTTCTTTGTATGGCGTCTGGTGGCTTTGAAGGGAGGGATATTACAGCTTCTTGGATTATAAAAAAAAAATCCATCTTATTCTTGTCTGACACTTGGAATTACAATCTGATCCCACCACTGACAAAAACAAGTGCTTTGCTTGCTTGTAAATGCCCCGAAGGATCATGTTGCAGCCATTAAAACTGTCTCAGCTGCCTGCTGAAGCAGTGTACCGGAGCAAACCAACAATAGTTTAAACTGGTTTACAAATAGGACACAGGTTATAATAAATACCAGAAAGTCTTCTACCTTGTTGCGATCAAAAAGACTGTGCTCAACTGCAAATACACACTGAAAGCAAAAACAGGCTCCCTCTTACATAATTTAAAATGTTCCAACTGTTTCAAGTGTTTCTGCGCTCACTTCAAGCCACAAACTAGCAGGAAGCCAAATACTGGGGCTTGTTTTGCCATTAAATATGCACTGCAGCCTACTTTTCCAGCCCTTGGACCTTTTAACTTCACTCTAACCCATAATGATGAAAGTTACCTCGGCTGATGTGTGTTAGAAAGTGGCTATACGATCTTGGCAGCACTTTCCAGTGCGGTGAAACCCCGACCGAGGCAAATGAGATGGCTGGAAAGCAGCCTGCCTTTGTCACATAGTATGTTTATAACATCCCGAAGGCGGAGAATCAAGAGGGTAACCCCACATAACGCAGTGTCATCTGAGCAAGCAGCCAAAAAGGCAAGTGGAAAAACACCTGTGAGGAAGAGGGGTCGGGCGTTTCAGACGTAGGGAGTGGACAGGTTTATGGGAGCCACAGAAATGTTGATGTCATGTGAAACAACAGCCTGGAAACACTGAGGTCAGCCTTCGTTTTATTGCCAAATTCACACTTCTTCACAGCTGGCTTCGAGCTCGCTCTCTGTACTTACTGTACGGAGAGATGTTGGCAGGCTGCACCATTTTTCTGTTCACATCAGGGTTCATGTAGGACGGTGAAGGAATGCAGCGTTTCAGTTACTGCAGTGACCTACAAGTGGAAACAGCCGTGCTCGCCGTAGTGGAAGTGGATTGACACATTTTTGCGAGAGAATCCCTTGACAGTCACTCAAACCTGCAGGCTTAATCTCACAAAATAGCGCTGCATGTGTGCTTGTGTGGCAGCCTCTCGCCAAATCTCATTGACTAATACCCCGGCAGCTCTGCGAGCGAGCCCCAGCCTCTATTCAACGCGTCTCTGGGTTAAGTTAGTGGCTGAGTGGCTTGCTAATCTCTCTCTCTGCCCTGCTGATCTTCACTCTCGAGTGATTTCTGATTATTCCGACACCACGTGCCACGCAGCAACCAAACCCAGTGACTGACTCGGGATCTGCCCCCGAGTTTGGCACCATGACCGACTTTTTGAGGCTGTGGGTCACTGACTCACTTGTGGTCAGTGAGTTTGACCCCTCGCTGCTGTTGGTGATCCCTGCTGGGAAGTTACGAGATGGAATAATTGGAAATTAAAAGTGACTTCATTTTGACGTGAAGTTGACTTTGGGGTATGATTAGCTCCGGGATTGCTCTGAACTAGGCCTCTGACAAAACTGCAATTTTAGCTTTGAAGATTGTGGGAGTTCCTGGTCTGCTGCACCCTCTATTAGTTGACCCCTTTGTGTTATTGTCTAACATTTGTGTTTGAAGTAGTTATCTGGTTCAAACAACACACTATAACTCAACTGAACACACTGGTATGGCAAAGGTAGACAAGCAACTCCCGTGTTCTTGTGGTTGGATAACTTGTCAGTAAAGCATGGCTACTTTGCTAAGACAAAAAGGATGTTGCTCTTTGTTAAAATTCTTGTTCAGCAGAAAGCTTTTAGGATGAAGCAGAGTTAGACCTCTAACTCCCATAGTTTGCAGGGTAAAACCACTGTGTTTTGTTAAAGGGGTCTTTAAAACATCTGTGCTCACTCTCTTTAAATACACTTGACTCCAATGACAACAGCTTTAACACTTTACAGAACTTGGGAGTTGCTGGTCTACCACTACATTAACAGGTTCCTCTATGTGAGATGTCACGTGTTACAGAAAGTTGTTTAATAACTAAACTTTGATTTTTTTTTATCACTAAAGTCACACAAAACACAAACAAACAAGCAAGCTGAGGCAGCAGTAGGTAGAACAGCAACTCCCATGCAAGATGAATTTAGGGTATGATTAGCTCTGGGATTGCTCTGAACTAGGCCTCTGATAAAACTGCAATTTTAGCTTTGCAGATTGTGGGAGTTCCTGGTCTGCTGCACCCTCTATTAGTTGACCCCTTTGTCTTATTGTCTAACATTTGTGTTTAAAGTAGTTATCTGGTTCAAACAACACACTATAACTCAACTGAACACATTGGTATGGCAAAGGTAGACAAGCAACTCCCATAGTTTGCAAGGTAAAACCTCTGTGTTTTGTTAAAGGGGTCTTTAAAACATCTGTGCTCACTCTCTTAAAACACACTTGACTCCAATGACAACAGCTTTAACACTTTACAGAACATGGGAGTTGCTGGTTTACCTCTACATTAACAGGTTCCTCTATGTAAGATGTCACGTGTTGCAGAAAGTTGATAATATTCAGTTAATAACTAAACTTTTTAATCACTAAAGTCACACAAAACACAAACAAACAAGCAAGCTGAGGCAGCTGTAGGTAGAACAGCAACTCCCATGCAAAAGTACAGAAACATTATGTTAAAAGTAAACTTAAAGTCACTTCATTCACATAAAACTACAAACAAATCATGTAACTCAAACAATAGGATGTAGAATAGCTACAAGGGAGTTGCTTGTCTACCTCTGCCAGTGTGTTCAGTTGAATTACAGTGTTCTGTATGAACCAGATTAACCATTTCAAACACAAATGTTAGACAATAACACAAAGGGTTCAACTAATAGAGGGTGCAGTAGACCAGGAACTCCCACAATCTGCAAAGTTAAAATTGCAGCTTTGGATATAAAATATGTGATAGCTGCGTGTTGTAAGAAGCATCTTAACAAGGTTTTCGACACACTCAGTAATCCTGAAAGAGATGTCCTGTCTGTTGCTGGCTTCAGAAAAGTCTATTTCACATACTTTTTATGTGGCCTGGATCGCCGCCTCATGTCATTTCCTGGTGCAGTTGTAAAAGTTTTTGTCTTTGCTGGTCATTCAGAGCCTCAACTATGTGAATAAAATACTGCCAGGGTTTCAAAATACAGGAATTCCCCCCTACACGCTGAGCAGCTGTGAGGAAGCTGTGCCCATGATGAGGCCTCGGAGTTGGACACTTTTCTGTGGCAGTGATATAAAACCAGCTCACGCTTGTTGAAATGCTCCAACACAAAGGACCATTATGATCCAGCATGAGGGGCAGCAGGTTCAAATGTGGACTAACACAAAAGGCATTTAATCATGAAACTCTGTATGTGTGTGTTACATTACCCATAAACCCCCTGCTAGCCGGCCGGTGGGGTCCGATGGAGGTCCCGCTGGCCATCGTGGGAAAATTCCTGACGCAGCATTATTCCATAATTCTCACCATGTGTGGTTTTTCCAGGGCCAAGCTCTCACTGGAGGGACCGTGGAGAATCCTAGTGAGGAGAGATCAGCTCCTTGTAATCACAACCAGAAGTGTGTGTGTGTGTGTGTGTGTGTGTGTGGACAGCAGAAGCAGTGAGTGATAGTAGGAGGTCAGTTAGACAACAACATCTCCACAGAGGAAAGTAATGAGGGCCGGTTGTTTGTGCAGAGACCTTTTTGTCATGTGACAAGAGGAATTTTGGTGCGAGGAGCTGATAAACACACTACATGCATCGATGTGCTGAAGTAGTCAGCTGTGCATTTGATCAAATTTGACTTGTTTTTTTGTTTTTCAGTGGTCATGAGCAAAATAATCGATATAAGAGATTTATCCGGTCAGGGAAGGACGGCTTGAAACAAACCTGTCCTGCGTCTTTTTAAGTCGACTTTACGTGGAACCTCTGCAGAGGTCACTCGGTCCGTCGATGGCAGCGGTGCCATCCATAAGTTGCTCTTTTCTCTTTTTAAAAGTAAAACCTGATCAATACTAATGCACCTTCAGCTGTGTGACCAAACATCAATCAGCTGACTGATGGCCTCCCTCAAAGCTCTTTAGAAGAAGCTCAGGGTCAGGGTGAACCTTATCACACCCTGGAACCAGATTAAGATGCTGCTCCTGATCAATAAATCTGCCTCTGTATTGATATGTTGTTCCACATAAGGGCGTATATACTGTACATCGTTTTGTGGCATAAATGAGAGGTCGGCACCAGATTAGAGCGCTGAACCGTCTCTTCTCCTGCTGAATATTTCACATTTCAGATGCCATCTTCTTATGCAACCCTGAGAGCGTGAGTGGAACGTATCTTTAATCATTAATCTGCAGCCTCTGTTGCGTCAGTGTTCCTGCGTCCTGTGCGGGTATCTTTAAGAGCAGACATGCCTCTGTGTGTCTGTCAGATGGTTGTTGGTTTAATGTTAGATTGTGAGCTGTGTTGTTATCTTATTTTGTCACAGATGACCTAGTGTGTTTGAAAAAGAGCATTCAAATAAGCGAGAAGACCTTTAAGATATACACAAGGAGTGGAGACGACATGCAAAAAGCTGCAGGTTTATGTTGAAACAGAGCAGCTATTCCTCTTTTCTTCTGAGTTTCTGAGCGTGGAAATGTTAGGGAGACAGTCAAATAGACGGCCGCAGTCAAAAACTTTACATGAGTTGGAAAAAAGTGGATAAAGAGCATCATTATGGGGGTTTCTGCTCTCGAGAGAGAGGGTTAACTCTCATGCCTTAAGGGCTGTAATCCACACTGATCCACCCAATTAATGCAGTGTGTCATCATGAGTAACAAAGACCCTGTGTGGTGGCTTGTGTGTCATTTTTTCCTCTGTTTTGAAGTCTGTTCTGTGATGTGGTTGTGTGAAAAAACCATATTACAGTTTGTGTCTTTATAGCTGATTACTCTATCAGGCTAAACTCTCTGTGTGCGATCATTAAAGCTCACATATATGGATATTTTACAGCATCAACACTCACACGTTATCCTTATTTAGCTTTCCTGGCTCCTGCTTACTCATTTTCTGTACTTCCCCATCCAACAATCCTGTCTTTCTTCCCCTTTCTGTGACATCATCATCGCCTCTGCTCGCCAAGCGCCTTGCCCTCCTTCCCACTTCCTGCCTTGACCGGAAATGAGCGTGCCCTGAAGGATTGCTGTTAATGGGGGAAGTGTGGGTGGACAAGGACACACCTGTATCCACCACACAGGAGCCTGTGTTTCCCCTCGCTCTGTTGTTGAAGTGGGGCAGCCATGTAGGCCACATAAAAAGTCAGTGAAACCAACTTTTTGTGGAGGCAGAGACACGCGGGGCACCTTTTGGGTAGCGGTGTGTTTTTTATTGAGCCGAAGGGGCATGAACATGAAACAGCTACTGTTTTCAGAGAGGGTTTCTCAGAGGGAGACGTTTTTACATATTTTGGGGTCGTATTGACTGACAGGTTGCTATTCAGAGTGTCTTAATATGTCCTAGAAGGTAGAAGACATATTCTGGGTATAAAATACATCAAGTTAGGAATGGCCCAGCTGTCAACTTCAAGACAGGCTGTACCTGAAATACACCAGTTTCTTTGCTGAATCACATCTGTTGTTTGCCTGCATGCTATTCCACCCAGATTCAAACACATTGCAGGACATGTAGTGTGCAGAATCTCTTGGGTTTTATGTAGTTGTGACTCTAATAGGAGGTTGTTGCCTGAGTGTGACAAAAATGTGACCAAATGAGCCTGGTCCAAATCGACCAAAGGAGCTTGTTATTCTCTTAAATTGTTGCTTATAAGAATCCCACAAAGATTACAAAAATAATTAGTTCATTTCTTAATTTAGAGCAAGATATGTTTTTCTGTTGAAACACCAAAAAAACTGCTGCCTTTGCTTCATCCTGTGAGTTTGTTTGCATAGTAACCAAACATTTGAGTTGGACAACAACACAAGGACAGGGGGCCTGATTTAGGCTGCGGTAGACCAGCAACTCCCACACTCAGCACAGGGATGAAACAATGAGAGATTTTCATGGTGTGTTATTCTGATGAGAGTTGTGGATTCATTGATTTTATAACTTTTCTCATGCACAGAGGACTTGAGACCACTCAACAGCTGAGGTGAATTTGTTTACACCGAGCTGAAAGTCCATCTTTTCCCCTAAATGACACATTTATTTCATTAAGTTACTTTCTGCTGATGTCATCTCCTTGGCTCTTATGTATTGTCATGACTTGGTCGTGCAGCGCTGGGTGTTTATTTTTCAGATTTTTTTACCCTTTAGGTGCAACTGTTTCGGCTGCAGATTTTGCAAATTGGTGAGCCGTTGCTTTGAAGAACATCTTGGTCATTCTTGGTTCACATGAAACGCTGATTTCTCTTGTTTGTTCGGTGGATAAACACTTTCCTGCTTGGTCCCTTGACTATGGTTGAGCTAATATGCAGAGCGTCACAGGAAGCTGGTACACACGGTGGCACCTTTTGTTTTGTCTTTGTTTTGTGCAGGTTACAGCAAACATAATGTGCCAGAATAATAAAAATAAGAATAATAAGAATGCAAAAAAGTTAGCATATAAAGAGGATGTATATTGCATCTATGATAGACTGTTGGCTAACCCGTTTACAGGAGTGAATTGGCTCTTATAGTTCTTTACAGCCTAAACCTAAAATGATATAGTCCAAGTAACACAAGCAGGACTCCCCTAAGAAGCAGGTTGTTTACTAGTATCGTAACGGCACATCCGGAAAAATCTGAATCGTAAATATTCCCAAAAGCAAATCACAAGCCCAGCATTGTCTTCGCTCATAAGTCGGTCATGTTTGTCTGTGCATGTGCTGCAGGCCTTCCTTTGTTGTCAACATCAGACCAGCTGCCTGCAGGCGGGGCGGCCCCTGTTGCTGTTGTGACTGCAGCAACTGTGTTCCCTGCAGCTGCACGGATCCATGTGTCACTGCCACACCTGCTCAATGGCCTTGTGTTGACTGAGTGATATCACACATTAACTGTGTGCAAATTACACCAAAGAGGGAGAAAGTGGGGGGTAGGGAGTTTAACTGTAATCTGAGGAGGCAATTGTGTGCTTTTGGGCCTGCATGACTGCATGACACATAAAGTCATACTCCTCCTGACACACTGTTCCCGTTCGAAGAAGTGTGTTTGCTTTAAAAACACACATACACACACACTCTGACCCAGAGAAAGGCCACATGCTGAGGTTGAACAACTGTTGGTGTGGAGAAAAAAAGCCGGAACAGCTGAGGCCAGCGGGAATATCTTCCTCATAGTTAGCCATAACATCAGCTCCCTACCTCTCACACTCACTCTCAAAGTAAACACACTGCTACCAAATCATAGCGTTGAGACTTCCCGGCCAGCTCAGCATGTTGTAACCTACAACCAACTGACTGTTTAACATGCCCTAATTATATTTTATGACCAGAGTATGACTCAGCATGTAGATTGTTAGAGATAGAGTAGGGATCGAGTGGTGTGACTTGGCAGAGTTTCAGATGATTCGTTCAAATGTTTAAGGCTTGTCAGCACTGAGTCACAGCTGATGTAGAAGTAAGAGTTTCAACTGTGAGTCATGCTGTGAAATGATCAGTCAGCACGCTCAGTGATCATAATCAGATCAGAAAGACCAACCACAAAACCACCATTACTGTCTCCAGGGTCAAGAAGCGTGTAAATGTGTCTTCTGTCGATGAGTCAGTGATGTGGTATTCTTGATTTTCTGATTCTTATCACATCACTGTGGAAGCTCGCCAGATATTGAGTGATGATTAAGATGATAAGTCAACATTATGAGACAGCAAGAGGTGATTATTGAATGAAAAGTGGAAATGATGACCAAGTGGTCAAAATTGTTGGAGGAAAAATTCAAAATTGTGGTAAAATGAGTTATGAGAAAGAGTCAAAACGTGCTGAAAGTCAAAATTTTGATAAAGTTTCTCGTAATAATGAGATAATGAGTCAAAATTCTGAGCGTAGGTCATACTTGTGCTACAAAAAATTAAAATTATCTAAAGATGGGTCCTAAACATACATTTCCTGATTTTAAATCCCTTTTAAAAACACACTTTTACTCCTTGGCTTTTGATACTTTTTAGTGTTACTTTGTTTTTTATCATTTTAGCACCTGCCGTGAGCCTGCTTATTTATTTTACTTATTTATCCCCTTGCATTAATGTATTTCTGCTCACTTCATCTTGCTCTTTGTGTTATTTGTTTTATGTATCATTGTACAGCACTTTGACTACCCTTGTGGTTATTTTAAAATGTGCTATAGAAATAAAGTTGATTGATTGATTGATTGAAGGTCACAGTTTTGAGATGGTAAGTCATAATTATGAGCTAAAAAGTCAAAATTATTTAAAAAGTAAGTCATGTTTATGTTAAAATTGTAATTTAGTGATAATAATGATACAGAAAGTCAGAATTGTGATGAAGTTATTCATAATTATGGAACAATAAATCATAGAAATGAGATTAAAAGTTAAAATTATGTGGTGTAAGTCGAAATTCTGTGTTAGAAATTCAGAATCAAAAGATAGTTAGCATTATGAGAAGCAGCAAAAATCATAACCTAGTTATTGATTGTTTTGAGGAATAAGTAAATTGTAAGATTAAGTCAAAATTATTAGATAGTTACTTATAGTTGTGAGCAATTAGGAAAGAAAAGTTGAAATTATGAGGTGGAAGACAAACTGAGGTGAAAGTCATTTTGACTTTTTATCTCATAAATATGACTTTCTATCATAATTTTGACTTTTTATCTAATATGACATTGCCACAAATGTCTTCTTGAAATCTCATTATTATGATCTATTATCTCACTGGTCTCATACTTTGACTTATTATCTCATTATTGTGTTTTTTTTCCTTTTAAAAACAGGTGGAAATGTCCCTTTTTACATGCTTGATAGCTTCTCGTCAGACAGATAATATAACGTACATAATGATCCATAAATTGCAAAGATTTTCAGTTAAATATCTGTATAAAGATCCAGTAACAGAATTACCAGTACATATTGAAGAAGCTGTATTGTCATTAAGCAGAGTTAACCATACAGGGAGAGTGTGGTCCTCTGGATTGCAAAACAAAACATCATCGTGGTTGACATTGTCTAAAATGAAGATGGTATTGTTTTGTGAAGATGGTATTGTTTTCTGAAGAAAACATCAGATTGTGATGAAACTCGTCATTTACCGCCAGAGTGAAATAATCATCCATTTCAAGCGCGTGTGAGTCCGACAGTCTTTGTAGTTGACTGCTGAAAGGCCTCTGCAGCTCGAACGTCACACTCCTAATCTGGCTGTAATGATGAAGAGAGTTTATAATGAGGAGAGAACTGCTCTTGATTGCTTTCAGAGCTTTGTGATAAGTGTCTTTCTGCCTCTACGTGTCATTTTTGTCTGTACTTAGTTAAGTCGCTCTCTCAAGCACCCTCCACCGTTAATCCTCTGCATTCCTGTGACAGTGAAATCTCTCGGCTCCCTCCTCCAGCTGCCGTCTGCCAAGCCTCTGAATTCTCCTGGAGAGAGAGCGAGAGATCCAAAAGTTTGCATTTCAGAGACTTTTTAATGATGTGGCAAAAACAAGAAGAGTGCTCTGCTTGTCTTTGTCACAAAAATAGACTCTGAATCTTTTTCTTCTTCTTTTTATTAGGGGATAAAAGTCGAGGAAGACCTTTAACCTCAGGTGGAAGAAGAGGAGCCTCTACAGAGGTAAGAGAGCCTTTATAGAGGAGTGAGTGGTTGCCATAACTACCTGATTCGGGTGATAAATCCTGAAGATGTGTTGGAGGGAGAAGTGTTTCTATGTTTTTGCCACTAAGCTTTGCAAAACCCAGAGTTCGTCATGTTGACATGTGTGACACTTGCAAGGGAAGTTCTATTTACGGGGGTCTCGAATAGCTTCAACATGCGTGTGTGGGGCGTCATGTGCTCAAAGCAGCGATCATGTGTCGTCATTTTTCTGTGAAAGGAATCCCCCGCTCGACACTGTGGATCAATGTGTTTGTTGTTGGAAGAAAAAGTGGTAAATCCAGCGCTCCGGCAGGCTTCACCCCCATGAAAAAGCCTCCGTCTGAAGGGCTTGTAAATCAAAGCAAAATGAAAGAGGAGTGGAGCCTCCGAGGATGGTGTCAGAGAGAGTCTTCCTCGCCGAAGGAGATAATTCCCGACTAAAGTAGAAACATGTGAGAGGGGAGAGAGCAGTGGCTGTGGTCTGGAGTTGAGAGGAGCTGCAAACTGTACAGGGAGGCTTCATTTTCTCACTATCGCAGATCTGTGTCGAATTAGCAACCAGAAGATTCATCAGCTTCACTTGTTTTTGCAAGACGAAGAAAGAGACGAAGAGAAACAGAAATAAAAAGCCTTATATGTCATTATTTTATTGGACCACAAAACTAAAAAAAACAACATTCAGGCATGAACGCAACAATGCAAAAACATGCAATCAAGGAATAATGAATTGTGCATGTCAGATAATGTTTATTGCACATAAACATGTATAGCACAAGTAACTCTGTGATTAGTGCAGATGAGAAGCCGAATACTCGCTGGTGGAAATCTTTCAGAGTTCTGTCTTGGCTGCTCGGCAATATTTGTACAGAAGAGAGTGAGTCAGATATGAGGCCGTGAACTTTTTTTCAACTTTAGTGTAAGAAAATGAAAATAGTGAATCATGGCGGCGATAGGGAGTTACATAACTGGCCCCGGGCAGAGCGATGGAGTACACAAGGAGACACTCAAATCCAAGATTAGTGGAGGTATGAGCTTCTCCTGCAAAAAACAAAAACTGAACGACTCTATGCAGATTCATATCGACTTCTTTCTTATAGCTTGTTTCAATACTTTTCATGTTTTAATGCACACACTTAAGTCTGGGCTGTTTGCTGTATTGAAATGGGATGTTAGGATGAGAAAACACTGAAAACCATCAAAACATTAAACACAGCTGAACACAGGTGAGTGCAGAGTGTGGCTAACACCAGCAGAGCTAGCACCACTCCTAACAGGTTGATGTCCACATGCTTGTGCTGGTTACTCATTTATCTGTTAAATTAGCCTCCATACAACTTAATCTCCATTTTCTAGATGGAAACATGTCTTCAGCTCCTGTGCATCTGACTAGAGTTTTGTAGCACTGCTACCAATTGCCAGAAGTACAGACGTATTTACTGCGTCTATCTTGGAGAGGAGGAAACTTCTGGGGATGATTCAGCTCCTGGTAAAAGCCTCATAAAAGATAAACTTCAAAGAAATCCTGACCTCAAAAAACAAGCTGAATTTCAACAAACAAGTTGGAGGCAGCTCAGCCTGCAGCCCCTCACGACATCCTGTGTCTCCTGGAGGAGGAGGACTTCTGAGAAACACAATTAGGAGAGGGGGTCGTGAAAAGTCAGCTTCTAGTAAAAAACTGTGCATGATGAGCACTGAAGAGTCATGAGAGTCCTCTTACTTCACCATCGTTGACTTTAAGGTCTTTTAACCCTGAAACTTTGACTTGATTGTGATAGGAAATTACTCTGCACAGACATATTGTGAGCACAACACCAAAACTAAAATGGCTCCGGAGTGCTCCAGAAGAACCAGACAGACGAGTTTTTGACTATCAAAAAGTGTTTTGATGAGGTTCAGTGTCGGAGTAAACCCTGTTTTGCTCTGCACTCTCATTGTTGAAGCAGTCCAAGGTGAAGGACTTGGCACAACTGGGCTAAAGATATAAAACAACCTGTGTTTTCTTTTCTCCTTCAGTGCTGGGACATAATAAAGACATTTGTGTTGTTTTTGCAGCCAACAGCAGAGCAGTGGTGTGTCTGTCTCTGACCTCTGACATCTTGACTCTGCAGCACCAGGTGGGTGTGGCTGGCCCATCTAGATGAAATAATTAAGAAACAAGAAACAGGGGCAAGAAACAGTAGGTGTTAATTGTCTTAGAGCTACACATATAAACATGACTAGACTCAAAATCAGGGCTTGCAAACATTACTGAGCAACTTGCTTTAATTCTGGAGAAACACGGCGTCAGTTCAGGATTTACTTCACAGCACTGCAGCTCTTTGAACCACAGCACAGAGCTTCATCTTTTGAACCAGTGCCTGTTTTTAACGTCTGGCTTCTACTCAGCAGTCTGCTGCTGCAGTGCTGCATCATATTTAAAACTCAGTGAGGGTGTGTGTGTGTGTGTGAACCCACTGCAGCAGACCACCTGAGCCCCTATATGTGGATGTAACCCGATCTCCTGAGGGCAGGGACAAGACTATTGATTTTACATTTGGACTGATGCCCTGCGGGGAAGCTGACACATCCTCACCGGGTTTGTGAGCGAAGAAGGGAAAGTAGAGGGAAGATTTCAGCAAGAAGGAGGTAGAAAAAAGAAGAGATTAAGACTGAGAAGCACACTTGCAGACTTTTCTGTGTTTTATTTGCTTCCAATTTTTGGATTAAAGATTTGACCAATTTAACCAGCACGGATTAGTTTAACATTTCGCTTTTCTTACCCTTATGTTATACACATATTAAAAGCAGCACAACTTTTTTTACGCAATGCAAATTCCAAGAAGTTGAAGCAGTGATGCAAATAAACACAAACTTGTACAAAAACACAACTCAGTCAAATGTTTGCAACAGAACTTGATCAATAAATCGCATCCTACAGTCAATAACGGTCTAAACTCCAGTTTAAGAATAAGCTGTAAGTAATTGTCTTCTTGTCTGGCACGATAGGAAGTTGACTTTAAGAGATTTGCATCATCATTTAGATATTTGGGCATCATGTGAACATGTAAAAGAGGGACCAAAGACCAAAGTCAAAGCTGCCAGCAATAGAGAGCGAGCATCGATGGTTTAGTTGCGTAGAGATAAAGTCATGAAAAGAAAGCAGTGAAACAAGTTAAGATGTTATTTATCAGCTTGTTAAGATTTGGCGTCTTGTTCAATGACTTTTTTCTGAGCATGTCCTGTTAATAGAGTGGTAATAAAAGACAAACGATACTGAGGAGTCCAACTTCTATTGCCATGGTATCAAATCAAAACACTCTGATCTGAGCTGTACTTGACTCACTTCAAGGTCTTCAAATTGGTCACTGATCGAGCTCAAGCAGCTGGAAAGTTAGTAGTTTGTCCAGGTATGTTCGCAGATAAGGAGGTGAAGTTCATCATGGTGTGTGTGTACCCTCCCTTCTGAATCCATTTGTTTCACAACATATGATCTGTGTCGGCAAATATCTGTAGTATCATACCTCCCCCGTTTAAACCATGAGTGTCATTGGTTGGTTAGCCCACTCCCCATTTTCTTTTTCTCATTTTTTAAAAATCCTTTCTTCTTCCTTTTTTTTCAAGAATGAATTCCCTTTTTTTAAGAACAGAAAACAGGACATATGTGTGTCTTATTTGTGTGAAATCAGCTTGACATGAGATACGAGAAAACGGTGGAAATCAATCAGCTGCTCTGTGGTTATACGAGGAAGCAGATGGACATCCTACATGCAGGGAGGTGGAAACATCACATCAATATGTTGCTTTATACTCAGGGTCCAGGCCAAGTTACACTGACGTCTTGTGATTGCTGCATGCCACTCTCTAGGATGCATGTGCATGTGTGTTGCCGTGGTGATGCAGGAGAGCTGAGTTTTTTGGCTCGCTCTGACGTCGGTGCGCTCGCATTACCGCCCACCAGTGACCGTGCATTTTCACACTCATCTCAGTTTCTCCTCTCTCGGTTTCCTCCCTCTTTGCTCCCTCTCCATCTGTCCGCCTCTGACATCCTCCCCATCTTTCTCCCCCCCTCTGTCCCCCGTCTCTTTCCTTGCCCCTCCTTCCTAATTGGCTGTATAAGCCGGAGCGGCTCGCGGTGTCACGCTGTGCTCCACTGAGCTTGTATGTGTGTGAGTTCCTGCTCTGTTTGCAGGCTGTTCTCCGCACTTGACTAATGACACTGTAGCTGTTGTATTGGCCATCGGGTCCTCTCTTTTATTCACTACCTAATAGCCGGCCCCCTCCCTCCATTATTGCAGTTATCCATCATTCCCTCTATCAATCCCTCGCTTCCTAGTTGGCCTGTTGCCTGTGTCATCACCCTCTGCCTGTCAGCCCCTCCTCTTTATGCCTCCCTCTGCTTTTTTTATGTAATTTGTTTTCATTTTAATTCTGTGGAGCTACATTTTCTAGGTTGGCATGTTTCTAGATGGAGAGCAAATATTTCACACTATAAAAAAAATCGCATTAATTCAAGCAACAAAGAACCACATTTCCGTGGTAGAGATGTCGTCGTCTGGAGGAGATAGTAAAGCGGTTATCTTTTTCCATTTCTTGGATGTTTGATAACTCCTTCATGGCCAGACTGGCAGCAGTGCTATTTTCAATTTACTGCTGCGCTCAGTCATGTGTGTGTCACTATTTTAAAATTGGCAGCTTGATATTGGAAAAAGATGATAGATGATTATTTGGATTCTGTTTCTGAATTATTTTCCAAACTGTTACAATTTTTGAAAATAAAAAACAAGATCATAAAAGAATGGGTGATGTTCAAAAATGGAAAATGCTTAAACATTACTGATAAATGAAAAATTACTCAATAGTAAATGGAGCAAAGACAACATATCAAATGTTAAAACGGAACTTTTTCATTGTAAGCTAGCGAATACTCGTTTTTTTATTTGACTCATCTGAAAAAGTTGGGACTGGTATTTCAGAATACTGAAAAAATCAGGTAATGCTAAAAACACCCAGAGGAGCGTCTCTTATCTAATATGGTTAATTTACATCAGGTTAGTTACATGATTGGGTACAACAAGGACATTCAGAGAGGCTTAAGGTCCTTTCACACCAGAAGCGGTTTTTTTTTTGCGATTATTTCGGATGTCAATATTTTTTTCCGAACCCGTATCCTGTCAATACAAGCGTTCACATCTGCGATATTACGGCATTTATTTTTTCGTATCACGGTCGATTTTTCTAAAGTTTTGCATACTGTGTGTCCCCTTCTGACCAATCAGATTGTGTGTTGTTGTGGCGTCAGATATACTGGTATATCCAACATGGCCGACCGGCTGATTGTTTACATGTCGGAGAACAGAGTGCTTTTTGATAAAAGACACAAATATTACAAAGATAACAACCTGAAGGACAACTTGTGGAGAGTCATAGCATCAGATTTCTCATATGACGATGGTTTGTGTGATTTAACAGTTTGCTAAACGTCTTTGTTTTAACTTTCATCTGTGCTAAGTAACTTTAGCTCGTAAGCTAACGTGTTTAGATACAACATACCATATGTATTTTCACTGTCTCAAACTCAATCGTGTTGCTGTCACAGCACCATTAGGTCTCGGTTGTTACCTTACGTTTATGGATTATAGTCATAGTTCCGAGAGGTACCACCCTGCTTCTTATCAGCTCCCTGTTCAAAGCCAGCATCCTTAATGATATGGGATCACCAGCGTCCATGTCGTGGGTATCTTCTACATCTGGAAAGGCTTCATTAATGCTGAACAATATCTGCAGGTTTTGAAGCAACATCTGCTGCCATCCAGACAAAGAAGACCTTCATATTTCAGCAAGACAGTGACAAACCACATTCTGCAGGGATTACAACAGCATGGCTCTGTCGTAGAGGAGTGAACATTTATTTTTCATGAAACAAATTCCTCAGTTTCAACATTTCAAATGTTGTCTTTGCACTATTTTATTAAATATGAGGTTTAAATGACCAGAAAACCATCCAGATTTTCTCCATTAAGGTTAACACAGCTTTCTGTCCTTCTGTAGATTTGGACCAACTCATTTCTTTAACCTTTAGAGCTGAACCCACCCTGAATGTCCCAGTCACTACACAAACATTGAGTGTTGTGTAATTTTTAGAGGCAGACTTCAATAGCCACGACAGGTCAGCTGAGGTTGGAGAGCCGCCCACACCCAGTTGGACTTTGAGTTGCTCTCTTGTTCGAAGAGTCAGTGTCCTGCATACAGCTTCTTTCCATATTCCTCTGTCCACTTTCGACTTAGCGTGATGTCTTTCTGATGCAGTGACGCAGGTTTCTTCTCACTGGTTTGTAAGTGAAGGGTGTCGACCTGGAAAAAGCCAAGGCAGTGGGAAAAAGAAAGACGGGATGGGGGCGGAAATGAGCAAATAACCACAGCCCGAGCTGAAAACGTAAGGCTGGAAATAACCATCATTACGTGCTCCCCACATTTACAATTAGACTGTATCTGTTTTCTATCTGGAGGCTTTAAAATAAAAGATTTAAGAGCTGCAGTATAAATGCTTTGTTCAACCCTGACAGACGCTTCATTTGCAAAGCCACATAAAAGATCATAAGAGGAGCTGGTGGTCTGAAAAAGCCTCACTGTGACACAGGATGTTATTATGATATCTCGACACTTGTCATTGTTGTCTGTGTGTGTTTTATGGTCGGGTTTACAGGCAATACAGGCTGTGCTGACAATCAGACACATGTATGTGTAAGCGGTGATTCACTGTCTGTCGGCTAAGTGCCCAGATGATTGGTTGTCAAGAGAGAAACAGAAAGAAAGAGGGTTTGGACTAGAGAGGTATTTGTAAGTCATTTCAAACATATACTTACCGCCCTGCTGAGCCTAATAATGATATTTAGCTTCTCAAACAAAAATTAACCCAGCAGGCGCTCCTGCTCCTTCTCAATATACATGAGAGTGTGGGTTGTAGCTGAGCTGACCCGCTGAATGACTGTGTTTGGAGCTATTTCTAGCCACATTCATGCTAAATTTTTCAGTTGTTACCTCTGTTTGAGCTTTGTCGCTGTCTGCCCCCAGAGTCTCCTGTCAGCGTGAGCGTCTATGTCCCACTTAACTCTCGTGAATCTCCCCTGACTCTTCCTCAAGCTTCCCGTTGAACAGGTCCTGTCTTCATGCCTCTTAAGAGTTTGATTAATGTCCATGATTGCCTTGCAGTTTTCTAATCTTCGCGATTTTGCCTCACTTTTTTGGATGATAGGATGCGTTAAGGGAATTTGTATTCAGGCCAGAGTTGGCTGATATTTGCATAAAGATTATAGTTGTAAAGAGGAAAGGGAAAAAGATGATTTTATGTGAAGATGGTGAAAGCCTAATGTGTGCTTTCATTGACTCACTAACAGACACAATATGATTAAATCCCAAAATAGTCTTGATGGAAACATCCAGTCAATGGGAGCATCTGGCCCACAATAGTGTTTACACAGTGAAGGTCATACTCCCTGTCCCAGCCCTCCTGTTTCCTGTGTGACTGAGATATGAAAGGGTTTTTATTTGTTACTCAAATGTTCGGAGCTCTTCATCATTTGAATATGCGCTGGGAACAAGGCAGGTGCTGAAACAGTCTGCAAATAGACCTGTAGTTTCAGGCTGTATGGATTCAATTAGCAGTTTGTTTATCCGCACGGAGGGTTATTAAATTCAGGCCAATAAACGGGATTCAAAAATGCACATGAAATTTATAAAAAAGAACATTAAAGAGGATTTCAAATCGGCATTTCCTCCGGGCTGAATGCCAAAGTACACACTGATTTATGCACTCTGAGCTGAGTCCATCAACAATAGTTTCAAATGAAATAAAAACTATAAAGTCTGAGGCAGTTTGGACCCTGTGTGATTGCTCCAACACACCTGATTCAAATGATCAGCTCGTTATCAAGCTCTGTCATGGCTTACTAACAAGCTAATCATTTGAATCAGGTGTGTTGGAGCAGGGAAGCATCCAGAACATGCAGGACAGTGGGCCTCGAGGACTGGACTTGAGAACCACTGTTTTATGGTATTTCCTTTTCCTTAAACATCAAACCTTGATAAACTCCCACAGTCCCATCCTTTGAGTTTTGTGCACAAGCTGAAGAACATTAGTTTCTTAGAGGCTTTTCTGGTGGAACAAACACTTTGAAGTGGATTCAATCAACCCTGTAGAGGAGAAATGAATCCAAGAGTGAAATTGACTGAAACCAATTTATTTGGAGTGGACGTGAATCACTCCTGTAAGAGGTGATAATCTAAGGGAATGGTGAAAATGTCACCTATTTTACCAAAACAATTTAAATTGGCAGACTCCCTGTTAGTGTAACAATAATGACATGATATGCTGCAGACAAACCTCCGTGGCGCATACTGCCTCTATTCGAAGGCTAGCTAGCCTTGCTAGCTAACAATAGCTGCCGTGTTTACGATGGAGCCCTCCCCATGGTTCAGATACTAGCCTCCTCTGCAGCGAAGGGTTTGCTGATATCGGTGCAGCAGACCCGCTGGTTATTTTTATTTGCCACGGGTAACGCTTCGGAACCTGGCGGCTACTAGCTAACTGACTAACTAGCTAACTAGCACCTAGCTAGACACCATTCGCAGTAAAAGACAAACAGGTTACCCATGGGCATACTCCCCATACCTTTTTCCATTTTGAGTTGAGTTTACTCAAAATTTTAAGTATTAAGTACTGAAAGTGTGCGATTTGGAACACACCATAAGAGACTTTTGTAGATCTAAGCATGATTGACATCCCCAGCAAATTTCAGAATCTTACGTTGAATTTGCTGCAGTGTAGGAGGCTCCATTGAGTCATTTGGCCATGCCCCTGCACAGGACCCATATTAATCATCTTGTTTCTTCCTTATGCTTATGAGCACAAAAATAAGTGTCTTCTTATAGTTATGATTATTATGATCATAATAATGAAAAATATGCAGAAACGAGTTGAAAAACACAACTACAGATGAAGATAAAAACAATAAATAGAAAATATGCATGCTTAGAATAAGACAAAGAGGCACATAAAAGATTAAGATAATTGACTGAGGTGTTCAAATTCACTTATATCTTCTCCAATGAGGCTCTACGCCCTGAATCATGTCTTATTCAGTATTTTATTTATTTTGTTGTATTTCACCGGACTAGTATGACTAGTATTTTTTTCCCTCCGGGGATTAATTAAGTCATCTATCAATTTATTTATCTATGTAGGACCTGAAAGACACTGGTGACCACTTAGGTAATGAGAGAAGCTTAAATTTGTGGCTGTCTATTTCTTACTCAGATAAATGTGAACAAAACAACATAAGTCTTTCCCAGCCGTGGAGGCCCAATCTGATCTATGATGTCATGCTGCACTTACCCTGAGTGTTTCTGTCACACCCAAACACTGCTGTGCCTTTTTCAAGTAGAGAGGACTCGGCTGAACTCTTTTCCTAGAGTTTGTATCGTTATTACAAACCCAGGAGAATTAATATGTTATAGATTTGCTTCAGATGTCACCCTCAAGAGAATGTAGAGAATCGAAAGAGTTGATAGCCTGTTGGAGCAGCGCACTTGTTTGTCACTGTTGGTGAGAAAATAGCTCACAGGCAGCATCAGTCATTCAAGAAGTGTGACCTAACATGTGACAAGAAGTCGAACCAATACTGCTGTGTTTTCTTGCCTTAAGTCAAGGTTTTCTGTCTTGTTTTTTACTTTCCTTTTTGGAGCTAAACAACTTTGTTTTCTGTGAGCGCTTTAGTACAACTGTTGCCAGCAAATATGCATCCAGATTTTTATAAATATTCATTGCTCTTGTTTGTTTTTTGCATTCGAAGAAAAAAGACGAGTGTTGATGCAAGAATGTAACCAATTAAGACAGAAAAAATGTTTAAAGTTTAAAAAAGATGTTTTCCTGTTCAAGAGAGACTCTACATCAGGTCTTCATATCACTCTCTTTCCAATCCTCCTGACACACTCTGATTTGATCCGACTTATTCTAAAGATAGACTCGTCCTCCTCCTCTTTCTCTAGCTCTTCATCCTCCTCTGCACCGGATGTTTGCTTCACTTTCTCTCAGATTCAGAGAGATTCTTCTTCCCAGAACTACATTTCTCATCTTCCCTCTTTGTGTCAGAACTGTGACACACAAAAAAAAAAGGCTGCAGAGCGAGACACCACTGGGAGGCACCTTTGACCTTTAACCTCTCACCCTCGGACCTCTGAGCCGCCCAGCAGCCGCAGGAGACAGATGAGAGCTGGTCATGCTCTGACAACAGAGAGGGACCGTGCAGAATCAGAGGGGGCGAAAAGGCCACGGCTGTAGTTGGGTTTGCGATGATGCCTGTAGGAGTGTGTTTGCACATACACACACTTTCACTCACACACACACACTCTGATTCTGTCTCAGGTCATGCTCCATAAGCTTAAAAGCAGGGCCTCAGGTGGTAATTCACTTAAACCTGCAGCATCATCTGCAGCTGAGGCAGTGATTCCATTACAATGACAGCAGCTGAGCTATTTTCAAAGTGCTGCTTTTTTCCTCTTTGTGCATCATTTTGACTCTTTGTTCTTTTCTCCTTCCAGTTTGATTAAACATGCACCAAAAGCTTGTGCATATTTCTACGCGCTGCCTACCTGCAGAAGTGTTTAACTATTGTGAGCACCCGCAGGCTCCTCGCTCTTTAAACACAGCTGTTAATGTGTCCTGCAGTTTGGCTCCTTTCTCTCTGGCTTATTTACATATGGAAGCACCTCCAGAGAGCATTGGCAAACACAATGGAGGCTCATTTGATTTGAGCCATTTCCTCTTCCTCTGTCTGTCTGCAGACAGCCATGATGTCAGACCTCACAGCGGGGACATAAAAGCTTTTTTCTATTTTCATTGGAGTCTGACCTGCATGATTTTTGGAGGTGATAAAAATGTAGTGATTTTGTGTCTTAAATATCAGCACATTTCTAAAGTGCAGTCATAGTGCTGTTTTATACCTCTGCTATTGTCTCTGCTTGTTTGGGGAATCATGGGGACTGATCACTAGGGCTTGGACAATATGCTTCTCTCACGATTCGATTCTTCTACGATTTTTTGGATGCCGATTCGATTGAAAATTACGATTCCACGATACTGTAGTCTGCATTTTTAAAACCAGTGAAACAGTTGAATGATTATGATTGTCTAATGAATATTCCAGGAACCATATTTCCCCTAAAAATACACGTCACATGTAAGTCAGTTTTGAAGATTTAAGGTCCTTTCACACCGGGACCGTTTTTGTCGTGCGATTATTTCAGATGTCAATATTTTTTTTGAACCCGTATCCTAAGTACCCGTAAGTGTTCACATCAGCCGCGTTTTCCCGTTCTACGATATTGCGGTATTTATTTTTTCGGATCATGGTCAATTTTTCCAAGGTTTCGCATACTGTGTGTCCACTTCTGACCAATCAGATTGCGTGTTGTTGTGACATCAGATTCACTGGTATATTCAACATGGCCGACAGGCTGATTGTTTATGATTGTTTACACACATATTACAAAGATAACAACCTGAAGGACAACTTGTGGAGAGTCATAGCGTCAGATTTCTGATATGACAATGTTTTGTGTGCTTTAACAGTTTGCTAAATGTCTTTGTTTTAACTTTACCTATGCTAACATAAGCTAACGGTTGTTACCATAGTTTCATGTGCTTATCTGGTATTGGCCCTGACTCAGTATTTGCTATCATGACAGACAGCCATCTCAACACTAGTGTCTAGTCCTCTGCCTCTTCAAACTTGGAGCTAATTGTTTCAGCAGAACTTCAAATTGTCCAACCGACATCCGAAAATAGGTTCTGAAGTGACCGTGGTACAGTTTCAGCTCCTGAACCAAGCAGTGAAACTCACCAAGTTCTCTTCTTTTTTGTAATATTGGATGCACCCATGCACTGTTTCTTTTTCTTTTGAGAAAGCAAAAGAAGTACCAATTCATCATCACTTGAAGTTGAAGTAGACTCCATTTTTGTCTTCTTGTTTCCACCTGGGACACTGTAGGATAGTAAGGGAAGGTCCCGCCCTCCTTCGCCTCTGATTGGCTTTAAGTGCTGACCGTTTGGCTTGAGCGTGTGATGACGTTTCCAGCTTTCCAGCCAATCAGAGGAGAAGGAGGCGGGACTGTTTCCCCCGGAAAGTTGCAAAATCACATTGGGCTTGATGTGTATAGTCAGCCGCGTCAAAATTCGCTTCCCAATATTTTGTGTTTTCGCGTTCTATATTCGTGTCGGCCCCGGTGTGTAAGGACCTTTATTCTTAAATTTAAAGAAAAAAAAAAAAGATTTTTTAAAAAATGAAAATCGATTCAAAAATTGCAAAACAAAAATACTTAAGTGAATCGATTTTTTTCTCCCACCCCTGATCACAGTTGATTATGTTGAAGTGAGAGCTGGAGGAGATGGTATGAATGGCTGCTACAGAATATTAAGAAAGGGTCAGAGACTAAATCTAGACTTTGTTTAGCACAGAAATTTATTACATATTAACCTCTAACCTTTCATAGGAAACTCCTCGCTTCTGTCAAAATAAACCCAGTTTCATCCGAGGGTATCTAATCTGAAAATGATTCTTTGACAGCATGTCTGTTTCATGGGAATGATGGGAAACTATCTTGAACTTCAGTCATTTTCCTCTAACCACTGGGTCATCCTAAAGGAAGCACTCGGCGCATGAAGGACTGGAGAGGAAAGGTCTCCCTCCTCCCACCCTCAAGCCCCCCTGTCTCCCTCCTCTCGTCCCCAATAAGTGGCACAAAGGACAGCTGGAGTTTCCTGATGAGAAACAGGCCATGAGGGAAATTAGGAATTCTGCACATCCTGGCCATTTCCTGTTCCGACTCCCACACACACGCTGTATATGAGTGCACGGATACGATCTTCCACACACAAATATACACTCCTGTTAAGCTGTTATGGTTTGCATACTGCAGACTCCATCTTTT
The DNA here is from genome assembly GCA_962446985.1 of Xyrichtys novacula. Lineage (NCBI taxonomy): Eukaryota > Metazoa > Chordata > Actinopteri > Labriformes > Labridae > Xyrichtys > Xyrichtys novacula. The sequence continues at coordinate 3,307,320 of OY660887.1, forward strand.
CCTGACGAGATGACACGACCCTGATCTTCGTTGTGTGTTTGACATGCATGCAAAATAGGAAGTGATCTGTCAACAACATCATAATGCACACACGTACACAAACACAGAGAAAAAAGGCCGGAATAGGATAGATTGTGGGAGTGTAATTTGTGCGTATAGTGACTTAGGGAGGAGTGCATGAGTGCTGTCTGGAATGTGATGAGAAACAAGCGCCCCTCTGCTGCTCTGAGAGTGTGTGTTTGTCTTCAGCTGACCGATTTTCAATGGTGTTGCTATCATATTCCTGTTTGCTTTGCCAAACGCTGTCTGCAGCTTTTATTGCCTTTTCACCCTCTGACTGTTTTATTACCTGCGTTTTTTTCACCTCCTAATAATAAAGCACGAGTTTCAAAATGCTCTGGAGGACGCTGTGTAGGGCTTAAGCACACAGAAAGACTCACGCACGGGTTGTAGGTTTTGCAGGATCAAAAGAAAAGGGTGCTCGGAGGGGTTAATCCTGGTTTGGTACAGTCCTCGCCGGTGACTGACACCGTGCAGCGTGGTTGACGGGAAGGAATGACACCATGTGAAAACATCAATGGGATTACCATGGACTACCCCATATGAGGGGCCGTGTAGGGGGGTTGGACTTGGCTAAACCAGAGGCACCTTTGAGGATAAATAACATATCATGTGTACTCTACTGTATGCTTTAGTTTTTGCAGAATCCATGATTAAAGTTCATAAGGTGCAATGTTTGCTCTGTGTTTCAGCAGGCCTTGTTTGCTCCTGCATCAGACTTCTTATTTTACCTTTTAAACTTACTGATTGTCCCTTTAGTGACCGGCTGTTTTCACGAGTGTTTGACAAAGTAACATTACACAACCAAGAGTCTGACTTCTTAACTGACCTAGAAAAGATGTCTGAACAACAGAAGCAAACATTTCTTTTTACCTTGTTTTGGTAGTGTCTGTATGTGTGTGACTGTGAGAGGATGTTGACTGTACGGGGACCAGCTGCTGATTGGTTAATGAGCCGAGTCTGCAGGACCAATCAGGTATAGGCGATGGTACAGCTTCGGGGGCAGAGACTCATGTTCGTCAGATTCTTAGTCAGGAATTTTGTGTTTGTATTTATGTGTGGAGGTGATTAAATTGTAAATCTTTCTTTTTGGATTTTTTAGGGATAGGGGATGGGATTTTTTCCCCATCACTGTCACTTTAACTGCTGTTTTTAGCTAACACAGCAAGTGACATTTTTCCACTCTAGTTTAGAGTCGCCTATTGTTGTACCAGAATTTTATGCAGCCGCGCCCACGCTCTGGCTGTGTACTACCGTTGCCCGTCAACCCTGTTTTGTTAGTGTCAATGTGTGTGTGACTGTGAGAGGATGTTGACTGTACGGGGACCAGCTGCTGATTGGTTAATGAGCTGACATGAAGAGCAGGAGAGAATAAGTGTTCACTGCCAAGCTAAGAAACAGTAATACATGGATATGAAGCAATATTAGGAAGATAAAACATGTTTTAAAGTGGCAGTGTTCCCTGATTTAAAGTCTTTTAAGAGAAAGTTGAAATCATTTATTGAGGAGATCTCAGTTTACTTAGTAGATGATCTGCTTCATGTGCAACCGACAATGCTGAGAGTATTGTTAATTATGGGATCAGAGTGCCCTCTGCTGGTCAAGCTTTGCAGAGAAGAACATGCAAAAACCTGTCTGCATACTGTTTTCTGCATGATTGTGGTGTTTTAAGAAATTTAACGAGATTGTTCTGGGATTACATTACAGTTTATTGTTCAGAGCAGAGAAGTGAAAGTTGAGGATGTCAGACTGACTTAAGATTTAATATGCGGATGTTAGATGTGACAGAATGGTTGTTAAAGCATGTGCTGCTTTGAAATGAAGTCAGGCCGCAGATACCAGTGCCCAGCCCTCACCAAGAACACGTCCAGGCGGTCGTTTGTACCACATGTGATTTTACAATTGAACAAACTAAAGTAGATAGTGGGCAGCTTTGTTCTTTATTTTTTATTTTTAGATACTGGTTCAGCTGGTCTGAGCACAGAAACATTATTTCAAGACTATTTATTGAAATACTTTTTTGAATTGACAAAGCACAGTACAGTAGTATCTCTATATTGTCTTTTTGAGTTGTTTTGTTTTGTTTTGTTTTATATGGGACAGTGTATGGAAATGTGTATGTGTGCTGTCTTTGTGCATGTCTTTAACTTACTGCAAGTGAATTTCCTCACGGGGACAATCAATTCAACCTACCTACCTACCTATCACTGCATTTACAGACATTACTGACCAACTAGCCATTAAAAAGTTGGCACCACAACAGCTGTTTAGCCTCACACAAATGCTCCCGTATGTAATCTGAGGTGGCTCAAGGAACATTTCAGGAGCATATGTGAGGAAAACGGTCACAACTTTGAGCAGTGTAACCCAAATCTAAATGTAGTATATGTAAGTAAGGGTAAATTACCCAATAGAGTAACAAAAAGATGGAATATGTAAAGTATGAAATTAATTAGGACATTTCTAATGTTGAGAAGATGGTAAAATTCAAGAACTGTTTGTAAAAGATCTGGTAACTTTTTAACAACTTGACTTTCTGTCTTGTGTAAGGCATCATAACACTAGAGTTTTTAGTCCACCTTCACCAGTTCTGCTGCATTTCCAGACATGATATGTTGGTTTTAAGTCGCCCAGCGTCACAGCTGCAGATCCTCCACTCCCCTCTGCGTCCAGTAGAGGGCACCCTGTCATCACCTTTGACAGGGCACAGCTGGGCTCTCCTCCTCCTCCTCCTCTCCTCACTGTCCCATTTAGCCGTTACCACCACTTGCTAGCCCTGCTCAGAGTGCTTTGACTGACATCCTCTCCACTTGTTTGGTGATTCACTGAAGTGTTATTGATCCCAAAGGTGATCAATACGTGGATTTAAAGCCTCCTGCTTCTCATCAGCATCTATGTTTTTTGGATGCTGGAGGCACTGGGTGTGTCAGCAGAGCGTACGAAGCACTACAGGGCACTCAGATGATTTCAATGCACGGAGCGCCCGCTAGGGGTCCGTGAGCAGTTGTCATGGTAACAAGTGTGAGGTTGGCATGAGCTTGGAGGGTTTTTTTTCTCTCTCTCTTTTTAGATCATCTCTGCTATGTGGGTGTGATTTGATAGTATGTGTGTGTACACGTGAATAACCATCTGATGTGCGGTTTCCTCTGCTTTTCCCCGCATGTGTGTAAAGATGGAGCAGGTATCAGACGACGAGCTGGACCATGGAGCTGAGGAGGACAGCGATAAGGAGGACCAGGACCTGGATAAGATGTTTGGAGCCTGGCTGGGAGAGCTGGACAAACTCACACAGGTCAAACATGCACAAACACAACCGCACACACACACATGCAGGAAGAGTGTGTGTGTGTGGACTGTCACACTGACTCACACAGGTAGAAAAAGCACACATAGAGGAAGGGGCTGTCTCCATGGCAACCTTTACACTGCTAATCCCATCTCCCTATACTGTATCCTAGCAACTCCCCTCCTACCACCACCACTTCAAAGTGTGTGTACGTGTGTGTGTGAGTGTGTGACGGAGGAATCTAGCAGACATGGTCGCTCAGATCCTGTGTATATCACTGTGATGTTCGAGTGTGTGTTTTTGCATCTTATTTATTTTCGTATCCTGCAGAGTCTGGATGACGGCAGGCCGCAGAAAGCTCTGCAGAAGCCCCCCCTCAGGCAGGAGACGAACATGGCCAACTTCTCCTACCGCTTCTCCATGTACAACATCAACGGTGAGACGTCAGTCAGTCAGCAAATCCAACGCTGATAAAACCCAGAAAGAGACGCGAATCACTTTTTTAAACAAATAAAACAAAAGCGCAAAAATGTCACAAAAGACACGATGAAACCCCCTCCTCCTTACTCCTCTTTCTTTCTTTCTTCGCATCTTTGCTCTCTGCAGAGGCGTTGAACCAGGGCGACACGGTGGACCTGGACGCCCTCATGGCTGATCTGTGCTCTATCGAACAGGAGCTCAGCACCATCTCCAAACCGAACTCTCGCGGTCAGAACAAAGGCTCGCACCGGGGCCCCGGAGGTCGGAGTGCCAGCGCCAAACACACGGGCACCAGTGGAGGGGGAAGCAGTGGAGGTAATCCTGCAAAAAGATGTGCATTTATAACGATTTAAACAAACATTAAAACAAAAACTCTAGTGAGAAAAAAAAGATATGAATCATTTAAGATTTTATTCTACCCATGATGACTAAAGATGTATAATTCTCTCTTGTTCGGTGAAGTTTAGACCGTTTAGAAACACTCAAAGTATTAAAATTTTGAACACTTCAACAGGAAGCGCCAGCAGCAGCACCAGAGCGTCCCCAGCCAACACGGTCCGAGGTGGCAGCATCAACACCCGACCCGCCGCTTCCAACATCTCCCTGGACGACATCACCTCCCAGCTGGAGAGGGCCTCCCTCAGCATGGACGAAGCTGCACGTCAGACCTCCTCTTCGTCCTCATCTTCCTCTTCTTCCTTCTCCTCCACCACGATGCGAAGACCGTCGTCCGGTTCGACGGGTGGCGGGCAGCACAGGAGGACCGGCTCTGTGGGCGCTGTCAGCGAACAGGACGCGCCCTCCCAGCGGTCCAGTGTCAACTCGGCGTGTGCCTCGGCGTCCAGCATGGACTCGCTGGACATCGATAAAGTGATGACAAGCGGAGAAGGGGAGGGGCAGAGCAGCCCGGGCTCACAGGGACAGAACCAGACCAGCACAGAGGTATGACGGACACGACACGAACAATAAATAAGAGGAAGACGTTATTAAAAGATGAAGGATAAGGGTGTGTATGTCAGAGTGTGCGTTAACTTCCTGTATTTCCAAGGAACTTACGACCGAACCCTCTGACCTGACCTCAATCCGGCTCTGATCCTGCATGTTTAACCACACAGCATGCTGTTTTCAAGAAAAACCGCATGCCCGAAGTGTGTTTACAGTCGATCCACGTACAATACGTCCTGTGTGTTGTGCTCTGGATTGCGTGTCATGTTTACATTTTAGTCCATAACACCCCTGAATGTGGGTCATAATGTAAACATGCACCGTTTCTGCGTGCCTCAGCTCACTCACAAAGCATGTCGGCTCTCCACCGCGAGCAAAACTCTCTCTAAAAGTACATCCAAGAGGTCAGAAACCGAAGCGAATTCGTTTAAGATCGACCGATTTATGATGAGATGATATGAAGGTTAAAATAGCCGACACGATTTCTTGCATGTCCCCTGTCCCCCTGCATGTCATCACGGTTTCTGTGTTTGCATCCTTTCCTATAACTCGTGGTTCTTGTCCACACACACCCCTGTGTCTGCACCCCTCCTCCCCCCCAGCATGTCACACTACGACGGGTCAACGGTAAGGCAGCCAGGCGGCAGCTTGACTTCACCTCACGAGAGGGTGAAGTGGATCGGGCCACTGTAAGTGCATGAGTGTGAGCTTGCATGAGTGTGTGCATGTGTTAACTAATTGATAGTAAGGGTTGCAGATTAAAGGGTCATTCTGTATCTTAATATGGGGCTCAAAAATGGATGACTAGATCACAAAACCAGAAAACTGTGAAGTAAAAGCACCAAAAATGCTTGTTTGTGCCACTTCAAGACTTGGACTACTGTAAGGTGACCACACATCCTCTTTTACACGGACATGTCCTCTTTTTTGGGGGGCTTGTCTAGCTTATAATATCCTTCAAATGTGCGCAGTTTTGTACCGAAGTTTCGATTTTGTGTCACATGGACTTACTGAGTAAAAAGCACGTAAAAGACACTCGATCCGGCCCGAAAAACTCTCAAAATTAACTTTGTGGGACTCCGTGACTCCGCCCCTGTGTAATCGTGTCTTCTTTTTGGGAAGTCAGAATATGGTCACCCTAACAACTGTTTACTGAGAGGGTCTCCACAGAGGTAGACCTTTTTGTCAAAGAGTAAGATACCCTTTTGAATCAGAAATCATCTCTTTCCAAACTTCTTGAAACCATTGACAGAGGAGTTTCTTTCACTCACGCTGCCTTTCTCAGGAGAAAGTATATCATAAATGTAAGAATGAAGGATTTGACGCTACAAGCACATAGAGCCAAAAAAACTTTGCAATCTGGCACAGGAACTTTAAATGCATATAGAGTGTTCAACCTGGAAATCAAGGACCTCTGAAACATGTTAACCGGAGTCTCTGGATTAAAAGACCCCGTCTGGGCTCCCGAGTGAGCAGATGGCATCCAGGGTGAGCCTGGGTTGCCAGGACTCAGGGCTGAACCCTCTGGAGGTGATGTGGGGCCTCTCAGTGAAACACTGAAGAAGGAGTGCACCCACTTCAAATGGAGTTTGGTTGCTGTAAAGAGGACTATTCTGATTCAACAAAAGGTTCTTACTCTTGAGAATAGGAAGTCTCTTTCCATAGATGTCCTTCCCAGACACTTTACAGAAGAATCAGAGCCTGTTTGTGACAAAAACAAGCACTTTTGGGCAACTGGGTGCATTTGCTAGGGGAGATTAATTTGCACCTTTTTGAAACACTGTTTTGTAGAAATGTAAGAGTACTTTGATTTGCCTGTGTCACCTGGAGTTCAATTACATGGTCACAGGTTGCCGTCATGTAACAAACATGAAAATATGTAACTTCTGAACTGTTGTTTCTCAATAATTTCTCACACAAGACTTTAGCGATCATTCTCTGCATGCACATGTAAGCATTAATGTGTGTATGATGTGAAAGTGGGCGTGCATGTTTGATTAGAGTAGCTGCAGGTAGTATTTTCACCATGTCTCGGTCACAGCAGTGATTTTGTTTTCTCTGTACGTTTCTTTGTACCTCTCAACAATCATTGCTTCTTCTCCCACAGCTGCAGCTAATGTCAACCACACCCGCTTCATTTATGGACTCTTCTCTCGCTTCCACGCTTCTTTTATACAAAATAAAACAATCACTACACCTGCGATTAATAAGCCTCTGAGAATCATCTGGCACTGACTTTTCTCTGTTTTGTCTCTTCCTCTGCTCTCTCTTTTTTTTGACCTCTCTTCACTCGACAAAGCACTCGTATCTGGACCGAGAAACCTCGCTCATTCTGAAAAGCATAGCTGGAAAGCCTTCTCACCTCCTGACCAAGGTGACCGCCTCATACACTCTGTCTCTCATGTGTGTTTTTGTCCGCTCACTGCTTTCTCTCTCTGCTGCTTTGCATGTCATGACTACCTCACATGGGATGAAAATCAGATATTTAAATGCCTCACTGTGTTGTTTTACCATGCACACACTCCTCTACGCCTGGAGGCTCACATGCAGCTCAGGATCTTTGTCTTTTTAGTAAAAAAAATATTTTAGCAGGTCTTTTTCCAATGATATTAACTATTAAAAACAACATTAAGTTTTTTTTAGCAACATAATTATTTTATTTTCAGAGACATAAGAGTAGTTAGATATTCTTATTTTCACAAATCACTTTGTAGATGGTCCCTGGTGTGTTTTCATCTTCAAACCTCCGATCCAATTTGATGAAATTAAATATTTGCAAACATTTTAAGACAGAATTTAGTAGAAATGAAGCCAAAAAACCTGCATTTCCAACTGGGTTCTCATTCCACAACAGAGGTACAGAAGTTTAGGGAGGGATGTAAACAAATTGGGATTTTTAAAATAAAGTGATAATATTACAGAATTAAAAGCTGTAACTAATGAGGACAAAGTGAAGTTAAAAAAGTTTCAAAATGGCAAAAAAAAGTCATAAATTAATTAGAATGATCTGTAAATTGAATTGAATTGAATTTGTAAAAATAACAAGAAAAAAGTAGAAAATTTGCAAGAATAAATTAGTGTATTGATAAATGACCAGCTGTTCATTTTCAAGATACAAGTCATTAAAATGATGAAAATAGTCATAATTTAAAAGATTAAATATCTCAAAGAAGTAAAGTCTTTAGATTTACTTTAAAACGTCATTAGTAAACACAAATATGTTCAAATTAACAGGAAAAGTCCTGAATCTATAAGATTTAACAAGACTTAAATTGCAGATTTATAAGGAAACCAAGTTGTTGATTAAAGTTAGTCCCCAGAATTAGGAGAAAACAGCAAAAAATTTACACAAAAAAGTCATAAACGTTTGACAATAAGTGTAATTTTACTAGACTACATATAAATCTGAGAAAAAATGTGTATTTACAAGTATATAGTGGCTTTCTTACAAAAAAATGAAGCTGTCATTTTTCTTTTTTTAAGAAAGAAGAACTTTTCTTCTCCTATAATGCCTTTAAAAATGAAGTATGGAGTCCAAAGTGTTGGAAAATCTCTAAAAATTGGCATTAACATCAGTCAAATTTAACCTTTAACTCCTCTGGATGTAGTTTTCTCTTTGAGTCAGACGACTTCTGAGCAAAACTAAAAGTTGTCATAAGACGCAGCCTTGTTTGATATTTCTGGGTGGTCGTGCAGAAACGTTGTCAAGCAGTTTGACATTTGGAGTTGGATTTTCTTGTATTTACTTTCTGGTGCTTGACTGCCTTTGAGTTTACGCATCATATTTTAGCGCAAAAGCTTCCTCAGCACTTTTGTTTTCACTGTGAAACTCTTGGCAGACGTCAGTTTCCACGGCAGATGAATCAGTCGCAGGTTTTGGCTCTTTTTTTGATGCATTTGCAGACCAGATGTGCGCAGATTATGACCTCTGAGTGTGATTTGTCCTGCTGTCACTTTAAGGCACACAATCTGCAGAGAGTCTTTATAACCAGCAACTTTACAACCGCTTTCTGAAATGATAGGAGCTAAACTTGACTCGCTGCTTTTTTGGAATATTTCGTACGCCGTCAGAGAGGGTGTGAAATCCAAACAACTCTCCGGCCTTTAAATAATTCAGCCAAAATCCTGCAAGAGCAGTTGCATGCTTTTTCCTCTCTGTATTACACAACAGTTGGATTAATTCAGTTTTGAGAGGCTCTCTGTTTCCACGGATCAGACCTCTCAGTGTGCTCTTATTTGAGAGACTGTTTTTCGCTGCTTTTTCTTAAGAAGGAGGAGAGGATAGATTGCCCGTGGCGTACAGGCTGTGAGGGAGTTTATGTGTCAGTGTTACACTCCTCGCCAGAGATCCTCTCCCCTCTCTCCTCGCTCTGCAAATCAGAATCCTGAATGAGCGCGAGATGTTTGGGAACAAGCGAGGAGTGGAAAGACATCAAAGAGAGTGGGTGCCAGGATTTTTCTCTCTTTTTTTTTCTCTTTTTCTTTTTTTAAATTTGCTGTGGTGTGAAAAGGAAAAACGCCTGTGGAATAGGAATAATGTGTCATGAAAAAAAAGCAGGGCGGAGGAGGAAATAACAGGAGATGTGGACCAGGTTACGCTGACAATTACGGGGCTAAAACCTGCGGCGTGACTCAGATTGACTCGCAGGCTGTAATCTGCAGAAACCCACCCGTGACCTCCGCTCTCCTAACCCTCACACGCTCACACGCTCACGCTCGGCGGACTAAAAGCCTGCCACTATGTGTTGGCCAAACAGAGTGTTAGTATTAATGTGCATGTGCCCTGAAGTCGGTCATGTGGAAGAGGTAGTCTGGGTCAAGAAAGACGTGGAGGCGGTGGGGGGGTTCTTGAGCCTTACGATAAGAGGCTTGGGGAGCACTTTTAATACCCCCTCACCCCGTCTGTGTACTTCAAATATTCACCACTCCGGCTCCTCATTCACCCACTCTCTGTCCTTGTCACTGTTGTTTAGCCATGGGGTGGTGCTGGTCACGGTTCCTCCCTCCCTAGGGTCCTGATTGGCTCGAAGGTCTTGCAGTCTGGGCTCTACGATTTTTGTGGGGATTATGTTCCATCGATTGGGCACACTCCCAAACCTCTGCATCAGATATATACAGACAGAGAGAGGAGAGGGGAGAGGGGGGGAGAGAGGAAGCAGGAAGAGAGGGGGAGAAGGGGGGAGGGGCATCGTCCTCCTGACTGTCTCACTTGGCTTTTTTAAGTCAAGTTGTGCTGGAATCAGGCGCACATGTCTGCGTGTCACTCACTCAGTCCTCTGACGTCTGCAGATGTGGATTATTCTGGACTAACTTTTCTTGCTCCTGCGGCTTAATTTTTGCAGGTGGCAAGAGGGAATTTTTTTCTAATTTTGATTTATCTTCTGAACAAAATCCTTCTTTTCCTTTTTATCTTAAACTATGGGCAGACGTGGACATTTTTTCCTGCTTTTTCCCTTGAAATCTTAACACGAGCCTCGCCGGAGATCTTAAAGTGGAGGGCATCCTAACTCATCCGCAGCCTCTCGCCCTTCAGGGATCTTCTTCTACTATTGTCTCGCTGTATAGCGAGATCAAAGGCTGCAGCTCCATATGAAACCAATATGCAACCATAGACGCCATTTTTGAGGCACTGATGTCACAAAAGCGTCATTTTTAGTACCGTTTAATTCAAATTTGTGCAGAAAATTGCATATATAACACACCCAGTTGCACACCTTGAAGCGACACAACCTGCAGCATGGAGGTGATGGCGTCTTGTTGGAGGGGGCAGGTAAGCAGGCGTCAAAATCTGAATGAAAAAATTTGGATTTTCACTTGACAACGTGTGCCATCACGCCCCGGGCTTGTTGGTTTAAACGGTTTTGAAGGCTGCTTTACTATTTAATGAAGCCGAGCGAGCATGATGTCTTATTCCTGCCAGAGAATAGTGAAAGACATGCTGCGAGAGGATGAGGCAAGGCTATGAAATCTGACATCCTGAGAGATTTTTGCGTTTGTGTGTTTTTTTTGGATTGAAAATACTTCAACCTCGATCCCGTTTGTCCATCCAGGAGGAGCAAGCCGCCAAACTGAAAGCGGAGAAGATCCGAGTCGCCTTGGAGAAAATCAAGGAGGCCCAGGTCAAAAAGGTAGGACACACACTTCGCACACTTCCTGATTCTTTTTTTTTTTTTTAAATCCTAATTCCGACTCGTGGTACGAACAGCTGTCCTGTCATGTTCGCCACACGCTGCATTTTCTTTGTGAACTTCATTCACGGCGAGGCAGTGAAGCGCGGAGAAAATAGGTCATTGCAGCGTTTGATTATGTGCGGGGAGGGAGCAAGAATCCAGAAAGAGGCTTCACGCTGCAACACAATGCAGACGCGATCTACACAAAACGTTTATTTACGACGCAGAACATGACCAGTGCTCGTGTCTGTGGAGGCGACCGGTTCCATTTAAAGGAAAGTGGGTTTAGGACTCCACAGACGGGCCATTTTTACCGCCACTGAATGAGCTTTTTCTCTGACTGTGAGCAGCAGAATGGTGTCCCTTTTTTATGCGATGAATAGTTGAGACGCAGCAGTGTCAAGTGAACACAATATGACAAGATAAAGAGAGCTGGTACCGCCGACACGTTAGAGAGAGAAAAAAAAAACTTGAGCTGTCAGCTACTAAATAATTCCTCAGCAGTCTCCACCGTGAGCACATTTCACCACATTTTGCTTTCTCCGTATCAGATTTGATTTAAAAACATGCCAAACTGTGGGGTTTAAAGGGTTCACCCGGTGAAAAATATGGGTCAAGATCCACTTCTTATGTTCCCTATCTTATTGGTCAAAGTCTCGGTTTAGTCAGCTGCATCTGTAAACTTATTGGACATCAGGATCCCAGTGGGAGGGGGACAGACAGGAGGTCAAGGAATCGAGGGGCTTCACTAGATTTCACACCAGGACTAGACCGATGTAGGCTGCGATTGAGGGAGGCTGGATTTGGCACGTGTGTTTGTCTCCAGATTAGTTTAAGCTGGCTGATTACAGGGGGCCTTTTTGCTGCCTGTGGAGACAACTTTGGCCAGATTATCGGATTTTAATGTTCAGAGTTTAGTTTGCCAAGTTGTGACTGTAGTAACCCCGTAAATAGTTTGGAAGTATTTCAAACAAGTCTTCCCTCATGATCAGATTTCTTATTTCTAGCGAGGAAAAGCTGTTTGTCCACAACCAGAATCTTCAGCTTTAGGAAATTTCATTTGTTGCAAATAGTTACGAGAAAATCATCACATGATCATTTGAAACCACAACAATCACTTAATTTGAAATGTCGCTGCAGCTATGATGCCAAAGGTTAGCTGAGTTTATTAAAAGTTGACTTGAGGTGCCTGTAAAGCTGAGTGGTTAATTTGAGTGCCCCATGTTCAGAGGCTTTAATCCTTAAAGTAGGCTGCCTCATCTCCATGACGACCTGAGGGCTTCCTGTCCTCCAATAAAGTTATCAAACGTGGTCACATTTGAGCAGTTTTGTGTTAATATAGGGGGGGGGGGAATAACAGCTTTGTGACCCTTTACCAAAATAAATTCAGCAATCTTCACACCATATCTGATCAACTACTTCATATTGAATTTATACACAATTTAGGCTGTGTTCACACTGCAGGTCAATTCTGATTTTTTAACCATATGTGACACATATCAGATTTTTCATGTAAGTGTGAACAGTGCAGTTCAGATTTTTCAAATCCGTCCCCGGCCTCTTTTGTATGTGGATATAAATCAGATATGTATCCAATGTGACTGTAGTGTGGACGCTCAGGTCATGTTCATCCGACGTATACGTCATCAATATGCGACAAACGTCACCATTGTTTGACAACACAAACAGGCGCAGAAAGCATGCGGGTCACTTCACAGACGCATTCTGTTCACATTAGATGCCGCATTCGTTATTGTAATGTGAACAACCGCACAAAAAGATCTGATTTAATAATAAAATCCAAATTGTGCATCATAACCTGCAGCGTGAACGTAGCCTTAGAGTCTGAAACAGAAAAAAATAAACCTTTAAACATCTTCCTTCATAATTTTATCATAAATTTCAAGAAAATATAATTTAATATAATATCTTTGTCTTCCTCGCACCATTTCCAGACATTTGAAATGATGAGGAATGAAGAGCCAAATAAAAGCCAAGGCAGGGAGAGCAGCAGCAAAGACCCAGAGTGCATTACAGAGCAGGCAGATATATGACACTGGTAAAATCAGACTCAGCGTGAAAATGAGGAGCTGGGTTGGGAGAAGGAAGGGTAGATGATCTTTCGTTTCATTTGTTTTTATAACAAGCTCTTTCATGTCTTCCTCAGCTGGTCATCAGGGTCCACATGTCAGATGAGAGCTCCAAGACCATGATGGTGGATGAGCGGCAGTCTGTCAGACAGGTGCTGGACAGCCTGCTGGATAAGTCTCACTGTGGTTACAGCCCTGACTGGTCTCTGGTGGAAACCATCACCGAGCTGCAGATGGGTAAGAGAGGACGCGCCAAACCTCATTGAAAAAAACACAGTTTTTTGATCACCTAGAAAATCAGCAACAAATAAATGCACATCCTCCAACTTATCCTCCCTGCTTCTTTTTCTAGAGCGTATTTTCGAAGATCATGAAAACTTGGTGGAGAATCTCTTAAACTGGACCAGAGACAGCCACAACAAGCTGATGTTCATCGAACGCATCGAGAAATACGCTCTCTTTAAGAACCCTCAGGTGACTGTCCACCACACCGTACACAAAAACATCCACGTGAGATCGAGGATAGATCATATTCTCACATAGCCGCTCTGCATTCAGTGTGTAAAAGCTGGAAGCATATGCTGTACACACAAACACATTGTTTATGCATGCACAGCCCAGAGAGTGAACAAGGGAGTGTGTTTGTGTAGGAGAGTAGGAAGTAGGTCAAAGCTCTAAAGCGAGTAAAAGGTGAATAATTTATTTCACATAAGACGAGGTGAGCCGCTGACTTCCCCCTCACTCCTCCTCCCTGTCCTCCATTCACTCTACTAATCCTCTGAATCATCTCCAGAACTATTTGTTGGGGCGGAAGGAGACATCTGAAATGGCTGACAGGAATAAAGAAGCCTTGTTAGAGGTGAGATGAAACACAAACTCAAACTTCAACTTTTGCTTTCATCCTACGGTGTAAGATTTCTCAAAAAAAATGATGTGTTTCAATCAGGAGTGTTTCTGCGGCGGCTCGGTCTCAGTGCCGGAGATCGAAGGCATCCTCTGGCTGAAAGAAGATGGGAAGAAGTCTTGGAAGAAGCGTTACTTTCTCCTCAGAGCTTCTGGGATCTACTACGTCCCAAAAGGCAAAGCCAAGGTCAGTGAGACGGAATTAGGATTCAGGACAGACGTGCATGTGGGTTATGAAAGCCGGAGAAGATTCATTACGCACATGTGCTCCATTTTTAGTACCATCATGCTCCAAACTTTTTGCACAGTCAGCAGCAGCTCCACATCAGGAGGCTTGTGGAGTTGATCGCTCTTTTAACTGTTTGTGAAAGGGTGATGAGGCAGTCTTAAAACTGGAGGATTCTTCAGCTTCAGTCAGTCAGTCAGTTTTAGCCCACGTCAGCCCCACATATTTGGACAAATACGCCATCAATAGTATGTTTGCACTGACAGAGTACAAGCTGAATCTCTTCCAGCAGTCTCTTTAGATTATTGTCACCCGTTAATCATGTCGTTGATAAATCCTGCCGTCCTGAGATGAGCTCAATACGAGGTGAGTCACCGCGGTTCATTACAGTGTCAGCTTAGGAGCCAAATAAAGCGCTGTATATTTAATTCAGATCTGTGTTACTACTCTAGCAAACATGCACACAACATCCACCACAGAGGCAGCTCTTAACATAATTATTTAAAGCTCTTTTAGAGGAACATCACTCCAGCACAGAAACAGTATGTGTCCCAAAAATACTCAACACCATCAATACGTAATTAAGACAATTTAGTCTCTGTAGTTTTTCTGCGTTCTGTCAGTCCACACTAAGGTCCTGTATACTACATATACTTTAGCTATGTTGCTGATCGGAAAATAATGGACCAAAACAGTGGTTGCATTTTCATTTTGTAACAACACGCAGTGGGAGCTACTTTGTTGACGTCATCTAAGACTGATTGATTAATATGGGCCATCTTCATAAAGTGACAAATGAAGGATAAGGAAGTAAAAAATAATACGCCCATAGATGTTTGGGGTCATATTTGGGGGTTTTCCACCTCTACATCTGTCTGTACTAGTCTGCAACCGTCCATCAGATAGCCAATCACTGCAGCACCTCATTATTGTAACCTCCCCGTCTGCTCAGATCACCATGTGGATAACGGGGTAGAAACTGAGAGGCTGCAGATCCTCCGCAAAGGCTTTAATTTGAGATGTTTTCTTCAGGCTTTCTTAAAAGACGTCTAGGACATATTGTCAACAGCTAAAAGTACCATTACAGAGGACGTTAAGAAGTTGTATCCACTTAATGCATCTTCCTCTCTCTCTTTCTGCAGGCCTCCAGAGATCTGGTGTGCTTCTTGCAGTTGGACCATGTTAACGTCTATTACGGCCAGGACTACCGCAGTAAATACAAGGCTCCTACTGACTACTGCCTGGCTCTCAAGGTAAAGAAATCTTTCATCTTACGTCTGCATTTGAGTTGGATTTTTTTCCCCTAAAATCTAAAGCTAGTCCATTTGAAGTTTGAGTTTCACACGGACCCTTAGAGACACATCGGAGCTTCTCTCATACTGAGTTAGACAAGCACTTCATTGCGTTCGCTGTCATTAGCCTCCCGTTCTAACTCTCTTCAAGCTGCTTCCAAACAACTCCATGACAGTTGTTGTTCAATTAAGTTAGATAGCTTTTTAATAAGGCGGATAAAGTGTTATTGCTCCCTGTAATTAATGTTGGAGACTCAAAGCCTGTCACAGCATCACTTATCTTCTCATATTGTAGATACTGAGGGTGTAGATGAGAGTTTTTAACTGTTCCACTTCTTCTTGCAGCATCCACAAATCCAGAAAAAGTCTCAGTACATCAAATATTTGTGCTGCGATGATGTCAGGACTCTGCACCAATGGGTGAATGGGATTCGCATCGCCAAGGTGCGCCTGAAACATGAAAATTTTCTTTTCATATTTGAGTTCATGAATAATTAAGTTCAAATTCAATTATGTTTTTTTGTTTTTCTTCCTTGTGATTGGTTAGTATGGGAAGCAGCTGTACATGAACTACCAGGAGGCTATGAAGAGGACAGAGGCGGCCTATGATTGGTCCTCTCTTTCAACCTCCAGCATCAGATCCGGCTCCAGCTCTGCAAGCATACCAGGCAAGCATACCCCCATCATTCCTTTGATTTAAGGATACCGTAAATCCTTTAATATGACTAGCTCCTTTATTTCACTTCTTTTGCCAAAGGTATCAGACTTTTATATTTAGCAGGCTTGTACAAGAGGCAGGTCTTTAAATCAAATACTAGTTATAACTGTACACACAAAGTACAAAGTTGACAGCCTGATTTAGAAAAGAGTTGTGTGGCTGGAGATGCTGATGGTTACCAAACAAAATAGTGGTCCAAACTTCACACAAACTTGACAAATCTGACCTTGTTTTGATTCAACAGAACATGCGGCTGGTGTGTAATTGTTGTGAAGAATCAGACAGTCCAATAGACAAGTAAAAATAAGGTAGTAGTACAGTACAGTACAAATAGTTGTAAGAAAGAAGGTACTATATATACAAGACAAGAATTCTACAGAACAGTTAATTGGTAATATTGCACTTGTTACCTCATCTTGAGGGCTGGAGCTGATTTATGGGAGTTTAAGATGGTGATGCTCGAGGGAAGAAGTTGTTTTTGAGTCTGTTAGTCCTTGACAATGGCCTTATGGACCCAGATTGAGGAACTTGTGTTCTCCCTGATAAAGATCTAAAATCCTCATCCATTTCTTCACCAGTAAAGGATGTAAAGTTGATAACAAGAGGCCCGGCTGCAAAGTGAATAGCTGTCATTATTTTGAGTTTTACGGTTTTGATACAGCTCAAAGTTGCTGCTGTAGACTTGGGTATTTTAGCAGATTATTTAAAGCCAACTGTCTCAAATTTGGGTTTTAAGATGGACAGTGATTTTAAATTCGACAGGCAAATTAGCTCCGTAATGAAATCCAGTTTTTATCATATTAGGCAGCTGGCGAAGGCAAAGCCTTTTCTTTCACGTACGCACT
Organism: Xyrichtys novacula; assembly: GCA_962446985.1. NCBI lineage: Eukaryota > Metazoa > Chordata > Actinopteri > Labriformes > Labridae > Xyrichtys > Xyrichtys novacula. Next base: position 3,324,335 of record OY660887.1, read on the forward strand.
TTGAAACAGTAATCCATGCCTTTGTTACATCTCGGCTGGATTACTGTAATGCACTTTATTTTGGAGTCAGCCAGTCCTCCCTCTCACGTCTCCAGTTAGTTCAAAACGCAGCCGCCCGGCTCCTAACTGGAGTACGTAAGAGGGAGCACATTACTCCCATCCTGGCCTCCCTCCACTGGTTGCCCGTGCATTTTAGAGTTCATTTTAAGATTCTTTTATTTGTTTTTAAATCTTTAAATGGTCTGGCTCCATCATACCTCTCTGAGCTTCTCCACCCCTACACCCCAGCTCGGTGCCTCAGGTCAGCTGATCAGCTGCTCCTGGAGGTACCGAGGTCCAAACGGAAGCTCAGAGGGGATAGATCTTTTTCTGTTGCTGCCCCAATTTTATGGAACGAGCAACCCCTCCAAATTAGACAAGCCCCCACACTGTCCATTTTTAAAACTCGTCTTAAAACCCATTTTTATTCATTGGCTTTTAACCCTGCATGAGACTCGGCTCCTGTTTTAGTGTTCTATGGTTTGTTTTTAGTTATTTGTTTCTATGTTTTTAAATTAGTTTTTAAAAACATTGAAGCTATATTTTATTATTAATTCTGCTTTTATTTTATCCATTGTTTTAATTGTTTCTTGATTGTTTTTTATCTTGTTGTTTTGCCTATTTATGTACAGCACTTTGTACAGCTGTGGTTGTTTTAAAGTGCTCTACAAATAAAGTTGAGTTGAGTTGAGTTGAACGAATCATGACTGAAGAAACCTCCCTCTCAGAGTCTCTGTGCTCTTTGTGTGTGTGCTTTTAGAGTCCCAGTCGAACCATTCAGGCCATTCTGACAGTGGCGTGGACACAGGATCCTCTCATGGGCGGTCCCAGAGTGTGGTCAGCTCCATCTTCTCTGAGGCCTGGAAGAGAGGGACCCAGATTGAGGAAAGCACCAAGGTAAGAAGAAGAGGATAAAGAGGTTTTTTGCTGCAGAATGTGAGATTTTACAGAGATAATATGTTTTGTTTTGTTTTTTTTAGCAAATGAGGATGGAGGCATCTAGATCGGGTACCCTACCACACGGCTCCCACAGCCACCGACATCACAGCCAGCATTCAGTTGATCACCCCGCTCTGACACCCCCTCCCCAACCTCAGCCTCCACCTCAACCCCAACAACAGCAGCCACCACCGCCTCAGTACCCAACCATGCTACCCCAAACCCCACCTCAACACCAGCACCTGCCTCCCCAGCCTCAATCTCCTCAACAGACCCCACAGCTTCCTCCACTCCAGATGATTCAGCGCCCACCAGAAACTCCACGATCTCCTCTACAACAGCCACAAACCGCCATCAGCTACAACCACGTGCTCCCCCAGCAGCAGCAGCAAGAAGTGGCTCCTTCACCCCCACCTCCTCCTCCTCCTCCGCCGCCTCCCCCTCCTCCTCCACCGCCAGCTCAAATAATCTCCCACCACTCCCCAGCTCTAAATATGTACAAGTACAGCACCATCACTCGGCTGCAGAATCAGAAATCCTCCAACACCGCCAACCACCATAAGCTGCCGGGCCATATCCACGCCCTGGGTCACCAAGTTCTACCCACATCTCTGGCTCCGCCTCCAGCACAAGCACCAGTCAAACCTAACGTCAATCACATTGCAGCAAGGACTAATGTACCGCCTCCTCCTCCTCCACCGCCGCCACCATCCATGCCGGCTCCAGGGTCAGCCATGGCTGTTCTGAAAATGGGTCCTCCGAGCCCTGCAGCCCCACCTTCCTTCATTCCTCCACCACCAGCACCTCCACCTGCTACTCAATCCAATGGAGTAGCATTCCCTCCCCCTCCTCCTCCTCCTCCTCCACCCCCTGCAGTGATGGCGCCCATGAGTCAACCTGTTTACCCCAACGGGCTGAAGCAGGCACTAAAGGAACGGTTCCCCAGTCCACCACGGGACCTCCTTTCTCCAAACGGTAGCCTTGAGGATTCACCACCTCCTGCCCCAGCTCCACCACCCCCTCCTCCTCCACCGCCACCTCCACCTCCTCCCCCACCTCCTCCTCAGCAGTTCCAAGTGCAGGCCCAGTTCCCGCCACCTCCGCCTGCACCACCGAAAACCTTCAACCCTGGCTTTGTTCCTCACACTGCCCTCAAACCTGTCTCACCTGTCTCCCCATTCCCTCCTGCTCCACCTTCGGCAGCTCTTGGTTGTCCGACTCCGCCGCCACCCCCACCTCCTCCTCCACCTGCTCCTTTTAAGAAGCAGTTCAGTCTCCAGGCGGGGCATACCAGCCAACCGCCTCCTACTCTGCCGAAGCAGCACAGTCTGTCTAAACCATCCTCCATTTCAACTGGAGGCCCGCCCACCACGTCTTTGGTGAAACAGCTGGCGAGTCAGTTTCCAGGAGCATCATCTCAAGCAGCCAATCACGCAGAGAGCCCTAAAGCCCCCCTCTCCCCCCCTGCAGTGAAGACCAAACCAAGATGGCAGCCAGGTGGAGGCCAGCAGCTCCAATCTCCGGAGTTCCCTCCTCCTCCTCCTGACAACAACGCTGGATTTCCTGCGCCGCCTCCTCCGCCTCCTCCTCCTCCACCTCCCCCAGTCACAGGCCCAACTCCTCCACCTCCACCTCTCCCTCCTGGAAACCTGGGCTCCCCAATGAAGAGGTCTCCCCCTGGATCATTTAACTTTGGAGGCAAGAAACCTCCACCTGCTCCACAGAGGAACTCCAGCGTGAAGGCCAATGCATCAGCATCCTATGAGGAGTCCAGGAAAAACTTACTAAGCAAGTTTGCCCCCCAGGGTAATGCCACTCCTTCCTTCCCCTGCCCCACCCCCTCCTCCACTGGATCTCCTTCTAAGGACCCCTCAAATGGCCCTCCAGCTCCCCCAAAACCAGGCAAGCTCAATCTCTCCAACCTCACCCCAGCGCTTCAGGCCAAAGTGAGCCAGGCCAAGCAATCCGGTGGCGACTTCCCTTCCCCACCTCCTGATTGCGCCTACTTCCCCCCTCCTCCCCCAGCCTCTGAGCTCTTCCCCCCTCCTCCACCTCCTGGTTCTGATGCCCATAGTGGAGGCCCACCAAGAGTTGCTGTGGTCAACCCACAGCCGCAGGCACCACCTCCTCCTCCACCTGTTCCCATTGTAAGCAACTCAACATGGGGGAAGAGCTCGCTGAAAAAGACTCCTCCACCAACACTGGTGCGGCGTAGCAACACCACACCAGACCCCCCTCCGCTTTCACCCCCACCTACATCCCCAAAGGGCAGCTCGGGCCAACCTAACTTCTTGGAGGATCTGAACCGGACGCTGAAGCGGAAATCCGTGGGTCGCCAAGGTTCTGTAAACTCAGCGGGCAAGTTAGAAACTGGAGGAACTATGGATGACATGGCGCTGCCGCCGCCTCCGCCCGAGCTGCTCCTGGACCAAGGGAAGCAAAGCAATGGTGGGAACGGTGGCTACATGTCCGGAAACATCTCAGGCTATGCAACGCTAAGACGAGGACCCCCGCCTGCACCGCCAAAACGGGGGGACGCCACGAAACTTACCGGAGAGTGTTGAGTTTGGACATCAGGACACGATAGAGACAATGAAGAATATATAGGAGTGAATATTCATACGCTGACTGTGTAAATACTGAAACCCAAACCAGACCGTGATCAGTTAGTGTTTGCTAAGTATTGCATTTTTTAAAGCTTGGTTCACTGGATCTTTTGGAAAATTCAGATTGAAGTAGAGAAGTTTGGCTCCTCAACATCCAAAACTCTCCATACTGGCCTGTTCCTGTAGACCCCACCCATCTAGTCCACTAAGCAGAGTAAAGTAATAATAAGAACCCTGCAAATATTACTGGATCCAGGTCTGAGCCGAACCATGTATCTGCTTCTCTGCCATAAGTTTGTGCCACGTACTGGATAAAAAAACCAACATGAGGATCTCTCTGCTTTGGTACTGCATGGATCTCATGTAAGAACAGGCTGTAAACACTCTGATGAGCTGTTCTGGTGTGTGTGCATGAGTGAGAAAGAGAGAGACACCAAGACTGAATATACATACATGCATTGTGCATATGCACGTATAACTACGTGGTGTGGTTAACCATTAAGAAAGACCTTCACGGAGTGCAGATTGGTTAGATTTGTTTTTATATGAAATTATTTAATGATTGATAAATGGAAGGATTTTTTTATGAGTTTGTATTTTAAAAGCTGGTCAACAAAGTCAAGAGAGGAACGACACATTCAGGCACAGCAGAATGTATTTGGGAAGGCACATTTGGAAATAATGAATTACGGTTATGAAGGCAATGATTTTAAAAAAGCTAGAGCCCGATTGATATAGGAGTCAAAATGCTCAAAAATAACTTACCAAAACAAGTTTCTTTTTTCAGATGTTCCACAGAACAATGCTGGTAGTTGGTATTATCTTGTAGTTTGCAGAACATGCAGCAAGGGGTGACCCGATCAGCGGTTTTACATCCGAATCCCAATTTAAAGTATGGAGTATCTGCTGGTACATTTTTTCTATTTTACATCATAAATTATTATATTTATTCATATCAAGCAAAAACACACTTTTTGCTGTGTGGAAATAAAAAAGAAATAAACTCAAATTCCAAGTTTTGATACTGAGGAGTTTAACTTGTTGTAGTGGTATCAATTCATAATGATATTCAATATCATGACAACCCTAGGTTGTAAAGCAAATATCTAAATGGTTCAATTTGTTCCGTTTTAAATTGACCTAATATCTCTAAATTGAGTCAGTGATATTGTATCTTTATCCAGACAGCTGATCGATATCTTTTGATTCATACAATTACTTTTCTGTTTCCATAACCGTAGAACTGAAAATCCATGCAGAAAACCATCACTTGCATTCAGTTAAAGGTTTGTTTGACTCCTGCATCAGTCGGGCTCTAGAAAAACTAACAAATGTGTAAAACTCTTGAACCTGTTATCTCATTTCTAGACTGTTTCGTAACTCTGCAAATGCAAATGAGAAGGACGCCTTATTCCCAAAGTCTTGCACAGAGGTCAGAGCAGATTTCTCCCTCAAGTTCAGCCGAGTCTGGACCGTGCAACTGGAAAATAAAGTGTTTTATTTAACAGACTCCTGTCAATGGAAAGAGGGAGGCCTGCAATGGTGCATATCTTTGGACTATGTGAGTTCCCCGTGCGTTTGGCTTGATTTTGGACCTTATCCTTCAGTTTGTATCTGTACAGTTGCAGCTGCTACTCCTGTTTACTGTTGGTCCCCCTCTCACCGCCTTCTAAAGTCACATGGTATCACATTTCAGGATGTCGAATGTACAGATTGGATTGTGAAGTATACTCATCTTATCCACAGGAATTGCAAAACATACATTTGTCCGGTTAATGTACAGAGAATTAAAACCATGTAGTTGATAACAGAGGTCGTCAGACTGGCATTAGACTGAATGTTGCTTTCAACTTTGTGTGTCCGTCGTATCTTTGTTTCCTCATGGTGCCATAACCGCGTCAATCCTCGGTGCACGACCGCACCACTGAGCTTACATATTATGATTTTGTGATTCATAAAGGGTTTTGATTTCTTGCAACAACGTCTTCATTTTAAGGGTGCTCAATCTCAACATGTCTGTGTGCAGCAGGAGGACATATTATTGATATTTGAGACACTTTAAACTGGTTTAAAGTGGCTTTTTGTGTGAAAATATGTGCTCGGTAAATGATTCACAAGCATAAAGATGGTCTTTTTTTCATATCAGCCCATATTCATCATGCTGTTCCATTGTTCCGCCACAGCTCCAGTGGTTTCTGTCACCACTCAAAGAAAGGCAGTGTACCGTTTCTTCTAACTGAATATCATTGTCTTATGCAGGATGTTTGCTACAGTACAGTATGTAAGTTATTGATGTGCTGACGTGAACATGTGGGGCCAAGTGAAGTGACGAAAAGCGGTTGCAGATAAGAGTTAATGTGTCCTCTTGCATTTAAACTGAAAATCACAATATAAATGTTCAAACCAGAAGCCAAGCTGTCTCAGAGTCTTCATTTGTTCATATAATTCAGCTATAGTGAAGCTAAACAGGTCATTGAAGTGATGCATTTGAGCAACAGCATGTATTCATCTTTATTTATGAGGCTAATGTTCCCTCTAGTGGTTTAATCCTGAACTACACTTGATAAATAATTGTTAAATTTAAGAAGAAAACTGTGGTTCATTTCTGGCTGTATTATAATATATTCTAATTTTGGGTCTGAGAGGCTAAATCTCATCATATGGTAGTCTGGGACTGAAATGTTAAATGAATTATGAAAAAAGGGTTCAGCCACTTACACAAAAAAGTAAACAGCATGAGGCGCAGTCACACACTTAAGCCAAAATGATACCACAAAAAATCCTGGGGACTTCTTGTGTGGTCCTAAATATAAAACAGTTATGACTTTGGATGATTCTATCACTATTCTATTATTCTACTATTCTATCATTATTCTAACAAGACAACATAAATACGCCTGTGATACACACTGGCAGACAACAGCAGCATCAATAGCATTGGTTCTAACATAAATTCCCAGCCAAATTTGAGATAATTTACGAATGATAAAATATAAAAGACGGATAACATTATCAAGAAAAAAAACATTGTGAAACAAAAAAAAGTATTAATGTAAACTTTACCTTTTGAATTTAAATGATGTTTATTGGACTATGGACTCTACATGGATGAAATCCCGCTAATATATATTTTTTTAATCACTTTTGTATTGCATACTTAGTGGTATGACAGTAAAACTGTGCTAGAACTGTCTCTAACGTATCAAGATAAATCCATGATGGTTAATTAAAAAAGGTTATTTCTGGATGAAAAGATTATCAATTTATTTCTGAACATTTGTGTTTCAAAATTTTATTTGGGAACAGTTTTAATCAAAATTAGAAAAATTCACGTATTTTACTCGTCCTTGGAGTCTGTCTAGAAATGCGATTGAAATCTGGGTAAAAACGAATGTTTTCAGCTTATAGTAAATTTACAGACATGGCAATTGTTAGCTGTTTTTCGACAAAAATACATCCTTTAATTTGAAAAGTTTCCCAAAATTGATGTAAAAATTTAACGTGATAAAAAGACTTACTCTTACTTAATGTCAGTATTTTCCTCTGTTTTGTTTTTTACATCATACTATAATGACTTTTTTTTATCAATCTTTACTGTAATTTTTATCGTACTACACTATGACATATTTTATATCATACTATACCATGACATTGTAATAATACTGTCCTATGACATTTTTGTATCATACTATTCTATTAAATTTCTATATCATACTATGTTATGACATTTTTAACATACTATACTGTAACATTTTTTTATCATACTATACTATGACATTTTTATATCATACTATATTATGAAATTTTTAACATACTATACTGTAACATTTTTTTTATCATACTATACTATGACATTTTTATATCATACTATATTATGAAATTTTTAACATACTTTACTGTAACATTTTTATATCATACTATTCTACGGTATTTTTATATCATACTATACCACAACATTTTTATCAGACTATACTAGGACTTTTTTTTTTATCATACTATGACTATGACTTTTTTATGTCTCACTATACTATGACATTTGTACACAGTTAATTTAAAAAAGTTCAGATTTGTTCAGGAAGGAGGGTGGGAGCCGCCTCACCTCTAATATAGTAGTTCCTCGTGGCGTTCTCCAGACCTTTGACAACAAAGGAGTCAAATCCTTTTGGAAACCGAGACCTTTACTTGTCTCTGTGGCTCAGAAGGCAAAAAGACTTATTTAGACTCCTGATGTTAAAGGTGCTTGTGAATTTTAAAGTCCAGTGTCTAAAAAACAGAAGAGAGTGAAAACCTTTCACAAACTGGAGCCTCCTATGTGTCCACATGGCTCAAAGGGAAAGAAGACTGACCGGGACTCCTGAGGTGGTGGGTTCAAATCCTTATCTTATCCAGGTTGGATTCAAATATAAAGTCTCATATCTAGAAAGGAGAGTGTAATACAAAAAACCCGGGATTTTTCAGTGTGTCTCCATGGCTCAGAGGATAAGAAGACTGACTGGGACTCTTGAGGTCGTGGGTTCAACACCTACCTTATTCAGGTCTAGGTGAAATTTAAAGTCCAGTCTCTTGAAAGGAGAGTGAAATACAAAAAACCGGGCATCCATCCTGTGTGTCTCCATGGCTCAGAGGGTAAGAAGACTGACTGGGACTCTTGAGGTCGTGGGTTCAACACCTACCTTATTCAGGTCTATGTGAATTTTAAAGTCTAGTCTCTTGAAAGGAGAGTGAAATAGGAAAAACCTGGATCCATCCTGTGTGTCTCCATGGCTCAGAGGGTAAGAAGACTGACTGGGAGTCTTGAGGTCGTGGGTTCAACACCTACCTTATTCAGGTCTATGTGAATTTTAAAGTCCAGTCTTTTGAAAGGAGAGTGAAATACAAAAAACCTGGATTTATCCTGTGTGTCTCCATGGCTCAGAGGGTAAGAAGACTGACTGGGACTCTTGAGGTCGTGGGTTCAACACCTACCTTATTCAGGTCTAGGTGAAATTTAAAGTCCAGTCTCTTGAAAGGAGAGTGAAATACAAAAAACCTGGATGTATCCTGTGTGTCTCCATGGCTCAGAGGGTAAGAAGACTGACTGGGAGTCTTGAGGTCGTGGGTTCAACACCTACCTTATTCAGGTCGAGGTAAAATTTAAAGTCCAGTCTCTTGAAAGGAGAGTGAAATACAAAAAACCTGGATGTATCCTGTGTGTCTCCATGGCTCAGAGGGTAAGAAGACTGACTGGGACTCTTGAGGTCGTGGGTTCAACACCTACCTTATTTAGGTAGATGTGAATTTTAAAGTCTAGTGTCTAGAAAGGAAAGTGAAATAGGAAAAACCTGGATTTATCCTGCGTGTCCACATAGCTCAGAGGGTAAGAACACTGACTGCAACTCTTGAGGTTGTGGGTTCGATCCCCGCCTTGTCCAGCTTTTAAAGTCCAGTGTCTAGAAAGGAGAGTTAAATAGGAAAAACCCGGATTCACCCTGTGTGTCCACATGGCTCAGAGGATAAGAAGACTGACTGAGACTCCGGAGGTTGTGGGTTCGAGCCTTGCCTTGTCTCTGTGAATTTTAAAGTCTGTTGTCCAGAAAGAAGAGTTAAATAGGAAAAACCCGGATTTGCCCTGTGTGTCCACATGGCTCAGAGGGTAAGAAGAATGACTGAGACTCTTGAGGTCATGGGTTCGAATCTCAACCACATCTATTTGAATTTTTTAAGTCCTTTAGCCAAAGTAAGATGATAAAAGCGGGCATTCCGCATGCCCTAGTGTGGATCCTATCTAATGGCACTGCATGGAAGTCTATTGGCACCCAATGGGGCCTGGTTTGATACCAACTCGTGGCTGGAGAGTATTAGTAACGATCAGAATTAGCCATCATTAGAAGTGAATCATCACTTCTTCAGGAGTCTATACCGATTACGGTATAGAAGGAAATTTTCATCATTTCATTACTTTGAACTACCCCGTCACTAGCTGGAATCGAACCGGGGTCCACACATTGAAAGCCAATTGACTAACACACATGCTACAAGATACGATCCACACTTGGGTAGGACCTGGGCGCCCTTTTACCTTGATACTTTGGCTCCTAGACTTTAAAATTCTCCTAGACCTGGATAAGGTTGGGCTTGAACCCACAACCTCAGAAGTACTAGTCAGTCTTCTTATCCTCTGAGCCATGGGGACACACAGGGTAAATCCGGGTTTTTCCTATTTAACTCTCCTTTCTAGACACTAGACTTTAAAATTCAACTAGACCTGAGTAAGGCTCGAACCCACAACCTCAGGAGTTCCAGTCAGTCTTCTTACCCTCTGAGCCATGTGGACATGCAGGATAATTCTGTTTTTTACTATTTCACTCTCCTTTCTAGACACAAGACTTTAAAGTTCAACTGGACCTGGATAAGGTAAGGCTCGAACCCACAACCTCAAAGGTCCCAGTCAGTCTTCTTATCCACTGAACCATGTGGACACACAGGAGAGTTCCAGTTGTTTCCTCTTTCACTCTCCTTTCTAGCCTCTAAACTTTAAAATTCAACTAGACCAGGGTAAGGATCAAACCCACAGCCTCAGGAGTGCCAGTCAGTCGCTTACCCTCTGAGCCATGTGGACACACTGGAGGATCCACTGGACTGGAGTGTTACATTAAAAACGAACACTACAGGTGCTGAAAACATCAACAGCACTATCAGGGACTGAAGACCCTGAAACTCTGAGCCAACAACGCAACTCTACCAGGCTGTCGTCTCCAGATCCCATGAAGCGCTGAGTCTCCAGTCCTCTCGCATACACCTGAGGATCAAACACAAGGACTAGAAGACATCAGGATCTGGAGTTAAGGACCCAGTTAGATTAAGCAATCCGGCTGTTAAGCGTGACGTCATTTTGTGAGCGGAGCGGCTTCCGGGTCCATGGGGAATCAGCCTCCATTCACTCTCCATTCAAAACAACAATGGCAGAACCCGTGAATCTCTTTAAAATAACCTCCGTTTTCAGAAGGGAACCACTCAGAGTTAAAAAGGGACTTAAAGCTTTCAACTCGGATAGAGTTATTAACGTAAATTTTAGTGATGGCGAGATAAAGCCTCATGAAGCATCGAAGCTTTCCATCCAATTACTCGCCTCCTGGGCCGAAGCTTCATGATCGTGCTTCATTTGCTCTATTGCGCCATCAAGTGGACAATAAATGTAAAACGATAAACCAAAGACACCCCGAGGCTTTGGTGCGCGAAGCTTTGAATTCAATGAATGAATGGACGTGATGCCGTGTGTTTGTGATACAAACATAGACTGTATACAGTCTATGGATACAATACAGAAATGATGAAGTTATTTTGTTGTCTTTGTTGTTGGGAGGAAATCTGTAGAATGATAGTTTAGTCGCTGTTTTTGTCTCTGATCAGTTTAAGCAGCAAGGGACATAGCACTGAGGCATTATAACAACTCCGCTGGACCCGGAAGTGGAAAAAGAGAACGCGGTTAGATTAAGCAATAGGCACATTACAGAAAAGCGCCCCCTGGTGGTCAGTTTTGATATGTGGTCAGATTTGTTTGCTGCCTGAGAAACTTGATTAACTCCTGCACATTGAAGTTTGACTGGTGATATTTAACTAGTTGTTTAAACAATAATAATAATATTAATGATTACTTAAAATGTTATATCATACAACTATTAGCATATATATTTAATCATTTCTATCATTGCTATAGTTGTTTTTTTTTACATCTAGACCTTTGTTTATTTAAATATGGATTTAAATATATTTTTTACCCAAACAAATAAAAATGATTATTTATGTTGCATTTTATTCTTGTTTTTTTATCATGAAATAAAATGGATAAGAATATATTACATTTAATACAAAATCACCTTCATATCAGTGCTACACATTAACAAAATGATGGTTTGTAATGGTTAGTAAGTTGGTAAGCAAGTGAATGATTGTTCGTATTAATAAAAGTACAAATTCTCATGGCGCCACTGCAGCTTGTCATGATCGAGATTAAGCGGCAAATCAACACTCAGTGCTGCCCTCTGGAGTTTCTTCCTACCACTTACGAACAATACTTTTATTTTGAATCCCCCCAAAATGTAAATCCATTTAAAAACACCTCCATATTGTTTAAGTCTATTCAAATGTCCACCACGATAACAAAACACTCAACTTTAAACGTTTTCAAACCCTGAGTGTTATACAATGTCACTGGGACTGAGGCTGCAACAATGAGACACAGCTGCGCTTGACCTAAGCTAGTTTAGCAAACCTGATAGTTTCAGAGTAATTATGGAGAAAAATACAGTTTTTGTGGTTAAAATCGATTCTTTTCAATTCTTACAATGCTAACAGACCATTTTCACTCACCAGATATGCACTAACAGCAAACACATGCTGGAGATGCCATGTTCTTCAGTTGCCAAACCAGCTGAAAGGTGCATTACTGCCACCTCTTGAACTGGAGTGTGGCTCTTGGACAGTTTGTCTTAAATTCTGTTTATTAAATTAGTCTCTTTAAGACATGAAATAATCGATTTGTATGTCTGTTGTACTTTTGCTCCTTTGTCTTGTTTGGAATATGGTGTGTGTGAAAACTCAGCCACAATTCTTTCAACATCATTGACCAGCATTTGTGGCAGATGGGCAAGGGAGTTTGTGAATTCCATACCCTGAAAAGAGCAAGGAAAATAAATTAAAATTCGGACTTGATCAATGTTTCAGCAACAGTTTTATCAACTTGCCACTTAGGAGGGAAACTCTTCAAACTACTTCCTTTTTAGACAGTATTCAGTGTGTTTTTTTAAATAAAAATGTAAACTTTATTTTTTACAGCTGTTTAGAAAGTAATTGATAATATTTGTGGTATTTTTCAAGGTAAAAGGGCACCAATTTAGGAGCAAAGAAGCCAAAAGAAGAAGAGGAAGATAAAGGAAATAATTATTAAAGTCAAAATAAATGTCAAGAAAACGAGTATTTGAGTCCCACTAAATTATCGATGATATAGCTCAAAGCATCCACTGACTTCTTCATTTGATTGGAGAGGATGTTGGCAAACCCTGAATTATTAGAAATAAATGCAAATTTAAGGGGAGGGTGGTCTGTAAGATGTGCAACACTGCCCTACTGTGGAGGAAAAGGGTACTGACATATGTACAGTAAATGAATAATGCCAGACCAGTTGAAGAAAGAGTCCATCTTTTATTGGGTTATTTATCTATTTATTTTTCTACTCTATGATCGAATATTGTTTTATTGTGACATTAATTATTAAGCCCCCTTTTTAATTACCTCTGCTGCGCTTGGTTGCAGCTATCTAGAGACAATCTTAGCTGAAATTACCATTATAAAAATGACTGAAGGGTCATACAGCAGAGTGTTTTTGCGTGTAATACATTCCCTTTTTCATTAAACACGTTTTGAATGTAGCACATGCAAATGTAGTGTGTGTAGTGTCAGTTTATTTTAGACACAAGTTAGACTTTCGGCTCAGGTAGAGAAATGGGAAGTTTTGTCTTTCAAAATAAAAGCATCTTGCCACATCAAAAAAAAAAATTAAATTAAATTGAATAAACTTTCTGTAAATCAATCTGCACATAAAATAATGACAGCACACTGTAAATTACTTCTGATTTTATTCAATGGAAAAAAAGACCTTCAGGAAAATACAGTAATTCCCATAGTACACACAGAGAGGACATAAATTAGAGAGGCATGGCAGAGAGACGTTTGAGGGGAGAAACATGTCACCTGGCACCTGGTGGTAGAAAACATTTAATCCACGCTGCCACGCGGCCAGGGGCACACTGTGCACGATGCAGGATGTATTAGGAATCAGTGAGATCACACTCGAGACGCGTGTAATTCATAACGTGAGCGAAAAGTAGATTATTCCTGTACACAAACGTCTAAATGATAGTACAAAAAGGGAATAATACAAAATACAAAAAACAGGGAGAAACTGCCCTCAAAATAAACCATAAATATTCATATCGATGCACATTGGTTTAACAAAACAATTGCTTCTGTAAACATTTTCAACATAAGGTGTGCATAACAATTTAAAAACCACTGCAGTCGCATACTTATCCGAAGGGTTACATAATAAAAATTGCAGAAACGAGACTAAAAACTAAGTCAGAGTTAAAAATATGCCCCTTAGCTGGCGCCGTCTGGAGTGGTTTTCTAACACTGCTATAAGAACGTGTGACTTTTGCCTTCTTTGCAGACAGTGAATGCATCTTTTTCCTCAGACAGTGAAGGCAACATCTTTACAAGAGCAGGATTGAGGTGTTTCGACGGGAAAAGGGGGGGGGTCCTGTAGTCGGACTTTGATCATTCGTACATGCATGTGGCTGCAGAATCGATTAAACAGTGGAGGGAGAGTGTCTCAGGTTGATTTTTCTCCTCATTTGGGGTTAAAAGGGAAGATGAAGAGATGAAAAAAACGGAGAATGATCCAGTTAACTTCTGGTCTGAAGCCCAAAATGGCAAAAAGAGGTCCAATATTGAATCACATGGCTGGTTTAGAGGCGGATATTCCTACAAACGTCACTATAAAACCTAAAATCCTAAAAGGGGGTTTGAAGTGGAGATCCTTGTAAGGCAACTGTAAAGAGATGACCGAGTGAGGAGGTGAAACTGGGCTTCAGATCTTCTCTTTGCATACCGCCTTCGTTCCCTTTACCGTCACTTCCATGCTACCTTAACGGCCACCTGCTAATTCTGCTAATTCACAGTTTATGCTAGCCCTACGTAATCCGGTCATTAAAGGAGAAATCCACCTCGTTTCAGGAGATGATGCTCACATTTCAGGGTGCTGTTGTGTGATTTTTACCATTCCAGTAGAGAGAAGAGAGTGCAGACTTCAAGATGATGATGATGATGATGATGAGACACAGAATTCATTTTAGCCCAAAGCGTTTTCACGGATTCATGACATTTAAGGTGGATTTGTCCTTTAAAACTCATCAATGGGTGCATTACATCATGAGAACTGAAAAAGCAGGCGGGTTCATCACGTCATCTAAACTCTGCATTAGTGCCTTTTCTGTTGAAGTCGAGAATAAGAAGACAGACCTGCAGTCACTCAAAGTAGCACAAAGTGGAAAAATCACAACGTCGACAAAAATTTACCCAGAGCCAGCGTATTTATCGAAGCAGTATCTGGTTATAAACACCGCTTCAACTGCAACTTTCTGTTTTGTTTTTTTTAAAGCCGTCTTTGAGGACTTCTTTCAGCTGTATTCTGCAGCTGGAGAGAGCCGAGATCTATCCGGTGGAGCCTCTCAAATGTGAAATTCTTAGCACGATCGCCGCTGATATGGGATGTAATTCGCACTAAAAACATCAGAGACCTTTAAAAATGTCTGTTTTGCAAGAATACGACATTCGTGAGAAGACTTACTCATGTATACGCCTGATTCTCTGCGACATGTCTGCATCGCTTTGCAGCCAGGAAAAGTGTTTTTACAAGCCATGGATTTAAAAAGGAGTAGTTTCCACACATACTTTTATATCAGTTAAGTGGGAATGCAAAAGCACTCAGAGTTGCTTCTTTAAATAACTAAATAAAAGTTTTTTGTTCTTATTCCTGCTGCATGCGAACGAGCCACAGCGCCCCTACTGGACAAACTCTGCAATGATACTCTTTGGAAATTACTTTAAAAACGTATTTTTGGATTTTACGTTCTGCACAAAGATAAACACCAGCACAATAATTTCATCGAACTATACCACGAGTCAGGCTCCAGATTTGGTTCTTTTAAAAGCGTCACTTCAGTCCAGCACCAGTGCAGTATTTATCTGACGTCACGAACCGTCCCCTTTTTTTTTAGTTTCTTTTGTCTTCTGCTTTGTTTCTGTGCAGCGAGTCACATATAAAATATACAGTGTCTGAAAAACTGGGGCTAATCTGTGTCAATAACACGAGAGCAACATGCTGCCATGAACAGGGCTACATCTGTCCGACATCACCTACAGTACGTGAGGCATGTAGTTCGTATGTACAAGCTGATATCCAGTACCCTGTTTTTATGGATATATCAAGAAAAGGTCCCTTAAAAAAATCTTCACTTTAAGGAGGAGAAGGCAAAAAAGTGAAGACACAGAGGCAGATTTACACGTCAGGCGTTATTTAAAGGAGGAAAACGGTGGCTGTGAGCTAAGTGTTAATTGAAATCTACGGTGGGAGGAAGAGGAGTTACCTGAACAGAACCTGGACTTAACACACGTTCAGTTTTTCGCCTTCTTCAGACGCGTTTAGCCTCTAATCGCCAGTCATTCACATGCTCAAGTGTTCCCTCTGTTCACACACTTAACACAATGCAAAGTTTTACTATGACACAGAAAGATTTACCATCGACAGACGCTCTGCAGAAGAAGAGGAGGACGAAGAGGAGGAGGTGGAGGAGGAGGGGATCGGCTCAAAGGTTAAAGGTGAGAAAAACCTGGAGGCTGGTGGGGGTTTCGGATGTTCACGCACTCACACACACCAATCCCTCGCCTCTTACAGAGGATCACAGTCCGGTCTGTTGTTAGTTTGCTCTCAGTGCGTCTCTTCTTCTTCTTCTTCATGGTTGTAGGTCAAAGTCACAATCGTCTTCTGTTGGTCTCTGCTAAGGTGTGGTCGTCGCGTCTGCTACCAGCTCATGAGGGACGTGCGGCCGAGGGTCATGAAGTACACCTGACTGGCTCCGCCTTGACGCACAGAGGCGAAGAAGACCTGACAGGAGGAGGCGAAACAAAAAACACCAGGTGGGTTAAAGAGACACCCATGAATGTGGGCCTACATGATGATAGAAGAACCATCACATCCCTGGTCCTCACCTTGTCGTTCCTCTCACAAAGGAACTTGAGTCTCTGGGCTCTCTTGTGCATGAAGACGCCGTCCAGGTGGCCCGTCTCCACTGAGCGGATCTCTATGGCCTTCTCACCCCAGCCCATGATCTGGTTTGACCTAATGTAGGCTGCAGACACACAGGAGGACAATAGCGTAACTACTCAAAGAGTCTTCTGAGCTTCCAGAGGACCTGACCTAGATTCTTTCGGCCAAACTCACCCACTGAAGTTGGCATCTCTCCCCACTGCAGCACCACGTCCTTGGTGATGCGACCGTAGGTGTTGACGTAGACGCCTTCGTCCTCGTAACAAACCAGCAGCTCGATCCCGTCAGTGTTTGGCAAAATGATGATGGCATGGCACTGGATGCTGGTCTGGATCTGAGGGAGAGAAAAAAGGAGAAGGTTGAAGATGTAAAAAGAAAAAAGGGGCTGTGATCGGAGTCAGAGGTGAGCTCTTACATGTGTGGGCAGGTAGATGTCATAGACAGCACCAGAGTCCACATCCACAGCATGGAAGCCTGAGCAGGAGCCGTAGATGACCTTTAACCTCTGACCCTCCTCCACCGTAAGGTCCACCAGAAGAGGCTTGTGCACCAGGTCACCAAAAGACTAGAAATAAACAGTCAGACAGAAAAACGGTCAGATTTTCTTCAGTCTTTCGAGGGTGTGGTCACATCCGGAGGTGGATCCAGTCTCACCTTAAAGGCCATGAACTTGTGGTAGGGTTTTGGAGCCCAGGCGTAAACCTCCACAGAGTTCTTCAAGGCCAGCACCAAGAACTTAATCCTCTCGTACTTCACTGGAATGAGAAAGGATCAGACTGTCAATACGGGGGGCAACCTCTCTCTTCATGCAAATGTTCATTTTAATCCAAGTTCTTATCGTTTATTTATGTCATTTTATTAATCACCTCTGTTCTTATCTCTCTTTTATATGGTAAAGAGCTCTTAATTATCTGTTCATTTAATATTATTTTCTTAGTCCAGCAGGTTTTACTCTTTTTACTCTTTTTATTTTTATCTCCAGTGTTTCCTAAAGGTAGCTCTTTCCTCACATAATGTCTCTGCCATAAAAATAAAGTTGAATTCGAACTTCATTTTTCATCGGTTTGAGGACAGATTAAAAAAATGACACGTACCGACTTTATAGTGGACACATCCCTCCAGGTCGCCCACATTAACCCAACCCTGCTTCTTCTCCACCTCAGGGTCGTTGTGCAAAATCTTGTTCCTCAGCCACGACAGGTAATACACCCTAAGCTTGTTCTTTTTACCTTCAAGACAAGGATTCAGTTATGCTTATAAATATGCTGACTTCACACCACGGTACAGTTTATCTAAAAAACAGACATGCTTTTATACCTGATATGGTGACCAGGACGTTAAGTCCCTCCAGGACGTCCATCTGCTGGATGCGTCGTCTGTTGATCAGCGGGTAAACTTTCCCCTGACCGCTCCGGTCCAGCAGCATCAGACCACTCTCTGTTCCCACCAGCAGGTTCACTCCTGCAGCAGACACAGAGGGGCGTATAAAACACTCAATCACAGTTCTGCACACCTCCTGATCGCTTGTTTTTATTATTTATTTACAGACTTACCCCAGAGGGCAGCACACAGGATCTCAGAGTTGAACCTCTTCTTGTATTTGCGGATCTCTGGTGTGTCGCTTGGCGGGCGCGTGTTCACCGGGTTGACGTTGACCACCGAGCCTTTACGGGACGCTTCAGCTCTCAGCGGGTCAGGCAGGCGTCCGTCCTGCCCAAATGCTGCTGGAGGAGAAATGAAGGAGGAGAAGAAATCACCTCTGTGTCCTTTATTTCCTTTAAGACAACATGTGACTTATGATTGACCTTAGCTCAAAAACTGAGATTTATGACCTACCCATGTTGTTGAGTGAGCTGCCGCTGGATGGAGAGACTTGAAGAAGACGAGGGTCGATGAAGGGAGTGAAGGAGGAGGAAGACTTGTGTTTGGATATGGAGCTGCTCTCTGACTGGGACTGGAAGAAATGTGAGGCTTTTTTAGAAACAAACACTTCAATCCTGCACTGAACAGAAAAATCAGGTGTTTTATGTTGAACCTGGGCGTTCATGTGACATATTTGAGGTTTATACGATTAAAAGAGGAATAATACGTTTTGACTCAGCTATAGCAGATCAATGGAGCTAATTAAAGAGAAAGATTCCCACATCTAGTTTTAACTAAAGCATCTATAGGTGTCACTTCCTTGTGTCCTCTCTCCTCAGCTGACAGAGGAATGATTTCCCCTCTACAATAAATAAGAACTGTTTTCTTTCATGCACTGGGAGGAGGCAAGGAATGAGGAGATAGGATGAGTTCTGAGGAAGTGTATCCTCTCTCGGGGTGTTTCAAACAAAGATGCAACATGATCAGTGCAGCAGCAGTGTGATGCACGGATCACAATGCTGATCTTCAGAAAACATGGTAATTGAAAACACTGATGCATCATATTAACACTAGGGGTGGGAATCACCAGTTGCCCCGCGATAGGATATCATCACGATACTTGGACCGCTATACGATATATTATCACGATACGATATTATCACAATACGACATTATCACGATACGATATTATCACAATATGATATTATCGCAATACTTGGGCCACAATACAATATTATCACGATACAACATTATCACGATATTTGGGCCATGATACGACATTATCATGACACGATATTATCACGATATTTGGGCCACGATACGATACTATCACATTGTGATATTATCACGATATGATATTATCGCGATACGGTATTATCACATCATTGGGCCACGATACGATATTATTATGATACGATATTATCACGATATGATATTATCGCGATACTTGGGCCACAATACAATATTATCACGATACGATATTATCACAATATTTTGGCCACAAAACATATTATCTCGATAAGATATTATCACGATACTTGGGCCACAATACGATATTATTGCAATTTTTAACATTTTGTAATACAGTGAGTATTGCGATTTAATATATTGTGATTTATGCAAATTTTTTCAACTGTTTAGCTAATTTAGCATTTGTCTTTCCTTTACGTTTGTCTTACTTACAGTATTTTATTTTTATGTAACACATCTTGCAAACCTTATGTGTTAGGTCCATATCATTTGTACCCTGCTTGCATTCCTAATGTCTTTCCCCAGTTTCTGCTATAGTTGTTGTACTTACTTTCTCCTGCTCTATGATGTCACCTCTGCCAACCACAATGGACAAACAGTTAATTTTATTTTTACGTCATCATTTGAATTTCCCTGTGGGATTAATAAAGTATCTATGTATGTATCTATCCATCTATGTACCTACCTATCTATCTATCATATTAGCAATTAATCTGAAAAAAATCGATACTTGGTAAATGAGACGATACGATATATCACCAGACAAAATATCATGACACAATGCTGTTTCGATTTTTTATCCTACCCCTAATTAACACACTGAAACTCTACACAGATAAGTTTAAATAAACTGTGTTGGGATGATATGCAGCAGCTTCATTTGACAGGCATAAACCTGCACATCTTTGTAGGACAGTATTGTGAAAAACTTTCTTCAATGTTGTGACAGGGTAATAATTTGGGCTTGTCAGATGCAAAAACAAGCACTTTGAGCAGGCAAGCTTTTCCTGAAGAACATGTTTCTGACATTTAATACAACCTTTTTTTCTTACTTAGACCCTCAAATATGTGAAAATATGACGCCCAGGTTTTAAAACACCAAATTTCTTTGTCTGAATGTTCACAAAGAGACTTTTAGCACTGCAGATTTGAGCAACAGCAACAAAGCTCCCCTCAGTTTTGAGTATGTGTTATACAGTTAAATCTCATAAAACAGCACAAATGTGATTAATCAGAAACATTGTTGTTGGAAAGCAAAGTTGAAGAGCAAGTTTAATAACAAATCAAAAGATGATGTGCGGTGATGTTAATTGTTTAGAGGAGATGTTAGAGAGAAAAAACATGTTGCAACAAGAAGAAGAAATGCGCCGAGGGAAACGATCCAAACATAAGTGTTAACAGAAATTCTGCTCCCTCTCCACCACAGATCTTTGGAACTCTGCAAAAAGAGGCTGTTATTCATCCGAATCAACACTGGGAATAGTTTGATTTCCTGTCTTCGAGTAGGTCATACATGCATTGAGTTTTTTAATCTTTTTCATGTTTAGAAATCTAAATCTTGATTTCACACTCAGCATGCCATCACCCAAAAACTACAAGCCTCAGATGCTATGTGTTAAGAGATTCCTTTTGTGGTTAATCCAAAGAAGCCCTGGTTTTAGTTCCCTTCATGCCATGACCCTGTTCTACCACCAGGAGGCACCAGTGTTAGCAGAGAGAGACAGTGCAGGGCAGGTGGTCAGAGGATTCAGACCAAGGTGTCAGCCAGGCCAGCAGGGGGCAGAGGTGAGCCAGAGTGAAGCCAGGAAGGGGAAGGAAAGGGCATGGAGAGGTTCAGAGGGACAACAGAGGAGTGGATGTCAAATATTTACAGGCTCAGAGATGGTGGGGATGGAAAAATATATCCAAAACTTCTAGGATTTAAAAACAGTGATTTAGATTGAGAGACTTTCATAAAACGCTCAAAGGAGAACTTTCTGATTGTATAATTTTGTTTGATTTCTAATCTTAAGTCTTTATGTATAGAAAATTTTGCCTTAGCGCAAAAAAAGTCACAAGACAAGCAGTACGTCTCCAAAGTGATCCTCAAGGCGAAATGAACCCTGTCTAAGTGCTTTTCTCTGACACTGACAGGCTCAGATAGTTGATTTAATGTCTGATATTACTGACAGGATCCCTGCAGGGCTGGATCCTTCAAAGGATCATCCTCCTCAAAGGCTCTAAGACTTGACTGACAGAAACAGTTTGTTTCAGTTCATGTGACTTTTGACTTTATTTTGACTTTATTTTTGAAGCACACCAACTCAAAAACTTGTTTGGCACTACCTTAAGTAAATCCTAAATCTTATATATGGCCTGATTAGTCACTCTTGATGATGAGGAGGTGCTGCCTGTTTCGAGACTGGATGTTATAAGAGATTATTTATCCAAATAATCCTCAATACGACTGAAAACCCACCATGGCCAATGAAAGGAGCAGGCTGGGAGCGTCACTGACTGGATTTTGTGTATTTTTACAGCTAACAAACATAACAGTGAACATAAACACAACTGCCTTTATGCCTTCAGTCTTATGTCAGACACATCACAATATGGCAAGTAGGGCAGAAACTACCTGGACCTGAGAAAACGACGTTTTTTTTTCCAGCTTTAAAATGAAGTTTTTAAAGGCAAACTGTCTTTGAGGGGTGAACTTCTCTAAATAAGTGAAACTTTATCTTCTCCCTTCACGTCTCAGCCCGTAAACTCTGCCTCAGTCCTCTCCTCTGTTGTCCGTCTCTGAGATGTGAGGGGGTGACATACCTCTATGGCAGTGAACTTGTCCAGGGAGGTCTGTAGGGACATGGCAGGACTGGGATGGCTAGATGATGAGGGGAAGGATGAGGAGGGGGAGGAGGAGTGCGGGATGTTTGTGGATGGGGAAGGGGAGTGATGGCTCTGCTGGATAAGGTCTGGTAGGTGGTGTATGCGGCCGGCAAAGCCGTTTTTCTCCAGCAGGCCGTGGCTGAGGGGTTGGGGCTGGCAGTGGCCGAGACCGGGGCCAGCCGGGGAAGAGGAGGAGGAGGATGAAGATGAGAGATTGACCAGCCGCTTTATTTCAGCGGTGCTCTGGAAGCAAGAACAGGCAAACTTGGGCTTGAGCAAGCAGGTGGAGAAGAGGAGGAGAGGAGTGGCTGGCTGCTCTCAAACTAAGATCAGCTGATCAAATCACGTCTTAGAAGAGCGTTTCTTTAAACTGCTGCTCAGTGAGAAACCCGAGCATGTTTGAAACCTAATCTATGACTATCTGACATTATGAATCTGTGAAAGTGAGACGTTAGATAAGACAATAAAAAAGTTACGGTGAGACAAAACAACTTAAGAAGAAAAGATAACAAGCAAAACAACGAAACTGAAACTAGGAAAAACAAAATGAATTTAAATTCTTATCCACTGGACAGAAACACAATCCAAAAATGTCTCAATAAGAAGTGGACGCAGCCTTTGAGCCTTGTTCACGAGTGTCTTAAACCTGTGTTTTTAGTAATGACCAGCAGGGGGACACTTTAACGCAAGTCCAGTCCTCGAGGCCAACACACCTGATTCAAATGATCAGCTCGTTATCAAGCTCTGGAATGGCTTACTAACGAGCTCATCATTTGAATCAGGTGTGACTTGAGAACAACTGCATTAAAGGATATAATGAAAGCCTATTTACACTGAAGTCTTTGAGAATATCTAACTGTATTTAGCACCCCAGTGAACTTTTTCTCTCCCAACAAGTCACTCAAATCTATACCTGTCACTCTGTTGTGGATTATTTCAGTCGATAGAGTCGTTCATTAAATACTATTAGCTTCAACATGGGCTAGAGTATTCTGGGTTTGATGGGAGCATACTGCTTTTGTAAACATGATACAGAATAAAACATAAATAGTATTATCATTCTTCTCAGATTTCTCAGTTGCAGCAGTTGTTGACGGCTCTGTCCACTTCTTACAAACAGCTTGTGTGTTACACTAAGAAGTCAGCAGCCTCTCTTACCTGTCGGATGACCAGCGTGCCGTCCTTGGAGGGCGTGATCGCTTGGTCGCTCTCCGAGTCTTCCACCAGCATGGTCTTAGCCGACTCCGTCTCGCCGTTGCTCTGCCTCCTGCGGAAGCCATGGGAATATCTGACGTCCGCAACCAGACACGTGTTAACACCCATGCAGGAAAGCCGTGCAGCAAACATCGCAAAGTTCAAACAGTTCAGATTAACGGAATATCTCACGGGGATGTAATCATGAAATTTAGCTTGAGAGATGAAAGCAACAGACAGACAGACAGTCAAGAGTGTTATCAAGCTGCACCCACCCGGCTCGAGAGTCTTCAGCTCCAGAGGTGGACTCCTCTCCGGCCTCCTGGTCCACCTCCTCATCGTCTTCTTCATCAGTGGTTCCCGACTCTTCACTGGAGGAGGAGTAGTCGGTGACTTTGTGGGGGGGCTTCACGTCGTCGACAGCACGGAGCTCCTTAGCGAGAGCTGTCAGGTCCTGAGGGAACCAGGAGAGAGGTCTTAGAAAAACAGAATACCTCAGGTTTCCCACGCTGACGCTTTCACACATGCTGTTTGTCCACAGACCTCTTTAAAAAGGTAAAAAGTCTGAATCCAGTGAGCGAACTCAGGGCTGCACTTCAATAAACTAACAAATAATTAATTCATTCTCAGAAAAGGCTCCTGTTTGCAAGACAACCTGAAAAGGCATCACTTATTTAGAGTTCAGGTGCCTCTTATATTTAAAACAACATTCACAGAGGATTAACGAACGGTGTCCGGCTGCCAACACTAAATCATTTTGAAAGTTAAACTCAACAGCTGAAGGCAAACAGTGGTTGCAGAAACATGCACATGCTGCAAATCAGTCTGTCCTGTTCAAGACCGAGCAGTTACTTATTTGTGAAAACTACACTTTAATAAAACTTGACAAGATTTATTATCAGGAATTTACAACTTTATGAAGCCTCAACCCGCTGATATAGACAAAAACAATGGATGAAGCAACAATTAACGTTAAAAAATCTGTTTTTCCGATGCTCTGCTTTTGTGGGCAAAGAGGCTGTAACTCAGTGACTTGAAACGTAGAGAGAAAAGCCAGCTGGGAATGTTTTTTACAGTTATTTTTGGCCTTTTTGATTTTTTTTTATGAGGGCCCAAGAGAGACGGAGGGAAGAGAAGCGATGACATGCAGCAAGAGGCCGAAACTGGAACTAAACCAGTGGCTACAACTGTTGAGCTCAATGAGAGTGTTTTAAAGCTATGGTCTACCATTTGGAAGCTTAGTACTTATTAATAACATCGTTTTTAAAGCCGTTATGGTCCTATGGTCCCATCTACACAATATAAAAATCCGTTCAGTATATCTGCTGCAAAAAAGGCATAATAATCGACCTCCCCTGCTCCGCACCGTCCCGCCTCCTCCCCACTACCCCCCTCACGTACATGTGATTAGCTACCTGCACAGCTACTGAAGCATAATAGAGCCGGAAAAGACAAACACCGAAACCAGGAGGCCGCTTCTGTTACCCTCCACATCGAAGGGAAGGGAACGTAAAAGTTTCGAGGAAAAGGCTGAAGTAAGGAAGAAATATAAGCGATACAGTTGCGAACGAAAAGTCTACATTGGAGAAACGTACCACTGTTGGAAAAAGCTGCAGAAGGATTTGGGACTGAAAACTGACGATGAGACAGCCGAGTTTCTATCAGATACATCCTGAGTCGTTTTCGAAGCTAGCTTTGATGCTGATATTTTCTGCTGACCGGCTTCTTGCTCTATCGGAGGGGGCGTGTTGTTAGGAGGCGACACGGGCTGGTGGGGGTGGGATCTTGGTGGGATTTTTCAAATCTGTCTCAACAACCAAACTGGTTTTCAGATCGTAGACCATAGCTTTAATCGAACTCTCAGAAAACGAGGTTGAAAATAAGACTCAAGCCAGAGTTTGGTGAACAAAAACTGGGAAAAAAAAGCCAAAAATTTGCGATGAATAGAAATCTGAAACTGGGCTATAGTCCAGGTTAGCTTTGTTTGTATATTTCTGAGGATTATTAATAATTCTGATCATTGTTGAATTTAATCACACAGATCAGATTTAATTGTCCAGAGTCCCTGTTTTGTAACTATTCCCCCCTTGGTTTGTTCCTCCCTGCAGACTCTTATTAATGCAGTTTGTTAGGTCAGTGTGGAGCAGCAGAGGGAGGAGACACCCTGACATATTTAACAACAACAAACAGGCCGCCGTTTATCCAGCAACAAAAGCCAGGTGAGATTAGGAGCGACTCTGACAGGAACAAGGAAACAGGAGGTGTGTGTTTGCATTCAAATGTGGCTGCATTCAAATCCAGGCTGAGGGAAGCTGCAGAGGGTTAACCCTTTCTGTGCCGTGTTGATGACAGGGAGTAAAGTGAGGAGAGAGATCAGCACAGGCAAGAGGAGGAGGAGGAGGAGCAGGAGGACAGGCATTATTCAAACCTTACACAGGAGGGGCAGTTCTTTCACTGCAAACCTTTGTCACATGATGCAATGAGTGGGGCGATGGTGCAGGCAAAGCATCGGCGCGATTACGTGATCTCATTCAATAATACGCTTACCGCATCACCCTAAGAGGTTCCCCAACAATCACCAAACGATTGGATTCATGAGCCGTCCCACACACCAGGTGGTGGAGGAATAAGAGTTAGAAAAAAAGAAACAGTTTTCACCCATTCAGCATCAAACAAGTGGAACTAGCGCTTTAGGAACAGAGGACTCACAGCTGGTCGAGTGGGCCGGGCCATGTTCTTTTCTTCGGGCTTTTTGGGGACGTTCTCGGGACGCTGGAGAGGTGATCCTTCAGATTTGGAAGAAGCTTTGAGGAGACAAAAGGAAGCGGCGTAAGTGAAGGGAAACGGCTCTGGAAGAAGGGAATACTCCTGCGATCTGACAGCCGAAAAACAGGCAACAACTATATCTGCAGAAACAGATCGCTGTGAGAGTAACAGCACATTAGTTTAGAGTAAAAAAAAAAAAGGCAATTTAACAAGTTTGACAACTTTAAGTTGTCTTAAAAATGACAGAAATAGAGTCAGTGATCATTTAAATTAAGATTGTGAATTGGATTATTTGTGGGAATAAATGGACATCAGTCAGTGGAGTTGGTTTAGTGTGGCCGAGTACAGTACCAGGGGACTCACAGCGTGGCCTAAAGCGGTCACCAGGACTGGCCTGAGAGCTGGAGTTCGAGGATCCAGATGAGCTGCCACTGCCAGGTCGAGGCTGCAGCTTCTCCACGCGGTCCCACAGGGGGCGCTGCTCCACATTACTGTAACAGGGGGAGAAGAAGAATACCATGTTAACAACCAGAGCTCAGTTAGGACTACTTCTATCACAGATAACATGCATTTATCAAGTTATATCTGGTAGTAGAGCTGCTTTATGTACAGTTATGATAATGCTTCAATACTCCCGTCAAAAAACAACAAATTTTAAAGCGTCTTTACACACCTGCCAGCATTCCTCTGTCCCTGGTTCCCGGGCTGTGACGGCAGAGGTGACTCTCGGCGTGACAGAACTGGAGACCTGGATGTTGTCCTCACTGGGACCTGATGGAAACAGATCCAAACAATCCTCAAAGAGTTATAGCAACATAAATATGAGGCTGAATGGAAAAATTAACAGATTTAAGAATCCTGTGGAGCAGTAAAACAGACTTTTGCAGAATAATCATTCAGTTTCAATTTCAAAATACACCCTTCCAGAGTTGTCAGAAAACCTTTAGTTTCCTTTCAAAATAAACATTTTCTATGTAAGGATATCCAACAAAATACTCCCCCAAATGTAGGCCATTGATTGCAAACAAGATTTTTTAAATTGCATACAAAAAAGTATTTTTTCAATTTAAAATCAGGATACAAAAATGAGCACACCATAATCAAAGTTCTGGTAGCAAAGCAAAATTTTAGCTACCATATCACCCTTATTTTCGTCTTGTGGTAAATAAAATGTTATCTTAAACTCAGCTTTGTCAAAACATTGGAAATTGTACTTTTGCTCATTTAGATACTGAGTAATACATTACTTTTAATAGGAGGTGTTCTGACTTAAGGTCCTTACACACCGGGGCTGATGTGAATATAGATCACG
Organism: Xyrichtys novacula; assembly: GCA_962446985.1. Taxonomy (NCBI): domain Eukaryota; kingdom Metazoa; phylum Chordata; class Actinopteri; order Labriformes; family Labridae; genus Xyrichtys; species Xyrichtys novacula. The sequence continues at coordinate 3,351,534 of OY660887.1, forward strand.
AAATTACGAAATATTTGGTGGGGAATTTTGACGCGCCTGACTATACACATGAAGCCCGATGCGACTTTGCGACTTTCCAGGGGGGAAAAGACGCTTCCTGGGGAAGACTTCCTGGGGAAAGTCCCGCCTCCTTCGCCTCTGATTGGCTAGAAAAGCTGGTAACGTCATCACACACTCAAGCCGAACAGTCAGCACTTATAGCCAATCGGAGGCGATAAGATAAGCACATGGAACTATGGTAACAACCGTTAGCTTACATTAGCACAGATGAACGTTAAAACAAAGACATTTTGCAAACTATTAAACCACACAAACCATCGTCATCGAACGCTTGTATTGACAGGATACAGGTTCGAAAAAAATATTGACGTCCGAAATAATCGCACGATAAAAACGGTCCCGGTGTGAAAGGACCTTTAAGGTCTAAGTGTTCAAAATTCACCTCCGAATATTTCGTAATTTCGCGTTCTATATTCGCCCCTGTGTGGAAGGACTTTCATGCTTGGCACTTTAGGTAGGTAAGGCTCTCTTTTGAAAAATTGCAGGAAAGGTTAAAAATTCTTTATAACTCCAACACAAGTAGAAAATATTTTCAGTGATAAATCGACCAAAAGTGAGAAAACAAGAGAACTGAACACCCACAGAGAGCAGGATTTGTTAGATCGGGGCAAAACCTTTTCAACAACCTCACCAGACACTGCAAAGTCAGATGAATTTACTGTCCAGTGAAACATTTGCGAGTTTTAAAGATTGCAAAATTAAAAATCAAAAAGAAAAAAAAGGGAAAACAATATAATTTTTTTGTCCCATAATAAGTGATAAAACAGTACGAGTGACAGGAGCAGGCAGACACAAGCAGACAGGCTGATGAGTGACGTGAATGAAGGGGAGGAAGGGAGGAGGGGAGGGGGCCCTCATCGTCCCCTTACCTTTGGAGGGACCTCCTCGCTGCTGCCCTGGTGTTCGAGTCTATGAGGGTGATGGAGGGGAGGTTGGGGCTGGGGGTCTGTGCGTGCGGGTGAAGGGTGATGGTGGTGATGGTGGGGGTCCTGGGAGCGCAGCTGGAGTTGTGCAAAGTTAGAAGCCACGCCGCCGGTCTCGCTGAAGGACTGCGAGCGAGCGACGACAGGCGGAACAGGAGGAGGAGAGGGGGCAGCGCTGTTACTGCTTTTTAGGGCAGCCAGGTGGGACCACTGGACCTTTTGAGGGGTGAGGGAGGGGAGGAGACAAGAGGAGGGGGAAGGGAGGGAGGGAAGGAAGGGGAGGGGAGGTGAAACAAGCAGACAACACGGTGAGACATGAGGGAAGATGTGCGTGGTTGTTCTCACATACATGTGTTTAGAGTCTACACACATGCAGACGAAGCACGAAACATGATGACGTGTGTTTGCAGCGCACTTTAGAGAAGCTTTATGTTCATGCAATGTCAAAGAGTGCTGCTGTACTGTCTTGTCTGCGATGTATAAATATCTTTTTAATTTTTTAAATATTTTAGATCAAGATTTTTTTTGTTAAATCTGCAAAAATATCCCTGAAGTTGCAGTTTTTTGGAGTTTTTTTGCAAGATTTCAAAACCTGTGCATACTTGGGATTATCTGGGGAGGAAAAACTGAACCATGAGGCTGTCAGGATCCCTCCCTGTTTTAAAACAAATAGCTCCACACCCTTTATTCAAGACATGATGTGAAGAGTTTCGCTGCAGATTAATGGCTCACGGTTTTCCACACAGAGGAGAGAAGAGCAAGAACACCCGAGTCCGACTGTGAGAGAGTCTGTTTACTGTTAGAAACGACCTGTTCGAGTCCACAGAGCCAGCGGTGAGGGAGGAAGAGAGCAGCAGGAGAATGAGGAAAAAGGTCAAGAGAGAGGAGAAAAGGAGGGAGGAGGAGTTTACCTGAGGCTCCATGGGCCGGTGCATGGCGGAGGCCTCGTTGGAGGAGCCGCCGTTGGAGAATGGTTCAGAGGAGCGGGGAGGCAGAGGGGGCTGCTTGGGAGGAGGGGCGGACTGAGGGGAGCCCTGAATGTTCTTACGGTATCGCTCGTCAGCCTGGGGTGAGGAACAGGGACAGGACAAAGATGGAGTAAAGACCAGGGGGATATTTGTTTTATTATTACAAGAAATCTATTAAAAATCAAGATGAAGGGAACCACTAGAAATTTTCTTTGAGAGACTGTCATGAAGATGAAACAGGGAGTAACTTACAGCACATAAGCTGGGGATACTAAGTTATGTTACCTGTTTTTTATAATGATGTTTAAAGGGAATTCTGACTTTTCAAAGCTCCTGTGTCGATTTTTTAGATTGCAATAAACTAGCATGAGATAAATTCTGACAGCCTATGACAGAAAAACAGACCACAGAGACAGAGGCTGATATTTACTACACGTTAACTTAAGTCTTCATTAGTCTCAGTGATTTAGGTCATATTACAATAAACCTGAAGGTCAACTGCACAAGTATTTTATAACATACAAAAACAACAGTTTCAGACTGTATAAAATCTGATTTTTTAAAAGTAAAAGTATTTTACAAAATACAAGAACATTTCCTGAGACTTAAAAAAAAAAAAAATCAGGAAATGCAAATTTTAAAACCATTTCATGAAACTTAAAAAAAATCTAAATGCAAAAGTCCCATGAAATAAAAAAAAGTAGAAAAAAGGCACAAATGTATTTGATCCAAAAACTTCAGAAGCAAATTTAAAAATCTGACATAAAACTCCAAAAACATCTGATTAAGCAAAAATATTTGTTAAAACTCACAAAACAAAAAAATAATTTAACATTTCTAAAACTGTTATTGTCACAAAATGAAAAAAAAATATTGGTTTCATTTAATATTCTTATATTTGGTAAAATCATTTTTTTAAATGTTGCGCAGAAGGTTTAGAAATACGCGTGCAGTTGAACTCCAGGACCATCGTAGTTTAGATCAGTGGTTCTCAAGTACAGTCCTCGAGGCCCACTGTCCTGTTTCCCTGCTCCAACACACCTGATTCAAATGATCAGCTCGTTATCAAGCTCTGTAATGGCTTACTAACGAGCTGATCATTTGAATCAGGTGTGTTGGAGCAGGGAAACATCCAAAACATGCAGGACAGTGGACCTCCAGGACTGGACTTGAGAACCACTGGTTTAGAGGCTGATGGGCTAATTTATATTTTGTACGCTTAAAATTCATTTTAAGTTTGGCATTAAAGCTGCAACACAAAGAGATTCCTTTTTTACAATTTTTTAAAACACAACTAAATCAAAACAAGACAAGCAGAGATTTATCTTAAAGCTTTGTCAGCAGAGGTTTCCAAAACTGACATAACCTGAAAATCCCTCACAGGAGCTTTAAGTCAAAACCTGAATGGACTTAAGACAAAAAGTCAGAAATATTTTAAAACCTTTTTAGACAATTGTGCTAAAAAAGGGTTCCCTTTTCTTTATTATTATTGCAGTGACAGCCTTTATAATTCACAGAAACCCTCATATATACGACTGACAAAGACCAACAATAAAACAAACAAGTCAACATTGATATCAAACATGCTCTGAGCCCGTTGGAGACAGCTGCACAGACACAGATATATGTGCACAGACAGAGGTGCAAACAGGACTCTCACACAAATACATCCCTGGAAAGATATTTGTTAATGACACTGTCGATGGGAGGAAATGTTGCTCAGGTGTTCTGCTTGTTAGTGTGGGCCTCAGCCATCGGCATGCATGGCCCAATCCACTCGTGTTGAGTCAGAACAGCAGGTGACAGAGTAGAGATCAAGAGAGGTGCCTAAAAACTTTCGGATTAAGAGTTGCCCTAAAAAAAATAATTAAAAATGAAGCCTACAGGGTCATACGTTTCTTATTTAGCCACTTTTCCACCTGCTTTGAGTAAAAATTAAGACAAAAATATTCCAAACATCCAGATGGTTTTAGTATTCAAGAGAACAAAGCAAGTGAGAGCGAGTGCCAAGAGAGAGTGAAGGAGACACAAAGAGGCCGGTTGCGAGTCTCATCATGTTTTTTTTCCATTCAGAGTCTGTGCACTGTGGCTCATTTCTCTGTTAACGCAAAAGCAGGAATTAAATTCAGCTATTTGGGTTGAAGAAAGTAGTATTCGTTGCTCGCACCGCCTCTGTTATCACTGAAAACAAGCAGAAGAAGAAGCTGGAAAGAGCAGGCAGAGGGTCAGCAGAGCCACGGAGGAGGTTCACCTCTCTGACAGGCTGAGGAGGATGACTGACAGCCTCAGCGGGCCTGTCGGGCTCCAAACTTTCTGCCTGGGGAGCGTCAGAGTCAGGGGGAGTTTCAGTCTGAGGGGGGCTGGGGGAATCTGGGGTGTGTTCTGGACAGGTCTCATCAGAGTCGGTCTTTTCTGCAGCCTGGGGTTTCGAGCTATCTAAGGGTAGAGTCTGGGGGGCTGGAGTTACTCCAAACAAACCTGAGTCAGGGGCCTGAGTCTGAGGGGGCACAGAAAGGACTCTGTCAGGGGGTAAGGTGGAAGTCTGTGGAGGTCTGTTCTGGTCTGAGGGGGGTTTGGTCTTGTCACCAGGCTGCTGTTTGGGGTCGTGCTGCAGCGACAGCAGGTACGCCTGCTCCTGCTGCAGGCGCTTGTGGAGCCGCTCGGCCTTGCGCTGCTCCTCAAGCTCCCGCCACTTGAACTCCTGTTGCAGAGTGTGGGGTTGATTCAAGGTGGTCAAAAGAGACGGGAGAGCTGGCAGCCTGCGTTTGCCTGACTGAAAGCAGTGCCACCTTTTAATTCCTGTCCTTAGAACACAGTTAAACAGAAACACTTTGGCAGAAATCATAGCCTCATCTACCTGCTTTACACTCCTGTTACCCTGTACGAACAATATGTCAAATGAAGTGTGCTTTACAGTGTCTCCTCTGTGTGCATTGTCAGTTGAAAAAAAATTTGTTTTACTCTACTGCATGAAAAATATGAGGTGCAAAGTGAATAGGAATAATTTCTCTGGCATGGAGGAAAGGAAAGGAACTTCCAAAATGTAAGAAAATGTGCTTTTCACTGAAATCTTAAAATCTAACCTGCTCATTTTCACCAAACGTGCATCTGTTCAGCTATCATTCAAATATTTAATATTGGTTTCGGATTTGGGAAGGTTGTTATTTTCAATTTAAGTCTTCAAATAAAATACTGGTTTGAATATTTACTGTGAAAACCATCTACATCAGAGAGCATGTCATGGATCTATAGCAGTGTTTATTTGAACAACTTGTGTTGATACTGAACTAAAGAAACTTATTTGAGCAGGGTTTATAAAAAGTTGGTGTTTTTGTTTCAGTGTGAGACTGACCAGCAGCATGGCCTGTTCACGGAGCAGCTGCTCCTGCAGCATCTCCAGGTGCCTCTGCTCTTCCTCCAGCTGACGCCTGATGTACTCCTGTCAATCAAAGCGAGGGGGCGTGTATTATTAGTGCACAGTCATTGTAGAAAAATATAATGTCACTTATATCCTGTGCATCTATTCATGATTCATTTTTTTTGTCATCAGTTCTTATAACCAGTAAAAATCTTAGCAAGGAGAATTCAATCCTAACAAATTCAATATCAGATTGAGTCTTTTTCGGGGCCTTAGAGGTGGTACTTTCAAGCTAACCTGTTCACGATCATTCCTCCTCTTCTCGTCTTCAGCCCGCCGTCGCTCCTCCTCTTCTTTACGTCTACGATCCATCTCCTCGATGCGCCTCTTCTCCTCTTGTTCACGGCGGCGTTGCTCTCGCTCCTGCTGCCTCCTCATCTCACGTTCACGCCGTTGTTGCTGTGAGGGTAAATATTAAAAACATCAACATTTCACTTCATCTCTCGTCTGATTAAACAATCGCACAACCGGTGGAAAAAGAACGTACCTCCTCCAGTCGCCTCCTCTGCTCCTTCTGCTGCTCGATACGTTTCTGCCTCTCAGCCAGCAGCTGGCGCTTGTACTCCTCCTGCTCCCGAAGCTGCTGCTCCTGGAGGAGCTGCTGGCGACGCAGCGCCTCTGATCGCTCCTTGTTCTCCTGCTGCAGGCGGATGAAGTCACGGCGCAGAGTGGACTCACCGGGTACATTAACAATGGAGCTGAAAAGAGGGAGCGATCGGGATAGTAATACCTCCATCTACGTCCAATCAAAGCCTTGAAGTGGCCAAAGAAAGGTGCTTTAAAGGTGTAGTTCAACCAGTTATAAGATCTTCTTTCCAAGATATTAAACGTTTATTATTTAGATGCACCTTGTTTCTGGTTTATCCGTTATAAGACTTTTTCTGACTCCATCTCAGAGTGCAGTGGAAAACAGTTTTGAAGCAGCACGAAAGAGGAAGCTTGGAGCTGCAGTCTTGCAAACATCGCAGGTAGTTAAATAACTGCAAGTGCTTGACCAATCAGAAACATTCAGTATCCTGAGCCCAAAGGTCCTGGACCTTCGGAAAGTCCTACGGTTGGAAGTTTAAGAGGTATAACCCAAGAACCAAATTTCGATCCTGGTTCTACTTCTACTAAAATGTAAAATTCCTTTGACCTGGAAAAAGTTCCTTATATTTCTAAAGTGACTCTAGAGGATGAAGTTGATGATTTATGTACTTATTTACTCTCTTTATGTTCTATTTTTTATAAATATAATGTAAATATGTTGGAGACTGACTGTTTATTGAGTAGCAGAGAAGGGGCAGGGTTTAAAAAAAAAGCGTAATACTTCATCCTACTCCTTTTCGGAAATGTTCGGTTCATATTAATATTAGTCGTAGTATTTTTATTTGTCTAATTTTTAAATTTTTTTTGCTTTGATTATTGTTATTGTTGTTTTGAATATTCTCACTGGTTTTGTTTGTTTGTTACTTTCTTGTGTTGCACGCACATGTTCGAAAAAAATATGCAAATAACAATAGATTTTAAAAAAGGTGGTCTGGATGATCGGTCTGGTGGAGCAGTCATCCCAAAAACAGGTCAAAGTGGGTTGCAGGTTTATGAATACGTGTAATACCCTTTAAAAAAGTCAGTTACACTGCTTCATCATACCTCGGTTCTCCCTCCTGCTCTGGAGGATCTTCCTCCTCTTCCTCACTGCCGCTGTACTCATACTCTGTCTCATCTGTGAAAAAGAAATAAAAACCAGAATTCAAGATCAGAGAGCAGACACTTAGCAGATGACATGACATATTGAACTGTAAAAAGTCTGTATTAGAGGTGAGCAAAAATGAAAGACGCACCTTTCTCTCCTCTCTTCTTCTTGGTCCGGTCGATGTGGTCTTTGAGCTGAATGCGGACTTGCCTCTCATTGGGCTGGTCTCGGATGAAGGGGTGCTTCAGCAGCTGCTCTGTCGGTGGGCGCTGAGTGTAGTTCTTCACCAGACAGCCCTCAATGAAGCTGAAAAACTTTTTGGACCTGAGGAAGTTTTAGAGAAAGAGTCAATAGAGAGTAACATCCCATGACAGAGAGGGTGACGAATACAAAAAAAGAGACACTAAGTGTTGGAGAAGGAGTCTAGCCATGAAAAGACAGCACACACCCAAGGATCTAAAGTAGACTAGACATTTGTGCAAACAAGCTACGATTCCCAGTCATGGGAGCTAACAACGCTCCGCTTCTGCCTCTGAAACAATCCTCAGGATGACAGCAGTCTCTGCTTTCTCTGCGTTCATTGAGGCTCATGCATGTGGACAGGAAGCGTTAAATCTTTCATTGCTCATACAGCATGAAAACGCTGAAATAAGGGGCAGAGTAAGAGGGAATTAGCAACACCAGTGCACCTGCTTCTACGCTGATGTGGTTTTCTGACAATACTTTTATGCCTACAAAACACTAGACAGGCTCAACAGTGGGACCGTTTTGCGACTAAAAATAGATGTGTGCGAACTGTAAGATGTATTCAGGGGCACATGCGCTCTGTCACATATTAGGTGAAGTTAGTTTTAGGTTGGATATCTGACGGACATTCACTGCGGATCCACCGGTGTCTTCTCTCCAGGACCAGGAATGGCAAGAGCAGCGCGGTTAAATCTACTTGGCACCCTCGCTGTCAACGTTCGGTGTTGAATAAGGGACCATCATTAAATTAGGGCCCGAGCCGAGAGCGCAGATCTGCAGCGAAGCCCTATTGTAATTGTCTGGGTTCTCGATTATTATTATTATTATTATTATTATTTTACGTTGCCAGAACACAAATTTGACCCCCTGAATGGCCTCGAAAACTCACGAAAATTTGTAGGCTGGTCGGGCCCGGAGAAAGTCGCAATATTTTAAAGTGATCTAAAAAAAAGCGAGAAAAAAAAATTGCCTCGCTATCGCCCCCTACAGACCATTGTGAACATCGACTTTTTCCGATCTGCCCGAAATTTTACAGGCACATGTATCTCAATGAGATCTTTGATTTTGCGCACTTGGACTTCTTTCTCAGACGCACGGTTAAAGAGTAATTCCGCTTTTTTCACCCCCTTTTGGCCATTTTTATAGGTCATGCCAAATCTATCTTGTTTCCAGTTGATGTTCTCAAAAAAGGCTGTTTTCCTTCAATAGTTTCCATGTCACATAACCGAAAGACTTAAAATTGATTTCAAATAATTGTACTAAGGTCGAACGATACGTCACACCTCTTTTTTCCCCTAATTTGTCATCCAAAAATTTGGGGGTTAAAGCTCAGACCAAATTTTGGAACCTTTCCTTTAATAGCTGTCATATCATGTGACCAAAAGACCTAAAATTGATTTCAAATCATAGTATTTATGTCGACCAATAAGACAAACATAATTTGATCAGTGTCAAGCCCTGCTAGAGGCTTGTTTTAGATCTAGGTTGTTAGCTTCTATCATTATTTTATAAGATCAATAACAAAAGAAAGTGTTTAAGGACTTGAAATTTAATCAAAAAATGAGGGAGTTCTCAATCCCAGTCTAAAAAATATATATTCGTGTCTCTTTCCAACTTCATTTTTTTCTCCATATCTAGAGCAGCGCTGCAGTCTCTGCCAGGAGAAGCTGGGCATGCCAGAGCAGGTGTATCACAGATGTGTGGCTCAGCACAAAGCACAGAGAAGAGCTCTGATTCAAGCCTCTGGAGCAACCTGATCTGAAGTCAGAGATAAAATCAAAATGCAAACTAAACACAATGAGAGGCCAAGAAGGAAATCCAGGCATAGAAAAAAAAACATTTAAAAGTTCTAGTGTTTTATTTATAAGGGTAAAAGAAATACCCGTACATGCAGAGAAAAACTCCTTTTGAGGGAGACGCTCACCATTTTTTAGATTTGAGCCTCGGCGGAGGATTTCTCGGAATAAGGAAGAGCGCACGCATGGGGTGCATGTCACAAAGCGCTGGAAGAAGACGCACATTTACAGAATATGAACAAAACTTTGAGAATCAGGAAAAAAAATAAAACACCAGTAATGAGAAAAACAATACTCACGTGGTGCTCCTTCAGCCATCTCAATAGCCGTGATGCCACACGACCACAAATCACTCTGCAGGAAAAGACAACGCCCAATCAACAAAACCGCAACAAGCGGACGTGCTCAGACATAACAGAGTGCTCGCAGGTGTAATACACCTGTTTTCAGGGAGTTTCAGCGAGGGCTCTTACTCTGTAATCATACGTAGCGTCCGGGTTCTCGTCGCAAGCAATGACCTCTGGTGCCATCCAATAAGGAGTCCCGATGAAGGTGTTCCTCCTCCCGACTGTCCGATCCAGCTGAGCGCTCACACCGAAATCGACTGCGTAGAGAAAAACAGAGTCACACAGTCCCTTTAAGAGTTCAACTCTGAGTATGAGACAGATTTTAGGTAGAGATGTTTGCCTGAACCTCAAACTACGTAAACACTCGCATGAACTGACCTCGATTTTTAGAGGTTTCAGTGAGACACAAATGACAACAATCTCTGCATGAGATGTTTCAAACAGTCACTATCTGCTCCAGACTGGACTAAATCGATCTCTAGGTTGTCAGACTGTTGAAGGAATGTCAGGTAAGTCATCGCAGCGTGTCAAAAACCCCTTCATCCATTTGCACCGCCCTTAGATTTTGTCGTCAAATGGTAAACTAGCTCTGCTCTTACTGCTGGAACTGACCTAAATCAACAACAAAAACACCTAAAGAGGGAACTTTGAGCAGGTTTCAGGTCAACACAGTTTTTTTTTACTTGCACTGGTTTATTTTATGTGATTTTAAGGCTTATTGTGGAAGTTGGAGAAGGTGTGGAGTTTCTTAGTTAAACGGGTGAACACACTACTTTGGGTAACCACAACCAAGCAGCCAGTTAATGATTCAGATATAAGGGGTGTCCCAATACAACTTTTTTTTCCCCTCTTCTTGCAGTCTTCAATATTGGCTGATATAGATTTTGATCAGATATTGGCAAAAAGTTGTGCAGCTAGAGGACTGACGACAGACCCTCAGACCCTCACCCAGTTTGACTTCAGCGTTCTCGGTCAGCAGGACGTTCTGGCCCTTAATGTCTCGGTGGATAACGTGGTGGGCGTGAAGGTGGGCGAGACCCTAAAAAAAGAGACAGGAACGTAAAGACTGAGCGAGTGTGTGAGAGAAAAGGAGAGAGGAGACACAAGGAGAGGAGAGGAGAGTGAGCTCACTCGGAGGATCTCTCTGGAGATGTAAGCGATCCAGTCTTCTTTCAGCTGGTTCCCCTTCGTGTTCTTCACCAGGTCTGTGATTGAACCAGCTCCACAGAACTCCATCACCAACTGAAAAACAAGGTTAGATGAATCATTAGAGAATAAATAAATGATATACAATCAAAGAATATCCACTTTTTTTGTTGTTTTGATCTTTATAGTCATGATCCATTTCTTCTGTACTGCTGTAATTATTAAATTTTATTCTGCTTTGTCTTTGATTAAAAAACACAGGGTAGAGATTTCAAAGAATATCAAAATTAACCTTTAACATGTATAAAATGCGATAGAAACAACCACAGCAGCTAATTTCTTCCTTCCCCTCTTCTTACGTTAATTTCTTGAGTGGATTTGAGGACTTACCCAGAGCTGGTCGTCGTGTCCTGGGGGGCTTTTCTTAATGAAAGCACCATAGTAAGTGGCTATGTTTCGGTGGTGGGAGTACTTCTTCAGCATATTGATCTCCAGTTTAATTTCCTCCTCTTCATCCTTGAAACAAAGACAAACACAGAAACACACAGTTAGAGTTGGAGCCATTGAAAAAAGATGTTGTATCTCTGTCTTGTTGTAAAGCTTTATGATGACATAAATAAAAAGCTTTTGGGTCTTAAATCATCATTTCATTGAAGATCCAAATCAAGTCTCTGAGAAATGTGACAACGCCCTGGTGGAGTGGGTTTATTTTTTTCAGTGTGGTCAGGCCTCATTCATCTTGAATGTAGGACTCTGCTCTAAAACAATGTGGTATGAGTCGTCCGTCTACTGGCAAATGATTCCTTTGTTTAGGGATTAATGATGCATGAGTGAGTCTCACTGTGAGGTGACGTGTACAGTGGCCAGTGTCGGTAATCTCTTGTTAAAAATAAGTAAATATATATTAGATCGCTGGCAATCAGATTGACCTTAGTGTCTGGCAAAGATCATCCCTCTCAGGACTAAAATGGGCTGGTGTAAAATACAGAAGAGGACTGATGCATAGTTGGAAGTCCAGCAGATACAAAACACAAAAGAGTCAAATTAAGTCTTTAAATTTTTACTTTTGCGCCTTTAAACTTTGGATTTATTTTACTTTTATTCCCATATTTTGGGAATTAAGTGCAAGAAGTTTGAGACTAAAACTGTTTTCTTCTTCACTCTGCAACATAATCTACGAGGCGATAAACTAAAAATTTACCAATATTGAAATTTACAACAATAACTGACCTTTTTTTGCAGATGTCAATATATTAAAATATATGAAGGTTGGTTTTGGATGTGTGTAGGTAGGCTATGGTCTCATGTCCCTTTAAGACACTGTCCTACATCAGAGACGTGACTCCACCCCATCCAGTCAAAGAAGGAAAGACAGGTGAGGAGATGGAGGACGGTTCAAAAAGTTGTAGCGGCTGGAGCTGCGGCTGAAGTAGACAAAGTTAATGTGGGAGGGGGTGAGTAGCTTGTTGAGTAGTTATCGTCCATTTATCGTTAGAGGTGAACTGCTCGATATATCGTGATACTGATTTAAGACCAAGTCGCCCAGCCCTAATTATAAGTGACTAACACATGTGTGTCCTATAGGTTGCAATTGCTGTTTAGCACCAGCTGGATGATGCCCCCCCAAAACAGAATCAAAAAGACCTCCGATTTAAAAACACAGTACTCCCCTTAAATGCAGTGTTACTGTGTTGTTTGTTTTCTTTTGTGCAGGTGAAAGCAGCAAATTTGTCCAGTTTTACGTCTTGATGGAAAGGTCAGAACCAGCTGCAGCGCTCGCATCCGATAGCGGCTTGACAATGATTAACAGTGACACGGTAATTGAACACATGCAGGGATCAGCCTGTGTGTCTCTAAGGTTACAGTGCTCCTCCTGAAGGAAGTACAGTGGGAGGAGGGGGAGGAGAGAAAAAGGTGGGGGTGACTGTGCAGCATTATCACAGCTTTACAATCGAACAGTTTTTATTAATCTCACCAGAATAAACAGCAGTGATATTAAGAGGGAGATGGAGACGAGTGAAGTGATGCTTTGTGTGCATGTATGAACCTCGTCTGTTTTATTAGAGAGCTCTATCTGGAGTAAAATGGCAGTTGGTGTCTGTGCAGGCAGCCATACTGCTGCTGCATGACTCGTTCGAGTTGACGTAAGCCTTTCTGTTGTACACCGCACACCCCCTCCGCTCCGACTCCCCCCCTTCCTCCCTTTTCCCATCCTCCCCCTCTCTGCTCTGCTGTGCAGCTGTTGGATTATCACACTCCCCGACAGCGAAAGCCCCGCTGCCATAAGTCAGGTGGGGAGGTGAGGGGAAGACGGACACAATCATATGGAGAAAAAAGAGAGAGAGAGAGAAAAACTGAGAGAAGAGGAGGAGTGGAGCTTTGTGGAGCAGGGAGGATATAGGTGGAAAATGTGTCAATGTATAACACACATAGAAAAGAGGTTACTAATCTGTGGTAGTAGGTCAGCTGTAATATCAGCGCATTATGCTTGAGAGTACTCGAGGTATAAACTAGGCATGGATCTAACTCTGAGTTTTGTTTGGCTCCATATCAAACTTTTTATTAAAGGGTTTACCATTTTCTCACAAGGGGGACCTCTCTGGGTGATTTGGCTCTCAGACGACCCCAAATACATGAACACGATGATTCATTACTGGCCAAACAACAGACTGAAAACCGTCTATGAGGTAGCAACATCCTATCAATCCTATGTGCTTAAATAGCATGTGAAAATAAAGCTGTTTTTTTTACTTTTATTTTGTCTTTTTATCGGACTTAATCTCCAGGACTGCATGCCTCTGTAATTGGGCTTGGTGATAAACCGAAAAAGTTACAGATACTGAAATTTATGACAATAACAGACGTCATTTTGTCATATCCGTATTTCAGTGTCAAAAAAAAATTCATAAATAAAAGTTGGTTTTGGATGTGTGTAGGTAGGCTATGGTCTCATGTCCCTTTAAGATGCTGTCTTATGTCAGAGACATGACTCTACCCTATGCAGTCTGTATTAAAGAGGGAAAGACAGGTGAGGAGATGGAGGACGGTTCCGAAGCTGTAGCAGCTAAAGCAGACGAACTTAATGTGGGAGGGGGTGAGCAGCTTGTGGAGTATTTATAGTTCGTTTATTGTTATCGAGGTGAACTGCTCAATATGAGGGCTCAACCAATTTATCGGCGAGCCGATTAAATCGGCCAATTTGAGCCAGTTAGAGACTAATCGGTAATCGGCCAAAATTCAACAATTTTTGCCGATATTTTCAGAAATAAAATGCAGAGAATAAGATTTGGTTTCACTTCGAAAATGTTCCGCCATTTGAAAAGTTCCCCGACTTATCCTGTAGATGGCGCACCGACCTCATGACAATCTTCATCCACTAGCTACCTCACAGCAAAGCAGAGTGACGGATCTGAGGCAGGCAGCTCGGGGACGCACGGAGGAGAGTGGTCCGCCTCAACGGTAGAGAAACCAGTTTGTGAAATACACAATAAGTCAACAAGTTTCAGTTCAACCCACTTCACGATGTTCCCCGCTGTGCTGGTCTCTGTCACGCCAAGTTAACGGTGAAGCACCTTGTAATATGCAAGCTAAAGTTAGAGTTAGCCATCTGCTATTAGCCTTGCTACACTGTTAACCGTGTCAGTAACGGTAGAATAAACAACAGTACACATTATGTGATCGAGCTTCTTCTCTTACTGAGGCAGCTGCAAGTCTCCAGATGAGACCAGACCAGACATGAGTAACTTGAGTTAAGACGTGGAGGCACCGATTGGCGGGGAGGGGCGTGAAAACACTTTTCAGTTTGATCAGTCGGTCTTCTCGTCGGCGTGAAGAGCAGTACCCTACAGTATATCTACAGTATATAGTAAACTGTAGATATCTACAGTATATATACATTTTTATAACTTCATAAAAATGGTGAAAATCCGCCGATTAATCGGTAATCAGATTTTTTTCCCCCCTAATAATCTGTATCGGCATCAGCCCAAAAAAATCCATATCGGTCGGGTCCTACTCAATATACTGTGATATTGATTTGAGGCCATATCGCCCAGCACTTCTCTGTAATAATACCGCCTGTCTAATCAGGTCCAAACTAAATTCTGAATTCTGAGTACCGAGGGGTCAATTTGGGACCCAGTTTTCACGCCTCAGTGTTACTCCTGCGTTGCTCTACTTTTTGATTTCCATTGTTCTGAAAGCTGAGTTACGCTGCCAGTCAGCGAGTACGCTCTATAAAGTTCAAGTTAGACACAAACAAGATGACGCATTTATTGACTGTGGGTAATAAAAGTCTGTCTGGGTCATTTACAACAACACAGGTAAGTCTCAGGTACACACACCCAATATTAGTCAGAGTTAAATCGGGTCACAAACACAGTCTAGCTGTTTCAAATGTCCACTTCAAGGAAAACTGACATTTGGGAGCAGTATCCTGAAGGAGCATGGAGGCTGTTCTTCATCTATTTACACCTTTAAATCCTCATATTAAACAATACATCATAGATTCTTTCTCTCTAAAATAAGAGTAAAGACAAGCACTGGGTTTCACAACATTTGGCAAACAGGTTTAACGCCAGTGTTTTCCTCATAGTGAACTTTCATTCACCGGTAGCGCCGCTGTCAATGAGTTCCTACATGTCTAGAAAGCCCACCTACAGTATCGTCCTGTCGCAGCACAGGAAACGATTTGGCAATGTTCTTCACGCAGGTTACACATTCAAACAAACCAGGTGAGTGTGTCACTCTGACTCATCATGACGACGGCTCATGTGAGGAGTGGCTGCCAGCAAGTCGGGGCAGACAGTCTACCTGCTGCTGAGTCAGGAGGAACCTCGTCCACGCAGGTGTATGTATGTAAAGGTATATTTGAAATGTGTGTTTTAAGGGCAGCACTGTATGAGGAAATAAAGCAGATGACTGTAGGCTTCTCTGTTCTTTCTGCATGACTGGTGCATGTACAAACAACATGACTATACACTCACTGCTATGTCCTGTGTGGGTGTCTGGCTTCACTGCGACTCTGCAACCCTTCTGTTTTGTGTTTCTGCGTATGTTGATGTGTGATTGTGTGCATTCCTGCATCTGCAGACTGGACCCCTCACAGCTGGGCGGCTCGTTGGCCGCTGAATGACGCACTTCACTCAATAAGAATCCTGTTGCCTCGACCCGTCCCCTGCTGTTTGTTACTGAAGGAGGGGGGGGGGGGGGGGGGCTACTGGCATGTCCCCTCTTTGCTACAGCATGAAAATATCCAGACGTCAGATCTGCTGGAATGTCTGTTAATTTTAATATTAACCAGACAACAGCAAATGCGTCCAAGTGAGAGGTTCTGATAAGGATAACTATTAAAAAAAAAGAGGGAGAACTGAGGGAAACGTCATGTTTACAAGTCGCATGAAAACTTTTAATCAATACCTGATATTACAAATATGCAAACCTCCATAAAAAACTCTGAACTTGGCATAAAACGTAACTGTTGTTATGGTGTTTCTTTGCAGCTTGAAACAACATGATCTTTCCTTCTCACCTCTGTGACGTCCATGACTTTGATGGCAGCCAGCTGTCCAGTCTTGACATGACGTCCCTGTGGAAAGAAGAGAAAGCAGAGATGAGCATTCATTCAAACAAAGCTTATTGTACTCTTATCTGTCTTTATTGTCGACATGAGTGATGATTTATGAACTCAGGAAGGTCATGTGTCAGAGTTTCTGTTAGTAGGGCACATAAAAACACTTTCCAGAGCTTTGAAAGATTGATAATGTACCATCAACACGACCTCTGCACATATTTCCAACATTTTTTAACTTGTTAATTTTAACTTTTTTTAAACTCTGAAGTGGTTTTCTTTGGTGGTTTTTCTTGCCATACATTCTTTGTTTTAATAGTAGTTTTAATATTTAATATAAATTTGGTCAGGACAAGCATCATACAAGCTATCATTTATGTTTTTCAAAGCAAATATAGACAATAAGCAAAACATATCAATGTCAAAAATAAAGTAAGGTGAGTTTAAGTCCATGATGTGGCAGACTAGGTTTTATTCAAACCTGCCTACAGCTGAGTGATATGAATTGATGAGATATTTGTGTATTTAGCAAATGTTGTTGGATTAGGGTTGTGCGGTTGACCCTCAGGGCCACCATAAAGAAAAACGCTTAATGTAGGCTATGAGTTTGAAAATGGCCCATATATAACTACACAGATTTTATGTATTCTTGCTGTTCTCTCATTTTTTTCTTTTTGTTGTTGTTTTAAAGATGTCAAAAAAAAAAAAAAAAAAAGAAAAAGCAGACATAGCAAGGTGTGGTACCACTTCACCTTGATCGTCAGAGTTGGAAGTTAACTTAACTGTTTGCACTTGACACAAAATACCTCATTGTTTTTCAGTTGTTTTAGCAATAAAAAGGATTTGAAATGAGTTGTCTGCCTTTAATTCTTTGAAGAAGTGTTTGAAAGGCTCAAAAGCATTTCTTAAATATGTAGATATATTACTTGAATTAACAAAATTTTAAAACTTCAAAAAAAAAATTGGCCAATTAATCAGTAATTGGATCCCCCACCTAATAATGGGTATTGGCATTGGCCCCAAAAAAATCCATATCGGTCGGGCCCTAATTTTTCTGCACTGGGTTTGGACTTTTGGACAGAAACTACAACACAAACTATTTGGTGATATCATGGTGTACACTCTCTGACTTTGTGAAGTTTGTAAAGTGTTTATATAACTGATGAACTCTAAGAAGATTTTACTCATGCAAAAAAAAAGAAAAAAAATCTAAGTTAGGCGTTGTTAGTTTCATCTATTATTTACATCTCAAATTTCCCAGGGTGATCAGTCACTGCGATCACCTGTTTATTGTTACCAGCTTCGTATTACTGCCAGATGTATCCCACGCTATAAGTAAACCGACTATATGCAGTACATACCACAGATGAGCATATGATTCCCAAGCTATAATGCCCCAACATTCCCAGACTCCTTTGCTCTCCTAACACCCTCCTGCCACTCCTTACATAAACAAAAGACCGAAATAGAGGCCTCTCTTCTGCCCCTCCCTCACTCACTCAACCCCACTACCCCCCTCTCCCACCCTGAGAGGAGATAAACCACGGGACATTTCTGGGAGTGAGTGTGGGTATTTCCCTCCTGACTCTTTGGGACAACACTGCAGTGATAACGCCGTTGCTGTTAATGCTGCTGTGTCCGCACCGGTCACTGCAGCAACTGTGTCAGGGACATCAATACACTGTACAGACTTCCTGCATGGCCGCAGAGGGACGACACACATAAATGCACAGTCAGACACACATATAAACACCCCCCTCCCCAACACAAGCACCATCATCTCAGCCAGTGCATTCCATAGTCAATTGAAACTGTATGGATTATGACAATAAAAGCCATCCAGGCTTAGGGGCCCTCTCTTTTTTCACTGAGCGGGAGGGAGGGGGGGGTGAGAGGGACACTTTACAATGCCTTTAATCCTCCCCACTTTGATCCCAGGGGTTGCCAACACAAAAACAACACTGGAGCTGACATTAGGGCTGGCAGCTCCCCGTGTGCTAGCTGCTAGCGCTGACGGCTGACGCGGCCCTGCTTTGCTGGGTTCACTGGTCACAGATGTTACGAAGAGGAAGTCAACTGTCAACCTCACCCCCTACGATTTACAGCACACCATTTGTGCGCTTCAGATTGTCCTTCATCAGAAAGTGGTCGTATCTCAGCAGCTATTATCATCAGAGTCATAAAAATAAATCTAGCAGTCGAAGGAATCCTTAAAGAATATGCGTAAGATGTTGTTTTGCGAGAATACATGTGTGAATTTATGCAGGTTTTGACAAGTCAAATATAAGACTTTTTTTAGACCATAATGAAGACAATTTAAGATCCATTTTACATCCATACTGGCAAAAAAGTACAAGAGACATGAAGGGAAATCAGGACATTTTTTAACTAACTTCAATTGATCTGTTTTTATAAGTTTTAAGAGAATTTTAGACATTTCAAGGCCTTAAATTCAAATTATTGGATTTTAGACATTTTAAGACTTTTTTAGACCCAGCAGAAACCCTGGACTAGGAATGAGACATGGCATCGAATTTTCTGAAGCTTTGCATACTATGTGTCCACTTCTGACCAATCAGATTTTGTGTTGTTGCGACGTCAGATTCACCGGTATATCCAATATGGCTGACCGGCTGATTGTTTACGTGTCGGAGAACAGAGTGATTTTTGATAAAAAACACAAATATTACAAAGATAACAACCTAAAGGACAACTTGTGGAGAGTCATTGTGTCGGATCTCACATATGACGATGGTTTGTGTGCTTTAACAGTTTGCTAAACGTCTTTGTTATAACTTTCATCTGTGCTAAGTAACTTTAGCTCGTAAGCTAACCTGTTCAGATACAACATACCATATGTATTTTCACTGTCTCAAACTCAATCGTGTTGCTGTCACAGCACCATTAGGTCTCGGTTGTTACCTTACGTTTATGGATTATAGTTTAATGTGCTTATCTGGTACTGGCCCTGACTCAGTACATGCTATCATGACAGACAGACATCTCAACACTAGAATCTAATCAGAACTGAAAAACAGTCAGTCTGCTGTTGTGTCAAACTAAGAGTGTCCCTTTTTATAGTTAGATAGTGTAAGTCCTCTACCAGGGTCAGGAAATTTGGGACTATAGATTAATTTGGGAGAAACAGCTATTTGTACTACTGTTATTTCATTCAGAGTTGATTTAGTGTGACATTTCTTAAGCCAAAGTTGCGCAGTCTTGCTTTACAGCTTCTTCCTCTGACAAATGAAACACTTCAGCTCACACTGGTGGTTTAAACACTTTCAAGTGTCTCGCTGCTGCAGCCAAACTAAATCTTGCATATTAGCCAGTAACTCGTAGTTGACGAGATGACATAATTTTCTTTCTTGTAGGGATGCATGATAAATTCAGAGATTATCACGGTCGATCATTCTGTACTGGTTGAGGGGATTTGATACACACCTTTATCACAACTGCTGCTTTTCACCTTCTTAAGCTTTCTGCTGTGGAACGTCATCATTAAAAGCCAAACTGGATAATGTAAACATACTTCAGCTGCATGAATCACCACAATTTTGTTGCTACAAACCCTAAACAGGGGAATCAACACTGACTCACTGCTACAACTTTTCTCTTATGATGGATATCAGTGTTAGAGTAAGTCAACACCAGGTGTAAACACTGCAGTATTTGACGTCTGTTCACAACTCACTGTTGTTCCTTCCATGATCTCTTTTTATGGCCACTTGAAGCTGTTAATTTTGAGGCTAATTCCTCTGTAGATGGATCAAAAATATGTGCACAAACCTGTTAGAGTCACAAATACTTAAGTTATTATCTGTAGGTGAGGAAGTGATTGTGCAGCAGAGTGTTATTTTTTACTATGATTCCTCTACGATTAGCCCGCAGCACAAACCAGAATGTGTTTCAGTTTCTGGGTGGAGAGAGGGTTATCGAGACCACATCATTATTGCATTTTGATACCACAAAACGACTGGGTTATGCAACATTAGCATATGAGTAATAAGATGCCTGACTTGTTTTTATTCCCTGAGGTCATCCATCGTTTCTCTTTGAAACAAGAAAAACACTCAAGTTTGACTTTGGAGTCAAACTGCTGCCAAATCTGCCCTGAAGATCTTTTGAATACGAGATTATTACGATTCTAAAGAAAGGAAAACAACAAAACCATTTATCAACATCGGTTTCAGCCAATTTCTCAAGGGTTTATTCTCTAACAGGGAAAGTTCAGTTTTGATTCTTAAAAAACAAGGTTAGAAATGAAGACAAGTACGGTGGCCCTAAAGGTCACAAATACTCTCATCACAAATACTTAATCTCTGCAAAACAATATTTCTATGAAGACAAAAAAAACACAAACTAAACACAAAAATAGTTTAAAAAAATGTATTTAGTTAATAAAATGGAGGAAATATCTCACAAAAAAAAATAAAATATTTTTTTAAATTATTTTTATGTTTTTGGAATTTTTTATATTTAAAAAAAATTTTTAATTTCCTGACATGTATTTTGCATTTATGCAATATTTTGATATATTAATGCTGTTGAAGTTTAAGAAAATATTTGTTTATTTTGTAAAATATTTGTTTTTGTTTCACAATGTTTTTATTTTTATAGAGGTTTGTTGTTTTTTGTTTGTTTTTGGTTTTTTTTTTTTGCTTTGGAAAAACTTTGTGTTTGCCATTTTGTTCAATTCCATGTTTTGTTCTTCTGTAAATCACAGGCTTTTTTGTTTTTTTTTTGTTTATTCATCATTTTTAGACCTTTTGAATACAAAAACTCTGATTGCTGATGACATGTCAAATAATTGTTGCTGACTTTAATGACAGCAGTTGTATCTTGATAAGCTTTAATCATCATGAATGCTGTTTTTGATGCTGCTCTTTAAGTATTTTCTACCAGCTACATCCCAATTAAATAATTTCTAGATCTCTCCAACATAACTTATGCTCTTTAAGATCATTTATAATTCATCCCTTGCCTGAGGATGCATTACAGTTTGCAGCATTTAATGATTACATCCAACATACAGCACTGGCCATCTCAATTATATGCTACAAACCATTAAGAGACACATCATGTGTCAGAACAGGCTGCAAAAATGTATTTAAAGGGTTTTTTGATCCAAATAACAAAACAATCATTAAACTAAATGCAGCATTTATCTTAAAACACAAATAATGTCCAGTGGTGACAAGTTAAGTCTGAAATTGTCAGAGGCATTTCTTAAAACCTTGAAGAATCTAATGCAAAGCTGTGAAGAATTAAACCAGCACATGCTTGACTAATCGATAATCAACTGGTCATGAAGACGAGGGCTTGTCATGCGGGGGACTGTGCCACTCGCAGCAGGCAGCTGGGTGTGTCTTTGGAGGGGTTATCTGAGGCATTGAGCGATCACTCAGTCCTCCCTGGCCCGGCTCCTCTCCTCCCGTCACAGCTCCTCTTAAGCGCGGCCAGATGTGCTGCTGGCCTCCCTCCAGCTCGGCACTAAACCACTGACTGACTTACTGCCTTGAGAGCAGAGACGCGTAGTTAAAATCTACCCGAAAAACACAAAACACTGTTTCAGGAGGGCTCAATGAACGACGCTGTGGAGGAGAAATCTCACTCATCGCCGGGAACTTGATAAGAGAGACTGTTGAATAAAACAAGCAAAAGGATTTGGAGTTTCCCCACGTACAATGCAAAAGCATGCATTAAAGGGTAATTCTGCCATTTTTAAAACAAATTTTTTTCAAAAATTTGGAGTCACAGTTTGTCAGCTTTTGGCACAAGTATGTTCCACAAGGTATAATGCAAGGGCTGCAACAACTTTTAGAGCAATTGCACCCCATCAAACTAAGTGCAAAGTACTGACAGGTGCAGATTGATTTTAAAGCACCTGCCGATGCATTATGAGAGGGACTTTTATATCTAGCTTTATTCTTGGAAAAGCAATCTGTTACTCTAATTAAACTAAGAAAAGTTAGCTTAAGACCATGGAAATGCTAGAGCAGTGGTTCTCAATCCAGTCCTCAAGGCCCACTGTCCCGGATGTTTTGGATGTTTCCCTGCTCCAACACACCTGATTCAAATGATCAGCTCGTTATTAAGCCATTACAGAGCTTGATAACGAGCTGATCATTTGAATCAGGTGTGCTGGAGGAGGTAAACATCCAAAACATGCAGGACAGTGGGCCTCGAGGACTGGACTTGAGGACCACTGTGCTAGACCATTGTTGCCTTGTTTGTTTGTTTCTTTTTTTGTCTCTTATATTGTACTTTGTCACTCAACAAAACATTGAAGGTACTG
This sequence comes from Xyrichtys novacula, assembly GCA_962446985.1. Taxonomy (NCBI): domain Eukaryota; kingdom Metazoa; phylum Chordata; class Actinopteri; order Labriformes; family Labridae; genus Xyrichtys; species Xyrichtys novacula. Next base: position 3,373,980 of record OY660887.1, read on the forward strand.
TTTAAGCTTTAGGTAGATCAAAACTGTCATGCCCTCTGCATTGTCTGAGGGCTTTGAGAAGAGAGGTTTATGTCACCAAAAAAAAAGTAATATATATATATGTATATAATGTATATATATATATATATATATATATATATATATATATATATATATGTGTGTATATATATATATATATATTTTTTTTCTGACAATAACATCAATTTCTGCTGGAATAAAAAAAAAAAAAAAAAAAAAAAAGTCAAAGCTTCTCAGTAAACAAAAAATATCCTCCAAGTTTGAAGCACATATCTACGGAAGAAGACAAGCGCCACTGCACAAAAAATATCTATATTTCTTTTTTATTTTGAGGAAAAAAAGTCCAAAATTCTGAGTTTTAACTTAGAATTCTGACTTTAATCTCAGAATTCTGACTTAAATCTTAAAATAATATTTTTTAAAAATTAAATTGGACCTCTTTTTTTTTTCTTTTCCAGTGGGCCTAATCCTCTTCCGTATGTTTCTTAATCTTGAATCTTTTTCAGTCTTTTCAAACATCAAAATATCGGAGAATTACAGCCCCGATTAACCAACAGGAATCCTTTCTGCGACCCAAGTGTCAAGGAGTTAAAGTGTACTGTTGGGAAACCAGTAATATGTCTTTTAGGGTGGATTCTCACTTAGCAGGAACAGTAATGCTCTGCAGCATCGTTAGTGGTCTGTGTGGAAAAAGTGGGAGTGCTGTTTCCCATACACTTCTCCACAAAGCTCGCCTCCACTGCAGCCTAATTGACCAGAACCTCTCCCTCCCTACCTCTCTCACATTAACGTAAGATCCATCACACTTGGCAACCATTTCAAAACGCTGGCAGGACTCCAGCGCGCTGTTTTCCACCAACAAGACTCTGAAACTAACCAGCCATGTAGGTGCAAAACAAACGTGGTTTCATATTATTAGTTCACACAGTGAGGGAGGAAGAGGGGGGAGCAGCTGGGTGCCGTGGTCTGCTTCTTCAAAAAGGTCACTACTGAGAGCGTGTGTTTGTGGTGAGGTGTTAGCTGGTGGAGCAGCAGTAATGAGGGATGGATGACCCCCCGCGGAGGGTCACGTGAAGATCTGAGGTGACATTTGAACTGGGGGAGTTAAAGTGGGGGGTGGGCAGAAGGTGATAAACAGGCAGGTCAGAACCTCCATCTACCTGTGGAAGCGACATGAGAGGTCTTAACTTCAACTCGGCTTTCCTAACACACTTCAGATGGATGCTGGGAGGAGAGAGAATCAATCAGCAGTATGAGGCAGTACATGACATCCAGGGCTGGGCCTCGCTCTTGCCTCCCTGGGCTCTCCACCATCTCTGCTGCATACAAGCACACTGACCCAATTCTCACACACGCAGCCTCTGCCCTGCTTCTTCCACTCCTCCGCTCCCCGTGAGAGGAAAGGATAGCAGTGGCAAAGATGAAGGAAAAAGGAGGAGAAATGGAGGTTGGAGGAGAGGGACTGTGATAAGACTTGACTGGACTGGACTGGACTGGATGGATGACGATGCAATGAGGGCGAAAAGATCGAGTGAATGGGAGAGCCAGCACGGGGAAAAAGCTGAATCAGAGTCTTTCACTGGAAGCCGGAGGAGTGACTGTGCAGTTATTGATCCCAGTGCAGTGCTGGCTGCTGCAAGGGATCAAAGATGCATGCTGGAGTATTTCCTGAGGACTGAAAATTCCTCCTTTTAAATTCAGCTTCGTAAGAATAAAATCCCAAGTTTGAAGCTTGCACCTTTTAAGCACATGCCTGTTTTTTCCAGTAAAGCTGGTCAGAAAGTGGGTGACACAGAGGAAACAAGGATGACTGTACAGAGCAAGTCTGCATCATCTTCAAAAGATGAGGAAGTTGATGCAAAAAGGTCAACTAAAGGTTAGTGGTTTAGAGCTTCAAAGCAACAGAAAATGTGCGATCAATCGGTGCCGATGAGGGATACACAATATAATGGCCAACTATCAGTACTAGCAGATCATAGCTTTAAAGCTAATCATCATATTTGCAGATATAAACATTTCCGCAGTTATTATTGTCTTCCAAAAAGGTGATGCATCAGTTGTTTGCACAAGTTGACAGCTTCTGTAAAAGTGTCTTGAAAGCAGATGGTAGATGAGTTAATTTTACCTCTAGATTTGAAAGAATTACATTTGTCATTTATGATAAAATCAAAGTCTGTTTTTGTGTTCGCCCTCTTCCCCTTCACTATAAAGAAAGTATTTGTGTGGGTATTGATATTCGTATTGGCCAATATGAGTTTAAAATTATTAACACATATGGACTTGACTTAGTAGATGATAATACAGCTGAACATTATCGAGGTAATGAATTAACTACATGAGCTTCAATTTTATCACTCGTCAAAGTGTAGCTTCCCTCTCTGAGCTCACTCTGTCCCTCTGCTTTACTAACACACACACCTGTGATCTGACATAGCAACTGCTGACATAATGAAACCATGGATGAAACATTTTGATTCCTGAGTCCAGTTATTTAAATGACTTTATAAGATGAACTACTGGAGAATAATGCTGTAAACAAAGCAGGCACATCCAGGTAAAGGGGCGGGACAACACAGAGAACATAAAATGACTGTATGTAAATTATAACCAGTGGCTCCACGATAAAATATTGTCACAATACTTAGGCCAGGATACAATATTAGTGCGATTTTTAACATTCTGCAATACAGCGAGTATTGCGATACAATATATTGCGATTTATCGATTTTTCAACTGTTTAGCTAAATTAGCATTCGTCTTTCCTTTGTGTTTGTCGTATTTACGCTGTACTTTATTTTCATGTAGCACATCTTACAAACCTAATATATATTTGTTGTTATATTTGGACAAACTGTTGATTATTTTGTCATTATCATAGATTTGATTTCATTTTAACGATTAATCGAAAAAAAATCAATACTTGGTAAGTGAGATGATACGATATATCACCAGACAAAATATCGCGATACTAAGCTGTATTGATTTTTCTCTCAAGCCTAGTAAATTAATCTTTATTTTGTAAAATGACATTTTCAGTCTACGACCACATGAATAACTTAGTAAAAGATGAGCTCTGAGTTGTTGTTGTTCCTGCATTGCTCTGTGCACGATTATGAAACAGCTAAAAGTCAGAAGCTGACTCTGATCTTTTTGACTGATGATTTCAATTATCAACTTTTCTGGGGCAGCTTTAAAGTTAAGTTGGTCTTTCCTCTGAAGGGGACCCCATCCTAGATTTGGACCAGATGTCCTGTAACACAAGAGCGTCCTTTTTTCCCCCCCAAACATATTCAAACATTTAAATACGACATTTCTTCGGAAAGCGGGATCTTCAAGAGAAAAGCGCTGTCAAGTGGAGGCCGTGAAGAAAGACAGGAGAGAGACTGTCTCGTCTGCCAGCGCCTTTGTGTCTCATCTCAACACCACTTGGATAATGAGGTGGCTCGATGAGCTCCACACACACACACAAATGAGGACGGGCAGACACAGAGAGTTTTGTTCAGGCCAGTCAGGGGACGTAGCAGGTCTTGTGACACCCATTAGGGAGAGGGTCACTGCTGAGGGGGGAGATGCGGACAAAAGAGACGCTAACTGGGAGGACGCAGAAGTGTAAGGTCTGATTTTCCCTCATTTAACGTCGCCTCTTCGGCGGTTTTTAAAAAAGAACACATACCAACATACTTGCTCGCCTGTGAGTGTGAAAAGAAATCGAGAGCGAGTGTGACACGGTGTGGGATTCTGGCCCCTGTTTGCAGCGTGGGTGACACATTCAGCACCCGCAGACTCTGACCTAAGAGCCACTCGGCCAATCAGCTCTCAGGACCTTCACCACAGAGTCCTTGACAACAAGAGCCATTCACTAAACAAGCAGACAAAGTTTCTAAAGCCACAAAACCCGAGTAGTGGCATCTTTTAAACAGATCTGCTTGTAGAAGAACTCTTTACCGTGACCTGAGTTGACAGTTATGATTTTTTAAAGCTGAAAACCGGGAAACTAGTTTTTAATTTCTTGCCTCGTTGTTGTAAAAACAACCACTGTTGCGAAATCAACCGCCAAACTTTATTAAGGCAGCTAAAGATAGTTATGTAACTTATTTGTCTATCATAATATAAAGCAGAATTAGTCATCTCCCACCATCTCCTTAAGCTGCTCGAATCACCAGGAGCCACTGCCTGGAGGTGAGCACCAGTCTGGTCTGGCACCATATGCCACTGATGGGCATTTAACAGATTGCACTGAGGATTTCGCTCCCTCTGTGGCCTTTTCTCCCACTCCTCATGTCTGTCAGGAGGAGCTTACGCACCGAGAGTTTCTAGGCCGGGGGGCAGGGGCGAGGCCGTCTCTACAGGTAGCTGAGAAAACAAAGAGAGGAGGGGAAAGATGTCCACACTAAAAAACTGAGCTTGCTGCTTTATGCCTCAGCCACATGACTTTGCTTGTGTTTGTCATTGAGTCCTGGCACTGCACCAAATAAAACCCCCAGTTAATTTAGCATAGATTGCACGCACATGACGGTAAGAAAATACTGGTGGGTACAGCTGAGGCACTCCTCATAGATGCATGGCAGGGTAGGAGGCAGGTCAGCAGAGGCTTTGCTGCCTCAGGGCCTGACTATATATGGCCTCTCTGTGCAGCAGCAGGGAATCTTCCCAGCATACCATGCGCAATTTAAGGAATTATGTCTTCCTCTGTGTTATCATTACTCATTATGCTCCTCTATCCAGAGCGAGGCACCTGAGATAGCGCGCTGATCCTGCTGGTTCAGCGCCAACTGATAAGAGAAGGAAGGAGAGAGAAACTCCTCGTACACTTTTAAGAGCTGTGCTTTCACAGAGCATGGGTGTAAATGCATTATTCTGAATAACTAATGGATGAAGGCAAACTGTGCGCTACAAACACACACATACAACGTTATGCAACTGAGCCTTGACTTGTGCACAATCATAATCTTGTTTTTTTTAGGGCGAAAAGAGGATGTGTTTTGACTGAAGGCTGGAGACGGGATGGTGCTGTAGGTGAACGCTTAATTTTAAAAATTGGAGAGTCTAATCCAATTGCTAATTAACGAGTTGAGAAAAGCTTTTCCATAACAATGTGATTGCACAATTTATAATTAATTTTGTGTAAATTTTGTAAATTTTATAATTTTGCGTAAAAATGTGTCTTAAAAAATCCAACACCACAAACGCGCCTGAGATGTTCACTCTTTGGAGCCAGCCCCTAGTGGCCTCCCTGGGAACTGCAGTTACTGGCGAAGACAGTCCGACTCTGAAGGTTGACAACTTTACAACAACAAGGATACTAATGCGTAAACACTTATCCTCTGCTTATTCTAGCCATAGACTGTATATAGAATGGACGCCATCTGCCTCCTCGCTGGGTAAAGCCATCGTAACAACAGCACCCTCTGGTGACAGGCTGCAGTATAGGTCATAAACCCCGCCTCCTCCAGCAATCTCTATGGAGCTGTGGCAGACTTTAAAAATTAATTACACAGAATATGAATTTTTCTCCCCCTTGGTTGGGATGTTGACATGTAATTAGCGTAGGACTGGTTTGTGCTCAAGTTCTCTTTTTTCTGTGCAGCTCCATTTTTAAAAGTTATTAGGGGGTTGGTTACAACTGCAGCTGTGTCCCTTCGGAGGGGAGTTGACTCGTGAAGAGGCTGCATTTTGACATTTTGTTGGGGAGATCCATGTGTGTGTTAACTGTTGTGGAGACGACATTGTATTTTATTTTTTAATAGTCTTTGTAAAGGATTAGGGTGCTGCTCACCCTTCGATTGTTTAAACTGTTAGTTGAGTTAATTTGATTCAGTGATTTTGGTTCCTCACTCTAGTTTAGAGTCGCTTTCATTGCATTTGTTTGTTTTTTTTAAGCACTAATCCTTATTCCTCTGTTTTTTTTTCGCCTCAACCTTATGTTGAAACAGCACTTCCTTATTTATTTTCCAATTAAACATCCATTTTTTAGAACAACTAAACCAGAGTTTATGTTACGTCCTTTCCCTTTCCGAGCTGGGTTGTAACAGGGTTCATGTTTTCTATGACTGACAATTGATACAGCCTATTGGTGTACGAAGATTGCGTTTCTCATGCAGGGTATACACTGTTTGAGCCGAGCGTCATCACAGCAACTCTCCCGCCTAATGCTTACAATGCTACTACGCAATGAAAATACTGAGAGCTTTTCGGCATCAAATCCATATAATGACGGAAGGTGGATATACAGTCTATGGTTCTAGCACAACTCTGGGCTTATTTATGTGAACTACATTTCATACTTGTTATAAAAAACAATGACACAATGTTGAGGACAAAAGGTGAGCGCTCTTGCAGCTACTGCTTATAAAGATTTGATCCAGTTCAGTGGTTGAATCACACACCCCATGTGCAGAACCTCGAAGCAGCCCTGACTCCAACTCCCAGCCTCATGTCATCTCCTCCCCTCTTATCCTTGTCCTGTCCTCTTTATGAAGGCACAAAAATACACCTTTAGAACAGTGAGTAACATAAGATGTTATTAAAAACACTGTTACACGTTCCTCTTCATGGCCTACTCTGAAATCATGAATGAGACACCTATATGTGGATAACATAGACATGTTTTAGATCGACACATGGATCCAGGCTCGTTTCTACTCAGTAAGTACACCAGCGCAACAGTCAGGGATCGGGCTATGATGTCATTTCTATCATGGCCATCATTCAAAAATCTGCCGCACTGTGTTTGCAGAAGTTCCACGGTAATCTGGCCGTCCTCCAGGGGCAGAGCAGCCCCAGAGCCAGCGGTGCAGCACAGACAGAGGAACTTGACATGGCATTTCGGGTCTCAGAGAAGAGCTTTTGTCCTCTGTGTTAAGCTGCAAGTTGTGCGACACAGCAGAGACATATGAATGGGTTTTAGTGGGATCTGATCTTCGGACAGTTATGATAGGGCTTAATCCGGTTAAAAGATGACTGCAGATTGAAACAGTGCAAAACTTGGTCCAAACCAAACCATCATATAAGATTATGGGAATGTCCTGATCTGCTAGTTTGGCCTTGAAATATCGATTTTAAATACTGATTTTTTGCTTTTCAAAGATAAAACACTTGCACGTGTTTGCTTCTTTTTGCAGCCATAGAAGTGCTACTTGCTCAATCATATTCTGCTGCAAATTGTGCTCAGTTTATGACAGTAGACAGTCAATAAAAAATGCCCATATCAGCTTTGAAACTGGAATTTAGTACATCCATGGTCCTGACCATGCATCAGAAATTGAACCTCCTTGCTTGACAGATCGTTTGCATCAATGTCCCCTCTTTGTGCGAATTATGAGAAACATTTAAACAGCAGAAATAGACAAGAAAAAGACCATTACAGATGAGTAAACAAAATAATGAGAGAAAGCTCTGGTTTTGGCAGAGGTTTCACGGCTTTCAAAAGGAGCACTGCTAAGGCTGTTTCCGGTTAAAAAAAAGAGGATTTTGCTCCAAAACACAAATTTTGAAGGATTTTAAGGGGCAGACTTTAAAAATTAAAGACTTAAAGAGAAAGAATCACCCTCAAAGTTTATAGATATTGACTTTAAAGTGGCATTTGTGAAGAGCTTTATTGGTAACAAAAGTCAACAGAAGCAAACTCTTCACTTAAATAACTAACATGTTTTTGTAAATATGGATGCTTTTTTTTCTAAAGAAGGTGTTTCATTCTCTGAAATGACAAAACAAGCCGATGGGAAATGCCTCAAAGAAATCAAAAGTCACCACAAATCAAAGACTAAAGAAGCTTGGTCACATTGTGTTATCTAAAAAGGGCTTTGCAATCTGTGACCGAGTGCTTGACAAAGCAGAAAAAAAGGCCTCAGAAGGGAGAAGAAACTCCACCCAGTTTCAGTTGGGGGGCCTGTTGTGATTATTCAGTCAGTTGGAGTTTGAAACCCTGCAGACAAACTCCTCCTTTCTGTGGATTTTAACTGACTGACGGACTGGAGAGACCCAAAGAGAGAGAGGGGACAAACTCAGCTTTGTGCGAGCGGTGGGCAGGTTCTGTCTGGAACTGGACAGCTGCTCCTCTACAGCTGACCCCCCCCACCCCACCCACCTCCTCCCACTGCACATGCTCACAGGCCACATGCTCGTTCAACTGTTTAACATGACAGTCAATGCACTGATCGACGGCTGATCGAAAAGGAGGCGAGCTGGAGTGTTAGTTTGCAGTCAAAGCTTCCACTTTGCCTACGCTGTTTGGCTTATCTCACGCGGGCTGTTACGACCGTGTCTTTGTGTCAACTGCTGTCTAATCTGACAGCCTCTCTCTGGTACAAGCACCATTCCCACACAGCAGCACTCGCAAATAGAATTAGCATTGGACAGTGAATGGAGCGAGAGATTAAAAGGGACAAAAAAAAACAGAGAGAAGCAGTAATTCTCTGTCCCATACGCCGGGCTAAAAACCATCTGGTTGGAAGATAGCGCGCAAACGTCACACTTCTTTAATGACCGCTTCTATCTGCGCCGCACAGAGGCTGATTTCAGGTGGCACATGCACACGGATGGGTTGTCGCTCTGCGCAGGGCGAGGGGATCCTGAAGTTCATCACACTAGGGGATTGAATGCAGGTCACTGGAGCACTGTGGGCTCAGAATTAAATACTCTGCTCAGTTCACAAGCACACGGATGTTCTTTTGGCTGGTGATGTTTCTCACAGCATATCAGAGGCTTGTGCTAAGCTAACTAACTAGACGCCTGCTCAGCATCAGGGTGGGATAGGGGAGGGTATTACGCTGGATCTCCTGCAGCAAAGGCATCGAAAAAGAGGTCGATTATCAGGGTTGTACCTGCATCTTCAACTCCTTGAGTACAGCCCAGAATAAAGGATCAAGAATGGATAAATATACGAACACTACCCAATTTCTGTCGATTGATTTGTTGACATATTCAACTTGATTTTGGCTAAAACCAACCAGTGTTGTTTTCGATGATAAAGATATGTTTTTTTCCACGACGAAGACGTGATGTTGACGAGCTAAACATAAGTCTTAGATGACTAAAACGTGACGAGACGAAATTGCGTTTACGTTGACGAGATTAGATGTTAGTGGTGGACGATGAACAGAGTTGCAAAATTCATGAGCATTTCGTCAGTCACACGCTAAACATACATTCTGCAGTGTCGTTTTCGTTGACGGAATATTTTCGTCAACGTCAACGACACTGATACCAACTATACTACGCTGGAAGACTGGTAATGAAGAGCAATGAACTTAACTGTCCTTCCTTCCCAGAACCCTACTGGTCTGCGCACACATAGCCGCAAGCCCGACCATGCCTGAGCACAGTAACCTCATTTGCATACATGATCTTATCCTTGTACAACAGAGGCATGATTTTATATCATCATGTGGCAACCACGATAAAGAAATGCAGATTTTCTCAAAGACCTCCTGTCTTCCCAAGTTTAGAGTAAACACACAACCTTAAACAGTTGAAAGTATGGTATTATACATCATGTCCATGTTATGTATCCATGCTCGTGGTTGCGCACCATGCTGAAGCCCACTTCTTCCAATCAGGACAATAGAGTCAACTTGTGGCTTAGCACAGTACGAAGCACTCATATGAGTCAAACAAACGTTTTACATTCTTGTTGGGCAGAGGTTTACAGCTGATGCCTCGCTTACAGGACAGTAACCTTCATATGATTCAGTCATGAAAACAATCTCAGGGCGCGTTCACACCACCCTCGTTTAGTCCGGTTGAATCGAACCCTTGAGCGTTTACCCCCTTGGTGCGGTTCGTTTGGGTCGGTGTGAACGCTGACCTCGAACTCTGGTGCGGACTAAATAAACGAACTCTGGTCCACCTGAAGAGGTGCTCTCGGACCGCTATCAAGTGAGTGAACGTCATCCACACCAATCACAGGAAACGCATCACACACGTCATTAATGCCTGTCGCCGTCTCGTCTTTATCCGTCTGTTGTTTGCAGCACGTCTACTCCGGAACGTTAATGCCGCAGTTGGCGCTCGCTGGCTAACGAGCCGTTCATACGCGCGATCGACTAGCGTCTTTTGATACGCGCTCCAGATGAGTAGCAAAAGCAGAATCAGCCTACGATGCTCCATGACAGGCGAAGACAGCAGAGCGTTGTCTCCATGTACATTTGTAACTTTCGCCAAGATGTATTTACAAATAATCTTTTAAATTATAGCTAATGTTTCATTAGTTCATGCATAACAGAAGGTTTAAACAGAGCTACACTATTCAACAATGCTTGTGACTGGAGCATCAGAATCACTATGGCTTGTGGTTTATGTCATTAGGCAAGCAACAAAATAAGCCTGTAATGACTCGCTGCAGCTTTAAAAAAAACGGAGCATTACAACATTAGGCTGCCCGATCCCTCCATCAACCACATCTCTGACTCCTACACTACTGCAAGCTTTCACTCCCTCCTTGGCGATGTCTTTCAACAGCCGTAATGTTAATTTTCTACAAAGAAATGTGACACCAGCAGCAGATGGCCTAGAGAGTGGGATTCCCATCCACTGAAGTGTAAAAGTCTTGATTTATACACGAGAGAAAATGTGGTTTTGTTGAGAACAGAGAGAGAAGGACTGGGCTGCAGATAGAGGCCACCGGGATTAGTCCTGTGACAGATTTCTCCATCCTGGCCTCCTCATCCGCTTTTCAGTAAGGCAGGTGATGTAAGATAGGTGATGCATCAGACAGTAGACTGTCTGATTCACTCTTAACACACACCTCCCAGCTGAATAATTAACAATAACACCAGAGATAAGCCGCTATGATTAGAAACTCCACCTTTACATCCTATCTTTCTACAAAATTTTAAGTAGAGAGGTTTAAAAGCAAAGACAGGTCTTTTTTATGGGGATTCCTTTGTTTCTAGACTTGATGAGGAGGAAAAAAAACATTAGCTATCCTGAGCAGAGACTGTGAAAACAGGACAGGCCATGCACTGCGCCTCCAACCAACCTTGTATACTTGTCCATAGGTGCCATTTCCAACTACCTCCACCAATTCAAATATCCCAGCTGGATCCTGAAAGAAAAAGACACATTCAGAGTCAATCAAGTGCGTTTCATATTATTTTGTATAAACAACATAGTCCAGGGTGAGCCAGCTGTTGCGCCCCGGTCTCCCCTACATGCCAAACGCATCTCGAACAAAGGAAAACCAGACACTGGCAACACCTCGCTACGGCTCAGCGGTCATTTTCAACAGATCAGCGGCTACACCAAGACACCCTGACCATCGGGTTTAACTTGAGGATGTTAGCCACACTAAAAATCATGTTTTTCATCGAGAAATATGGAATAACAGGCTGCAAAACGACCAAAAAACACACACGCACAGGCTCGGTTCGGCAGCACTCACCCGCAGTGAAGCCAGGTCTATGTCTACCAGACTTTTAGCTGGAGAGTCGTTCGCCATCTTTCAAATAAAAGCCGAGCTTTCCTTCGCGTGAACAAAAAATAACCGCAGCTGGAGCATTTGCGGGGACTTCGGCGCTTAAATCGAGCAGAGGCCGGAGCGTCTTCCTCTCTGTGGGATCCGCTGATGAGCAGTTACCGCTGGGGCTCTCGCTACTCCATGTTGAGGTGGCAGCAGCGGGCTCCCTGTCCGCTCTCTCCGAGCTCGTGCCACTGGTGACAAGATAGATGTTAAACGAAGACTTCCGCCAGAGAGTTTCAAAATAAAAGAAGCGTGTATTTACGCAAACTTACAGTTACTGATATCAATGCACCAGAAATAAGGATGTATAACATAATTTCTTCTATAATTATCATAACTATATCCTACCACATTTATTTATTCATTTACTTAATTTATATATTTATATATATAGATAGATAGATAGATAGATAGAATGTCTTTACCTGTTATTTTATTATTTATAACCTACTTATTTAATTTTTAATACTTATTATTATTATTATAACTTTTTTATTTTCCTGCCATCTACTTTATTTATTTATTAACCTACTTATTTATTTTATTTTGATTACTTATTATTATTACTTTTTTTCTTTCCCAACCACCTTCTTTATTTATTTATTTTTATCATTTAATTTTTTTTCTCTGCTCTATTATTGTAATAGTAATTATTTTTGTAATTTTTGTAAAGTCATAACGCTTACTCTTTCTTCTTTCACTTTTTTTCACAACAAGCATCACAATCTCGGGATGAAGAGGGAACATTTTCACCCACAAACACACACACTTCACAACACACATTAAAACACCCCACCACCCACACTTATTAAAACACAGTCTTGCAACACTTTCTAAATAAATGTTATGTGCTCCTGCTGTATTTGTCACTTTGTCTTGTCTCCATTGTCTGTTTGCACTATATATATGTTGTCAACCACCTGTCATGATCTGTCCTGCATCACCTAATAAAAAATAAAAAAAGTTACTGATATCAGATTTCAAATTTCCTAAAATGACACTAAAAAGACTTGAAACCTGGATTTTTCAGCAGTGTTTTTTCAAAACTCACCATTTACAGAAACAGTCATTTTACCAAGGAGTAAAATTAAAATAAAATTAGAAAAGAAATAAAAAGGAACCTGAAATGGAAATATGCTTGTATGCAAGTCTATCTGTTAGTTTTGATTTGTAGACCACTCATACACCAGAAATGTAACACAAAATGCTTCAAATGAGTAAGGTTATCATTAAAAAAATAACCAGTGCATTAGGTTCAAATGTGTTATAAATAGTAGAAAAAAGTAGGGTCTGACGAACTGAAGGAAATGTACTAAAATGGTCAGATAAAGTCATTTAAATAATTGGTGTTTAGATCTGTGGTCTAAAAAATGTCCAATTAAATTTTTTTAATAAGTTAAATGTTAGTTATTGCTACACCAAATCTAGGGAGAACCTTTTAAGGTTGGTTCCATTTATAGGAGTTTATATTAGCCTTATTAACTGACTATTAATATGGTAAACTAAAACACATGACAGTGGCAAAACCATATTGACAGGAGTTGCCTTCATAGTAAGTCTCTAATCCCTAAAGTTCTGGGAAATGTCGTGAATAAGTAGACTTATTTAAGTGTGTCGAATTACTGAAACACTTTTATGGTGAAAATAAAACCATCCTATTTCCGCTTGCATCCTACCCAATCCTCCTTAACTTGACGGATTTGATTCGGAGCCGCACAAACACAGGAAGCCGGTCGGCTTCACTCAGAAAGAAAAGGGCTGGGCCTTCATACATCAAGCGTGGACGCCGAGAAAAGCATTACACACACCTTCACTTTTACACACACCTGCATGTTAATGTTCTCATACAAGCAGGAGTGCAGGTAAGATAAACAGAAGCAGACAGGAGTGGACCCCCCTCACACAGCATCCTTCTGGACATGCGCAGAGTGAACTCCAGAGTCAATATTGGTAATCATGGGTGTGGCAGGTGAGCAATCTCAGGAGTGATGCTGGCTCTGTCACTGCACTGTTTCCCAAACTGGATTAAAGGACACAAGGATGAAATAACTCAGGCTTTCTCTAGAACATTCACATTAGTGGATTCTCAGTCTTCTCTGAATGTCTACTGATTTTAGCCTTTGATTATAGTTGACCGTCAGTTTTATTCAATATTAAATTACCAACATTATTTTCAAGTTGAATCTGTCTTACTTTGTATTGATGCGCCTACCTGAAGTGTTGTAATTGTCTATATTAAACCCTAAACGAACTGTTTTTTTTTAAATTTCCTTTTATTTATATGTCAGCTATTTCAGTTTGTTGTAATTTATCATTTTATGTAATACTAACATGTAATATTCCCCATTACATGTGAGTGGATTTTGTCTCTTCTGGACAAAGCAGTGCACCCTACCTCTTGGTCAGTGGTTCTCAAGTCCAGTCCTCGAGGCCCCCTGTCCTGCATGTTTTGGATGTTTCCCTGCTCCAACACACCTGATTCAAATGATCAGCTCGTTATCAAGCTCTGTAATGGCTTACTAACGAGCTCATCATTTGAATCAGGTGTGTTGGAGCAGGGAAACATCCAAAACATGCAGGACAGTGGGCCTTGAGGACTGGACTTGAAAAACACTGCTCGAGGTTAGTGTTATTTGGACCATATTAAAGGTATTTTCAACCAAAAATCTCATCATGCTGTCGATCAGAATTTACAAAAATCACTTACTGCAACTGCTTGGGGTTAAAAGGGTTTTAAACATGGTGGTTTCCCCTGAAAACTACCCTGTCAACTATATAGTAAAACCCCATATGGGGGTTAGGGGTTAGGGATTGAGTGATTCATTTCGGACACAGCCCAGATCTTGAATCACATTAAACAAGATAAAAGTATGAAGAACAAAATCAATTAAATCACAGCCACTGACTGTATACATGGTCAGAATGCATATATGGGTACATTTTTGTCTGTTTGTAAAGAGAAAGCAAGAAAACCCACCCAAAGAACCATGTTTTTAAACAAAAAAGACACTTTTTGGTGAGCAGAAACAGTCTATACATACAGTAGCTGTCACCTGATCCACAGGATGCCATTTACACAAACAGTCATTTTACCAAGTAGTAACATCAAGGAGCTGCTGGTCTACCTCTGACTAGATTGTCAATTTTCTTCAATAAAAACATCATGTATGATCCGAAACAACTATTTCAAACACTGTCTTCACAAAAAAGTAACAAAATAAGGCAGCAGCAGACCAACAACTCCTGTCTAATGGGGGGTAGAATGATTGTTTTTGTGAATGGGGTTTGGTGGCTTTAAAGGAGGTGTTTTCACACCTGTTTCTAATAATAATAATGATTTCACCTTTACAAAAATCTTTATGTACACTTTAAAAAGACTGTCAGACACTTAAGTGTATAGAAATGTTATAAAGTATTGATGATATAGTTAATTATAGTGTGAAGTGTATATGTAGTTTTGGAAAAAACTGGCACTCCTCTTTTTACAGCCCTACATCTTAACTAACAGTCTGAGAACAGGCGTCAGTGTCTTAACAGGGGCGCAGAGAGCACAAAAGCTGAGCTGCAGTGGTTCAGTTATTTATCACAACCACACAATGACACGCTCAAACACACAGCGCTAATCTTTTGGTTAAACAAACCCAATATTCAAACAGCAGGGCCGGGCAAACCAGTCGGACAGGACGAGAGATCTGCCAGTGGGGAAACATACACAAACACATACACTAGAGCATGTAGCCTCAACTTAAAGCACTTAAACGAATACTTAAGACACTTAACAAAAGCTTAAGCTCACTTAACAGGATCTTAAGCTCCGTAAATCAATTTAAATCCTTCTGCAGGAAAGTAAGCGTCTATAGATAACACTGATAAAGTAAATCCTGCTCTGTGTGCGTGTTTGTGAATAAATACTGCTGTTGAGTTGTTATTTTGCCCTCTTTTTATGTTTCAAGTGTCAATACAGCCTGTGGGGGGCCAGTTATCCAGAGGTTTAACTCCCATATTGTGAAGTCTTTACTGCCCTCCTGTGGATATCTGCTGTCACTGCAGAAAGATTGGAAATTAAAAAGGAAATACTCCTGGATTATTTCCAATCTAAAAAAAAAAAAAAGATCTGATTAAAAAGAGTTTGATTGTTCTTCAACTTCTCAATTTCAGAGGTTAAGATGAAAGGTTTGGTTCAGGTTTGTATCATTAGAGGTGCAGCTAAGTTGACCTAAAGTTATGTTAGACCAGCATCTCCTACATCCACATTTAGTACAGCATAGAAAAACAAAATCAAACAGTCTCAGACTTTTGTGGGAGCATCATTTAAACTACTTCAAGAAGCCACAAGATAAGCACACACACACGTTTATTTCCCATGAACTTTATTACTAAGTAGTGTCGCCCTCCTCATACTCTGACCACCTGTTTAAAATGTCAACAGGTGACAGCAGGGAGGAAGTACCGTCCAATAATTCAAGACCACGTTTGTGCCCCCGATCAGCAGCAGGTTAATACCATATTATTATAAATAGCAACATGTAATACAAATGTGGAGTTGCAGATCATGTTAAGAACATTTACACGACATTTCTGATAGAAAAATGATCCTTTAAAATACAGTGTCACTTTTCCTTCATTGTCCCAGTGCAATTATCAGCCGAGTATACATACGTTATTTACCGAGTCAGTTTTAGTAAACGAAGAAAAAAAAAGGCTACAGTGTGGACCAGGGCAGGATGTGGAACTTTTTCAGTGTGAGGCCTGTTTTGAGAGGATTTACTGTGTCACAAGGATTCAAAAGGAGGTTTATATTTAAATCTGGGCCGTGGTTCTCAAGTCCAGTTGTCGAGGCCCACTGTCCCGCATGTTCTGGGTGTTTCCCTGCTCCAACACACCTGATTCAAATGATCAGCTCGTTAGTAAGCCACTACAGAGCTTGATAACGAGCTGATCATTTGAATCAGGTGTGTTGGAGCAGGGCAGGACAGTGGGCCTAGAGGACTGGACTTGAGAACCACTGTGCTAAACAAATCAATTGGCTTTTTTTTTTGCACGTTACAGGGGTAAAAGGTCTTAATAAATTTAAAAATAATAATAATAATAATAATAATAATAATAATAATAATAATAATAATAATAATAATAAACTAGTGATACGTCCAATTCCATGGCAAAAAATTATCATTCAAGCCTTGCAGAAGGGCTGGCGTTGTTTATCTACCTCCTGTTCAGTTTGTCACTTTGATCACTTCATAAAATACAGAATTTAGAATAAATAATATGACTTCTGTCTGCAATCTGAGGCTTTAAGTTACAAAAAAATAAAAATGATGTGACTGATATTTAATATTTAAGTCCAGCAGCAAATATTAGAGCCTGTTTCACCCCTTTAGGTGGGAGATATTTAACTGAAAAGATGTTATTTGTGTATCTAGTAGTCCTTACGACCCTAAAACATGTAGAAATGAAGCTCCAGATTAAAAAAAAAAACATTCCCCTTCAATGCTTGCAACAGAGCAAAAACCAACGGTAAAGTCAAGTAAGAAAATCATAAACTAATAACTAGTGCTGCGCGTCATTTACTCTCCTCCTGTTACTGTGAGATTTGATACAGCGCATCTCCACCCCCATCTCTGACAGCAAGTTAAGACTCATCATGTGAAATCCAAATGGCTGTCCATGGATGAGATGACTCATTGAAAACAGTGCAGGATAATAGCTACATCACAGGGTAATGGGCCTGTATCCATGGCTATACTGAGTATACATCACTGAAATAAGAAGTCTTCATTCTCTAAAATTCAATATAAAGTGATAACTGCTCTGTGCCTGTCTCCTACCTTTAAATTCGCTGTTTTCTGATACATTCTGCGGCTTATAGCACAACTGGATCTGCTAATGCGGCTGATCCGTTTTCATTAATAGCCTCTCTCCTTAAAAACACTGTTAAATATATATCATAAAGGTAGCAACTTTAGGCCAAAATAGCAACAATCTGTCAGTTATTTTAACACCAGTTTCTAAAATAAGAACAAAGATGTTTCCTTGTGCAATCTTCTGCATTTCAGTCTCTGAGGCGCGCACAGTCAGCTACGATAACCCCTCGGTCTTTGAGAAATGTGACGATGAAAACGTCCGTGAGTCAGTGTTAATCCTGTTAGTTCAGCAGGAAGTCTGGGATCGGGTAACCAAACAGGTGGAAGTCGCCCTGGTAGCGTGCGTACAGCCGTCTGATGTCCTGTTTACTGATGCCTGAGAAGTAGTGCTCCACCTTGGTCCTGTTGTAGCGGGTGATTCCGGGAGGAATGGCCGGGTAAGACACGAGCCGGTCGATGCCAGCGGCTCTGAGGATATACGGGGCGTCTTGCTCCAGCGTCTCATGGTGACCGACCACGCTGTAGTGTATTTCACACGGCGCACACAAGTCTGCGTAAGTCACCCAGTGAATAATATGCTCCCCAAACTGTCGGTCCATGCGGTGACGGCCTTCAGTGTCGCCGAGGTAGCGCACAAAGTCCTCAAAGTGCAGGCCGGAGGCAGCGCGGTCGCTGTCACGGTGGCTTTTTCTGTACTTACGGATGATGGCTGGAGCGATGTCGTGCTTGTACCAAGGCTCAAAGCGAGGGTTCTTGACAAACTTATCCTTGAAGGCGGAAATGACGCGCTCGAAGGGATCCCTCACGATGAAAAACTTAAAGTAGGTGCTCAATCTGTAGGTGAAAAGCAAGATGGTTGGTATAAAATCAATCATGCAGTTCCTTCAATTCAGACGTTTAATTTTCCAGCACTTTCTCCCCTGATACGCTCACACGGCTTTAAAGAGCAAAAACTACATGATCTAAACCTGGATTTCACAAACCTCTGAGTGATCTCCTGTGGCTTGAAAGATGAGAGGCGTGGTAGGCCGTTTTTCTCATGGTCATGGACGAGATTTTCTGGGATTTCCTCCACGGTGGGGAATGCGCCTGCCAACGCCAAAAACACAAACGCGAGTGAATTCACGAATTAAACCTCCCATGTCGGTGAAAATGCAGCCACAGTCACTACACTACACTATGTTTTAAAACCCTGCTTTGTTACTACTTCCATTCAGCGTTTTACGTACCGTTGAGCACAATGAGGACCTTCTTCCACTGTGTGTTTCCCACTTTAGGCGTCTGGCAGAACAAGATCTTGTGTTTATCGCAGACAAAGATGCGATCCAGCACAAACTTGCTGATGGAGACGTGGGTCAAATTCCTGAGGCTGCTGTTCTGACACACAGATGAGAGCAGCTCGATCCGCCTCTCAGCCACTGACTGCCACTCTGTCGCTATGGGGACTGCTGTCAGCTGAAACACCAATTACAGCTGTGTGAGTGATGGCAAATTTGAACGCTTTTGCCCCGCATTAATTGATTCTGATACTTGAAACTCCTGACAAGAGTCATTAATCCCGAGAGGTCAGATCCGTTGTTTAAGAAACACAAGTGCAACATTTCTGATTTCACCTTCTTTCTCCTGCTGACAAAGCCTGAGTGTCCGATAGTGTCGGTGGACAAGTGGTTAACAACTGAGCAGTTACCAGCAGAGAAAAGAAGGCGACAAGCGTAAAAATAGCGCAGAAGAAGCTGAGTGAAAGTCAACCCGACGGAAGAGAACAGACAGGAATCACCAACAAACCCCGGCACAGCGCCTTTGTCAGAGTTACAGGACTGGCTGAATACAACACAAAGATTAAACTTACATTTAGACAGGTACTGATGTAATTATCTGCATCTGTTCCAAATACAGACAGAAAACTGCTGGTGTTTATCCATGATTGAAAATATTAAGTTTGAAGTTAATTTGATGTTTACGCAGGCTAACAACAATAACACTGCCATGGAAAGGTGACCAACCGTTGCAGCTAAGCGACTTTTTTTTTTTTTAGAACATCCTGCAGATAAACAGAGTCAAAGAAGTTTCACACACATTATTCTAGTTAGTTATATGCCAGTTTAACCCGACACAGCCACTTCACATCTTTATCTCCATTTGCTGCCAAAGTGTGCAGCGCTGTGAGATGATCATCTGTCTGTTTGCTGTCAGGGTGAGGAAATTTTTATAATTGGGATTCAGGATGACTCAATACCACTGTATGCAATATTATTGTCTGTTAAAATTGTCTATAAAATTACTCATTAATAGCATTACTTTTAATTAGGGCCCGACCAACATGGATTTTTTGGGGCCGATACCGATTATGGGGGGGGGGGGGGGGGGGTCCGATTACCGATTAATCGGCCGATTTTTTAAATTTTATATGAAGTTATGCAAAATATATATACTGTAGATATCTACAGTATACTGTATATATACTGTAGGATACTGCACTACACGCCAACAGGAAGACAAACTGATCAAACTCAGACTAGAAAAGCCTTTTTAACTACCCCCTACCCCACGCCCGCCGATCGGTGCCCTCGCGTCTTAACTCACGTTACACATTTCTGGTCCGGTCTCATCTGGAGACATGCAGCTGCCTCAGTAAGAGAAGTAGCTCGATCACGTAATGTGTACTGTTGTTTATTCTACGTTTTACTGGCACAGCTAACAGTGTAACAAGGCAAATAGCAGATGGCTAACTCGAACTTTAATTTGCATATTACATGGTGCTTCACCGTTAACTCGATGTGACCGAGAAATCGGTTGGGCCCTACTTTTAATTAACTTTGAGGGTCGTTTTGTTGATAGTAAAGAGCTGCATTTATTACCTTATCTGATGGCTTCATGCCTGTCTTTGGAACCGGCTTTTCCAAACTGAGCACAGGGTTGGGTTTAACCAGCTTGGTGCCAGGCACAGTCCAGTTCTGACCAACAGTCCTCTCTCCATAGTCTGAAAACACAAGTTAAGAGAAACCTGATTAGGTTTCTGTAATACAGCACACCTGACTCTCTGCAGTTAGCAATGCTTGGGACAACAGCTTACCATCTATCGCCCTGAAGCTGATGAACTTGCTGACAAACATGAGGATGAGCAGCACCCAGCCGCAAGCCCCGAGGAGCAGCCAGTGGTGCCGCATCGCTTCGCCCATCAGCCGACGGCCATGGAAACCCAGAGCGGCGTCCCCACCTGCACACAGTGAGCTGCCTGAGGACCGGTGTTCTGTTGAAAAATGCTACCGTGCCACGTCACCATCCTCGACTAAGTAATGCTCATGTTACATTATCACGATATGCAGCACTACTACTCGCTACATTTCTGTCTTTATCTAAAGGTAACCGTGTCTCTCTATTGTCTAATCACAGAAATAATAATGTATTTAACTTTTTGTATTTATCGATAGTTACAATGAAAGGCGCCTGAGCTCGTATCTCTGCGCATGCGAAGAGCCGCTTGGTAGCATTCCCTAAAGGGTAACACTTTTCCGCGGAACACCAGAGCTGCCTAATTAGCGATTAGCTTATCTAAAACACCATACTGAACGCTTGCTTAGACCTAATCAATGTCAACGTTCGCACCCTCATGTAGTTTTGAAAAGCTGGCCAACAGACACCTTACGTTAGCGCAGTTACCCTTAACTGTATTCAAGTTAGCAAACTAGCTAGCAGGTTGGTAAGTTAGCCACACCTGTCCCTACCAGACATGAAGCAGACGTCAACAACAAGACAAGTCTTTCTCAGCGAGGATATTACAATATGTCAGGATCAGCAAACCCACGCTAGAGTGTAACGTCTTACCCGCCTTTGGAGTTGTAGCTACTTCACAGCAGCGCAAACTCTGGATGGAGTGATAAACGGGGCCATAACATCGGTCTAGCTCTGCTGCTGTGTGTCTTTTCTTCTCAACGTCAGACTCAGAGCCGATGAGCTCAATAGCTCCCCTAGCGGCGGTGTATCAGTAACGCATGCGCACCGCGGACATCAATTCATGCTTGACCTGTAAACAATCCAACTGGAGTTTTACGATTTCTTCAAATACAAAGACTTCAAAACTGACTCGTTCGAGTTAGAAATTATGGTGCAGTGATATTTGACAGTGAAGATTCTTAAATGTTTTTGTTACAGAAGATATTTTGCAATTATATTTCTAGGATTAAGTAAAATACAGTATTTCCATCATTAGTGCAGACATCCTTGAAGGCCATTGTGTAATACAATAAATGCTTAATACATGACATGCTTTGGATGCATCTCCTCGCTTTAAGTCTTTGTATTACTATCAATACACTGAAAACTCATCTGTAAAAGGAAATAACAGACATGCTGAATTCTCAAGCACCCAATCTGTGGAAAACTCAAAGCGAGTTAAAATTTTTTGAGGACACATTTCCAGGATTTTCTGCTGTGATACAAATTTTAAAAGAATAGATCAAGCACACTGCTTTCAGTGGAGAGCACAAACAATTAAAGACAACAGACAAAGTCCTTTTCTTTTGTTTATTTCACTCGCAGAGGAACACATTTAGTTTTCATCAACATTGACTGTCTGCAGACCTGTGAGGAAAGAAAAAAGAGATATTAGTAAATAATTCTTTATCACTTTAGATGATAAACCCAGTTAGCTGTGAGTTTACCTTTGCATGTGGTGACAGGAACGTATGTGACCAGGGTGTACAGTTTGTTGGGGGAGTCCTCGTCCTCGTTACGCTTCCTGGACAGACGAACGCGTATCCTGTACGGCACGTTCCTGCGCAAAAACAAAAACACCACGGCTGTTAGCATCTGTTTGAAGCATTTGATATCAGTACAAACATTACGGACAGGAATAATCACAAAAATCCCATTTCTGTGAATGCAAAACCTTCATCAGAAGTCTCAGTGTAGAGGTTAAAAACAGACTCATTTCTGGCTAAAGTGCGGTATAAAACCTTTGCTTTTCAGGGTGAGAAAAAGAATACATGTTTTTGACAGCTAAACAAAAAAACAAAATTGTAAACTGGGAATGTAGTACCTTTTCATATTTTCATCTCCTTGCCTCACAAAAAGTTAGAACACAATCTAAAAGTTGAGATTCATTCAAAAAGCCCTAAAAGTCGAAGATTTTTCTAAAAGCTATTTCTCAAGCATTCCTTCACATTTGTGCAGCACTCTGAGTATTCCGTTTCTACATCAACACTTTCACGTCTGAACTGACAGCAGACCTCAGCTCTCCACATTTGTGTGTCATGAAAAATGATGCTGTTGGGAAAATAACGCATCTCCAAATAGTCAAAAACATCAACTTAAACACAGTTACTGCAATTTCCCACATCTGCTAGTATGCTGAGAGCTCAAACTTTTTTCCCAAATCTACATTTACTTCGTTTAACGCTTTGACAGTTGAAAGGGGAGTTCTTGATTAAGCTGTGTGTCACATCCATTCATAAGCCCCATCACAAAAGGTACATTCAAGCTGGTGGTATATAGTAAGTGGGACAAGTGCTGCACATCTTGCACTATGGGTAAAAGACTGATCCATGACATGACCAAAATAAAATCATGTTGCTTAATACCTACAGAAACACAAGATAACCAATGCCAATTCGTAGAACAGCAAAAGAGAGCATTTATACTCATAAAATCATAATCTTTGAAACATCAATCTGAACGTGCATAGCTCAGGTAGGCTCACCTGACACCCTTGCTCCACACAGCCTTGTTCAGGCGTGTGTCAATGCGGACATCTGGAGTTCCCATCTCCTTCACGGCGAACTTGCGGATCTCCTTGATGGCGCGTGGAGCCCTCTTCTTGAAGCCCCTGCAGGGAGACACAGAAACTAAGTCACCGTCCAAACAACACAAAACATATGGTGGTATAAATTTCTATCGGAGAACAAGACTCATCGTAATCCAGTAGTAAGAAACAGCAGGGACTAATAAGACACAAAACCCCTTTAAATGTACACAAATGTTGTAAGGTGTATGTGCAAACAAAGTGTTTGAGCTGGTGATGATGGTACTGAAAAATCTAGCTTAATTTATGTCAACGTGCAGCAGTAACATTAGTAATGCACACATTTAAAGTATAAATACTGACTGAGAATCCTTGAGTACTCACACTCCGTGGATGCGCTTGTGGACATTGATGGTGTACTCTCTGGTCACAACCTCGTTAATGGCTGAACGCCCCTTCTTTTTCTCTCCTTTCTTAGTTGGGGCCATCTAGAATAAAAAAATATTAGTGAGTTAAAGAAACAGCAAAACATTTATGACAGTACTGGAGTCAAACAACGACACTGTTTGACTCAGCACACCGTTCAGTAAAACATTCATGTATCCCCCGAGTGTTATTTTCCATATTAAACGACAAAACATGTTCTTAAGGCAAGATAACATTCATCTACTTTTAAACAGAAGCTTCAACTCAACGTAGCGTTTCACATTATACACTTAATTACTCTAAAAGTGTCGATTCTCCTGCTTTCGGAAAACTAGCTGTGAACCGCCGGCTAATGTGAAGCCACTCCGGCCAGCGACAACGCTCCAGTTCACCGCTTCAAAAAAACACTAAAACCTCATCCATCCACACAAAAATCATTAAAAACAACACAATAGAACACTAATGTGCATATTAAGAGTGTGGACGTGTTATATTAAAGCTTTTATACCGCAGGATGATGTTAGATTGTAGGATTGTAATCCCACATAAAAAATCTCACCTCGGCTCGTAGTTGAGGCGGAAGTCGGAAGGACTGAATTGAAGGAGAGGGTTGTGGGTAAAGGAAATCGGTCCGACTTTTGTAATGTTCGTGGGATTTTGCTAGAATATTTGGTTCCGAGTTTGATAATGTCGTCTAGAAAGGGGTTAAACGAGAAACAAACATAAAGAAAACAAAACCGAGAAAAATATAGTGAAATTATAAAATGTTACAAAGACTATAATGGCGATTTGTCAGGATAAATGTTGGCAAACAGATAAAGCGATGCGAACTTAAGAGTCATTCTACAATTAGGGGTAGATTTCAAGTCGACCAAAAACTCAAAATATCAGTATTCTTTTTTGATAAATAAACTACATGTTTCTATGATGTACACCTTTAATGTACTAAATCAATTAACTGGTAATATATGAACTTCGTAAAATGGATTATCAATTTGGTATATTTTTAAATAATGCGAATTTTGGACTACACTTAAGATAATATCTTGTCATGAATTTTAAATGCTGGTATCTTTTCTTGATACTTTAAGCAGAATTGGCTCTGAAAGAAAAAAAACAGAGGGTTGTGGGTTAAGGACTAGACTAGAGTATTGTCAGTGTCCTTATTATGATATATGTACTCTGCTCACCTACCCGTAAATACTGTAATATACTACTTTAATTGCTTATTACGTATTCATATTTTTTTATTTTAACTTGCACACTGGTCTTGTCAAATTCCAGCTAAAAGGCCCAATATGTGTTTTGTTCTGTATTTAATGTATAAAAGTTTGCCGTGATGATGCTCGGCTTTAACAGCGTTTCCCCCGGGTGAGCTACACAATCCCTGAAGGCCAATAGGCTGTATCAGGTGTCAATCAAAGAAAACATGAACCCCCTAATAACTTTTAAAAACGGAGCTTCACAGAAAAAAGAGGACTTGAGCACAAACCAGTCTTACAGTAACTACATTTCAACACCGTAAGCAGGGGGGAGAAAAATTTATATTCTGTGTAATAAATCTCAAAAATTTGTCCACAGCTCCATAGGGATTGCTGGAAGAGGCGAGATTCATGAACAATACTGCAGCCTGTCAACAGAGGGTGCTGTTCTCAGAGTGGCTTCACCCAGCAAGGAGGCAGACGGTGTCCATTCTTGATACAGTCTATAATTTATATATATGTGTCTTTCTTACATTTCTATATTGTTTTGACTCTCTAAGAAAATGCTGCTGTAACACTATAATTTCCTAGTTTTGGACCAATAAAGTAATTCTGATTTTGAACATAGACAAATGTTATAATTCCTTGGCTTGTGAACAAGTTTGACCAATTTTATGGGTACATTTAGCAACAAAAATGAAAAAACTTTTCTTCAAGTATAAAATGCGCGTGAAAGGTACTTAACCAGCCTTTATCAGTTGCTCCGTATCAACACTCAGATTTTGGCAAACCCTGGTGTCAAAACTCACACACTGTCTCCTCTTAAAATTCAGGATAGTTTAAGTATATCTTTTGACCTCAAAAGCTCTGAACAGTTCGGTACTATCTTTCCCCAAATACAATCACCCCAACTCCAGCAACTTCAACCTTTAATTATAACCTGTGCTGATGATGTTTTTCTTCAAGTGGATCACCATTTCCATCTCTAGAATCTTAATTGTAAATGATAATGTAAGACCTGGTGACTTTAAAATATATAGTCTAAAATCATCACCCTAGAGCAGTGGTTCTCAAGTCCAGTCCTCGAGGCCCACACACCTGATTCAAATGATCAGCTCGTTATCAAGCTCTGTAGTGGCTTACTAACGAGCTCATCATTTGAATCAGGTGTGGACTTGAGAACCACTGCCCTAGAGTAACAGCAGATAGAACAAATACTTAAATCAGTATTGGCACTTGAACTATGAATCTTGTTTTCTGTCTGAATTGTCTTTTGTTAGAAATTTCATCATACTGAATTCTTCATACATGATTACCTTCAGTAGATAAAATATCTTCAAACTCAGCACTTACCTCGCCTCCAGCTGCTGTCATCATAGAACAAGCACCTATATTTAAATCGTTTGTGGTCTTTACCTGTTAAGACTGTGATCAAAATAAAAAAAAAGGCATTTCACATTTATTGTAAAGTTAAAAAAAATACAGAATTAAACTAGAGATAATTTCTTACACAGTTAGAATCGATCTTGTCTAACAAAATAAATATATAGTATGAAAAAAATGTATGGATGGAGCCCAGTCATTCAGATTTCAAGTCATAGCTGCTTGAGTGGAGGGAGATGTTATAAGTCCAGGGCTTTTAGTTTACAGTCATTTACCCTCGTTCTTATTATGCTCCTCAAACTTGTTTGTCCATTGCATTTATTGTCCAAAAGCATGCGCAACCTGCTTTTTTTTCAGGTGTTGAATTAACATCCCAGAAGTTGAGTTTATCCACCTGTTCAAGTCTTTTTATTGGGGCTCATGGATGGTCATTCACAGGCAACAGATATGTGATGAAAAGTTGAAATTATTTACCTTTTCAGTCATTTTTTTGTAAATGTAAGGGGTCTCTATAGTGTCTTTTTGGGTAAAGTGGGCTGGTGGAGGTTACTGAGAGGAGTTCATCATGGCAGTGTTGGAGATCTGGTACTCTTTGCTTGCTTCAGTTCATTATTATTTCAAGGAGACATTGCCAAACCATTCAACAACAAATGCATCAGGCGAAAAAAAAGCAGTACTGTTGTTCCCCAACAGTTCTAACAAAGTACATCCAATACAGGAATAGTTTGGCAGTGCTTACTCATGAGAAATGTTCAATCAAGTCCCTGCAGGATGATTCAGTGTTCATCAGTAACAATCTGCGGCAAATTCAGGAGATTTGCTCTGCATGGTTTTTGGGAAAATGTCGCAAACAAACAAGAATAACATGACATGCTTTAAAGGCTGCACAGTCACTTGTTAAAAAGCAAAAGACCCGTTACCAAAATCAACATCTACCCATTTTAATGCACAGATGATGTAAACCAATGCACAACAAATGAAAACGATATTCAAACTTGTTTAGGCGGGGTGACACTGACAATTTAAAAGCAGCTCTAAAAACATAGTAAACCACAAAAAAAAAGAAAATTCATTTCAGGTGTGTTTGATGCTTCTTGTGCATGGTTCATGACACGCGTCCATAGGCGAAAATGTTCGGTAGTCTGTGGCACATCATTTCCAGATCACCAAATACACGGAGAGCATAACTGATTGACAATTTTGCTGTTTTTTTTTTCTTTATTTCTTCTCCTGACCTAAAATGGATATGCATGTGATAAAAAAGGACAGAGTCAAGGGCGACAACATGTGTTCACTTTCACCTGTTGGACTCACTATGTCCGTTTCTCTCTCAGGACACACACACCTCAGTCTGCGCTGGGCTAACCTTACTACCACTACCTGCCGCGGAAACCTCTGATGCAGGTGCTGACCCCACGTCAGACCTCTCTGGTCCCGAGGTTTGGCCCGCCATGGTCCTTCTGAAGAGACGCATGCTCATTTGCAGCAGCTCTGTGTCGACCACAGGTGTAGCAGGGTACTGTTTGGTCAGGCCCTGGAGGAAGAGAAGTCACATCAAATATGTGTTTGTAAAGTTTAGTTGAGAAACTGATGCAAATATGGAAGTTATGAACACTGATTTAGACACAGATTTCATGTTTTTGGGGACATGAACTCGGAAAACAGCAGGGCAAATGCTCCTGATCCTCCACAGAAAGGGGGTCGGTATTTCAAGTCACTGTCCAAGAGTGAAATCTAGAGTATCCAACAACATTAAGAGTAAGCTTTGGCAGAGGTGAGATGATTTTTTTAACCGGACACATCTTTTTTGTGTCACCAGAAAAACGACCCATCTTCACTTGTAAAAGACTGTATAGTTTACAAAAATGACCGGTCAACTCTACAATAGGCATGCGCCGATATACGATTTAATCGCGATATGCGATATTAAACGGCCGCGTTGATGAAATCGTAAGGTGCTGTAATAATCGTTCCACAATTATAATTTAAAGACGAGTGGCAGCGTCACTCAGCAGAGGCGAGCAAAGCCGAGTACTTACCAACCTAACCTGCTTGTAGTCTTACCCACGGTGTCAAAGCCTCGGTAGCAAAATGTACAAACAAACCACCACAAAAGTAGTCCCAAAACCAAAACAAACTCTCGAATTAAGTACATTAATGCCAGCCTAACAAAAACAGGAACATAAAAAGAGAAAATGAAGAAATTTTACAATAAAAAGCGTGGCCACTCACAATGCATTGCGGCCACCCAAAGAACTGTTGGAGCGTGTCCACTCTGTGAACCGGAAACAGTTTGAAGAAAGAAAAAAAAAAGTTGACACACACGTTCGAACTTCTAACCAACGTAACGATGCAGCTGGACCAAGAACAGTCGCAGACTGAGAATGACGAAACGCCTCGGCTGTATCCTCCTATTAAAAAGGTTTCGTCGGCAGTATGGACGTTTTACGTTTCACCATCCAGCATCGTTCGCCCAAATCAAGGTAAAAACAACATGACTGCAACAAGTTTGGTCTACTCTACTGCTTATTATTGACAACGTTAGAGACGTTTCTGCTAACTTTAGCTCCAAAAAGCTAATGCTCCCAACATTTTTATAACGTTTAAAACAATGCGCTAATATCATGATAATATCGTGAATCACGATATTTTGGGTCACCAATATCGTGATATCAAATTTTTCATATCGGCACATGCCTACTCTACAAAGAACAAACTTTCAATAGTGGTAGCTTTAATGGGCGGCTACAGCTGATTAATAATCAAGAGGAAGCAGGTTCGCTTGAAATAAATCGCATCACATCCAACAGTTGAATGTCCCTCTTGTAGCCAAGATCACTTGATTTTAAAGACATTAGGAGAAATTGTCTCATCGTGATAATGTGGGCTTCAAAATGTTTCAGAAAAACAAATAATATTAAAAATAAAAATGTAATTATTTGACGGCTCTAAAACAAATACATTAAAGTCAATTTATGTTTGCAGGGTTCCTACGTAAGGATGGAAAAGTATAGAAGTAATTTGATTAATTTCCAGGTCTTAAAAAAATATATTTTTAGGTTTCTAGACTTTTACCACAGTTAAAAAATATTTTTTTTCTAAAATAGCAAAGTAGGTATTTACAGAAATAATTGTAAAAAGTAGAGTATGGAAAATTATGGAAATTCCAACTGAGTAGGAACCCTGGGTTTGACTGACTGCGGCTGGATGTCACTTACTTTTTCATTCTTTAACAGCTGCCGGCGGATGGCGAAGTCCCTGCGAGCGCACAGAGCCTTACAGCAGGGCCCGAGGTTCGTCAGTAAACCTGCTCTCTCCACCCGCCTGTTCAGGGCCGCCATATTCAGAGCGCCGAGGTCATGCTCGAACAGCTTGTCAGCTTCTGAAAAAAAAAAAAAAAGAGTTTGCAAAGATTTAGAGGAGTTTCGCATCTCAGGTTGTTCATTTTCAAAACGTCGACTCTCCCAATCTCTCACCTTTAGGGTCGTCCAGCTCCGTCTTGCACACCTCTTTGACTCGCTCCAGGAGCTCAGGCCCAGCTAGCCGCTTGGAGACGCCCGCCCTGAGGAGCACGGCCCCTGGGGTGAAACGGAGCAACGCCGCCCCTGCCGCCCGGGGCTCCTGCTTCTGTTTGGGCATCAGGCTGGACCAGTCCACATCGATCACATCCAAAGGACCTGATGAGACATGAAACGAGGATTTAATTTCCAGAAGGAGCACCTGAGAAGTCGTTGAAGTTTCGGTGAGTTTGCTTCTCTCAGTACCTGTAATCTTCTCATCCTCCTGCTGATCCTCTTTTTTCTGGCTGTCGTTGAGAATTTCGTCAAGCTCATCATCGCTGATTGGTTCATACTCCTCGCCGACAGATGCGACAGACTGCCCATCATCCTCTTTCCCGTCCTCGTCTCCTGGGAACACCACAAACATGGATTCCTTCAAATCCAGCTCAGAATTCTCATCAAAAAACCTCTTCTACACTTTTTTACTCGTCTTACCGTCCAAGCTGTCCGTCTTCTCCAGTTCCCGGTGCTCCGCCATCAGATGGTGACTGTTGCTCGGCTTCTCCGTCTCCGGAGGGCTGAAGGCTTCTCTCGGCAGAAGAGGCTCGTAGTCGACCCGGTCCTGTCTCATCATGTCCCCTCGCGGGTCTCCTCTCATGTCCCCTCGTCCCGGCGCTCTGGGGTCACCGTGGGGCGGCAGGTCCATCATCATCATCCTCTCCCTCTCTCGATCGCCTCCCCTGCCGTCCCTCTCGCGCTCTCGCTCCCTCTCTCTCTCCCGCTCGCGCTCGTGCTGCTGGATGAGTCCCTCTGGGAGTAAGCGCTCCCTCTCCCTGATGTCCCGCTCTCGGAGGAGCGGCTCCCGACCCGGTCTCATCAGTAGAGGCTCCCGCCCTCTACCGGGCCAGTCTCTGGGTTCAGGCTCCCAGTCTCTCTGCTGCTGCAGGGGCTGCTGGAGGAGGAGCGGCTGCTGCGGCGGCTGTTGAGGTCGCAGGTCCTTCCGGTCTCTCTCTCGCTCCCTCTCTCTTTCTCGCTCCCGCTCAAACGGCTCCCTGTCCCTCTCGCGTTCCCGGCTGTCGTAGGAGCCGGCGCGGGATCTTGCCTGTCGCTCGGAGTCGGGGGAGCTACGCCTGGAGCTGTGGCTGCGAGAGTCCTGACGGTCTGAAAGAAAAAACAGAACAATATTTAGATGTCGGGACAACAGAAGTCAAAGACCATCCCTGAAGTCGAACGTTAAACGTTACGGAGGCTGTTGTGGTGGAAAAAACGTTCAAGCGTTGATCTACCTGAGGAGGTGCTGCGGCTCGGCTCTCCTCTCTTCAGCTGGTCGATCCGAGACTTCCTCTCAGCTCCTGGTGGATCGTTCAGCGGCTGCCTCTCCCTCTCCCGTTCCCTCTCTCGTTCTCTCTCCCGCTCTCTGTCCCGAGAGTTCGTCCCCTGCAGCCTCCCCCGCCGGGATCTGGGGCCTTGCGGGTCGTCTCTGTGG
Organism: Xyrichtys novacula; assembly: GCA_962446985.1. Lineage (NCBI taxonomy): Eukaryota > Metazoa > Chordata > Actinopteri > Labriformes > Labridae > Xyrichtys > Xyrichtys novacula. Next base: position 3,405,057 of record OY660887.1, read on the forward strand.
GCGGACTCGTTGGAAGGTGATCGCAGCCGCCTGGACGACGTGCGGCTCTGGTTGCTCCCCATGCTGCTGCTGCGCGTCTGCTCGGGGGGAGGCTTACGGAGCAGATGCTGAGACATGAGCGGCTGGGGGGTCAGAGTCTGCAGCAGCATTGGGGGCTCCTGCGAGAGGAGAGGTGCAATAGGAGGAGGGTTACAGCGCCCTCTGTCCTTGCCCGCCCGAGTGCCGCCTCTGCGAGGGGGCTCAGCGGGAGCTCTCTCTGCAGCGGTGAGGGAGGCCTGAATATCCAGAGGTCCTCCTCTGTCCAGGACCTCCTCATCTGACCAGTCGCTGAAGTTGTCCATTTTAGAGAGCGGAGACCGCTCTGTGTTACCTCCTGTGCTGCGATGATCAGGTCTCATCGATGGCGGCGGCGTACGCGGCCCTTTCTTCCTCTTACTGTGCGGCTGATGGGCAGATGAATCATCCTCAGACACGTCCGATTCTCCTTGGGAGCGTTTCTTTCGTTCCAGCACCTTCCTCTTGGCTCCTTTCCTGGGGGAGTGTAGAGGTGGAGGTCCGTCAGCAGGGGGCTCAGGGTTGAAACGATCTCCCGCACCAACGAGGCTCCTCCCGCCGCCAACGTCTTCTTCCTTCCGACCCTTTTTCAAGCCCTTCCTCTGGGACTTGGTCTTCTTCTTGCCTTCCTCATGAGACTGCGACCCCGCTGTGTCTCTGTCTTCGCTGCTTGCAGGGAGGCTTGAAGCTGGAGGAGGTGGGGTCGAATCCCGCTGGTCCCTCGCTCTGCTGCGAGAGTCAGATAAGGTGTCGGCGAGGTGTTCTCCCCGTCTGTCCCCGCCTCCTCTGCTTCGTTCGCGAGGTTCCAGGTCCTCCAGGCGGCCTCGTGCCTCCCTTTTGTCCCCGCCTCCTCTGCGCTCCTCGTCCTTCCAGTGGCCAGGCTTTTCGTCTGAGGCGGATCTGGGAGGAGAGCGGAGCAGGGGCTCTTGGGGCCGTACGACCTGGCTCAGCAAACGGTGTTTGTCGCCTAAAGAGCACACACACAGACGAGCCACAAACCCACGATCAGAACTTTTTTTGGTGTGTTTAAGTAGAAACTGAGACTTTTTAATAGAGGAACTGTAGAAGTCAAAGAAATTTAAAGAGGTTTTTTATTTTTTTTATTTTTTAAAAGGATTAGAAAGATGGTGAGATGCAAAAAAAGAAAAGAAATCATTTAAAGTGTGTTTATCTTCTACAAATGCTGCGTTAAGAGAGGTGCATTCCCCAGTGAATAGGAGTGTGTCCTTTCAAAAAGAATTTCCCTACTGTCAGATGAAGGCGGACACACTGGGCTGGGGAGGAGGGGCTGTGGGTGGAGCTTGGCCTGCCCTCGGCCAATCGGGCGCTCACTTTTGTCCTCTGCGCTGTTGTAGCCGTCGCTGTCCGCCGGGCTGAGGTCCCGTGCGGCTCTCTTAGGTGAGGGTCGGGGGCTCGGGCTGCTCTCCACTCTGGGTCTCTTACGACTATGAGGAAGAAAATAATAATCATAAAAAAGAGAATGTTAATTCAGTTTCTGTCAGGAGCAACACTGAGGCCCTTTGACTATTCGAAGAGGCGGAGGTGCAGCTTTGTTCTGTTGCAGCTGAATAGTTTTAATCTTCTTTCGTTAAGCAGGCGTTCCACAGGGCTCAATCTTAAGACACCAGGTTTTTCTTTTGTAAATCATCTCTACAGGTTTGAAAATGTCTTATTTTTAGGTAGATTTTCACTCAAACAGCTACTGTTTAAAGAAAAATATTTTTTAATTTTGGATTTGTCTTTGTGCCCGCCCCCTTTTGTTTTTTTGTTTTAGCTTTTATTTTATTATTTTTTTTTACAATTTTTTGCTTGTTTTACTTTTAAAAAAAAATCTTTTTTGTCCTCTTCGTCCTCTATATGGTTATTTTATTTAAATTTTTTTTTTTTTACACTTTTTTGTTTGTTTTACTTTATTTTTTTAAAATCTTTTTTTCCTCTCCATGTCCTCTATATGGTTATTTTATTTTATTTAACTTGCATTGCTTTGGTATGATCTGATTCTGTATGATCTTAGCACTGTCTTTACTTTGAAATTTACAGATTTATTCATCTAATTTATTTATTTTTCTTATAATCCTTTTATTTTAAGGTGATAAAGTGAATTCCTTGTGCCCTGACATTTGCTGTTGAAATACATCCAAGAGAAAACTTAAAAAGAATTTTGAAAAAAAAAAAAAAAAAGAAAAGAAAATTATGAATACAAAGTTACAACAAAATCTCTCTTGTTTGGAGCCTTTAACGATAACTTGGATGATTTTTGAAACCTGACCAAAAACTTATGAACTATCTCCAAAACATTTTGGATAGACAAATATTTGAAAGGACATAAAATTCATTCAAAGAAAACTGTTGACTCCTGTTTCAAAGGGTTTAAATGGATCATACATGAAAAATGATCTTTTGACACAATCATATTTTGTGATAACTTAATTAACTATTAACTCGTAAACTAACTTCATGAAACTTCATAAGTTTGAAAAGATAGGAAACAATAGGTAATCCGGCTGTTAAGCGTGACGTCATTTTGTGAGCGGAGCGGCTTCCGGGTCCATGGGGAATCAGCCTCCATTCACTCTCCATTCAAAACAACAATGGCAGAACCCGTGAATCTCTTTAAAATAACCTCAGTTTTCAGAAGGGAACCACTCAGAGTTAAAAAGGGACTTAAAGCTTTCAACTCGGATAGAGTTATTAACGTAAATTTTAGTGATGGCGAGATGAAGCCTCATGAAGCATCGAAGCTTTTCATCCAATTACTCGCCTCCTGGGCCGAAGCTTCATGATCGTGCTTCATTTGCTCTATTGCGCCATCAAGTGGACAATAAATGTAAAACGATAAACCAAAGACACCCCGAGGCTTTGGTGCGCAAAGCTTTGAATTCAATGAATGAATGGATGTGATGCCGTGTGTTTGTGATACGATCATAGACTGTATACAGTCTATGGATACAATACAGAAATGATAGTCATTTTGTTGTCTTTGTTGTTGGGAGGAAATATGTAGAATGATAGTTTAGTCGCTGCTTTTGTCTCTGATCAGTTTAAGCAGCAAGGGACATAGCAGTGAGGCATTATAACGACAACTCCGCTGGACCCGGAAGTGGAAAAAGAGAACGCGGCTACGTCACGGCTTAACAGCCGGATATAAATACAAATATGTAAATCAGCATTGTAAATAGTAACTGTTTCCCCTGCCACAGATACAGCTTCATTACCGACTCTTTGTTTTCAATCAATGATAATCAATGAGCAAAAAATAATAATAATCTATGACGTCTGATTGATACTGAGTCAAAATAAAGAGATTTATTTCATGTGTTGGTACTCGCCTCGTCTTGCGGTCATCCCGGGAGTCTCTCACAGGTCGGTCGTCCCTCGTGTCCTCCCTCCTCTCCCTTCCCTCCCTCCTCTCCTCTCTCCCTCTCTCTCGTTCCTCCCATTCCCTCTGCCTCTCTCTCTCCCTCTGCTCCCTTTCTCTCTCCCGCTCCCTCTCTCGCTCTTTCCTCTCCCTCTCCCTTTCCTCCCTCTCCCTCTCGCGCTCCTCCCGCTCCCTTTCCCTCTCCCTCTCTCTTTCCCTCTCCCTCTCGCGTTCCCTCTCCCTCTCCCTTTCCCGCTCTCTCTCTCGAGCTCGCTCCCTCTCGGCCTCCCTCTCCTTCTCCCGCTCTTTTTCCCGATCCCTCTCTCGCTCTCGGTCCTTCTCTTTCTCCCTCTCCCTTTCCCTCTCTCTTTCTCTCTCACGCTCCCGGTCTCGGGCCCTGTCGTCTCGCCTGTCGTCTGTCCTGCGGTCATCCCTCCTGTCCTCTCTCTCAGAGTCCTCTGACCTCCCCTGGTGTCTGTTTGGAGAGGCTGCTCTCTGATCTGAGAAACAGAAATTTTAAAAAATGAGGAAACACAGATATTAAAGACCATTTCATAACATTTTAAACCTGTGCTCTTCCTCTACAAGCCCATTTCCTTGAGAGTTAAGACACCGTGTAAAAAACTGTTAGAGAAAATGAAAGCTGGTCTTTCCTCTACCTCTGTCTCGGTTGTCTCTGCGATCCCGCTCCCCGTGGCCTCCTCTCCTGTCGTAGGAGGAGTCCCGTGTCGGTTCTCCTCTCCTGTCGCCCTCATAGCGGTCTCGGTCTGAACCCCTGTCGGAGCTTCTCTCTGTAGCGCTGCGATCTGCGCTCCTCTCTACACTGCGTTCGCGCGCCGCGCTGCTGCGTGACTCCCAGCTGTCGTGACTGCTTTCCAGCTGGGAACCGCGGGAGTTTCTGTTTGAGGCTGGAGGAAGAAGAAGAAAAGCTTGATTTTAAAACTCTATCAGCCGCAACAAACAGACTAGAAAGATTAATTTTGACATGTCCTGCCTTTTTCGGTCGTTTCATTCGCGCGCCCTCTCCCTCGCCCGTTCCTCTCGACTCTGTCCGCCCTCGTCTCTGTCCTCCCGTCGGCTCTCCCTCCGTCTTCTCGTCCGTGCCCTCTTCCGTAACTCCTGTCCTCCTGAGCGGCTTCCTCCTTCCTATGGGCTTCAGTCCTCTCCCTCTCTCGCTCCTTCTCTCGCTCTCTGTCCTTTTCCCTCTCCTTATCCCGCTCCCTCTCTCGTTCCCGCTCGCGGTCACGAAGCTCCAGCGACTCCCGGCTGGAGCGCGTCTCAGTCCGACTCTCTCTGGAGTCCTTCGGGTCTCTGCTGTCCCGATAGTCGCGGGATTCTCGGGTGGCTTCTCTCCCGCGGTCACGAGTGTCCCGTCGCTCTCTGGACTCTCTGGTGTCCCTGTCGTCACGAGTGTCACGTGACGAGACCTGTTCGGAGTCGTAGTCCCGGTCGTCACGGATGCTGTCTTTCTCTCGTTTGCTGCGGCTTTCTGTGGAGCAGAGACACCGGGCTTTACCACTTTTGGAAAGACGGATTTCAGATTCAAATTTTTTTATTTTTGCATCAAGAAAATAAAATTTATTCCACTCAGGACAAATACAAAAGCAAACTACAGACAAAGTTACCATCTCTGCGCTCGTGTCTGCGCTCCTGAGCGGGCGGACTCCTCTCCCTCTCACCCCGGCTCCTCTCGCGGCCCCTGGAGTGGCGCCGGCTGGGGGTGGACCTGTCAGACTGGCGGTGAGGCGACGAGTTATCCTGGGAAGGAGGGGGCGACGGGGAACGTCGGGAGCTGGGAGGGGTGGAGGTCGCGGCCGCTGAGCTTCGGCGGTAGGCGGGAGAGGACGAGCGGCGACGGTGAGGGGACGAAGAGTGCCGCTGAGCGGAGGAGCCAGAGTGAGAGGAGGGAGAGTGATGGCGGGGAGGAGTTGGGGTGTGCTGGCGGCGTGGAGGAGTAGGTGACCTGCGGTGACGAAACACTTTTATCAGAAGATGCTATGATTTTGGTTTTGCTGGGAGGCGGATTAACCGTTTTCCACGTTTGCTCACCTGTGGGGAGGAGAGGCGAGTGCCGAGGATTTATGGGACGAGGTTTTTGGAGAGGCTGATTTCTTCCTGGCTGGAGGCGACGTCGGATGAGACGACACACTACCAGACCGCTCCTCTGATGTCACGGACCGCTTGGCCTTATGGGAACTGTCAGAACGATCCCTGTGAGCGTAACAAGAAGAGCATGAAAACAGTCAAACAGCCATCAATGCAGATGACAGAATACACCCCTCTGAACCTCCTCCACCCTGTACCTGCGTTTCTCCTTCTTCTCTTTGTGTTTCTCTGTATCCCGCCCTCGGTCTTTGCCCTCCTTCTGCTTCTCCTCGGACTTCTCCTTGTTTTTGTGCTTGCCTTTGTGTTTCTTCCCGACCACAGGGAGATCCAAGGGGACGGGCGGAGGAGGACTTGGGGTGCGGGGGCCTTTCTTCTTACTGTGGCTGCCTTTGGAGGACCTAATTTTGAAAAGTTTGGAAAGTGTCAGTCTAGATATCTGTAACTTTAACTCAACTGAGTCTTTAACTTGGATTCAGACCCACGACTACGCAGGTAATGACTCTTCCAACACGAAAACACATGAACTACCAGAAGGTTCATGACCCTTTTTGACATAAGATAGGTCAAGCTTCCCCACAACTAAAATCTTCACTCTCAGGGTGATTTGATCAAATAGTTGTCATATTTTACGGAATAAAAGAAGCAAATCCAAAACAACAAGTAAATAAACGAAGTCTAATGATGTTTCCAAAGGTTTCTACCTGGCAGACTCTGAGACAGGTGAGGACACGGACGCCTTCTTCTCCTTCTTTCCAGATCCCGAGACTTTAGCTCCACCTTTGTGTTTTGGGGATCCGCTGGACTTCCTCGAGGGTGAGGGTGAATCTCTGTTGCTCAACTCCTCTGGGGAAGCCTGGAGGAAAGAGACATCCGATCAGGTTCGAGTAAAGTTCCTGCGACAACTTTGAAGCCCGGGTGGCGGAGAAACTTACAAAACATTATCAAGCCGAATGATAAAATATTCTCCACTCTTTTAAAAGAAAAAGACAGAATCAGTCTCTCACTTTAGCCATGGCGGTGGCTCTTGTTTTGACGGGGGTCTCGTCTTTCTTGATGACAATCTCCTCCCTCTTTTCCAAGTTTTCCAATTTCATCAGCTCTCGTTGGATCTTCTGGCGCTTCATTTCGAGGGATAACTCGTAGTCGTAGTCGCCGATATCTGAATCTTCAGGAGAAACAACCGTAAAAGAAACAACACAATAAGCCGAGGTGACATAGTCTGGCAACCTAAAGATTTTTCCATATTTTTTATTTACAATACTTTTTAAGAAATGGAAGTTGATCAAATTACTTCCATACTTTCCACACTTGCGAACAATGTCCAAAACTAGATGGATGTAAGATTTAAAATTCGTTAATTCTCTTCCTTTCAAGCTGAACAAAAGAGTGTGATTTACCTTCACGGTTTGTCTCCCACTCTGTGGGCTCTTCTTCACTGGCTGGGGTGCGCTCCTTTGTTATCTTTATATCCTCCTTTTCTCTGTGTCGGCCTCTGGAGGAGTCTCTCTGCTGCTGATGATCACATGCATGGACATAAATAGTGAGTGTACTTTTAACTCTACAGCGGCTTCAGAGTCAGAGTAAAAAGTGGCACCTGAGTCTTGTGTTTGTTTTGACAGAACTTCAAATCTTAAAGAATCTCAGCTCAAAACTTACTCTCACTGTGGGGGATGTGGGCTCGTCTAGGTCACGCTTCAGGTTTTCTGGGTCAACATCCTGTCTTTTATTCTTCATCCTCTCCCGCAGATCACCTGTGGGTCTCTCGGCTGACCTGCTCCATTAAAAGTTCCAAACAATACACACACCAATTGTAAGAACATTATATCTACACTCCAGAAATGCAAACACTCTGATTTTCACACGGGAGGGAAACCCGACAAAAACCAACCAACTTACCGACTAAAGCTAAATCCTTTGCCTCGTGGCTGAGTGCCATGTGTGTAGCGACAAGTGTTGCCGTAACTGCAGTTACCAGTCTTCAGCCAATTTCTACAGTGACTCTGAAAGACACGGACAAATTAGCTGGATGGAAATGCCGATTTCAATACCACAATCATCATGAGGGGGATGCAAGAAAATATTCATATTAGTAAGACAATCAGACAACAACATAGCTGAAAATTACAGAGGGAACCTTGGCCTAAACCCTGAGCATTTTTTATATATGTACAGTCAAGGAGATGATGACTTATAAGCAACAGCTTCATCCACCCAGTGGGCTGGGGCTCAGGGGCTTACATTGTTATTGAGAGTTTTCATAGCTCCTGTACTAAGACAGCACTTCATAGGTGTTTTTAAAGACTTCGATCCATAGACTGTATATACTATTAGTTGTTGAAAACGCTTTTCTGGTACAAGTTTGATCAGTAGCAGTAGCCTACAGTATATATTTCTTTTAACTTCATGAAAAAAAAAAAAAAAATCGGCCGATTAATCGGTAATCGGCCGATTACCCCCCCCTAATAATCGGTATCGGAAGGTCATAATGAATAAATCTTATTATCAACCTGTCTGTAAACATAGAAAGTCAGAAATGACTGAGAATCTACTCTCGTCAGAGTTTGCTCCTAAAAGTAAGGGTTCACATTGTAAGTCGTACTTACATCAGCAGCATTACTTCCAGTGCTGGGACCAAGTCTCTCGAACACACTGGGCCTGCGGGACGGGGCTGCGGGGTTGCTGGTGGTGCTGGTTGTGGTGCTGCTGCTGCTGTCAGATATGGTCTTTGAATTCTCCACTGTTACCTTCCGCCTGATCTTGGACATTCTGCAGGACTAGACACCCACCCAAACAAACAATCCTTCATGAAAACAACACTTGTTTTGATATTTGCAGTTACCGACAGCATGCACGACTCCCTGAACGGACTCATTTACCCCCCGGTGTTTAAAACTTCATTTAAAACTGCACTTAAATACCTGAGGGGTCTGTAGTGCAGGTTCACTTCAGCTCAACTTCCACATCAGCTGCAGGGTTTATTCTCTTAATGAGTCAGTATGAGTATTTTTTACATTCATACAGGCATGTTTAAGTGGAAAATGGCGAATTCTTTCATACAAACAACCTATTAATCGGCAGAACAAGCTAACTAAAGCTAATGCTAAAGTTACCCATACAGCTCGATGCTAGCTCAGCGCGCGGCCTTTATCCCTCATTCACACACATGTGAGCTGAGATCACAACAAAAAGCCGTCTTACCCAAGATATTGATTCGGTGTTGCATCTACTTGAGTCCGGTAGGAAGATTCAGCGCTTGTAGAAATAACAAGGCTTATTCTTTAAAATGAAAGGCAGAAACTGCCCCGGGAGCCTTCATGTTGGCGCAGAGTATGCATCACAAGTCCTGCTCCTTCTTCTTCTTCGGCTGTTTTTGTTGAGGCTGCTGCCGTTCGGCTGCCGGTGCACTGCGCCACCTTAAGATGCAGTGGGGATCCCCACTGGGTATTTTGTAAACTGTATTTCAATTTCATTTTTCTGTATTTCTGTTTCATTTTTTCTTGATTTCATTTTAGTATCTAATTACTCTTTTTTATTGATAGGTTAGTGATTTTATTTATACTGAGCTACTAATCTTTTTATTATTTCAAACTGTTCATTATAGATGTCTTTTTTGGATGATCTAGCTTGTTTTTATCTTTTCTTTTACTGTTTAATTATATATAATTTATTAATGGTGTGCACGGACTCTGCCTGGTCTGTTTATTACTTGCAAATATAAAGGTCCTGTTCCTAACATCTATTTAGTTGATTTCAGTCACTGTGAAGCACTTTGAATTGCATTTGATTTGTATGAAAAGTGCAAAAGAGCATATGTCAGGTCAACCTTATAGAATATTAAACAATATATCAACAAAATATTTACTGGTACATAAACATGAACTAATTAAAGACAGTATCTTGTCTTCTTATCCTGGCTTCAGAGACATAATGAGCAAGCTCGAATGCATCACATTTAAACAGCTAATCCACTTTTTGCTCATCTGGCTGCCACATTATTTCAGGCTTCGGACAAATAGCTTAAAAAAACAGTAACTCAGTTGATGTTTTGATCAGTGTAAAAGGAAATAAAACCCTGTTTCCACCAATCATTTTTCGAGTTTATTTCCTGTTAAGAATAGTAATGATCAACCCCTAAAGGATAACAGCTAATTCATGAGTAATATGTCCTAAATTTCTGCATTCAACAGTAGCAATAAAGCCGAATTTCACAACACACAACTGACACCGAGTGTCATTTTCAATCTGTAACCACCAACAGCTGTACACTGAAGGACTCAGAAATCACAATTTAAAACGGTTTAATTTCACTAGATGTAAAACAAAAGAAACCCAATGTGTAACTTCAAACACAGCTGTGGTTCAGCAGTAATCAGACTTTGTATTTTCTGCTCTAAAGAGTAAAATAGGACAAATACAACTATTCTAAATGTAAATGGTGCATCTGGATATTACATGCACAAATCTGGTTCAACTTACACTCACAAAAACAGATAAGATTTGATCCGTCTGTCTTGTTTTTTAGTGAAACTGCTCAGAAAGTTGGAGGAGGGCTCGTCGAAGCCGGTGTTTTCTCTATAACCTTCAGAGCGATTGTCTTCACGCCGATCAGAGCTTCATTACAGGCCTGGGGTATGAAAGACGGCGGCAGGAGGAAGCCATAGCGGCCGCGGTCCTGGAGCTCAAACGTGAAGGAGTATTTGATGCCGAGGTTGTATGCCCAGTCGTCTGAACCACCAGGAGCCAAGTCTATTAAACAGACGGTGATATTCATGTAAAGGGCCGAATCAAGGCTTAACAATGCTGCTTCAAAATGAAAAAGTTGTTCTTACATATTGTCTTTGCTCCTGCACCGTATCTGTAGCTGTTCCTGTAATATCTTCGGATTTTCTGAACTGCAGCGCCCGCCATCTCAAGCTACAGAAAACACATTCACGTAAACATTTGATAGCCAGGGTAAAGCCTCCAAATACTCTGGTTGGAACCACTCACCAGGTCAGAGTGGTTCTCTGCCTCCTCTAGGGTGCAGGAGTACGGGAAGAGGAGCATCTGTGAGTAGGAGTGGATGGAGATGTAGAGCTGGACCGTGTCTTTGTGACTGCGCAGAAAGTCGGCCACAGCCTGGGACTCTGGCTCAGATTCAGGGAAGGCGCCGCAGTAGATCTCAGTGCAGGGCTCAGGGGAGGCTCCTTCAGCTGCAACAAACACCAGCACTTCACCTTGAAGCTTTCACAAAGTTTTCTTCTGTTCAGTATGTGAGGCTCGTATGGTCTCTCACACAATTACTTTTTCAGGGAAGACCTTCATATTTCAGCAAGACAATGACGAACCACATTCTGCAGAGATTACAACAGCATGGCTCTGTAGTAGAAGAGTCCTGCTGATAAACTGGCCTGACTACAGTCCTGACTTGTCATTTCAAAGTACAACATAGTCGACCCTGAACTCTTGAGCAGTTGAAATCTTGTATGAGACATTAATGGGATGAGATTTCACAGGTTAAACTTCAGAAACTGGTCTCCTGGGGTTTCAGATCTTTACAGGTTGCTGTCAGGTGAAGTGATACAACACAACCAACTGTTTTGAAATATGTTACATCAAATTTAAAATAAGTATTTAATATAGAGTTAAGATTATTTTTTTTCTCATTTTACACAGCCTCTTAACTATTTTGGAATTTGGGTTTTATATGATTCTGGTTTTAAGAAGAGGAAAGCAGGAAAAGTAAAAACTTACTGCACCAGTTAGCATCAAAGTTTCTGTTGAGATCGACTCCAATACAGTTGCTGCCCTTGTTGGTGGAGCGGTTCTTTCTCCACATCCTGTTCTGAGACGAAATTAATTTGAGATAAACCATTTTTACATCTTGTAATAAACGCTGCCATCTATTACGCAAGCTCAACTCCTTTGGAGTGAGTGGGAACATCATGGAGACAGTCTATAAGAACCTCATAGAGGGAATCTTGACCTTTAACATGACAATGTGGTATGGTAACCTAAACACAAAAGGCAGATGTAAGCTGCAGAAAATAGTGAATCTAGCATCAAAAATCATAGGGAAGCCACAGAAACACTTAAACTGTACCAACAAGGAAGTGATTAGGAAAAAAGCTGTTAAGATAGTAACAGCAACAAATCGTAACCTTTTCAAAAACTCATGTACAGTACATGCCACTATTCTCATCCCTCTTTTGCTGCCAAGATGTTTTGATGTCCTTGCTGCTGTTGATCTGGTTTTTTTTGTACACGACGAGATTAAAAACAAATTTCCCCTTCTACGAACTACTACTAAATCTGTCTGAATTTGCCGTGTCTGTAACTTTCAAAGCATTATTGAGCTGTGTTCGGTGAATTCTTACTGTGGTCCATGTGTAGTGGTATCCATCAGGGTTCATAACAGGCAGGATGTAGACATCCATGTTGTCTAGGATACTAGTGATGTCGTGGTTTATGTTGTAAAATGACAAAGACTGAGGGGGAGAGGACAGTGAATTTAAATTCTAGTACAAAGATAAAGAATAGATGTTACTGTGTATTTTTTTTTTATTATTTTGATGGATTAAATTTACTCACATGCTGCACAAACCATAAACAGAAAGCAGGAGAGATCCACTCTCTGGCGTGAATCCCACAGTCAATCCACATGGCTTTTTTATTTGGTCTATCATTCAGAGACAACTGACAAGAATTTGATTAAACTGAGCTCAATGTTTGCAAAAAGTAAAATATTGATATAATAATCTGGGGACATATGGGCGTACCTTTAGAACATAGAGGGGTCGCTTCTCACTTGATGAGCCAATAAGAATAGTGCTTAAAGTGGTGGGGTGTTCCTGTGTGGTCCTGTTTATCCAATAATAGATCTAGAAAAGATTTTGTCACTTATAATAGATGCAGTTTGACCAAAAAGTAGCTTATTTACAGAGTGATTATCCTGATGCAGCTGCAAATGCTCACATCGTCCAGACTGTGATATCTCTCGTAGAAAGTTGAGCCACTTCGAGGGTCTGTGGAGTCGTTTCTCGTCTGCATTTCAATCAGCTCATTGGTGTTGGCCAGTAACACCCTGGAGTAAAAATACGACCATAAAATAATGTAACAATTGTTGACTAATGCATGCATGATTTACAGGAAATGTAACATACTCATGTGTAATCGAATGTCTCTGCAGCAGATCCTTCACAGTCTCCAAAGTAGTTGCGGGAACAAACAGATGGACCTCGCTTTCTTCTTTGATGTACTGATGTGAGGCTGGCTGCCATAGGGCTGTCTGAGTGGAAACATGATAAAAACTCACAGAAGATCAATTTAAAAAGCTATTAAAGACAGATATCAGGAAAATTAGAGTCTCACCTCATATTGAGAAGACACGTTTTTCACAACTTCGACCTGCTCCTGAGTGTGTGGGGTGATTGACAGAATTTGGTCACTAAAAAAAATGAAAAAAAGAGATATTAGAGGATCACTTTGTCTCCTCAGGAATGACAGAAATAACAGTTCACAATGTTTTCAAGGCAGGGTGTAATATTTGTCCAAATGCTATACTTTCTATAAGGTGTAAAAAAAACCCAAACAAGTTCAAACATTACAAAACATTACCATAGGTTTATTCAAATGTTATCTCAAGTCACAAAGTACTAAGATTATAGGGTTAATAGTCAACAAAAATAATTAACTTACTGTGTGTCTTGGCAGAGTCCTGTCTTTAACAGTACATCCAAATTCATAAAAACCCACAAAACCAAAAGACTTTTCATGATGGCAGCACTCTAACTGGAAATGACAAAGGTTTGTTAAAAGAAAACACAGGATAAGGGAGAGATTATTGATTTGAACTGTTTATTTAGAAGTTAAACATTACTTTTTTTTGAAAAAGGAGGGCATAGATCAGCAAATGTGGCTAAAAGAGGCAGCAGATTGAAGCTTATGTTGCTGCAACTACATGTTTAACTATAGCTAAAAAGGTTATTCCGCTTCATCTATTTATTAACAGGAAATTTATAAACTTTACAACATGGTTTTTTATCAATAAAATCAAGATATGTGACTGTAATAAGACCTCCTAACCGTTGGGTGGCGACTCGTGGTTATAATCATCACTGAACTATCACGGAGGAGGAAAAAGAGAACTAAAAAAAGGGGATGTGTTGATACATTTCTGCTGTCAAAATGTCGGCGCACGATCAGCTGGTGCTCTGTTTGTGTGAATTAATCAGGTAAGGTGAAAACCTTTCAAACTTTGAGTATAAACTCATAGTTAAAACATGAAATCTCCATTATGGCCGGTTATTTCACAGTGTGTTAGCAGCTACAATGCTAATAGCTTTTAAAGCAACGATGGTAACAGATAGTAACGTCTTTACGTCAAATACGTCAATATCGAATTAACGTAACCGATGTCGATGTTATATAGACAAAAAATGCTTCATTTAAGATATGGATATTAATATTTCTGAATTTTATATGTTTTTGAATGTTTTAAGTCAACAATAAATGATTTAATTTTTTTACATGACAAAAACCTGGCAGTTGAACAGGGGTGTGTAGACTTTTTATATCCACTGTAGGCCAGATGTTCACAGTCTAAGTATTGGAGTCCTAGTCCAGGTCTTGTTCTAAAGTGGTTTTGGCTAAAAAAAAAAAAAAAAGTCTGTGAAATCCTTAGTTTTTACATATTTAATTTTTGAAAAAATGGTTTGCATATGAATCTTGTACCTTAAAAAAGTCTGACCCTGATCTTAACAGACTGTAGCCCCACCATTTTCTGTCTCAAGCCTGGGTTTGATGGATCTGGAGCAGGTCCTACTCTGATGTGTTGTGAAGAGTCAATATAAATTCCATAAATCTGAAACCATATTTTAAAGAGGGTCTTGTCTCCCCAGGGTCAAATAGTCAATTTTTTCTTTACCTTGGAGTTTAATCTTTGTGTTTCAGGTTACTGTGGAAGTTGTTGCTGCCTCTGCTGTTTCTGTGTGTGCTGTTGATTGCCGTCCTGGTCCTGCTGGTAGTTGCTGTCCGTTTCTGGCTTCAGAGTAGCAGGAATGCTCGGCGAGCGAGAGATGGACGGCCAACTGTTGCGTTCTTCCACCCTTACTGCAACGCTGGAGGCGGGGGAGAGAGGGTGCTCTGGTGTGCCATCAGGGCGCTTCAGAACAGGTACAGCCTTCATAATAATGTTCATTAACTGTTGTTCTTAGCTCCTGTACTGACAACTGTGTCTTTCACAGGTACGTGGATGTTAACTTTGTGGTGTACACGGGGGACCTGGGTGTGACGGGGCAGCAGATTGTGGATGGAGCTCGTCGTCGGTTCAACATCGTCCTTCCCCGTCCCGTTCAGTTTGTGTTCCTGAGGCACCGGCTGCTGGTGGAGCCTGGTCTGTTTCCTCACTTCACTCTGCTGGGACAGAGTGTGGGCTCCATCTTCCTGGGATGGGAAGCTCTGACAGAGTTTGTCCCAGACCTTTACATTGATTCCATGGGCTACGCTTTCACTCTGCCCCTGTTCCGTTATCTTGGAGGCTGCAGCGTGGGGAGTTATGTGCACTACCCCACCATCAGCACAGACATGCTGTCAGTGGTGAGAGAAAGGAACCCCAGGTATGCACTCACTTTTCCAAGTCTATTCCTTCCACTGATTCTTCTCTTTGTGTGTCAGTCCTGTTAGGCAAGAGAAGAGACAAAGAGAGACGTCAAAGCAACGAGTACTCCACTTTTTTACGCACTAAATAAATCCGAAATATTTTAAGGACTCTCGTTCTCTCTGCATTTAGGAAGACATTTTTCCAATTGTATTTCAATAAGAATTTTAAAATTAGCCATCTTAGTCACAAGAAATACATGGTCCATCTACATTAGGGCCCGACCGATGTGGATTTTTTGGGGCCGATACCGATTATTAGGGGGGAAAACATCCGATTACCGATTAATCGGCCGATTTTTCTTTTCTTTTATGAAGTTATAAAAATATATATATACTGTAGATATCTATAGTGCAGTATACTATAAACTGTAGATATACTGTAGGCTACTGCTCCTCATGCCGACAGGAAGACCGACTGATCAAACTCGGACCAGAAAAGCATTTTCAACCCCCCACCCCCCACTGATCGGTGCCTCCGTGTCTTGACTCGTGTTACTCATTTCCGGTCCGGTCTCATCTGGAGACATTTAGCTGCCTCAGCAAGAGAAGTAGCTCGATCACGTAATGAGTACTGTTGTTTATTCTACAGTTACTGGCACAGCTAACAGTGTAGCAAGGCTAATAGCAGGTCGCTGCGCCATCTACAGGATAAGTTGGGGAACTTTTGAAATGGCGAAATGTTTTCGAAGTGAAACCAAATCTTATTCTTCGCATTCTTATTTCTAAAAATATCGTCGAAAATTTGGCGAGTTTGGCCGATTACCTATTTGTCTCAAATGGGCTGAAATAGGCTCATTTAATCGGCTTGCCAATAAATAAATCGGTCGGGCCCTCATCTTAATGTTCCAAACCATAAAATTCTCTTTTTGGTCACATTTTACTCACCTTCTTTAATATTTAGGTGGTAGATTTACAAACTTTTCATGTTCCAGGTTCAACAATGCCGACTACGTCACAAACAGTCTCTTCCTGAGTGCCTTCAAAGTGGTCTACTACTGCCTCTTTGCTCTGCTCTACGGCATGGCCGGCTCCTGCAGCGACCTCATCATGGTCAACTCTTCTTGGACTCTTGACCACATCCTGTCACTGTGGCGCGCTCCAAACCGCACCAATGTGGTCTACCCGCCCTGTGATGTCAGTGCCTTCCTGGACATCCCACTGGAGGAGGACGGGGACAAGAAGTGCCACTCAATTGTCTCCATTGGGCAGTTCAGGCCTGAGAAGGACCACCGGCTGCAGATCAGAGCGTTCAAGAAGGTGTTAGACCGCAGGAGGGAGGGGGCAGGGGGCAGGGAGGCTCTAAAGCTGGTTCTGATTGGTGGATGCAGGAACCAGGAGGATGAGGACAGGGTGCTGTTGCTGAGGGGGCTGTGCCAGGAGCTGGGTGTGGCAGACAGGGTGGAGTTTAAACTAAACATTCCTTTTGAAGAGCTGAAGAAAGAGATGGGAGAAGCCACTATCGGGCTGCATACCATGTGGAATGAACACTTTGGGATAGGTAATTTATCCATCTCAGGTCTTTTTAAAGTGTGTAAAATGGCGTTCTACTTGGTTAAATTCTCTTTTTTTTCCCTTCAAGGGGTCGTCGAGTGTATGGCAGCTGGAAAAGTTATCCTGGCACACAAATCGGGCGGCCCCAAGCTGGACATCGTGGTCCCGTTTGAGGGCGGCCAAACAGGCTTCCTAGCTGAAGATGAGGACAGTTACGCAGAGGCCGTTGAGAGGATCCTGGCTCTGCCGCCTGAAACCCGTTTGCAGATCAGAAACAACGCACGACAATCTGTCGCTCGCTTCTCAGATCAGGAGTTCGAGGCGTGTTTCTGCGCTGCTGTGGAGCCTCTGATGGCGACACTCGAACGATGAGAAGAGGACTCGCACTTTCCTGTGTTATATTAACAATAGAGGCTGTTTGACTCTTTTAGCACCTTTACTTTGATAAACTGACTGAAGCACTGGCTGGTTACAGAAACATTTGGGAATGTATTTTTGTAGGGTTAACAGATGGGGAAATATAAAAGGGAAAATATCTTTGCAGTTAGTGAATTTAGCTGCTGTAAATTTTGCATTTTTAGTTTGGATTTTTTTGTATATACTGACTTATCCTGTATATGACAGATACAGTTTTACAGGAGACATTCCTTGGTAGAGTCAGTTTAACAGTAGCGGTTAAGAAAATTAATATGTTAAGTAATAGATGGAGGAGGTGGCATTGTGTGCAGAAAAAAATGTAAAATTATTAGAGAAGATAAATATTTGTTGTTTACATACCTGAAATGTGAAGTATTTTTGATATCGCAGATGAATGTAAAAAAATAAATGCTATGGGATGTTGCAGTGGAGCCAATGAGTCTGTGATTCAGCTATGGAGGACTCGCAATGTTTTCTTCCAAAGCTAAACAAGTATTCATCAAGTATAGTTCAGGATTTAACCACAAGAGGGCACATGAGCCTAATAAATAAAAAAACAAATCTATGACAGTGATAATGCTTAAATGCATCACTTCAATGACCTGTTAAGCTTCACTATATGTGAATTATACGAACAAATGAGAACTCTCGGACAGATTGGCATCTGGTTTGAACATTTATTAGCTCTGATCACCCTTACATACAGATATCTTTCTAAGAGAAAGATTCTGCTTTAAGTCCATGCTGCTCAAAAACAATACCAAACTGTTGACTAATGAACAGAAAAATGTATAAACTAAACTTAATTCATTTACTCATGCTAAAAATAGAGAAAGGATAAGGGTCAGTAAAACATGGGGAGAGTAAGAGCTCTTCCTAGTGAATAGCTGTGGGACAGCTCTTACAGCCGCCTCCTCCATTATGACAGATGGAACATTGGTAAAACTAAAAATTGTGTTCTTTACCATGCTTTCATTAAAATTGGATATTATGCTAATTCATGTCTGAGGGTTCACATAGTTTGAAATACATTTTTAAAAAGATAATTGATTGACCGTGAGGTAAGAAAAGTAGGAGTAAGTACAAGAGAAAACAGTAACTCTCAAAAACTTGAGTGTCTCTCTCAAAGTAACACAAAATAATTGTTCTGACGTGGATATTTTACTGTTTTCCTAAGATGTTGAATACCTGTTTTTGGTTGTTGGACATGAGTCCTGCTGCTCTGCTGAGAGGGAGTGTCATGAAGCCAGTGTTAAACAAAGGAAAAGGACCCAAAAATGCAGACAAAAAAATAGATTTATTAAAAAAAAAAATTTAAATGAAAAGCAACAAAAACTTACTTTAGAATGTCCAACCAAAAAATCCAAAAGGCAAAATCCAACAAAAGACACTGGGGGGAAAAAATCAAAAGAAGACTAGGGACTCAAAGATCCAGGATCACGTCAAACAGGCAGACAAAACACACACAATGACCCAAACAAGAAAAAGGGGAAAACAGGGACTGTATACACACACTGGGTAACGAGACACAGGTGAAACTCATTAGTGATTCACAAAGGAGGGAAAACTTGGGTAGTAAAACCAGACTAGAAACACAAGGAATCAACTACTACAACTGCCTTTTTAAAACTCGTCTTAAAACCCTAAAAGACTGAAAAGTGATTCTAAAACATTTTTATTTATTGGCTTTCAACCCTGCATGAGACTCGGCTCCTGTTTCAGTGTTTTATGGTTTGTTTTTAGTTATTTGTTTCTATGTTTTTCAATTAGTTTTTAAAAACATTGAAAGTTTATTTTACTTTTTAATATCTGCTTTTTTATCCATTGTTTTAATGGGGTTTTTTTTTGTTTCTTCTATTTATGTACAGCACTTTGTTCAGCTGTGGTTGTTTTAAAGTGCTTTACAAATAAAGTTGAGTTGAGTTGAGACTACAAAATAAAACAGGAAACACTGAAAACTGATCTAAAGAATAAAAGACTAAGAACAGGAGGGAAACAGGGTCAAACACAAACTGAAAACACACGACAGGACTACAGGGGAACAGGAACAATAGGGAACATAAACACACTAGGGAAAATACACATAAATTTTAGATTTATATGGAGGAACAGGTGTCAATATATAAGAAAAAATGAAATGGTTAAAATGTATGAAGACGGGGTTGTTAATACGATTGATTTTAATGTTACGAATGGCGTATTAAAACTAAAATGGCGGAAATCTTTTCTAACGAATAGGTATTCATTTTGGTTCACTGTTCCTAATTTGATTTTCAAAAAACTGGGTGAAATAGATTTTTTGCTACGATGTGATTTTGAATGCAAATCATTACCGGTTAAACTCTCTGATTTTCATCAACAAGCCCTGCTCTACTGGAAATTACCTTACTGTCATTATTTTACTCCACACAATACACCAATCTGGAATAATAGATACATATTGATTAATAGAAATTCAGTTTATAAGGATGAATGGAATTCAAAAGGAGTCTGGGCTGTTGCTCACTTGTTAGATGAAAATGGGAACTTGTTGCAGCATGAGGACTTTTGAATAAAATACAGTGTAATGTGAAGGAATATACAAAAATGACGAATGCAATACCAGTCTCTTTGAGGGCTTTGGTGGGAGAGGATATTCGATTTTCCACAGTCTCCCAAAGATTGAGACAACTCTAAATTGGGGGGTTAGACTTTTGTGATCCCAAATGTAACAACAAAGCTCTCAGAAATATGTTGGTAAACGAATATTACCCTAGCCCAATTAAAAGGATGTATATTTTGAAGCAATTTGATAAGGATAAGATTAAAAAGATAGGACAGAATTATATCTCCTTTCCATCACCTCCCAAGGCAAAAGAAGTCAATTTCAAAATCTTGAAAGAAATCTATCCAACAAACAAATTTTTAAGATTAAGGTTTCACCTTGAAGCAAATAATTGTGCGTTTTGTGATGTGCAACTTTTTTTGTAAATCCTTAAAACTTGTTACAGACAAGAAAGCCCTACGCCTATTTTCTTAACTAGAAATGTTCGAATTGATATAGAATGGCCTCTAACATTGAAATTGTGTTGTTGTTGTTTTTGTTTTTTGATGTTATTCATGCTCAATCTCAGGCAAATATTCTGTAATTCTCTTTTATGATAAATAAGTGTCTTGTTTGTTTGTTTATAATTCAATTAAAAAAAAGAGTCAAACACAAACTGCTAACTCACAAGACTGAACTACATTGGAACAGGAACAATAGGAAACAGAAACACTAGGGAAATACACATAAAATGCTTGAATATAACAAAACCAGGAGAAAACTAAATGAACAAAACATATCATAACAGGGAGATTTTCTCTCAAAACCCCTAATTTGAATATACTGTTGTATATACAGTCTGGGGGTCTTAGCTGGGGATCCCCTGCTATCTGCAAACCCGGAAGAGGATATGACGTCACGTGAATTCCCTGCGTTCGGTCCTGTCGATTTCAGCTTGACGCTTCCTGGCTGGGTCACGCTGCAAGCCAGCCGGATGTTTTGCGTCGTCAGTATGTGATGGGATCATTGCCTTATTTTCTCCCAAAGCTCACTGTGCAGCTCCAGCGGCGGGCCTGATCAGGTGAGTACCCGAAAACAGCGCCATGTGAGCGGCTGTTGTTGCTGAAAAAGCTGCAGGTTGTTTTGGGTGAAAGCTGCAGAGAGAGGTCGTGACGGTGTTGGTTTGCAGTGACCGTGCACGCCTCTGCGCGCTCCCACACAGCCAGAATATAGTTTCTGTACATTGTGGTCCCTTCAACAGGCTGAGGGAGATGGAGCTGCGGTTTTAGGGATCAGAAACTGAGCTGTGATTCAATCTAAAATGCTCCTGAATCAGAGAAATCTGATCTATTCAGTGCTCTGGTGTGATCAGGCCTGAAACATTAATAGCTTTTACTGTCTGTCTTTTCTCCACCTGTCTGGTGGTCATCTATGTATTCCCTCTCTGTGACAGCTGTGTCTTTGCTGCACAATGGTTATAGTAGCTCCCCGAGGATCAGAATCAGGATCAGTGGCAGTCCAGGCAAGGTTTCAGAGCTTTTGATGGACAGGGGGAGGTGGTGTGAGCTTCAGCTGCTGTCTTTTGTTTCATCCATCTTTCCTGACTCTGAACTTTGACTGCAGCTCTTTGCATGTGATTGCAATTTAAAGGCCTGGAATGTGCAAGTAAACTCTGTAGATATGGGTGTTGTAATTTTATGAGTCACAAAGTTCACCTGACGAGAGAAAAAGTCACATTTTTTATGTGCTTTCAAACCTCCATCCTCTATTCTTTTGGCTTTTCAATAATTTAAATCACAATGCATGCAGCAGACACACACGTGCTGCCATGTTATGCTAACTCAATCCATACTAGGTGTTATTTTGTGAGTCTTTTCAGTGGCTTGTTGGAAATGCAGGGGTCACTGGACAGGTCAGAGGGGCAGAAGGTCTCCTTCTGCTGCCTCAGCCTGGGTCATATAATCACTTTTTAATGTTTGTTTTAACCTGCCAGATGGGCCTGCTGTAGAAATAACCACAAAATGCAAATACATTTCAGCTGATTTTGGAATTATGTGAATCATTTTTCATGCGTAAATTCCCCCAAATTTTTTTTAATATTTGCTTTTAGTAACAGTGATATTTTTTGATTCAAACAAAGATCAATCATTCAGACCCGACAGATTTCACATTTTTGCGAGTGAAGGCAATACAAACATCACCCCTGTGGCAGCTTTTATGGTGAATGTTTAAACACAATAATTGATTGTTGTCTATCTCTAGTTTATCTGTTTTACATGTTTGTTAAAGAAGTTTGTCAGTGTCTCAGATCAGAATCTATTTTTGCTTATATTGGTATATTTCAATGATTAATCCAATCAGCTTTAATGCAAATCAATCTGCCAGATTTGTACATGGCAAAAAGTTGAACGAAATAGTTAATCACTTGCAGGTATCTGCTTGTTTGAAGTATTTTAAGTACGTTTTGGAACTAAAATACACAAAACTGGTGATCATTTGCTGATTCTTGCAGTTTAAAGTGAGAGTATTTTTTTATCCCATATTTCTTTTTGTTTTTCAGGCATTTTGTTGAAGTAAGTATTCAATCATAGAGATAATCCTTGACACAGCTCAAGAGCAAATAAAGATGCTGTTTGAATCATTGCACAAGTATTGATTTAAATGATTTTTAAGGTCATATCTTCACACAAAGTTTTATGTGCATATAAAAAGAAATCTTGTTGCATATTAAAAAAAAGTTTTAGACACCAGTTTATCACTGAAAGGCCAATATGATCCCAAAAACCTGGTGATGGACAGGTCAGAGTTTATGAAAATTGTTCTTTTCATTTGTTTTAACTCTGGTCTTCAGTCTAAAGCAGCACGTTAATACACAGTGCTTATTTTTCCAAAGCTATTTTTCATCTTTTTTTTTTTCTTCTCGGTGCAAAAATGTGTGCCGTTTGATAGTTTAAAGTGAGTGTTGTTAGGATATTTAGAGTTTTGACTGTTTGTAAAGCAAAATAACAGATATCTAAAGAAAAAATGATCACTTAAAACTATTTAAATCTTACTTTTCCTCAGTTTTCAATTCTTATCGGAAGTCCTTGTAGAGATGCAGCGACAAAGCGAATTAAAATCAAGCTGCTAAGACTCGATCTCATGCAGGAACTCTCTGTCGCTCCAGTGTTTTTGTGGTTTTATCTGTCACCAAAGAGAGGAAAAGTCTCCTGTTGCTGCAGCAGTTGTTGGCAGCACACATACACACACACGCACGCATACACACACACACCTGTTTGTGTGCACACACAAACAGATGGTGGACAGAGCGCTCTTCTGTCTCTGTGTGTTTTGGATGGCGTGCAGGCGCTCAGCTGTTGTTTCTGCTCTCGTTATCTGAGAGATCATGCCGACTCTTGAGCACGTTGAGATCTCATCAGGCCGCAGTTTTCCTGCTGAGACGCCCCAGCTGATTAAAAAACGGGAGAGAAAGACTCGACGGCATGGACAGATTCTTGTTGTTTTTGACTTCATCGTAACGTGTCGCTGCCAAAACAAGATCATCTCATCTTCTATCATATTAGAGTCTTCTTGGCAGTGTTTATCATACACCCAGTAGAACTATCTGATCTAATCAGGGCTAAAATAGGAACCTAATTTGTTTATATTTTCCCTAAATTATCATATTATAGCCACTGTGGAATGTTTTGCCGGAGGGAATAAACTAAAGCCAGTTAAGGGTATCAAATCTTTGGTATTTTGACACTTTCCAACACCTAAAAGTCTCTTGCTCTTACGTGAAACCCAACAAGAAGTCATGTCAGCGATTTGGCCTAATGTTTAGTGATTTCCAGAGTTGTCAGAGGGAGTTTAAAACTTCACTATCATGACAACACTTTTTGATTGATTTTTAAACAGGAGTCAAAGCTGAAGAGAAACAGAGAGAGAGCAGCAGCGGCCGAGTGACATAGAGATAAAGTAGAGAAAGCACTTAATATATTTAGTGAGTTTTTCTGAATATTATTTGATTTTTAAGTCTGATTCAAGCTTATAACTCTTGTTTCCAGATGACCCAAGTGCTAATTTAAAACTTTTTTTTACCTGTTGATCTCATAGACTCTAAACCTCCTTTTTTTCTGAACCAGATAGATAGATAGATAGATAGATAGATAGATAGATAGATAGATAGATAGATAGATCTGAACCAGATAGATAGATAGATAGATAGATAGATAGATAGATAGATAGATAGATAGATAGATAGAAACTGGGAAATTCACAAACTAGTTTTCACTGATGCTCTGTAGTGACGTGTATCTCTCTTGGTTCCTCATGACTCTGATGCAGATCATCATACATACGCTGGTTTTGATGTCTTTATTTATGGGACTCTATACTTCTGTCATTCGCTCTCAGGTTCCATCGTCACATAAAAGACAGAAAGGCAAAGATTTGTGCTTCCGAGTCATCTGCCTGAAGTGTGCTGCAACAAAGAGCAGCATGCCTCCTCCTCACACTCTTTAGGACATAAAACTTTTTGATGTGAGCTGCCCCCCGCGCTCGCCCTTTCTCCCTTTAGTCCTGCCACACTCTCCTCTTTCCTCCTGCACTCTCTTAAAGGCCACACTGGTCTTTCAGCCGGCCTTTTCTTTCTCTTTCTGCCCCCCCTTCACCGCCCTCACAGGACAAAGGGAGGAGAGTGACTGTGGCGCTCTGTAGCCAGGTGTTCTCCTTTGCTGCTCTGGGCTGTAATAGCCCCTGCCCTCACCCTGCAGCTGCCCTCCCCAGCCTCCTATTGTGTGGCTCTATTGTTCAACCGCCCACCCCTCGTTGATTCATCGGCCACACAGGGGACGCCCTTTCAGACTCTCAGGAGAGTGAGTGTGTGTGTGTGTGTGTGTGTGATGGTGCACGTTGAGTACGCGTGCCTTGGGGAAGCTGGGTGTAGCAGACCTCCTCCTTCCTCCTCCCCCCGTCACCACTGCTCTTCATTGTAAGCCTGCCGCGCTCTGATTGGTGGAGCTGCAGCCACTCTAAACGAGGGAATGGCTGACATTGTTGCTCCATCTGTTCTGCCACTCATTGTCCAACTTGTCTGCTTTCTGTGGTGGAAAAAAAAAACCTGCTCTGGAGGAGAAACAGGCAGCGAGGACAGAGGCTGGAGCCGGATGCTGAGCGGTAACATCTTCCTCGGATGCTGAGGAAACTTTAGGGCTTTCTCCGTCTGACTGACTGCTGCATTTTTAATCTGGTTTTTCTGGGATTTAAACCTGCAGAAATGAGCCGATCCACCTCCTCTTTTCTTCATCGTATCCTGATCTTGTAGAGTCTGGTGAGTGTGACGGCTATGAGCTGATTTGCACTTTCGAAATGTTACTTTGTCTTGATTTTAACTGTAAAAGGAGCCACTCTGTCTAAAATTTTGAAAAGGAACTTCAGTATGTATCCATCACAATGTTACTTTGAAAAAGAAAGAAGTTCTCAGTCTTGAATTTACAGATAAAACCAAACTTAAAGTCTCAGTGACACGAGAAAAAGCAAAAAAATCATTTGTTAAATGCTAATCAAGATTTCAGGAAAAGCCATAAAATTTAAGTTTTAAAATATGTGCAAAACAAACATTTAAAAACATTAAAAAAGTTTTCAAATCACAAAATGTTTAGATATATTTTCTGAAATGCCGAAATATTTCACAAATGCAAAAAGAACTCAGAAAATTCAGAAACAGTTTCTGCAACGTTCAAGTTTCTCCTGTATGACAGATTGTTCCGGCTGCTAAAAGCTGTAACATCAGGCATCGCTTTCCTACAGACCTGAGTACCTGACACGTACCAGGAGTTTATTGAGTGATAATGTCCCGAAAGTTTTTGTATCAGATTACTTATAGAAAATTAAGATTCTGTCCAAGTTTGAAATGCACAAAAACATAAGGGGATGACTACACCTGCAGAACGTTTTCCCAAGTCTGCTGATGTCGTTTTTTTTTTAACATCATGGATTTTGTTGATGTTTCTCTTATTTTGGAGAGGAGGGGGAGACAGGAGGGGGGAGGGGTTCTTGTTTGTATGTTAGTGTAGGGTGAGTGTGTTTTGGGGGCAACAAAAAAGCGGGCTCAGATTTGGGTCATATGAGGTTAGGAGGAGGCAGAAAGTGCAGTAGCTGTGTGTGTGTATGTGTGTGTGTGTATGTATGTCCTGCTGCGTCTTTATCCCTTGGTGTGTGTGTGTTTTCATGTGTGTGTGTGTGTGTGTGTGTGTGTCGGGGAAACACCAGTTACAAGAAGTGCTCAGCCGACATCTGTTGCCCCTCTGCTGGCGGGGAAAGCCGAGCGCGCAGTCTGCACACACCGAGTGTCCCCCCTCCTCATTATCCTCTCCTCCCGTCTTATAATAAGTTCTACACAGTTACAGGACCAGACAAGCTCCGCCCACTCCCCCAAACCCCCTCTCTAACTTGCTGCACACACACTTTCTGCACAAAGCTCCCTCATACAAAGCACTGTCTGTGTTACATATTCATTACCTCCATCAAAGCCTGCATTACTGTGTGTGTCTGTGTGTGTGTAGAAGTGTGAGCTGGTGTTTGAATGATGCACACACTCATCCTGCAGGTCTAAGATGTTGTGATGGGGTCGCGCCGCCGTTAGTCCGTTGGGATTTAGTTAGTCCGGCTTTTAAGGATTCAGCAATGCGGCTGGATGCAGATTTTTGTGCAGCTCAGACCACACTGGAGGACTTTTAAATTCAGTACGACAGCCAATCAGATCATCCGTTTGAAGGGCTTTAAAAAGTGACAAAAACACTGATCAGGTTTGAGACGTTGGACGATAATCTTCTCTTTTATTATCGAAGAAATCTCACCAGTAGGGGAGAAGGCAAGGGTCGGCAACACTGGAAGTACTCTGACTCCAGTCTGAGCATCTCCAGACTAATTTTAAAAGTTGTTTTTTGATAAAGAAACGGTTGTCAATCATCATCCCATTAGCACTGCACATTTTCCAATATTCCGCCTGGAATTTTTCATTTTATACAAACAAAACGAGAAAATTTACATTCAGCATGTGTAGAAAAGAGTTTAAAGCAGCCATACCAACAGGATCTGTTTGTGTTTTGCAGTATGTCAGGGTTTCTAAAGTCATACCGGCAAAAAGAAAACAGATTGAGCACAGTTTGACCTTTTCGTTAGGGGTCGACTGATATTGGTTTATGACTTTATGTCAAAAAATTCAGTCAAATTTGGTCAATCAGGTTGTGGAGTTTGAGCGACATCAGGAAGAGACACAAGCTCAGTGGAGACAAAGTTGTGCACTGATAATGTATTTATTTCATCAGTCATCTTAAGTAAAATGCTGGTACGGATAATTGTCTGAATGCAGAATATCAGCCTCAAAAATTGTATGAGGCCGATGATAGGTCTACCTCTTCTTTATAAAGCTTCAAAAACAAACATGTCAAGTAGAGATAGATTGATTAATCAGGTCAATAATCAGTCAACCCTTAATCCCAAGCAAGGTTCAGTTCTTCTTTATTTGATATCCATCACTACTTTTGACACCAGATCCTAATTCAATTTTGTTTAAAGACTACAACCTTTAATCATTTATTTACAGGCTTTGTTAGATACTTAATTCTGATTGGCAATGGCTATTAATTTTGAATAAAAAAAGCAAAACTGGGAACAACCAGATCACGTGTCACACATTTCAAATCAACTCACAGGAAGGAGTCATGGCACATTTAGGGCACATTTGATAATTTCACCTGGTCCTGACAAAAATAGTACTTTCCAACAGCGTCAGTCAACAACATGTAGGATGTCTTATTGTTACATTGTTTATTTGGAGAGTCTGACCGGTCACTTGCAGAGAAAAGAAGATGGGAGGAAGGAAGCAGCACAGAACTTTACTAGAAATGTCAAAACACAAGGAGCTGAGTCAGAGAGACTTCTACCAAATTGAAGAAAACAGATGCAAAGCAACTACAAAAGGCACAGGCAGCCGTACATTTACATGATCAGTTAAACTACAAGTTAAGCTCAGTTAGGCGATTTGACTGGACTGCTGTCCTCGTCTCAGTTTATTGACAGAAGCATGTCGGCCTCTGCTAAGATCTGAACACCAGTTTAGACTCGACCAGATATGAAAATGTGAAGCTCATTCATGCTGATTTAAATGTGTTTACATGCAGTTAAAAAGGTTGATTTGTGTGTATCTAAAGCACATGACAGGAAGTAAAGTTACCTGAGTGTGAGGCAGTTAAAATGCAAAATAAATATGAATTTTCTGAAGCAATCTTTTCTCTAAAGTGCTTTTGTAAAGTGAACTAGTTAAGGTCTCTCTTTGCCAGTGTCGTCACGTGTTGTGATACTCGTGTTTACGTCCCTTGTTGCGGATTTGCGTGATGTTATTGCGTCCCTCTGTGTTGATTTGCAGCTGGTGTCGACGTCAGCTGATGCCAAACCTCAGAGAAAGTTTATTAAAGAGAGTTTGGATGCCAGTTTGGACCACCGGGTAGAAAAAGTGCGTATGAGCTACTCCTTGCAGCCTCCTTTTCTCTGTCTCCACATCAGTGTGAGTCACTGTGTGAGGTAGATGTTGTGTATTTTTGTCTTCACATGTACACTGGCACCATTATCGCCCACACTGGTGGGTGCGAAGGTCCCTGTCCTCATCACTCCTGCAGCTCTTTTGCTGTCTTGAGTTGCCAGTGAGGCACACTTGGGGCCCCTCCCTCCCCCACAGCAGCCCTTGTTGTATTGTGTTCAGTGTGTGTGTGTGTGTGTGTGTGTTGGCATTTTGAAGGCTGAATGCTTTCAACAGCTGTAGCTTAGCAACAGTAGCGCAGCCACGTTGCTAGGCAGCTCCTTTTTCATAAAATGCGGACTCACCAAAGCCCTCACTCCGCCTTTCCTCCCTCCCAGCCTCCATCTTTAAGTCACTTCCACTCCCATCACATGCTTTGTCAAAATTACATGTTTTCTTTGCCCAATTTGTTAAACTTAGACTAAGTTTTTGGAAGTTTTTTCTTTGCATTTGTATTAAAGTGTTTCTATATTTAGAATATATAAAACCATCTGCATTGTGGGGCTGAATTTAATGCAGTGAGATGCATTTCTTTGCACACTGCCCTGCAAAACTAATGTGGTTAAGCAAAGGCAATTCACTTCAAACTGTTTAATCTGGTAAGTGGGCTATATTTAAGAACTCACTGCATTAATTCCGTTTTTTTGCACTCCTCAAATTGGCTCTAAGTAGGGATGAACTACCTTCTGCATAACTTACTCTTAATGGCCGAATCCCATTAGATTACTGATGTTTCTTTTACGCTCTTAAAATGTGTAGATTCTGGCTGAGATTTGGTGTACAGAGATGTATAAATGTTAGTTTTCTATTTGTTTAAGTCCCATTCAAAAACAATATTGAATGCAGCAAACTCTTAACTGCCTTGTCTTGAATTGGCCCTCTATATATGCATGTGAAAGGGCAGAGAGCTCTTAGTTTAACTTTGTATATTCAAATAATTCCTGTCTTTGGTGAAAGTGGTCCTGACTGAACTTGTGTCACTAACGCTTTTATTGATCAGGTCATTCTGGGCGGGAAGTGAAGGGATACATCTGGGAGGGATACTGGGCAAATGCCGAATCTTCAGCATCATATTATCAGCGCCTTATTTCCTCAAAAGCTTGAATGCCGTTAGTCGATTGGCTCAGTAGCTGAAGAACCCCTCTGTGGTTTAATGAGTGACTCCACCACCCAGCGGGAAGAAACATATGGACTTTAATTACCAGGTAGAATAGGAGGGGGAAGGGTCGGTCGGCTGGGGGCCAACGGCTTGCTGCCTCTGTTTCTAAAAACGGTCCTCCCTCTGGCCCCCCGTGGATTGATGCGCTGTGGCGTGGCCCTATAAAAACACACAGGGGCCAGACTGAAAAAAGCGGGAGTCCATTAATTAGGGTGAGAGGCCCCCGTTGGCTCTTTGTGTGAACCAGACTTGGTTCTCGAGTCCCCGACTGCCCCCAGACAGCCGGCGAAAACATCAGCTCCCAAGAGCCAAAGGGTGTGAGGAAACATTTACATAGAAGTAAAGGTGACAAGTCGGATTTTCATAAAACCACAGAGAGTGTTGACTTTGGATTATCATGTGACAACACAGCCTGAATGCAAATTCTCACTTTGCAAATGATTTCCCAGGAATTTCAGCAGACAGTTTGTCTACATGAGGGAAACGACGTCTCAGTTTCCAGAAGGAAAAGTCATGCTGTTGTTGTTTTTATTGCGTCATATATTTGGCGTCTTCATTGTTGAAAAGTTCAAAAACTTTTGCAAGCAGCTTCATAATAGTTTAGGATAACAGATACTCCTGAACTTTTAGCCGTTACCGTTTCTTCTCTCAAAGACCAAACTCCTCTGACAAAATCATCAATTTTTCCTGTACGGCTCAGAGTTGCTTTCTCGATCAGTTAGTTTATTGTCTTATTGTTTGGCTTTTGTGTTTGGCAAATTCAGAGCAAAAAACGCTGAACATTTTAACACAAATAATAAGCAATTCCTGAGTGCTCCACTGGCTCTGTTATCCTTGTGTCTTCTCTTTTCGCTCTTTTCACTCATCACTCCGCGTACACAACACTGTCTGGTTGGCTGGACTGGCTACTCCTTAAATGTAATTTGTGAACTGTTTCTCCTCTTACGCTCTCTCCATCCTCTCTGTCTCCTTAAGGCACCGATGAGTCCGTCTTTGTGAGAGGGCAGTCTTCCCCCCGGTGTGCTGGATGTCTGTGACAGATCCATGGGCCAGAAGGACCATGTGGAGGCAGGAGCAGGCCACATCATTGACTTGGAGTATCTCCACGTAGCGGGGGCCGACCGGCAGGCTGGCGGCGCTGACGGGCCCCCTGCTATGGAGGAGCAGGGGGAGACCTCCGGCAACAGCAGCACCGCCAATTCCCCTCCTCCTCCTCTCGGTTCAGTGGAAGAAACAGCCGGGTCTGACGCCGAGTGTGACCTGGCATCGTCTTCCCTCGACCCAGACGGAGGAGAGGGAGGGTTGACTCACAGCAAGAACACCCACCAGCCGCTCTGTCGGACCCAGTGTGTGGACTTAGGCACTGAGGGTCCTCCTGAGCTCCCAGCGGAGCCTGACACCCCAGCCAAGAGCACCCCAGTTGAGCCTCCATCCAATCCTGCCTCAGCAGAGCCGGCGGCGTCTGAACCAGGCG
This sequence comes from Xyrichtys novacula, assembly GCA_962446985.1. Lineage (NCBI taxonomy): Eukaryota > Metazoa > Chordata > Actinopteri > Labriformes > Labridae > Xyrichtys > Xyrichtys novacula. The sequence goes on from OY660887.1 coordinate 3,435,839, forward strand.
GGAAGGAGTACCAGGCGAAGCTGGAGTTCGCCCTAAAGCTGGGCTACTCCGAGGAGACCGTGCGAATCGTCCTGTCCAAGCTGGGCCCGGACACGCTCATCAATGACATACTGGGAGAGCTGGTCAAACTGGGCACTAAGTCAGACAGCGAACAGCCGACTGCATCATTAGCCTCCACATCTTCCTCTTCATCCACCTCTTCCTCCTGTGGATGCTCTGATCTGCTGGATAGCCAAAGATCGGACTCCCCGTGTCCTTCAGACTCTGTGTGCGACCAGGACAACCTGCGGCCGATCGTGGTGGATGGAAGCAACGTCGCTATGAGGTGAGCGCTCTACAGACCCAGGTTAAGAATATCTAAAATGTGTCTTTAAAAATGCTGAAACCGAAACTCCCTAATCTGTTCCCCATCAGCCACGGCAACAAGGAAGTGTTTTCCTGCCAGGGCATCCAGCTGGCTGTTGATTGGTTCCTGGAGCGTGGTCATCATGACATCACAGTGTTTGTACCTGCGTGGAGGAAAGAGCAGTCTCGCCCTGACGCCCCTATAACAGGTGAGTTCAGGACACTGTCGACCAGAAGCGCGCACACTTTGAGTTGATTTCTTCTTCTCAACTTCACCTCCCCTCTTCCTCCACAGATCAGGAGATCCTGCGCCGCCTAGAGAAGGAAAAGATCCTCGTCTTCACTCCCTCTCGGCGGGTCCAAGGACGGCGTGTGGTCTGCTACGATGACCGTTTCATTGTGAAGCTGGCCTATGAGTCAGACGGCATCATCGTCTCCAACGACAACTACAGAGACCTTGCAAATGAGAAGCCAGAGTGGAAGAAGTTCATCGACGAGCGGCTGCTCATGTACTCCTTCGTCAATGACAAGTAAGAGGGGGTGGATCCCAGAGAGCTAGATGACTGTGTGACATTTGTGCGTCTCATTTTGAGCTCAGAAATCTCAGCTACAGTTTACCTTTTGTAACTTTCTCTGTATCTGACATTTGGTTGCACAAATGCCAACATAAGTGACATTTGCTCTTGAATTTAATAGAAAAGTTTGGGCTGATTCAATCTCTCTGTTTGCTAGTTTTCGGTCCCCTGTCATGCAGCTTTTTTGTCCTTTTCTTGTCTTTCACAGATTCATGCCCCCGGATGACCCTCTTGGTCGTCATGGCCCCAGCTTAGACAACTTCCTGAGAAAAAGGCCTGTCATGCCAGAGCAGAAAAAACAGCCTTGTCCATACGGTAAGAACGCAGATACTACAAGGTTTGAAAACAGATGGAATGAGTGCACAAATCTGAGAGCATTTGTACATATTTACTCATGTTTTTAGTGTTTGTTCTGCTGACTGTGTAGTAAAACCAAAACCGCCTGTCCTCACTCTAGGAAAGAAGTGCACTTACGGACACAAGTGTAAGTACTACCACCCAGAGAGAGGAGCTCAGCCTCAGCGTGCCGTGGCAGACGAGCTTCGTGCCAGTGCCAAGACCTGTGTCACCACAAAACACCAACCAGACGCCGGTCTGGTGAAGAGCCACAGCGTTCCAGCTGGCATTATCGAGGCCAAAAAAGGCGCCCCGAAGAGACAGTCCGACCCGAGTATCCGCGCTCTATCGTACAGTGACGCTGAGGAGAAGCTTCTGGCGAAAGGGAGGCTGGAGAGCCAGAAGAGCAGTCTGTGCGGCAGCAGCAGTAGCAGTAGTTGCAGCGGGAGTTTGACCATGTCTCCAGCCCCAGGAGGAGGTCCTCCATCTGGTTTGAGCCTTCCACAGGAGCAGCAGCCCAGAGCAGCGACTCCCCACGCTCTACCCGCCTCAGGCCATGATCTTTACCCTCACTGTGAGTCTCCAGACTTGAGCTACTATTCAGTGACTCGTGCCTACTCGGGCCTGAGCCTGTCCTCCAGACGGAGCCCAGACTGTCGCTTCCCAAATGACACGGACCTGCGGCTGGGTTCGATGGGCTCAGCAGGGTCTGAATGCGGCAGTGAGAGCAGTGTGAGCTGTGGCAGCAGCTGCGACTCATACAGCGAGAGGCCGTGTCCTGGATGTCCTCCTGACACCTTAATTGAAGACGGCGTGCATTTCACAAACCCTCACAGTCGGCTGTATCCCCATCACGCCGCCTCCAACCATGAACTCTGTGGACTTCACCCTGCTGAGTATACAAACATCCAGCACAGCCACACGTCTAATCCTGCAGTCCACAGCTACCACCTGAGTGTAGCACGAGGGCAGACCTGCTCCCACGATCAACCTCCACCTGACGCCCCCCCAAAGCGCCCTCTTTACCCTCTACCGCCTCATCTCCAGCACCAGCCCCTGGCCGCCCGCTCCAGCTGCCCGGGTGACTACCACTCTCTACCGCAGTCCAACCCTCACCCCCCTGGCTCCCCTCTGGGCCGCTGCCTGGCCCCCACACGAGCAGAGAGCGTGTCAGACTCTCACCTGTACGAACACCTCTCCACATCGCACCATCACCACAGAACAAAAGCTCTGCCAGGGTGGGACTCGTACTACAGACAGCCTCCGTTACCTCCATCCAGATACGAACCATCAGCCTATCAGAGCCTTCCGGACACACGGCAGTCCTCCTGGCACACCCCTCCTTGGGCACAGGAAAGCTACGCCCCTCACCACTCCTCTCACCCGGCTCTCCACCCCTCCCCAACACATTACCTAAACCACCCGCCACCTCCATCTCACTCTCCTCACCCTCCTCACCCATCCAGCACCTCTCTCCCTCCTTACAGCTCTCACCTGTCAGTGCCCTCCCATGCGCCGCCTTCTTACATGCACCCAGAATCCCCCGCACACAGTCGCTACGAGGACATGAGGGAGAAGGTGTATGTGAACCTTTGTAACATCTTCCCCTCGGAGCTGGTGAGTCGGGTGATGGCGAGGAGCCCCCACATCACAGACCCCCAGCAGCTGGCAGCCGCCATCTTGGCAGAGAAAGCCCAAACAGGATACTGAGACCCCAGAGAGCGGAAACCTCAAAGCTGGAAAACTGTAGCAGTTATGTAGTATGTGAAACTGGACTTGCCTTTTCTGTACTTGGAAGCACGCTGGGTTGCATGGTGGAATCTTAAATACAGGAATGCTTTTGGTATTAATAACACAACGCATAAGTCTGTTGGAAATAAGATGCTGCTGGTAATCCAGGTACAGCTGCACAGAGCAAACATTTGACAAAACTCTGGACTTGTACATCAGTTCTGCCTAATTCTTCCTTTGTATTTATGCAGCAGCTAATTGTACGCATCTTTTACACACTGAACTTTTTTACGCATTTAAATCCTAAAGGCACTTTTTTTTGTTTTGTTTTACAGTCAAACCATGACTTACTGAATCTGAATCGCATGCACCAAACATGACTGATATGAGGGATTATTTCGATCGTCCACCAACTTTGCGGCCAAATGCGCGCACGTTTAGTGCACTATACCTTGTACTTACCATGAGACCCGAGTCAAACACGAGCTTGAAAATGTTACTTCTCGCAAGTTTCGAGCACCAGATGCTTCATTTTCGATTTTTGCAAAGTAAACCTTAGACATGTGCTTGTTCTTCTTCTTTGAATTTTGAAGCTGCTGATCTTCTTTGGTACTCTTTTACCGAATGATATTTTTCAACGACTGTTTGATTTCGGCCCGTGTATTATAACCTTCTCTTTGTGTGTGTTGTTTGGCCCTCATTGGTGTAGTCGGGTGTCTGAAAGCTCGTCGTCTCATTTGAGGTGATGTCAGTATTGGTCAGAGTTGTAGCTGCAGAGATGGGTGACCCTGTCGTGTGTACCTTAGTTTTAGTAAGGGACATCTCTCTCTTTCTCTCTCTCTCTCTATCTCTCTCTCTCTCTTGACTCTGGTATCTGCTACAGACAGACAGCACCAGGACACGAGTAAATCCAACATGTATGTATTGTAAATATATTTAACAGATTACCTTTGCTGTGCTTTTGGTGAACAGCGTCTAGTGTTGTCTGTAGCAGATCCCAGCTGATTCCATGCTAGACAGAGAAAACCTTGTTTGATACAAATTGTATCATTAACTAAGTCGCTGGTGTTATATACAGTACATGGACTTGTTGATCTGTATTTATCGAACACTCTTGATGTATTGTTGCTATATGAGGAAGTGCTTTGACAACAGCTATGTTCCAATCGAGACGCTCCAACTTTTAATCTTGTGGAAATTGCTTTGAGACAATTATTTCACATACGTTATGAAACGAGAGGAGCTGTCTGCCTACTTTGTTTAGGTATCACAACCTCTCAATCTGCGCTTTTGGGTTTGAAGCTGGCTTAGGAGCTCGTGTTGTTATAGGTATGCTTAGATTAACTGGGTTATCGCCCATTTGGAAACAGAACTACCGTAAAGTTTGGGTTTAAAGGCTCTTAAATCTGGATGCTTCAATTTTATATTAGTAACAATCAGTTGATATGGCTAAGAATATTTCACTTGGGCAAGTCCATTATCCCATGGCGACTATTTTGAACATCTGAATGGTTACCAGCACCCTAAATTGTGCTCAGGTGGAGTTTCGTAATGACGTCACAGTGATGGTGACTCAGCTGTTTTTTATGTCGCAGGAAATTCACCGTGCATACAAAGAGTTAGCAAAATATCTACAAACGTAGCAAGACTCTAGCAGCATGCTAGACACTTTGGTCATACGCAGCTGGAGCTACTTAAGCACTTGGCTAGCTTTATTATTTCCATGTCTTGTTACTTAAATCTATTTATACGCAAAGATAAAAAAAAAATTCGATAACACTTTACTTGACACCTAGCTCTATAACGCATTGTAAATATATTTATAATGCGTTATAATCGTGTTGTCGCACTGTATAACTATAGTTATAAACACTCATAAACGATCATAATGCTTTAAAGCAACAATCATAACACATTTTAAAGCATTTTTAATGACTTACAAGGTCAGGTATTATGTGTTATAACTGTTAGAAACTCACTGACAATGCGCACATAGATAATGCATTATACATATATTTAGGATGTGTTATAATTTGCTTATAAACTTGTATAACTACAGTTTTAAACACTCACAAATTATCATAATGCTTTACAGCAATAGTCATAACACATTATAAAGCATTTTATCATGACTTAAAAGATCAGGTATTATAATATGTAATTCTTATTGTTATAAAGCCTTATGATAACTAATGAGTGTTTATAATGATAGTTATACAAGCTTATAAGCAAATTATAACACATCATCAATATATGTATAACGCATTATCGATGTGAACATTGTCAGTGAGTTGTAAAGTGAAAACACACTGTAATACCTGACCTTTTAAGTCAGGATAAAATGCTTCATAATGTGTTATGATTATTGCTATAAAGCATTATGATCATTTATGAGTGTTTATAACGTGATTATAACACATTATAAATATATATTTAGAGATAGGTGTCAAGTAAAGCGTAACCAAATTTTCGTATTTGGCTCATTCTGTTGAAATAAATTATTTTGTCATACTCAAACATGTTCGCCATCCAATATAAATTATTACTTTGTTAGTCGGTCGAACTGAAGCATAAGCTCAAAATAGCCGCCAAGGAATGAAAGCCCAGAGAGTGAGCTCGTCATACAGTTCATCACAAGCCAGCGAACGAAAGCCCACTGGTTCCTTTCCTGTCCAAAGTGTCACATTGTACCAGTAACGAGTAATTGTACAATAACACGTGCTGTTGATGACAGAACCTTCGAGTATTTTGAAGAAGCGCCTTCGTTCTGGCCTCCTGGCACCGTGTGTCAGCGTGACGTCTGAGCGTGGGCCCAAAGTAATGCCTCTTCGTGGCATTGTGCTTATGACACATCCAATACTCTGAACTATGTTCAGCTCTATGTTATGCATGTTTTGATTTGTTTGAATTCTGCATGTTTACCTTTTGGTTTCATTTGTATATATATATATATAGTTGTTTTTGTCTGTTTAGCCATAACCGTGACATACTGCGAGCAGTGAACTTTCTCTAGGCTTCCTTTGATGCAACACTGGCTTGTTTTTCTGCAGTGGAGTGTTTGGTTAGGTCTCCACTCTGGTGTAACACCCTTCTTTTACACTTATGTGATCTCTAATTTATGGAGGCTCGTGGATAGTGATAATGAACACAATTTTGTAACTATAGATAAAACAATGCTGTATCACTACAAATAAAAAGCATGACCATTCTGTTTCAAACTATATAGACCCTTTTTTTTCCACGAGTGTAACTGTAACTAACTGCTAACTGTAACATTTTCAACTGTATCTGTGAAAGTTGATTAAAAACGGACCTGTTGGAAAAAAAAATCCCTTTATTCATAAACGATGGACCCCTGTGATATCATGGAAGTATGTATGTATGTGAGCATGTTATTGTGTGTCACTTTATATATGTATATGTACTCTTATGTATGTATGAATGAATGTCCTTGGGTATGTTTTCCTGCTGTTGCTTCTTTTTCAAACATGTTCCAGATGAGAAACAAAGTTGTTGACATCTATGAGGCCTCACTTGGCTCAGTTAAGGTCAGTGTTCATGATTCAACAAGAGAGAGACTGGGCAAAAATGGGATCCATGGGCGAGCCTAAAGGCCAAAACTGCTGAGAACAAAATGATCACAAAGGCCTGTCTCACATCTGCCAGACTGAAGTGGAACTTTCTGGAATGTGTGCTTCCTGTTACATCTTCAGTAAACTAACACAGCGTTTGAAACAAGATCATACCCACAGTCAAACATGGTGGTGATAGTGTGACGATCCTGGACTACTTTACTGCTTCAGAACCTGGCCTACTCACTATATTTGATGGAACCATGAATTCTGCTCTCTAACAGAAAATCTTGAAGGAAGATGTCCACTCATCAGTTCAAGACCTTAAGATCAAGTGCACTCAGGTTATGCAGCAGAATATTGATCCAAAGCAAACCAGCGAGAATGAAGGTTTTGGAGTGGCCTTGTCAAAGTCCAGATGTTTGTCTGATATTTAACAAGAAAGCACAGAAGTTAGCGGCATAAACGCACTTTAACACCTTCAACTAAAATACAAAACCCAATTCCACTGAAGTTGGGAAATTTGAATGCTGTTCTTCATTCTCAGAATAAAAACGGGTCAAACACTTGCTCAAAATTTAAAACTTTTATTTGTGAACCAATGAAATGGACTCCAACCCATCTGCGCCAACTATCGTAAAGATTACTAAACCTGAACATGAAGAGAAAAAAAAAAAACAAACACCAAAATGTGACAGCTGGTGCCAGTGCAGGCGTCACCGCAGTCCCAGGCTTCAGCAGAAAGGGGCAGACAAGCCAAAAACACTCAACTGAAGCCTTACAGCTCAACTGGGGGAGGTTTGGACGTGTCACCAAGGTCTCCTCCTCCAGTGAAGATGTTTAGTTTGGTGATGCATGCAACTGGTAAAGGTTCTTTGAACAAAATACAAAAATATGGGCTGGAAGCACAGTTTGATTTCTCCACCTGCTATGGCAAACACAACACTAACAATGGACACTGAAGATAAACACAAAAGGCAGGCTTCAGTGTCCGGCTTCAAACAAGTGCTTTCACTTTAAAACTTTGTCTATTAAAAAATATCAACCCAACACCAGCTGTCACATAAAAATAATAGCATCGACATTTTTCATCATATTGTTAATAAAAAAAAAGGAAAAGTTTGCTTCAAAAAATGCACCCTTGAGCTAATTTCCACCCCACAAAAGATGGAGTTGTTCTGCTGCCAGAGCACAAACAGTATAGTTTGAAATTTTATCACTCGGGGAAGGAAATTGGCCAGCTCTCTGTTTGATACTAGAGAGATTTGCATGAGCAAGGTCCCTTCATGATAAGAACTACCAGTAACTCTATCTCAACTTTATGAGCCCATTTGAGGTCTGCAAACTAATATCTTACAAGTATTTTAGAAACCTTACTAGACCAAAATAACATGGCTCCTTTGTTAAATTCTTCACATACATCTCCACTTGGATATTTGCAGCAACATTTCTTTCAACTCCTCATTCGGGATTTTCTCTCGGAGAAAATGAGAAGTTTCTGAGCAAGGTAGGGAGCGGGAAAAACTACCGTTCTATGTTTAAATGTGAGAAACAACTTCACAACTCCAGAAACTGCTTCAGCCTGCGGCCATGGCATGGGCTGTAAAGGCGACAATGTAACATTTCAGAGTAAATAAACCCATTTGAAAACTCTAACTTAAAGTGCAGTCTGGTAGGCTTGTATTGTTAATAAAGATGACCTCTTCAGAGATAGACTCCTTATTTTGCTAAGATCTTGAGACAGCAATTTTCTCCTGTTGATGTAGGAGTTGCTGGTCTACTGCTGCCACCTTGAATCTAACGTAATATTTCGGGAAACAGCTAACAGATTCATGCTGTGGTAGACCAGCAGCTACGGATAATTTGGCAAAAAAAAAAAAAAATTAACTTAATTTTTATCCCACTTACTCTTCAAAATAAAAGGTCCATGTCTGTAGATATGCTTTTCAAAATATAATTCCTTTTTGAAGCCATTACAGCCCTTTTCAAAGCCGCCTGGTGAAGCAGTGTACACCTCAAAATACGTCTATATAGGGCCCGGGTTTACATAGCAGTATCATCTTTTAATTTTCTTTTAAAACCCTTAAGCAACATACAACCACATTTTGTAGCCAGCGAAGAAGCACCGCCCTAACATGTGACAGTAACCATGTAAAATAACCTTATTTTTTGATCTCCTGGAGGAGGTTGAGGGGAGGCACCCTGAGTGTTTGACTATCAGTCACCACTGCTAACATAACTGAGGTAGAGATTTGTCCCGAGATCGAGGACTGATGTTTTCATAAGCTCCCCAGTCAGAGAGGCACCAGGTTTTTCGCACGTGCACGCATTTATACTTCACCTTTCACACACACACTCAAAAGGTTAGACAGACAGACTAACAGCCGCTCTGTTCCTCTGTCTGTCCGGGAAACACCCTGGGATCCTTTGTGAGCTGGTAGGCAGAGAAAACCATCTGTGGTGACTGGGAATCAAACACTGAGATGCATCGTGACGGCACGCACGCAGCTACACAACTACCGTTTAGCTTATCTTTTAACACTTTCTCACTGGAGGGTAATAGCTCCCTATCACCTATCACCTCTACATGTAAAAACACTTTCCCTTTTGTTACCTCTGCTACATTCACTCATCAGAACCTGCCATGGGACAAGTTAGGTGGCTCTATTCCCTACAGTTGACCTCATTTTCATTCAAAATACTGCTATTGTGGATATTAAGCACAGCCTGACATGAAACTACTGAAATACTGCAGTCATTTTTTTTGTAATAACCTGTTATTGTAATTTTCAAGCTGCTGAAATCGATCCCAATGACTGAAATGGCCCCAGCTCGGCACTTGAGTAATTCACAGATATTGAGAGTTTAAGCAAAATTAGCTTTTGATATGTTTTGACATGGTGTAACGTAGCTTTGACGCCAAATGAAATATTGACCTACTCTTTTCCCCCCAAACTCAAACCTATATTCATAGTCTTGGAGTAGCATTTAGATGTTGGACAGACAACTAAAAAGAAGGGTGTCATCGATAAAACGAGTCAAACAAAAGCAGCGGGGAACAACTTAAAAACAAGAGAGGACAGATAACTGTTAACTGAAAACATACTAAACCTTTGCATACGAGTCATCAAGCATAACGAACACAAAAGTAGCTTTCTATGGCCATGTTAGCTCAAAATAAAAATGCTTCAATTTTGGTTTGACAGTTTCTCTTTAAGGATTATAGACGATCTTGTTCAGAGTGGTGTTATAGTCAGCTCCGTACGAAGGAGATATCCGAAAACTTTCAGAGCGGAAATGTTGGACTTTGGCAGTTTTTATACAAGATCATTTCTCAAGATTGCCTTGGGCGAGCATCCGCTGAGGGAACAGTTCTGAGCAGATACCCCCACCGAGGACAAAGGTGCTGCTCTCACATGGACTCAAACTCGTCGATGCGTTGCTTCGTGTTGCCCTGTCGGATCTGCCGCAGGGTTTTGTATTTGTCTCGTCCCGCTTTGACGTTCTCGGCGTGGAGCACGTCGTTCTGTGTCTTCTTGGTTTCGTCTCTGGCCTGGGCCAACTCTGAACTTAATGTCTGAGAGAGCAAAGAGAAGGGAAGGTAAGATGAGGATGAGTTGGAGTAGGATTTTTTTAAAAAAGAGGGAGAAAGAATAGACAAAGGAAACAACAGTGGGGTGACGAGATGTACGTTGGAAGCTGCGGAGGAGAGGAAACAGGACTCAAGGGCAGAGGAGGGACGCGGGGGAAAAAACTCAAGTCGTGATCAAGTGAACTTCTGATTGACGAGAAGTTTGTACAACCTCTGATGCTGTCTGTCAAAAATTCTTCCTTCCAAAGAGGTGAAAAAATTTAACTTATTAACCTGCTCATGTATCGTCACAGGCCTGTGTTTGGAGCATAGATGCATGACACAGCTGACCACGTTTTAACAAGCTGGTTAACAGCAAAGAGAAAGAGCAGAACCTTTATACTCCATCCGACCTGTGGCACTATCAGACGTGCCTTCCCATTTGAGGATAGAGGCCTGGTGGGTTAAAATGACATAAACCGTAGCCTTGCAGTTTTGTTGCAGATGAATCTGATTACGTACTTTCCATTTGCGTGTTAAGAAGTGGCGAATGAGTCAGCAGAGAGTGTCTAGAGATGCTTGAGTTCAAGTACAGCGGTTTCACAAAAGGAGGTTTGTCACTGCACAAAGTGAATGAAGCTCTGTTTCTAGTGGGGGAACAAGCAGCTGCAAGCCGGGCTGAAGCAAGCTAGAGATACCAGGTCTCCAAACTACAGTTTGGGGAACCAAGACAGTGGTAAGAAAATGTTAACATTGTGGTTCAGCTCTTGATTATATGTGCTTGTAAATGTTATATTATGAGGGCTAATTCTTAAAGTTTCGTATTCACTTAGTATGCTTGCATGCAGAGTTAAGCCAAGCTATGGTAAGCTTGATTAAGCAATTTCAACGGATTATGTCTTAGTCCCAATACTATTGTGTTAATTTCACCAAAACAATCTATAACAGTATAGCAAGAAGCTAACTGGCAGTAAACACAGACAACTTTATAGCTTTGATCCTTTGTACTTCAAGGCCGGGTTTGTTTACTACCCGACTTCCTTCTAAGGATCTTGGGTCGAAGCCCGGCATGCAAATCGTGGTGCAAGTGCAGAAAACCTTGACTTAGGCGGGTACATGCTAAACACAATCAGATCTTGGCCACGCTATCCAGCCCAACTTTCAGAAACTTGACTTGACTGAAATGTTTGCATGCCTTTCTTTACACTGCAATCATACTGGATGTAATGTGAAAAGATGAGAGGGTCAGCTTTGAAAATATAGAAGCCCTAATTTCGATCTTTGTTTAGTTTTTGTTCGTAAATTTAAAAAAATAATTCAGGAAATAATTGTGGAAATGATTTTTAGTGTTTACTGCAGCAGTGCAAGATTGTTTTTGTGTGTCATCTGGACTCTGAACACACTTTAAATCCAGGAGAGATGTTGCCTGCAGGTGGATGAGTATGAGAGCAGCACTGAAACACAATGCAATGGAGAGCAATGCGATGAGAGCAGAGGGAGCAAACTAGGAGGACGTGTGAAGACAGCGCAGCTCCAGTTGCCTGCCTGAACCAGATTACATCTGTTTTTTTCTGTGTGTACTTCGATCAAGAGCTCCCGTACTTTTATGAAACAGAGGTTACAAGGAGATTTGATATTTAGTTTGCTCCAATAGGTCTGCTTCAAAGCCACGCTACAGTCTAAGCCAGCATGTCTACTCCTGTTAAAGGCAGGAGATCAGAGAAGGATGGAGAGTTAAGCCTCATCTTACCCTGGTGTGCCATTTCCTGGCTGGTTTTTCTTCTTCACAACAAAACTGCTGTTAGAAAATGATATTATCTTGTTGGTATTTGCATTTGTTGGATGCGAATTTCTTCAGGGTGAATAAATTTGATGGTTTTTTTTCTATTAAGAGCGTGGAGCTTTGACATTTTCAATCAAATGAGACTGGTTTTGTTTAATCGTTCAATCTCATTCTGATTGCTTTGTAATCAGAAGTAAATGTCTTTGGCATATAAACTTTTTTTTTTATATGCTGGGTGTTTAGGGTTTCTATGTTTCAGGAAACATTTCAGGGTAAATATGACCCACTCTACCATCTCCTAACTCCACCCTAAAAGTTAGCTCTCTCGTTCGTACCTGCAGCTGCTTCTTGACCCTCTCGTTCTTCTGGGCCTCTGTGACGCGCGCCTCCTCGCTGCGCAGGTCCAACTGGCTGACTCCCTCGTTGGAGAGCTCGGCGCTGGCTTCCGCGTGGTTCTCGTCTCCCTCGTCGTGCTCATTCTCAGCGTTGCCGCCTGGAGGAGCCGGCATCACCGTTATGGCGGACTTCAGCTCCTCTTTGGTCTTTTCCAGGTCCTCCTGGGCTGACAGGGCCTGCAGGGGGAGGTCATGGAGAGGGGAGGGATTAGATGGAGACATAGAGAAGAGGGGCTGGAAAGAGTAGGTGGATCATGAGGTTAAAGAGTTTAATATCTTTTTCAGTTTCTGTCACAGTTTCGGTTCACTTTCAAGTTTAGTAGTAGTAGTAGTTGGTTTTAGACAAATGACTCTCCTGGCTGGGGCGCCCTCATAATACAATCCAAAATACCAACATTTAGTTGGACATGTATAGGGATGGGAATCGATAAGATTTTATCGATATCGATGCCATTATCGATTCTGCTTATTGATTCAATTCTTTAACAATTCCCTTATCAATGTCTTTCTTCGGTTAAAAATAAAAAGTAGACTATAGGTTTTCACTGTTAACTCAAAATTTTATTGAGTCTCTGATGACAAAAAAAGATATACGCCACCTTCAGTGAGAGTCTAAAAATAATCAAACAAACATGTTATTTGTACAGCATTTCTGGGATGCATTGTGCTTATGTTAACACAGGACATATGTTAAGGTGACCATATTCTGAATCCTGAGAGCACTGATGCTCTGCACTGTTTTATTATGAATGAATACATGTTCAGGACATGTGTAGGATTTTATCAACCCCCCCCCCCCCCAACATCCCCCCAAACCCTAACATACGTACCTTCCACGCCGTGCTGATATGGAGCAGCATGCGTATGTCACGTCAGTGGCTTTGCTTAGAAGTGAGCGGAGCTGCAGAGAGCACTGATGCTCTGCACTGTTTTATTATGAATGAGTACATGTTCAGGACATTTGTAGGATTTTATAAACTCCCCCCAACATCCCCCCAAAAAGAGGACATGTCCGGGTAAAAGAGGACGTATGGTCACCCTAATGTGAGACGGAGCAGCAGCGGCTGACGACCGGTGGAGAACATTGAATACATGTGACTCCTTAGATTTGATGCCGTGCCCCGTTGACAAATATTTAAGCATAATGCTGATGTTTCCACCTTTGCATGTTGCACTGTTGTCATCTTTCTGTGTAAAATTAAGCCACGCTTAAGATCATTTCTGCCTACTTTGTCTCCTCAAAGTCTATGTTCTTGTTCGCGTCGACTGGCTCTCACGAGACCGTTTTTCAAGGCAACCAGAAGAAAGGAATCGCTAAGATAAAATGTAAATGATGTCGATGGATTGAACCATTTGGAACCAGTTCTCAACAAGAACCGGTTTTTGATTCCCATCCCTATACCTGTAATCTTGACACAGTTTATAATGTTCCAATTAAGAGTCAGAGGCTCATTTTTTTTTTTAAATGTGACAAAAATATCTTGAATTTGAAGCTAGCTGCATGTGGTGATTAGAAGATACTCGAGGCGGATGTACCTTGTGCTGCCATTCTGTGGCTTCTTCGTCTTTCTTCTTTTTGGCGTCTTCCAGCAGAGCGATCTTGGCGGTGAATTCTGCCAGTTCTGCAGCCTGGGAGGAAGTAAACACACAAGAATGTTCCAGTGGAGCATTTCAACACTCATTCTGAGTAACTGAAAACCTGTCCCTTCTCCATGGTTTCTTATTAAAATAAAAATCTGCACAAGTGCTGCTCATGGTATCAGTCATAGTAAACACATACCAGTTGCTCCTGGTTCTTCTGCTGGTCTGCAGCCTGTTTGGCCAGCTCTGCCTTTGCCTCCTCTGCCGCCCGCCTGTCTTTCTCCAGCCTCTCGGCCTCCTCTCTCGCCCGCTGTCTCTCCTGCTCCAGCTCCAAGGCCTTGCGGGTCTGTTCCTCAAGCTCTGCGGAAATGTTAAACATCATTTTGCACTTCAGTTGTGCACGTTTCAAAAATATCTGAACTTAGGGTGCATTGACAAAAATAACTGTGGTTTATTTCTGGTTGCACAAGCATGATGAATAGACATGATAGGGCTTGGCTCAGAGCGATTTCCTGATTTGTCGGACATAAGGAGAGAAGGGTGAGCAAAGATGAGAGAACAGATGGATGAATGAAAAGAGAAATGTGTACCTTTCTGAGCTCTCATCGTCTGCTCTTCAATCTGTTTCAGCCTCTCCATGAGCTCCTCTTTCTCACGCTCTATCCTCTCCTTCTCTTTCTCTGCATACTCCCTCTTCTTCTTCTCATTCTCCAGCTGAGCCCTGAGAAGTTTTGCAGATACACACTTTAGATTTTCTGAGTGCATTTCAGTGACAAACATTCATTTTTAATGTAATACAGGGCTCCAAACTAAGTGTGGTCCATGAATCCAGAAGGAAAAAGGAATTTTTATTTAATGCATTAAAGCAGTGGTTCTCAAGTCCAGTCCTCGAGGCCCACTGTCCTGCATGTTTTGGATGTTTCCCTGCTCCAACACACCTGATTCAAATGATCAGCTCGTTATCAAGCTCTGTAATGGCTCAATGACGAGCTGATCATTTGAATCAGGTGTGTTGGAGCAGGGAAACATCCAAAACGTGCAGGACAGTGGGCCTCGAGGACTGGACTTGAGAACCACTGCATTAAAGTAAAGTGCATGAATAATTTTATTGTCAATAACTGAATATGGCAAGAAAACTTTGGGTATATAACAAGTAAAAATATGCACAAAGAAAACACCAAAGACAGTGCGGGGAACTCAAAACTAAATTTTCAGTTTGTGGATAGCAGAATCCGTCTTTGTTTAATGTGCTCTTTGGATACTAATGGTTTGTCATGTTGTATTAATTTTGTAAAGGGATAACTGCACAGGGAAAAGTGAAGCCAATAAAAAATGCAAATAGAAACTGTCCTTCAAAACAGTCTGAGGCGCATTAAAGGGATTTAAGAAGAATTGACATTAACATAATTATACATGGCAAAACATACAACAAACAAGTCTCAGGGAACCATTTCTGGAAACTTTTCTGTTTTGGTCAAAAATGTTCTTAAATGCAGAGGTAGATATTTAACATATTAAGGATGTATTTATTATGCTGCTGATAGCAACAGATGCTGAGAAAGAGCAGATACAGCAGTTTGATTTGTGTTAAATTATGTGCAGTTCGAAGTTTTTGTTGGATAGTAAGGAAAAAAGTGAATGTACAGTCCTGATGACTGAAATTAATAAAAAGAAAAAGTTGATCAAGCAATCTGATCAGGAAAGGCCATCCTCAGCCACTCCCTTTAATCCAGACTGTGCTAAAAGGAGCAAGACTGCCCTCCAGTGGGGCAAATGCTCTTTATCTTTAAGTTATCTTTTAATGATTTAAGGTTTTAAAAGTGAAAGTTGGATTTAATACAAACAATTCTGTGTAATACATCTGATCTGCAAAATAAATTTCAAACAAAAAACAGAAAAATAAAACCCTGACTGTGAGAACCCACAGCCGTACCTTTCCATCTGTTTGTGGTGTTTCTCTTCCCGGGCCTGAGCCTTCATCTGCTGCACCTCGATGGTGTCGGGTTTTCTCCTCCTCATGTACAACTCGTGGTTCCCCATACACAAGGCCAAGATCCGCTTGTTGATGCGCAGCCGTGGTGCATAAAACACAAAGTCCTGCAAAAAGAACAGGGTGAAAACATATCCTTTAATGTGAGGAAAAACATTCTCTTATATCTACATTGAGCAGGAACAAAAACACATTTTATTCCTCTACATCGATTTGGTGAATGTTACACTCACCGGTGCTTTCTTGTCAATCGGTTTGATGACAAACTTCTTGTCGTTGAAAGAGATGTTTCGAATTTCACTCCAGGGGAAGCCGATCTTTGGTGTTAACCTGAAACAAGAATGTAAAAACGTGGTCAATAACTAAAACTTCATTTTTTGAAAGTCTTACTAAAGGAAAAAAACAACACAGGACAATTCACTGTGCTCTGCAATTGGCAGTTAATTGGCAGTGTTGTATAAAATTCAGCCAGCAGGTGGGGCTCTAACAGAAAGAAAAAATATTTGGCAAGGAATCAGGAGGTTGAATACTCCTCTATTTTTTCCATCTTCAAGTTTTCTGGGGTTCAGGGGGAAAGACAAGCAGCACAAAACCAAAATGGGTTAATGTTGCTCAAAATATCTCACTCGCTGTTAAAAAAATACAGAGTGGATTGTTTGCTCAACTCAAAAAAAAAAAAAGAAAAGAAAGAAAAGAGAAGATAAAAGTGAAAACACAGGAATAGATTGATTATGGGGAGTTCCCTTTGTTCAAGACGGAGAGAAACCATCCCTGTCTTCCTTCCTATTTTACCTGGAAAAGAAAAGAGGAACAGCACTCGTGATGACCTCGGATGACAGGCAGGAAGGGAACAGCAGTGAGAGGAAATGCTGCAGGAGATGTGATTAAATCAATCCCTTTTTTCCACAAAGGGTAAAAAATATCTCCGAGCGGACCACAGGAAAGACTCTCCTACAGCGTACAGACACGGCCTTCCTTTCTAAACCCATCTCTCAGTTTGGACTTTAAAAATATCTCTGCTTTGAAACCTAGAGCAAACAGAGCACCTGATTTCACAGATAAACCTCTGAACAAGAGAGAAACACCAGAGCAAGCCTGACCTCTTTATTTTCTTATTTCACTTATTTCTGTAAAACTTATCAATGAATTCAAAGATTGGTGGTAGTTCTTTCTTAGTGTTAATCAATGTTTACTAGTTTCAAACTTAGGGCCACTAAATACCCTAATTAACTTCTAAGGAAGGTCAGGCCAAGTCATCCCACTACTGTGGCAGTATCAGAGATAGTAACAGAGGCAAAAAGGAATCAATGGCCCTCATTTATCAATACAAAAGGGGCTTGACAGTCTTGGATGTAAAATACCTCATTACCCTTGCTCTTCATAGAAGGAACAGTGATACAAAGTATGACGGTTACTCAGGATAGCGTTAGTTTGAAGGAAGTCTGACTGATGTGCAGCTTTCTACCAGTACTGAACTATTTTTAGACTCTGCAGCCAGACAAAAAAAAAAAAAGTAAACCAACTGCAGGTGATCATGAAGCTAGCATTTGTAGCATAGTAACTATACTAGGCACTCTTTTTGCATGCATTTAAAAAACACGCCGTCCTCGGGAAAAATAAGTCCTTAAACATGGACACAAGTTTAAAAAAAAAAAAAAAACATCCAAAAAGATCAGGCGGTGTTTTGCTCATTATTGTCTGAAAACTAAATCTTGAGTTTGAGTTCATGTAGAGAGAAGCGCTCAGGTCTTGTGGTGAGGTTGTGTTACACAGGTGGTGTTTTACCGTTGTGATGACATGCTTTGGCACATACTTGGTTGTGACACTGTGTCAAAAGCTTTCATCTCCTCACAAGTGTCTACAACGGTTGTGTAATTGACACAAACCACAGCTTTTAGCGCCCTTGAAGCATGACACCCATGAAAAAGTGGCAAGTAGGCTGGTGTTTGATGTCTGAGTCTTGTTGGTGACTAGTCTGAACTGCATTACAGTTGTAAAGCCACGAATAATTTTGTGTTCAAAAACAAAGAATCTCTGTGTCCGTCCGAGTTTGTGTGCTTCTTACTTGTCTTCATGTTCGTAAATATTGAGGCCGAGTGCGTCCACGCCCAGCCACAGCTGTGTGCCCTTCTTGTTTTTAATCTCAAAGTAGTTGACTCCGTACATCTCCAAGTCCTGAGCGATTTTAAGGTATTCCATCATGGAGTCTTCTCTGGAAAAGGAGTAAAAACAGAGGGAGTCAGAGCTGTTTTATCAGGAAATGTCCCCATAACATCAGTTAAATAAGACCATGTTCAGTCCTCTAACATAAGCAATCGCACAGATAATGGCATATTGTGTAATTCAGTGTCCCAACAAGGCCAAACATGTTCACCCACAGACCTATTTTCTTCTTCTGAGGGGATTTCCAGTGGAAAAAAAAAGTGACACATACCTGAGCATTCCTCTGTGTTCTTCGTGCCAGGTCTGTATCCTGTCCTCCCATTGCTCCTTGGTCAGTTTGTGCTGCTCCAGGACTCTGCGCACACAAACACAACATAACCACAGTGACATCACCTGAATGGATTGTTGAACGGTACAGATTACTTCCGCAGGAGGAAATCATTAAAAAAATCCAACAGGAACGCGACGCATTCCAGGTTTGAATGGATCTGTGTGTGAAAACAAAACGGAAACTTCCCACACATCCCTCCGTTTTCACTCACGTAGGGAAATATTTTTACCTCTGAGGCAGCAGTCTGTCATGGGTAAGGTAGCCGAGCTTGTGGACATCTTTGTTGTAGTCCCCGTACTTGGCCTGGACTGCGTATGATGCTAGTAGCACAGCTGTCTCTGGGGGACAGTAGTTCTCATCGTTGAGAATGGCCTCCTTAACCTGGGGAATAAATTCAGTCATTAAACTCTCATTTAGGGTCAAAATAGGGCTGGGCGAGATGAAGATAACGACCTAAAGGACAACTTGTGGAGAGTCATAGTGTCGGATTTCTCATATGATGATGGTTTGTGTGCTTTAACAGTTTGCTAAACGTCTTTGTTTTTACTTTCATCTGTGCTATGTAACTTTAGCTCGTAAGCTAACCTGTTCAGATACAAAATACCTTATGTATTTTTTCACTGTCTCAAACTCAATCGCGTTGCTGTCACAGCACCATTAGGTCTCAGTTGTTACCTTACATTTATGGATTAGGCTTTCCATAGTTGAAGGTTGAACAGTAACTCACTTTAGTATGAACATCCCAAACTGTGCAATCCACTCTCTGAGTGAATACTCATTCAACTTCTTTTCCTGCATGAGTTAAAAAATGGAGGGTAACTTGACTGGGTGTCTTGTTACCTGCAGGAAGAAGAGTCTCTGTGTGATCTCTTGGATTAGTTCCTCTGAGACGTCCTCCGGGAAGAACTTGGCTCTGAACTTGAATTGCAGAGGGTTCTCTTTCTTTACATCCTGCTGAGTCACCTGAAACAGAGACACAACATCCCAAACCTTCAGTATACAGACGACACAGTTCAGTGTTCAATTTCTGTGGCCCTTGAATAATCCTCTCTTTTTCTCTTGTATATGAATTCAATGGTTCATACAAACAACTGGCAAAGTGTTGGAAAATGTATTAGTGTGGATCAGGAGAGATCTTGTTGATATCTAAGGGCAGCTGCACAGTTGTTTCTCACACTCCAACAACATAGTTTCCATTTCAAGCTCCTGGAAATCCTTTTCTTCATCACGCTGACAGATCTGCATTGGTCTATAATGGCTGGAGGGTTTGAAATCATAAAACACACGGCACAGCGCTTTCACAACACTTAAACATATCCAGAACATTGCACCAGATATCTCTGAAACCCCTGACTCTCTCCATCTCTGTCTCCCACACACATGTAAAGTGTGAGGGAAATCTTCTGTCATACACCGTCAGAAACACACACAGTCAAACTGTGAGGCCGGTGTGTGTGCGTGGGCGTGTTAGCTTGAGAGACAGAGGGAGAGGAAGCCTTTTAAATAGAGCTCATCTGACGCTCCAGATGCAGCAGAGCTTCTGGGCAAACCCCAAACAAACTTCCGACACTGACTGGATCAAAGACAAACAGATAGGAAGAGAGAAGGAACAGAGAGACCCTCGTACAACTGATTACTTGAATACTTTATTTTTACATATTGTTTTGGTTGGATATAAGATATAAAATCAGTTGTCAACGTGTATGAGTGTGTGACAAATCTTTGGACAGAAGCAGATGAAAACTTGTGCCTTTACTTTGACACAACCGTTGGATTGTGAAATCCACTTTGTGCAACAACCAGCAGGTTAATAAGAGCAGAAAGACGACAAAGACTGACCTTCTTGTTGAGCTTGAGCCAGGTGATGTAGCCTTTACTGTCTATATACTGGAGACCAAAGAACCAGACCTCCCGCAGTCCCACTGTCTTCACCACCTGAGATTTAAGAAAAAGAAATAGGATTTCCCACAGGTGTTAAATGCAAACTTTCAGAGCAATGGCACACTCTGTCCCAAACATGCACCAACTTTCACAAAAGACTACCTGAGTCGACAGATTCAAGTGTTTTGCTGCAGATGCTCTACAAGGACCCTGCTCGTTAAATGTTTTTTGAGTCTGAGTGGGAGGAATTAACAAGTGCATAACTTGTTCGCGCATATCTTTTGATTTATCTCGGCTGAAATAACTCAGAGAAGGACGTCTATTTTCCTCGTTGTTTTAATTTTTTCAGTCCCTCGAGTTGCAACAAAAGACAAGGACAAGACAAGGACACTTAACAACCTTGAATCTGCTCAAAAGTGACGTCCTCCAACACAAGTGTTTACAGGTTTTTCGAAAAAGTTTCTACCCATAATACAAAAACAAAACAAATCGAAAAGAAAGCAGCTTAATGCACATGTTCTACTTTTGGACTACAGCTGGCGACTGAGTCTGCTCCATGCCTCGTTGTCCATAGTATATACAGTCTATGGCAAAAGTAAACCGAACAAAAAGGTGTCGGTTATGCTCACCTGGTCAAAGAGTTGTTTCCCTGTGGTATTTGGCTGGATGGCAAACTCCAGCTCGGCATCCATAGTGGTCACACGGACGTTGATCTGGAAAACAGACAACAGAATGACTTTGGTTGCTAGCTACATCATTTGCTTTGAACCTAAACTTCTGCTGGAGCTTTTCTAAGAATATGTTGTCATCTTTGGAGAAAATTTAAGACTGGTAAGCAAAAGTTTTTTTCATAACTTGAACATAAACTGTGTCATGTACAGACTGAAGAATATTGTGGAAAATCTGTATCACAAACCCAGTACGCCGAGTCATTTTGGAAGTTCCCTTTTATTGAAACTACCAAATATACAATCCAACTTAAACTTAAACACACAACTCAGCATGTGTGTAGAGTGAGTCTCAATTTTCCCCAAACCAAGGAGGCCAAAAGTGTAAACTTAAATCTCTCTTCATGTTTCCATCCTTCACTGCCAGGGCCCCTCTTTTTCTTTCCGAGGGCAGCCTACAACTTCTCAGCTACATGGGGTGGAGCAGGGAATAAAACCCAGTCATTGGCCGTGCCCGCTTACTGTGCTGGCGGCAAGCCTAGCAGCAGCCGATGGTAGAGAGCGAAAATGGGCAGGGGGCTGACCTTCCGAGATATCTGACATCCTTCCTCTTACACCTCCGAGCGCACAGAGATGTGTGTCGCTTCAGCTGTGGTTGGTAGAGATACGCAGGGAAGCACAAGAGGCAAAGTGCAGAAGTGAGAGCTTGCAAGTTTAAAAAAAAAAAGCGGGGGAAGATAAATGCAACAGGAAGTAAGCAACTGATCTGGGGTGGACTCCCTTTCAGATGAAGTTACAGGGATGTGACTGAAGATGAGTGAAGCTTTCATAAAAAGGAAGGGAAAGGAGGAGAAGAGATGCAGAAAAAGAACCAGAGGACCTCCCTTTTTCCTCTGAGCGATTTCACCCAAACCTCAGGAAGGCTTACTTTGCATTCCTCCCGCACTGTCCCTCAACCCTCTGTTTCTGACAACATCCCTGCGATTAATAATCCATGAAACTTGTGCTATACCGCTCATAGCTGGACTCCCCATGCACCGCATGGAGCTTAGACCACAATGTATCTGCCTCTCATTAATTACCCATGAAAAGTTGGAGCACTTTCGCCGCACCGTACACATCCAGCCTGAACTCTCCTACTTAACCTACATTATAACTCTACCTTGCACAGATCTATTTATGTAACATATGATACAAAAAGACTTATTTGTAAGCTACATGTTTGTAATATAACCCGCTTTAGGCGAGGTTTATTTTTGAAGATAACTTCTGCAGTATCCTGGAATAAGATTAAAAAGATCTCTTAGCCTTCAGTGATGATGGATTTCCTTTTGATGTAGTTTCTGCATTACAGCGGTGCTTCCTAAACTCAAACTGAATAATCCTCAAAGATTCAAGTGGTTGTAATCAAACATGTTTGACTTTAACATCAAACAT
This sequence comes from Xyrichtys novacula, assembly GCA_962446985.1. Taxonomy (NCBI): domain Eukaryota; kingdom Metazoa; phylum Chordata; class Actinopteri; order Labriformes; family Labridae; genus Xyrichtys; species Xyrichtys novacula. Next base: position 3,458,198 of record OY660887.1, read on the forward strand.
GACTTTGTTGTGATGGTATAGACATTTGAGGTATTTTTTGTTGGTATCCTAGGGCATTAAGTATTTTTTAAAACTGCTTAACAAAACTTCCAGCGTCTCTGGCGTTCTTCTTTGCACCACTTAATGCAGTGGTTCCCAAGTCCAGTCATGTTTTGGGTGTTTCCCTGCTCCAACACACCTGATTCAAATGATCAGCTCGTTATCAAGCTCTGTAATGGCTTACTAACGAGCTGATCATTTGAATCAGGTGTGTTGGAGCAGGGAAACATCAATGTCACATTAATGTTAGATCTGTACGAAGGTCAAGGCTTAATCTTGTCATGAGAATTTGTCTACATAACAAAATACGCTCATAAAAGGCAGAGAAAATGTAAAACAAAGCCAATAAAGGTGGAGAAACTGTGTTGCAAAGATTTTGTGTGACCTGTGGTAAGATACAACTTTATAAAAACTGTGCAGCAACAAAAACAACAGTTTCAACACTTTCTTAGTGTTTCTAATGAAAGGATGAAGCAGAATCTAACCAAAAAACACATAGTTGTCAAAGCCTTTCTCACTGGGTGTGAAACTACCTCTTTTTTTGAGAAGTGATAAGACCAATTGGAGAAGTTGAAATTTTTTTTTAATGCTCAGACATAAGCGCTATTGGAGACAGCTCACAGTACAGTAGGTATGATACGTTTATGGATTGAATTTCTCGAGCATATCCTACATCTAGTTCTACAATGCTCTGTGAACGTGAGTCTAGATAGCACTTTCCACCACTGACACTGACATCCAATAACATAAGTAGCTTATACCAACACGGCTCCGTTAACATCATGTCCGAGAGAATGCTGAGGATGGGGTTACATGATACAACATGAGCTATAACAAACAGTCATCTGTTGACTTTGGCTACTATAGTTAAGTGAAAGTATTTTCGTGCACAAGACAGAAACTTATTCTGTTTAACCCAAAAAAAAAAAAATTGGGAGCATTTATGCTACTGAAATTAACTTTTTTTCCCCCCCATTCATCATTGAATGTTGGCCTGTATAGTGATCAGTGGTTGATTAGTAAAGCCTGCTAAAGGGCGCAGTGTTGTGACTAGGGCCCGACCAATTGAATCAGCCAATTTTAGCCCGTTTTAGACTAATCGGTAATCAGCCAAAACTTGCAGATTTTCACTGATATTTTTAGATTTAAAATGCGGAGAATAAGATTCAGTTTCACTTCAAAAATGTTCCACCATTTGAAAAGTTCCCTGACTTATCCTGTAGATGGCGCAGCGACCCCCCCCCCCCTAACAATCGGCATCGGCCCCAAGAAATCCATATCGGTCGGGCCCTAGTTGTGATGTCAGTCTGCAGTTATAGGGGGCCTCTTAAGTTGGCTGGCAGCTCTAATCAGCTACTGTTTGGGTCAAACCAATGCTCATGCAGCAATATAAACACCATCTTGATGTTGTTAACTTTTAATGCTTACTAACTATGGAAAATTTAACTCCTTGGTAATGTTGATGACATAACTGATGGGGTGCACATGTGGCAAAATAAACTCGCAGTTTTTGGACAGTGTCGCTAAAATGCACCAAGTTCAGAGACTTTATGTAACACTGTGTTTGCAGTTCACTGTAGTTCAATTCTGAAGCTGGGATTACCTACAAAAATTAAGGTTAGGATTAAGAGGAACTGGAGGGTGCTATCACAACAAATCTGTAGCATTTTATAGCTTGTACTTAATTGAGGGGGCTGAGATTTTGTGAATAAGAGTCCAACAACTATTTATTCATTGCACACATACTGGCAATTAGAGTCAAACTTTTTGCAACTTCTTCATCAAGTCTTTTCAGTGTACCAAACACACCCCTGGATACATTCATCCATGGTTCACTGGCGATTGAATTGAGTCTGTTTTGGTTTCAGTAGATGCCTCATTGACTCTGTGAGACTGGAGTAGTTATGGAGAACATAGCGCTGCTGCACCAGTTTCCAAGTGACCGGACATGAATGTTCCTTCTCCTGCATTTGTGAGGAGCCAGCCTTTGTGTATGTGTATGTGTGTGTGTGTGTGTGTGTGTGTGTGTGTGTTCCAAAACATAGCCAACCCACAGGGCGCAGAGAGGTGGAATCCTGCACGGACCAGACGGTCAGTTAATCCTCTCTCTCCTGCAGAGAGAGAGGGGGAGGTGGACAGAGACGACAACATGCCGACGCTCTGACACAGCTAATCACACACGCTGACAACTAAGCAGTCTCAAAGGAGCAACTTTTGCGAGTCTGTCCTTGTGTGACACAATCTGGCAACACAAAACATTCTAACCAGGCGAAACAACAGTTCCTAAAAGGACCGAATTAATCTCCCTGCAAAGAGAGTAAGACTATTTCAAGTTAGAGGTTAAAGCTAAGACTCTGGCCTGCGGTAAACTCCAAACAACAATAGTTCTAGGAAGCTGTTAGATTTGTCCTACAACTAATATAGAAAGAATGTATACTACCTGTAAAACCAAGTGTGTTTGTTTAATAAAGTGTATAATTTGCTGCCTCAAACTTCCAAGAAATGTAACAGCACAACAACTGCAACTGGCTTCCTTGTTAGCATAACACCAAAACATCATCTGAGGACATTTGATGCTGGTTTGTGGCTCCTACAGCTGGAACTCGGCTCCACATGAAGTTAAACTCGGTGCATATTTCCTGTTTTACGGAAATTGTTGTTATAGTAACTTTAACTAGCTTCCCTTATAACACCACCTGCTCAATTTGAGATGTATACAGTGTTTGCTTGGAGCAGTGGTTCTCTAATCCAGTCCTCGAGGCCCACTGTCCTGCATGTTATGGATGTTTCCCTGCTCCGACACACCTGATTCAAATGATCAGCTCGTTATTAAGCCATTCCAGAGCTTGATAACGAGCTGATCATTTGAATCAGGTGTGATGGAGGCCTCGAGGACTGGACTTGAGAACCACTGGCTTAGAGGATAGATAAAAGCAAAATGAATGAGAATCAATGGTCAAATTACAGTGTGCTACCCCTAAAAATTGTGCCCTAGTGTTTTTAGAAATAATAGGCAAACATCTGCCCTGCCAAAAAAAAAAAAAAAAAGGTTTTTAGGTTTTCTTGTTAACAAGGTCTTTGTCAGTGTAGTCAGGACAAATGCAGATGAATAAACTCTTTAAACTGTTAAAACATTTGTAGAGGATGACAGGCTTCAGGGACACAGGCTCCTCTGGCAAAGACAGACCCAATGAGTAAGAGACACTGGAGCAGAAAGAGGAGCTTTGCATGAGCCAAAAGCTAGACTCAGCTCATAGGCCAACTAATACTACAATACTGGTTAGAAAGGCAGAGCTGCAGTGTATTTGAGATGGACATGGTCTTATCATGCAAGAACCTTGGCTTGTGCAACATCACTTTATGAACCTCAAGTCGCAGCTTTAACCTCAAGTGAACAAAAACAGACCAAGTGCAAAAGACCAAAGAAGTCCTGATCATTGTATCAGGCTGCGACATTCAAATGTTTGTTTCCTTCATGTGTGCTGTTAAATCCTCCTCTCCATTACAACTGTGAAGACGAGTTCTCTCTCAGACAGGCTTCTTGTTAAATGTGCAGCTGTTTAGTAACTGTAAGCTGTTAAGAGGAGCTTTGCTGAGAGAGGCCTTAAAGACAGACGCGCGCGCTCACACACACACATATACTTCAATCAGTGGAGCTACTAATCTGTCCTGCTGGGCTCCGAGCAGCTGTCTGTCCCTCTGATTAACCCCCCTGCAGGGTGAGGCAGGCTTCAGAGGGAGAGAGAGAGAAGGAGGGGGGGGAAAGGAAGGAGGAGTGAGAAGAGGAGAGGAAGAATTACTGCTACTTCCAAACACAAACATTCATACTTTGGGGGGAAGGGAAGGTGGACAAAGATGTGAAAAGCTTCAAGTGACTTTACAAGATGCAACAGACACATAATAAAGAGGAGACAGGAGGAGCGTATTGACCTTGTATTATGATGATAAATTCACCTTTTGTTTTGTAAATGAGGTTAAAGGTCAAACACAGCTATTAAACTCGCTTTTGAGTCTCCAATCTTCCTACAAGCCTGACTGTTTTCTTAACACTGAAGAGTTCAGATGTTGCATGACTCCTGCCCTCTTTGTAAGTGATACTCCTCTTTCTCTTTTAACATTACTTCAGAACTTCCACAGAGTCAGGATGTTGACCCAACCTGGACCCGGGATTTATACAGCAGGCTCCCTGTACAGCAAACAGGAAAACAGCCACAAGCGAGGAAACCAATGAGGGCCCTCTTCCTGTGGGGTGCTGCTGCCTCGTAACTCTCCAGCTGGCCTCCAGCCCGGAGAGAGCACCGAACAGGAAAGGTCAGGGTGTACAAAGAACAAAAAAATTAACCAAACCACCAGATAAATTTGACTTGATTTTGAGTTATCACACTCACTGACAGCTATTCTTTTATGCTTTTAGACACTCATGCTGATGCCATCATAAAAATGTGCAAATACCCGTATGTAAACAAGCACAGACGACAGAGTGGTTTGTCAGTAAACTGATCAAAAATTGAAAAAAGTTGTTTGTAGGTCGTGTCCGCTTTATATGGTGTATAACAAACAACGCCTTTAGAGATGCACAGATCCATTTTTCTCCGATACCGATACCGGCTGAGCGTATCGGCCGATATCCAATATACAGATCCAATACTACTGTTGAATGAATGAACTGTATACCTTGCCCTGTGAGTGAAGGCATCAGCCTTTGACATTAGCCCCGTTAAAAAAAAGGTAACAAAGTAAAGATCATTTCACACCGGGAGCATTTTATCGTGCGATTATTTCGGACGTCAGTACAAACATTACAAAGATAACGACCAACCAAAGTCTGGTGGTACTAGCTCTGCTAATGTTTGCCACATTCAAGTCAACAAACTTGGCGTTGTTTCTGCCTGCGAGTCTTTGAAAACAACCGATCCACACAAATATTTTCTACCAGGAGCTGCTGAAAACTTTTACATCTACAGATGATACACCGTTTCTCGACTGAGCTTTGAGAAACTTAGGAAACTAGTTCACAGAGTTCTATATTATTATTCTGCACTTCAAAATACAAATGTGAAATAAAACACGGAATATAAATTTTATCGCCAAGCCCTAATTTAAAAAATACGCAGGCCGTACACTCTATTTTGTGTCAACCATGTGTTTGTATAAAATTCAATAAAAGTATCACAACATCAGTGCCCTTCCTCCTGGCAGCACAAACTGCTCTTTTACTCAACCTTGTAACTGTTTATATGCCTTTGTTACAGATGAGTGCTGACAGTGAGACAAAAAAGGCCCATTTCAAAAGTTATGATGTCTGGCACAGAGCCTGGGGGGAGTCATGTCCGATGGGTCTTGCTTCCTCTGTTTATTATGTCAGTGCCTCCCTGCTGTACTTTCTCTGTCAGTTATTGTCTAAGACAGAGACGTCGCTCCCTGCTCTGTCATGGGGTCGGTTTTTGGGACAGTGCCTTTGTGACTCAGGGGACAGTAGGAGGAAATGAAGGGTGACATCAGCGCCTGGTTTCTTCTTCCTGTGTAGTTTCTAAAAATCCCCCCACATGCAAACACCCACCGCTTCGAGAACAGCCAGACAGAGGACATGCTTCACTTGAGGGAGAGCCTGAAGCCTGTTGTTCTCAGTTGCTCGGAAAGTTTCTGATGCAAGCTTCGGCAACCTGACCTTTCACTGTTCCACGGAAGACACTCAAATCAGGACAAGAAGACACCATCATACTTTGACAATCCCTCATTGCAATGCGAAAAAACAACTGAGTGTTGAGAGCATTGTGTGCAGTTTAATTAGAGCGCGCTACCCGGATCTGTTTTTGCTGAAAGAACGGCACTAACAGCCGTGAAAGAACTGCATCAAATTGGTTTTTGTTTTGGCGTTGTTCACATCCCGGGACTCTGGCATTCTCTCCACCCTTTAAACAACAAAGGCAGCAGTGTTGCAGTTGCAGGCCTGTGGGCCAGGCACTTCGCTTCACACTCTGGCTGTTGTTTACTTGGAAGAGGAGTATGAGGGGTGGGAGTAGCTAGGGGGGGAGAAACTTCAACTTCTCTGATGCACAGATGTAGCTCTCAGGCCTACAAACTGCAACCTTTAAGTTTCTTATCCATGTTAGACATCATAAACTACTTACTAAGTTATGCCTGCAACTCTATTTCTCATATCAAACAACCCGAATCAATTAGCGGGAAAGTTCCCAGCTTTAGTATGTCTCTCTCTACCTTTTCTTCCAAGTGTTGAATTTCTGAACACCGTTGTGGAGCAATGTTTCAAAACTGCTGACATTTTTATGCCATCTTTCATCTAAGGCTACGTTCACACTGCAGGTTATGAGGCACAATCCAGATTTTTTTGTGTCAGTCTTCCCGCTTCCACCCGAAACACGTCTTTTCCCCCCGGAAAGTGAGCAAAATCGCATCAGGCTTGATGTGTTTATATGGTTAAAAAATCGGAATTGACCTGCAATGTGAACATAGCCTAACTCATTTAAGCATCTTACCGGTTTCGGCATCTTTGCTTCCTCTCCTCCTTACACACAACAGCAGGGAGGGAAAATCCGTCACAGGACCTGGAAGCAGAAGAGACAATGAGAAAAACAATGCCTATATATTTTCTGCTACCTTTACATTACAATTATTTCAAAAACATTTCCTGTTGACAAACCACATGACAAGTTAGTAAATTGTTGCAGTTCTGGTATGTTTGAAATAAGCTACATAGACAATAAACTTTTAAAAAGAGGAAAATAAGAGCGGATGATATTTTAGGAGAGATACAAACTCAGATCAGGCCAAAAAACACTTGAATAAACAAATAAAAAGAGAAAAAACTGAAATGATTCCTTAAATTGTTCATAGCTGTGAGACAAAAGCCAGGGGAACGGCGACGTGGTTACATTTGGTAACTATTTGGGTGTATGGGGAAAAGCATTTCAACATAATTACTGCAAGAGAACAACACAAAAGACGGTGAAGTCATTATGTTATGACTCTATGAGAGCTCAGTCTGACTCCCGAACATGTCAAAATTACTACCTGGAGAGGTCTGTCCAACACAAACTGTTCAATAGTTTTGCCAACTTTTTTCATCAGTTACTAACATCATGACAGACAGAACCATTTACACGTCAGATACAGTTGGATTTTTCTGAGCCTTTTTCCAGGCAAAATTATTAAACGATGAAACAGATTTTTATTACTTCCTGTGACTCTTGTCTAACGTCACGGTCTCAGTGGAGTCTAGTTGAAACACAAGCCTGAGGGTTTGGTCATGACCTGCGCTGAACTGTCATATGATACTAAAATAACGACTGTTCGCCTTACCCTCTGTTATGTCAACATGTCACACCAATCAGACCTGCAACTACGAGTACATGGTCTAATGATGGTGTGACTTACTGTCCTACAACAGGATGTATTGGCTGTTAAAGGACGATAAAGCAAAAACAAGTTGACAATTCGTCCATTGTAGAAGTTCAAATTTTTGTGGTGCAATTTTGAGTTGCGTAATTGGAACAACGCCATCACTCAGCAACTATCAGGCCAACAGAACAGTAATGGTGTGAGTATTATTAGTGGGATTGGTCCACAATATTTGAGTCTACATTATATTACCATTAACCTGTTAACTTTTCGTCATGCCCATGTCATGATGAGCATTGGACTATCCGAGTTGCTCTGCAGTAGTCTGCCTGAACTCCAGACAGTGTGACTTCTATGCTAGTCATATCGCCGGTTTCTGGTTCAGCTACATTCTCTGCTTTTTCGTGCAAATAAAAAATTGGCGACTGAATCTGGCTGTATAGCTCTTGAGCTAGAGCTGACAAATGTTGAGCAACCAAGGACCAAGGACTATAATCTCTACATGCATAACAGATATTACTATGACTTGTTTGTAACAGACAGAAGTTGTACTATGTACTATATTTTGCATAAACTTTATAAATGGATAAAACAAATAGAAGGTATAGCTACTTAGTGGACCAATAATCAAACTTGCAGTTGGTGTTGTGTGGAGGGTAGTTACATTTTGAGGACGTGCTGTACTTGTCAGCAGAAATGTTTATATCTACAGAGAGGATTATCACCTTTTTAAAGGTAAGATATGCAATACTGATATTATGCTAATAATATCATGCATTATCACGGTCATTTTGGTGTGACTTGCTCCTTTGATTATTTTCTGTACCGAACAAACATGCTTTCTCAAATCTGGATATACATACATAGGTTAAGGCATCCCTGCAGCTCTTCACTTCAGCTTTCTGGACTTTTACCTATGTCAAAATTCACAATCTCTGTGGTTTATCGACCAGGTCATACTGCCATCTCAATAGTGTATTGGTTAATTGTGCAACAACACTGTACTAGAATATAAGTCAATGTAAAAACCCTACGTTCTCACAGCCTTTTTTTGGGATAATGCTGTCTCTGATACAGAATCCCTAGAGGTTTTCAACAAAATTTAACCTGAGAAACATTCAAATCTCTTATTAAAAAAGAAAAAGTTCATTTTCTTCCTATGTCATGGTTAGTGTAATGGAGTCTTTAACACAAGCTGCACTTCCAAGAAAAGAACCAGAGACTTAATTACAGTAGGGAAATCCTGGCAATAGTGAAGCTTTTACAGTGTCTACAGTTTGTGCCTTGTATAATGGAGTAGATCTGAGGCAAGTTGGCAACTATGTTATCCCCCAAGTACTTTTTATAGAGTGAATGAAAAAAGAACTAATAACAAAAACACCAGAGCCAAAAAAACTCACGAATGGGGGAATAATGTATCAGGCGGTCAGCACAGTGGGTGTACTGAAAATTATGGTTACGTTTTTAAGTATGTGAGTAAGGAAGCCCACTGAGGCCAACTGAGCTGCAGTGTTCGTCCCCCACATGAAGACATGCCCACTTGTAGCTTGTGAGCAATTAGCCCGTTTACCCGCCGAGAGTTGGCTGCCGATACATTTAAATTTAACCGCAATTAAATCCAACAGTGAACAACCATTTTGTCTCTCAACTAAAAAATAAACCATAAAATCATGACAAGACGAATTATGAACGGTCTGGTCAGAATGACACACGTATAGGACCGTTTCTTTAACGGGGGCTCACTACTTTTGTTAGCCGTTAAACGATACCTCATAACAAAATACCCCACGAGCCTGAACGAGGCTGACATTTTCGAGCTTGCGCGTGTAGTCTGACGTTAAATAACGGGAGAAGCCTGGCTAATGGTCAGCGCTCGTGCACGTCGGTTAAGTTTTGTAGCCTTAAAAATGCTCGCCATCATTAATTTCCACAACATTCACACTAACTGGCAATTTTCGCTAAAAAGCGCTTAAAACACTGTTTTAGGTGATTTTAACGACCGTCAGGGTTAGAAAATCTGAATTAGCCGAACACGAGGATATCCGCTATAGCGTCAAACTTGAAGAAGCTCATCTTTTTAGGGAGAGGCAGTAACTCACCGGGGGTACGAAGTAGCTCCTTCAATTGATAGAAAGGCCCGCTGGCTTCAAAATTTCACCAAAATATCCGCGATGAGAAATCTGTGCCAATTCTCTTTGCTTATCTCTCAAAACCTTTGCCAAAAGAAATTCCCACAGATACAGGAAAACCGTTCAAGTCTTAACAACCATAAGGCGATTTGGGGTGCCAGCGTCAAGTAAGCTAAGACAAAATAATACTGCTTCCGGTGTTAACTTTAAAGTTAAAAGCCTTACGTAAACGTGAGAAAATAAAAAAAAACAAATAATAAGAAAACAAATTTAACTATCATATCAAAAATAAATTGTCCGTCGAGAATTTTTTTCGTAATCCCATCTACTAGAAAGTATAATTTGTATGGAAGACACTGTATCCACTGCAAGACCACACAAACTCCATGTAATGCAAATAAATTGTGTTCTGATAAAACACAGTAAGTTTAGCAATAACAACTCATTTTTCTTTTCCTCGGGGAGTATAATTAAATAAAGAAATATCTTGCAAATTAAATATATTAAAAGCTATAAGGATTTTTTCAAAATTTTTAAACTTTTGAAATTCTAACCAATTATTTAACTATTGTTCGAAAAAAAAAAAGAGATTCATACACTCATTTTTTTAAATCAAATTTCTTCATAAAAAAAGATACATTTTAAACAGGTCAACTAAATAAAATACTATTACAGAGAAATATGTGAGAACACTTTATACACTGACATCTTTATTACATTTCCGAGCTGTTTTGCTCTTTTTTTTTTTTTTTTTTGTTGTTGTTTGTTCGCAAATACTCCGATGGTTATTTATATTCAGACACATATATGGACTGTGCCTTTTATTTTTTACATTTATTTATTTTTGTCAGATTTGTCTGCTTTCTATCATTGCATTCACAATTTTTGTTAAAGCCTAAAACTAAATTGGGGATATTTATGGGGATTTCCTTTCTCTTCTTTTTACCTTTGGTTTTAGGTTTGCAATGTTTTAGATCGTCCATATTCACAACTCCATCCTCTCACATCTTGATAGGATATTTTGAGGAGAAAAATATCTTAATCAGTAGGAAGTGTTATTTTGTAGCTTTTCTTCTGAAGGCCTCAGCCTCGATTGATATGCGCATACGTTTACTTTTATTTTGAAGGACAAAATCTGAAAGTTCCGGTGTTGCATTCAGCTTCTGTCGGACACTTGACGCAGCTCATAGCGGAGATGTTCAATATGGCTGTCACCGAGCACGGAGTGGATGTAAGGCATGTATGGGGCATGCATCGTGCCTTCAGCGGTATGGTGGGTGATTAACAGCAGACTGAGCGGGTTTTAATGGGCTCATCTCCTCACACTGGACCCTCCCAATAGACAGCATCTGTGCTGAGGCTTACACTGGAATAAGTTCATTTGACAGAGACTGTTTTAGTTTGCATAAAATCCAGCAGCCTTAAAGACAGTATTTATCCAGAAGTGTTCTCTATTTTTAAAGCCATTTAAAACTTAGATTCCAGCTGGATGAGCCTTTTTAATGGTGTGTCTATTCTTAACTGCAAAAACATTTAACTGCATACAAATATTAAATGCACAATTATTTCTTGAAGAACAAAGAAGTAAAAATGTGTCATGAAAAGCAAAAGCATTCCACAAAACTCAAAAGGTTTTAATAAAATTGTATTTTTTTAATGTACCCTGAAAATATTCATAGTTTGTAAAGTTTTGCTTCTTATTTACTTCTTGTCCAGTTTTTGTCTTTCACTCAACATTTTTGGATTTACAAAATGGTTCTTGCCACTTTTTTAAACAACTTTTTTTAAGCTTCTGCTTTGCATAAGGACACCATACTTTTTACTTTAAAATATCCATTTAGTAAATAAGGAGCCTGTCAATTTCGAACAGTAAGTATTTTTAAGATCAATCTCCTTGTTTCATTATTCTTCTGTTCCTTTATTGCATGCACTATTTAACCAGTAAGAAGGACATTTTACAATTTTTATGGGCCTGCCACTGCACAACCTTATCAAGCAACCAGGTTAGATGTTGAAGAGCAGATCCAATGAATAAAATGCCTACTCACATTGCGTTTACTTATATTTTTGACAATAAAATTACTTTTTTTTTTTTTTTTTTTTTTTTTTAGACACAGATAAAATTTTGATTGTTTTTTTTGTAATTTATCTGATACCATTCTAGGATTATAAAGGTCACAGCCAATCTTTCACTTGATTAAGATTCTACAAGATATCATCTTTTCATAGACACCAAGATTGTGGATCTAGGCCCTAAAAGTTGATGAGCTATTACTGATTTACTTTGGGTATGTAATTTCAGGCGGAAATAACCCTGAAATAGCTCAGGGTCCAAGTGGTTAAAATGTTTTTGCTACAATCCTGTCATATGCTTTTGTTGGTGCATTGAATGACCTTTTAATCTTTTTTACCCACAACTGCTGTGAAAACTGCTGTGATTACTAGATATCCAGCTGAAAGAAGAGCTACATGAAAAATAGTTTCTTTAAATACTGAACCCATCTGACATCAGTCAGTCCATCTTAAATACTTACAAGATATTTAAATACAACTAAAACCTTTTCCTTAGAATTTAAAGTCAGCAGCTTCTGATACACAAATTGATCGTCAACATTATGATTAAATAAAGGAATTAAACCCTTAAACACATTATGCAGGTGGGTGGATTCAGTCATTTTCTGCAATGACTTTTTTAAACACTAAGGGTCAGTGTTACTCTTTTGCAGAACTCCTTGCTTTGTCATTCAACTCTTTGGCGTTCTTTTAATACAAAAGAAAGAATTTTATGAGGATTTTCCTAGATATCTGTGTTTATTATGACAAATCACATTGTCTGCATGTCTGAAAAGCTGTTCTACATCAGTGAGGGGACAGTTGCATTGGTTATGAACCAGGCTGAAATTTTTGTTGATGGTTTATCATTATAACCCCTTCTACGGTGGCCTGAAGGTCAACTGCAATAACTTTTGATGTTAACTAAGATCCCTCAAAAACATTTCCCCAAATGCAAAAAAAATATTAAATGAAATTATAAGTTATATCACAAAGTGCAAAAAGGATTTATGAAACAAAAAACTAAAATTTTAAAAGTACTTCCAGATTTATTTCTTTTTTTACTTGGTGTAAAAACTTCTCATAAATCCAAAAAAGGGACAAAACTCCTGAAACAAAAAATGTTACATGATGCATCCATTTCACTTATCTTTGTTACACATTCAAATGGTCATAAACGTTTGTGCAGTTGACCTTCAGGGCCGATGTGTAAGCCCCACTGCAGATAACCACCTCATCTCCCCATGGTGCATGCATTATAAATCTTCTGCCCTGCCCTTTAGATACTATAAATCACAGCTTTAACCACGGAATAATACACCTATAGGCCTCCAGATGCTCGTAGGGTACAGAGAACCTTATATAACCAAACATAGGCATGCTATATACAGATGCATACCTGGCCACACTTATACAAACATAAAGTTAGGACCAAGCAAACTGTACATCACCCTGACATCTGCTAAAAGCATTGCTGAGAGTTATGAGAGAGCCCTGGAGGATCATTCCAAACACACCAGCAGAGAGTTTGAGCCTCAGGAGCACCACTTTACTCTGTCTGGATACTAAACTCTTAAAAAAATCAAGAAATAGGCTTTAGATAAATACGCAAAGGAGACTTTGCACAGCTAATAAAGCCAAATAACCTCCTAGGAAGCAAGGTAGAAAGGAGGTGAGAGGACTCTTCAGTGATCAAACTCCAGCTGATCAGGTCGGTGGGTGGAGCTGTTTGGTTTGGACACAGGTGAGTGAGACACGCGTCGTTTCTGGATAAACTTTGGCACATGAAACACGATGAAATACTTAAAAAAAATGTTGCATCCACAAAGGACAGTGATATATGGGGAAAAAAACACGATGGTCTTGTGTGTCCACATTGCTCACGGGATAAGGAGACTGACTGGGACTCCTGAGGTGGTGTGTTCGAGCCTATTTTGGGACAAGGTGAATTTTGAAGTCTAGTGTCTAGAGAGGATAGTGAAAGAGGAAACAAGTGGTATAATCCTGAGTGTCCAAGTGGCTCAGAGGATAAGAACACTGACTGGAACTCCTGAGGTCATAGGTTCGAGTCCTACCATACCTAGTTTTAGGTGAATTTTAAAGTCTTGAGTCCACAAAGGACAGCGATATGTGAAAAAAAAACAACTTTTCTCTCGTGTGTCCACATGGCTCACAGGATAAGGAGACTGACTGGGACTCCTGAGGTGGAGTGTTCGAGCCTTTTTCGGGACAAGGTGAATGTTGAAGTCTAGTGTCTAGACAGGAAAGTGAAAGAGGAAACAAATGGTATAATCCTGTATGTCCAAGTGGCTCAGAGGATAAGAACACTGACTGGAACTCCTGAGGTCATAGGTTCGAGTCCTACCATACCTAGTTTTAGGTGAATTTTAAAGTCTTGAGTCCACAAAGGACAGCGATATGTGAAAAAAAAAAAAACTTTTCTCTTGTGTGTCCACATGGCTCACAGGATAAGGAGACTGACTGGGACTCCTGAGGTGGTGTGTTAAACCCTTTTTCAGGACAAGGTGAATGTTGAAGTCTAGTGTCTGGACAGGAAAGTGAAAGAGGAAACAAATGGTATAATCCTGTATGTCCAAGTGGCTCAGAGGATAAGAACACTGACTGGAACTCCTGAGGTCATAGGTTCGAGTCCTACCATACCTAGTTTTAGGTGAATTTTAAAGTCTTGAGTCCACAAAGGACAGTGATATATGGGAAAAAAAACACGATGGTCTTCTGTGTCCACATGGCTCACGGGATAAGGAGACTAACTGGGACTCCTGAGGTGGTGTGTTCGAGCCTTTTTTGGGACAAGGTGAATTTTGAAGTCTAGTGTCTAGACAGGATAGTGAAAGAGGAAACAAGTGGTATAATCCTGAGTGTCCAAGTGGCTCAGAGGATAAGAACACTGACTGGAACTCTTGAGGTCATAGGTTCGAGTCCTACCTTGCCCACTTCTTGGTGAATTTTTAAAGTCTAGAGTCTACAAAGTACAGTGATATATGAAAAAAAATTTGATTGTCTCGTGTGTCCACATGAGTCAGTGGGTTCAATCCTTATTGTGGTTACGCCCTCTGCTCAGCCCCCGGCCATCGGCCGCTGCGCCCCCCCTATAATCCCCCCCGCAACCCTTCTTCCCACCCTTACTCTAAAGTTCAGCCTTCTCTGACTTCCTGTTGCATAATCCCCCGTTTTTATCTCTCTGGAAACACCGGGGGGGTAACCCCACACCCCTGGGCTGAGCGGGTTTCGAACCAGGAGCCGGTCTTCAACCAGAACACATAGCTCACATTAGGGTGTTAGATGTCTACCACACTGCGCCACCGGAGACCACCCACACTTGGGGATGAGCTCTGCGTGCTTTTATCTTAGTACTTTTGCTCCTGGACTTAAAAATTATCCTGAATAAGGTTTGAACCCATTAGTTATGTTATGTTCCTACATACTCAAGAATAATTTTAAACATAGATTTTCATAAATAAACACAAAGCAGCGAGGTAGAGCAATAGCTATAGGCCCACATACACAATGCAGTTATATTAAATAGATTATATATAAAACATTTAATCATTCCATGTATGTTATATTAGTAATATTTCTATTAGAGGGATAACTATAATAACATATAACAACAACATATATGTATGTTTATTTCCAGTATAAATTTCTGCCTCATGTTTCCATTTTAGATGTTTTTAACAAACCAAACAGCTTGGAAATCATGTGCAACTTATGTTGAATTGAAAGAGCATTTCTGTCTCTTCAACTAATGTAAAATTGCTGGGTCAACTTTGTAATACTTGGACTCACTCACTGCGAGTCTGTTAGCCACGTTAGACAGCTGATAAACACAAGCACATCCACAAAGACTGTCACTTTGACTAAATGAATAAATAAAAATAAATAATAGGCAGTCATACAAGAAATTAAAACCTTGATTGTGGTGTCAGCCTCGACAACCCGCGCAAAGCGACTCAAAGTTAGCCCTTGCGCGCAAATAGCCGTGAAACAACTGTGCTTCATGATTAAGTCTTTATTTCCTCAAAGAAAATCTGCCATTTCAATATGTCCAAGCATCCCAACTCATCAATAACTCATAACTATTGACTGATATTATGATATCATTATGATAAAAAAGATGCATCTTTAATGGATTTCTGCCTACTCCACCTTAAAATGATGGTCACACTTCAGAAAGATGAGATTTTTAATATGAAGATATGACTAAAGCATGTAGAAGTTAAGATAAACAAAGACCGTTTTGTCCACAGGGGGCGCCAGAGGTCACACCCAGCAGTATTAACTTTCATTTAAGTGACTTTTATCCTCCTTTTTTTTTTAAGGCTTTTTTTAAAACTCTTTTTAAGGGGAGCAGTGATCGTGATGTTACATAACCATAACAAGGCATATTTTTGCAATCACGGTCATATAAAAACTTAAATCGAGATTTTTCTTCATAAACAAATTAATTTACACCCTCTTGTCGCCACACGCTCTCACAGTAACGCCGACTGGTGGCTACAGGCTGTAGCCACCAGTCGTCGTATTTTCAATGTAATTTCAGATTAGGACACATGGAGGCAGCGCAGCTCTGTCGATAAGTTTCCTAAAGTTTGTTACTGAAGGGTTCCCTTCTTTTGAAGACGCTGGCGCACCAAACCCCATTGTTAGATTTGCAAATTAATGTTAGTGCTGAAGGTAAGTTGTAAGAGATCAATAATACTCTTTCTTCTTTAAAGAAAACGGCCAGACTGATAATTCGGCACAAAAGTGGTGTGACATTTTTATGTGTGTGGGGAGAAAATGACTATTTGGACAGCTGAATTGTGGCTGTAAATGTAGGGCTTCTGTAGGGCCGATATGAAAAACATCGCTATGGTGGGTATTTTTAATAATTTATAATTAATAAAAGATAATTAGATTTAATACAAGTGGTTTTAGGGCATCAGAAAATTATAACAGACTGTTGTTTGAGTCGTTTCACCGCCAATTATATAATTAATTCGAATAGTGTTAAAGGTCTGTCTTTTGTTTCCACGCAGCTGTGTTCTTTATTGGGATAAATTGAATTAAATTTGACTTTCTTCAGATGTCAAATTCAATTAAACTGGCTTTTTTTTTTATAAGTGAAATCTTTTGATGTGACACCAATAATAATATTTAACTTAATAAGCCACCAAAGCAGGAAACTGGCATGCTGCACAAGTCTGTGGTTAAGCTAGTTTTTAACTCTTTTCCGATACAGTGGCCCTAATGGTCACTGGGCTCCATGCACCGATCCACTACTTCCTGAACTTAAGGCTGCTCCTTTATTTCCTGTCTTATATTATTGGACAAACTGATTAATCCAGGTGTGTCGGAGTTGTCACAATGATTAGTCACACCTGGATTAATCAGTTTGTCTAATAATGTAAAACAGGAAGTAAAGGAGCTGCATTAAGTTGTGCATAGAGCCCATTACTAACAGAAAACAAGACCTTTTCAAAGAGCACAAACAACAGTTTACAAAACATTTCAACAATACACAAAATGTAAAAACTTCCATGTTGTATGATTTTATTATAGTGATGGGCACGGCAGTTCTTTCAGATGTACTTAATCATTAGAATCAGTTCACTAAAAAGATTCATTCAAAAGATTCGTTCACCAAATCATCGAATCATGTAGCACTTGTTTTATGTATTTGGCTGTGTTGCTTTGACAAACAGGTTTGTAAAAATGAACTTGTTTATAAGTCATGATGTTTTGAGTGTACTGTCCTATGGTATGCTATTTATCAGGTTTGCTTGGTAAATTGGGCTCAGTGAGTGATTTGTTCACTGAACCTTTAGAGGGATTCACACTGGACATGCACTCTTCCCTTGCAAACTGCTGCAATGATAGGATGCTGCAGATTTTATGCACTACTTGTGTCCTATTGTATGCAAGTTGTTGTGGTGGCAATTTAGCAGTTTAAAAAAAAAAAAAAAGTTTTGTCTGACAAAAATGATTCCAGAGAGTGTAGTTCAATGGGTGATTCATGTATCGGTGCATGCGGTCCCTCGTTCGCCGGCTGCTCGACTGGCAATGCTGTTTCTTACTTCAGCTCAACTGAAGTGAGAAATGAACAAATCAGTCGTGGAAGTGATTAGGTTCAGTACGCTCACTTAAAAGATTTGGTTCTTTTGAACAAATCTTTAGCAAACGATACAACACTATTTGAAAATACATGACATGATGTAATAATCCATAACACAAAAATATTTCGCTAAATGAAAAAGAAAATGCAGAACATTTAAAATATGTGAGGATATATGTAAAATGTTTTTTAAATAGTTTGAATATGCTTTTGGCATTCTGTTTTTTGCCTCTTTTTTTTTGTCATAAAATGTTCTTGTACTGGACTTCTAGGGCCACCATACTTGGCAGTAGGATCATGGCTGTTTGATAAATTCTGCTCTTTTTGTATTGAACCATTTGGCACCATGACCCAATGATACATTTTAAGTAAACCCACCAGGCATAAAACCTGAATCTGATTCACAGATCTGGGCAAAAGAAAACAAAGTCATGCAGATTCATATTTGCGCGTGATGTTCAGTTCGTGAGGCACACAAATTTCGCAAACACCATTCGCAAACTGAAACTGAATGAAAACACAGACAGCTCTGAAAACCTGCTGTTTTATCTCCATGTGCTCTGGACATCCCCGCAGCCTTGTCTAAAACTTAGGCTGTGAAAGTGTCACATTGTGCTTCGTGTTGAACTCGTCCTGAGTCTTTATTTAGCTTGGCATATCCCCACACGTCACAAGATCTCTGTTCATATGACCAAAAGCATGCTGCTCTATTGTCAGAGCAATGAAAGGAGCCACTGTCAGGCTAACTGGTAATTGGAGGGGGAATTGGATAAATTTACTTTGATTGTTCAGTTAGGAGTCATCAGGTGTGTGTGTGATTTTTTTTTTTTACAAGGCCAGATTTTATAATGATGCATTTTACTTTAAAACTGCGAGAAAAAGTGGACTCTGCCCCAAAGTCTTGGTTTGGATTTGATCACTTATTAGCCTGATAAGCTCCCTATATTTAGTTTAAAATAAACTTTTTGTCATGATATGTTCTGTTTATTTAGTTTTCTCCTGGTTTTATTTGAGTGTATTTTCTGTGTATTTTCCCAAGTGTTTCTGTTCCCTTTCTGTTCAGTCTTGTGAGTTTTCAGTTTGTGTTTGACCCTGTTTCCCTCCTGTTCTCTGTGTTTTATTCCTTAGATCAGTTTTTAGTGTTTCCTGTTTTATTTTGTAGTAGTTGATCACTTGTGTTTCTAGTCTGGTTTTACTTCCCTAGTTTGCCCTCCTTCGTTAATCACCCATGAGTTTCACCTGTGTCTCGTTAGCCTCACCTGCTGCTCGTTACCCAGTGTGTATATAGTCCCTGTCTTCCCTTCTGTCCTTGTTGGTTCTTGGACGCTGCCCTGAGGTTTTGGTTTGGATTTTATCACTTTGCCTAATAAGCTCCCTATATGTAGTTGAAAATCAACTTTTTGTCATGATATGTTCTTTCTATTGAGTTTTCTCCTGGTTTTATATGAATGCATTTCCCTAGTGTTCCTGTCCCCCTGTAGTTCAGTCTTGTGAGTTTGCAGATTGTGTTTGACCCTGTTTCCTGCCTGTCATGTTTTATTCTTTAGATCAGTTTTCATTATGTCCTTGCTTATTTTGCAGTAGTTAATTACTTGCCTTTTGTTGGATTTTGTCTTTTGGATTTTTCAGTTGGACATTTTAATGTAAGTTTTTTGTTGCTCTTCATTTAGTTCTTCTGCACTTGTTCCCTAACCCTGGCATGTGACACTTTTTGGACCTTTTGAATTTTACTCAATTTTTCAGTCGCCACAAACAAACATATTTTAAGTATTAAATCTGCACAAAAAGGTGCACCAGCAGAGTGTTACACTTTTATATTTTAATCATGACCCAAGCCGACCGCTCATGTCCAAACAAGAAGAAAAGCTGATGCAAAGTGGATAAAAAAAGGATAAAATTAGCTTCTGTAATGTTGTTAACACCACTCAGTACAGGCGTGTGTGTTTTGTCCACAGACACATAAATGGTGTTATGTGTTACGCAATTGCCAAAGTGCCTTTAGTTCTGTAATGTGTGTGTGCTTGCGCATGTGTGTGTGTGTCTTCCTCCTCCTCTCTCTCTCTCTCTCTCTCTGCACTCTGCTGACCAAATTAAATGGACAGAGCATCAGCCTGTTTCTGTTCTTGTCGAGGTCTTTCACCTGAATCTGCAGCTCAGGGACTATTCTCTCTTAAGATCTGCTCCTCTAGGCTTTACTTTAGTAAAATATCTGGACTTTTTGCTCTTTTAGGAGTTCATGTGAAGAGAAGAGAGGTCAGCGCTGAGGATGGGAGGGCAGCAGTCGGTACCTGAGGACCTGGAGCAATCTGTGGAGGTGCTGTCGACAGTCAGTGGTAAGGATCCCTGCCCGGGTTAGCTTAGCCTCACATAGGAAACTGTGGTTTGCATCTTGGTAACATGTGTCTTCTATCAGGATTGTGTTCAGGTAAAACTTAGCTGGGTCCTCTTTAACCTTGCATACTCACTTCAGCTACAGATTGGTTTTGGCTGAATGCAATGAAGTATTTCACACAACTGAATAACAGAGTAACGGTAGAATGGAAGGAACCCTGTTCTCCTATAACGTCTTTGCATATCCAGCAGATTTTATGTCAGTTCGTTGTTACATTTCATTAGAAAAGATTTAAAACATTTGACCAAAAGTATGTTGAATATTGAACAGAAGATCATTAAGTGGGTGAGTTGACATGGTCATTGCCCTCATCACTACTGTTAGTAGGATTGCTCAATTATGGCAATATACAAATCACCATTATTCTGATTGATATTGATATTGCGATTATCAAGTGATCACCCAAGATTTTACATCAGTATCAAACACATTTAAGCAACTTAGAAATTCTTAACTCTTTGAAAAACACAGTAAGTACAAAAATCAACACCTTCTGTTTTTCGTAAAGCATGTCTGTCTGCCTGGGTAATATAAAAGGCATATGAACTATTGATTGAAAGGTACCATGCATCACATCTTCACTTCACTGAGGAGTTTTGACTTAATTATATAAGTAATCTCTAGTTTCTCTCTCATCGTGCTTATTCAGTCCCTTGGCTATTCAGACACATCATTCAGTCTGGGTTATGATATTTTACAGTATTTTAAAGCGATCAGGATGAGGTGTTGCTCCACTTTTTCCTGTCAGAGATGGTTGTGGTCCAATAGCTCCTCAGACTGCTCTCATATCTGAGCTCATCACTATTCTCCTGAGACAGACACTAATGTTTTTCCCATAGTGTCAACAGGCAGAGGTGAAAGACTCCTTTTTTACTGATTGAATTGATTTAATGAGTGTGAATAAATCCCTGTTGTTGTTGTTGTTATGGGGTTTTGGGTAAATAGAATCAAGAATTTCACACGATTAAATAACAGTAGAGTAACGGTAGAACTGAAGGAACCCTGTTCCCCTACAACATGTTTCCCCTCAGGGGTCTATCTTAGGTCCCCTTTTGTTTACATGCTCGAGGCCAAATCTTGCTTAGGCATGGTGTAGACTTTCACTGCTGCACAAATGATACTCAGTATGCCTCTGCTGAAGTTCAGCACCCCTCATAGTTCTCAGATTATGTCCTATCTGACTAAAATAAGGTTTTGCAACCCTGAAAACTTTCTCTTGCTCAAGACTTTAAATTGGAAGTGACTCATCATGACTCTGATGCCCCCTTTTCTAGCTACATTGAGAATCAGTCAACAATAATGTTCCCAAATAATGTTGCCTGTAAACTAGGTTTATGCAGTCCTGCTTTGGTCAACAAAGACACTCGACTAAAATCAGGTTTTTCCTTTACCCTTCCCAACTTGGAAAATGTCTTTATCCCTTTTATTTGTTCTAGGTAGTAAGGTAGAAGATTAACTTTCTTGTCTGTGATGAGATTTGAAGCTTTTTCAGGGTCTTTTGACATTGGTTTCGATCTTTCGGACTCTAGCTTTTCTTCTTAATGGATAAAAAATCTAATAACCCAAAATGGAAAGTGCGTGACCGCCTTTTTGAAGTTTCAGAATCTGGGAATGCCCATTTGATTATGTGATGATGAATTAAATAAAATAAAGACAATTTGATCGTCCCAGGAAGGCAGAGATCTTTTATAGACGGCACCAGTTTAATTTCAGTTTGAGCTTCAAGCCAGAATTTTCCTAAATAAGGTTTAATCAATTCAATGATGTTCTAGTCAGAAGCTGCTTTTGTTTGAGCTTCTGTGTGTTTAGGAGGGTGATAGGCACCCGGTTTACTGGGAAAATAAACAGAAATCTGTGGCATGTCCAGAATTTTTTAAACGGTCAACAACACAGACGACAGAGTACATCAGGGTATATTTGAAAATAATGATGATTCCCATGCCTGTTATTAGGATGAAGCCCTTCATCTTTACCTCCAGTTTTACTGTCTTTTATTCTAACACAAACACTAAATTCTTCATGTTTGCTGAGGCCCAAAAGTAGTTTTCAGATAACTTAAGACTTAAATAAAAAAGAGTGAGAATATTTTGAAAAAATTCCAAATTTAAGGCAAAGATACCTTGATGGTTGAAATGTGAAGCTGTGACTCCTACCTGCCTCCGTTTGGCTTTTCCTGACGTTAACTTCTTCTCTTTTATTTAATACAGTAAAAATCAGAGTTTATTCAGGGTTAAACAATCAAACAACTTCATCAGTTTTGGGAAAAGTACCTGATTCAGGCTGAAATCAAACAACAGTGTTTTCCCCACAGAATAACACTGAGCCTTGGGCGGCGGGCTTGTTGAACATTTCAACCTACATTCCTATATTTATGTTGAATTATATCATATGTTATCTCTTTTATTAGGTTAGAATAAATATTAAATGTGTGTTGTTCTCTAAATGATTTCACTGTGTTCACAAACGGCTTTTATTTGCTTAACTTACTCTATTTCTGTCATCGAACACACACACCCTGCAGCTACCTGTGTACACACAGTGGTTTTTCTCTTCCCTCTTTTCCGTGTGACTGATTTTTTGACAATAATCATCAGTGGCATTTATAACAACAAAAATACAAAATAACACAACTCCGGTTTTTAAAATAATTCACCTAGTCTCCTATTAACACCAAACATGAATCAGAAGAGGATCAAACTTCTAATGACGAATGCAACCATCCAAACTGAGGCTATGTATTTGTATGTACACACATTAGTGTCTTTAAAGCAGTTTGTCAATAATAATATAGAATACGATCAATCATTGTGTTCTAAAACTGAGTCAAAAATTCAATCCCTGTGCAGTTTTCATGATAAAAGAACAAACGGAGGACAAAGTGTTTTTGATAAAAGCTGTAAACATCTTAAAATCTTATGTATAAATTTTAACATGGGTCTCTATGGGAGTTAACTCACTTTTGGATCCTGCCTCTTGTTGTCATTGAAGGTACTGCAGTACAGTAGACTTTCTGTTTCTCTCCCCCTTTGCTGATTGTTGCCATAAAAGGCAACTGTACACTTAAGTTGACTTTAGTACCCGGTTAAAAGGCCACAGAAGTCTCACATTTGACACAAACCAGCACAGAAACAGTTTAAAAATGAGTCTAATTAGCTGTAGGGGGTTTTGTGTCATGGCCTAACCCCCACCCCTCCCTTCCTGTGATAAACACAGAGCAGACATGAGAACCAGATAAACAATCACACATTCACTAGAGCAAACAGGAAAATAGGCAGCCTGAACACGCTCGTAAACAGAGTATGAGTCCGACTTTGTTTTAGCGATGTCTCTTTTGGAGTTAATTCAAGACGGCCAGGAGGTGCTGACTCGACTTCTTTACAACCCCTCTGTTTCTATCAGTGTGTTAACCCGACGCACTAACAGCAGGAGCCGTGTGCCGACCTGGAGAAGAGGTTAGTGTTAAAACGTACATGATGAGGCGATATTATGGTAACTGGACGTCCTTATTAAAACAGCACTCTGGTCTGTTCTTTAAATCAGAGCTACAGCATGACAGGACCGGATTTCCTGTCAGCTTAGGGGGATTCCCCCTCATCATTTAGATACTGATAGAGGAACCTCAGTATTGGGCATCCTGCTTACTCTACACTTTGATTATTTTCTAGATCTTCCTTCTAGATATTGTCACTATGAGGTTATTCACTCATAGATTCATGTAAGCGCATTGCAAATTTAGTAAAAATGTTTATTTCAGGTTTTTCTTGCGTTCCAAAGTTGCCTTTAAACATTAATTCACCCCCAGTGTAGGATACATATAAATACCTTTTAATGGCTATTTAAAAATGAAGCTCATTCTTAAAGGTATAACTCCCACAATTCAGTTTTCTATAAATGCAAGCCACACTTTTCTACATTAGTCCATTCATGGCCTAAATTACTGAATTTGAGTGTTAAAGAAATCATAATTTTGGGGGAATATTACTTATTTAAGGCAGAAACAGGAATCTAATATCTAGTTTAGTGTGAAATTTTAGTTTTGTAATGCATAGAATACATTTTTGATTCTTTATGTGTTTGTTTTTGTGCATTCATGCTTTATTTTGAGGTATATTTTAAAATAGTAGGATACCCCGGTTTTCCTAAAGATACAAGTGCAGCTCAAGAAAGTAGCCTGAATAAAGGTAATTCAAAAAGTAAAACTTTCCTTTATTCTATATTCATTACAAGTAAGGTACATTTTTGTTTAAATTAAATGATTTTGGCTTATAGCTGGTAAAAATCAGAAAAAGTATCTTAAATTAAATTAATCAAAAAAGGCTTCAAAACACAGAATTGTTAAGCTCTTGCATGAATATGGCGGCCTATGGAGGGGATTAGCCTGTAGCTCTGCTGAGGTGTCGTTGAAGCCCAGCTTGCTGTGATAGCAGCTATCAGCTGGTCTGTATTAATAGATCATAGTATCCCAGAGATTCTCTGTAGGGATCAGGTCAGGCAAGTTGGCAGGTCAATGAAGCACAAAGTTCTTCTCGTCAGAAAAACCATTTGGTGGGGGTTTTAGCGTTGTTGGCATATGAGCGTACCGATAAAGACTTTCAGCTGATGGAAGCAAAGGGTGCTGTAAAATTTCCTGCGTTCTTGATGAAACGCAGCTTTTAATGGACAGATATGGGTTTGTGAATGCCTTATTCTTTAAGCACTACGACTGGGAAAAAAAAAAAAACAGATTAAAACTTATTTATCTTGCCTCTAGTGGCTGGAAGAGAAACTACAGTTTTTTTAGCTCTAAAGTACTTGCTCTCATTTTTCAGCTCAAAGGATTTCTGCCTGTTTGACTCAATGCAGACTTGATGCAGTTTTATCTTAACCCCTCAACCTTGAATGTGGATTATTTTTCAGTTGAGGTGAGAGTAAACCTTCATTAGGAATAAACAGTTTATTCCCAGTCGTATGTTGGACTTTCACAGACTTAGGGAGGAGCAGGAGAGTGAAAGAGGAGTGGTGTGATTACTTAAGAAACTTTGACAGGTGTGTGTGTGCAATCATGTGTGGTAGCGAGACAAACAGGGAGGGTTTAGAACACACATGAAGAGATGAGGAGATGAGGATGAGGCGGAGGATACTTTTTCTCTCCTCTACCTGTGAAGAGTAAGAAGCTGGTGAGAGAGGTAGAGGAGATCAGAGAAAGAGAGAGAGGGGACGGGATGAAGGAACCCACAGAATCAGAGGAATATGAGCGAGGGAGTGTTGTGTGCATCTCGCTGGAGGAGATGGAGAGCTACTACAGATACAGCCAGTGCTGCCAGCAGCTGCAGAGTGAGTTCAACACGGATGTGTGTGTGTGTTTGTGAAGTTCGTACGGATGTATGTGGTGCATTTTAAGACCGACATTAGATTACAACCATGACTGTTTCCTTAGGCATGAAAACCAGCACAGTCTGGACTTGAAACTGAATATTTGTGTCTATAACTCAACCTTTTCTTCCAATTTTTGCCTAAATATCTGTTTAAAAATGAATCAACTGAAGTGCATGGACCAACGCAGAGATCTCTGCATTGCTATATTTTTTATTTCAGTTGAATACTGTACATTTTTATTCATATTCGTTTATTTAAGGTTGCAGTGGAATTTTAGAAAGTTGCAGCTCAGTTTTCTTTTCCAGCCTCTTTTGTTTAAAAATGTCATTCAGGTGTTATTTTTAAAAAGCTGAATCATGATAGTGAAGGTGTAAGCTTGAATTCCTGTCCAAATGGGATCTAACTGTTTGCTTACACCATATATTTGTATTACGTAACTACAAATCCAATTAAGCTGTTCATTCAGATCAGGGTTTTTTAGGTGCAGATAGGTGACTTGAGATGTAAAGTAAAACATAACCAAGCATGAAAATGGCAAAACATCCTTTGCAACGTTTTTGTGTCTTTTAGGATCGCTTCGATTGCATCCACGAAAAAACCTTTTTCAGCTGAGTCATGAAAGAAGCAGCTGCAGAGTCAGACACTATTTTTCTCCCACAAGCTTTAAAGTGAGGAAAAACAAGAGTAAAGGCAACAGTGTCCCATATTTTACAACGATTATAGCTCCATCTCCATGCCTACTTTTGCTTTATAACTCTTATGAAAACTCCAGCATAACTCTTTGCGTCATCTTCAGCAGTAACTCTTTAACTGTACTGAGAAAAAGCATTAGTTCCTGTTCCTCTGCTTTATCAGACTCTCTCTGATGTCAGAAATACTCCTCTTTTATAAAAGAAGCATTCATTACAGCTGGAATCAGGATACCGGACAGAATGGAGTAACAAAGGAGTGATTCTCATGGATATTCATGTGCTTTCGAGTCACCATGGTTATTATAGATAGCGTATGCTCTTTTGCAGCATAGCGGTCACTTGCTTCTTGAAAAACACAAACGTTATAAAATCTCTCTCATAACATTTTCATATTGATGTCACTGTGGTGTTTAGGGTGCAGCAAACTTTGTCGACGTCAGAAAAAGTGTCGAAGATTGTTTAGACATGGGAATATTTAATATCTTGTGGTTAATTTCTGGATTGAAATCCTCTCCTGCTCAAAGTAATGGTGGCCTTTGAGGACAAAAAGGTTGTGTGATGCATGAGAAGTATGATCCTCCATTTTCCTAATTTGTTTGTCGCACAGCTGTTCCCTTCTTCTGATCTTTTTTCTCAATTTTCAGTGCAATGAATACAAAAAAAAACAAACATAAAAAACAGAGATTGAATTAAAAGTACAAAAATAGTTGTAAAAAAAACAATAGATACAGACCATAAACTACAATTTTCTTCATCTTTCTGATACTAGCTGACAGAATATACTTGATGGAAGGTTGTTCTCACATTTAAAAACAAGTATTATGAATGAAAAGTTAACAAAATTGTCAAAATTTATAGATTATGTTTCTGTAGAATGGTGCAATGATGCTTTCCGACAAATTTTATCCATTATTTTCACTTTCTATTTATAAAATGTGCTTAAGGGTGCGGTTATTGTTGGTTTGGTTTACCAGGAGTCACTGTAAGATTCCCACCCCTGCTCCTGACTGGACATAAACCTTATGCCTCCAACTGCAGGCTGACGCTGTAAAAATATGGCTGTATCACAAACTGAGGGGCTGCATGTCAAACAGAAACCTCGAGCCATCAAAGTCACTTCTCTTCCAGGTAGATATTCAGAGAGATGTAGATTTAAGGCAGAAGAAAACACACTTTCTCCAGCGGAGCCAAAGTACATGCAGTGAGTACTGCTATAGTGACCTGCTACATCCTTGTTTACTCAGGGTGGTTCAATAAAAGGTGGCATAATTACCCAGCAGCCATGTGTGCTTGTAGGAGGTGTGTCTGCATTAATAAAAGATTATTTGCATTGATCAGGCACACTCCCATGTGTCAGAATCCACAGTATTTCAGATCTCTGCGCCTGTCAAAGACGCTTCAGGTCTATTCTGGGCCTCTCCTGCAGGCTTTGGTCTTTTTTTGGAGATGACGTGTGTATTTTTAGAAAGAGCTATTCTAGAAGGGCTGTGTCATGAAGACAGGGGCAGTGATTCTGCCGTTGGATCTGATTTTCCTCCTCATTTTTTAATGTTTAATTGAACGAAAATCACTGTTAAACTAGCAGGATTATATTTGATTCTTATGTAGAATACACTTTGGTTCATAATCTGAATCAAATACAAGTTTCCAAGGGGATTTTTGCTGTAAACTTGAAGTCATGTGTGTCAGCAGTCATCATTTTTGAGGGGTTGTGTTTTTTTTGCAATCGCACCATCTTTGTAACTTCCACTTTTGTTTCCCTGAATAATGATCAATCATGCCAGTTGTTGTTTTTCAACATTTGCAAAACTTCCTCTTTTGTTCTTATGATTCTCATGACCTGTTCCCCATCATGTCCCCACATTATCACACCTAATTTTTAGCTTGAAATCTCGTGACTTATTTCCTGATCATCAGCTGAGTTTGTAATACTGCTGACTCTAAACCTCTCACACCATCATCCCCTTTTAAGTTTATCGTCCTTAAACTGACCAAGAAAAAAGTTTAAACTCTAACATCCTGTGACTTTGTTTCCCAATCAATAATCCTGTCCAGTCTTGGCTCTGCGCAGAAATGTAATTATCCTTCAACCACCTGTACCAAAGGGCTGTGCCGGATTTGAGCCCTAATTATGGTCTGCGCCTTAGACACACACATTTATCAGCTGTTTTTTGTGGGTATGTTATGTCATCAAAGCATCCTGGCTGGGCACATTTTGTTGTACTACATATTTGGGTTTCATGATCGACTGTCAATAAAGTTTTGGCACTCTGTCCATTGAAACCTAGTTGAGGTTTGAGTCTTGTATAATGATATAAACACCATCGCATGTTGACAGCGTAAGTATAGGGCTGTAAGAGCATCATAATTACCCAATACCTTGAATAACCCCTGTATGATAGATTGTATATTAGTGCAGAGAATGTTTGTTAAAACTTAGAGGCTATTGATTAAGAGCAACATTTCCTTAGCTAACCCAAACCAAACTGAACTGGATGAAGTCTCAAAGTGATAGATTGTCTTTGGTTTTGTGGTGTTTTGAAACTATAAGGTACCATTAAACGGTTTATAAATGGTACCTTGAAACAGACATTTGACAAAATTTACTTTTTTTTGTAACATACGGTGGTTATAAAAAGAAACATCCGAATATAAAAAAGCACAGGAACATTTAGGTGGATTATGAATAGTTTTTTTATGGCATTCAAGTGTCAACATATTTGGAATTGGAGGTTTAAAATAAAAAATAATGACGTTACTCTTAACCAAGTTCAGTCCAAATGAGGACTATTTACATCAGAATATCACATTAGGCAAGAGTGATATAATAAGATATAAGACTATTTTTCTTCGTCATCCTTTCACAGCTGATATCTTTCTGTGTTTGCAGTTTATTATTTTAGGCCATACGTTTGCAGCTGTTGTGTATTTATATTCAACAACATAACAGTAATAGTTTACTGTGGAAAGACTGTCAGCCTTGTTTTAAGCTGTCCGTTTGTTCACACTTCTCCTTGTTTTGGCCTCTGAGTCACTTCTCAATTGTTCTCTTCCTGTTTATGCTCCGGTCGGCCAATAGTGTTTCATCTCTGAGGGGAAGGAGTTGATAGTGTTTTCGCCTCCGCAGACAGAGACGAGTGGGACAGATCTCAAATAAATAATCCAGCTGGGGGTTATTCTAGCTGTAGTCTGAGACACATCCCTCCTTCATCCATACACAAATACAAACAGGTCTCCTTCACATCCGTATGCACACTCCACAGTCTGCTCTGCATCCCATCTAAAGAAATCCAAGGATGATTCGAACATTAGAGTTTGTGTTATTTCCCATCCTGTAGTCCTTAAATTAACTTGATTTGAGCTGCTGCATATAAATCAAGATAAGATAATAATTTCAACTCAATTCAGTTTAACTTGAGTGACAAAAGCCAATCAGCTTTTTAATTTACCGATTTCATGGTGCATCAAGAGTGATCGAAACAACCTCCATTTAACTAACAAACCAAGGTTTTGTTTTTTGTTTTTTCTCTCTTGAGGACAGACCTGAAAAAACTTGATTTTTTTTTTACTCTATAAAGATCTGAATCATGGTTTATTGTTTCATGTTTGTACCACAGAAGTCAGCCAAAGTCAATCTGTTGTGTCGCTTGCTCTTTAAAGTGAAACTGAGACTCACCAGTACAGATTAACAGCTGCTACTCTTGGAGATGTAATGAACCAATAAATGTTGGCTACTGTTTTGCAGACACATCTGGAGGGGTTGGATTTCAACACGTGTGTGTATATATATTATAATCCATTTTTAACTTCATGTTAGAACTGTGAGTGGACCACCAGAGTTGTTTGAAGGAAAATGAGCAGAGTCAGGAAATGAACCATAATGAACCTTCTGCTGTTTCCTGTCCTACCGCTAACATGCTTTTATCTGTATGTGCATCTTAATCTGACATGAACTGAGCACGTGCAAAGACATAAATACACCAGAGTAGACCTGTAGCTGACCTTTTCTGTTATATTCAATTCAGTTGAATCCCTTTGTCTGTTTATAATCTTTCCTCAGACTAGACTGAGAGAGTCGTCTTTAATTTAGCCTCAATCCAATCTTTAATCGCACACATACATCATATCTAATCTCCTCATGCTTAATCTCAATCCAAATTACATTCCTTTATTATAGTCGATATTTTGGATAGTGTTTGGTGCCGAGTGATGAAATAAATTCTCTTTTTCTTCTTAGAGACAGAAAGGATTAACACTGTGCCCCATTTTATCAGAAAATCCTCTCTGTAGGTAGCTGTTAATTCACCTGGGTGCACGTTATTATCTTTATGAGTAAAACCAATGTGCAGGTAAACAGACTGACTCTGTAATTAGATTTTTTAAAGATGTTTAGACTGTGCAGATGGCTTGATAAGGATGGGACCACAGCCTGAGTGAGGGGTTTGTCTGCTCATGCATGTGCACATACATGTGATCGCAGATTATCCTCTCTGTGCAGGTCAGCTGTGTTCATTCAGGTCTGGAAAAAAAACAGCTTTAAATCATTTCAAATGTCTTCTCTGTTTCTGTTAAACCATAACTAAAGAGGCAGATGAACGTACAAACTGT
Source organism: Xyrichtys novacula (assembly GCA_962446985.1). Lineage (NCBI taxonomy): Eukaryota > Metazoa > Chordata > Actinopteri > Labriformes > Labridae > Xyrichtys > Xyrichtys novacula. The sequence goes on from OY660887.1 coordinate 3,488,942, forward strand.
TATCAACTGCACTGTGCCACTATACATAATATATCCAATAGTTAGGTGCTTCTGGGAATGATAGCCAACATGTCATGACTCCTTTTGCATGTGCTGAAATGAGCAATCACATGTTTGTAGTTGAAAAAGGAGTGATATTTCAGTCTCAGTTTCTCTGTAAATACTTAGCAAAATTAACTCCTCAAGGATATCTTTACAAAAGGCGATCATTTTGCAGTTCTTTAAATATCCACCTGCCTCTGATGTGTCTCAGCTTTATTGTAAATTGTAAGTATTTTTAGATTTAAGTGTATTCAGGTCAAAAATGACACCAAATTCACCCCCTCTTGATTTGTTTCCAAAATGAGTTGTAATTTCTTGGTTTATTGCACTTCAGGGGGATCCCCCATTAGTCTGTTTCTTCTGGGTCTCAGTTTCACAGTTAACAGTGAGTTACACAGAAACTCCAGTCTGGCTTACCTCAGGAATACAAACCCCGAAAAGAAGCTAGTTTTCACTCAAGTCGTTTCCTCTGAACAGGTCCATAGTTTGCCGAGATATAACTGTTGTGGTGCAGATTTACAAAGTCAAACGTTTAATTTTTTATTTCTCTGACATTCATTTCAAATTTGATTGAGCCATTAACCTTTAGGGCCACTGTATATTTGTCCTCAGGAGGAGATAAAAACAACCCTTCCATCTTTGTTTCTTGAACATTGTAAAGCGGTCAGATTGATCAATGCCGATGTGTTTATGGGAAAAATGAGAACGCAAAACAAAGACAAGACAGCACATTCAGTGCAAAAATTTAGGGCTTTAGGGGTTACAGTGTTAATCCTGATGTGATGAAAATCCAAAATGAGTGCTGTATTTATTTATAGCAGGGGTTTTTGACCTTTTTGGCACGTCCTCCATTTAGCCACAGCAGCATCTTCTTCTTGCTGCAACCACAACGGATGACACACCTCACTGTAGTAGATAGACAGCTCAGCTGACATGACAAAATTAGTCAGCTCTTTGCATCAAACTTAATTAAAGTTGTAATAAGATACTTTGAGTTTAAGCTACCACCTATGAGCTAAGGATACAAATTAGTTAAGTTGTTAATGTTGAGTTTAAAAGTTGTCTTAGATGCAAGTACATGTATTTTAGACTTGTGTTTATTCAAATTAAAGGATTAACTGCAATTTATAAACAAATAATATGACGGCCTAGATAAATCCTAATTAAATCATGTTTGTTCAGATATTATAAATAGAAACCCCCAAATCTTTCCATCTATGCTGATAAATTAGATTATTTATTTAAGCTTGTTTCCTTATTTTTCCATGTAAGTAACCAAAACAAGTTTATGCAACAGCTGCATCTTTCCTTTCTTTTAGTTTTATGATTTTATTTGCAGCATACCATTGAATAAAACAGATTCAATTTACCAAAAGCAAGACAAAGACAGACAGACAAGGAGGGATTAAATGTATGTATCGTGACCTTAATATAATGACGGCGTTGAATCATCATGGACTGAATTAACCTGTGTCTGCTGACTCGATCAGTGTTGTGTGCAGCTGCAAACATACAGTACAGTAATTACTAGGGATGCTGTTTGATTGTTTTGACAAATGTGATCGTAGGATAGGGAGGAGGTTCAACTTCTGTGTGTTTTATAGAATCAGAAATGAGCCTCATGGATTTAAAACAGTTTTATTTGTTAAGTTTTAATTTTCCTTCAGTTTGTTTCAGTTTTTTTTGTGGTTCTCTCTTCTTTCTTGGCTTCAGTTTGTGGAGTTTCTGCATTTCTTGCGGAGGGAAAAAAGAGCAACATGTTAGCAAACCAGAATGACAGCAGGACAGCTTTTTATGAATCGAACTCCTGAGGGTCTTTTCACATGTGCACCATCCAACTTTCTCACTGTGTCTGTGTGTGGCACACTAGGTCCCCCTGCTGTCCTCCCTGCCATTGTGTGAGAGTGTGTGTAAGAGTGTGTGTATGTGTGAGTGTGTCTTTAAGAGTGTGAGAAAAGCTGATGGAAACAGAGTAGGAGGCATCTTCTCCTTCTCTTGTATTTGAATCATGTTTACATTAAGTTCTCTTAGCTTTTAATACAGCACAATGCAGCGTGGTGCGTTTAAATGCTTGTGGGAAATTTCAGCATCTATCACCTGGATGTAAGTTGTTTTAAGAGGCTCCCATCCTCCCTGTCAGTGTAAAACAGTGACATGTGAAACCAGAGGCGGAGCATCTGAAGCCCCGCCTCTCTGGCTGGCACAGATGGAAGGGGGAGGTGTGTGTATGTGTGTGTGTGTTTCTATCCTCTGTTTGAGTGTGTGTGAGCTGCTCCGCGCAGTGACAGCTCAGTCAGCGGTGGGACTCCTCGCTCAGCGCATAATGGAGAGAGTGAACTTCCACCACGATGTGCTCTGACAGCGTGTGTGTCTGTGTGTGAGTGTAGTTTAAAAGTGTGTGTGAGTGTGTGTGTTTAGATGTGTGTCAGGGGAGAATACATGTACTGGTTACATGATGGCTCTGAACCGAGTGTCTCAACTCTGCCACGATATCACCCGGCTGTGGCTGCAGCTGAAGATGTTGACAGGTACAGTGTGTGTGTGTGTGTGTGTGCGTGTCTGTGTGTGTGGGAAGAGAAAGAAAGAGAGGAAAGCTGTTGGAAAATGTGTGTGTTAGCTGCACAGAGACCAATAGGATGATGGGAAATGTGCAGGTGCTTCCTTATGTTTGTTTGTGTGCAAAAGCAAACTGCAGCCAGGTTGTCCAGGTGTTCAAATAGAGACAAAAGGCTTTATGTGAGACCAGTTTTCCCTCCATTTGGACAAAATTGTTGCGTTGTTTTCTACTTGTACAGGTTGCAGTCTCTGTTAAGTTCTGTAGGATGCAAGTATGGATCAGAATGAAACTTGTAGTGGGTAAAAATCCACTTTCTGCCTGAAGTAGTTCCAAAGAAAGGCTGTCAAAGTTGTACATATGCTCTAGAAATTGGCTTGTTGATGCAGAACAGAACAGAACAAAATGGCAAGACAAAATGTTATGAATGGAATTAAAAAATGTATTGATGCCGCCCCAGGCAAAATTTTGCAGATATTTCCCACCACTTTTTGGAAATTGGGGTCACAGCCATGAAGTCCCACTTTGGTTTTCACTCTTGACTCGGTCTCAGTTGCTTGGAATTGGACTTGAACCTACAATACACTTGACTTAACAGTGACCTTCTATTTTTTCCTGTCAGCTACATTTTAATCTCTCTGTATATTTACACAGGATTTAAAATGTTTGGAATTGAAAATAGAAAAATCCACCTAGATGCTGCATCATGTCCCTTGACTTGGCTAAAAGCACCACAAAACTTTGCTTTGATATGAATTAGTACTGATATGATGGGAACTGACAGCACAACTGCAGGATAATTTGTTCATGTGACATTTCCAGTCTTGAAAAGAAATTGATTCAGGGTTAAAAATAGGGTGTGTAGTAATAACACACAAGTATCTGGTCGACATTAAGGTGGAGGAATAACAAAGAAGAAATTATTGTGTTCGAAATGTCAAAATAAGAGTCACAAATGATTATCTTATGAGTTTTTGTCTCCATCTCTCAGGAGCTTTTGTTTTCTGTTGTGGGTCATCCTCAGGGAACCATGAATCACTGTAAAATTATTGCATTTTGGCCTCTTGTTCCCAAAGGCATATTGAAGGGGGGTATTGCACTGTCAGGCAGAACTCTTGAAATAACACTCATAATTGCACATGCACAAACATAATGAAGCCATTACTTGTGCGTAATGAAAGCAGTTTACACGTCCCTGAATGAAGGTTACTTTGATTTCCTCTCATTGCCCTGAGACGCTTTTCCTGCTGGAGGTGTTACCGTCCATCAAACGCTTATGTAACTCAATCCAGGGCTGAGATTTTTGTCCTGAGGTCCTGAGTGTGTGTCCAAGTGATGCTAACGTGAGGTTTGTGCGCACTCGTTGCACTGTACACTGACAGCATGTTAATCACGCTGCTCCCATTAACCCAGCGTTTCCTCTCTCGTCAGTTGGGACAAAACCCTTTTGAGAGTTTGAACGTCAACATCTCCTCCCCCTCGGTCCTACTTTCTGCTGCGTGTCTGTGTGTGTGTGTGTGTGTGTGTGTGTGTTCACGTGCATGTGTAGTGTGGTGGACTCTTTCTCTGTACTAATCGCAAACGGCGTCGATGGCGATCTGGCTGTGTTTTCTTTGCCCTCTGCAGGTTCTCTCAGGTGTGTTTGCAATGTGCAGAAAAGTGATCCTCTGTCTTCCCCCAAGCAGATGGATGGTGAAAGTGCCAGCCGCTCCTTGTTTTGCTTTTTATGCCAGATCAAGATTAGAGGCTGAAAAGTCTTGGCTAAGCTCTCATAATAATCTTGGATTTGGAAGTTTTTATCCGGCCTTTAAATCACCTGTTTGCACAGATTTAGCAGCTGCTGTTGATGTGTAATTGTACCTTCGAGTCAATAGTCTCCGTCCTAAACAAGAGGGCGGGATCAATAAGTCAATGCAGCTGAATTAGATGAAGTGGATCGGATGAATCTTTAATCATCCCTGTGGGAGGATGGGATGATAGCAAGAGCAAAACACGACAAATCAAACTAATTGGCTTTTACAGGGAAGGAGGAACATATTCCTCATGTAGCCACACTTGTCTAAATGTAGTCTAGATGACACTGACAAGCATAATTCTAATATTTAAGAAGTTTAATAAAGTGTAGACAGGGTTGGACTCTTCTTGAAGGTGTCCTCAGACCCCCCCAGCATAGAAACCTGATCCCAAAAAACAGACACGGTTTGCATCTGTGCGAAGAAGTAGGTCATGATCGAAAGGTCAATAATCCTCCGGAGAAAGTGATCCTCCTCTTCTGGATCTTAACTATGAAAATAAGTTCTGATTAGAGAGAATCAGATCTCTAGTTACATCAAAACTGCAAGTTAATCTGATTTTTCTTTCATGTGACATTTCACTTATGCAGCGCACAAATAGAGGAGATTCAATGACAGGGGGTTTTCCAGAAGATATGAGTCGCTTTGATTGAGCTGAAGGGGAGGCACTCGAGAAGACATGTCAGGATAATTTGTCATAACTTTATCTCCACTTTTTACTCAGCCTACTTAAAGTGAGAATGTTGCACCTTTATTCTGCTTTTATGTCGTTCTAAAACAGTCAAAGGTAGAACAGAGGGGCAGTGATTGCCACCTTAAAGCCTGCTGCTTCAGCACAGAAAAGGAAAATATGATGTATAAAGAAAAAGGTGGTAAAGAAGGAGATAAAAACGTTATTCTGATCCAAAAACACCAGGTTAAAAGAGGTATGATCCCTCTTCCCCCTTTTTTCTATCTGTCAACAGAATTGCATCTAGCTCTGCGGTTTGAAACAAGAAAGGTACTCTTGTTACACCAACAGAAACAGGATGGTACCATTTGGTTATTTTGGCACCTTTTCCCAACTTTTGTTGTTGGAAAAGCAAGTAACTTGATTACAAACTAAACCTGTCTGAACTGGACTGCTGTGAAAGAAGTAAAAAAAGATTTTCCAGTTCTTTCACTCACTTTAGTCACCCTAAAATTCCCAGGTAATAGCATAGACTGAGGAGAAGCAAGTTTTAAGTTACCAAATATTGAGTCTGAGGTAGATGTGGCAGATTCTTTCTATCTATTATCCTGTAAACTCCCTGAAGTGATCCAGTGACCTTTAAAGGGTATTAAAGAAGATAAGAGTTGCTTTCTTTGCATGATGACATTGTGCAAAAGAGTAGGGTCAGGTTTTTCCTTCAACTGCACGTTTCTTTCAGGGCAAGTAAAAACACAGCCCTCCTCTTTCCTTCTCCTCTGTCTGTCATTTTCTCCCTCCTCCCTGTCTGTCTTTCACAGTCATTTTTGTTCTCCTTTGTTCTGCGCGGTGTAATGAGAGGTAGTCATAGCCAGAGGCAGCTAAAAACAGGCATGCTGTTACTCTCAGCTGAGCTTTTACAGTCTGTTTTTACTCTAATGGTGGACGGAGAGGAAGGGAGGAGGTCGAAGGATTGAAGCCACAGGATTGCAAGGACATGCTTTGTAGTTTAGTGAGTGAAACCGCAGGTACATCAACCACGTTCAGAGTAAATTTCCATATATTTTCATGAGGCTGCAGGTCTGTGGAAGACTTGAGCAGGTGATGGCTCAGTGCAGGAAGACCACTGTGTAAAATCTGTGTATTACTTTGTCTCTACTCGCTTGAAGCCCATGTACTCTGGGAACCCGGCCTGAGCATTCGCGTGTCTGTGTGTGTGTTGTGACGGCAGTGCAGACCGCAGACAGGGGGACAGTAGTGTGTTGTTACCCTGCTATGATGATGCCACCATCTATTCAGTAGATCAGGGCTCAGTGCCAGTGACAGGGTCAGGCCTGAAGTCATTGCTCTGATTCTTGAGCATCGTAGAGTACGTCACTTTCAGCATCTTAGTCTTACGAAGACGTACAGGCTGGATGCAGCTTGCACTGCCTGATACAGTTCAGCATCACAACTAAAGAGCCAAATCTAGAAAATACATGCCTGATTAAATGTAGCATTTGGACGTTTAGCAAACTGTTAAAGCACACAAACCATCGTCATATTAGAAATCCGACGCTATGACTCTCCACAAGTTGTCCTTCAGGTTGTTATCTTTGTAATATTTGTCTTTTTTATCAAAAAGCACTCTGTTTTCTGACACTTAAACAATCAGCTGGTCGGCCATGTTGGCGGTGAATCTGACGTCGCAACAACACCAGATCTGATTGGTCAGAAGTAGACACACAGTATGCGAAAATTTAGAAAAATCGACCGTGATACGAAAAAATAAATGCCGCAAGATGGCAGGACGGGAAAACATCGCAGATGTAAACGCTTGTATTGACAGGATACGGGGTCGAAAAAAACTATCGACGTCCAAAATAATCGCACAAAAAAAATGCTCCTGGTGTGTAAAGACCTTTACTCTCTGCCAGCCATTTGGCATTAGTCTGATGTTTCTGGTGAGTCTCAGTTTTACTGTAAATGGCAATTCGAGAGACGATCATGTGCTGGGATCAAAAGTGAAGCAACATATACAGTACTCCTTCAGGTGTGTCTGCAATATAAATGCTGTCATTTCTTGGCATATTACATCTCCTAGAGGAGCGACCTTTCAACACTCTCTGGTAGGTCTCAGCTTTACTGTAAACAATAAATGACTTGAGGAATAGTGATATATTGAAAAAATCTGAGTTGATTGTACACCTTAAGGAATGTCTGCAAGGTAAATGCAATCATTTTATGGTTCATCACTTCATCCAGAGTAGTTCCCATTTATCAGTTTTTTTTTGAGTCTCAGTTTCATTGTAAATAAGAAAGTAAACAGGTTTTGCTGTGGCTTGCTTTAGTGACCTGTAGAGACCAAATGATCAACCTTTTTCCAGAGGAACAAAGATGCCGAATCTTGTTTTTTATTTTTGAATGTTCAATTGAATCCACCGGTTTTCCTCCGATTGCAACTGTAAAGCTTAAAAACCCAAACAATAAGGATGAATCCACATTCAATCAGTGATATTAATGTTTGTCTGTCTGCTGTCTCCTGATCCACACCAATTTAAGCTTTGGGCTTGGTGTGGGAACGACACACACATACACATTTACACACACATTCCACTCCACTGTTGGCCGTGTGACCCAGTTGTTGTTGGGCATGGTGTATGTGTGTGTGTGCGCTCCAGCCCCGGTCCTGTGTTTGTGTGTGACAGATGGGACTTCAGTAAACCCTGACTGTAATGCCTGATAATAGAGCTCAGATTCCCTCACACAAGTGCGCATACAGACAGACAGACACACTCGTACAAACACACACACACACAGCTGCAGGGCGCATGGTAAATCCTTGCTTCTCCGCATGTATACACACACACACAACAACACGGACCAGGCCTCTGTTGGCATTTGATACCAACACAGCAACTCTCAACCCCCACAAAGATACACTCTCACCACACATCCACACACACAGACTCACACACACACATCATTTCTCCAACCCAGAGCCTCCAAGTCTACGTTCTTAGTCAGTCTTGTCCATGTGTTACATACCAAAGGGGCAGATGGAGAGTTGGAGGTCCCAATGACGCCTGAGGTCTGCACTTATGTCTCTGTCGTCACCAATATCAAAGTCGTCTCGGCAGGTCTTGTTATCAGGAAAAAGTGTGAGCATTTTGAGTATCACTAATTTGGTGATAACTGGGATCATTACGCTTCATCAAGATGTCTGTAGACTTCATTTTGAACAGGCAAAGGCTGATTGCATAGGGTAATTTTAGGGTGACCATATTCTGACTTCCCAAAAAGAAGACACGACTACGCGGGGGCGGAGTCACGGAGTCACGGAGTCACACTAAGTCAATTTTAAGAGTTTTCAGGTCGGATCAAGTGTCTTTTATGTGTTTCTAACTCAGTAAGTCCACATGACACAAACTCCAAACTTACGTACAAAACCGCAGACATTCAAAGAATTTTATAAACTTCCTCGGACAAACCCCGACAGCCTGGACCCCCAAAAAGAGGACATGTCCGGGTAAAAGAGGACGTATGGTCACCCTAGTATCTTCTTGAAATTAATGGCTGTGAATTTGAAAACTTTTCAAATGTTTGTTTTGGGCTGGGAGATTAATCACTTCTGATGCATCCTGGGAAGGAGGGAAATCTTAATGCTGAGAGGCTTTAGGGTCACATTACCAAACTTTAAAGGGATATTCTGGCGTAAAATTAATTTAGGGTCAAACACACCGGGGTGACGCAGCTCAAGGAAGAAAATTTATGGTTATTACTTCATGGAAATGCAATCAGACAGAGACGCTAAGGCAGAAGAACTACCGCGTCTGCCGTGCAAAAATGATCAATATGGTGATTAATACTTCAAGGAAATGATAAAGAAATGATCAGAAATGTTCTTCCTTGAGCTGCAGCCCCCCGCTGCAGTCAATGGACTCGCCCAGAGATCTTCATACAAACAAACGTCTGCTGGAAGAGAGTAGGTGAGTTGTGTTTGGTCTCTTTACTTAAGAAATCCGGCAAAGCTAAAAGGATGTTTGGTGGCTAGTACTATGGCTGGGACCCTACATGTACTGTTGATGAAGTTAGGTGCTGTTCTGAGCATTATTTGTGGCTATAGAGTGGCGTTTTGTTTGAGCGCGTGGCTCTCTGTATTGCTATCGTGCGGTTGTTACTAAAGTTGGTATAACTAGAGAAGCAAGCGGTCGGCAACATTAATCTCTCGACGGGGGTGTCTAACTCTGTGTTAGGGTGTGTTTGACCCTAACTTAATTTTAGGCTGGAATATCCCTTTAAATGGATATTTTATCCAGAACAGATTGTTTGCTGCACTTTTATGCTGTTTTAAGAGGGAAATTGTCGTTGTGAGGGACTGGATGTTATCACTGTTTTGCTCTCCGTACAGATTTTTTCCTGCATATCCTCAAGCCTGCTGATTGGTGTTTCATCTCTTCATAATAACCAATAAAGAGAAGCATTCTGTCATCAGCCTTTTCCACTCTCTCACCTGCTGTATCACGTGTCTCTTTCCCTGTGTTTGTTCTCCTGCCATGTTTTTGTTTGCATAGTCCACAGTCAGGGTCGTGTGTGTGTTTGCGCTCACATCAGACAGCTCTGCAGCTTCCTGTGGCTTTGACCTTTGACCTGCTGTCAACTCCGACAGACATTAACCAGCGGAGAACAGCTGGCGGACATCTTTGATCTGACGGCGAGTGTGTTTAGCAGAGAAACCTGTGGGAACATGACTGAACAGAGAAGAAGGTGTGTGTGACGGTGATAGCTTTGAGTGTGTGTGATGGACTGGAAACTTCGGAGAGGTAATTGGTTCTCTGCTGCTCGGTCACCTCCGAGGTCAGACTGAAAGTGTGTGTTGTTTAACGAAATTGAGTTTTTACAAATTACACTGTAAGAGGTGTTAGGGTTAATTGAATCCAGACTCTTAGTCTGAACTGTCTGGGTGTGAAGAGTTGGCTGAGAGGGATGAGTTAATCAGCCTACATGTTGCTACAAAAGACTGTTCTGCAGGTATTCCAGGTAATATTCTGCGACTTTACTTCATATGAAGTCAAAACAAAAGCAGCTTTTTGACTCTAGCACACTGTCTTATAAGTTGAGCTCAAAATTTGGGGATTTAATGTTATTTCTTTGTTTGTACATGGCGTAAAATGCCTGTGACACTCATCAAATTACTTAGAAATGAATAAGGTTGTTCAAATTTTTGGATCATTTTCGCTATCAAAAAGTATCAAAGACGGATCTAAAGTCATGACTTTAATCCAAAGCTGGTCTGAACAAAAGTGAGAGCAGCAGTGGTCGAGTTTCATAGAGAAACAGTGAAAAGAGCGAGCGCTGCTGATGAAATGAAAATGGTGAAACAGAGAAAAAAAGAGTTATTTATTCGTGCCAGTGAAGACTTTTTATGACTTTGAGATGCTCAAATGTGTGTGTTCAGGTGTACTGCTGTGTCCATGTTGTAGTACAGTGGTTCTCAAGTCCAGTCCACACCTGATTCAAATCATCAGCTCGTTATCAAGCTCTGTACTGGCTTACTAACGAGCTGATCATTTGAATCAGGTGTGTTGGAGCAGGGAAACATCCAGAACATGCAGGACAGTGGGCCTCGAGGACTGGACTTCAGAACCACTGTTGTAGTATACAGTATTTAAGGCAGTTTTCTGTACAGTTATAAAGTGAGGTACCGCTCTTGACCTCCAACATCAGTGAAAACACACTCCCTGTATCACATAGCAGCAGGCCAACACATTAAATATGTAGGCATGTGCAAAGAAACCATGTCCTCCATTTCATCCTACTGAGACAAGAGCACCTCTACACTGCTTTTTTTCCGACTGCCTCATCCCCTCCTCCTCCTCCTCTTCACTATCTTTTCACCTCTCTAAATCCAGGGCTTATTCTCCTGCATTCAGCCGGGGGCACTTGAGAGTGGGAAAGTTGGAGCTGGAGTGATTTAGTCTGTTTTTATTAGTGGCAGAGTTCATCACATAATTAAATCCTGCAAAATAAAAAGCCTTTTTTTTAAACAATGATTTTTTTTTAATGAAAGAGGACATAATTAAGGGAAACTTTACCTTAAAGCAAATTAATCTGTTGAGTTTAAACATAAAGAAACTGTGTAGAATAGTCGTGAAATATTACTTTTAATGGTATAGATCTTTAGGGTTAGGGTGATGGTTATGTGTCCGCTTGCCCCCTAGCTAAGCCCCTTAAAAAAGGATGAATGAAATGTTAAAGGGGTTTGGGGGAAGGGTACAAAAAGGCGGAGGGACATTCTTTCTGGGCCCCCCATAATCACTATTTGTGTTTAGCTTGCATTGCCCCACTTCCAGTGCAACTGTGTGTGTGTGTCCATGTATTTGTGTGTGTGTGTGTGGTGGGTAAAGGGGTTCACTTGCAGCCGAGCCGCTGTAGTTTGATTTCATTCACTCATTGGACTGAAGACAAAGCAAGCAGTTTTAGAGTTTCAGTGAAAAGCAGCTCGACGCCTGAATGTCTGATATGTTCGAGCGTTTCACCTCTAGAAGGAGACAGGGCGTATTTTAACCTCGCTTTATTTTCTTCATTCTTACAGGGATTAACACATTTTAAATAAAAACCATGACAGATATTTTGCAGAAACCTGTAACACTGATGTAAGCATTACACCGAGTTATTTAAAACTGTTGCTGCTTCTGTTATGAAGTGGTGATAAATCAAATCATGTGACTCCTTCAGATTTCTGTCACTTCATTAAGTTTTGTTTGAGATTTCTTGATCCAAATTAAACTGTTTCCTAAAATAAATATGCTTCACAATCAAGGAACATAGGCTGATGCAGAAATGCTCAAAATTGCAGTTCCCCAAGTGCCCACTAGAGGCTGTCTGCAGAAGCACCAGTAGCCACATACACACACATTCTAAAAGGCCAATGTTTGAAGTGAAAACAAACATGTTTCTGGTCTTGCACAAAAAATGATTTTTGAATAAAATTGCTTGTTTTTCTCCGGCAAACTCTGCACAGAGAGTGAAATCGAAGCACAGCTAGCTTGACTGACAGGTGGGCAGCTAGTAGCTGTTAGCAAGGAGGGTTAAGGCCCACCTGAACTCCACCTCTGTGTGTCTTGCCTGGTAGTTCGATAGTTGGGTTGAGTAAGCATTTTTATACAGTCTATGAGCAGTTAACTCATTTTGCTAAGGGGTCTGACGGCTAAGAGAAATGCTGAAAAACTTCTAGATCATACTGCATACACCTATTGCACCGCATTGTATTTTACAGTTTTGGTCTAACTTTCATCAACACTTCTCCTGCCAGTTCTCTCAGCTAACCAGGGACCCCCTGTGGCAAATACACTTATTTTTGCAAGTGCTTCATACAACCCCTCTCCATAAAAACAGCTTTAATTCAGGATACAAAATTAGCTGCTTTTCGACTTAAATAGAGTTGTTTAATCACAAAATTTCTTTTTATCAGTAAGAACCCCAGTGTGTGTTTGTGCCAAACTGCTCCTCCACCTGAATGACTGTCATAACACAGTGTGGAACAAATGAAACTCAAACTCTGTTTTTTTTTCCTGTCTTCCTGGAAAAAAATATCATTTTTTGTCGCGCTAACATGCACAGATGCTGCCAAAGCCACTTTAAAAATCTCCAGGTTGGTGCTACAATTTGTTTAAATGGGGATTTTAGAAAGCTGTTCAATTTGTAGGAAATGTACCTTAAAATCTGGTCATCACAGTCATCTTATTTTGATATTTATTTTGGATCATAATCAAATATCTCAGTCACACACTCTTTCTCTCTCTCTCTCTCTCTCTCTCTCTCTCACACACACACACACACTCGGTACAGTAGAGTCCGAGTGTGTTGCACATGTCTGGCTGTGTTCCAGACTTGGGTTTAGCCGGGCTTACTGCCTGACACACTGAACCAACAGCTGCCCGGATAACACGCTAAAACACACACATCCTCCACTCCCATCACTGCCTGCTGTAGTAGAAGCTGATTATAGTGCAGTTGCTGTTTTTGGGTAAATTACAGGCTGGCTCTGAGCTCTGGGCTCAGTTTAAGTCTATTAAAGTGGACTTGCATTAGTGCCAAGAAAACCATCTCTGCGAGGAGTATCCTGCTAAACTGTTCCACATACTCTCTCAGGGCTTTTCCTTCCCTTCTTTGTGCCTTTTTTTTACCATCATTAAACTTCCTTTGAGGAGTGATTTCAAAAGTGTTTATGAGTCATTTTACGTCCTAAATATGTCGGAAAAGTGAGGCCCAGGCTGTACGTTTAGGAAGTGTAGGTATTCCCATGTTAGTGTCCGTGTAGAGAAGCTGTACAGCTCCTGAGTCACTGCTCTGTCATCTCTTTATAATCCTCTAATATCTGTCCGCTGCCTCACTGGCTTTATTACTCTGTAAATGTTTGTGTACCGCTGCTGCAGACTCACTAAAGATTCCTGTCTGACCACAGCTACATGTAGTTAGTGTTCCTTAATGATCCTACTCAGACCCATAACATCCTGTAAACAGCTGCCTGAACACACACACACACACACACACACACACACACACACACACACATACACACATATACAGAGACCTGCAGCATGTGCTTTGAGTCACTGTCTAGCCGATGGTATGCTTAATACACACTGTAAAGCATTAGAGAGGATATGAGCTCTTAATCTGTCAGGTTTCATCGTATGGAGACGTTCGTTGTCTTCAAAGGTTACAGCTCTGTATGACCAATGAAGGACATAACCAGCATATAGTGTGTCTGTGTGAAGATCTGTCTTATAAAATATGATGAAGAATGCTTGTTGTATGATCCTCTGCAATGGCATCTGTGTATTTTAATGTGGTTATGCTACTGTGACATGACCAGTTTTGCACACAATTGCATACTGTTACTGTTGTTTACAAAATTATAAAACTGTTTTTATTAGCTAATGAACTTTCATGCATAGCGACGCCCATTCTTCCACAAGATTTAACTATAAGTAAAATATGTTTGTAGATGTTAATGAGACTTGAACTGTACGCCAAGAGCAGCCACGTTTTACTTTCTGTACATACTTAAAAAGCCAAGGCAGAGAGAGTATCAGCAAAGACCCCAAGCTCTGTTTTGGGAGCTCCTTGCCTTTTTTTTGTGTCTGAAATGCCAAAGCCTGAGGCAGGCAGAACACACCCACCTTCTGCTCGATGTACATACTTAAAAAGCCAATGCAGAGAGAGCATCAGCAAAGACTCCAAGGCTCTCTTCAGGTATATCCTGTGTGGGTGTCTGAAATGCCAAAGTCTGAGGCAGGCAGAACACACCCACCTTCTGCTCGATGTACATACTTAAAAAGCCAATGCAGAGAGAGCATCAGCAAGCTCTGTTTTGGGAGCTCCTTGCCCTTTTTATGTGTCTGAAATGCGAAAGCCTAAGACAGACAGAATATCCCCACCCACCTTCTGCTTCATGTATCTGCATTTATGAGAAGCCAAGGCAGAGAGAGCATCAGCAAAGACCTCAAGATCTATTTTGGGAGATCCTTGCACTTTTTATGTGTCTGAAATGCCAAAGCCCACAAATGCAGAACACACCCACCTTCTGCTCCATGTACAAACTTAAAAAGCCAAGGCAGAGAGAGCATCAGCAAAGACCTCAAGCTCTGTTTTGGGAGCTCCTTGCCTTGAGAGGTGAATCACCAATTTTCTGTTACATCTACATACAGTATATAAAAAGCAAAGGCAGGAAAAGCAACAGAAAAGCCCCCCAGGTTCTGTTCTTGGACCTTCCTCATGCTGATGTGGATTTCCAAAATCTGGAGTGGGCAGAGCACACCCATCTTCAGTTACAAGTCTTTGCTCATTTTATTTCATGTAGGGTATAGCATCTAATAATAAGTTGGATTTAATAGAAATAAATCAGGATTGCAATCTCTAATCTCCCCCCAAACTTGGAGCCTCTCAGTCAGCCAGTCAAGCTGCTCTCGTCAGGAGGATTTTGGTCCCTGGCTTCTCTCTAAAACATGAACAGTTTGCTTGCTTTGCACTTCGACGGTAATTAATTCTTCTAAACCAGTTCCAGCTCAGCCATACTGCTCTGAAACCTCGTCATGCTCCCCTCACACCGGCCTCAGCGCCAAACTCTCTCTATATGCACAAACACACACAGCGACACTCAATAAGTGACATAAAAACGCAGCGATTCACACATGCACACATGGTCATTACAATGATCTGTTACTGCCTTGTGTTTGGCATACATGGGTCACACATGGAGATGAAATGAGGAGAGGGAGAATGTTTTCTCTCTGTCTCTACATGTCTGGGAAGGCGAAATGCGATTATTGTAATCCAGATTGACAGAGATGAGAGGAAATCCAAATGCTGTTTACTTCATCCTGTTAGTTTGGTTCCCTCACTTTCTCCTTGCCTTCCTTACATATAGTATTCATTAGTTTCATTACACGGTATATTCAAGATACATAACTTTACTGTTCTTGTAGCTTACTTCAGCGGACAGCAATAAAACAGGTCACAGTGGATGTATTACCTTTTTGGGCAAATGCACATTTACTTAAAGTCCTTCATTTTGCAGCTGTTAGGCTTAGATTGTTTATATAAGTTGCTAAAATCATCACAGAGATTAATCTTAAAAAGTAAAATGCTCTTTTATGAAATAGGAATAGCTGTCACATCATTCTCTTTAATGCCACCAAACCCCATTTAAAAAAGCGGTGTTTTTACCTTGTGAGAAAAAGGGCGCTGCAGACTTACTTCTTCTGCTCGATAGATTATTATTTTGGGATGTTGCAAAAGTTTTGCAGCCTCACAAGATTGTTTTGGGTCTGTAAATTACTTATAAATAAAAATAATTCTCTGTTTAGGAAGGAAAAAGCGGAGACTGCCATGATTTGCAGGGTAAAAAAATGCTGTTTTGCTCAATAATAATAATGCATCAGATTTCATATAGCGCTTTATCAGAGACCCTCAAAGCGCTTTACATTGGATACATCATTCATTCGCTCACACAGTCACACTTTGGTGGTGGTGGAAACGTGGCTGCCATTCTGCACCTATGGCCTCTCCGACCACCACCACACAACACTCACAATCATACACCAGTGGAGGACACACACTGGGAGCAAGGTGGGTTAAGTGTCTTGCCCAAGGACACAACGGACAGACTTGGATTAGGGGGGAATCGAACCGCCAACCTTACGGTTATTGGACGACCGCTCTACCTCCTGAGCTACTGCCGCATTGCATTGCTGCCTGCAATGAAGTTAAGAAAACAAAAAAATCTGTTTCCAAAATGACATGTCTGCAATATTTTTATTAACTGTTAAAAAATTAATCTTCAGCATGTTGGTGGCATAAACAAGACCTTTGCAGATGTTTTGATGGGAGCATTTGCCCTTGAATAATAACATTGCAGCTGTTATGGCCTGTCCTGCTCCTCTGACTGAAGTCATCCTAAAACTTATCATTTTGACCCCAAAAATACGAATATAAGCCGTTTATACTCCGACTTGATCAAATTTATGTGATATGACCCTGGTAGGATTACATGTATTTGTAATAAAAAGGTCAGCTGTTGCTTGTAAAAACCAAAAATGGGTCACACTTGATTCTTGGCTCTGAGTCAGCCTCAACGCCCCTCACAGCCTGGTTCTTCTGCTTCATCTTTGTCTTGTCTCTCTGGTAGTCTGATCCCGTCTGAGCTCTGTGACGGTTACCCGACCGCTCTGAAAGCTAAATAAACAACAAATTAACATTTTTATTTAGTTCAGTGTAGACCGTTTGGCTTTGAGAGTTTATCACAGTCACCAGCTTTGCAGGGTGATAATAAGGAGTAATGATGTGATTTCTGTGTATGGAGGCATGAAAATCTGATAATTCTGATTGTTTTGTTTCCTCAGATGACATCGTGCACAGGGAGGACACTCCTCTGTTTGCTGCAGAGATTGGCTCAGAGCTCCAGAAACAGTTTGCAATCCTGCCAGGTGGGTCTGATTTCTCTCCCCTGATGTACACTCACACTGGGCATGTGGGTCGATCCATAAACAAGTAGTTGGCAGGTCCAAATATAGCTCAATGTTTCCTCGAGTTGTATAAAGAAAGAGTGACAGAGCCTTCAAAAGAAGTCACAAAATCTGTCAAATGTGGCTAAAGCTAGTAGAGCTAGCACCACCATCTTTAGGCCCTATTTGCAGGTTTATATCTTCATGCCCGTGCCAGTTACTTGGCTAGTAATGGCTGCAGCTGAAACACAGCATATGACCTTTATTTTAGGCCTACAGAGATAAAAAATATTTGTTTAACTGACTGGTAATTCTGGTCCCAACTAATGAGGGTGATTGTTTAGTCAGACAAACACACATCCTAATGGCATGACTCTATTTAACACTTAAATTTAACAACCTTCTCTTATTGACTTTTTTTAAACCGTAAATGTTTTCACTATAATCCCAACCACAAAGAAGTTTGTTTATCTGCTGCTTTTTATACCACATAGTCCTCCAAAACACAAACTCACAAGAACTCTAAGATATTTCAGTCTGGAGTCTTGATCATTATTATGTAAACCCAGGTGAAAAGATGAGGCCACACAGGCTGCGCTGTGCTACAACACACTCCTGGAGCCTTGTGTTAGGTTGCAACGATGATAGCGCCTGCTGAGTGTGTAAATAATTCACCACTGTGACGATTCGCTCCGCAATTTGACCCACCGAAGAAAGACAAGGCCACATTTGTGTGTGTGTGTGAGGCCCTTTTGATCCTTTTTCATGGCTGAAGGCATACTGAGGGATGGATCTCATCAAATATATTTGAGTGTATCATATTAACACCGTCACAGCAATTTTCTTATAATGTGTTGCGCTTAAAATTAAAGGCTCCTATGAAAATTTTTAAGTCTGTGTTGATTTTGGCGCCCCCTATGGACATATCACTTTGCTGATCTTGTTTAAAACATGCTTGAGCACAAAAAAAAATCTCTCCCTTTGTCATTTATTGTGAATATTTTGTGTGAAAATTGCAAAAATAGGGCTGTTTCTTCAATCTTTGGTTGACACCTTTACCTTCTCACACCAGTTTTAGGCATTAAAAATAAAATGTACAAATAGTCAACCTTGTCGTTGATGGTCTTGTTTGATTTTGTATGCCCTGAAAAGACAACATTATGAATTTCAGTCTAAATATAAATTATTGATTATATTTTGTGTATTAATTGGAAAAAAGAGACAAATTTGATTAAGTTTATATTACACAAATCTTCCTTTTGAGTTACATATGTTTTAAATTAAGACATTTTAAAAGTTTAAAAGGAAAGAAGGATGATATCTGCTGTATGTAAATCCTTTTGTGACAATATTTAATAATCTTTTTAGCCTTTAGTTCTAAGAATCTAAGAAATTTATGTAAAGGATTTTATGTGTATTGTCTGCTTTCATATAAAAATATAGAAATGTAAGATAAAAACCACCAACCAACAATTTTACCTTAACTTTTTTGTCCCTTTAATCTCTTTGTGTCTCCAGGTGGCCGCGGGATAAACGGCAGCCCCGTCATGGTCTTCCCAGAATTCCCAGCTTTCAGCGAGCTGGAGGAGGAAGAGGTCCAGAGCGTCCTCGGCTACCTCACTAGTGTCCCCAGGTTGGCATCACAAACGCACACACTCTAACCAACACACAAAAACGTCCCTCCTTTTCTGTTCTCAAACAAAAACAGTGTGAAAGTAATGTGTGCAGTACTGCATACAGTCACCAGATGGAAGCATAACACCAAAACCCAGCAAAATGCCACATAAAAAATATATTGAAGAAGGAATAAAATATGCTAAATGATGTATAAATGATTAAAATTGTAAGGACAAACAGGAGTATGATGTTTTATGGAAGTGCAGTATTGCATGGAGCCAGCAGATGCCAGCAAAACTCTGAAGCTCTGCAAAAAGAGGCTTACAAAAACAGAATTTGAGAAGAATAAAGGGTTAGAGATTGACATAAATGGTCAAAATGAAATAAAAATTAAAATATAATACCTAAAGGCTCTCCTTTTTAAATATTACCATCTTGATCTAAATGTACACATCTTTTGGACCAGACTGCAAGCATTTTCAAAATAAACTACCTCAACAACCGTTACCTTGAAGGAGTGGCTTTGGCTATAGCTCTGGATTAAAATAACACAGTTTGTTTTGTTATTTAAATTCAGATTATCTCTCTCTCTCTACACATCTTTTTTGTTCTCTCCCCTCCTCCTCTTGATTTCTCCTCCCTCTCACCTCCCCTTCCTGCACACACAGATAATTAAGGGGAGGAGAGAGGATGAAGATGCGTCTGTATTTCTTAATATGTTCTTGTATGTGTGTGTCATGGCTGCCTTTTTCCTTTTTTTTTTTTTCCTTTGGCTCATCACCTTTCATACTCCCCCCTCTTCTGTATAGAGTCCCCTCCCTTTCCCCCCCTACCACCGGCTACATGCACCCAGCTGCCTATCCGCTACTCTCTGAGCTCTGACTGGCTGCCTGGGAACAGCAAGATGCAGGGCTTGCCCCTGATTGGCTGAGGGCGGAGAAGCAGGTGGTGCAGCAGGAGAGGAGGGAGGAAAGGAGGAGAGGAGGAGGAGGGAGATGCTCTTTAAGGATGAGATCGGTCACCTCTCTTGTCTGCAAGCCGCAAACAGATGATTATGATGCAGGAAATGGACACTGACAACAGCAGAATAAGGAATATTTAAGGTGGAATTGATCTTTTCTGGAAGATAGCAGCAGGATTTTAAGGATTTTTGTTGTTTTTTTGTCCTGGACTTGCTCAAAATCAACCGGCTCCATTTGTGTGGTTGAATATTTTGTCCGGTAAAGGATGGATTGAGGATTTGCAGTCGCAGCGTTCACTGGGTAGTGTGACTTATCTTAAATATTTATGTGTTTTGATGGAAATTCCCTGCATTTTGCTCCATTTGCATGCCGGCTCGGGTTGTTTCAGTGTGTGTTTTTGTCTTTTTTGCCTGCGTCTTTGGGTGTCAGTTTGTTCTGCAGGACACTTGCTGCAATTACTGCATTCACACACACACACACACACATACTGCTGACACACAAACATTAGCTTAATGAGGCTGCTACATATGGTCCTGCCTGTGGAATGGATGGCAAAATATTCACACACCACACACATTAATGCAGAGCCAAGGTTGCCATGGTAATCACAAGGGTCTCTCTAATCATCACTGATGACAAATGATGACATAAACACAAAATCTTTACCAATGTGAAAGTCTTTTTTTTTCTTATTTTAATCACTTTTACCTACAAAGGGAATTTGACCCACTAAACTGAAATTATGACATTTCCATTGATTTGTGCTAATCTAAGTGACCGGTAAGGGTCTTCTATTGGTCTGAAAATGATTGTTTTTAATGCATTTCTTACACACTGAACCACATCTAACACTGCACAGGTAGTCCTGGGCAGATGATACCAAACATAAGGGGTCTACATGCATCTTATTTAAGGGTTATATGTGCTTCATTTGATAGTTTAATAACAAAAATCTAAGCGGGTGTAATGGTTATCTATGCAGGAGGGAAGACATTGGGGCAAGTTTTGTTTATTACCGCCGCCAAGGAGGTTATGTTTTCGGTAGCGTTGGTTTGTTTGTTTGTTTGTTTGTTTGTAACTTTACGGAGAAAGTAACAGACAGATTGACCTGAAATTTTCACCAGAGGTGCGTCTCAGCCCCAGGAGGATCCCATTACATTTTGGTGGTGATCCGGATCGCCATCTGGATCCAGGAATTTTTTGAAGGATTCTTTATCATTGTGAGATAGGGCAAATTTTGGAATTTTTGCATTTTACTCTATAAAAATGTCCAGAGTCTTTAGTAAAAAATTACACAAAAGGATCTCAATGAGTTTTATGAGGTGTCAAAGGTTGATCCTGATCCAGACAAAATTCTGGATACTGTGATCAAGAACACACAAAAATAAGGGTGTCGTTGGAATTTTCAATGCTGAAAGATAACCAATGGGCGGCACAGTGGTGTAGATGGGCGGTACAGTGGTGTAGTGGTTAGCACTGTTGCCTCACAGCAGGAAGGTCCTGGGTTTGAATCCGGGTCAGGGCGTTTCTTGTTTTAGGAACATTATGAACAGTGAACATACCAGTTAAAACACGAATAAAAGTTAATAAAAGACACGTAACAGTGAAAGTTTTGGTGTGAATCACAATATAAGGGGGGACATGAGCTGCTTGGTGAAAAGAGGTGAAGAACATGGCTGAAAAGTATTAAGTGAAGTATCTTGTGTCATCCTACCAAGACACAGCTAACTACAGTTGAATTTCGCAAGAGTAAGCTATATGGAACTAGTTTATTTTTACAGTAGTTGATATTAAAGCACCTTAAAAAATGTGATAGAGACTTTATAAAGATAGAAGAGTAGGGGGAGGTATAGCTTACAGATCTGGTGGGGACCAGTCTGAACAAGCAGGCTTTCCACCCTGGCTATTTTTTTTTCCATCATCCGTCTAACATTTTGTGTCTGTATTATTTTTCTTTTCTCCTTTTCTGTAACACAAAATGGAAAAGTAGGGGGAGGTAGAGCGTACAGTCTAACCTAATGGGAGTGAGCCTTGACTCAACCAGTTATCTCGCCCTGGTTCTGTCTGCTCAGTCCTCTTTCTAGCATTTTTTTTTACATACATACTGTTCCTATTTTCTTTCCTCACTTTCCATTAAAGCTGTGACATAAGGGAAGGTAGAGCGTACACCTTAATCTTTGCTTTTTCTTTATGACCCCGCTTGATGCCAACTTGATATCCTTGGTGATTTCTTGATTTCCATCTATATCCATCTTTCCTCATATTTTGGGGACATCAGGGGCCATATGATATGTTTGCAAATGAATTGGCATGATGGGTTTCCATAACTCATGTTAATTTGAAATATAAGTAAATGTTGCTCACATCCTTGCAGTCCTGAAGTTATCTTTGTAGCTGTGTCAGATGTTTTTTAAGTGCCATCGAACAGCTTATAAGAAAAAACAGGACCCTCCAACACTGTATCTACTTATCCTTTTAGATCCTCAGACACCCTGGAGTTCATTCAGGGGCCCTCGGGTGATGCTGGAGCAAAGCATACTTATGAAAATACTCCATGAAGTTCACTTTACTTCACAGAAAATCAGTTACCCCCATGATAACACTGTGTTTCTCTTCTGCAGCGTTGCAGCCTCAGGAGAGGGTTTCATCCTGGTCATCGACAGACGACTGGACCGATGGGCTGCCGTCAGGGCTACCCTGCTCCGAATCGCTGTAAGACCTGATGTAATTATATACATATGCGTGTGTGGGTAACCATACAGGAAGAGTCCCTACAGAAATAGATGTTTTCATCAGCGATTGTGAGGCTCATTTTAAAGCGACTAAACACCATTGACAAAAACAGCCATTTTACTCTACTCAAACTCTGTGCTTAAAAGTTCACTGTCGCCTTAATCAGTCAGTTTGTTTGTGTTTTCTTGCAACTTTGGCATTTCAAATGGTCAGTTCAGCTCAAGCACAATATGTACATATCAAATAACAACTCAAAAATACCCAACAGCTGGTACCAGATGTTTTTTCCTCTGGAAGGTTAAATTTACTTTTATCCTGTGAAGTCTGGTGGGTTTTAAAAGAGGGATACAATGGCTGTTGCTGTTTCAAAATAAGCATCTTTTTCTGCAGGGATCCTTTTTGACAGACACTTGAGATGAAAATCTGAGCTTGTCACGGACAAAAACAAGAACATTTAGTGGCTAAACTTTGCAAGGGTGTAATTGCAGGGAAGGATTATGCTGCAGGAATACAGTCGAACAAAAGATGCAAACAACAGGAGCATTTGCAGAACGTTTCTTACCTCATTTTGATCTCAGAGCGTGTTGAAGGTTTACAAACATCAGAATTTGCTTTTTAATTTTTATGAATTATTGCAATATAAGTAGAAATGTGATGGTAAAAAAATTGTATAAATTTCTATATGATTCTAGTCTAAGTCCTGCAGAGAAAAAGTAGCACACAACCACATAAAAAAATCTGAAAGTGCAAAAAAAAAGGGCGATTAAGCTACCAAGATGCTTTTTTTTTTGTCCTGTTTTTGTATTTCTCTTTCTCCAACAACCACACAATACCTGTTTTGGTGTGTGAGGATTACTCTACATGTGTTAAACACAGTTCTGTGGGTGTAGCTGCTGCTGTCAGCTGTGTGTGAATATATAATTTGGATTGTCACCACTTGGAGTAATGACTGTTTTTGCGTTTGGCGTTTTCTAACTCGTTGAACCTGTATATTATGCTCATGTGCTCTGGTTTTGTCAGGGTTTATAGTCGTCAGCTGAGTGTGGGACCAAGAATTAGGTGACTGTGTCTTGAAGCAAGGCGAGAGGGGAGTTATAAATACCGTCTCATGCAGGAGTGGGTGGCAGAGTCTCACAGCCCGTGTGCGCCGAGATGCCGTCATGTTGGGGAGAGGAAATCCAAACGAGAGCGAGTCTAATTCTGTAATTGTGTTTTGTATCTGTGTGCCATTACCCTACTAGCCTACTTCTTCAATAGTGTTCGATTTTTACTCCACACTTAGATGTTCAACTGAAGAAGAAGAAGAAGCACAAAGTGAAGGTGGAGAGAGAGGGGGAATTAAAAAGGCAATGGAAGGAAATATAAAATAGAAGAGAGGCAGAGCAGAGTGGGAGTTTACATCAGACAGAATCTCAAAGTGTGTGATCACTGCTCTCTGAGGCCTAAATATGACAGAAATAGGAAAAATGGAAAAAGAGTAGGTTTGGTTTCTTGTCTGCTGCCTTTGATATACATTTCAGTTTCGAGAGAGATGCTTTTTCCATCCAATATTCCAAAAGTGAAAGAGAAACTCAGTCAGCTGAAGGTAGATAGTATTATGTAGGGGGTCTGATCGGCTTCAAGGTGTCGATTAATGTCTCATACCAGCATCTTTTGTGTATTTTCATCCAAATCACTCCTTTTCAAAGTTATTCTGACATATTTAGTCTATTAATTTTGATTGTTTTTAACTTTCCTGTAGCTGAAAAATGGACTATTGTGGTCATTTCTAACATAAGTCAGTAACTTTTTTTAATTGTAAAATTCATGGACAATATTATAATATCTTATATTATGGACAATATAAGACTGCCCCTAGTGACTGGCTACAGTACAGGTCTTCCACATAACGGTATCTTACCTCAGCATATCCTAGTTGACAAGGTTTTTGCATTAATTTGCAAAAATCATCAAAAACACAGCGTCTTTGGAGGATCTGCAGCCTCTCAGTTGCTAATTTTGTGATCCATGCAGTGATCTGATTGGACAGGGCCATGATGCTATGATAATGAGAAGCTGCCTGATTGGCTGCCTGAATGTTGATGCAGCCTGATGCACATGAAGTAGAGGTAGAAAAACACCAAAACAAAAATGGTGAGTGCTCCAGGAGAACATACAGTATGCTAGTTTCCACTACACATATTACCCAAAATCTATCCATAAACAGGAAGTGGCAACTGTTGAAGCTTTGTAGCCAAGGTTACGACAGCATGGTCTCTGAGTGGTTTGTTTGAATTTGACAATTTGACAGGTATAAATATGTTAAAATAAATGTGAGGCCTTTTAAGACCATTGCCTATATTTTAACCCATCAAGCATGGGTCAAACTTTCAAAAAAGTTTTGCACTTCTTGGATTGTCAAACTCTGTGTATGAGCCATTTTATCTCTATTATTTTTGGGGTTTTGTTTTGTTACTCCCACAATCACCACAAGGGGCGTTTCAGGTGAACTGGCAGGTAAATGCTACAAAGGGACACAGGTGAAGTAGTGATCTGGGGAACGGGAAGAGCACATGGTTTTTACCGCTAATCTCTGACACCACTCTCACCCTCATCACGCACATCACCATCACAGTAAATTGGACGTATCTGTCTTTTTTTGTTTGTTTTCCAATTAATCAATAAATGGCAAAAAGATAACTCAACAACATCCTTGGATTGGACGTTGGATTGTACTAGAAGCATGTCAAAAACGCCTCACTCCCGCACTCAGATGGTGACTAAAAATCAGGTCAGCGTAGTTGCTACACTTTGAATTACAGATTTACAGACGTTTAAAAATAAATTTTCGTTTCTCTCACATACGTTGTTTGTTATCAATGTTAATTTTTCTAAAAAGTTTATTTTCAATTAGTAATTTAATGCTTAGGGGTCCCCTGCAGAGCTCGTTCCATAATTTTATAGAGGAGAGGAGGAGGAATTGAGAAAAATGTAACAAGCATGATATTTGACCTGTTTGCTAATTAATATTAATATATTGCTATTAATAGAAAATGAAAGTACTGAAAACATCTCTGACTCTGTGATATAGTTTTTAAACAGTATGAATGGAGTAAAACAATTGGAAAAGGGAGACAGACATTTTAACAAAGAAGGAAAGCTGAAAATGAACGACTATTGTTTTTACTCTGACCTTTCAAAGTGCGGTAGAAGAATAAAAAACAGAGACTGATTCCAGGGAACAAAGAAATACAAAAGCCGAGCAGAAAAAGAGGTAAAGGATAAAAAAAGGGTGAAAGGGGGGATGGCATGTCCTGCTGAGAAGCTCCTGCTACCATGCTGTGACACTCCCACCTTCCTCTCCACTCGATGGGGTTTCCACTGAGTATGAAAAGGTATCAGACTCATTATGCCCGACTGTAGCTGTATCATAATTATTTTTTACCCTTTCTGAGTTTTATTTTTGGCATGGTAAGCAAGGCGAAAGAGCAAGCTGCAAGAAACTGTCCACCTGAGACTAAAAACAGATGTTTCAGGAAAGTCTGAGGCTTATTTTTTATCATATCAAAACTTCAACATAAACTAGAGCATGAATGATTCACTGGTTTCATGTCTGAGGAGCAGAGAGCATGAATTCAGAGTCCGCGTTGAAAGCATTAAAACTTCACCTGAAGGCGTGAGGAGCAAATGTTGGGAGCAGCGTCTCTCCTTCACTCCCTCCAGGTTTATGTTTTATGGTTCATGTCCTTTTTTTGTACACTGGCCAATCGTACGCAGGTTTACTGGAGACTGAAGGTCGTTCGTCTCCCCCTGAGATGCTCGCCACATCAAGGCCGTTCAAGGTCGCCTTCTGCCATTAGCTGATTCCACGGGAAAAAAAAGGGGAGTGGGCAGTATTGTCATGTAAAGAAGAGATTAGAGTGCAGCACGTGTACCGAAGCTCTCACACTCTCTATACACAGATGGTGCTGACCGGCACATTCAGTCACATGTACTGTAATGAAATATAAACAGGCATAAAAATGAGAGGAGACTTGACCTCTTGTTGACTGTCCTTACAAAAACGTGCTGCATGAAAATAATAACAGGCTTTTTAAGCAGCTCAATGTTAAATACCACAAAATGAGTCGAAGTTAAGCTCATTTTGAATTTGATACCAGCAACGTGTTTCACAAAACTGGGAAAGGGGCATGTTTGCCATTGTGTTGCATCACTCTGTAAATGACCAGTTTCAGGAGATTTGAAAGTGATTCCTGCCTGACAGTTTCAATAAGTGTCAAGTTGGGACTTAAGACAGGCCAGTTTATCAGCAGGACTCTTTTACTACAGAGCCATGCTGTTGTAATCCCTGCAGAATGTCGTTTGTCGTTGCTGAAATATGAAAAAGTCTTTGTCTGGATGGCAGCAGATGTTGCTCCTAAACCTGTAGATATTGTTCAGCATTAATGGAGCCTTCACAGATGTGGAAGACACCCATGACATGGACTCTGATGATCCCCAGACCATCAGGGATGCTGGATTTGAGCTGTGTTTATAACAAACCAGATGGTCACTCTTTTCTTTAGCATAAACATGGCATAGCATGATGAATTCCAAAAAGTTCTAATCTGGATTCACCAGACAGTTTCCCATCATGATCCTAGATCATGTTTTCCTTCCTAGGTGCTTCAGTTTTAACCTCCATTTTTGGTGTTTAGCTGTTGTCACAGACGGTGGTTTCTGGAAGAAATTTGGAGCCCATGCAGAGATTCCCATCACAGAGTCATGTATGTTTTTAAGGCAGTGCTACCTGAGAGCCTGAATATCACAGCCATTTATCTATTTTCAGTCTGGTTCCTTTTGTCCTGAGATTTTTTCCTCTCTTTTAGGGCTGCACCTAACGATTATTTTCCTATTGATTAATCTATCGACTAATTTATTGATTATTCTAACGATTATTTATTAACCAATTAATATAACAATGAATTTAACCAAAATAGCAAGTAAAAACTTGTTCTATTCCTATCAATATTTAATTCAATGATTTAGTCAAGAATCTCTTGAAATCAAACAAAACAAAACATTTAAAGGTTATGAAATCTGGGAGATTTGTGCAGCGCGCGTCGGGCAGTTTTGGGGTTCCCTTGTATGGTGGATATAAGCTAAATATGAGAGTAATTGTAATTGCTCATCCATTATGTTTAATAGGTCGTAACTGAAAATTTCCAGACCTATTAAACATAATTCCCGAAAAGTAAAGTACAAAATCTGGACAGTATTATGAAGAACAGGAGTTAGTAAAACAGCACAAAGCACAAAATTTTACATTACCTTTAACCAATTTCAGTAACCAATTTCATGAAAAATGAATGGCCGTCTATGGGCGATGCTAAGTGGCTCAACCACACGCTAACACCGGAAGTGAGCAGAATGCTAACTTCCGGGTACTGTGAAAAAGGTCTATTATTTCTCTTCCACTTAATCTCCAATATGTAGTCTAAAATCTTTGTCAAGTTTCACTGTATTGAACAGACAATTTTAGTGAAGGCAGGGTGAAACCACTTGCTGTAACGCTGAGACTCCTCCACCTCTGTTGCCGCCTGTTTTTATGATTGAAGGTGATAAATATGCAGCCGTTCATGCATACAGCGACATCGCTGCAGGGTAAACACACAGGCAGCTTTGCAAAATAACTGCTAAACAGCACAAACACTTCACTTGTGAGTATCTTTGTCATAAATGGGACACCTTTTATTTCCAAAAGCAGAAGCAGATCTATATTCAGAGGCGTTTTTGAAGGTGGTGTTTTAATATCAAACTCCCAGGGGACCCACGTGGACGACATTAAAGGACACGATGGAGCGGTTTCTCCTCCCTGTAAGAATATAAATCACTCTGGTCAACAGAAAACCACATTATAATCCTTATCATTTATTTATGTGGGTCTTTTTATCTCTCCGAAGTGTGTGTGTGTGCACGTGTAAGTGTGTGTCCAGGGGTGTGTATGCGCATTAGCATGTCATCTGTCAGGGGGATGCACTGAGCAGATTGTGTATTGTCATGTTAATGTGGAGGTACAAATTAAACCAGGACCTCTCAGGGTTTATTGAATTTAATGGGCTCTAATCACGGATACATTGCTCAGCCTGATGTATTTTTAATTATTCTACGGTTTAAATGCAGCTTTTGTTTGATTTTATACATACCAAGAGTTTTATTTCAGGTTTTTCTGTCAGGAAAAAATGCCGGAAAAGCTACATTTTTGGCTCTTTTCCATCAGGAGAATGTGCATAAATGTGTGTGTGTGTGTGTGTGTATAAGCGCCACAAATACACAACTGAAGGACATGAGTAGACCTGCAAAGTGACCTGACAACACCTTAAGAAAATACCTGTTTCCGTTTGCCATCTTTAATTCCTCTCTCTCTCTCTCTCTCTCTGTGTATCATTCCTCTCACCAGCATGACGTTATGCTCTCTCTCTCCATGCATTTTTTTCCGAGGAGACTGGTTTCCATGGCGACGCAGTGCAGGCATTTCATGACCATGATGTATGTGTGTGTGTGTGTGTGCAGGTCTCCTTGTAGATTGAATTAAAGCCATGTACTGAGTTTGGACTGATTCAATCATTCTCTGCTGTATCCTGGTTTTTTTTTTTAAAGGGGTGTTGTGATATTTTTTTATTTTTGGCCCTGTGATGAAAATAATGATACAGATGTTTTCTCTCATTTTAAATGAAATAAACATTTTACATATTTAAACAGCCAACAGACGTTATCTAAGGTAAATGTCAGAGGGGAGACAGGGAGCTGCTGTTACACCTTTTAATGCTGTTTAAAAATCTCTTAAATTTGGTTGTAAGTCAGTGTTGGTGCAAGATTTGGTAGTGATGGTGTTGGATTGGCATTTTGAGATATGTATAAGAGATGATGTCTGCACTGGGGGTTGGGGTTTGGCATTGAAGCTGGCTTTGGGGTTGGCGTTGTTGCCAGGATTGGTGTTGCAGTTAAGATCGGTATGAGTGGGGGGTGTTAAGGTTGAGGGTTGAGGTTGATGTTGGTGAAGGGTTTTGATTGGATTGGCGTTTTTTTCAGGTTGGTGTTATTGTGAGCCATTTGGTTTGCATGGTAATAAAGTTGCTGATTTTGTTCGTGTTTGCACTTGGTGTTTAACCGGGGTTGGTGTTGGAGTTCTCGTTGAAATTGGTGGTGGGATTGGCGTCAGGGCTCGCTTTGAGAAAATTCAACCTTTTTTCTAAGCAACACCACGATTGGACTGTATCACATGAGACCACTGGAAATATTAACCTCAATATCAACACATTTTTGATCAATGTTGTTAAATTTTTAATAAAAACCTGTTTTGGGTGTTATCTTGTGTCGGTTAAATGCTAAACTGCTCTTGTCTAATGGTTGCTGATTCGCCTCAAAAATCCACTTTGATTTTGAAATACAGCTCTGGACTTTCACAGATCATTGTCTTCCAATTGCTGATTAATTTGGAGGTAGTTTTTATTATTATTGGTTGTATTACACTCTAGCTCACTAGACTTTCCCCCTTGAAAAGATCTGGAAAAGATGACTCCATGCCCTAGCCAAGCACCAGGAGAGAATGGTTTCCGTGTGGATATGGTGCATTGTAAGCACATCTCAACAGACATAATTGATATAAACATTTTATAAATTGTAAATTTAGCAGACAAATATTTAGTTTTTCATTTAATTGGTAGATATTCCAAAGAAAAGCTGGATATTTTTAACGTTTTTCAGTCTTACAGACTTTATTTATAGCAACACTAAAGATTTCATGAGCTTGTCACACATCTCTGAGCATGCCTCTGGTCCTTGAATGTGTGTGCGCCCTTGTGTCTGTGTGTGTTCATGTCAGCCTGCATCGATTTATGATGCCTAACAGGGTGGAGCAATCCACTCTGGGTTTTAGAGGAAGCAGTAACCAATAAAGCCTTTCAGCTGAGTGGCCTCCTGGGCTGGTGTCTGTGTAACAGGCAATCCTACGCTTTAACCTGTCAGTGTGTGTGTGTGTGTGTGTGTAGGTATGGAGACAAAAACTGTGTTTACTCCCAACAGTCATGGGCTAATTTACCTTGCAGCCACGGCTGTAAAGAGGCAGACACAACAAGGGAGCCACTGTGAAGAAATGTGTCAATTTAGTGGATATTAAATCCGGGAAAAACTCTGGTCATGGTCGGTTCAGGGTTGCAGCAGTGGGATGGATGTTGAGCAAGTCTTTATAGCTCTGCAGAGGGAAGGACAATATCAAATGGCATTTTTTATTTTGATGGGTAAAACAATGACTAACCTGTGCAGCAACAAGCCGCAGCAGAAAGAAAAACAAGTTATAGAAATAAACAGAGGCTAGGAACAGGGCGATGTGGAGTGCAGCTCACGGAAACCTACACACCAAAATGTGACTTTAAACTGGAGTGGAAAATTGCCACTCTGAGAAATTAGCTCAAAACAGCAGTTAAAACGATACTACTGTGATGGGGGGAATCCCTATCCCTAATAATTCTACGAAAAAACAGATATACAATTTCATCGCCTTACCACGTGAATGCCAAAATAGATTTCCTGACAAAGCATCCAGCAAACGCGAGTCTGTCCCCAAACTGTGCCATCGCACATCCCTGATTGGTCCGGCGACGCGGCCTATTAACCAATCAGCAGCTGGTCCCCGTACAGTCACACAGAGAGGTTTCCTGACACAGAAACTAGCGAACGTGAGTGTCCGTCCCTGAAGCTGTGCCATCGCGCATCCCTGATTGGTCCGGCGACGCGGCCCACTAACCAATCAGCAGCTGGTCCCCGTACAGTCAACATCCTCTAATACGTACGCAGACACCAACTAAATGATGTAAACGGGTAAACACATGTAGTATACAGCCAAGGCGACTTAAAACTAGAGTGGAAAAATGTCACTCTGTAAAATTAGCTCTAAAGTTAAAACAAAAAGCAGTTAAAACAAAATGACGGTGATGTGGGGAATTTCCTATCCCTTACAATTCCACAAAAAAAGACATACGACTTACTCGCCTCACCGCGCGAATGGCATCGCAGATTTCCTGACAAAGAATTCAGCAAAAGCTAGTGTCTGTACCCAGAGCTGTGCCATCGCGCATCCCTGATTGGTCCTGCGGACTCGGCCGATTGACCAATCAGCAGCTGGTCACCGTACAGTCAACATCTTCTCACAGTCACACACAGACGCTACGAAACAAGATTTATGGGCGACATTTGTTGTACACGGCCAAAGTAAGGCTTTTTTACACAGCCACATGTAAACCGGAACAAATAATTTGATTAATCACAATCAAGTAACATCAAAATCATTCATCTGTGGCAGTAACAGCACCATTTAGGCACCATCGTTGTTTTGCGCTCTCTGACTCCTTTCTTCAATGGAAAAAATGCCGACAGTGTCTTATGTGGTACAGACAAATAAATAAGTTCTAACATTGTTCACCCCTTTTTGTCCTTGTCTTTCTCTCAGGGTTCATTTCCAGGGAACTTACACTTGGTTCTGGTGTTGCGTCCCAATACTTTGTTCCAGCGGACTCTGTCAGACTTCTTGTTCAAGTTCAACAAGGATGAGTTCAAAATGAAGGTCTGAATTATTATTATTATCACTATCGCTTTATTTAAGGTCGGTTTATATTTGTGAAGATGCAAGAAATTTTGAAAGTTCACTAAAATGGTTTTGTAGACTTGTCATTTCATTGTGTTTATCTTTTCTCCAGGTGGTGATGCTGAGTTCGGTGACTGAGCTCCATGCTTATATCGACCCTGGACAACTGACCACAGAGCTGGGAGGCACGCAGGAATACTGCCATGAGAGCTGGATCTCACATCGCACCGTACGCACACTCCTTTTTCTGCTTTTTTGTAAATTTTGAAATATGAAAAACTTGACTCCAGTGCATTGTGTGCAAGCGTTTCTGCAAGTTAACCATCTTTGCCATAGTTTTTTTTTATATGTAAATGTACCTGAATTGACCTCTACAGGCCATCGAAGCCTTTGCCCTCATGGTGAAGACCACGGCTCAGACCCTGCAGGCGTTTGGCACTGAGCTCGCAGAGACAGAATTACCAAATGATGCTGAAGCCACCACCAGCCTGCTGCAAACACACTCGCTGAAAAAGGACACAATGAAGGTCAGATTGCTGTTAGAGCTATTATTGAATGTTTTCCTTCATAGATATTTGATGAAAAGTAAGTATGAATTCTGTATTGGGGTTTGTTCAATTTCCAGGAGGACCTACAGGTGGCGTTGTCTCAAGGAGGACGCCTGTTGGAGTGCATAAACGAACCTCTGCAGACAGACCCGGATTACAGCATGACCTACGATGAACTGGAGAACTTGGCTACTGTACAGAGGTAGAGGGAGGTTCATGTGAATATGTGCATGAACTGAATGGATCTTAAATTGATTATTGAAAAGTAAATCATTATTTTTCTCCTCCCTTTTTTTTTTTTATTCCTATTAGACTCATGGGTCAGCTGGACGAAACAGAAACGGCGTTTGACGACTTCTGGGAGCGTCACCGCACCAAGCTGGAGCAGTGTTTACAACTGCGCCATTTTGAGCAGCACTTCCGTGAAGTGAGTAGATCTGATTTATGAGAAGGGTGCTAGTTCAGGCAGGTTGCAGTTTGCCTTAATGGGCAAATGTCAACATGAGCTTTCTATTTATACCGCATTGAAACCTCACAGTTCAAAATTTGTATCTCCAGGTGCGCAGCCAGCTTGATGCGACATCAGAAAGGTTGTCCGGCTTTTCCGAGGTTAGCGTTAACCCCGCCCACGCCGAGCATGTCCTCCGAGAGCTCAGCGGCCACGAGAGCAAAGCTTGTGTAAGTTCAACACGCTCACATACTAAACACAGACTCATCAGTTTCACTTGTTATGTGTCCTTGAATCCATATGGTTGATTATATAATCAATGTCGCACCCTTTACCACCCCCCACTCTTAGAGAAAGGATGTGACAGAGAGAAAATAAGGTTCCTATGAAACAGAAAGGTTTTATTCACTAATAAGTGTGGGAAATAAAAGGTAAAAACAGGAAGGAGGTCAGACTCTTGCCCTCTTTTCATGTATTTCATGACATAAAGTACAAACATCTCCTCCATGTTGCCACAGGACATTTTGGACCACGCTCTGTCCTTGGCCAGTGAAGGCGACCGGCTGATAGAAAACTCCCACTACGCCGAGGACTCCATCAGGCCAAAGTGCAGCGAGCTGAGAGTAGTGTGCGACGAGATCAGCTCCACGCTGAGGAGCAAGAAGAACCTCCTCCTCAGAGCCATGGAGCTCCACCACTCTCTGGAGAAGGTACAACCCCAACGAGGGAGAGAAAGAAGGAAACTTCGCCTTATTTGACCGACATTTAACCTCGATTTTCTTTAATTTTGTTCTTCTCCTAGGCTTCTCGGTGGTGTGAGGAGGGAATCTTCCTCTTGGCGAGCCAGCCGGTGGATCGCTGTCAGTCTCAGGATGGAGCTGAAGCTGCTCTGCAGGAGCTGGAGAGATATTTGGACACAGCTTCTCTGCACACGCTCGCAGACCGCAGCGCCATCTGCTGCCAGTTTGAGGGGGTGTTGACCATTCAGCTCAGGGTCAGTATCCAGAGGCTGATTATCTCACGATACAAAAAAGGCTTGTTTAAAATTTTACAAACACGATTTCTGCTTCTTTAAATTAAGAATTGTAGATCCCTGTTTTAACTTCCTTTTTGTCCATTTTTTCTCCATCAGGACTTTGTGGAGCGAGTTTTCCAGAAGCAAACCTCGGTCCAGGAGATGTTCGAGAAGAGACGTGTCAGTCTGAAGAAACTCGCCGCCAAACAAACCAGACCGGTGCAGCCGGTAGCACCCAGACCTGAAGTCAAGTCTCCTCTCTCCTCTCCCAGTACGCCTGGATTAATGAATGAGCAGATTTAATATAACAGAGCAGTTTCATGAATAGTCAGGGTGCTAATCATCGTCTTTTCTCCATTTATTTCAGATCAACAGAGGAAGGAGAGGAGGTACTCTGCAGATAACGTCATCTGCAAAAAGGTAGAAATAAACTCCTCTGGTTTTTCTTCTTTTTTTGGTATCCAGATGCTTAAAGATGGATTCTGTTTGCAGGCGGAGTCTCCTGTACACAATGGCGGCACCAGACATGCGTCTCTCTCAGAGGAAGAGGAAAACCTGGCAGTACTCAGACGGTAAGGCGGCAAAGATCAACCTTATAGATACGAACAAAATATAGGACTTTTCAGCGCCTACATTTTTCTTTTCTTATCTGGATTTGATGTTACAGTTACTTAATTAACTGTAATTATTTATAAATTATGATTTTTTTCTTCAGCCATGTGATGAACGAGCTGCTGGAGACGGAGAGAGCGTACGTGGAGGAGCTGTTGTGTGTGCTGGAGGTGAGCGTTCGTCACATCATCTTAAGTATATCCCTCAATTTCAAGTGTCTAAACTTGGTCACATGGTCTTGAACAACAGAGAAATTTCAAGTGTTGCACATCTTTTTGATCTAATGTATAAAATTTTCCACTCCAGGGTTATGCAGCAGAGATGGATAACCCCACCATGGCTCACCTCATCCCCAACACGCTGCTCAGCAAGAAGGACGTGCTGTTTGGAAACATGTCTGAAATCTACCAGTTTCATAAAAGGTACTTTTCTCACACACTCGTGATGAAGGCAGGATTTATTTAATCAGAATTCTTATATTTTTTCACAACTATGGGCAGCTCTATTTATCTGTGGAGTCCTGGACGATGTCTCCCGTCCTCTACATGAATCTGTAAGAGCTCTAGAAAGCTCCTTCAGTGACCAGCTTTGTCACCCGCGATGCATCACAGAGCGGCATCGCAGGTCTTTCCTCCCCGCTGCTATCAGACTCTATAACCAGGCCCTCTCCTAGCAGACCGACACCCCCAACAACAATAAAAGTGCAAAACTACAACCCTAATTATTTATTAATCATGTGCAATATCAGTATCATCATCACATCCATACCTGTTATTTTGTTGGCACTGATCTTTCTTTCTCTTTTATATTTTTCTCATGCTTGTCTTTAATACTGTTCTTCAACTGCACTGCTCTTTCCTTTTTTTTTACCGTAGTTCTTATTTGTTTTTTGTACCCGTTATTAATGTGTATGTTGTGTGTACCGCTGTTAATGACTTAATTTCCCCACTGAGGGATGAATAAAGGAAATCTAATCATACATAAAAACAAAGAAGATAAGTATAGATAAGTATCGAACTTTACTTTTTGCCTTTATTATACAGTCAAAAAAAGAGAGACAGGAAAACTTTGTTTACTTCCTTCACACCTCTCACTGAGCCCAGCTCCACCTGGTGTCCAGTATCAAAACTACAAAATATACACAGAAATATTTGACATTGTGTATCTTACAATTACAGAATCAACCATAAAAGCCAAAAAGTTTAAGTTTAAAAAAAAAAGAAATGATTGAATATTGTTTGTGTGTTGTTGTTGTTGTTTTCTGCAGAACCTTCCTAAAGGAACTGGAGGCGTACACTGACTGCCCCGAGCTTGTGGGTCGCTGCTTTTTAGAGAGGGTGAGTCCTGACTTCATCTGCCCCTCTCCTCACTCCAGTCTGGACCTAATTCTCCCAAAGAGTTGATTAATATTAGTGTTGAATTTAGCTTTTTTTTGCAACAAAACAAACCTCAACAGACTTTTCTTTGAAACCAGCTTGTAACGTGTTTTGTTGTGTCTGCAGATGAAGGACCTGCAGATCTACGAGGCGTACTGTCAGAACAAACCTCGCTCTGAGAGCCTGTGGAGACAATGCTCCGACTGTGCCTTCTTCCAGGTTCTACTTTCACTTCCTAATGTCACTTTTTTTCCCCCTTAAATAATCTTCAAAGATTATTAACCTTTAACTTCTTCCATCTATTTGTGTGTTTGTGACTCAGGAGTGCCAGAAGAAGCTGGAACATAAACTTGGTTTGGACTCCTACCTCCTCAAACCC
The DNA here is from genome assembly GCA_962446985.1 of Xyrichtys novacula. NCBI lineage: Eukaryota > Metazoa > Chordata > Actinopteri > Labriformes > Labridae > Xyrichtys > Xyrichtys novacula. Next base: position 3,525,279 of record OY660887.1, read on the forward strand.
GTCCAGAGAATCACCAAGTACCAGCTTCTGCTGAAGGTCAGACAAGCTCATTAAAAAATTTACTCTGCGAGTCTTTGTGTTTATTTTACACCCACAATCATGCTCTGCTTGTTGTTGTGTGTTACTGCAGGAGCTGTTGAAGTACAGTAAGGGCTGTGATGGGTGTGACGACCTGCAGGAAGCACTCACCTCCATCCTCGGGATCCTTAAAGCAGTCAACGACTCCATGCACCTCATCGCCATCACAGGATACGAGGTCAGCGGAGTGAATGCGCAGATTGGTTTCTCAGCAAAGACCACAAACACTCATCTGTCTTTCCACTCTCGCAGGGCAACCTGTCAGAGCTGGGTCGCCTCCTGATGCAAGGCTCGTTCAGCGTGTGGACGGAGCATAAAAAAGGTCACGCTAAAGTCAAGGACCTGGCCCGCTTCAAGCCCATGCAGAGGCACCTGTTCCTGCACGAGAAGGCCCTGCTCTTCTGCAAGAGGAGGGAGGAGAACGGAGAGGGCTACGAGAAAGCTCCGTCCTACAGCTTCAAACACTCGCTCAGTGTAAGCTCATACTGAAATTACTCCTCTTTGATTCTTATATAACTCCTTTTAAAGGCAGGTACATGAAGATAACCGTGAAAATATTTATCCTTTTCTCAGATGAGTGCTGTGGGCATCACGGAGAACGCCAAAGGAGACAACAAGAAATTTGAGATTTGGTGCAATTCGAGGGATGAAGTTTTTATCGTGCAGGTAACGTCTGGCATCCTGCATGCTCTCTCAAACCGCAGCTGGAAGAGATCATACATGACAGCTGCATGACTTTGTTTTTGAACCATTTCTTAGGCCCCGAATCCAGAAATCAAAACATCATGGGTGAACGAGATCCGCAAAGTTCTGACCCAGCAGCTGCAAGCCTGCAGAGGTAAAACTGATTCACAAACTCTGCATCGTCTTCTCATGGCTTACCTGTGGCTAAATGTCTTTATTTTTCTTGTGCATTTTTAAGAGGCAAGCCAGCAGAAGAGCTCAGACCCTGTTTCCCCGAGTCAAACCAGCAACAACACCACCATCTCCCTCAGGTTGGTAATCGGGGTTGTGAGTATTTTGCACCAAGATGTGAGAAATCTTTATTTATTGAAATGTTTTCTTCTTCTTCTCTGTTTTAGTCCATTTCGTAGCAACGGTCAGAAAAACCAGAAGAAGCAGGAGGAGAAGAAGGTGGAGCCGAGCACAATATCTGAGGTCAACTCTTCACCCAAATACAAAGGTGGGTGTTTGAATCAGGACGTGCAGAAAATCGATCGGGAAACTCTGGCTGAAAATGCTCAAAAATGTCCTCTTTTCTTCATCACCTTCATCTCCACCGCTCCTCTGTCTCTCCTTGTTATCGCGCTCTCTCTGTACGCATTTCAAACCATCGTTTCCAGATGAACCAGTGACCAGTCCGACCACTGACAGGTCCTCAGTGGCTAAAAAGCGTTTTACTTTGCAGGGCTTCAGCAATCTCAAGAGTCCTAAAGGTAACACGAAGGAGGTCCAACAAAGTTTGAGTCAATTCTCAGGACACTTTCTTTTTGAAGAATTGGAGAGTCTGTTTTAGAACCTAACCCAGTGGATAATTGTCTGCTTCAGACAGTCTGCCCTTTAGTGGTGGAAGTCTGGCATTGCACTTATATTTAGCAGATAAACCTCAAATATTTACTGACCACTTTTCCATTGAAGTAATAATTCTAAATAGAGTTAGATCAGGTCAATTTTTTGAGTTATTTAGAAATATCTACAAAAACCCAATTCCATTGAAGTTGGGAAATTGTGATAAATGTAAATAAAAACAGAATGCAATGATTTGAAAGTCCTTTTCAACCTATATTCAATTGAATGCACTACTAAGACAAGATATTTAACGTTCAAACTCATAAACTTTATTTTTAACAACACTCAATAAACGTTTGTGAACTGAGGAGACTAATTGTTGAAGCTTTGAAGGTGGAATTCTTTCCCATTCTTGCTGGATGTACAGCTTCAGTTGTTCAACAGTCCGGGGTCTCCGTTGTCGTATTTTATACTTCACACATTTTCAATGGGAGACAGGTCTGGACTGCAGACAGGCCAGTCGAGTACCCGCACTCTTTTACTACGAAGCCACGCTGTTGTAACACGTGCAGAATGTGGCTCGGCATTGTCTTGCTAAAATAAACAGGGGCGTCCATGAAAAAGACGTTGCTTGGATGGCAGCATATGTTGCTCCAAAACCTGTATGTACCTTTCAGCATTAATGTTGCCTTCACAGATGTGTTAGTTACCCATGCCTTGGGTACTAATGCACCCCCATATCATCACAGATGCTGGCTTTTGAAATTTGCGTCAATAACAGTCCGGTTGGTTCTTTTCCTCTTTGGCCCGGAGGACACAACGTCCACTATTTCCAAAAACAATTTGAAATGTGGACTCGTCAGACCACGGAACAGAACAGAACCACAAAAATTCAAGAGTTTGAACATTAAATATCTTGTCTTTGTAGTGTATTCAATTGAATATAGGTTGAGAAGGATTTGCAAATCATTGTATTCTGTTTTTATTTACGTTTATCACAATTTCCCAACTTTAATGGAGTTGGGTTTTGTATCTTCTCTGACTGATTCCAACACTTTAAAGTTCTGCTTTTCTTGCCCTTTCTTCCTCACTTCTCTTCTTTCTTTCTCTTTACTACTTTCTCTCCCCGTGGTCGACCAGGCTCCGCCCTGAGCCCCGAGCACGGCTCCAAACGCCACTTGGTAAAGAGTGACCCCACCCCGTTTGGGTTCAAAGGTACACTGTCACCTTGTTATATGGGCCGTCTTATCATGGAGGCTGTCCATCATGTTTTCCATGCATCACCACCCAAGTGAACCTCAGTCCCGTGTCATTTCATGTCTGTCTGACATAAAGGGAGAAAAGTGGATATGCCATCACTTCACATTCACCATGACAGTTGGCTTTCACAGACTATCTTAACAGAAAACATCTTTAATCTAGCTTTATTTTCTTGGTGTTGAATTTGTAGAGTCTAGAGCAGATCCAGGAGAATCTGCATCAGTTTTAATCAGAATCAGACTGACAAAATGCTTTTCAGGTCATTTTCCTTTCATACAGATACTCTGTGAAAGATACTCTTCACTTTTCAACAACCAACATGTGTGCTAACTACATTTTTCACAGGTCATTACCATCATAAACATTATACATGTAGACGCCTCATTACGTGCAGGAGCGTAATCCAGTGTCGCCGCCATATTGGATGGGTCTCCCCACTCCAGGCTCAATGGAGAACGAGCAACTATGCACGTTTTTTTGCACTCTATGGTTGAAAAACCCGACGCAGTATTGAAACCAGATCATGTAGGATTAGATTTCACAAATAGGATTGTAAAATAGTTTGTTTTATTTTTAATGTGTGACATTGTCCTGTATTATTGCTACATCCCTGCCGTTATAACAAACCAAACAGTGTGAAAATCGGGCAGAGATTCGGAGAGTTATCGATATGGTTGGGTATTCCTGACCCATCCAAGATGGCCGCCGCACTGATACGAGAGCGCCAATTGGCAGCGTCAGGCTTTGAGGCGTCTACGTATATTATGTCTATGATTACCATCGCCATCGTTCCTGAAGTTTATTGTTGATCTTGTTTATTTTTAAGGACAGGTTTTGAGAAAGCTTGTCCAGAAGCTCCCTTGATGAAACCCAGAGAGCTAAATCTTCTCCTTTAACTCTCAGCAGAAGAGAAATAAACATCATGTTCCTGAATGTAAAATGACACAGAGTGAGAACAGGGTTAGGGAAACCTCTATAATCTGACTACCTGACCCGGCTGAACTCCTGTCTGACTGTTTTGCTGGCTGTTTCTCCCCACCCAGAGCTGGCCCTTCATGCTAATCTGAGCAAAGTGAAATGGATGAGTACCTCTAGTCTGTTACAGAACAAGCGGCGAGGTACAGAGCCGCTCTGAGGAGGAGCCATGTTTGCTGTGGTTTGTGGTGGTCATGAGTGAATTTTTTATAGAGGTAACCTGTAGTTTAAAGTCAGCCTCCATTCTTGGTGTTAAGGCATGTTGTTTTTCTGGAGGTATTTTCCTTAAATCAGTCACTCTCTCTCTTCCCCTGATTGTTGCTGTTTGGTGTGGAGAATTATGAACACACAGAGTGGAAACTTTTTTTTTTCCTGAGTGGTAATCTAAACAGATCATGTTGATTCAGATCTGGGTGTGTTTTACCGGGATCTGTCTAATCTCTGCATTGTTTTTTTCCTGGGATTTTGGATTGTTTTGGTTTGACTTCTATGTGTAAAAATGTGTTTTTAAACCACAGACTGTTGATAAGATCTGGATGTAGACACCAGTCAGTCTGTGGACTACTTTTTTGAAGCCTGGACTTTTAGATTTTAGCCACTTGCATCTTCTGACCAAATTTGAGGAAAGTTATGGAGCTGTAGGGGGACAATACTAGAGCTAGTATAAGTGAATTGCCGCTTTTTCCTCATAAAATATACTCTAAAACTCTTTTGCATCCCCTACTTTACGTTCTGTTTTCTCTAAATGAGACTATCCCTCACAAAATTTGAATCCTATTATTTTGAAAAAGACTTTAAGCTAAATGTTGACACTGTAAACTCATTAGGAAAATGTTCAGAAAGGAAGTAAGAAGCACTTATGCTAAGTCCACTTCTCCAACCATTTCTTAAATACAGTCTGTGGTTTACATGCGTTGATTCGCCAATAATCTGCTTTAAAGAAAAACATGTTGTGGTTTTTTGTACTCTCCCTGCAAGATTTCATGTGTTACTGCATCTTTCTTTCCATGTGGGATTAAGCTCCACACGCATACTAGCACCTAAAATATCATCTCAGTCCTTTGATATTGATAAATGCATCTTTTCTTGCCTAATTTTACATCATAAAAAAGTTTTAATGCCACATGAGGAAAGAGTGATACAGATTCACTTTTATGAATCTCCTGTTTTTTAAAAGTGAAATATTTATCTTTGAATCTTCTCCTTTTCTCGCCTCTCAGGCTGGAATAAGGCGTCTCTCTCAGTGGACGCCTCAGAAGAGAACGATGGTTACTCCAGCGGCGAGGACCCCATGAACTCTGACCCCGAGGACGACATAGGAAAAAAGCTGGTGAGTCTGAAGTCAAAGTATTTCCCCCCTGACTCTTTCCTCCTATCAGTGACACTGACTCTGGGGACCTTTGACCCTCCAGGCTCCAGGGAAGTACACAGTGGTGGCAGACTGTGAGAAGGCGGGACCTCAGGAGCTGTCCGTCAAAAGCGGAGACATGGTGCAGCTGATCAGAGAAGGAGAGGAGGGACAGTGGTAATCATCTTTAACATTCATTTTTCTACAGACTTGAGAGATTGTTTTTAGTTGTTTGAACATTAAGATCTGAAAATACATATATGTGCTTCATAAAGAGAGAGTTGGTTCAAGTGTGTGTTTGTTTTATCTGCTGCAGGTTTGTGAAGAATCTGCGCACCAGTAAGGATGGCTGGGTGGCAGCAGCAAACCTCCTCAGCCTCATCTCAGAGTCCAAGTCATCCCAGTCGCTCAGCAGCTCAGGTATTTATTTTACTCTTTAAGATCCTGAGAAAAGTGCTTCACCCCTAGAGTTAAAGATTACATTTTTAATAACCTAGTTTATCTGGACCAGATGTATGCATCTGTTTTTTTTGTTTGTCTTTGGCTGTAAACACTTCTGCGGGTCTTGTGTCCAGAGTGGACACGCTTAACTCTGTTGCTGTTTGCGTGTTTGTCCTGCAGATGGCAGCGTCTCTGGAAACCTCAGCACTTCTTCCAGCTGCAGTGAGACTTACACCAGCTACTCCGACATCAAACCCTGAGCCTCCATCCGTCCATTCACTGAAAAAAAAACATTCTCCAACTGGATTTACAAAAGCTACAACTTGACCCTGATGGAAGAACAAGATCAACTTTGACCCAGTTTGTCTAATCCTCGCTCATTTCCCTCTGCTGTATTACTCTACTTTTTTAAACCTGTTCCCCTTTTTATACAAATTTTACGTTCAGATTTACTTTAAAGTACAAAGAGCTTTGAAACTGCTTCAGTAAATGGCTTCAGATGGCAGCTGCAAAATCTTTGATCAGATGTTCACCTAACTCCACGGACGATGTGACATTTTACTGGGTCTGATTTGTTTCCTCCTGTCCTTTCGCGTCTTCACTCGAATAACCCCTCTGATATGTAGCATTGAAGATTCAAAGAAGGTCTGCTCTAAAGGTGGCAGCAGCTCAGAAAAATATTAAAACCCTTCAACTTCATGTGGTTAGATAGTCCAAGAATTCCCTGAAATATGGGCTCACATCCATCATGCACTGTGAAAAGAGGCAGCTGGCTGCAACAAGAAAACTCTTCAAGTGGTGTCAGAGTAGTTATGATGCTGTAGCCCCCTATCTAGAGCTCCTTTTGCTCTGGTTTTATGGTTATAACCTGCTCTATCAACCTCCTTGGTGGTCTTTGACTTCCCTGACAACTCCTACGAATCACCTGCACGCAGTACGGCAGCTTGGAGCAACTTCTCAACCTCCTTTTGTTATGGATTCACCTCTCCAGAAGGCCAAGAAGTTGGGTGGGCAGGCAGGTGTGGCGGCATACCTGCACGTGTTCCCTTAAGTGTCTTTGTGTGGCAGAATTCTTGCATTTGTATGAACTGTAGAAGTTACCTGACAAGGTTATGTCACTTCAGAGCCTGTGAGGAGTTTATTGCTTGTTAAAAAGAGGGTGGAATTTATCTCGAGGCCTCTTTATGACTCAGAAAAGCAAACAAAAATACCCGCATAAAGTTTAACTACTTCTGCAAATTTATTTTTAACTTGTATGATTTACTAGTACTATTGCGTATCTCCAAGTTGGAAGCCTCAATTTTATCTCTAATTGTGGTCATTTCTCAGCTTTCTGATTGGTGAACGGCCACACATACTTAAGATAGATGTAATTACGAGAGAGATCAGCTCGTATTTTACATGAAAACACACATTTGACAGTCTCAGATATGATGGGAAATGAGAATGTTTGCTCAAATAAAATGATCATTGTAAGGACAAGTCCTCCACAGAGCGACCATGTGTACCAGTGGCCTACAGCTCAATGATTGGTGGTTGCCATATCAACAAACAAAGTCAGTATACTTTTTAACTTGATCCAATCTCTTTCTTGTTTATGAAATGACCACAATTAGCCATATTATTGAGATGTATTTGACTCATGACATGAAGCACTGCAATAGTATATAATAATATAGGAGCTCCCTGTCTTTAGTTTGGCATCACAAGAAGGTGGCAACCATGGGAATTCGCCTATTAAAGGTCAACTGAATATATTAGCTTACTATTAACAAATGTTTTTGCCACAGTGTCAACAGGCAAAGGTGAAATATGTTGCTAGTCTTGTTGATATAACACTTGTGAGCAGATTATTCATGGTGCCACTTTTGCATATGAGAAGTAATTTAGTGTTTAATACATCCAGGTAATAAACATGTCTAATTTCTCTAATACATTGGGAAAAAAACTAGTTTTGTTAGTTTTATAGGAGCAACAAAATCAGCTGCTGTAAGTGAATTGTGTGGCTTCAAAAACCGTTCCCCATATCAGTCAGGCTTGTTTCTCCAACAAGGTCCTGTCTAGAGATATTTAGACAATTAGTCCAAGCTGTATGTTCATAGATAATAGAAACTACAATCCTCGGGAATTTCCTGGCTGGACAAGTTTTATGATAACATTCATCGCGGCTCCTTGAAGGTAACAAACCCCTTAAAACAAATGCTCACTAACCCAAACCTCTGCATGTTCAATTCAAGGCCACGTCTCTCACCTTTCTTTGCTCTGCACTGCAGCAACAAAAGCCGTCTTTGTCCCCCTGCGCTCCCAGCCCCGCTCAGGCATGTGACAGCATCTCCATGTCTCTCTGAGCAGACCTAACCGGGCCTGTCAGACCTCCATGACACATCTGCACCACCAGTCTGAGAGCAATATGTGTTTACTTGACACCACAATGTAGCTGAGTAATCGTCACGACTGGAGAAAGGTGCAAAAAGTAATAAGAAAAGTCTGACTTTTGAGTGTGATTTTCACAGCAGGGGGTTTGGAGATGACCCTGCTGTGGAGTTGAGGATGTTTGTACAGGTTAATGACACAACCAGCTGCTGTGACACACTTCTGAACACACACATTTGCTATTCTGAACACTGAATGACACATTTTTCTTATATGTTTTTCAAGAGTAAATGTGTTTTTTATACTGCAAAGTTTCTACTGATCCAGAAGATGCACTGTAAAACAATCTCATCCCTTCTTTATTTTAAATGTTGAATGTTTGTAATTAAACACGAAAACCAGCCCCACCTGATTTATTCCTCATCATGGGTTACATTTGTCCACTTGCTTCACAAGCCAATATTCGACTCTTGCTTTGTGACCTATAGAGCTTCATTTAGGGCGGTTTAGAACCATTATTAAAGATGTAACACATGTCCCTGTGAAACAAAGGACTCTTGAAAAAGGAAAAAGCTACCGTCCTGGTCTGTCGGTGTCAAACTGTGGCTGGTATTATGTGCTGTGAGTTCTGTAAGACTGAGAAATGTATGTTAGACTTGTACAGATGTGTCCTCTTATACCTCACTTAGTTTTTCTCCAGCGCATGTATATTGTGAAGAGGATATGTTTTTTGTTTTTTTTGTGAGTCTTCTTGTCTCTCTGTTCATCAGCATGTACTTCATAGATCCACTTTTAAAACTCTGGAGTCCTCACCCTGAGGAAAAGAGAATTGTATTTTTTACCTGGCACTGTTGCATTTTGTGAGAGTTTATTTTTTTGCCCTCTTATCAAAGCTGACGCGGGCACTAAACTGGTCAGTTGTTTATGATGATCACATGATAAAGCTTATCAAATTATTTGTACTTTTGACGCTGGAGGGGGGGGAAGGTTGTTATATTTTTTAGTTTCTTTTTATGCAGCACATTGCAGCAACCACTGTCTTTATTTTCCTATCGTATCTACTGAGTATGGTGTCGATATAAATACAGTATATTATAATGAGATATTGGTGTATATTTGTACATATGTAATTCTGAATTGTATGTAAAATTAAAGCAGCTTTAATAAAGTCTGAAATGTTTCCTTTAAAGAGTTTGCATTTTTATGATTTATGTTTTTTTTACAATGTAAAAAGTTTATGAAAATGTGAAACTGTGAGATTTGACTGACAGAGTGGAGAAAAAAATACAGAATATTAACAGCACAATGGAAAAAATAAGATTAGAGTTCATTACAATCACACAGTTACAACCTAAAAGTGAATTTAGATGGATATTACATTTTTAAAAAGTGCAAATGTTCATTTTTGGCACATTATCCCTCCACTGGTTCCTGAAGTGATGGTGGTCACCACATTGGAAATGCTGACTCAGACATCATTTCAGTTTCGTTAGAAACCAAAGAAGGTTCACTGAGGTGGGCTGATTGAATCTTAGTAGCTGGCTACAACCTGCCCACCTGTTGGTCAAATCATCAAGTTGCTGATTAACCCTAATTATGAATAAAACTTTGAAGTGATATAAATATATAAAACTTGAAACATCTCACTGTGTGTGTGAGCAAAGAAGTAAACAACAGATATCAAAACTGCTTCTGAACAAGGCTGTAAAAATAGACCTTTTAATATGGGCTCTGATGGGGATTGGCTCACTTTTGGGACCAGCCTCAAGTGGACAATTAAGGAACTGCCGTTTTTTTGCACTTCTGCAATAACTTCTTTGTTATGATACTTTTACCATTTTTATTTACTCTCTATTGATTAAAATTCAACACTTTCTGTGATAGATTATAAACAGTCTTCTATGCAGGGTGTCTGAGTGACTATTCGAGGGTTTAATCTCTTCCCCGCTCGCCCTGAATTCTTAAATTCCAGTTGCATGTGTTACTGTGCATCATGAATGGCAACAATGCTTTGCATTGCTTTTTTAAATTATAGTTTTTGAAACTTTATATACAATGCTGAAAGGTCAGTCCTTTGCCTTATTTACTTTCTTTGTTGACATTTTGCACCAAAAACGCCTCAACCTGCCATACTGACAACAGTTACAGTACTGTTTTAAAGTACTGGCATCGAGCTGTGTTTTAGATTTACATTTTTAAATCTAAGACAATGGAAGGTTAGACTGAACAAAAGAGAGGGGAAACGATTAAAATACTCTTATCAATACGGTGAATTTTTCAAACTTTTTAAATATTAATTTCAAGTTTAATCTTTAATTCAATCTTAAATGGTGCGTTTTCATTTTTTAAAAAGTACATTTAATTTATGATAAGTTCAATGATTTTTTTATCAAAATAAAAACAAAACGACGTCTGCACAAATATATCATTTTCTTAATGCGAAAGTAACAATAACTACGTGGTAAGAGATGTCCTATGGGCTTTGCTCAATTCAGGCTGTCATGATTCGGCATGGGGCTCGTTCCAATATGTATATCATCCTCCTTCGTTCAATTATACCCTTTCCAGAGTACTCTTCATGGTGTATAGAAGTACAGACGTGTATCGAATTGAAATTCTTATCCAACTAAATGCAATTTAAATGTGACATTTGTGTTTTAATCCTATTTGTATACGTTCACATTCATGCCAAGGTGGCTTGAAAGATGAGCTATAAAATAATGTGGACGTGACTCAGCCGTTGCTGGAAAGATACAGATGCGTAAAACTAGCAAGAATAACAGCAGCTACCGGAAGTGACGCAGTTTGTATTGTGACGCTATTTTGTCTGTGTGACAGCTCAATTTAGTCCGAGAGGGGGGTGATTGGAGGTGACTTTGAGGAATAATGAACGTTTTTTGGAAAATAATTTGTTTTTCACACTGAATTTTAGTCGCAACCAACCTTTTTTCGACCGTTAAACAACACGCACAAGGGCGCTTAATATTTTTATTGTGAAAGTCCCACCGGAAGTTGTCAAATTTGTGTCTACGCCAGCTCGACAGAAAACTGGAAAGCGACCAGATGGAATTCAGCTCTGCCTTCTTAAGCTCTCATTTGAATTGTATTACACACATTTTCAGCCAACTTTCCTGCTAACGAACAACCCTGGCGTGACCACAAAACCTAATCCAGGAGGCTCGGCTGCGCTGTGAACCGGGACTGAAGCGTTGAAGACGTTTAAAGATCCCCAACCAAACACCTTCTCACTGAGGTACCGTTTTAGCCCACACTGTCGGGAGAGCAGGAGCTAGGAGTTATCTTAATGCTGGACAAATACTGCCCTTGACAGTGTTTCTAACTTAATTTAGGGTGCGTGGGAATCATTTTTGGTGTGTGGTTTCAGTAATGCAGTTGTTTCAGACTCCAGTGATTAGCTTTGGAAATCTGTCAAACAAAAAGGGAGTTTAGCCTGGAGGCGAGAGGGGTGTAGCCTGTTTAAATCACACTGTCTGGGACTGTTTATGCGGCCTTATGTGTTATTTTAGGACTGTCTGCGTCATGAAGTGTTATTAACGTGAACATTTGAGTACACGTGATCTTCACACCCCAGCAACACGAAAATACTCAATGGTTTGGGGTTTTTGATATTTTTCCTCCTTGCTATGTTACTTTAGACGAGTAGTGCCAAGTCAGCTGTGGTGAAAACGGGACAGCTTCCGTGCGAGTGTTTCAAAATAAAACCAGGTTGTCGCTACTTTTATGCCAAGATTGCGGTTGAAGTCTGGTTTGAAACCTTGGAGAGAAAAAATAAGCGGAGAATAAGTGAAAATTAAGTGAGAATAATGACAAATAGTCATCATTAGAAAGAATGGCCCAACTGATTAAATCGGCAAATTTTAGCCTGTTAGAGACTAATCGGTAATCGGCCAAAACTCGCCGATTTTCGCTAATATTTTCAGAAATAAAATACGGAGAATAAGGGCCCGTTCACACCACCCTTATTTAGTCCGATTTAACTGAACCCTGGAGCGTCATTTGATACGCGGTCCAGATGAGTGGCAAAAGCAAAATCAGCCTACGATGCTTCATGACAGGCGAAGACAGCAGAGCGGGGTTTGTATTTCTGCATAAACAAATGACCAATAACTGAACGATATTCGCAGTTGCGTGACTCCCAGTTCCGTTTTGTGGAGTGATTGAGTTTGTCCTTTGTGAACACAAACTGGACCAGTTAAACAATCAAAACAAATGTATTGTCTTGACTTGGATTCGAATCAGGAAACGGACCTTTAGGTGTGAACACGACCCAAGATTCGGTTTCACTTCGAAAATGTTCCGCCATTTGAAAAGTTCCCCGACTTATCCTGTAGATGGTGCAGGGACCTCATGGCAGTCTTAAAACGCTTTTCTGGTCTGAGTGTGATCAGTCGGTCTTCCTGTCGGCCTACAGTATATCTACAGTATATAGTATACTGTACATATCTACAGTATATATATATATATATTTTTTATAACTTCATAGAAAAATTGAAAAATCGTCCGATTAATCAGTAATCGGATTCCCCCCCTGATAATTGGTATCGGCATCGGCCCCCAAAAATCCATATCGGTCGGGCCCTATTATGCTGGCGGTTTATTATGATCTGTTAGTCATCATATTTGCATCCTTATTTTAAGGTACATCATACTTAAACAGGACTGCACCAGTCTCCACTCATTTCCATTATTCTCATTAAATAATTAACAATGTAGTTACTTATCGTTTAAAATGTTGTAAAGCTGCGCAGGTTTTATTTTGCAGCAAAAACCACTTAACTTCCTGTGTGTGCATGGCTCTCTTTGTTTACCTTGACGTTCAGACGGACCAGGCTCAGATACAGTAGACTCTTATATCTTTGTAAAACAGGCCTGTCTGTCACTCGTTCAGGATATTAACTCTTTGATTATCAGCACAGAACTTTTTCAGCTTTCTTGCAGCAATAATTTGATAACAGATTCTGTACTTGTCTATCAGTCCAGACTTTTGCTGTATAGCCTACTGCAGTGTCCAGTGATAAGCTGGTTTAATGTATGACAGGTGGGAGCAGTCCATTTCTGTACTCAAGTGTATTTCAGTACTCATTTGTGGAAAAAAAAAACATCATTATACAGAGTCTCTGATGTCCCATACAGTAAAGTTTTTATGTTGATATTTATTTGTGCTTCCACTTTTATCTTCTAGGATTCTGGGGCTGTATACCATTTTTATTTTTGCACTGCCAAGTCCATGTTCAGTATGACATTTCAAACTGACAGCCAGTCTTTCAGTATAAAAGTCCTTTTGGCTTTTAGGCTATGTTACAGCTCAACGTAACAAGCTCTGTGGCTCAAATGCTGGAGTTGAGGGCTTATGCCTGACAGGCTGAACTTAGGGCAGATATTTTAAATCATCATACCTGTGCAACATTTTTCACCCAATACCTGCAATTCAATATATCTGCAGCCATGTTGGTGTCAGAATTTTTTTTCCATTTTAATTCAATGTTGTCAACAGAATTTGTCATAAAATCTGATGGAAATGCAGAAGTCAATGGATACATATTTTTGTATGTATTGTCAGTCCGAACATCTTAAACAGTGATCTACAATGCAGACGTCTTTGTCCTGTTTGGTTTCTCCCACCCTTAACAAAGTGAAGGAATTTCTTACATTGATATTTATCTGACGACTTAACTTGACATGTTGATGTTGGCTCTTTTTCCTTGAAGGGTTGTCTCAGAGAGGAAAACCTCCTTGTAAGAGTGGACCTTTGCAGTTTGGTATTGTGATGTAGTTCAAATACTTCAATCTTTATTTGTCTGTGGCTGCCTGTGCTCCTGAATGACAGAGCACAGACATAATTTATGATACTTGAAGTCTTAATAAGTGTGCATAAAACATGGGCGTAGCTTCAGTGATGTGTCTCGCTGGTTTCTGAAGTGATGGTGGTCACCACATTGGAAATGCTGACTCAGACATGCTCTTGATTTAGTTTGAAACCAAAGAAGGTGTACTGAGGCGGGCTGATTGAATCTTGTGGTGTGTCCCAAATCACATACTTCCAGTAATAAATACTTAAAATTTTGAGTATACTCAATGCAAAATGGAAAAAAGTATGGATAGTATGCGAAAATTAAGTAAGCAAAAGTACCCTGATGACATACTCAAATCGGTCAAGATTTTGAGTATCCGACTGTGGACATTCGCCGCACTCATTTCATCAGTAAGAATGGCTGTAAACAAGGCTGTAAACCTGTGAAACTCAGTTGTAAAAACAGACCTTTTAATATGGGCTCTAATGGCGATTGGCTCACTTTTGGGACCAGCCTCGAGTGGACAATTAAGGAACTGCATTTTTTTCGCACTTCTGCAATAACTTCTTTGTTATGATACTTTTGCCATTTGTATTCACTCTCTATTGATTCAATTTCAGTCACTTTCTTTGATAGATTATAAACAGTCTTTCATGCAGGGTGTCTGAGTGACCATCAGAGGGTTAAATCTCTTCCCGCTCGCCCTGAATTCTTAAATTCCAGTTGCATGTGTTACTGTGCATCATGAATGGCAACCTCTGCATTCCAGACAGTCAGAAGAAATGCTGTTTAATTAGAGGCAGACACCTCTCTGTCTTCAGAGTCCTTCTTCAGGCTCTCTGAAACCTTTTATTGCTCATTGAAAAAGATCTTCAAACATTCCAAACAAAAGCTTAAGTGTAGATATTCAGATAATCGGTTTCGGTAAGGTTAGGTAATCTATATGAGTGATAAAAAGTTGTCGGATGCAGAGTAAAGCCTTTTAATCTCTGTGTAAAGTTTAAGTTTGTGGACTGTGGAACCAGTTTTCCTCAAAGTGGCTCAGCAGGCTGATGCGAAACCTGTTTTCAGCACGAGCCATGAAATACCTGACTTATAATCCCTACTACTGCGGCAAGAATGGCATGTAGGTGTGACAGGTTACTATCAGGCGATGCTGAAATGACTTTGATTTTAGTCATCAAAGCTGCTCACGACTTTGCACATTTTTATTCTGGTGTAGGTTACAGTAAACTGACTCTGCAAAAGGCATTTACGCAATCTGATGAGCTCACTGTGCTGGCACATTTTAGATTGATAAATAATAAATTAGGCTAGAGGCTTATTTTGTCAAGAAGAGGACTTTTAAGACAAATAAGGCGGTATATGCTTATGCGTACAGTAAAGTGCATTGAAAGATAACTTTGATCCAGCAAATTTCAAGAAACTTTTAAAATATGGAGCTCAGAAAAAACAACAAATAAAGCTCTGGATCTGCTCTGTACATGTCTGAGACAGAAAAGCTTGTGTGTGTTATTGTCTCTAATATGTTTGCCTTTACATTAAGCTGATTCGTGTCACAGCAAAGGTCACCACACTCTCAGATAATCCCACAGAAATGCTGCTTATGGCTGGAATATGTCATCACTCCTGCATACAATGTATGCACGGCCACATGTATGTGCTGGGGTCATATGACCGACCTGTTTATGTTCAGCTCTAATACAATAAGAGAAGGTTAAAAGGGGGCAACACATTGACTGTGTATAAATATGAGCAAAGCACCTTCATCAAGACTTGTTCAGGAGTGGAGCAGATTTGAAGCCATATGTCATAAACTACTAAAGGGACCACTTCTTCACCTCACTTCACGAGCTTTGGCTTAATTTTGGTGTTAATACTCATTAAATTAAACGCCAGATTTCACTTTTAGTTAAGTATTTTGTTAAAATGTGAAGGTTTTTACTGCTTACATTCTTGTCCCTTACCTCCTCGCGCTCCTCTCCCTGCTGTCCTCTCTCAATTAGAACAACATGTTGAAGATACAGCGGTCGACTATGAATCTAAAAGTTGCCTTAACATCCTTTTGCTCCCAAACTTTATTCCTTATTGATCTGCACTCATATTTGAGGGAAGGGGCTGCAAAGACTCATTTTATTCAACATATAGGGTGTAATGGGGCAACAGGCTTGTATTGACAGGATACGGGTTCGACAAAAAATATTGATGTCCGAAATAATCGCACGAAAAAAACGCTCCTGGTGTGTAAGGACCTTTTAGTCTGAAAAAGACATTGCGGCTGAGTGCAAAACTTGTCATGCACAATTTTGTGCCAGTATCGGATCAATATCCGTGTCGGCCGATACTGAAGGCTACAATATCGGTATCGTATCGGAAGTAAAAAGTTGTATTGGGACACCCCTACACAAAAAAAAGACAGATGACCTCTGAGATTCTCGGGTCTTTGTCATAAATAGAGGCGTAGGTTTATCTCACTGTAATAATCCTGGTACCTTTCGCAGGATTTATCTGTGCATCAGTGTCTGTAGGGAACAACACAAAATCCTAATATGACATGTCACTGAGGATGAAGTAAATCTTCTAAACTAGATGAAAAGTGAGTCCCTCGTCATGTCAGCGTGTCCTCTACTTTTATCCTCGTCTGTCTTTATTTAACTCTGGTTTTCTGTCTCATGATTACAGCAGAGAAAAGATGAATACCGGGGTGGATGTGGAGCCTCTGTCTCTGCTGGATTAATCTTAAACAGAGCAGCTCGCTGTGTGTGTGTTCGAGCCCAGTGGGCACCAGATTAATTCCATTACATAACATTTACTCAGTCTTAAGTAGGCTACGAGTGGAAATGAAGGCTTCTCAGTCACCTCCAGCTTAAGGTTTCCAGGACCTCAGGAAGTGTTATTAGATGATTAAAATGGACCCGTTAAGTAATCTTTAATAATCAGAAATATTTAGTCACAGCTGCAGCAACAAAGTCAGACCACAGACGAGGGAGAGGAGACTCCAGATGGTTTTTACCGGACTTCTTGAGCTTTAAACTGATTGTATTAGATAGATAGAAAGTTGACCCTCAATTGAAAGCTACTTTTAGGATTTGGGTGTTTGAACTTCGACCTTATTGGCCCGTTATTTTCTTAATGCACTAAATCTGCTGAAGTCGTTTAGCAACAGGGTCAGCGTGGAGAAAACTCTCGTTGGTGATATTTGAGCTGCATGTTGTGTTTTATTTCACAAAATTGGATTTTTCTAACAAAGCAAAATTGATGTAATAAATCTGTTTCACAGCTTGTAGTTTCCGCTTTGAGTGTCCTCCTGGGAAATTGCTGCCCTTTACGCCTCAGAAATGGAGCTCTTTTGTTTTCGTCCATCTTCCTGATTGCTTTATTGTGGCTTTTGTTAGTTTATCAGCATTAAGTCACAGTTGTTTCCTGTGGAGAGATAAAAACTTTGAAACAAATTTTGCAAAAGGTAGATAAGGATTCTTGAAGATTGATTTTGGGGGCAGGCTGTCCATTAGTTGTTTAATAATTGCTGTGAATTAAAACTCATTCAGGCTTGTGGTGTAGCTGAATATCATGCAGTGTGGTAAGTCATGTTACAATGCACTGAGATGACACAGTATGATGTGGCACGACTCCATTAGACACTATACAAGTTATGACAAGATACATTCGGCCACCTATGACCATAGTCTGTACATAGAATGGACGCCACCTTGAGAACAGCACCCTCTGGTGACTGGTTGCAGTCTAGGTCATAAATCCCGCCTCCTCCAGTAATCTCTATGGAGCTGTGGACAAACTTTAGAAATTTATTACACAGAATATACATTTTTCTCCCCCCTGCTTGCGATGTTGACATGTAGTTACCGTAAGACTGGTTTGTGCTCAAGTCTCTTTTTTTCTGTTCAGCTCCATTTTTAAAAGTTATTAGGGGGTTCATGTGTTTTATGATTGACACTTGATACAGCCTATGGGCATATGAAGATTGTGTAGCTCCCCTGGGGGATACGCTACAATACATGATGATATTTGTCACGATATGATGCTCTAAACAACACAGTATGGGACACTTTGTGAAAAGCTAGAGAAATAAGGAAGTGAAGGTCCTAATTTTATCAAATCTTTGCTCAAAGTTTAATGCATGGCCTATTCAGTGCAAAAATATGCATCAATGCAGTGAAAACCAGCTTCTTTAAATTGAGATGGCACCCGTAACGAAAAGAATAATCTCTGTTTTACTTCTTAAACGGTGAGTACCTCTGCAGAAGCCGTTCTGAACAGCTGTCGCCTCAGCCTCCTCTTTGATAAGAAGTTAATAACCTTCTTATCCGAGCTTTCAGGGAGCTACTCAGCATGCAAAAATGTAAAAGTGAAGGTCTTTGGTGAAGTATTTCCCTCCTGGGGCAGAGGCTGAGTGTTTGGGATGTAGAAATTGAGGCTAAAGTTGAAAGAAGAAACTCAAAGGTGGAGTGTGAGGGAGGAGTGATAGCAGTGTTTGATGGAGAGGAATGAAGGGTTGGAGTGTAATGCCCATTAGCATTCCCAGATGAGGATTAGTGGTCACAAGTTCTCTTCCCCGTTCATGACCCGGCCTAGATTGTGCAGGCCTCCGCTTCCTGCAGGATCCTTTAAACTCTAAACAGCCGGTCCTGGACTGAAACAAAGCCTCTTCAAATTTGTTTGACATTTTTTCTTGTCTTTTCTTACAGTTTAGAGCTGCAATCAAGCTCAATCTGCAGCAATATCTTTACTTTTTCAAATGTTTACTTTTTGAAATGTTGGAAATGCATTTACTTGTTGCATTGTACCAACATTTTAAGACATCAGTTGCTTTCGGTCCTTCTTTAGCGAGATTAGATATTAAGGTGGCTGCAACAAAACACTTAAAGCTCCTGTGAGGAACTTTTGGTTTGTGTCATTTTTGGCGCCCCCCTGTGGACAAAACAATCTTTGTATTTCTCGTCCTCTAAATTTTTAAATAGCGTCTTTTGACTAAAAATCTCATCCTGATGACTTTTGACAGTCAAAAATATTTATTGTGAGTATTTTATATGCTACTTGGCTGACACCTACCCCCTCAGAACAGTTTCAAGAATTAAAAATTACAAAATGAAAAGTGTTGATTCTGTCTCTGATAGTCTTATTTACCTTTAGAAGTCAATATTATGAATTCTAGTCTATTATATTAACACAAAAAAACTCCTAATAGGAGCTTTAAGTAACCGTCATATATGCTGGTACCTTGTAATTGTTGATACCAAAACAGTTTGTAACATTCTGACACAAAAAAACGATCAGGGTCAAACTAACTTGATCAAACTGATGCATGAAAAAGGTATCAGGCTGGCGGTGAGAGGAGGAGGAGGTGTGTGTGAGTAAAGCAGAGGAAGAGAATGAGCTTAAAATGCAAGTAATGGAAGAGCCTATACTTTTTAAAGAAATACTCTACTTCATGTAAAAATAAACCACATCTGCTTTTATGTGGAGAGTCAGGTGTAAACGAGGCTACACTGTCGCTCACGTTGACTTGAAATGACAAGGAATGTGTCTCTAAGGTGCTGGAGGAATCCTCACACACACGCTCTACACACTCACACACACGGTTATGTCACTCTTTTAATGACTTGTCATACCAACTTGATGTGTCTGAAAACTCGTGCCTTTCAGGAATTGTTGACGGTGGCTCAGGATGAACTTTCTGGATTCTATATTTGACAACTTCTTTGGGAAAATTCAGAGAATAAGTCACTTTAAAGTAAAAGTGTTCTTCGCATGATGGACGAACCTTGTTAAGCTGCGCTCACACCTTGATTTATGTAATATACCTGTGATATATGTGTTGCATAAGAGGCTGTTATAAAAAGTCAGCACTTGTTGTGTGTTAGGAGCAGAAAATCAGTCATGCCTGTAATCCCGTTTTACCCCAAACTTTCCACTGAAGCTGTTTTTGGAGTGGGGTTGCCAGGTGATGACACACAGCAAGATCATTATCAGGTGTGTGTGTGTGAGAGAACTGCTAGTTGGATAGAAAACATGGTGGCACACTGCTTTTCCAAAATTTCTGCCTTGTTTTCTGAGTAAATGTTGTATATTTTAAAAGTAACTCTGGGATACTACAGATAAAAATGATCTGACTATATTCAGACAGAAAAAATAGTTGGTTTGTCTTCATTTTGAGGAAAAAAATGTCAAATTTTCTTCTAAGGGGTATTAATCATGGCGTAGATAAGCTTTTGAAAGTACTTTAAAAAATAAAAAAACAGCATAAACACCAAAAGTATTTGTCGTAGGGCTGGGCGATAAACCGAAAATTTACAGATACCAGAATTTACGACAATAACCGACATCATTTTGCCCATATCGGTATATTCTGTGTCAAAAAAATAGTTGGTTTTGGATGTGTGTAGGTAGGCTATGGTCTCATGTCCCTTTAAGACGCCGTCCCACATCGGAGATGTGACTCCACCCCATCCAGTCCGCAACAAAGAGGAGATGAAGGACAGTTCAAAAAGTTGTAGCGACTGGAGCGGCGGCTGAAGTAGATGAAGTTAATGTGGAAGGGGGTGAGCAGCTTGTGGAGTAGTTATCGTCCATTTATCGTTATTGAGATGAACTTCTCAGTATATCATGATATTGATTTGAGGCCATATCGCCTCACCCTAATGTGTCGTAGTTTAGATGTGACTCGTTGGAGAAATTGGTGATGAGAAAGTCAGGGGGACTGCGAGCTGAGCTGCCACCATGACATTCACTCAGTTTTAAGGCTGTAATTTCTACTGTACAGGGTGTGTGGTTTAGAAATCTCTTCTTCCTTCTTCTTTATAACAGACCCAGTAATACATTTAAGGAAAACTAAAATAAGCAGCTTCCAGATGCAAACTCTAAGAAATCAAATCTTAAACGAAGTAGATGCTGCAACTATTAACATAAATGTTACCTTGACTCATCCTGATGTATTTTCATCACCTAACCCTACTGCAGCTATTGCACTGATTTCCTCATTGATGTTTTCTTTCTCTGTGTGTGTCTAAAATATGTTCAGGTCCCAAGGCGAGTGTGTGTGTCCATCATGCCGCTGTTTGGTAAATCCCACAAGAGTCCGGCGGACATCGTCAGGACCCTGAAGGAGAACCTGGCCGTCCTGGTCAAACAGGACAAGAAGACAGATAAGGTAGAGGACAGTGTGTTTCTATGTGTGTAAGTGTGTGTGTGTGAATGCCTGTGCGTCCAGGGGCCCCGAGGGGTGACAGGAGTCTGTGAATTCAGAGCGAGGAACAGCCTGGCCCTGTCATCTCCTGACACTCTCCTGTCAGGACGGATCACGCTCTCTCACACATGAAACTAACAAAAGTTGAACTCAGGCTAAAATTGGGTTCTTCTATCACTCTTTTTTGATTTGGTGTAGGTCTGTGTTTTCATTCCTGTTTCTCCATTATGTGCGTCTTTAACAAACTCCGCCTCCTCTCCCGTGTCCCGCAGGCGTCTGAAGAGGTGTCCAAGTGTTTGGTGTCCATGAAGGAGATCCTGTACGGCAGTAACGATAAGGAGCCTCACACTGAGACGGTGGCCCAGCTGGCCCAGGAGCTTTACAACAGCGGTTTGCTTATCTCACTGGTAGAAAACCTGCAGGTCATAGACTTTGAGGTAAGAAGTGAGAAGTGATTCATGCGCTCATCTCCTTTAGATTAGATTACCGTAATTCCTAAACAATCTCCAACTTTATTTTGTTATTTATTAACAATTTGAAAGACGTGATAAGGACTCACAGCTGCTCTTATTGAGCGCTTATTTGTTAATTTTTTTCAGGGAAAGAAGGATGTGTGTCAGATATTCAACAACATCCTCAGGAGGCAGATCGGCACGAGGAGTCCGACTGTCGAGTATTTCTGTTCCCACCAAGAGGTCCTCTTTATTCTGCTCAAAGGGTGAGACTCACACACACGCACTTTACATGTATTAAAAGGCTGATGAGAGGCCGTTTGTTGATGGTTTCTGCGTGTGTGTGTGTGTGTGTGAAGGTACGAGACGCCTCAGGTAGCGTTGAATTGCGGGATCATGCTGAGGGAGTGTATC
This sequence comes from Xyrichtys novacula, assembly GCA_962446985.1. Taxonomy (NCBI): domain Eukaryota; kingdom Metazoa; phylum Chordata; class Actinopteri; order Labriformes; family Labridae; genus Xyrichtys; species Xyrichtys novacula. The sequence continues at coordinate 3,547,146 of OY660887.1, forward strand.
CGCCACGAGCCGCTCGCAAAGATCGTCCTCCACTCGGAACACTTCAACAGTTTCTTCGGCTACGTGGAGATGTCCACCTTCGACATCGCCTCCGACGCCTTCGCCACCTTTAAGGTACCTGGATTCGCTCCAGGACACGAGCGTTTTTCTTAAATATCAAAACCAGCTGCCTTGAAAACAACACAAATGTTTCTGTCTGTATTTCCAGGATCTCCTGACAAGACACAAAGTCCTGGTGGCTGAGTACCTCGAACAAAACTATGACGCTGTGAGTGATTCTTACGTTTTAAAACACGATCTGAATAAGACGGGCTTTACTTCCCACATCAGCACCGACCACTTAGAGCGATCTCAGGTCATGAACGTAAACACTGACCGACCAGGAGGACTCCAGGGAGCAAACACACTCACATACACAACCGGATCAGGTGTCAGTCACTGCGCTGCTCAATGGCCCAGTCACGTCGCCAAAAAAAGGCTTGTGTCATCGAACACACACGCACACACACACACACACACACTCGCCGCTCTGTGAGAGACGTTTCAATACACAAGAAAACAGGCGGATAAGAACTCGAGTTTTGACGACACTCTTAAAGTTCCAGGAAAAGTGGAAAGAGCTGCTGGTGTCACAACAGATCTGGTCTATGCCAGCAGAGGGGTCCCTTTCATAGGCAGGACTACGGGGGTCTCAAGCTGAAGAAATCACTCACAAAACTGCCTTTTTACCCCCACGCTGAATGACAACAGATGTCGGGTTGTCACCGTGACGTGACTCAACGCCCACTTTGGCTGCTTGAAGGGAATTTAAGCCAGTTTGTGATAAGCTGCTGAAAATTTTAAACAGAAACTAAATAAAATTACTTGATTTTGTTTGATTTGACTTCGATTTCCTGATATGCAATGTTCTGAAAACTTTGACACAGAAAAAAAAAAGTTTAAAAAACACTTTTAAAGACTTTATTATAACATCTGCACTCTTGCTCTGAACTAGATTGTGTTGACAGGATGAAATAATGTCAAATATGGGTCAAGATTTCGGTGCACAACTCCAATATTAACACGGCTCAGACTCCTAGATGTTTGGCGTGCATCTGTAAAAACATCTGCATATAAGTTGTCAGTTTCTTTAAGACTCAGACTGTTATTAATTTGCATCCATGCGTGTGTTTCTTGTGTAATTGCAGGTGTTTGCAGACTATGAGAAGCTGCTGCACTCTGAGAACTACGTCACCAAGAGGCAGTCGCTAAAGGTTTGACTTTGATAAACTGGACTGACTGGAAACGCTCTGTTGTGTTAACTGTGAATTAGTATCACCTAGGAATGTTGTTTTTAAAACTGTCAAACTCATGACGTTGATTTTAAAAAGGAAGAATTATTTGTTTCCTCTTATACTCCAGCAGAGGGAGCCAGTTTGAATCTGTAGGAGAAACAGCATCTTGTTTTTTTTCTCTTCTCTCCTCCAGCTCCTGGGCGAGTTGTTATTGGACCGACACAACTTCACGGTGATGACGCGCTACATCAGCAAACCTGAGAACCTGAAGCTGATGATGAACCTGCTCAGAGACAAGAGTCCGAACATCCAGTTTGAGGCTTTCCACGTCTTCAAGGTGACACTCAAAACTCACTGAGACATGCTAAGACAGTGAATAAAAATCTGGGTAATCGTTGCGACACACTAGCCGCTGTCTCACTCACATGCAGACACCAGAGGAGCAGGAGACAGAAACTGTAGGTTCACTTAAGTGTGGTGAAATCCTGAACAAGTTAGAAAAAAAAACATTTACTCACAATGGCATAAAAATGGATGAGAATAATCTGCCAAACGAAGGATCTACCTGTAGGTTTTAATTTCAGTAGAGATGTACCAATCCATTTTTTTTTTTCAATCCAATCCGATACCGATACCTGGACTGAGCGTATCGGTATCGGTATCGGTATCGATATCGATATCGATATCGATATCGATACCGATACCGATACAATACTACTGTTGAGTAAATGAACTGTATACCTTATTTTGAGGTGAAATCTTCTTGTGTCTGTTGTGAGTGTAAGTGTCTGATGTCTTGTTTTTGCTCCTTGTTTCAGGTTTTCGTAGCAAACCCCAACAAAACGCAGCCCATCATCGACATCCTGCTCAAGAACCAGACCAAACTAATCGATTTCCTGAGCAGCTTCCAGAAGGATCGCACGGACGACGAGCAGTTCAACGATGAGAAGACCTACTTAATCAAACAGATCAGGGATCTGAAGAAACCAGCCTCCTAGAGAAGTATCCCTCCACCCCAACTTTTTACCAATAGGAAGACATCCAGTAGAAAACAAACACCTTAACAATAACGGTTATTCTATTTAAATCTTTAAGACGTTATTTGTCTTTTTCTCTTTGTTCATTTGTGCAAATAGTTCTCAATCACTGATTGTTTCTTTTGTAAATTTTCTCATGATTATTGCTTTTTTTTTTTTTTCATCTGTAGCACGTAGTGCCACAACTCTGCTGTTGGAGGCAGCTGATTTCCTCTGTTTGGAGAACCAGCGTTTTCAAAAAGCTTCAGATGAAAAAAAATGGTCCACAGGCTGTCCGACAAAACAGACCTGACCATTTTTGTAAAGAGTCACGGTCACCGATCGCAGGTGATCTGAACGTGTTGCACACGGCTTACTTTCTGTTTCTGCAAAACAAAAAGAGGATATTTTTGCACTCTGTGATTGTGTAATTTATCAGGCAAAAAAATAGTGCAAACATGCGCAGAGTAAAAACACTCTCATTAGTTGCTAAAAGCTGAAAGTTGGTGAGGTGGCACCAAAACCCCTCTTGCATAATATCTAATAACAGAGCAAGTTTTCTCTCTCTAGGGAAGCAAAATAGGTAACTTGGTTAATGTGGATTTCTTTATTGTTGAGTTGAGTATGATTGAATATCAGCCTAGAAGTTGCTGGACTAATTTGATCACTTCTAAAGATGCAAAATATCTGCATATATCATTGGCTTATAATTATGATCTAAGTCTGGGCTTTTGCAGCCTCAAGTGGACACTTGAGGAACTGCAGCTTTTCCGACTTTAGTTTCAAACTCGATGAACACTCGGCCTAAGAGCAGTAGAACCACACTGTCTGGTGTTTAAGGACTCTAAAGAGTTGGTAAGAAACATCTTAGACCACAAGATTCTCCTGGATCCTGGTTTTGGGGTGTTACCTGTCTGATGTTCCCCTCCAAATAAGTCAGAGCCAAACTGTGGCCTGAAATCACAGCTTCATTTTTGTCACAATTTTATAATTCTGCAACTTTTTCATGTAAAATTCTGTAATGTCACACTTTGATTTTCTCACAAAAGTTATAAATGTGTTAAATAATATACAAAATTATTATCTCACAACTTTTTCTTCAACAAATGTGACATTATTGCCCAAATATTTTGATTTAACAGTGAAAACTGATGTTTTTAAGAGAGCTATGTTGGTTCTTCAATATAAAATTCTCATCAGTCAGTATTTCGTTTTTAAATGCCGACTGAAAATGAAGTTATCTTAAACAGACGTGGTAACAACACTGATTCATGTAGAAATATAATAGTTTGAATGCTTGATTTGCTTATTTCTGATTATTTGCATTTCCCTAGAGATGAGAAAACACTACAAAACAACATTTTAAAAAAAGCTGATTTGACTTTCATAAAACTGATTCTGCAGCTAACAGGAGGACAAATTTACTCAAAAGTTTCAGCCTAAACTTTAAAATCCGTTTCCAGCTTTATAACAATCCACCGGTGCCAAAATTCAGATTCAAAGCTTTTGAGAGGCGAAGATGGCGAGTGTTTTTTTTTTTTGTTTTTTTGAGACCTGGTTTGAGTCACTGCTGACCAAAATCTCCACAATAAAACCTGAAATGTGTGAAGTGTTTTCTTTCAAATGAAGGGCCTTTGCGACGGTGAATTAGGGCTGCTGTTGGTGCAGGAGGCTTCAATCGTGAGGGTGGCCGATAACACTTTCTTTGTATGATAAAAAGAATGATTTTTTTTTTGTTAAGCTGATCACTGTTTTCACTCTGCTTGATGGTGATTTTTTTTTAAGTATTTAGATTCATCTCTTGTCATGTACAGTTTCTGGTTTGTACACCTGAAGTGAGTGCCATTTGTGAGTGAGAACATGAACAGGAGACTCTTGTACAGACGGCTGTTTGTGTTTTTGTTTCACTCCTTTTCTTTCTGTACTGTAACACGTGTTTGACTCTGACATTAGAGAGCGAGGAGGAGGAGACTCAGAGGTGCCTTTTTGTTCGTTCGTTTGGTGTGTTTTCCCTTCTCTTATCTTTCTTTTATATTTTCAGTATCTTTTCTAGGGGGAGCTTAATTATTCTCTTGATGAAAATATGCTCTGGATAGAACATATTTGTTTTTGATTAAGCAGTGAACCTCTTAACTCACTATATTTGAGTTACGCTGTTGGAAACATGTTGAACTTTTTTGCAGCTGATTGGTTGCTGTTGTGTACAGACACGAATCACAGTTTCGCTTTGAGGTTTGTTGCGAAAGTCGCAGAATTACAAGCAACAGACTCATGTAGGAACTTTGACTGTAGCAGGATTTGATGGTGAAACTGTGAAAAATCCACCTAAAGTTGAAAGGGGGATTCTTGCATTTTTAAACCAGAGCTCTATTTTGAGATTATTTTGGAGCCTAAATGACTAAAAAGTGGAAAAGTTTTGGTTGCTTCTCTCAGCAGCGAAAAGACCAACTGTGATGACTGCAGCGTAATCCTTGGAAGCAAATGCACCTGATTAAAAATCCACAAATACCGCATTGCAGGAAGATGCTCTGTTGGGTGTAGCCAAACTCCATTGATAAAAATAGTCATTTTATTTTGAATAAAACAGGAGTTGCTGCTCTGCTTCTGCATGATTGATTTGCAGTTTACAGTCTTGTGTTACGTTGACGCATCAAAAAGTTTGTTCACATTCAGCGCAGTGTTTTTGTTATACTTTAAAAGCACGCAGTGGTTGACCAGCAACTCCTGTCTCCTGCAGTATAAAGTGACTACTTTGTCAATGGAGTCTGGTGCATTTAAAGAGAGTGATTATCTCTGTTCTCTTGCCCTAAAAAAGCATTAAGAAAAAGGGGTTTAAATCTGCAGAAATCCTCTTTGTAACATTGTCAGCCACTAAAGTATAACAGTCTGAGCTCTTAAATAACAAAATCAATAATCTTTGTTCATGTGATCTGGTGCATTTGCCTTCAAAGATTCCATCTAAAGCAATCAAAAGGGGTACTTGTGAAACTTCTTGGTCATTTAGTCCTAAAAATAGGTATAAAAACAGAGCGATGGTTAAAAAAAGTACTTGAATTCCACTTTAAAGCAGCATAAAATGTGCAAAATTAATGACATTAAAGTGCTTTTAATATAGTGGTGTTGGTTTTACATTTGACTCATACTGAAAAACTGTCATGTTTCCATTTTCTGAAAATGAAAAATTCAGTAAAATTCAGAATTTATTTCCCAATCTAATTTTATTTGTTTTTAATAACTCGATTTTAGCATCCTTAAAAGTTTAGAAACAGATTTCTGGTTTATATATTATTTAAAACTATCTCAAAGCAAATTCAAGCCCAAATCTGAGGCTTTCATTGAAATAAAGCTCATCTGAAGAGAGAATTAAAGGCAGCCACAATCCTGCAAATGACCATCCTGCCTTTTTTTTCCATCAAACAAATAAGAAAACAAACTGATGGTCCATGTTCAGCCAAAATAATACAAGCTTATCAAACACGAACTTTGCAACAGTATTATGTTTTAACTGTAAAATTTAAGCAACCAGCCAAATGTCTTTTGTTAATTTTGCCTTTTTTTTCCAGCTGAAACAAAGAAGCCACAGCAGAGCTTGACATTTTCATCCCAGATTACAAAGAATAAAAGCAGCAGCCACTGTATTTTCCACATTGATGCTATAATTGTACCACAATCACCACAAATAAACGGATGGAAATGCATGCTCTGTGTGTGCGTGTGTGTGGTTATTTTTCACGGAGCAAATATATGATTTCAAACCTCTTTATAACAGCCGACTTTCACTTAAATGGTCTGATTTTTGTGTTGCTTAGTGGTAACAGAGACACTGATACATAATTGAAAACGACTGTATTCTGGTGGCCCTGTGGAGGAGGTCAGCTGCAAAAACAAAACAAAAAACATTTCAATCTACCATTAAACAAAAATAATTTTAAAAATGCAAAATCTTAATGCATATCCTGCATTTCTTTGTCTCACATCATTTATTTCCCCCCACATACATGAAGTATACAGTATACTTAATGGTTTTACAAGTGTGAAAACATGTGTAGTACAAAGGAAGGTGAAAACGTATGATGTACAGTGGATATAAAAAGTCTACACACCAGGTTTTCGTGATGTAAGAAAATGACATTAAGATAAATATTTTCACAACTTTTTGTACAACGCAATTGAAAAACAAACTGAAACCTTTAAGGGGGAAAAAAATAGAGAAGTTAAAATAACCTGGTTGCATAAATATGCACACCCTTAAACTAATGTTGCAGCACCTTTGGCTTTTATTACAGCACTCAGTCTTTTTGGGTAGGAGTCTAACAGTGTGGCACATCTTGATGTGGAAATATTTGTCCACTCTTCTTTGCAAAACCACTCCAAATCTGACAGATTGCAAGGGCATCTCCTATGCACAGCCCTCCTCAGATCACCCCACAAATGTTCGATGGGATTCAGGTCTGGGCTTCAGCTGGGCCATTCCAGAGTCTCAATCTTATTCCGGTGAAGTTATTTGAATGTTACTGGTTCAATCTGAACACAGCCATATCCCCAGTTATTAAAGGGTGTGCACACTAATGCAACCGCATGATCTCAGTTGTTTTTTTTACTTCACCTCCCTGAAAGATTTCTGTTTGTTTTTCAGTTGTGTTGTACAGGTTATTGGTCACAGAAAAAATTGTGAATTTATTTATCTTAATGTAACTTTTTTATATGACAAAAACTTAGCATTTGAACAAGGGTGTGTAGACTTTTATATCCACTGTATGTGTGTTACAGAGGAGAGTGAAAACATATGATGTTTACACCCCATTTAGGGTCTAAAAGAGAATTGCATACTATATTGATTATTTATCCTTTATGTTTTTATCTTTTAACAATATTAGATCTGTTACATTCAAAAGTTAAAGGCGATTTATCCATATTTTAGTTCTTTTTGAACTCCACTCTGGCTCCTGTTTGCTGTATTTTGCGGTTGTTTAACCGGTGGGGGGCGCGACATTGTCTCCATACCCCATCTGCTCTACTGTGACACAAGCAGACGAAGAGGAAGACTTACCGTTACTGTTGACAACGCCGGTAAAGCGATTTCAGCAGGTAACTTCCTATTTTTTGTTGATTTAACAAAGATATTGTCCTAATGTCCTGTTATTGTGATGAAATATTCTTGTTTGTCTGTCTTTTCTCAGTTGGCTTGTTGTCATGGAGCGATGCTCTAGGTATGACGAGCGCAGGAAACCGCTTAACAAAGCTGCTAGCTTCTCCATATTTACCCCGTGCTGCAGTTAGCTTGCTTTTGTTTCTAAAAAAGTGGGTCAAATATTATATGTTATCTTACAAGAGGCTTTTAAGGAAGCCCCCAAGTAAAGTTACGTATTTATGACTCACTGACGATAGTACTTGTGTAGTTTTGGCTGGCGCTGATAGAGAGGGACGCCACACCGAACTAAAAAAACAGCGTTTCTCAGCATCTGCTATCCTCGGAAAAACTGTGATATCATGTCAATTTCTTGGCGAATTACAGTAAACTAATGGGTTACAACGAGTTAGCAAGTATGCCGAATTAATTTTAAGGTAGTTTTCTGTCAAGATATGAACGATATATGCTGTAAAGGCGATTTAAAACCCATATGTAAGGGAAAAACCTTTAAACAGTCAGTTATTGTATTGAGCAAGGTTGGAATAGTCTGTTGACTTTTGGTTCTCGCTTTTTCCCTACTTTCCCTTTTTCTTTTAGTTTTAATTCTGGTTTCTTTGGTTTAATTTTATCCATAGAAAATAAAATACTTAGTTTTACTTTATTTATAATGAAATACTTGTGAGGGTTGAGACCAAAAAAAGAAATGAAATAGAAAATGAAAATAAACTTAAGGCATTTTCTGCTTGCTTCAGGTGATATGTATATTTTGGAAACCCTTGCATTTTACTTTCATTTCCGGTTAAGAAACAGTTTTTAACACTGAATTTTCCATTATTTTGTTCGGTTTTGTGCATGATAATAACCATAGTGATAACCCTGATGCAATTCAGTTTTGCTGTATTTCAATCGCAAACTGCTGCTTTGACTGCATGCTTCATTTCAGTTAGAGCTTGAGCAGAATAAAAAGGTTCATATATTTTAAATACAATGTCATAAGCCCTCTGTTTATCCTCTTTTCTCCCATTTATGTCCTATTTTGTCATCTCTGTAGTGTCAGCAGGGATGATTCAGCTCCTTGCTCCTCACCTCCTCCAGCATCTCCTCCTCACATCCTCCCTTCACCTCGTCATCCCCCTCCTGTCCCTTCCTCCTCGCCCCTATCAGCCCTGACTCCTCTTCCCCCTCCCGTACAAAGAGGTTCGAGTCTTGTGGGCGCTATGGTGGACGTCAGTAAGTGGCCCCTGTTCTCCCTGCTGAGCAATGAGGAGCTGTCCACAATCAGACAGGCCTGTGTGTTTGGAATCTACGCTAATGAAGCCATCTACATAACGCATTCCAATGAGGTGAGGGGGGTTTATGGGACATCAGCAGGTCACACAGGTACTAAAAATGACAAAAAAGGAGCTGTCAATCTTGTTGTTGATTGTTTTGTTTGTGGTCACAGGTCAGTAAGTCAAAAACTCCTCACAGACACTCAAATTTATCTTATTTACTTGTACCTTATTTAAATTTTTTGCACACCCACTGACAACTACAACTCCCTAACTTTCATATCTGTTTATCACATGTGCGTTATTGTTTCCAGGTGTTTGTTTTCGGCTGTAACAGCAGCAGCTGCCTCGGCACAGGAGACAGCCTGAGCACCATCGTGCCAAAGAAACTAGACTTTCTACGAGGGAAGAAGGTGGTCAGCTTGAGCTACGGTAGTGGACCACATGTCCTGTTAGCCACAGAGGGTAGGTCATGACATGCTGTATGTTAGTAGTTAAAAGAATAATCAAGTCTGGGGTCATGTGCTCACCTGTCAAGAATAAATTCACCTGTCTCTCCGGTAATTAAGAGCAGATAACTAACTTGAGATGTGGGGGATTTCTTTACCTTGCAGCCACAGAAAAGGTCCTCATAGAGAGATAATGTTTGAAATAAGGTGCTCCTCTAATCTGTGTGTTGATCTGTGTAGATGGACAGCTGTTCGCCTGGGGTCATAATGGTTACAGCCAGCTGGGGAACGGGAACGCCAACCAGGGCTTGACCCCTCTGCTCGTCACCTCTAACCTTCAGAGCAAGAAAGTAGTCCAAGTGTCGTGTGGCTCACATCCTCAATGGCTCTCACTCACGATGGAGAGGTAGGGGTTAACTCTGACTCTCTGGGTACACGTGTTTGAATTCGTTTTACTGATCAAAACCTGATACTTGATTTTGTTTTGAATGAGATTACTCCTCATGCGATTCCAAATGAAATAAAAAATAGGTGACATATTCTGAAGAAATACTGTACAATCGGCCAAATAATTAGATAACAGTAATTAATCACTACTAATTCTAAGCAGAAGCGCTGCTCTAGTTTGCTTGTGTTTCATAGTGAAAGCCTCAGTGCTCCTGCTCCACCAGCTTCAGGTTAAGCAGCTTACTCTTAAACCAGATGCACTAAAGCTAATTAGGCCGTGAGTGTGTGTTTGTGTGTGTGAGTGAGCGAGTGACTTGCAGTAAAAAGGGGTGCTGTGTGAAAGGTTTCTACCTGTCTGGCTTTTCCCAACTTGTGTCACCAGAAAATGGTGCTTTGGAGATAGAAAATGATCTAAAAGTGAAGGATTTGGGGGTGTTTTTGTGGTTTTTACCTCCAGGATTCAAAGATGCTTTTGTTGTCAAACACTCTAAGAAAGTGTGATAAGTCCAGCAGGGCTAAATACCAGTTTAATCCATCCACACATTTAAAAAAAAAAAACCTCTACCTTGGTTGATTTTGACCCGTATTGTGTCCTTCCCTTCTCATTCTCCCAGGTCTATGCATGGGGTTACAACAACTGTGGTCAGGTCGGCTCAGGAAACTCAGCCAACCAACCGTACCCTCGCCGAGTGACCGGCTCCTTGCAGGGCAAGACCGCGATCAGCATCACCTGCGGGCAGACGTCCTCCATGGCTCTGATCGACAACGGAGAGGTGAGGATGCTCAACGTCCTGATTGTTTCAGTCACACCGCCTTAAAGCTCCCACACTGACAGGACTACTGTTTGTTGTTATCCAGGTTTACGGCTGGGGCTACAACGGAAACGGACAGCTGGGTATCGGTAACAACGGGAACCAGCTGCAGCCCTGCCGCCTCACTGCGCTGCAAGAGCTTTGTATTTCACAGGTCAGGAAACAACCTGTTGCAAAGAAACCCATTTTAATTGATAAAAATGGTGGCATCAAATGGATGAATACACTGTGAAGTTTTGCTGTGTGAAAAGGCAGTTTCTCTACCCTCTTCACAGTTGTCACAGGCATTCAGATTTACAGTATAAGAATGGTCAGTCTTGTCTTGATGGTTTATTTTCCTTTTTGCATCGTTAAAATGCATCAGTGTCCATTTTAGTCTGTTTCATAACCAAAAAAAACTTTAAATTAAAATATCTTAAGGCAGTGGTTCTCAAGTCCAGTCCTCGAGGTCCACTGTCCTGCATGTTTTTGATGTTTCCCTGCCCCAACACACCTGATTCAAATGATCAGCTCGTTAGCAAGCTCTGGAATGGCTTACTAACGAGCTGATCATTTGAATCAGGTGTGTTGGAGCAGGGAAACATCCAAAACATGCAGGACAGTGGGCCTTGAGGACTGGACTTGAGAACCACTGGCTTAAGGTATTAAAATCAAGCAGTCATTTGTTAATACAGTTCATTAAAATGATAATTAACTGTATTATATTAGTATAATAACATCCACAGCAATCTCTCAGGCTTTAAGCTCAGTAACAGCTTCAATCATGAGGGCCGCACTCCCTGATTTGCATAAGCAAGATATACAAAAAAAAACTTTTAGGTGAGGATTTATATTAATTAAACATGACATACTTGTGTCAGTTGCTGTTTAGGGTCTAAAAGAGTGACTTTGCGAAGCGTGCAGCAGCCCTGGTTTGACATGACTCAGTCGTGACTCAAGTTTTCCCTGTTTCCCAGATCGTGTGCGGCTACGGTCACTGCCTGGCACTAACAGACGAAGGGCTGCTCTACGCCTGGGGAGCCAACACCTACGGCCAACTGGGAACCGGCAACAAGAGCAACCAGCTCAGCCCGGTTCAGGTCATGCAAGACAAAGAGAGGTAGGAGAGTTAAGCTCAGAGCAAGAGAGTTTCTTCCCTTCCTGTCAAGATGTAAACTTCCTGTTTCCTGTCCTTGTTTCTTCTCCTGCACCTCGACTTCTCTGTATGTGTCGGTGTACAAAAGACTAAAACACTCCGACTTTTTCATGTGATTCTTTTCATATTTGGAGATGAAGGCTGACTTATTTATTCATTAAGCTCTTGTTGAACAGGGTTGTAGAAATCGCAGCATGCCATTCAACACATACCTCAGCAGCCAAAACCCAAAGTGGGCAGGTATTTATGCATTTGGTCTCATTCACCTTCACTACTGTCCAGTTTTCTTAAGTTTTGATGGTGTTAATACATACTTATAATCCTGATCTATCAATTAATTTTTATTTTATTTGTTATTTTATTTTTATTCTCCCAGGTGTACATGTGGGGTCAGTGTCGCGGTCAGTCCATCGTCACGCCGCACCTCACATACTTCGCAAGCACTGACGATGTCTTTGCCTGTTTCGCCACTCCCTCCGTCATGTGGAGGCTCACGTCTATGGGTGTGTCCCCATTGTTTCCGGTCACTCTGTTTTAAGTTTACTTCCTTTAAGAACCAAGAATGACAAAGGTTTCTTTGTCCTTTCTTTTTTTTTTTTCCAGAGCATGATGATTTTCTGACCGTGGCGGAGGCTCTGAGGAAAGAGTTTGACAGTCCAGAAACAGCCGATCTTAAATTCAGTGTTGATGGAAAATGCATTCACGTACACAAAGCAGTGCTGAAGATCAGGTTTGTGTTTTTATACACTCTGCTGAGGTGTTATTGAAGCTGGCTGAACGGACTTCAGGTCAAATCAAGCACAATATCATGGTCGTAAAACTATTTGGTAGTTTTGGCGCTGTGGGCAGGTGCTAAGTACCTTTGGAAAAGGAAATCCGCATCTCTTTTCATGTACCATATGTGTAAAAATATGTTGTTTTTGATGTTTTGTGTAGGTGTGAGCATTTCCGCTCCATGTTTCGCTCCCAGTGGACAGAAGATCAGCAGGACGTGATCGAGATCGGACAGTTCTCTTACCCGGTCTACAGATCCTTCCTGCAGTTTCTCTACACAGATACTGTCGACCTTCCACCTGAGGATGCCATCGGTCAGCATACAGACAGATGTTTGATCTCTTTAACCAGTGAAGATGTGTATCATGGTGTGATTATGCTGCATCTTTGTGTGTGTGTGTGCGTGTACGGCTGCAGGCCTGCTGGATTTAGCCACCTCTTACTGTGAAAACCGCCTGAAGCGTCTGTGTCAGCAGATCATCAAGAGAGGGATCACGGTGGAAAACGCCTTCACGCTGCTATCTGCCGCCATTCGATATGACGCTGAGGTAAGTGTTGAGGATCTGATATATTTACATGGATCTGATTCATTAAGGATATATTCAGGGATGGGAATCGAGAACTGGTTCTTGTTGAGAACCGGTTCCAAATGGTTCAATCCCTCAACATTATTTACGTTTTATCCTAACGATTCCTTTCTTCCGGGTGCCCTGAAAAACAGTCTCGCCATCTTACGCAAACGGGAACAGAGACAGAGGAAATAACATGGCGAATGATATGAAAAGGAGGCAGTAACGAGCTAAAGCGTGGCTTAATTTTACTAAGAAAGATGACAACAGGGCAACATTTGTCGAGCAGTGATGACATGCAAAGGTGGAAACACCAGCAACATGCTTCAACATTTGTCAACGGGGCACGGCATCAAATATAAGGAGTCACATGTATTCAATGCTCTCCTCTGGTGTTGTGTTGTAGAATGCACCCCTGCCGTAGAATGCATCCCGACCAAAAAAAAAAAAAAAAACCTCTGTAAAAAAATGCTGTACAAATAACATTTTTGTTTGATTATTTTAGACTCTCACTAGTCTACTAGTCTACTTTTTTTTAATCTAAGAAAGGCATTGATAAGGGAATCGTTAAAGAATTGAATCGATAAGCAGAATCGATAATGGCATCGATATCAATAAACTCCTAAACTTGTCATTTGATTCCCATCCCTAGATATATTTGCAGAGGCTTTCCATACAGGACTGTCTTGTCTTTTTTTCTTTCTAGGACCTGGAGGTGTTCTGTTTCAGGTTCTGCGTCAACCACCTGACTCAGGTCACCCAAACTGGAGCTTTCTGGCAGGTAGACGGCGGGATGCTGAAAGAGTTCATCAGCCGAGCGAGCCGCTGTGGAGCCTTCAAGAACTGAGTGGTACCTGCACTTCGTTTTTTGTTTTTTTTACAAACTGCACTCTAAAAGGTGGACGCAGTATCGCTCCGGGTGTGTCGCTGCTCCACATGTAGCTGATCTGATCACATTCCTCAGAGAGAGTCTCTGTTTGCACTGAAATGCAGAAAAAAACAAAAAACAAAAAAGCACTTTGGTTCCCACCTGTGGAAGCAGCCGTCGCAACTCCGGCGCCTTTTTCAGTCACACTGCAGTGCAACTCTTAATGTGCTCTTCCTATACTTGAATTTTTGAGTTTTTTCAGCGCTTTAACGTCTCCTGGAAAAGAAAACTCATCAGACAAAATGCTTAAGAGGATAATAGTTAAAGGCAAAAAGAAGCTCTGGACTCTGTTTATATTTTCTATTGAATGGGAGATTTTAAACCAGGGCCCCGGTAGGAGATAAAAGAGATCAAAACTTCTCGAATGTCTCCAGTTAGGTGCTTCAGCTTTTAGGTGCAATATCATCACCAAAATTTGTAGATATTTGTAACCACTGGCAGGCTCATGTTGTGGGAAATGTCTGGAAATTAACACTTTTTGTTGAAGTACAATCTCCATTTTTACTGCAAACACAGCTGCCACATCAGTAACCCCAAAGCTACCAAACCCCACTGACAAAACCGCAGATTTTACGTCAAATACAACATGTGTCAGCTCTTTGTTTCCACATTTTAATAGAGACACAAATACAATACAGTACAGTTGAAATAACACCATGAAGGTAGAAGTACAATGATTTGTTGACTAAAACCAATGACAGAATTAAGAAGTAAATATAAGTAACAGTGGCCTTCGAGGACAAAAAAACTCCTGTGATGCACAATAGGTACAGTATTCCATCACTACCAAGTCTGTTCTGCCATTTCTGCTCATTACTCACTGTACCTTTAATTTCTAGTTCTGTTTTCCATTATGAAGATTTCGGTTTATGCATTTTTTCTTGTTATTGCATCTTAAATTCATCCTTGTAACATTTAAATTTTGATCTCTTAATATCCTGACCTTATTTTTTCATTTACCAAAAGTCCCAGTTTCAGATCTGTAATATGACAACTTTCGTCTCCTTGCTTTCTTACCTCATTTTCATAACATTGGGGCTTTATTCTCCTCATACTGTGACATTTATTTTTGCACTGTTTGTCTCCATAAAAACCGAATTTTCTTAATTTAATTTTGGAGAATGTTTCACTCCAATCTGACATGTAAAGACAGCAGCTCCTTTGTTTCATGAGGTTAAATTGCAGGTTTTTGTCAGTGGAGTCTGGTGACTTAAAAGCAGCTGATCTTGCCCAAACAAGCTTAATTCTTTTATAAACAAATCTGTTTTTGTAGGAACCCCTTTCAGAAATTGTTTCCAGACACTTCTCGGTGGCAGAAACCAGAACTTTCAGGTCAAATACTCTGGTTTTGAAGAATTTATTCAAGCTGTATACTGAGACAGCCTGCTGGTGAGATTCCCAAACTTTCCATTCCCATTCATCCTGATATGACGAGCTCTTACAAATAGGTCCAGAGCTTTTCTTAAATGTGCTCTTGAAGCTCAGATCCTGTTCAGGGTCACCTTTGTTTGCTGGTTGTCGCACACTGCAGAGATATAAAACCACTATTGGATGCATTTTTTTTTTACATCTTTTTACTCTGAGAATGTTCATGCTATCTGATATAATTTGTTCTTTGGCACTTTAAAACAAAACAAAAACAACACATTTCTACCTTTTTTTCTGCTCATTAAAACAACAACAGGTCAGATTCTTTGAGCTGCTGTGGGAGAAAACGCTGGAAACAGAGTGAAACGAAATGCACTAGAAACTTTACAAAAGTAAGACAACATTTGGGTGACTGTTACTTTATTAGCAGATTGTTTTGCTTTCGTTCAAATGACAGCATGTATCTAAAATGAGAGGTGTGTTTCTACATGTAAATGAGCCTTTATACTCCAGATATTCCTTATTACACTGGAATCTTTAACACTGATTCAAGGTGACTAATTTTCCTTTTTTTTTTTTTTTTGCAAAATGCTGCAAACTGTTTCATTTATTTTTCACATTCTCTGCTTTTTTCCTGTATATACAGCTAAAACAAGCTTAAGCAGTATGAAAACTTTGAAGTTGTGTAAGATGCTGCATTATTTACTCCTCCCTGTAGATTGAAAATGACTACAGACTGCCTGCAGGCCCAGAGTTTTGCTTTTTCTTCATGTTAGATAGAGATAAGGTTTGGTTGGCAGACTCAGCTGACAGTTTGGACACGAGTTTGTTTTTTCACACGCAAGGTCTCTACTTCTTGTTGCACTCAGAGGCTTGAAACAACCGTTTTCATTTGGTTTGTTATGACAGCTCTGTCTCATTCAGGTTTGAAAGCAGCTGTTAATGTGTGCAGTTTTCCTCTTGTTTTATGTACAAAGCAAACTGAGGATTTAAAGGATTGTGTTGCTTTCTTTGTAAAGATGGAAAATATATATTTTTAGTTTGCTTGTTATGCTTTTTTAACTGCAGAATAGTATTTAAAATGCAGCTTATTTGTTTCGACTTAAGCTTGAGGTTTTTACCAGGAGGTTATAATTACAAGCAGTATAATATCTTGATTTTATGGCTCTTTCTGTTACATAACTGTTATATTTTATTTTGTTTTTTTGTACTTAGTTTTGGATTACTTCTGTGAAGAAATAAATAACTTCAAACTGCTTCTTTTTGTGATTTATCTCACCACATACTGTTCTTTTTTTACATGAAAAATAACTGAATTTTTTTGCATATTAAAAATGAGAAGTGTTTATATTTGTTTTTGCCCAATTAATAAGCTTATCCTTTATGTTCTGATCAAATCTGATAGTACAGTGCATGGTATCAGCAGTCTGCCGCCATCTTGTGTTATGAAACGGTACTTGACAAACGTTGCAGCAGAAGCCCCGCCTACCTGGTTACGTCAGCTTCGACTGCGGAAGAGGCCTTCTCAAACGTTTGTCAAGTAACCGATTGTTAGCCCAGACGGAAACACAAGCGTCAAACTTATTTTTATTAAAGATAGTGGGTATAGAGACAAGAAGACAAAACACTTGTTAAAAAAATTAAATGGAAATAAAATATAGCTTAAGGTGCTCTATCTCAAAGATACACTACCACACTACAAACATTGGTAATTTTTGACGTACAGAAAACACACAGGTGAAAAGACTTCTCCTGAAAGGTGCGACATGTATGAATATTTTCGTTTTTTAGCATTTAATATGCACAACTTCAAAAACAAAGGTTTAAAGTTGTTTTATTTATTTTTTTTTTTTTTGGTTATCCTTTTTGGAGGGAATTTAGCCTCTCTTCGACCGTTAGAACTTTACTTTGAAAGGACAGACCGGAAGTAGCTTGTTTTATTCATCTTCTTGACGCTGATACCGGGTTAACGCTGATCCTGGTTGAACTCCTGTCATCTTTATAGTGTTTGTCTGTTTTTTTAAAGGTCCGGAGCGAAATATCAAGCGATCCCTCGCCTTACTGAATGGACAGGGGTGAGAAACTTTACCGAGCCGATCCGGTTCAAACCAGACCGGGTCAGAATACGGTTGACAGCAGCACCCAGACGGACAGCAGAGTCCAAGGTGAGACAGGGGGAGTTGATGTTATGATGCAGTTGCATCGGTTTCCATTCTCTAATGCCATAAATCAGCTGATGTTTATGCAAGATTATGCAGCTTTACTGCCTTATAATGCAGCTACGTGTTCACTGTTTATGGCAGCTGTGCTTATAATCAGAGTTTAAGAGGGTTAGACCTATTAACATCCTGTAAAAGTCAGTCAAATTAAGTCAATGTAAACTGTTAATCTTTTATTTAGAGGTAGCATATGTTAGTGAAAATGTCTCATATTGCTAGGAGACAAAACTGATCATCTGGGCGGATTAAATGTCTCTGCGCAAGGAGTTTATTTCTAAGCATTCAGCTCCAGTGTTGCCACAATGATGGGGGATATTCGTGGTAGTAATAGTTTCTTCTTTTTAAAGAAACTGAGTCAGCCTTAAATAACATGTGAGGAGTCTCCACAGTTATAATCAAACGGGAGGTTTAATTTTCATCAATGAGGCACATCATCTCTTTTAGATCCAGAGCTAGGGCTGAAATGTGTAATGCATATAAAGGTTGTTATTATAGCTGAACTGACAAGCAGCAACATTTTGCAATGGGTGCACAATGTCACCACACAGGTGTGCTAACATTACAAGGAGGATCTTCCAGTTAAGTTAAACTTGTTTCTGCAACTGCAAATAATTATCCTCAAAAAAGTGCTTTGACTCTCCTTCAGATGTGTGTGTAAATTTATTTAATCATTTTATAAGAAATGAAAGTTATGACACCCTAGGTTAACGCTGAATTTTTTTGAGAAAGGAATCTCCAACTGGGGTTGTTCTGAGGACCTGAGGGCTCTACAGTGTTGTGTAAGTGTTATGCAGTCAGCCAGATATGCTGGAGCAAGACCATGGATAGCTTTGAAAACAGACATTAAAAGTTTAAAAATGATCCTGAATTTAAGCGGGAGCCGATGCAAGGAGAGAAGAACGGGAGTGATGTGACTGTGATGGGGGGCGTTGGTCAAAAAGCGTGCTGCAGCATATTGTACCAGTTGGCGGCAAGAGAGAGAAGATTGCTTGATTCCAATGTATCAGGAATTACAATAATCTAACCTAGCACTGATAAAAGCATGGATGACCATTTCAAGATCCTTCCTGCTGAGGAAGGGCCTAACCTTGGTGATCAAAAGCTTAGACCAGGGTCCAAAATAACTCCCAGGTTGCAGATAATAATGTGCTCTTTTTTCTTTTCTTTCATGCAGGTCATGGCCCCAGGTTATCAAAGGTAAACCTGTTTACCTTGTTGAGCTTGTGGATGGAGTTGTTTCCGCAGGAGGACCCTGAAGAGGAGGATGATCACAAACAGGTTAGTGTGCAAAGTGTTTAGAATTACTATAAAGAGTTTTTTGACATTACAAATTAAAGTGAAATTCATACTGATGACTGGTCATGATGATCTAGGACATGGAAATCTACTTTTCTTCCTGTATTAAAAGGAGGAAACTCCAAATATTTGTATAACTACAGGCCAATTTTATAATTTGTGAGTTTTGGCTGAAGTTCTGAAGTCTCTTGTTAGTGTTTGACTAGAAGAGTTTTCAAACAGTTTTGTGTGTCTTTGTGTGTATCTGTGTGTGTTTCAGGTCCACAGGCTGGGTCTTGTGGTGGTACGGGACAGTAAGGTGGTAGGACTTCACTGTTCAGGACCGGAGCTGCATGCAGGACAGGCAGCCATCCTCCAACATGGCTCCCGCCTCGCTGACTGTCAGTTATATTTCTCCAGGAGACCCTGCGCGACCTGTCTCAAGATGATCATAAATGGTGAGGGAAAAAGGAAGAACTTTGTCTGTATTGTTCCTCTTTTCCTCTTTATTCAAAATGAAAAATGAAAGAGTGGTAATGTTAAGATTAAATTTGTGTTTTGGTGTCTCCAGCCGGTGTCAGTCAGATCTCCTTCTGGCCTGGTGACCCTGAAATCAGCATGTTAAAGTCTGCATCAAGCCACCAATCAAACTCCAATTCCCACAATTCACCTGGCTGTATCTCGGAGGATGCTGCGCTGGATGCAGTAGCAATAGA
Source organism: Xyrichtys novacula (assembly GCA_962446985.1). Taxonomy (NCBI): domain Eukaryota; kingdom Metazoa; phylum Chordata; class Actinopteri; order Labriformes; family Labridae; genus Xyrichtys; species Xyrichtys novacula. The sequence goes on from OY660887.1 coordinate 3,566,530, forward strand.
GAAGCTCAAGTCAAACAGCCGTCCTCACATCTGCGTGCTGCTGCAGCCGCTGGCGCCCGGCTTGGCTCAGTTCATCAGTGAGACGTCCAGAGAGTGTGACTTCATGGAGAGAGTGAGAGACGATGAACCGGGGCTGAACACACACAACCTTTACAACAGGTACAGGGAATCTGCGACTTCAAAAAAGACGAAAAATCACTTAAAATTTGTATGAAAAAGTGTCAGAAGGAGATTTTTCTTTGAATTTTTAGGGAGCGGTTAAAACACCTCAAAGATTTCTCCAGAAGCTTCCTGGTGGAAACGTCTCATCAGCACCAGGAGATTCTGACCCACATGGGTTTGGAGAATTTCTGCGTAGAGCCGTACTTCTCCAGCCTGAGACACAACATGAGGGAGCTGGTGGAGGTCCTCGCTGCTGTTGCTGCTGGGGTACCAACGCAACACTACGGGTTCTACAGGTCAGAAACTCTCACAGGGTTTCACCGTTTTGTAACAAAAAATCTTCTTTTGCTTGATTTGTTCTTTTTTTTCTGTGATTCAGGGAGGAGAATTCAACCTCTGGGCCTTCACGAGCAAAATCTTTAATGGTTCATCACCAGGAGGGACTGTCACAGGAAGTAGCTCGGCACTGTATCATCCAAGCCAGGCTGCTGGCCTTTCGGACAGGTCTGATTAATGATACTGTCTCTAGAAGCAAGCTTAATGGCACTACAGAGGGATTAAACAAACTAATATCTACAGTATGTTTATAATGAACTGTGAAAGGGAGGTGGTAGAAACCGTTGTAATGCAACTAAATATTAGTTTATGATTCTCAGGAAGGTTGAATCTTCAAGCATTTCTTAGTTTATACAGTACTGTAAAGATGTCAACACTGCTATTTTTTTTAACATTATGTTTCTTGACTTTCTGTAAAATATGATCAAATTCAACTACTTTTTCCAATTTTCTTGCTTTGAAATAGAATGCACAGTATCCCCAATGTTTTTGTGTTCATTAACATCCAATTTATTTGAAGAATTTTGAGGTTTACTCACCTTTTTAAACACACTGCTATTATTATGAACATAACTGTATATGATCCTGCTCATTTGGTTCATCAAGGCTCACAGCAACAATGGCATTTTCCATTTTCACCTGTTTCTTACCTGTGAAACTGTATTTTTGTTTTAACTCAGAGGATCCTAAAGTTGGAGTGGGAACTGTGATCTGGGCCAAACGACAGCTGGTGAGCATATTTTTCATCTCTTTGCATCAGTTTGGAAGTTTTATCTCAGGTGCAAAATCTCATTATTCCACTCTACAGTTTGGGTTATTAAAAAAGGACAAAATTTATGATACCAGCTGCAGACAAATGGAGGTTGACACTGTCTGATGCTCACAAACATACACTTGTAAACCCTCAAACCTAACTTTTGTTTGTGGCAACATTTCAATATAAATCATGTCAGAGAAATACTGCAGATTGGTAATACTTCTTTTGCAGGCTGGGAGTGACGGGACAGGGTGTCTCCACCTGGTAGGCTGCGGGTATAACGCTTACCCAGCTGGCTCTCACTACGCAGAGTACCCACAGATGGACAACAAACAGGAAGACAGACAGAGGCGCAAATACAGATACATCATCCACGCCGAGCAGAACGCCCTCACATTCAGGTCAGGACTTTCATAACTGATGTGACCCTCCACTGATTCTGAATCTGTTCGGCTAAAATGTTCCTCCTTGACATTCAGGACTCGAGAGATCAGACCTGACGAGCCCACCATGTTGTTCGTGACTAAGTATCCGTGTGACGAGTGTGTGCCTCTGATCCAAGGAGCCGGCATCACACACATCTACACAACCGACCAGGACAGAGACAAAGACAAAGGAGACATCTCTTACCTGAGGTTCAGCAGCATGAAGAACGTCAGCAAGTTCATAGTGAGTACAAAAATGGACGTCAAATCTATCACTGTGTCCTTACTCCATCTTTATTACCTCCGCCAAGGAGGTTATGTTTTCACCTCTCATCTTCAGCTGTAAATGCAAATAAACTTTTATGCTTCACTAAAGAGGAGAAACTGAAATCTTTCTGTCTCCACAGTGGCAGAGGAGTCCGTCTATCGGTTCTGTATCCTCTCCTCACCTCGCCAGTAAGTTCCAGTTTAATTCATGCCTCAAAATTAAGCAAAGACAAAAACAAAGATGTGTTTTTGCTCTTAAATGGTCTTCTTGAAGCTTAGAAAGACTTGAGTTTGAATGTATCTTCACCTCCCTGCAGCTGCACAGCTTTCTCTCTGTAAAACATGTTCAACCCTCCCACTCAACAATGAAAATTTGAAAAACAAAATTCCAATGTGTTTAAACAATTGTGTTACTTTCTGTTTCAGACGGTCACATTGGGAAGCACAGCAGAGCGGACGAGCAGGAGAGCCACAGCAGCAAGAAGCTCTGCACCGACAGATCCAAAGACTCGGCGACAAGCTGAACCAAAAAAAGACAAAAAAAAAAGACAAATGGAGAGACAGGAAAAAACCACTCCCAAAATATTTTCACTCACGTTCTACAGATTTGATATTTTAGGATAGGGGAATCTGAATTATCCCTCCATGAAGTTTAAATTTTAGACCCCACTGAGACTGCTTTTGAACCATGTTTTTATAGGAGACTGATCACAGGTCAGTGTTTGTGTGATGTAACCGGGAGATAAAATTCAGTGTGCTCTTTATTAAACTTGTTTGCAGGCGAAACTCAAGCAGTGATACGCTGGAGATTTCGTATTATCCTGCTGTGTGTTTTATATACCTAATCATGGAGGTGACGAGGTGAAAGTGATGAACTGAGGAAAACCACTCCAGACTGATGGATAGGTGAACAAATAAAGGAGTTCTGAACTGATGTCGGTTTTGCACAATCTGAATTAAAGAAAAAAGACTGGGATAGATAGACATACCAGAACTATCAACTGTTGGGTGTATTTTTGATGCAAATGTTTTAAAGCTTATAGAAATGATGTAAAGATATATAAATATAAACTGTATGTACATCTGAATCCCTGACTTCATTTACTTTTTAGAGGCTCCTGTCTCCTTAAGTCCTGATTCATCCCTCTGATTTTATGAGTGTTTACAGGCTTTAGAACTCCACAACAACAAGATCACTTCACAGAACCACCAATCACTTAATGCCATAATAGTGACAATGATAGTATTGGCAAGGACAAAGACTAAAGGTAACGAATAATGAGATGGCAGGAATAGTGAGAAAATTATTACGATTATTTTTTTAAAACTTACTTATGAACTGGGGTTGTTAACAGGGTGACAGCGCCCTCTGCTGGCAGAATTACAAGGCCGGGATGCTATAAAATGTTGATAAATAAATTGTTAGAAAATCCTTTGCGAATAATTTCAATCCATTATTTGAAAAAAACAAAACCTTCACAGACTCCATGAATTGATGCCCATCTCCTAAATATTTGGTCATATGATCAATTTCTTTTACCATTTCCAAACAACAGGGGGGTGGCTCAACTTACCCTTTGGCTCAACTTACCTCACTCTCCCCCTATGCTGCAACTGGAAGAGAGGCCAAACGTCTTCAAGAACCTCAAACAAGTCCAGTTGTCCTTTCAACGATGGATTGGACGTCCAGTACTGGTTTTGGTCCTTGTCCTTTACAGTCAAGCTTCTCCAGATTCTCTCAATCTCTTAATGATTTTATGAACTGTAGATGATGAAATCCACTCATTCTACAAAGCAACATTATTCTGAAATTACTGAACTGTTTACTCCCGCAGTCTCTCACAAATGCGTGGCGGTTTTACGATCGTAAATTTAAAACGAGTTGATCTCTAAATGTAATTCGTTCCTTTTCAGATTCAACTTTTTTTGAATGCAGTACCAGCACTGACCACTAGATAGACCTATTAAACAGCTATATGAGTTGAGGCAGTACAATGCATGGTTGCATTGTACTATTGATTATCAGTATTTCACACTTTGAAATAGCAGAATAATTTAGTCTGAGCAGTTTTAAACACCTGAATATTCGTCTTTATCTGGACAGAAATAAACAGGATGTTTCCATTGCCATAAAAAATACTTCACCTTTGCCTCTTGATAAAAAATCTAGATTCAGTGATTGTATTTTTACACATTGTTATATAACCTGCGTGGGAAGGCTGTATATGCCAGATTTTTACAGTATATTTCCTGGTTTATACTCAGTGATGTGCCTATAGCCCAGGGGTCACAGTGTGTGAATCCAAGTCTCTGTGGCAAGGTACTAGCCTCCAGCACTACTACTGTAGCAACACACACTCACAGTGATCCTCCACCCACTCGCCTCCATAAATACATTTCCACTGCAAATAAATCACCATGGTTACAGTAATATAATAATTGCTGTACTTGAAGGAGTCTCTGGCTGATGATGCTTGCAAGGCCACTTAGAAATCAATAATTACAGAGAAAAATACGGTGAGCAGGATTTATTTAGGCGGCAGAATGAGCGTTTGAAGGCTTGTTTGATCGGTGGAGCCGGATGGAGAGTAGGAGAAAACAGAGCAGGGAGGATGTGAAGCTGTGGAAGTAAGAGAGGTGTGAGTGTGGATTTTTTTTTTTTTTGGTATGTTTTTGAGGGTTTCATGCTGCTGTCATCTTTTTTGCATCTTTTAGGGTCTCCTTTCAAGGCCAGACTTTGTGATGCTCTTTTAGAGATCTTTTTCAAAAGCGCTACTTGATAAGCGGAGTATTTTACGAATCTTTTTCTTGCACTTTCAGAGGTATGCGATTTGTTGCAGGCTTTTTGGAAACAGTATGATACAAGCAGGTAGATCTTTCAGTATTAAAATATGAAAAGCCCTTTTGTTCCCCTCCTTTTTCTCCTTTCTTTGCTGGAAAAACTTTCTCAAGTTTTGTATCTGATTTGAGCAGATTTATGAATCTTTTTGTGAAGAGCAGAATAAAGACCAGGGCTTTGAAAGGAAAACTTTCTGATAAGATAAGTTACACAATGAACTAAAGGGTTTTATAAGGCACATGCAGTAAAATCCAACAAACTACAATTGAGTACAGTGGCATCTGTGACGCCTCTTTGTTTCATTTGTCGCCTCAAACAAGGAGCTGTCGGCCTAAAAAAAGAAGAATAAGCTGTTGTTGAGTTTTGCTGTGAGGATAAGTTGTTGAATAATCATCATAGATCTGAATTTGTTGTGCATAAAAGTGTATTAAGACTGATACATTTCATATAGAGAGTGGGTCAGGCATGGTCATAGTCCATACACACTCTCAAAGGTCAGTCCCTCTCTGCTAATGGAGGAGCTGCTCCTCTATGAAGCATCGGACGTGTCCTTGTAACCTGCTGCAGCAGCCTGCAGCCTTGCAGCAGCAGCATTAATATTTCAGCTGATGGGTCGCCTTCAGAAAGGTTATTATTGTCTCTTAAACTGAGGAACACGTACACACATACACACACACACACACATATACACACATGACAACATAAACCTACCATCCCAAAAACACTCATTCATTTTTCATTCACAGAAATCCCAACATCATTACAGCTTGTCAGTGTGCAAAATACTTAATTACTACCTCTAACTTCTCCCTGTGTTTATGTGTGTGTGTGTGTGTGTGTGTATGTGAGAGAGAGCGAGAGTGTGTGTGTGTGTGTGTGTGTGTGTGTGTGTGTGTGTGTGTGTGTGTTTGTGTGTGAGAGAGAGCATAATTAGCCAACTTCTCTCTGATCCTTAATGCATTATTGAATATTTCAAAGGAGTCTCGATCCTCTGGGCTGAGTGGCCGTCAAGTCGGGATCACAGGGCGGGTTCGGCCGTGATGAAGGGCGGTGCAGCCATTAAGGAGTCTGGGCCGAGCCGGCGGCCTTGCATGAACCTGGATCTCATGAATAATACACATTCTTTTACTGTATTTGGAAGCACTTTCTGATGGACTGTTGGTGCCACATTGATTTTTAAGTCGTGCAATTTCAGGGAACAAGTCAATTGGATTTTAGTGGTGAATAATGGCTTGTAGAAAACAGACGATTTATTGCAATTATTCCTGACGGAGAGCAACAGTCAGAGTCTGAACTCCACTAACTGAGACCTTGACAAGACAATAGCCGTGTTGTCATGGTAATCTGCCATTTTCTCCTGACATTTCAAAGATTTTCATCTCTCACAATTACAGCCAGTCTGTTTTCTCTTCTGAAATGCCACTGTTCATTATTAGATTTACTCTGCAGTGCATCTCGCATCTATCAAATATTCAAAACATAACACAGATTTATTGCAAATAAATGCTGAAAGTCATCCCTTGAGCTTAAAAGTGACAAAAAGCTTCAAGTTCACTTATTCTGAAGAACAGGGAAACACTCGAAACAAAAGATTAACTCAACAAAAGTTTGATTTTACAGACCGGATCATGTATTTTTGAGATACTGACTAATGCATGTATAAATGGATTGTAGCCTCACTAACAAATACACATCACTAGTGCGTTTGTTGGTACACTTGCCCCACTAAGTCCTCCATCTCAAGGTCCAATCGACCAAGCATGAATTCAAGCTCCTGTTTTGCATCTGATTGTGGCAATAAGCTGTCAACATTTCCACACTCAGATGTGCATAACTGCACTGTGCACTCTCATCCTGACAGAGCTCAAATCTATCCTCCAACAGATAGAGTAGAGGGAACACTTCTTCCCAGTTTATCGTGGAGTTTATCATAAAAAGTGTGTTATAAATTCACCCATTTTGATAAAAACACCTAATCTTGAACAAGCCAGCAAGAACAACTGTTTCAATTAAAAATACATACTGAACAAAAATATAAACGTAACACTTTTTTTTCTTCTATTTTTCATGAGCTGAACTCAAAGATCTAAGACTTTTTCACTCAAATATTGTTGACAAATTTGTCTAAATCTGTGTTAGTGAACACTTGTCCTTTACTCAGATAATCCATCCACTTCACAGGTGTGGCTAATTAAGATGCTGATTAGACAGCATGATTCTTGCCCAGGTGTGGCATATCAAGATGCTGATTAGACTGGCCACACTAAAAGGCCACTCTGAAAGGTGTAGTTCTACCGTATTGGGGGCGTCCATTTGACCACCATTCGCCTCATGCAGTGCAACACATCTCCTTAGCATAGAGTTGATCAGGTTGTTGATGGACCTGTGGAGTGTTGGTCTACTCCTCTTTAATGGCTGTGCGAAGCTTCAGTATATTTAATCTATGATATTCAGACTGTCTCCCCACAAGAAATACTATGCTGATGTGTAGGCTGAGGCTGCATCAAACCCCGCACTGATCTAACCCCTGATTATCAAAATAACAGTCGAAGAGCGTTTCATATTTTCACGCAACGGCTATTTTTGGCAGTTTGAATCTGTTCTGAGAGTTTCCTGCCTTTTCAAGTGGAAGGGCAGCCCAAAGCCTAAAGTGGAGGGAGCACACCTACCTTCCTATCGTCTGATCAGTGAGCATACGTACATGAAAAGCAAATGTAGGGGAGCAGCAGCTAAGACCTTCAGAGTACAGAACTGTTGTGTTGTGTCTTAATGTACAGATATATTATTTTTCAGTCATCTCAAGGTGGATTTGTTATGATCGCTTAAAAGTTCAAGCATTGCTTCATTTGTGAATACAGGAGTGCAGTTCCTAACTCCTAGCAGATGGTTCAGATTTTACCCTGACTGTGTGTAGCTGTCTGACGCCTTTTGCACCAGTGTTTATTTGCATGGAAAGAGGTTGATTTTGCCCCACTTTAATGGCTCATTTGGAAGTATATAAACACCACACTGTAGTTTATGGTGCATGTGTTTAATGTAAACCAATCACTGTATGTGTTGTTTGCACAGGTTTTGAAGTCCTTTGTGAATCAGGCCTTGCGTTTTGGTGATAAACTCCCCTTCAATGGGGCATTTATCATCAGTATATTTTATAGATCTATCTGCCAGGGTTGAAGTTTTTAAATATGAGCTATTCCCCATTCAATCAATTTAAATAAAGGGCTGACAAAGCTGCTTTTAGTAGCTAAAGCTACAATCTGCTCACTTAGCAAAAAGCTGATGTTATGAGTGAATAAAAATTGCCAAAACAGAAATGGTGGTTCTAAAAGGAAAGACATAAATCAAGGCACACGATCCAAGTATTTCCCTGATACTGGGTTGGACTGTTTGACTGTTTTAAGCTTATCTCTGTGTACAAGGATGCCCTTTTGCAGTGTTCTGGATGGCAAATAAACTGCATAAAATTCAAATCTACTTCTTAAAATTTCTAAATCCTAAACTGCATTGCACCTCAGTAAGTAAGTGAGTTAGAAGTTTCAGTTCTTTAAATTTGACTCCATATTATTCAGTCTAGATGATCACAAAGTATCTCCCTGTATGCTGAGCTGGATCCTGAAGGAATGGATGAAGCAATAAGAACAAACAGCTGCAGCAGATGATTTATGGAGCTGCATAAACTCGTCTTTTCTCTGCGGACGGATGAGTCGGCCTCAAAATGGATCCTCTCAGCGTGTTGAATAAGCACTCCTGCTGCAGCGTGCACACATTCAGGGGGATCAGTTTGTTTAATGACAGCAGGAGCATCTTCTATCCATCATTACTTAGGCCGTGTGATTACTAAAATGCCCATCAAAGTCATATGGGGAGTGAAACGTCCAGGTGGGCTCTCTACAATCAATCAAATTGACCCAATGGCGATGAAAGTACGCACGTACACACTTTCTCCTTCTCTTCTGAGCTTTGTGGCAGACATAAGCTCTTTCCATTAAACCTGCGCTGCAATAAGCATTTGGGTTAAAAGCTTTCATAATCAGGTGTGTTCTCATTTGGCGAAGAAGATCAATACCGTCCTTCACATGGGGGCTTTAGCACATTGTGTGTAGGTGTGTAGAGGCCACAGATTTAGCCTCCTATGTGTGTGTGTGTGTGTGTGTGTGTGTGTGTGTGTGTGTGTTCATGTTTTTGCCTGTTTTAGAGTGTGTTTACAGTCTTCAGTCTGCGGGGGCAAACTGTTTCCTACAGTGATCTCTTCATTCTGTGTTTGTGAGGTTGTTCTGTGGATGCTGCGGTTGCTTTTTTACTGCCTCCCACCCCCTCAGTTGATCCAGAGGTCCACTCTGCAGACTGCAACTGCAACAAATGTAGAGTTAAAGCCCATTAATGAGCACACTACACAACCACGCACAAAAAAATGCTTCGGTTTTGCCTTTCTTCGCTCATTAGTGCATGTTTGAAACTAATTTTATGCTCGGGAGTTCATGCAAAAGTCTTGTAAATACAACACTATTCAGGAAAAGTTGCAAGTCTGCATGTAAACTGTTCATGAAATAGAGTTTGGTGGTTTACACATCATTTAATTCCCTATATCACATGAGATTGCTAGCAGTATGTTGGTCTATTTCTGTATATGTACACTGAAAGCAATGTCAGAACAGAGATGTATTCCTCATATACAGTATGTACATATATTCTGCCATAAATCCACTTTCTTTCCTGTTTAAAATCAGATCCTTTGACAAAAATGCTCTTGTTGTAAACAGAAAAAACAAAAAAACAACCTGCCACTCTAAATCAACCTGCAGCTTTCATTTCAAGCCCAGGAAATGTTTTAGTCAGGTTGATGCTTTTACAGCCTGTAAACCGTACTGTTGTGTATCTTTATAGCTGCGGGCTTCCTGTAAAAGTGCGTGCTTGTGTATGTTTGTTTGCAAGTGTGTGGGCATGCAGAGACTTTTAGAGAAGTATGCCTGCAGCAGCGTTTTTACAAATGCCTCCTCTGCATTGAGATCAATATATTAATCCTCAGAGAACTTGACCTATGTGAGCAGTTTTTCTTAATCACTTATGTTTTTGAAATGTTGTTTTTCCACATAGTGGTGCAGATGTTCAAGTGTTATATGTTACCAATATGCAACATAGATAGTTAAAAATAATACAGATGAATCTGGTTCTTGTAGCCTCTCATAGCACCTCCTGAGATAATGTGCGATGGTTTCCTGTGGGTTGTGCCCATTGTTATGTGTCAAATGTCACATGATAGATGATGCTTGGAGTGAAACAAGGCTGCAACCATCACAATTCCAACCCCAGCTTTGGATTTCAGCATGATAGATTTTAAATGAAGCCCATAAATATCTGGAACGCATTCTCCGAGATATATTCTACACTTACCGACAAACAATCGATGCTTAATAACACCTTCATCCCTGACATTGCTGAAGGCCCGTGTCCTGTCAGACTGTGATGCCTTCATTAGCTGTAGCACTGTGGCCTTGGCCCTGACAGAGAGGTCTGTGATGGCTATGTTCATTGTTCATGTGCTCAATAGACAGCACATGGAGTGGGCAGCAGTCAGTGGGGCTAAATTTGTGCCTCTCTGCTCATTCCGGGGATATTTGTGACTTGCTCCTTGTTGACTCGTTGTGCTTCTTGCTGACAACGGGCCTCTGTGTGTCACAGACGGCTAAATCCAGCCAGCTGTGTGCAATTAGGCTGCAAAATGCTTGGGATGTGCAAGCTACTTTGCAAAGCATCAAGTAGTGATGATGGAAGATTTAGTCTGGAAAAACAAATTAAGAGTCTTCTTTATCATATGGGGTTTCACTGTATAGCTGACTATGTAGTGAACTCAATTACCGGAGGTTTCGGACACTGCATGGCAAGACGCAATGTATGACGGGATGCTCACCACCAGTGAGTGACCATCGGATGGTCACTACATTTTGCAATGCTTTATGGGAAATTTTGAGTCACCTATATGGGGCACTGGAATTGATTACTCAGGTTTTGGACACCCCTCAAAATGGTGCTAACCCCTGTATAGTCACCAATATAGGGGCTAGGGGGTCAAAAGATGTGCAAAAATATTACTTACACCAAAAAATAAATAAATAAATAAATAAAATAAAATAAATAAATTAAAAAATTAAAAAATTCCACTTAATGGAAGGATCTGTCAGGAAACAGTTTAGATATTTTACAGAATGTAAATAATGTCCCTGAATATGCTGAAACACTCCCAAAATAAAAAAATACCCCCCCAATAATGTATGAAATAGCTATTTCATTAAATATACTTTTTCATAAAAGCAAAAATAATGTTTTAAATGCAAATCTTATTTATTATAGGTACAAAGATTTCACTAATCTTTCATGCAAAGCAAAAATTCCTTCTGTTTTTAACATGTATTTAAAGTTTCTGGTCATGAAATGTCTGTGTAGTTCATCGTTAGGGCCACCGTACAAAATGTCAAGAAATACAATGCAAAACAAGGCAGTTAAAAGCTGTATTTTAGTCAAATAAAATTAATGAAACTTTAAAATCTTAAATGATATATATTAAATGAGATTTTTTTTTTTTAAATCTAAAGCTAATTTATGGTCTAATGGTGTGTTCTTTGACAGACAGTCAGCCAGCGGTTCATAAATCAGTTGCCACATCTCGTCCCTGAGGGAGATTCACTGTTGTTTCCTAGGTAACAAGCACCCCCCTCCCTTTACCCTTGGTTCTTCTGGACTGTACCACCTTTGCTGTAGGGTGGGAGTCGTGTTGTTTATCGTATAAAAGTAACTCCCGATTTAAAATTAAAAAATATTCACTATTATATTGCTATGGAATACACGTATTTGTAAAATCTGAGTGTAACACAACTATAATAATCGGTAGTACATCGTTATTAATCTTCAACCATCAGGACAACTCCCCTACTGAGAGCACATGCAACATTTCATCGAACTGTCAAAATCGCTTGTTGCTTCCTACCCTAGCCTTAAAAGTAGTTAGCGGGCTAGCGTGTAGCTGACTCCTGCCTTTCACTAGAACACTCTCCGACAGCGGAAAAAGTTTGCTGCTACTGAAGAAATAGCGCCAAGTGTCATTCGCGGACCGTTTTCAACGTCCTGCTCCGAACACTGGGTCCTGGTCTCACCGAAATAGCGCTGTGGAGAGGCGGCGGCGGCGTCTGAAGTGCAGCTGGATGTGACAGGTTCGTCATCAGGTAAGCTGCAGGTAGTTAGCTTAGCTGATAGCATGCTGGAGCTCTGGTTGGTCTCTACACTGTTGATACGGTGTTTGGTGGCTGTAGTGCAGCCTGTTTGGACAGTAGAGGGGGTGAAACATGTTATGGAGATGCTCCTATAATAAAAGCTCTATGTGGGATGTGTTTGGCTGTTTATAGCCAGACGTTTTATTAAAACTAGTGAAAGTAGCCGCATAAAAACATCCATTTAATCAGCAAGCATGACGTCTTTTGTGTCTGTCCTGCACAGCTCTGTCAAATGCTTTCAGTGACATGATGTTTGCCACCAGAGAAGTGGCTTATGACCATAATAAAATCACTCAGAGAGAGGTCTGATAATAACTCATACATTATTTATGACATATATGCAATACAGATGTTGCCAAAGTATGCAGCCATTCTCCACAGTCCCACTACTCAATGCTATTACTTCCAAATGCAAATGCAAATGCAAACGCAAACGACACAATAAGTGTAATTGCACTTTCATCAATGCATTGTTAGAGTTAATTGCAGTGAACAAGGAAAAATAAAGCAGCTCTAATGAGACGTAAAAGGAGGCGCATTTTAATCTGCTGCAGGCTGGCTGAGCAAGACACCTGAGTAAGGTTAATAAGTAGTGATCAGTCCAGCTGCTAGGTCATGCTCTGTAATTGGTGCTTATAAAAATGCAAAGTGACATCTCAGGACATAATGTACCATTGGAAACAGGATGCAGACGAGCAGGGGGCATTCAATTCAAATGAGCCATCAGACTAACAATGTAAAGAGGACTGTGGCTCGTATGGATTATCTCTTATTAAAGCCATAGCAGCAAAAATCACACTGCTGAGCACGCTGTGATTGTTAGGGAAATGACCTTTTCAGTTTTAACAGCACTATAAAAGGTCAATTTAGCATAAAGCATGAACCAGCTTCAACTTGGAACGGGTTCCGACGATTTGAGGATTTGATGTGGTACATGAATTTTGGATGCCACTTTTCAGTTTCTATCAGCCACAGAAATCTTTCCGGAATAATCCTTAGTGAGAACTTTTTGTACAGCGGTCTTGAGAAGTAAAGCTGAAGCTGTAGTGCTAAAAACTGCAGTTCCCTGAGTATTCACTTGAGGTTGTCTGCAGAAGTATCAGAAACCACTTACACTCTAAGTAAAAAAAAAAAAGCTGTTTTTAGTGTGAAGATGAACACATTTACAGCCTGGTTCAAAATCAGTTTTGGTCTGAATTTATCAAGGCTCCCATGACATCAAAGGAACAGGGAGGGAATTTTTTGTAACACTGCTGTTGACTTGACTGACTGGTGGGCGCACTGTAGCCATTTGTTAGGAGGCTAAAGGCCCCCCCTTTGAAAGATTGATAGGTTAAGTCAGTGGTTCTCAAGTCCAGTCCTCGAGGCCCACTGTCCTGCATGTTATGGATGTTTCCCTGCTCCAACACACCTGATTCAAATGATCAGCTCGTTAGTAAGCCATTACAGAGCTTGATAACGAGCTGATCATTTGAATCAGGTGTGTTTGAGCAGGGTTAAGTCACCATTTCCAATATGGTGACCACTGCCTGCTGCTTTCAAAACTCTGCTTCACAAAGAAATGAGTAATGTCAGCAATATTACATCTAGTTATGATACAGTCTGTGGAATTCGGGTCAAATTTTGACAGAAACTCTCCTATTTTAATGAAATTCAAATTGGCTCTGAATGTCATTTATTGGCCCTATGAGCTACTGATAACTGATGTTGGTAAAAGCCATCAAAACTGACATCCGCCCATTCGTAATGGGGATTCACAACCCATGGTGTGAGTTATTGGTGATATTGGACCACAGCAAACAATCAAGAGTTTGACTTGGGTGCAGTTGAGCTTATTCTGGTGTTTGGTTACATCTATAAACCAATCACTTCTAGAAATATTTCATATTTTTTTGTGTTGATCCAACCTTTTTTAGAAAAGTGATGTTAATTTGTTCTAAATGAAGGACAAAGGCTGATAGTTTAATATTCTTTAGTTTTAGATCAGTGGTTCTCAAGTCAAGTCCTCGAGGCCCACTGTCCTGCATGTTATGGATGTTTCCCTGATCCAACACACCTGATTCAAATGATCAGCTCGTTATGGAGCCATTACAGAGCTTGATAACGAGCTGATCATTTGAATCAGGTGTGTTGGAGGCCTCGAGGACTTGACTTGAGAACCACTGTGATAGAGCCTAAATGTCCCATCAGTAAAGGCAGTGTAGTTCTTGTTCTTGAAATTCTCATTATTTTTACTCCCTAATTCAATGAGCAGAACTGGAACCAGAATCTAAATTGATCAAATTAAAATGGCACCCATCCTGATTTAGCATTAGATTAAGTGCAGAAAGAAAAAACAGCACTAAATCCCAAACTAGTGAGAGTTTGAGTGGTTGATTTTTATCTGTTGCACAGCCTTGAGCTCACTCCAGAACTAACTGGTTGACCATTTGCTTTTCCTCCACATCCATTAGGACACTTGTTTATCCTCAATCCTCATGTGACGGACTGACCAGAATGAGTCTGAAGCGGAAGGAAGCACATCTCTGCACCGCTTGATATTTGATTACGGCTAATAATAGAAAAAGACAGCTGCCTTTTCATTGATCTGTCTTCGCTGGCCTATTTCTGAGTCCTGTTTTCTCTGTCGTGATCAACCGTCCAGTGGCAGTAACAGTGAATACTGGATCCTCTGCTGGGGGAGTGTTTTCACACACAGATTTTTAACCCCTCATTCTTTTTCTGCTGTAATTAACCATTGTTTCAGTGTCTGTTTGTGGAAATGAAGCCTCTCTGGGCCGCTGGAGCCGGTCAGTGTGTGTCAGCCAGCAAAGCCGTTTGGGGTCAAACAGGACAGGGATAATAAGAGGGGAGGGGGCTGCCATGTGGGAAGGAAGTGGCTCGGCTTGTTTGTCTGCCAGGCTTTTGTTTGTTTTCCTGTCGGACAAATCTATTTAGGAGGCGGCCTATCTGAGGCCTGCCGGTGGAAATTAGCTACAAGAATGGCTTGTTAAACAGTTATTGACAGTTGCTCACTAATGTGGTTATTGAGCCAGATGAGACATTGATAAGCTTATTCTATCAGCTGTGATTTGTGCGAGTGCCTTTCTTCTGGATGATTCATAACACACAGAGTTGTTTTCTCCTGGACGTAGCGGTCATGTTTCATCCTGCAGCGGTAATAAACAGTTGTCACCGTCAAGGAAGCGTTCTCGCTCCTCAGATCTGCTGCATCTGTCTACACGGTGTAGCAGAGTGTGCCTACATGCACTGAGGGTGTAAGGTGACACTTGTGCTTCTGACAAAAGCTGATATCCCTCCTCCTCCCTCTCCATGCTTATGTAATGGCAGAGCGCTTGTCTGTGTTATTTCATTACAGGTGCCCTGATGCCTGAGGCTGGGCTCAGGATGCAGGAGTATTAAAATCCATCTGATTTAAAAAAAAACCTGGCTGCATGAATAGCCCGAGGGGGAAACTTCGGATACTCCGCTCTGTCATCTCAAAAATGCACACACAATTTGAAAACAATGGCGCAAAACATACTGCAGGATATTACAAAGATTATCAGGTGTTCCACTTTGAGAAAGCTTTCGTATGAGCTGACGTGATTCTGCAAGAAAAACAGAGTCGGAGCGGTAAGAGTTTACAGAGGGGGACAGAATGGAGCGCAGTGCTTCATGCTCTGTAAATAACACCCACGAGAGGTGAAAATATTATGACCAAATATGTCACTAAGTGCTGGACTGCTGATATAATGCTCATAAATCACAGCATAATGTCATGTTCAAGGACTGTTTTAACCAGATTTTGTCAGAGAGCGTGGCATATTCTTAAGAGTCTGTCTTAGCGTTCCCATGAATGGTCAGAAGTAAAATGCTGTGATTGTTTCTGATATTTGCCTTTTAAAGGTTAGATATGCAACTTGGAAAGATTGAAAGTAAGCCTTTCACGGCTTCTCTTATGTCTTCCCAGCTTGTCCACCCCAAAAAATGCATTCAGAATCACAGGTTTCTTATGTTTCTGCTTAAAATAAATAGGTTTCTAATTGCTTGTACCCATTTTTGCATTTTAATTGGCTGATAATATTAAAAAAATCTCTGTTTTGGGGCACTTTTGCTGGAAGGAAAGCCAGAAGTGTGTCCAACGTAGGCACTGACTTATTCAGGAGTAGCATTCAGTTTGTGAGCACCAGGGATGCAAAAATTAGACACATTGATGGAGCAACTAATGCGGTTTTTCAATTATTACCAAATGATTTCACTTTCTACCATCTCCAGTGGTATTAAAGCTCCTGTGAGGACGTCTCTGTCTGTGTTGACTTTGGCGCCCCCTGTGGTCAAAGTGGTAACCTTTTATAGTTGCTGTTTTCTTATCATGCCTGTGAAAGTGTTAACTGATAAAAAAAATCACAATGGTCTTTATTATTTACAGATTTATTCAGTGTAACCACCCCCTGCCCCCACCCATTTTAAGTACCAACTTAAAAGAGAAATTTGACTATACGCATCAAGCCCGATGTGATTTTGCGACTTTCTGGGGAGAAAAAAGATGCGTCCCGGGTGGAAGTGAGTGGTTAGTTTACGAGCTAAAGTTACTTAGCACAGATGAAAGTTAAAACAAAGACGTTTAGCAAACTGTTAAAGCACACAAACCATCGTCATATGAGAAATCCGACGCTATGACTCTCCACAAGTTGTCCTTCATGTCATTATCTTTGTAATGTTTGTGTCTTTTATCAAAAAGCACTCTGTTCTCCGACACGTTAACAATTAGCTGGTCGGCCATGTTCGATATACCGGTAAATCTGACGTCGCAACAACATGAAATCTGATTGGTCAGAAGTGGACACACAGTATGCGAAACTTTAGAAAAATTGACCATGATCCGAAAAAATAAATGTGGCAATATCGCAGAACGGGAAAATGTTGCTGATGTGAACGTTTGTATTGACAGGATACAGGTTCGAAAAAAAATGTTGACGTCTGAAATAATCACACAACAAAAACGCTCCCGGTGTGTAAGGACCTTTAGAGTGCTTTGTCCATAGGGGGCGCCAAAACTGACACAAACCTCAAGTTTCTTACAGGAGCTTTAAGAAAACTTTGGGGTGGCCCATATCACCCTTGGCCACCCTTTGGACACACTCCTGAAAAAGCACTTTCACACAAGACAATATCAGCTGAGAGGCATTATGTACTCTCCTTATTTAGGGGGCTACATTGAGCTCTATCTCAATATGAAACACGTTTGATACGTGTCAGGCCCCTTCTAAAAGTTTGTGAGTTGTTTAAAAGGTAATTGCCAGATGTTAATCTGTTATAAAACAGCCCAGACTTCTTGTACTTTACGCCCCAGTGCCTGAAATGGCACTACTGCTCATGTCATTTGCTGAGATTTAATGCTCAAGAGGGAAATTCTCTAAATTCCCATCTTGCCAAACCGATTGACAACTCTGCTGCCTGTTGAGCCTCAGAAAACACAGAGCCATTAAAACATAATCAGACAGTAAATAGATCTGTTTATAATGGAGCTGTAATGCATGTTTAGCCTCATTGATGTCAACGAAACACCCAGGCTGCAGCGTCATTCACAGCCTTTTGTATGAGGCAGAGAGAGACAGACACAGGGGGAGACAGACGCTACAGCTGTTCTATTGAATCTGGATCGAAAAGTCATGAAGCTGGATCTCTGACTCATCAGTTCTGTGACGCTCCGGTTTCACGGCTCATGTGATGCCAAGCAGCATGTCATCAGCTGGGCGGAGGGGAGAGGAGGGGACGGGAGGGAAGAGGAGGACGGGTGGGGGGAGGAGAGACAGACCCAGACTTTTTTTTTTTTATCCGACCAAATTCTGATGCAATAACAATATCTGAAATGTTCACTACTGAGCAATTTTCCAGTCCAGTAAACTAAAGAATGAGATTGAAATGGAGCTTAAAGGATAGCTGTGAAACATGGGGGACATACAGGTGAGGGAGGGGGAGGGGGAGGGGGAGGAGTGCCAGGATGTTGAGGTGGATGAGTTTAAAGGTTGGAGGGGGTGGATGGTGGGAGTAGGTGCCGTGTGCTCGCTCTCTGGAGGGATGATGGTAAATGTGATGATGGACAAGGGCAGGACTGATCTTCTTTATGCAACTGCAGCAACTCTTTCATTATTGCTCACTGGTGCTGCTCTGTTGTCAGAGAAAAACAGTGAAGCCCTTACATGCATGAAATATTATCGTTTGTCCTTTTTTGTCTCTCTGAGCAAATCAAAAATCAGGCAAAATATCATGATAGACGAGGAATGGAAAGCTTCCGGATACACTATAAGATTACATTAGATTAGATTAAATGGACTTAACACACCAATAAAATAACGTACAAAAAAAGGTACATTGTGTAGAATTTAACATTTTTCCAAAGAAATTGAATACATTATGTAGAGGTTTGTTCATTATATTAGACTGAATGGAATATCATAATTGTTTCATTTCTGATGACTTTGAAAAAAGTCATTTTGCTATGGGTCCATGCTGCAATGGTTAAACCGCCATGTTTACGACAAACTAGCAAACTAAATTAGAACCTTGACAAGATGAGCAAAGGTATATCTACAATAATACATACTGTTTATAAGCACAAATAAAGCCAGAACCAAAGGCTGTTGCAGTGTTTCCTCTAGAATTATTTTTCAGAAGCGGTTCTCATTGAGCTACGCTGTTACGTTCACGTTACATTATGTTACCTATGCTACTCGCTATATGGACTGTGTATAAGTTTGAACGTTACCTTTTCACGTTGATGGAAGAGGGTCTGACAGGATTTAATGCGCTTGTTAATGACTCAAAACAAGCTGAAAATAATGTGTGTTCTTGTGCTTACATAGTGCGAGTGGAAATCATTAGTGGCGCATTGATATTAGTGCTACTGATGCTATTCATGCTACTCGCTTTATAGACCGTGTATAAGCTTGATTGTTACCTTTTCACCTTGATGGACGAGGGTCGAACAGGATTTAATGTGCTTGTTAATGACTCAAAACAAGCTGAAAATAGCATTGTGTGTTCTTGTGCTCACATAGTGCGAGTGGAAATCATTAGTGGCGCATTGCTATTAATGAGCGTGTGAAATTTTGGCAGTGGTGGTGCTTCAGTTTGGGTGGAAACAGTTAATCTGAAGTGACTGGTGGTAAATGGAAACTCTGAGGTCTGTAACTATATAACAGCTCAGAATAAGAAGACCATATAATGTGATGGTGGGTGGTTGTGCGAATCAGAATCGTGACAAGGTGAGCGGGGGTCCTGTCTCACCTTAAAGGCACTCTATTTTGCCTAATTGCTATACATTACAGTTAATTTGTTATGCTACCTAATCAAAGACATAAACAACTAGTCTCAAAAAGTGAATTTAAAGATGATTTATCTAAACAGCTTAAAAATAATCCAAGCAGCTTCCCAGGCTGTTGTCACACCTATGCTGCTAAATGTTATCATTTTCCTGGTGCTCAAGACTAGCCGGAGACAGTAACTGATGTTTTTGCCACAGTGTCAACAGGCAGGAGGATTGATTTGAGATGGTATGTGTGTGATCAGGTTGTTCCGTATACTGTTGATAATTACTGTGGTGTTTTTTACACAGTTGGATAACAAATATGTATTATAGCATCAGCATCAGTGTGATATTATGAATACTACGAGGGATGGAGATTGAAACCGATGCATGAAACAGGCTTGACTGTACATCTAAGAGCTTTAATTCTATTCCAGAATGATTCATGTGATCCTGATTTGAATTAGAAAGGCATTGCTGGAGGTGGGATAGTAAAAGACCATGATAGATAGTTTAACAGGGTGTGAAATTGGGGAAATACCTCCAGAAAATCAGCATTCAGAAGGTGTTACTGTGAGCACAGATTTTGCTTGCATCATTTAGATGACTCTGCTCCAATAGTGATGCTGTGATTCTGAGGATCCCTCCTTTTATTGGCTGAAGCTGTTGAAGGGGAGGGACTTTGCCACAGGCTGGTGGGCAGGAAGGGGCTGGCTTTCGGGGTGTGTGTAGGGGGGGGTTGGCTGGAAGTGTTAGAGCCAGATAGTTGGAGTAGACACTCTTCTGCTTCCTGCCTGCCTGCCTACCGGCCTGCCTCGCTCACCCGCTTGCTGGAAGAGAGAGAGAGAGAGAGAGAGACACATCGAGAGAAAATCCCTGTCTAGGCATGGACCTCCGGCTGCAGCAGTCGGCAGCTCGCGAGGAATGACAACAGCTCACATGGTCATTAACTCCAGTTGCTGAGGCTGAAGGGAGAGCCACGCTGTAGAGCTCAGTGTCACAGAAGCGCCGGGTGGTTTCTATGATTGGGACAGCGAAGAAGACAGCAGGACACGAGTGAAACGAGGTGGGGAAGAATCGTCATATTGTCTGTTTTTTCCACAGATTTTGTTCTGGAGTTTTGCTGCAGTGTGCTGCATACCAGTTTGGGTGGGGAGGGAGGAGAGGGAATGTTTTATCAGCCAGAGAAAAAAGGCTGAAACAGAGGGAGAGAGAGTGGGATAAATGCACAGAAGCGTTGGGAGGTTGCAGCCTTACCGCAGTTTCCAGCAATGTAATGGACTTCCTAAGGGAGAGGCACGATCATCACAGCGGCTTCCTTAGTGCAAATGTCAGATGCTTTTTCGTCTTTTTTGCCACATAGGCTCCATATTTTTCACTCCCTGGAGAAAAACTTGTCATGTGGTGTGGCATCTGTCATGTCCCTGCTTTCTCTTTGTGCTCCCTACAAAGTTTTTAACTCCTGTTGAAGTGTGAATTTTTCAGATAACGGGGGCGAAAACAGGGTCCGATGTTGTGACACTCTTTGTTCAAGCTGGATTTTCACACTTCCAATCAGACCCACTTCATAATTAACCTCTCCGGTGAGACGAGGGCATGGTTGACGTGTCCTTCGTTTTCCGCCGTCCATCCAGATTTAGCTTAGACGCTTGGTCAAGTCCTGGACATCACTGCCTGCACGGAAAAGGCCAGGGTGGTGTCATACGTCTGGCCGCGGATCAAGGGGAAGTGGGTGTTTTCCAAAAGTGGAACATCAGTTCAGCCCTTCCTGTTCAGCAAATAATGGGATAAGTCTCAGACAAGTCCTTACCGCAGGACCCTGTCTGACAGAAATCCCCTTTCTCTGAATCAGCTCTCATGCAAATTGCACCTCGAGTTGGTATTAAAAGGATTAAGTGGTTCGTAGGTTTTTCAGACATCTTCTGCATGAAAGAGGAGAGTCTGATCGCTGCGTGACACAAGGTTTGCTGAATCATTCAGCTCTTATGTTTCCAAGTGTTGTAATTTGAAGCTTAAGATTTTCCATTCAATAGACGGGTTTGCGTTTGACTTCAGTGTTCGAGAGCTTTAATCTAATGAAGTTTTCAGTCCTTGATCCGAGGATAAACGCCGTGTCAGGGTAATGAATACAACAGCCGCTGTAGGTACAGTCCTTCCGCGCACCTCGCATCAGACTTTCAGATTAAGGAAACCAGGGTATCCTTTTAATCAGCATGTTTATCTGAACAGCACCTCTCACCTCTGGCTGCCAACTAAACTGTAATTAGATGACGACTTGCCTGAGTGCTGTTGCTAAGCAGGGAGCAGAGAAGACCGCTTATTCAGTTAACAAGACATTTTACAAGAGCAGTCCTCTAAAAGTCAATGATTTGAATAATCAGACCAGAAGATCCAAAATCAGCAGCATTATTTTCCCTCTCAAAACATTCACTTTCTTTTTTTAGTTGATAAAGCTGTCAAATCTGTCTTCCATGTTTTTTTTGGTGAAACCCGATTGTAATGGGGGCTGTGTGCTGAGCTGTCTTCATAATCTTCCTTTATGCTCTTTTTATAGGTGAGGTTTTTCTTTCTGTTTTTATTTGCGTAACGGTTGTCCCAGAAGCAGAATTATATGCAAACAATTCCTTCTAAGTAACACCGAATAAAACACTGAATAATCTATGTTGAATATCACTTTCTCTGTTGTTTGTAGGCGAACACAGAGGCCGCGAGCCAAGCTGCTGCCTACTCTATCTTCTCTTATTTTCTCCTGTGAACAAAACTCTCTTATTTTCTAAAGCCAAAAGACTTTATGCAGTAAAGCAGAAAAGGTCATGATGATGCAGTTTAATGTGAAAATCAGTGTATCTTCTTTGGTCTTTGGTTGGACTTCAGGAGGGGCTGTGAGCTGAGCTGTCACTGGTGTCTTCCCTGATGCAGTATTATTGATTGGCTCAAAAATTCTGTTCACTCAGTTTTTCCTGAAAGTAGAATTCTCTGCCAACCTCTCTGAAAAGCAAATAGTCAGGAGAGAAATACTAAATAATGCAGTTTCATGTCTTGAATCACAGTTACTATGACGATTTAAGGCTGGTATCTAGGGCTGCAAGCCAAGCTACCTGGTATTTCTGTCAAGTCTGTGACATGACAGAAATACCAGGTGAACACAACTAGTAAAGATCCAAAAATGCAGTTTCATATTAATGTTTGTGTTTTTAAGATAACATATAGTGGGAACAGGACTTGAGGGACTGTGAGCTGAGCTGCTGTTACATTTTTGCATCAATACTCAACTTGTGTTTTGGTTGTATTCTCGTCATTGGTTTTTGTTTGCATGATAGAGCTTCCTATGAATATCTCTCTACCAAGAAAATCACTGAATATTACAGTTTCATATTTTAAATCCATCTTTTTCTCATTTTTGGGGGCTGCGAGTTGAGTTACTGCTGACTATAGCTCATCTTGTTTTCATTTTACTGGGTGTTAGATTACTTAACCAGGTCAAATAATGTGCTGTATTTACTATCCTTACTCTAAAACTGTGGTTGGCTTTTGTTTGACTCCAATAAATACATTTTTAAGAGGAAAAGTGATACCTTTTTTATAATAATAACAGAGTTTGGTGTGTGAAAAGCAAAAGCAACATAGAGTCAAAGCTTCTTAACACTCTGGTACAGCCCTTTAGTCAGGGGTTGATATCACACCCAGATAATAATACCGTGTCTTGACGTACTTATAGCAGATGATGAAAAAGGTTCATCATCTGTTCCATGTTACAAAATAAGCCACCGATCAGGAGAGAAAAGCCTGGTCCTATATCATGAGCGGGGCCATCGGGGTCACTGTGGTTTAGCTAAGGCTATTATGATATGGGGCACACCTATCTGCTGACTCTGTGAAACACTTCTTGTGTTGCCTAGCTCAGTTCTGGTACAGACTCTGCTGAGCTTACTCACCCGTCCTTATCGCTAATGATGGTATTGAAGTGGAGGAGCTGTAGCTTATGTCAAAGACAATTTCATAAGCATTGTAGCGCCCATAGTATTAAATCCTTATTAGGCTGCAGCGTGTAGCCTCTGCCTGATCCTCTCTGGAAGATGCAGAGGAACATTTTGCAAGCCAACAAGCTGGCCTCTCAGGGATAGAGGACATTTTGATAAAACCTGCACTACAAGCCTCACTCCTTTTCCATTACTCACTGGAAACTGCACATTTTCCTATTTCCCCTCAACAATGAGGCACTCTCTCCACTGCCTTGAAAAACATTGACCACTTGTTCCTCTTGGCCATGCAAATCACCACAGGAGAGCAGTTTGCAGGCATAAAATGGTAATAAATGTAAATGCAGCCACTCAGGTGCCCGGCTCGTGTGCTTTTCTCTATCACTCATTTGTGTTTCTACTTTATTTTAGCAGCAACACCTGGCTGAAGCGACGGTAAACGCTGTCACAAGGCTTACGACCAATGAAAAGCAGGTAGCTTATCATCTCTGCTGAGCCAATACAAGCAGCTAAGATAAACTGCAGCGCACAGATACCAGACTAATGGGTTACATACGTGGTATTCAGAGGTCAAGCCAATGACTTTCACTCGAGACGCCCCCCGTCCTGCTGACTCTCATTCAATTAAGCAGACTGACCAAGATAATGCCCCCGCCAGCTGGCCCTGGTAAGCGTCAGTAATCCATAAAGTCTAGTACTGTGGTGCTTTTCTTCACATCTCTGCCCCTCTTTATCAGGTCACCCAGTCCGCCCAGTGTTTGTACTGAGGACAGAGAGAGAGGACATGGGGGCTCCTTTCAGGAACTAAAACAAACTCTGTGACGTGGAGATTCGGCTTTTTAGGATTGTCTAAACTGTGGTCCAGTGTTGCAGAAAACATTAAAGCTGTGCACAAAATATTTTTTTGGAAACTTAAAATAATTATTTCTGTAAAGTCAGATTCAGATTTTTTCAGACCAGTCTGTTTCTGTGCTTTCTGTGACAGAAAGCCATCTCAACACTAGTGTCTAGTCCTCTCCCTCTTCAAACTTGGAGCTAATTGTTTCAGCAGAACTTCAAGCAGTGAAACTCACCAAGTTCTCTTCTTTTTTGTAATATTGGATGCACCCATGTGCTACCTTTTTTTTTCTTTTGAGAACGCAAAAGAAGTACCAATTCGCTATCACTCCAAGTTGAAGTACACTCCATTTTTGTCTCCTCGCTTCCACCCAGGATGCTTGTTGTTCAGGGAAGGTCCCGCCCTCCTTCGCCTCTAAATGGCTAAAAGTGCTGACCGTTTGGCTGGAGCGTGTGATGACGTTTCCAGCTTTTCTAGCCAATCAGAGGCGAAGAATGCGTCTTTTTCCCCCAGGAAAGTCGCAAAATCGCATCAGGCTTGATATGTATAGTCAGACGTGTCAAAATTCACCTCAGAATATTTCATGATTTCACGTTCTATATTCGTGTCAGCCCCGGTGTGTAAGGACCTTTATTTTCCAGATTTTTCCCACCCTTCAGTATCTTTAAAGAGGCGGGATATTGCTTTTTTGTGTTTGAAAACCCTCATTATAACCTCTGTCTGAGGCGCTTCATTTAAGCTACTGTCCCTTTAAGGCCCCACTTAAGCATTCTGGAAGCCTCCTTCGCTGTTGCCAAGCAACAAAGTTGTGTTTCTTATGAAATGACAAATTTGCCCTTTAAAGGAGATTCACTGCCAGGTGATGTCCTAATTTGAGCAAATCTCATCTTGAGCTCACTGAATTCTCGTGTGACTTCATGAACAAGCCGGGATTACTTCAACACACAATTAAACAACAAAAACAACAAATAATGGCTTAAATTAATGCAAAATGTATGTCAAAGTTGAAGAAGCTGTAGTCCTTGAGTCAAGGCTTTTCCATTTCAAGCTCTAATTGTATTTCTTGGAGGCTTGAAGACTGCAAAAACAGACCCTGGTTCAGTCTCAAAGGTGTGTACGAGAGCCTGTCTCTGAGGTCAGATCATCAGGGGTTTTACCGTCCCCTCCTACCTTCTCACCATCTGTCTCTACCTCTCTGTGTATCAGCGGCATTTTGCTCAAAGTGTTACTGCCGAACTCAGACTTTGCCAGGCTGCTTGTAGTCTGGGGGAGATGAAATAGCAGAAGCTAAGTTAGCCAGAGGCACATGGTCCATGGATGCATCAAACCTCAGCTGGAGTCATTTTCGCTAAGCAGTCTCCCACTCTGTATGTTTCAGACTTCATGTTTCTTAAGATGGGATGTTGTTAAGCGACAGAGGTGACAGCTTTCTCCTTGAGATGACAGTTTGCTTCCCAGCAGGGGCTCTGGTGTGTTTCGAGAGTGACAGACAGCTCAGCCGCTCTGCTAAATAGAAGCTAGCGTTAGCTAACATACTTTGGCGGCATCAGTTTCACACATCCATCTCTTAAAAGCTACTTTTGGCGAAGCCCATGAAATGTGCTGCAGCTATAAATGGTTATATCCCTGAGCTTTCAGTACATCTTTGTTCTTAAAAAAAGTCTCCAGGCTGTTTCTTATGAATATTTTACAGCTGAGATCACTTCTAATTGTCTGCAAAGTATTTGGTCTGTAAATTATTAATCCAGCTTTAACAGATTCTTATGAATTCTTGGAAAAAGTTACACTTATCCTGCGAATGTTTGTTTCTACAAAGAGAAAAAAGGGCGCAGATTTAGCACATATCAGCAGCCATTAATTAAAAGGACATGTATAAAACTGTGTATTTGCCACATCTCCTGCTGAGTTAAGTTGTTTTTGGTTTCTTGTCTTGTGTTTCCTGTTTTATTTTTTGATTAAACGCACTTTGATTCGGCCAGCCTGTGAGTTTGCATCTGGGTCTTTTTTTTGGTTTAGTCTTAAAGTATGGGCTGTATGCACCGATCCACAACCTCCTGAACTTAAGGCAGCTCCTTTATTTCCTGTCTTACAACATTAGACAAACTGATTAATCCAGGTTGTCAGGTTCAAGTGGACATATTTAAAAAACTCAGAGGATTCAGGAACACAGAAGAGACCAAGTACGTTTTACTTGCACAAGGAGAGAAAGGCTGAAGAGAACTTCTCGATTGCTCGATCAGTCCCTCTCTGCCAGTTCCTCTCCAACAGCACTCTTTTATTTCGTGATTATGCATAGTCATCTGCAACGGTCACTTTTGCAATACTTTCGGTTGACCTTTACAAAAGAGGAACATGATTATTTTGGTAATTCTTTGCATATGCATGGCATTATTTTTAAGGAACATGGGTGTTTTCACATCTTTACACAACACATGGTACAGAGTTCAACACTTTCATATCCCCGTCTGCAGAGCTAAAAGGTTAAAAGTTTAAGATCATTCTTCAATGATTTAAATCATACTGAAATCCATTTGAAAGGATTAAATCACATTGTAATCAATCTAAAAGAATTAAATCACATATTAATCATTTAAAATCATATAGAATCATCTAAAGCATGATAACTTTTTTTTTTATAGATTTTTCCATCACAGGTGTGTCTAATTAGTCACAATAATCAGTCACACCTGGATTAATCAGTTTGTACAGTAATGTAAGACAGGAAATAAAGGAGCTACATTGAAGTCCCACTCTAATCGGACCTTAACTTGTAGTCTAATATTGCCGGTGTAGTAGAAGAAACAGGTAACATAGGAGCTATTCAGCTGTCGGACACTAATGTCTTTAGCCGCATAATGAAAGCTAATATCATAATTAGCTTTCTTACGAGCATTGCAATCCGCTTCATCACACACTTGTTTCGATATCATCCTCTCTATTTCCCGGAGCCTGGTTTGCATAGCAGGGCTCTGGGGGTGGAGCTTGAGTTTGCTACGTAGGAAATCTCACTGTGTCTGACCCTGCTGTTTGAGTCTGCCAGAGATTCACAGCGATTTTAATGCAGAGATACTCAGAAATGCCATTTCACACTTAGTTTTCTCATGATATGCCCTGTAGCATCAGAAAAATGTCGAATAAACACGTAAAAACAAGAAAAACATGATTTTCAACGGAGTGGGTCTTTGAGTTCAGGAAGTAGCGGAGCTGTGCATAGAGCCCATTCCTCAGCCTGGCTGATACTAAT
Source organism: Xyrichtys novacula (assembly GCA_962446985.1). NCBI lineage: Eukaryota > Metazoa > Chordata > Actinopteri > Labriformes > Labridae > Xyrichtys > Xyrichtys novacula. The sequence goes on from OY660887.1 coordinate 3,593,934, forward strand.
AAAGATTTCAAAGGGCAAAAGTTCACCAATTACACCAAGTGCAACCACATAGACTTTTCATCCTTGCATCTACACAGTCTGTCTTCTTGCTTTTGCAAAAGTTTCCAGTTTTGAAATCTCCAACTTTTTCCATATAATTAGAATTATTCACGCCTGTTTTTCTTTAGTATTCAGCATCAAATCTTCTCACGGAGAAAAGGCGTCTTTGTCCTTGTCACATGTTCTGACAAAGTAGGTTAGCTCGATCGCGGAAGTCTCATTGCATCTAAAAATAAGACGGGTTTAATTGTTTAAGGTCAAATCTGACATGATTCCTACCTGACTTTCCCTTCTGCTGCGATAGGCTCTTTCCCCTGAGAGATGGTGTGAAATTAAATCCTGCCTCAGAGAGAGGAGCATAGGCGTCAGAACGATCGGACGAGGAAGCTTCTCATCTCATTTCACATGATCAGCACTAAAGTGGAACAATATGATCAGTCAGACAATGGACAGGATTTGTTGGCTTTGAACTGTTTAGTGTCGGTGGCTTATGTCAAGGGTAAGAAGCTTTTCAAACCGTGTTGTACGAGACTGAACTGCATGCATTTATTACCAGAAACAAACAAACACTTAGTTTTATGCCTTCCAGTAATCTAAATCTGGTTTTACACAGTGTTACTGAAGGAGGAATCATATAAGCAGAAGGTGGGGAGAGAATCAGGTGTGCTCCAACACACCTGATTCAAATGATCAGCTCGTTAGTAAGCCATTCCAGAGCTTGATAACGAGCTCATCATTTGAATCAGGTGTGCAGGACAGTGGGCCTCGAGGACTGGACTTGACAACCACTGTTCCAGACATACCCTGGCCAGAAGTTATATATAATCTCTCCTGTGGGTGTGGGTCTACTGTGGGGTTTCCTCCCTGTAGGACAAACTTGAAAAATCCTCTAAAAGTAAGCCTACAGGAAGCATCCTGTCTCATCCCCGAATACACTCACCTCCATCTTTAGATGCCGGGTAAAAGCAGAGCCCAGACATCCTTCAGAGGACACTCCTGAAGTCTGCTCTCATTCTTTTGGTCAGTCGCCACTTTCTCTTGTTAAAACCTGTTATTTGTAAAAACAGATTATTAAAGGCACCCTTTGGAGAGGCGATGTTTAACCTACACACCAAGAAGACACAAATCTGACAACACCTGCAGGACTGCACACCTGTACTCATGTGGGAATTTGTGAAGTTTTTTTCTCCTCCATTTACAGTAGCACACATGGTTTGAGTACAGGTCTCAACTTGCCTCTGTAAACACCAATCTGAGCTGGTCCTACGTCTTTTAGAGCGGCTTTAAATTTTGTTCTGTTCTGGTCTGTTTTTCACGGATGAGTTTATATGTTTGCACCAGTAAAGTGGGAATCTTTTAACCAGGGCTGCAGGTTTTTATAACTGCTCTCCCCCTTCAGTCTGGTGTCCTCGGCCCCCTTCTCCGCCCCCCCTGGTAGCAGAAAAACATTTCCAGATGTACCAAGAAAAGAGCTCCCTGCGCAGTAGCTTAGTAATGGATTTCAAACACTGCAAGCTAAAGGTCACTACCTCAGATTGTTGATCCAGCGATTGTCCCTCCCTCCTCCCTCCTTGGACAACAAACACAAGCACCAATGCCTTTACAGGACAAGACAGGCAGCTCCTACACATTCCCCTCATGAATAAGAATCTTCAAACTGCTGTCAGTGAGCCGCTGTCTAATTTGGATGGTGGGAGAGCAGTGGATACAGCGGGACACACTGGAAAGCGTCAAAATCGCGCCTGGCACTGGCATATGCATCTGTCTCGGCCCCTCTGTGGCTGCTGGACGGCTGCCTGGAATAATGCTGTGCTGCGCGGTTTTCTATTGGCTGCAGCATCCCGTCGTGCATGGCTCTACAGGGCGAGTTGGACCCTGGGGCTTTTTTTTCTATCTCCTCATAGCGCAGAGGCATTTGCCTTTCACCTCTTTGTGTCCAATATGTCAGAGCGCTAGTGGGCTTGTAGTCTCCTTGCACACTTGGCACACAGCGGAGATACAGGAATTAAACTAAAGTGGCTTCTGGATAACCTCACAGTTGCTTCTTCTCTGGGTCATCAGTCCTGCACCCTGAGGGGCAGCATGCACACGAGGGAATCCCTAAAATTTTTGTGGTGAACTAGATTTGTGTGGTTTTTGGGGGACAAAGTTGAGTATGCTGCAGGAGACTCCATGACAGTCTGAATGAGGCAACTTCTCTTTCTGCAAAGTGACCACTAGGTCTCTCGAAAGGATGAAACCTGTTTTTTAGCAAAAAAACTCACCTTCACCTCATTATTTTTGGGTGTAAAAGCAACAGAAGTAACATAAAATTGTGTATTTGATATGTTAAAGTCTCTAATGTCCTTGGTGTGGTTCGAGGAAAGCTCTTAGTTCGTGCCAGGCAGGCCAGTTTAGCAGTGGGACTCTTCTACTACAGAGTTATTGGGTTGGAATACATGCAGGATTATTTGTTTTGTACAGTCTCTCACAGAGTGTTTACATCTTTCCTTTTGAGAGACTCCGTCTTTCTAAATTTCCTTCTTATAACCCGGTCATGTTACTAACCATGTAATTAACCTTTCTCATCAGGACATGTTTCTCCAGGTGATTTTTTTGTGGTTAAAATCTCTTATGGTTCTTGGGGTTCAGGGTCAAAAAAAAGATTGCCAGTTATATTTAAGGTCAAGGTTTGAAAATCAAGACAAAAAAAGTGTTGAAAATACACAGCACAGTATTTATCTCACTATAAACTTAGCCCTCTTTCACCCACGCCTCTACGTGAGGTACATCATTATATTCACTTCCTTGTTTACGTTGAGAAGATGAAGACATTGGATTCTAGACGCTCACATTTATCAACAAATATCCCTGCCAAAGTTTACGCAAGTCAATTTCCACATGTGTTGCATGAAAGCCGAGGTAAACTCTTCTGCAATATTGTGGCGCAATACATGCGAAAGTCGTCTCTTGACAGACACTTTTCAACTGCAAAACATGCGAGGAGAACAGCTGAAAGTCACTATGAGAGAGGCTGTTGCATCCAGAACAATAACAGAGGCTGAATGGGTCGCGGATATACTCTTTAAAGCGATATAAGTGGAGAATGAAGAAATGTGTGTGTGTGTGTGTGCAAGTGTGTGTGAAAAAGTAAAAAAAAAAAAGCTCACAAATAAAAATAGTAATTCAACTTGGTGCTCATATTTATGTTTTCTTTTAATGGTAAGATAGAATGCAACCAAGTTTGTTTGCCCTGCGTGCCTGTCTGTCTCTCTGTGAGGCTGTCTTGTGTTTCAGATATCACTCAGAGATGCAGAGCACTCTGTGTGGAAAATATCACGCATAAATCTTAAGGCTACAAACTCACAAAAGACTGTTGTAGCTGATTTGCCATCGCCCTTGTTCCTGTGATTTTAATTTAAAAAACCTCAAATGATCGCAACTTTCACGGCAGTTTTTTAGAGAAGGGAAAAAGTGACTGAACAGTGGATGAATTTTGATCTTTTTCGGAGTCCTATCAGCGTCACTTAGAGATGACACTCATACACAAACACCTTTAACTGCATTTGAAGGTTGTTGGATAAATCGTATGCAGTCACTTTCAGCGAGCCACTTCTCACTACAAAAATAACCTCACTCTCTTTGTTTCTCTCTCTCTCTCTCTTCTCTGTTTCAGATCGCAGTCAGAAAGTGCCTTGTGAGACCGCATCCCCTACTTGAAGATCCCGGGGCTCTTCTTCAGAGCTTCAGTCTTTTTCCTCTGCAGTCGTGACAGGACACAGCTCAGCCGCAGACACATGCGCTCAGTGGGAAAGAGAAAGGGAGGAGCTGCTGTGCTGCTGGCGAAGGTGCCAAAGCTCATTTAGAGCAGGTACTGAAGACTTAAAGAAAACTACAAACTTTGTTGTCCTCAACTGTGCCATTGCTCCCAAAACACCGGACGTTGCACAGATTTCATCACTCAAATATCGGACATTTTGGGGACAGGTATGACCCCTCTGCTTCATCAGAGGTTTGAACCTGAGATTTACTGATTGATAAACAATTAGCAGTTCAGACTGACAAACTCCCATGCTCCAGTCACAGACACTTTGTTGGTCCATTACCTCCAGTTTCCTGCCCACAAGGACAAACCTCATCCACTGACCTGACGCAGATCATTCGCCTCTACATGTCCCCGCAGTTTTAGTCGTTGTGTGTTTTTATTTTTTTTAACTGGGACACTCTAAAAAAGGCCTCCCTTCAGAGGATAGCCTTCCTCCTTAAACCAAGTGGCTCCACTCCACCCCCAGCTGCCGTCATGGCTCTAAACATCGCTTCGATACGGGACACGAAATGGCTGACCCTGGAAGTGTGCCGGCAGTTTCAGAGAGGGACGTGTTCGCGCAGTGATGAGGAATGCAAATTCGCTCACCCACCCAAGAGTTGCCAGGTGGACAACGGGAGGGTGATCGCCTGCTTTGACTCGTTAAAGGTGAGGTTTGTGTACTTTTAGGAACTGTGCGTTTTTTCTCCTTCCTTTATCTTTATCATGCTCTTTTTCAACAGAAAGAAAAACTAAACTGATGGAAAAACATAAAACTCTTGCAAACATCTACACTGGTTTTAAGGAAAATATGAGCACTTAGATATCTGCATGGTGTAAGTTTACCACTTAAATGAGTTTGTGTGTCAGGCCTCCATGCTGTGCTGCACTTACAGAGCAGTCTGACCTATGAAGCTAAAGGCCACAGAGGTCTGTTGTCATGTTCACTGTCACCACAGGTGTGTGCGCGCGTTAGGTTTTTTTATACGGTAAGTTCGTCTAGTGTTACCGCGCCTTGTCCATCATCCGTACTTGTGAGCGAACATCTGATCGCCTAAAGTCATTCCAGGGCTTCTATTCCTGGGTGCATGTCAGCTGTCACACACAAACCAACAAACATCATAAACAGTCAGAGCGCGCTGTAATGTTTGGTTCTCACAGATCTGAAGAGAGGGTGGCGGCAGCAGGTTCAAAGTCAAGATCTTCCTCTTCCTCCTCCGTCTTCTGGAGCTTAAGACAAGGGTAGAATATTCTGACTGCATTTGGTTGATTTCAAAACTGCTTGCGATCTCAGAAAGGCTTTGTTGTTTTCAGTAGCTTGTCATAAGAAGGGCTATAGAGCTACAAGAGTATCTTTGGGTTAAGTGCACTACATTCAAGTCCTCTGCACCTGAAACAAAGACTGAGGACACTTGAGTGCACCAACCCTCCTCCAACAAACCCCAATCATCGCACCAGTACTGCATTATTAATTTATAACATTAACTTTTTTTTTTTTTTACTTCCATGACTGTGCCATTTTTAGCGTGTATTTTTTCCGACTTGTTCTCCATTTTTGTTTTGAAGGGCTGTGATTTTCTCTGCTGCTTCTCCCAAAGAGATGCTTACCTGTCATCCATTGTGAAAATAAAGATCCAGCTGTCAGTCTTTTTTACCACTGACAGGCTCAGATCATTATTCAAAGTGCTTGACAACACTCGGGGAAGGATTGGAGACCTTAAAGTCCACATATGGTAGTTTTTTTAAAAACCATTTTAACAAATATAACAAAACTTGCTCTGTCTGAAGTGTATTTATGTTGTGGTAGTACTTTCAAAGATCCAGCATGATAATTATAATTGACTGATGTTAGTTTAAGTCAACAGGTCTACAGTTTTGTCAAAGCAGTGATAATATTTATGATATTTATGGTTTGAATTCAAACAAGTGAAGCAAAAAGAGTAGAAAAAGTTTACAATTGACATTAGCGTAAAGGTCCTTACACACCGGGAACGACTCAAATATACAATGCGAAAAGAATCAGACGTCGCAACAATACGCAATCTGATTAGTCAGAAGTGGACACACAGTATGCAAAACTTAAGAAAAATCGACCGTGATATGCAAAAATAAATGCCGCAATATCCCAGAACGGGAAAACGTTGCTGATGTGAACGCTTGTATTGACAGGATACGGGGTTCGAAAAAAAATATTGACGTCCGAAATAATCGCACGAAGGACCTTAAGAGCTAGAAATGGAGGGACTGATGTCTGTAGTTAAAGCAGCTGGAAAGCAGGTCCACAACAGCAGGACGCCTGCAGCAGTGACCAAAAGAACTTACAGGTTGAGGGGGCTCATCAAAATCTAGTTCCACATTTTAAATACCCCCAAATGAGTATCGTTTGAGCTAATCAGATCTGCTATCAGGTGTTGTGGGTTAAATAGTCTTGAGCTGAGTCTCATCATTTAATCCAAATGCAAGATCAAAGTCTGTGGATTTAAAATGCCCAGTCTGCAAACTGGATCGGAGTGTGTCCGACCATTTCTCCCTTAAGTGCTGCAGGATCTAAGTGCTGAGGTGTAAGGTACCAAGAGATTGGATTAAGTCCCTTGGGTGTGTTTTGGATGTATCATGTTTCAAACTAATCAGTGCATCAGCTCTCATTCCCTCAAAGAGCCAGGTGTGACTGCAGACAGGTGTGTTGCTAGTTTTATTACCATATAGAGCATCTAGAGCTGGTTCATTTATTTAACTTCAGTGTTTCTACTGTGACTCTAAAAACACAGAAAAAAAATCCACTGAAGGAATTCCTCTGCGATCCAACTATCTGGAAAAAAGTGGCATCTCCAGTACTAAGAAAGTAAAGAAAGCAGAGGAATCTATATCTTGTACTTTTTGGCCATCGTACCATCTCACCAAGATCACAGGAGAGTGTTTTGTTGTGGACTTTAGACCAGGTCTCAAGTGCAGTCCCTTGCGGTGCCTTTAAAATAGCAACATACCGGGTTTGACCACACCTCCTTTGAAGACCAGCACACTATTTCCCTTTAAGTGACATTGATGAACAACCTGACCCCATCAGTGGTAAAAAGCAGCACTTTTTGCATACATCGGTCAGGCGCATTTTCCTGCAGCCTGGGGCCTTTTATTGGTACACACCAAGACCTGTAAAAATAGAGCCCAGTTTAAAAATAGCAGACTTCCCCTTTAAATCAATGTTGGCGTATTTATTCTTTATAGCAGACTTCCCCTTTAAATCCATGTTGAAGTATTTATTCTTTAAATAAAAGCCCGCAGTTAATTTCCTGACCCCTCTGACGCCTTTCTTATATTTGTTATCTGAGATACACTCTTAATGGCTCAGTTTGCCGTTTTTAATCGTGGTGAATTAGCTCAGCACTAAAGACTCTGAAAGTCTCCCCAATTATAACAAGGTCGCCTCACACAGGCCCCCACATGCGGCAAATAAGATTAGTGCATCTAAAAGCAGCCCCGTGTTTTCAAGCTGGGAGGAAAATAACCCAAAAAAACCAGCAGCTTTGACAATGATAAATAGCAGAAGAAACTAGAGCAGAACACTGGAACTATGAGGTCTGTTTTTTAAGGAGTGAGCTGCATTTCAGACACACAGCAGTGCAGCGTGTGGAGAGTGCATATGAAACTTTTTTTTTTAGGTTGTTCAAAAGGACGAAAGAGACAGGAAGGATAGATGCGCAGGATGCAGAGAGCACTTCCTGACATAACTTTGGTGCCTTTCCTTCTCCTTGAAAAATCAAATATATTCAGTAAAAATTGAGGTTTCCAGGGTCTTTGTTGGATTGTGCTCCTGAAATGTAAGGCTGGCTTTCCACATTTTTCCCACTCGCAATCCATCTCCATCGTTTTTCAGAGTGTAAGAGCCCTCTTCATTACAAGTTGTTCATGGTGGATTATTTATTTGACAGTGTAAAAACAAGCTGCCTTTACAAGCCGTCCGTATCAGCTGTTTTCTTGGCTGAGACAGAGCTCATGGTAAAGCTGGCTGAAATATCTCAATGAGTGACATTCCTCCTCAGCTGCCAGGTTTTTGCGAGCTGTTATGCTGTTATGGTTTAATGGGCAAACAGCTGACTCCAATCGGGATCGATTTGTTGTCGCAGCATGCGAGGGAAAAGCCTGACACGGACCCTCTCTGCACATGACATGATTTTCTGTACCCTGAGCGCGGCAGCCAGTCATCCCTGACTGAGGAAACTAAATGACCGGAGCGCTCAGCCTCACACAACTGCCACCTCTCATTTAGACTCTTCTCATGATGTTACCTCTACGAATAGTAGCTGGAGGCAGACTACTGGCAATCCATGCATCATCTGATTAACTTTACCTTAAAACACAGAAGAAAAGTAAACCTGCGCAGCTGCAAACCTGCGGGGACTTACTTCCCCTGTAACCCGAGGGCTCCGATTGAGCATCCTTATGAGGAGTCCTCACGAATAAGCCCTTTTCAAGTATGCACTCTGGGAAAATTCAGGTACATTTTTGGAAAATTTTACATACATTTTTGGAAAATTTAAGGTAAATTTTGAAAACTTTAGGTACACTTTTGGAAAAATTTAGGTACAATTTTGGAAAAACTTTGGTATAATTTTTGAAAATTTTAGGTACACTTTTGGAAAAATTTAGGTACATTTTTTGAGAAATTTAAGTACATTTTGGGAAAATTTTAGGTACACTTTTCAAAAAATTTAGGTATATTTTTGGAAAATTTTAAGTTTATTTTTAGATACATTTTTGGAAAAATTCAGGTATATTTATGGAAAATTTTAGCTATACTTTTAGAAAAATTTAGGTACATTCTTTTAAAATGTAAGTACATTTTGGGAAAATTTTAGGCACATTTTTGGAAAAATTTAGGTATATTTTTGGAAAATTTTAAGTATATTTTTAGATACATTTTTGATAAATTTTTGGTACATTCTTGGAAAAAAAAAGAATAATTCATTTTTGTAGCACTTTTTAAAAACAGAAATTCACAGAATGCTTTGACAAACAGTCCTAAAGCACAGAACACCAGCACATGGAAGTAAAAACAAATAAAAAACAAAAATTCAAAAATTTAGGTACATTTTTGGAAATCTTCAGGTTAATTTTTGGGAAAATTTTCAGGGGAACTCTATGACTTAAAAATTGCTGTTAAGTTTAATGTTTTATGAAGATTGCTTCTTGACTAAAGCTTACCATGACATCATCGCAGCTGCTGTTAGCGTCACATATTAAACAGCGGAGTCTCAGCTCAGAATCAAGGTGCTGGATTGAGATGATTAGATCTAATCTGCTTGAATGTCAATCAATCCTTGTTGGAAACACTTTCCTGGTGCCGTAAGTTGTCAGTGAAACCTGCAGAGCGCACGTTGCCAGAGCATGAGGGAAAAAATCCAATCAGTGTTTGACAGATTTGATATGATATGAATCACAAGAACCAGGTATGAGACATTAGTGGATGTCTTTATTGCGTAAGTGTTGTATGAAACTGAAGGAACCGCTTCGGTAGGCTGTGGTGTCTCTGTTGTCTCTGTTATCAAAGAAAAGCTGAGATTTAGCAGAACTGGGCATAATGGCAATAACCAGGGATTTGCAGTATTTACATTCATCATTCAGCTGCATTTTTACTCGTCTTGAACTTACAACACAAAAAGTTACTCCGCTATAGCTCTTTGTGTTGCAGAAAGTAAAACTCTATCATATGTGCACAAAGACCAAAACGCACGTTTTAACTGTTCCAAAATTCATGACGTGGCAAACATGACACTGACAATGATATTAAACAACACTACAGGTAAATTAATTCAGTATTGTCAATGTAAAGTGGAAAATCCATCTGTTTTCATCCAAAAGAAAGGCCTTTTCTTTAAAATCCCCTTGTATGTTTGTGTCACAACTCCTATCAAAGAGTTGGGAAGCTAAAAAAATCATATTTACCGTCCTCATGGGGATAAATTAGCCGCAAGGAATAATCAGGAGTTTTAAGGTAAAAGACAGGGAACAAAGACATGCCATATGCAAGATTAAACACTCGGGAAACATGAAAACATTATCTGGCATCGAAAAGGAAAAACACCTACGCTGGACTAATGTGAACGTATCAAGTTAATTTTCTCTGTTTTATTTGGAAGAGTCATTGATTTCTAATTGATTATTTGGAAAGTTGTAAAACCATAATCTGGTGTTTTTCTACTTTTTACCCATTGCAGAAATATTTCAAAATGTCTGCAGAGTTCAGTCTTGTTTTGCAGACTCTTTCCCTCTGTACCCGCTCTGCTCCTGCTCACCACACTTCCCATCGACAGATCTCGAATACAGGATCCTCTGTACTTTTAACTCCATCTCGCCCCCTCTCTCCCAAAGACTCCTCGTGACAGCTGAGAGAATGAACGCTTTATTTTGCATTAGGAAATGTGCTTGGCTCCACGGCAGGCTGATTCCCACCCCATTACGCCCGTATCGTCTTGCTGGGTCTTCTCATCTGATAGGGTTATCACTGCCAGGGTTGTGTGCTGCCAGCCGTAACCTGGCTGCTGATCAGAAGGGTCCTTTTCATAAACATGTGAGAGGTACTGCTCAGGAGAGGAGTGGAGTAGGAGGTGTGAGTCTGTTGTTGCACTTGTCAGGCAAACATGCCAGCTCTGTGGAGAATTTGAGTGTAACGGTTGTTGTTTTCTGACTGAGTAGGTAGACACACTCCGGTGATGACAATAGAGCTACTTCCTGTCAAACTCGGCAGAAGCCAGATATCAAATTTGGCAGCTTATTTTCAGAGTGAAAGATTTCTTTCTCCGCACCTCAGACACTTCTGTGCATCTCTTACAAAAACTGTACAGTCAGTTTTCCTCTTTCTATGATTTTCCGTATGTTTGGGTTGCATGGCATTTAAAAGATGTACTTTTAGATAATGATAGGTGTCTCTTCAGCCCACAAACTCACAGTTTTTAAAAGCCGTCATTAGTTTGAAACACAATGCAGCGAGACTAGTCAGAAAGGTTGCCCTCATTCCTCTTGGTTAGAGGGACAGAAAAGAGCCTCGTGTAATTTTACTGAGTATTAGGCTTTGTTCTCTCCGCTATTCTTCTCAGTTTTATATAACATACTGGGTATGTGCTTGAATAGCTTAATAACTGGCTTTACACCTTGAATCTAGCCTGTAGTTTAGGTCTGCAAACACTAATTTAACACAAACACCAAATTGCACCGTGTGTCTGCCACAGCTGTGTGTAAATATGGACAGATTTGAGGGTCAGAAGGATGAGCGAGAGAGTGTTCAGCGCAGCTCTGTGCAGCAAAGAATGGAGATGCTAACAGATTGAGACTACGTTTACAAACGGACATTTCACCCTCTCCATTTACAAAAAAAATCAAAAACTACGTTTTCAGAGAAATTTTCGTTTACACTAACCCATGTATATATGCCGTCAAGAGCATGCCAAACCTGTAGATGGCAGTGTAGTTAGAAGCTCAAGCCCAAGCTAGCCAATCAGAGTCCCACATCTCATCTCTACTCCTCCACGTAGTACAGTATTTGTAGGATTTGCTCTAGCATAAATGCAACTGCTAATCTGTATGCATCCATGATCACCAAAGATTGTAAACATAGACTGTAGATTGTAAACAACGTTGCATTTAACCCAGTTTCCGCACAATCTGCCATTGGCTACCCAAATCTTAGTTTTTCTCAGTTTACACGCAAATGTGCAGATGGAGTTTTCCAAAATCGCCATTCTGGCCGGAGTTGTTAAAAAGCATCGTTTTCAGGGGCGAATTCTCCGTTTGCGTCTAAACAGAGGGTGCAAACGATGGTTAATGTCTCAGTTTATAGAAACCACTTGGTTCTCATAAACGGGGCCTGAATCAAGACGCAAAACTAGAGCTACCTTCATAGATCTCCAGAGCTTCATGGCTTTGTTTACACCCAAATATCATAATGCAATATGCTTTGAGAACTAGATCTTGAGAGGGCTTAGACAGCAGACGCAAGTGATGCATACCCCCACTCTTGAATGTTGAAGTAGCTTGAAGTTTGATGGCGTATTTGATGGAGAATCTTTATGGAGCACCCGTAAAGGTTCAGCTCTCACAGACCCAAAAGACCTGATGTTGCATTTTTCTGTTGGCTACGTGCTTTGCATGTACAGGGCGTTGAAGAGGAGTCATTCTTGCTTGGTTTGCTCCTCAAACATAAACCATGCAGCAGCAGCATCCTGACTCCACTACGCTGCTCTCAGCAGTTCTTTACAGTAATGTCTGGGGGATTATTTTTCTGTCCTCTTGCTCTACAGTGTAGTAGGCTTTGGAAATCGACTCTCTATGCTACATTTGTCATCTCTGAAAATAGGACATGCTGCTTCATCCTTGTTCAGCTGACACTTTATTCACATTTGGTAGATAGGCATGATATAACTTTGCTCGTCTGGTAGGAAGATACATGAGTGCTATTGGGTATCATTCTTCCCCGCTGAGATATGGTGACAGTGGTGACCTTAACAAAAGGGAAACGTGGCTGTGGAGCCTCTCAGAAAGTTAATCTCTCTTCTTTTTCATCCAGCGCAGACACAATCTTCAGTTTCAGTGTGAGCACTAGTATTTTCAAGCACACTCCAGACTTGGGTGACCTGGGAACATTTGTTAAAAGATTTGTTCTGAGGTTTCCAGCTCCTCTTTTACTAGATATGACAATAAATGAAGCAGGGAACTTTGGGGAGAGAGCTGGTGGAGAAAAGTGCCACCAAACCTGGGCTACCCTCCCTCCTATATGGGGTGCGTTTTCCCCTCATTTTTATGCGCAAAGATGAAAAGCCAAAGCAGGGAGAGCAGCAGCAAAGAGGGTTCAGAACAGAGCAGTTGTCTGTGACAATGTAGATGACAGATAAAATCAGACACCGTGTTAAAAAAGAGCAGACGGGAGGAGGCAGGTTAAAGCAGGTTAAACGGAAAGCTTGTTTTGAACATGAAAAGCCAAAGCAGGGAGAGCAGCAGCAAAGACCCTCAGAGTTCAGAACAGAGCAGGTGCCTGTAACCATGTAGATGACAGTTTAAATCAGACACAGCGTAAAAAATAGCAGACGGGAGGAGGCAGGTTAAAGCAGGTTAAACAGAAAGCCTGTTTTGAAAATGAAAAGCCAATGTAGGGAGAGCAGCAGCAAAGAGGGTTCAGAACAGAGCAGTTGTCTGTGACACTGTAGATGACAGATAAAATCAGACACCGTGTAAAAAAAGCAGACGGGAGGAGGCAGGTTAAACAGAAAGCCTGTTTTGACATTTGCCAGTTGAATGTGTTGAAGGTTATCAGCTGAGTCGTCACTTGCGTTACGATCAGCTGATGTAATTTCTGACCCTGTGCTCATCCTCTGTCGGCTACTACTGCCTGCTAAAACAAATGCCTTATGGGTAATACTTCATCATTAGTCCTGCTGGTGGCCCATTTTTCGCCGCAAAGTAAAATCAATCAGACAGGAGAGAAAGCTGAAATTGTTTCCATTGAGACAGATTGAACCCTCCCCCTTACAACTTCGCCATCATTCACTCCAGTTTGTGATAAATAATCAATAAAGGCAGCGCTGAGTCTCCCGTAGCGTCACAAATGATTCATCCTGGTTGAAGCCATTTCCTTGAAGCGCTTTGATACTTGTTGCTCTGTGACCATGGAAACCATGGCAGAGCGGTGATGGCTGGGATGAGCGGAGGAGGGGGCGGCTGTTGGAAATGGGCAAGAATACCTACGTTAATGGAGCAAATGCAATCACAGCGGTCATGTGATGATGTCACGTTGGCTCTGGCTCTGACAGTAGCCTTTTGTTGATGCGTATGTCTCTGTTTTCTCTCTATAAAGGGTTTTATTTCTCTCCTCTGCGGTGAAATACTGTTCTTGTCAAGAGCACAAGTTTTATTTTGTGTTTTTGACTGCCTGTCAGTGCACAAATAAGATACAACACATGTAGGCAGGATTTAAGGCGAGCACACAAGAAGCAGCTCAATAAGATGTCAGTGAAAAACCTGCTTTTTCTGGTCTGCAGAGATCTCATTTAACACTCTACAGATTTTAGACATGTAAGTCAAGGTTTGTCCAGCATATGCACAGCTTATAAGATTCCCTCCCCCTCATGTTCCTCATACCTGTCAGGTTTTTACCGGGTGACCTCTACGCCTGGCTGGTCATCAATACCCTGAAAGGTCTAAGCTGAAAGTCTGCCGCATCCTGACGCTCTCATGTTTCTTCCAGTTGCATTTTCAAAAAGGGAAAGTGGTGAAGCAGGTGAAACAATAGAAGCTACTTTCAGGTGTTGGGGGTGTTCTCTAATTTGTGTCACAGGCTTGCTGCAGTCTCCCCTGAGGCTGAGGCGCCCTGGTTTTTCTTACTTGGTAAGAACGGCTTGATCAGACTCTGCTTAAAAAGGCTTGAGTGGTTTTTGAAGGAATTAAAGGGTAATTTGTGTACTTTATGCCAGCATGCACCTCTATATTTTTGCAGGTTTCTTGGTCTTAAAGAGATATTCCGACATAAAATTAAGTTAGTGTCAAACACACTGTACCACTTAGTTAGACACTCCCTGGAGAGATGAATGTTGCAGACTGCTTGCTTCTCTAGTTATACCAACTTCACAGATGACCGCACCGTAGCAATACACAGAGGTCTACGTCTCCACGTGCAAACCTCAACCAAAAAGCCACTCTATAACCACAAATAATGCTCAAAACAGCACCTATAGTACTAGCCATCAAACATCTTTTTAGTTTTGCCTAATTTCTTTAGCAAAGAGACCAAACACAACTCACCCACTCTCCTCCAGCAGCTGCTTGTTTGTGGGGGAAGCCCTGACGAGTCAATCACCGGGTGCAGTGGAGTTTCGCAGCTCAAGGAGGAAAAATTTTGATTATTACTCCATTGAAATGCAATCAGACCGAGACACTAAGGCAGAAGAACTACTGTGTCTGCAGTGCAAAATGATTATTATGATGATGATTACTTTAAGAAAATGATCAGCTGCACTCGGTGATCGATTCATCAGGGCTCCTCCACAAACAAGCAGCTGCTGGAGGAGAGTGGGTGAGTTGTGTTTGTGTATTACTAAACGAATTAGTTTTGATCTGATTGGTAGGAGGAGACACCACCATCGAGAGCCAGTGTTCAAAACGGGCCCGGGTTAGTTTGATCATATTTCTTTTTCAGTATCAAAACAGCCAGTAGATTCAAGGGTGGAGGTAGTGATGAAACTAAGGTGAAAAATATACAGTTCAGTGTCATTGACAGGTTTCGACAGGCAGGGAAGCAGAGCAACATTAGCAATCATTAAAGACTGTTAAAAGTGGCCTTAAGTTAATGTGTTGCCCCATAACAACCAGCCCAGACAGAAGCCAGACACAGACACTTCATTTCAGATATTCCTTTGGCTGCCTTTACTGTAACTCCCTCCCTTAGGCTCATTGCATTTGCATGTTTTTGGATCTTCAGGAAGCTCCAGTGAACATGAACTTTACGTCCACGCCCCCTCTCTCCCCTCTCTTGTTTTAAAAGATGGGCTTGGCTGCATTCCTCCGTGTAATCCTCTCAAACTGGGCCACACCCCGGGCAGAGCAAACATGTGGAGGGGAATGCATGCAGCGCAGCAGGAGCCGGTGTTCCCTCGGGGTCATTCACACAGACACAATGAGGCACTGACTTGAGCTTAACACGGGGGGCTGCAGTGGACGCGGCGGGGCTTTGATGAACCCCAGGAGACCCCCTCTGCTACCGTTCCTTTAACTGGCCTCCTCACACGCGGGCTCATGCACACGCACCCGCAGTCCTCTTAGTACAAACCATGCCAAATTTCATTTGATCCATGTGATTTCACCCCCTATAACCCACAGCCCCGGTCCTGCTGATCTGAGAAAGCTCCATAGATAGGAGAGATAAGAGGGAGGGGATTCACATCAGCACGCTGGTAAAGTCTCATGACACAGGTTCAGCTGAGAAGTCAGTGCTGCATGAAGAAAGGCTCACTTATGAGAAAAACCTCTGAAGCTTTCATTTTATGTTGGTGAAAGAATTTTAATCAGTGTTCACCATCACGGAGCCTCATGATTCACTTCAAATTTGCTGAAAATTTCCTGAAGAGGTTTTTATGTTTTCACTTGTCCTAAATGTGTGCATCTGTGATCAAACTCTCAAACATCCATCTACTGTATCAATTTAAGTATATCTGATATCCTACAAACATTGAATAAACATTTCTTGAAGAGAAAGTAGCCGTGTTAAAGTCAAAGTTTTGTCAAAGTGGACATGTTTCCTGTCTTGCTATGTCAGAGCCTTTGAGTTCTGTTTAGCCAAACTCTGGATTGCTTATAACGATATCCGAGACTTGAGATAGACTCATTAATTGGGGCGATTAATGGAGTTTTGCAATGATTGGCATTATATTGGCATCTGCCCTACAAGTGGAGTGAGGGGAGCAGGGAGAGGAGAAGGAGGAGGCAGGAGTGTTTGTGAATGTATCTGCGTCTGAAAAGCCAAAGGACAGCATAAGCATGATGAGGGAGGGCTGGAGGGAGGCTGTAGTCATTATGAGCGTGCATGAGAATTAACAAGCCATCGGACGATCCTCACCAACCCCGACTTGACGACATCATAATTGTCATAATCCAAGATGGCAGCGCAGTGCATCAGCACTAAAGAGTAACAGTGTATTATCTATTCGCACTTCTTTTTTGTTTTTGTAAAATTAAATAAGTGGTATTTGTTGTACTGCCCAACGTCTAACTGTAAACACGGTGCTATGGTGTTTGTAAGAGTGAAATACTGTGTTATTCATTGTTTACAACTGGGATAGCTAACAACCGCTAACAACAACTGACAACGAATAAAGACAGCTGTCAATTGTTAACAACAGCTAACAATGGCCAACAGTAGGCGTCCATCTTGGTTTTCCAACTTGTACACTGCAATGCCGTCAACTGGGGTGTAACGTCATTCCCAGCTCCGACATCCGACTTCCGAGGTAACTGGAATGTAGCATACGTCCAGCTACAGAGCTGCTGTTCTAATCTTGCTGTCACAGTTCTGGGCTATGTAAGCTCTCAGTGAGTAAAGCAGTTTTTTGTTTTTTAGTTCCTACTTTATCATGACTGGATTTCTACTTATGAGCGTAAACTCGCCGAACTCAAACCATGCTTTCTCCATGCTAACAGAAAACGCTCGTTGCTGCTGTCGCTCATGTCAGCTTCAATAGTAGGTGTTTGTCACCCGATGTGCCGCCTGCATCATGATGGAGACACTGAGCACTGAATATCTGCCCATCTGCTGTACTCAGTGTCTCACCTGGTCTCAATCCACCCACTACCTCTGAGTCATCCTCTTTTTCCATCCCTCTTTCTCTCTCCCTCTCTGTGCTGCCCACAGTGCTGCTGATGAAGTACGAGATTCTCTGCAATTTTTCTTTTCTCTCTGCGAGAAAAAAAATCCCTGCAACTTAAGGCAGCACTGCAGAATCAATGCCATCCTCACATTTTGTGATTTTCAAAGCCAGCTGGACTCAAACTCCCTGACTGCTGCAGTAGTCGATGCTTCTGTGAGCACCTCTGCAGCAAAGCTGAAGGCAGATCTATGGCAAGTAAGGCAGGAGGCTGGCTGTGAGCTCGACCTTTAGTATTGCTCTCATTAATTATTGATATGTACTTTCATCATCACCCATCAGAGGCAGACTCAGGTTGTCCTAATCTAATTCCTATACTGAGAGAGAAGCATTTTCTGGTCATGATTTCTTTAAAAAATATATATCATGCTTGGAAAATCAATAACTACAGTGTTTATTTTCCTGGAAGAGCCAGAGAAACCTGCCGCTAGCCGCAGTATGTTCCCATACCGAAGCATATGGTGTTTGCAGTGGCCCATATTAAACACAGAAATTAATCGTTGCTCAGAAAACGTGTTGACTGCTCCCTCGGGCTTCTTTTAATTCTCCTCTGATTATTAAACGCACAAACGTACAAAGACTCAAATGTGACACAATTCCCACCCAGCCACCCCCAGCTCTCGCACACATGCACATAAACACACACACACCTAGAGAGCTACAAACAGCAAGACAGACAGGCCCAGCTGTCTCCCAGGGGTCTGCCTTTATAATGAGACAGAGATCTTCTTAATTGGCTCCATCTAATGAGGCAACAGAAGTGCAATCTTTAGGGGCCCTGCACCAGAATGGCTTCTCTCTGCTTTTTTTGTCTAAATGACTGTCGGCCTGTGTCAAACAGGCTGTAGTGAAGCAGGTCTAGCATGACATACCAATCCCATGTGAAGACGTGTGAGTGCAGACATGGAAGCATTTATATTTGGACCTCAACACAGGGATAAAGTGACATCATGATGTCTTTTTTTGGCCATATCTGTTAGATAATTCAAGAACCTGCAAGATAAACGACAGAAATTTTCCTTACATAGAAGTACAGCCTTAAAATATTTGACGAAATGTAAAAACTGTATATGTTTACCAGACTTAAGGTCCTTACACACCAGGAACAACGCAAATATATGACGCGAAACTACGAAATATTTGGAGGCGAATTTTGACGCGCCTGACTATACACAATTATGGCAAATAGACTAACAAACCACAAGCCAAGCATTTTTTACTGCCCTAAATATCATAATAGATTTTATCCATTCATTCAGATGCACATATGAAAAGCCAATGCAGACACAGCATGTAAAGGAGGCAGGAAGAACGTAGCCTTTCCTGTGTTTACCAATTAGAGGGTGAGGTGCGTAGAATGTAATCTGAGCTGTCAGCTAATATTGGCTGGGGTTAAAATCAGCTCATGTACCATAAGGTGAACTTCACTTTATAGTCTGCCTGAACTAGCACTATGCTCAGATTTCACTACATGTAATTGAGATAATCAGGTTATTGATTTTCTGTGTTAACCTTATTACATTTGCCCTCATGAGTGTATCTTTTTGGGTGTTTGGCAGCAGGAGCCTAAGGTGTAGCTGATAAGTAGAAGACCCTCACCTTAAAGCTGCCTCATGTAACTGAAACCCTGCTTCATGGGCTCGTTATCTGTGACAGTATCTGTGTAGCGTGCATTTAACCACAGGTTTAGAGTTGCAGAGTACTCAACAGTCAGTGCCATGTGCTCTGGTGAAGGGCTGCACTTGTCATGTAAAATCAGATGGACCATTTTGGCGAATTGAAAAAAAAAAAAACAGGCGACCTAACATGCCTTTCTCTTGTAAACAGCATGAGAAACGTTGCTGCATTCGCTGTTAAGAGTTAATTCGTGCTACTCGACATCTCAGGTCTTGCATCAAAGCTCCTCTACGTCAATAAAGTGAGAAATAAAATCTGCGCTGAGAGTGATTGGCACGGGCGTACCTTCATAAAAGCCTGTTAAAGTAACAAAAGAGTGTGCCCTGTGTGAACCCATTCCCTTTTCCTAGAAGTGTTCTTGTTCTGACTCATTTCCTATTCAGACCTTGCGAGTGGCAGTGAGTGATGGACTGTACAGCACAGAGGAGTCTGCTGTAATTTCTGTTAAAGGGCTCCCTGTGCTCTCTGCCGCGCTGCAGGTACTGATGAACCGAATGAAGTCTGCCTTCTTGACGCCACTTCTTAAAACGCTGGTGTTTTCCTCCTGCGGGCTTACTCTCTAATCGCCTACCTCATTAGATAGGGGATAAGCATTGAATCAGAGTGATGAAACAATAAAAGTGAGCCTCTTTGTGGTTCAAAATGGCTGATAAATCAGAAACAATCCAACTGCAGTAGTCAGTGCCACGAGGTTACAGCCGACAATTTATTCAACGCTGATCCAACTCCTGAGAAACATGCGGCTTAATAGGCTACAGCGGAGGCAGAGGCTCCAAATTGGTGTAATTTGATGGAGCTCGCTAGGATGAAAGTGTTGGTGAAAATGACTTTTCAGTTAGTGAATAGACGACTTACAGCTGTATAGCTAGAGAGTGGAGGGATTGTTGCAAATACTTTCCTGTCAATACACCCTCGTTTATTCAGATGGTTCTTCTGCAGCCATCATGGTGCGTCAAAGATGCATAGATTGTTCCGATAAGCTTGGATGAAATCCCCACAACAATAAAACTGTATCTTTTCTTCAAAATCTAGGACTTATTTTAATTTTAATTCTTCAAACAGGACCAATTTGTTGTGATTTCTACATGCAGCCAGTGCCTCCCTAAACGTTAGCCAACAGTACTTAACATATCTCATATAAGACATTTAATTAATTATGATATTGTATTATTATATGACTGCAAAAAAAGCTGCATTGTGGAAGTAGAATAAAAGAGTATGCATGTGTCCATAGCTGTTTGGAGTCTGTTGGGTTATGCCAAATAACACAGTGCAGAGTGACCAGAATGGATGCTCGCTAAGAGGAACAAGGTGAGCAAGCTTACACTGAACATTTTGCACAAAAAATAGGGAAAATTTTTGGATTTGGTTCATTGGTTGTTAAACAGAGACAGTGCTGTGCAAAACTTGCAAAATCTAAGTCACTTTGTTACGTGTGCACAGCATGTTTTTTATCTAGAGCGCAGTGCAGAGTGACCAGCATGGATGCTCGCTAAGAGGAACAAGGCGAGCAAGCTTACACTGAACATTTTGCACTAAAAAATAGAGAAAATTTTTGGATTTGTTTACAGGGTTGTTAAACAGAGACGGTGCTGTGCAAAACTAGCAAAATTAAAGTCACTTTGTCACGTGTGCCAGCATATTTGTTATCTAGAGCGCAGTGCTGATTGACTAGCATGGATGCTAGCGAACAGGAACATGGTGTGAAAGTTTACACTGAACATTTTGCACAAATAATAGGGAAAATTTTTGGATTTGTTAACAGGGTTGTTAAACAGAGACGGTGCTGCGCAAAACTAGCAAAATTAAAGTCACTTTGTCACTTGTGCCAATATGACCACTTAACATCAACACCTCAGAGAGTGCCTGGGAGGTTGAAACAAAGAGAAAGAAACAACTAAAAGTCGTCAAAGCCAAACAAAACTGCAGCAGAGTGCAGTTAGAGTCTCAGCAGTCTTTAAATCCTGGTTCTAACATGCCTCTTGGGTGATCAGATCATGCATCTGCAACAACTCTCTAGTTAGCCCTCAGGAAATCACCTCTATGCCATTGCTGTTTCTGCATTTTCACTAATTAAAAATACTTATTTTAATAACCTCTGCATGTTTTTTTCTTGGATGTTTTTACTGTCCACAAGAGACACAACCAGAACAGAGAAAAGGTCTTTGGATGCTGAGTCCGTGTTTTTCAGGTCATTGATCCAATAGAAAAGTCATGCACAAAAACCTTGCACACTGAGTCCATTTATTTTTGCATCCATTGCAAAAAGTCGCAGTGTAAAATACCGAGTCATTGAACCGTAAGGATGATTGTGCAGTTTTTAACTCACTGACGAAAGAAAACTCTGAAATCATCCGCTCCTGAAAAACAAAACTGAGAGAAAGTTGTGCCAAGACATTTGGATCTGCAGATATTCGATCAGGATCCAAGGTGTAGGTATTTTCTCATTTAGAAACCTGTCACAGCACATTAAGGAGGGCATCAGATGGATGCGAAAATGGGAAAAAAAATGAACCTGCGACACTGGGCAATCCTTTATCCACACTTTCAGAAGTGTTTCCAGGACATGAGGTTAAAAATGCAGAGAAATAACCACGTCTCTGAAAATATGCGTACGTGTAGGCAGGCCTCAGATTAGGGTCAGTTGTGACGTTCGAAAGAGTAAGCTGTCTGAACTTTTGGACATACTTCGGAACCTCCAAACATGCTCGGTAATGCGTACTATTCCTGCGGAGATCGTTTTTAATACCCACTCAGAGCCGGGGTATTACTTGTATCACACCCTTCCCTCTGGGCTGTACCACACAGGGTGGCCATACCATAAAGGTCAGCTTTAGGTCGCGACAGCATACCTCTGCCTTTGCGTATGCGTGTGTTTGTGTACATGTGTGTGTGTTGGGTAGACGGAGGGGGGTTGACCATGCAAAGTTCATGGACGAAAGTGAGACGGCCAATTTCACACCCAGCAGATGCCTGCACCAGTGACCCACAGCGACAGGTGGAGGACACTAATTGGCAGCGCACACCGTCACAGAGTACGCTGAACCCATGGTGGGTGAGGGAATGAAGGCGGGGGACGAGAAGGAATAGAAGTGACACCAACAGGGGGGATTGGCAGTATATTTTCTGTGGCAGAGCATTACAACAACACAGGTTTAATGACCACACGGCTCAGGAACACACAGTACGAGTGGAAGCGGTTTCTCTCTTTTCATGGTAGATAAATAACCAGATGTTGCCTTTAAGAACTACTCTGTAACTCCACTCAGCTCCTCACCAACTCTATTTTTACCCAGAAAAAGAGCAAGGTGATGACATGGGCGAATAGAGCGATCAATATGTTTACCTGCATCCAACAATTTTCAGATAAAACTCGATGTGCAGCTCTCAGGCGGTTGAGTCACCTTATCCCGGTTTATTGATCCCTTCTCTTTTTACCCAAGAGCGCATATTACTTAAACCAAACAGAAGTCTCATTCAGCCCCTCTCTCACGCACACTTTCCTCAAGTTTCCCTCGTGGACGCTGTTTTCTTCATCTCACGGTGGGGATAGAATCCTCTGAGCCCGGGGGAACAGCATCCTCTGAGACCTCATCACCACAACCAACAAACAACATGATGTTCCAGAGGATGCTGTACCTCAGTCCCCTTTGGCTGAAGATTGAACACAGATCTGTCTGAGGACATTTTTCAGAGAGTGAGGAGCACCCAGAGAGGATCGCCTCTTGTTCAGTGTAGTTTGGTTACTGCGTGTTTTGTTGCTTTTGGAGGAAGCACCATGAGAAAGATGCAGATGCTTGTTTGTGGCTTTGCTGACACATTCATTGAGGTTTAATATTATCCAGTAGGGGTGGGAATCACCAATAGTCCCACGATACAATATTATCACGATACTTGGGCCACAATACGATATTATTGCCATTTATACCTTTTTTTCAACTGTTTAGCTAATTTAGCATTTTGCTGTCCTTTACGTTTGTCTTAATTACGCTGTATTTTATTGTCATGTAGCACATCTTGCAAACCTTACATGTCAGGTCCATCTAATTTTTTTCCATGATGAAGACGTGACGTTGATTAGCTAAACATAAGACTAAAATGTCAATGTAATCGTCAACGAAAACAACACTGCTGTTATATAGGGCTGGGCGATATGGCCTCAAATCAATATCACGATATATTGAGCAGTTCACCTCAATGATGATAAATGGACGATAACTACTCCACAAGCTGCTCACCCTCTCCCACATTAGCTTCGTCTACTTCTTTGTCTACGACTTTTGAACCATCCTCCATCTCCTCACCTGTCTTTCCCTCTTTGTATAGTCATGTCTCTGACGTAGGACAGCGTCTTAGGACATGAAACCATAGCCTACCTACACACATCCAAAACCGACTTTTATTTATTTATTTTTTCAACACTGAATATACCAACATGGGCAAAATGACATTGGTTATTGTCGTTAATTTCAGTATCGGTTAAATTTCGGTTTATCACCCAGCCCTACTGCTGTATTTGTTGCACTTTCTCCTGCTCTGTGATGTCACCTCTGCCAACGTCACTGGACAAACAGTTGTTCTTATTTTCCCATTATCTTAGATTTGACTTTATATTAACAATTTAAAAAAAATCGATACTTGGTAAATGAGACGATACGATACATCACTTGACAAAATATCGCAATACTATGCTGTATTGATTTTTTCTCCCACCCTTACTATCCAGCTAGACTGTCGAGCATTTTTTTGTAAATGAAAAAAGTTTGAAGGAAGTTTTTTTTTTAAAGCCTGTAAATCTTTTTTTACTGTCATTTTACATTTTTACGTTACGCTAGTGAAATAATCATCTTTAAAACTTAAAAAAACCCTCAAAAAGTCCTAAATTCACCAGGAAATATTTGTCAGTATGTTGTTTGTCTATTTGTTGTTGCACAGATATCAACATGTTTATCAGTAAATGCAATCTTAATATCTTTGTTTATTCCCTGCCAGCAGGGCTCAGGCTGTGAAAAACAGCTAATTATGCTAATCATGCATTGACGTCAATCTGAGTGATGTGTTAGTCATTGTATCGTTGATATTATTCGTCAGAGAAACAGTCAGAATGATTGGTCTCGCCATCTCAGGGACAGAAATAACTGTGAGGCGTTTTTGTCCTGGTGACGATGTTCAAAAACACGATAAGATTTCTGACTTGAATGTGAGCGTGTTCCTCTGTAGTTTAAATCTCAAGCACATACCTCTCAACTTTTTTTTTGTCAGCATCCAGCACTTTAATCTCCAAACTGGAGAGTAAGCAGCCACACAACGTTTCTGCCCCTATCTGCTGAGTGTGTTAGAAAGAGGCTTTGATGAATAGATCTGTTCTCTCCCTTCCATCTCATTATCCGCCTTTATCTGTTTTATGGATTTACACAACTCCTCAACACGCTCTGACACGCGGTCGATTGTGTCAGCCGGGAAGGAAGATGTAGACTTCTTTATTTTCTCTCATTGTTTGTTTAATTTCT
This sequence comes from Xyrichtys novacula, assembly GCA_962446985.1. NCBI lineage: Eukaryota > Metazoa > Chordata > Actinopteri > Labriformes > Labridae > Xyrichtys > Xyrichtys novacula. The sequence continues at coordinate 3,618,344 of OY660887.1, forward strand.
TCGTTAGCATGTGAAGTGTTATTTTTAGAGCGGCGCAGAGTAGAGGCGGCTTTGATCGCCGGGGGAGTGATTGAAATCGAGGTATCTGTTAACAAAAGTAAAATTAGGGAGTTAAAATCTGTCTGACTGGCTTGCTGCTGTTTTCTCTGGAGACTGTGACACAGTTTCTCTCAAACTAGGGCATCAACACGTAACCTATTTCTCTGAAATCAAGCTGTGGTTGTCTATAGGATGGCTGTCATTTTAATGCAAAGTGGTGGAGATCCGTCTTCCCCGCACAGGGATTTGACAGCAGGCTAAAGCCATGGTCTTTTCGCTGTGACTCACCTCTCATCAGACTGAGAGGTGCTATTGTCATAGCTGAGCCTCTCTGGAGGGTGTGTATTTGCAGAAGTGTGTACATGCGGGAAAGCAGGGTGTGTTTTTAATGTGTGTACCTGTCAGCTACATGCTCGCGTTTATGCATGTGTGTGTCTGTGTGCAGATTAGAGGAGATCTGGAGGGTGGGTTTCATGTCTCAGCAGGTCACAGATGATCAGATTAACTCAAGCCTCCTGCTGGATTAGCAGCAGGGAGCCTGGACTCTGCAGGTGCCTCACACTGCAGCCGACCATCACCTTCCTGATAATCTTCATTTGCGGCTCCTACTTTTAAACTGCCTGTGCCTTTATTTCCTCTGCGCCGCTATATAACAGCTCCTTTGTTGAGTCCCTTCAGATAAAAAAAAAAACTTGTTTCATAACCTCTATGTGCAGATCACGGCTCTTAAAGGTGTACATACCCTACAGCGAACACAGGTGCACGAAGAAAACAATGTTTGTGGTTATCTAAGGTTGGCTCTCGAGACTGTTCTACCGTTGTCATAGCTCCCTTATTGAGGATCTTGCAAAGAAGAATAAATCTTTAATTTCATCTGTACAGTTTCTCCTTTCAGTCTTTCTTTCCCTTCAGATGAAGAAAACCACGGATTTACTTCAAGGCTCTCCCCTGTTAAAGTGTAACAACACGATACATGCCCAAAAAGTAGCAGATGAGGCTGCAATCTTCCGCACCAATCCTTAAAATAACTTTTTAGCTTCTGTAGGGGAGCCTAAATAAGCCATGGTGGTCCCTCCTGTCCAAAACAAACACTCCAAGATGTTGAAACTTGTGAAAACGCTGAGGTGAGCAGATTCACATTCATCAGGTTTGGAGAGATTACAGTGTTGTTTTCATTGACGAAACCCCTTTTTTCCGAGCTAAACACAAGTCTTAGAAGACTAAAATGTGACGAGACGAACGTGCGTTTACGTTGACGAGACGAGACTAGACAAACGTTATTGGTGGATGACGAACAGAGTTGCAAAATTCATCAGCATTTCGTCAAACGCTAAACATAATTTCTGCAGTGTTGTTTTCGTTGATGATGACGTTGACGGAATATTTTCGTCAACGTCACCTTCGCTTGTTGCTTGGTTCCTTTTGAGAGACTTAATAGTGAGCTGAAACTTTGCGCATGCTAACAAGCTGCTGAGTCAGATCCGTACAACCATCCCTACTTTGATTTAAAAATGCAGTAGTGTGGTTTCAAGAGACAAACCAATGCCACGAGTCGCCCGTATACTTGGGTGTGGACGCATGATCCTGAGAGACTAGCTTTATGACTGTATCTCATAAGGAGGTGGGATTGTTTACTATAGGAGCAGCCTCATCCCACTCTCCCCCGTGTGCATCTCTTCTGAGCTCTCCTCCTCGGATAATCTCCGGCGTGTCAGCAGCAGTACCACTCCTCCATCTGTGGGATTACAGCTGGTGAAACAAAGGCACTTAATTACTGCTGAGACAACAGACTTACGCTGTGGGTATGTGTGTGTGTCGGACGTGAAAAAAAAGAAAAGAAAGCGGACTATTGTTTCTAAATTACCTGGTCTCTGTCCTTTGCGGCAAGGGAATAGGCTTGTTTGCATTCACTCACATTAGCGCTAATTATCCTGTGGTGTAATAGCCAGAATAAATGTACCTGATCACAACATAATCAGAGAGAAAATGACTTTGGAGCCAGAGTGCTCCCCATTTTTAGCTTTCCACAGGTGTCCTTTGGATTCCTATAAAGTATAATTTAAATGGAAGGCTATAGGATGCCTCGAAAAATCGTTTTTATTGATTTATTAAGTCAGTGGTTCTCAAGTCCATTCCTTGAGGCCCACTGTCCTGCATGTTTTAGATGTCTCCCTGCTCCAACACACCTGATTCAAATGATCAGCTCGTTAGTAAGCCATTCCAGAGCTTGATAACGAGCTGATCATTTGAATCAGGTGTGTTGGAGCAGGGAAACAGCCAAAACATGCAGGACAGTGGGCCTTGAGGACTTGAGAACCTCTGTATTTAGTTATTTGTTAATTGAATTAAATCATAATAACAGGGCACAAACTCCACATAAGAATTTTTTTTTAAATAAATAAATAAAAAAAACAGTTGAACATCAAGGAGAAACAAATACAAATTAAACTAAACACATAAAAACAGATAAAGACAAGGAACGGAAAAAAAAGAAAAAATCTTACCACAAAAACTTATTTTTAACTCAAAGATTTAAAAAAAAAAATCTTTTCACCAACAAAATACTTGTTGTTACATCTATTTTACTGTGTCTTATATAAGGTGTAGTTTTCTTGGACTAGTCAGATTACATTTTCATGACACCTTTTATTTGATCATTCTTGCCTGACGTAGGATTTCAGCTGCTCAGCAGTTTGCTGCCAGTTGTTCAGGATCATGTTATATCTTGTTTCCTCTTTGCATGGCTCGGTCTTAAATTGCTTTTATTAATGCACCAACAAAATGTGTTCACAGACACTAGTTTTTTAAAGTGATTTTGAACCAGTGCAGTGATTTCCACTACAGAGTCCAGTCAGTTTTTCATCCAATGCTACCCGAGGGAATGGAGATTGTCATTTTTAACATTTTACATCTTGGCTTTGCTCCATTTACAATAAAATACAGAGTTTAAACCGATACTGATCAGATATTGGCACAAATTTGTGCATGACAAGTTTTGCACTCAGCAGTGTCTTTTTCGGACTTTCACGAAAATACTACCACGCAGTCGACATCACTCTTACTCCTTGCTACTTTGCAATACCTTAATACACACTGTTGTTGTGATCAAGTGGGCTATGCATGCTAGATCCGGACGCTGCTAGCTATAAGTGCCGGTGTAAAGTCTGGAATGGACTGCTTGTATCGGAGTGGTTATTTAGGAGATTTTAGATGCAGGCCGATATAATCTAATATTTGTTTTTAGGCTGATAATCGGACCGATATCCGATATCAATATAATATCGGGACAGCCCTAGTCTTATCGACATTTTACAGTGTTAGTTAGTTAGTTAGTTAGTTACCATTTGGTATAGACTTAAAGAATACCTTTTCTAAAGGTGTGAAGGAACCCTGTTTGAATCTCTTTGTCTTACTAAATGTTTACCACTGATTTTTGCTCTCTAATACCGCACAAAAAAAGCCTCTGGCTTTCATTTCATAATGGATTTTTGGTGTTTCCTCATGTCCTGCAGCCTTAGTGCTTCAAACGATCCATTAGTCCAAACGGATCCATTAGAGCACCAAAAAACAAACACAGGATCCGTCAGAGGAAGCTTTCTCTGTGTGAGGATGAAGGGACGCCCTGTCCATGTGCATCCACAGCCTCCACTCTCTCTGTGATAGTGGGATCACTGCTCCTCTCTTTGCAGCCTCGTGACCACTCTAGGTGTCTTATAGCCAGGGGCTTTCACAGAGGAGGATTTCTTGTAAATGGTTAAAAGCTGATCCAAAACCAGCAGTTAGAGCCGCTAAAAAAGACACTTTTAGGCAAAGGAAAAGCAAACATTATAAAGAATTAGTTGGCTGATTCATTCATTGATTCGAAGAAAGTCAAATTGTGCAGCAAATTTTTGGTTCAGGTGAAAACGTCTGAAATGCGCGTGAAGAGAAAAAACAACTTTTTGTGTTTTGTCGGGAAAATGTGGAGATGAGGCATAACTTCCTGGAAGCAGTCATTCCCGGATCAGTTCCAGTTGCGATTTGCAAGCCAAGAAGTGATTTTATTTGTGTATTTATAGCCACGAAATCTGTAAACAAAACACCCAGCCAAAGGATGAGCACGAGCTGTGTGCGTATTTTCTCGGCAATTCGAAATGACAAAGCATCAACGTCAGGCTGCGAATTCCGACAAACAGAGAGGATGAGACACTTGAGGAGGAAGCGATTTTGAGAAAATGTAGAAAGAGGAGGAAAAACGAGCCCCTCTGCACCCCCTCAGCCTGAGCTGGTCAGCGAGATACAACAGGTTCTTCAGCTATGCTCTAAGGGGATTACACATATCACAGGCTTCATGTCAGGAAAATTAGTGTCAGTTTCTCACTGCGGCCCTCCTCCTTTCCCGCTGAGAAGGACAAACGGATAAAAGGCGGGGAGAGACTTTGTTACAGTTTTTCTACAGAGTTAAGCGGCCAAAAATTTAGTGTACCAGCCAATTCCTTATTAATACAACCTGACTGGCTGCAGAAGTGGGTGTTTCTCTCTTGGCTAAGGTGCAGTTTTTTTTTTTTGCAGATAAGTGCGGAAAAAGCTTTACTGTCAGCACACCGTCAATCATCTTGGATTACTCTTCTCTTCTCACAGCGTCTCCAGAGCAGTTAAAGATAACACATCAACAGTCAGTGTAGCTGCTAATGAGTTTGTTGCATCACTGGTAATTTCAAAACCAGTTTAAAATCCTTTACAGGAGCTTTAATGTTTCCGTTTTGAGTCCGTTCGCGAACTCACCGGTCTTGCTGACTTTTCCACGCTTTGATTGGCCGTTGAAATCTCTCCGACAGACGTGAGCCAATCTCGCAACTTTCCCGCATCCTTTCCAAATGGGTTTGTTCTCGTTGCAAATTTTCACTCAGACTACAATTTAACGCTCGCTGCAACACCGAGGGCAGACCAAATTGCTGTAAACGACAGCAAAACACAGAGGCACGGATCAGAAATCATTGTGCCGCTGTCTCCGAAGCCTCTATGATGCACCCAGCTGTCACAATACAATCTGTTTCCTGCTGACCCCGTAACTCCTAATCCGTGATCTCCCACCCTGATTGTAATTCCTTGATTGTTTTCTGCCGATACTGCCATTCACAGCCTCATCGATCACGTCTCTGAGCGCCGTGCTTGCATCAAAGAGACTTCATGAGGACTCTGACATGTAAAGCCGGGCTTAATGCAGAGAGGCATGCACACCCCATTCCAGATCTCCATGATTCATCAATATTGTCTCTCAGTTTGAAGTGTGGATGAGGGAAAAGGAAAGCAATGTCTTATCTCAAGGCGCTCAAGGCGCAGGGCTCCCTATTAATGGTGGATGCAGCCACAGGGGTGTGAGGTAACAGGGTTTCCAGTCGCCTTTACGAGGACATTTACGGCTCCTCTGCCGGTTGCAGTCTATAGGCAGCAGCTCTCTGTCTCCAGCAGGCCTGAGGATAGAGCGCCCATTGAGGACAAAATGCAAATGTTACAGTGGTGAACGGAGGGGCCCACAACTGAAGCGCTATTCTGCCGAGGGGGTGGAAGACTGGTCCTCTGTGTCTGTGCCACCCACAGACACACAACAGTCATCGCTCTGACCATTCAGACGGCCTGATGAAGGAGGTGGGGGGTCGGGGAAAGGATTTCTGCCACCACTGAAGATGCCAGTGTCAAATCCCAGGCAGGGATGCCAGTTATACATGGACCATTTGTGCCAGTGTTTCCTGTTAATGTGTTATATTCTGTGTGGCTAATTATGCTGCTCAAGCTAAGAGCCATGTTGAAAAGGAGCTGCCTTAATGGCTCTTGTTTGAATGTCTTCACTGTCTCGCTGTAATTGCTGAAGTATTTACAAAAGGATCTGCAGTAAGAGTGCTTTGAGATTTCCTTTATAGGACTTTGGAGGCTAACAGGGGAGTTCTGGGCTCTTTTTTAGGCTTAAATTACTCCTTGACCAATTTCTAAAATTGGTCCAAAAGATTGCCTCAGAAGACAGCTAAAAAATTGTTGTTGTTTTTTTTTGGAGATCGTTTTTGAACTGGAAAAGGCTCTTACGTTGCTTTCTTAAAAGAAACCAGACTCTGTTTACAATACAGCCATTGTTACGTAGCACCTGTGGGAATTGCTGGTCTATCACTTTTACCTTGAATGGGTAGTTGGTTTGAGATAGCATAAAGTGCTGTTTGTGTCTACCCTCAAAAACAGAAAGATCCTGAAAAAGTGTCTGTCTACTTATTGAATAAATTAAGAAAAGGTAGAACAGCAACTCCCATTTTCTTCAAGGCAACACCACAGTTTCTATCTAGGTGTTTGGTGGTTTTAGAGGGAACAGTGTTGCAGAGCTGTGTGGTATCCTATCAACATGAGCATCTGGCTCTGTCGCAATTCTTTGTGAAGTGGGTAGAACAGCAACTCCTATTTTTTGAAAGGTGAAATCAAAGTCTTTATAAACAGAGTCTGTATTCTTTAAAGGATGCAGTGTAACACCTGTTTTTAAGCTGCAACGGATGATCTTACCTCAACAAAATGATCTGTTTCTGTACCAGTAATTTATGGTGAGGGCCAAACAGCAACTCCTACGGTCTGCAAGGTTACAAAACAGTTTTTTTGTCAATGAATTCTGGGTGTTCAGGGGTTCTTGGGGGAGCAAAATTGTAGCTTTTCAGGATCTTACCCAAATATAAAGATCTACAGTATTTTTGTTGCATTTTTTATGACATGGGTAAAACAGCAACTCCTCCATGGTTGAATAACAGTCTTTGTCAGTTGACTTTGTGTTGTTGAAAAGAGACACTGTAACAACTATGTTCAGCTGTAAAAAAGGATTATACCTTAACAAAAAAAGACCATCTTCATTGTATAGGTAGAGCAGTAACTCCAATGTTCTGGGTGATTTATAAAGGAAAAATGAAGCAGCTTTTTCAGAATTCACCCTAACACATACATCTGCCCCTGAAGCACTTCCTTTAAGAGGCTGGGTAGAACAGCAACTCTTGTTTTCTGCAAATGGTTTCTGTCAGTGGATACTTTTTTGATTTTAATTGGAGCGATGTAACAACTGTGTTCAGTTGTGAAAAGGACTGTACCCTAACAAAACAACCTACCTCTGCAGCAATACTCAGTTAAATCAGCAACTCCTGTGTCGAGGTAGTTGTAAAGGAGGAAATTTAACTGCTGTTTTCAGGATTTTATCATGATGAAAATGGCACATTTAACCCCCCTAAAACAAGACCCACAACACGGCTCAGACAAACAGATACAAGAGTTCTTCTTCTGTGGATGATATTACAGCTGTAACAGCTCCCTCAGGATACAGCTGTCTCACCTGAAAAACTCATAATCCCTCTGTGACTGTGGCTGATTATTAAACATATTCATTCTTAAAATGTCATCTGCCAGTCGTGGGAAAACATCCAGACAGTGAAAACTTTATTATTGGCTGACTTAATATACCAAGGAAGCAGGTCTAAGGCGGACTCAAACATATACAGTCAGAGGATTGATTTTTTTGTTTCTCTTTGCTTATCTTTGCTTCTGTCTGTGTTTGAGCCATTATTCGTCTGTCAGCACCATAGTTTTGTGTGGGCTCTCGAAACTTAGCAATCTGTCAGTATGTTTGAATGATTTGGGTGTTCTGTGTTTTCCATGTCTTTGTTTTTGCAAAGTCTAAAGTTTGCCCAGCCTTTGCTGAAGGTCTGTCTGCAGAACATTTTGTGCTTGTGTCTGATTTTGGATCGTGACCAGTGCTGTGCCAAAAAAACGAAGACTTCTACTTCAAGTTGCTGAGCATAAAAACAAAAGTAAGCAGTCTGGGGTGCTTTCAGAAGAAAAAAATCTTAAAGAATATTTATTGGTTTCTTAATCAATTCTTATTTGTTTGTTAGGAAATATCAACTCTTTTCTAGCAGCGATTGCATTTGTGCTGTGACAAAGTGAAGTATGGATCCAGCTGTTCTGCAGAAAAGTTTGGATTCCAGTGGTTTTGAAATCATGAAACTCCTAACAACTTGTGATTTCACAACCACAGTAAATAACCAGTAAACAAATTAGAGAATCTGAGGAAATCTTCCTAAGGGGCCCCAAACCAATAGTGACTGTGATTTAGCACTGCAAAACAGACATGACTCTTCAGTAGAAGTCCCTGCACGGTTGTAAAGGATTGCAGGAATTCTCTGAATAAATTACAGTTATTACCTCCGCCAAGGAGGTTATGTTTTCGGTAGCATTGGTTTGTTTGTTTGTTTGACTGTTAGCAACTTTACGGAGAAAGTAACAGACAGATTGACCTGAAATTTTCACCAGAGGTGCATCTCAGCCCCAGGAGGATCCCATTAAAATTTGGTGGTGATCCGGACAAAATTCTGGATACTGTGATCCAGAACACACAAAAATAAGGGTGTCGTTTTCAATGCTGAAAGATAACCAATGGGCAGCACAGTGGTGTAGTGGTTGTAGTGGTTAGCACTGTCTCCTCACAACCAGAAGGTCCTAGTTTCGTATCCGAATCATGAACAGTGAACATACCAGTTTAAACACAAATAAACGTTAATAAAAGACATGTAACAGTAAAAGTTTTGGTGTGAATCACAATATAAGGGGGGACATGAGCTGCTTGGCGGAGGTCTGCGCTCTCCGAGTGCTTTTCTAGTTTCTCTTCAGATGCATGATAGCGTTATGTTTATGTACCTGCAGCATAGCTGAAAGACTGCACGTGTTGTCCGGGATGTAGAAGGGAAAGCTTGCTATCGATGCTGCATGTTTTATAGATTAAAAAAAAAAACAAGCTGCAGAAACATTTTATGTTCTGCAGCAATTGAGGAATAAAGGAATAGTTTTAAAGAGGAAAATTTGCATCACTTTTGCTTGTGTTATAGATAAAAGAAACACTTTCCACTACAGCTGATTTCCAGAAGAAATTAATGAGCCCTAATTAGAAGAAGTTAATAGAATTAAAGAAGCCTCATTGGGTGAAGTTGGTGTAATCCTAATCTGTTTATGCAATTAGCTGCATTTATCCCTTTCCCCTTGGATGAGCTCTATATGAATCTCTTTTTTACTGCACCGCTTATAGAAAACTTGTAAATTAATCTTTATGACCGTACTTGGAGTTTGAAAAATGTGCCAGCAGTGATGAATCTTGAACGGAGGATCTATGTCAAGTGAAAACACCCGATAATTTATCTTTGATCTCTCTGTCATCATGAGTTTTCACTGCCATGAAGGTGATAATTATCCAATCAGAATCAAAGCAGTTATTAGTGTTTCCCAAAGCATGGATCTGAGCATTTCATAGACACAGGGGCAACACTGCACCTACAATAAGAGGCTGCCATGTGAGCGACCCCGCTGAAAGGTATAATTTCACCGTGTAGCTATGGCTACACACCGGCGGCTGGCGCGTGAATCACAGAGGTGGTCGTTTCAAAGATCCTTTTCATAGAGCTCGGAGGCAGTGAATGGATTTCTGCTCTCCTGTGAGTGGGTGGCTTAGACAGAAGGCACACTGTGCGTGTGTCTCTGTGTGTGTGGGGGGTTGTGTGTGTAAGTGTGTCCCTGTGTGGGTGTCTGTGTGTTTGTGTGCATCTGCCGCGCTCTCTCACAAACATACAGGTTTGCAGCCAGATGATGCTATTGTCATCTGACACATGCTGCTGTGTTGCCGCGTCATCCTGGCGTCGGTGGACCACCTCACTGCACAGACCATGCTCTTTTTTAGATGTGATGCAGTGCTGCCTTTAGATAACATTACCTCATCTTATGTGCTCTGAATCCCCGATTGTGGAAAACTGCAGCCCTGGACGATGATCATTAAGATGAATTGCACACTCAGAAATCTGCTGTAATTGCTATGTGCAGTGCAGCTCTTACATTATGGGCCGACCATGTTTTATGAAAGTAAGAATAACTCCAGCCATAAAGCAGGTGTCGGATTTCCGCCTGTACTTTGAGCTAATCAAAGAGAAGTGATGTGGGGGAGAGCTTTTTAACTGCTGTGCACAGTAGCCATAAATTAACACCTCCTTGAGTTTGGTGGATGCATCATAATGTGTCAGTGGGGGTGGGAGTTTTCATCCATATTGTTCCTGGATGACATCTGTAGATCTGTTTATGTCTTTGTAAAGAGAGCGTTAGCTCAAAATACAGCCCTGGACTTCCACAGCTCATACCTCTGGTTTCTCTGTAGAATCTGTTCATGTAGGACTAAACTTCAGTATAAGCAGTGTTCTGGTTTCGGATCCTAGTACATTTGTAGTCTGAGTGGGCAGGCGTTTATGTATGTATCCAGGAAAAACAGTCCTGACGCAGCTAAACTTTTTCTATCAATCTGCACAGTGATATTATTTCAGCAAAGAGAAGACCCATTAGTTGCAAATACATTAGTGAAAATCAGTTTCTCTTTTCTTTAGCTGATGCTGCTCAAGTGATCCAGAGTGCATCTATCTACAGTGAAACTAAGACTCTCCAGAGCAGATGAATGGGCACCTGGCTTGTGAAGTCTTGTATTTTGAAGACATTTCCAGATGTTTAACTTTGGCTGTACTTTTGATCTGAACGCATATTTGTTGTTCAAGTTACTCATTATTTACAGTGAAACCGAGACTCAAAAGGAACAGATACGCAGATGCAACTCTGATGGATAAAATACAACAAAAAATAATGGCATTTTTTTGCAGGGGTAAAATTAACTCCACTTTTGATAGACTGCTGCTTCTCAAGTTGCTACTTACAGTGAAACTGAGACTCACCAGATTTATATGAACAGGTGCTAGACTGTAAATACAGAAATTAACCAAAAAGTGATTATATTGATTTTGCAGACATTATCTAGAGGGGCAATTTTTTTTTATCTCTATTCTTGATCAAAAGAAGTATCTTACTTTTCACAGCAAAACTGAGACTCACCAGCAACAGATCAACATCTCTGGTCTGGCGTTTCGTAAACCACAAATTGATGCTGTTTACTTTGCAGACATTGTCAGCGGGGGTGTATTTTTCTCTACTTTAATCTGAACACACCACTGCTATTAAATTTATTATCTACCATGAAACTGGGACTCACCAGCAGCAGATTAACAGATCCAAAAATTAATCAAAAATTGATGCTGTTTATTTTGCAGACTGTGCCTGTTGGGGCACATTTTGTTCTCTTTTCAATATGCTTCTCAAGATACAATTTTTAACTGTGTAACTGAGACTCTAAGGGACTATATAAACAGGCTTATTTTCAAGATCTCAGTCTGTAACAAACCAAAAATGATTCATTTTTTGTAGCAGATGTATCTGACTTTTATTGAAATACTCTCAGGTTCCTAATAGGACGTGAAATCTATAAACTACATCAGTGTAAACTGAGACAGGAAGAGGAGTACTGCATATTGCTTTACACAGTATAATTCATCCGAGACTGGAACCCTGTGTTGTAATTTTTGTCCCACCCCACAAGAGATGGTCCAGTTTTGTACAGTGTAAACAAGCTGTTTATTTATTTATCTATTTATGAAGAAAAGTAAATCCACCGCAAAGAATGAGTGTCTATAAAAATGAATGCCTTCAGTTTTTTTGGTTACCTAACCGGCCAGACACAAGGTACTTTGTTTCTTTCTTCAACCTCCAAACTAGACAAAAAGGACGAGCCAAGAGGAATCAAAGTGATTTATACACAATGAAGTGATGGATCATGAATACATCAGAGGAAAAACACCCTCAAAGAAAGTTTGACAGGATGAAAGGAGATTTTTTTTACGAGTCCAAGGCCTGCACTTAGTACGACAGCGTCCGTGCATTATGAAACGCTCTTCCACGTAGTTTTAGCTCCGTTTAGCTCATCACTTTAAATCAGGAAAAATGAGGAGCTGCAGAAGAAAGCATGTGCCACTCACAGGCTGTAGATGAACTGAATATGGAGCAGAAGTGGAGGTAATGGCTTCGCTGTAAGCTGTGAAGCGAAAGGTGAGGGTCTGAGCAAATGTGTGTGTGTGTGTGTGTCTTTGTTTGTGTCAGCCGGTGTCTGTGATCTCTGCGGGGTGCAGGTCCGACGCTGCGCTTCCCTGCAGATTCAGTTTTGGGGTCTGGTCCAGAGCTCAGCTTCAGCACCAGCGCCCTCTCAGACACCCGCCCACATGCTGGCGCTGCTACACCTGCCTACGCATTTTCTCTTGTGTATGCAGATACACGACGACACACACCTTCCCCTTGTATCTGTGCATACAGTTCAGCTTTTATTAGTTCTGACACCTCTGAGGGTTTTGGTTCAGCACTAACATCGTTCCTCTGGCCTGGATAGGTCTCAGAAGAGCTTTGTGTGTGTGTGTGTGTTTGTGTGCAGCAGCGCCTGTGCAGGTGTGTGTGGGCGATGCTTGTTGTTTTGGTCGTGTAATTTCGTATGCATATGTGTGGGCAGGTGTGATTCTGTGCAAAAGAAAGATGATGCTGCAGCTCTAACACCAGGGTGTGGAGGTCAGTCCTATCAAATGTGTGACTCTCATCATAATGGAGCTTTTTGAGGTCTCTCTGAATGCCAGCTCTGTTTTCTAACATTATTAATACGTAGAGAAAAATTATAAAGAAGCCCCTAAAATGTGTCGAGGTAATATCCTTTGTAGCATCTTTAAAATCTGTGGAAATAAAAGGAGTAGCAGTAACATCAGGAGCTTTTTGATGCTTCACAGGGTCTGTAATATCAGTCAGGAAGAAAAGCAAAGCTGCATTTTATTAGTTTTTCCTTTGATGAGACTTGAAGATTATTGGTTATTTACCTGCTTCTCAAACAAAGGAAGAGAAACCCCCGCTGTGGCTAATATGAACGTGAACTGGTCGAGTATCCACTTGAAATCCTTGTAGCATGATGAGCGTCACTCTGGGCTTTCAAGCCTTTGTGTAAACAGAAATAATCCATACTTCGCTTTTGTTCATTTGCATCACGACTCATGGGATGTGCTCCACTTCTTTGCTTCACTAAGAATAAGAAAAGAATAAGAATAATTCATTATGCTATTGATTTCTTTTTCTTTATTTTCATCTTCAAGAGCTTTGATTTAGCTGCAAAACCGCCAAAGCCAACCAGCGAACACATCCTGGTTGAAAGCAGTCGTCAATCAAAGTAATGACTCTTCTACCTGTTGGGACTTTCCAGGAAATAACTTTGAGATCATAACAGGGATATTCTGACTAATTTCTTAGTCACCTTAACGGGAATGCTAAATTAAAAGGTGAGAGTTTGAGTCAGATTTTCAAAAACCAATGATCGTCATCACCAACTTAATATCTATGTTTTAAGCGCAGTCTACAGTATGTTACTTATAAATTCTTCAGCTCGAAGTAATCCCAACTCTGACTTATTGTAAATCATTGGCAGTCCCTCAAATCAATATCCTGATTGTCACCATTGGATTTCTCTTAATCTCTCCATGTCTGGTCCTGTGATTGATGAAAGTTTGCATAAAATTAAGGATGCATGTCTCTTTCCTTAATGCAGGGGTTGGGGTAGGGTGTTAACTCCATTACTTTTGTGTTTGCAGTTTAAACTTTCTGTGGAGACAACCTTGAGTTGACTCAGATTTTGTCAGTTTAGAGTTCACAATACTTGGGCCACGATACGATACAATATTATCATGATGCTTGGGCCACAATACGATATTATCACAATACTTGGGCCACGATACGATATTATCACGATGCTTGAGCCATGATATGATATTATCACGATACTTGTGCCACGATACGATATATTATCACGATATTTGGGCCATGATACAATATTATCACAACGCTTGGGCAACAATATGATATTATCGTGATACTTGAGCCACGATACGATATTATCACGATGCTTGGGCCACAATACGATATTATCACAATACTTGGGCCACGATACGATATTATCACGATGCTTGAGCCATGATATGATATTATCACGATACTTGGGCCACGATACGATATGATATTATCACGATATTTGGGCCATGATACAATATTATCCCGATGCTTGGGCAACGATATGATATTATCGTGATACTCGAGCCACGATACGATATTATCACGATGCTTGGGCCACGATGCGATTCGATATTATCACGATGTTTGGGCCACGATACGATATTATCACGATGCTTGAGCCATGATATGATATTATCACGATACTTGGGCCACGATACGATATGATATTATCACGATATTTGGGCCATGATACATATTATCCCGATGTTTGGGCCACGATATGATATTATCATGATACTTGAGCCACGATACGATATTATCATGATGCTTGGGCCATGATACGATATTGTTGGGATTTGTAACATTTTGCTACACAGTTAGCATTGTGATACAATAAATTGTAATTTTTATCTAATTTAGCATTTGTCTTTCCTTTATGTTTGTATTATTTACACAGTATTTTATTTTCATGTAGCACATCTTGCTACAATGCTATGCTGTATCGATTTTTTCTCCCACTCCTATCAAATAGCTGCATTGGAAAATCTTTAAATCGTCTCTTCAATGTTTATAGTTTAGGAGGTACATCTACCAGGAAAGATGATGTGCTGTGGTTTCTTCTCCCCGAAACAAAGTCACTTATTAGTAAGGGTAAAAACACTAATTGTGCCACTTGAAGTTTAAAAACCTGTTTTCTGAGAAGCTCATTAGCAGAACCTCTGAAGCTGTGAGCTTGTTGTTGATTACTTTGGCTCAATGAAATCCTTAATCCAGTTACTTAATGCACTTTAAACAACAACAACACAACTTGAATGCTGACCAGCAAATGCTGAACATTTCGAGCTCAGTACTTAGAAAGCCAGGGATTCTTGAGAACTCTGATTAACCTGCATCGAATAGGAGTTTGGTGTGCTGCAGATCCTGATTTTTGTACAGATTTTGTTAAAACTGTGTTCACATAGAGATCTGGATTAATTAACCTAAGTCATAATTGGTGACTGGTGCCATCATGTTTGTTATTGAGAGGAAATTAGGGGAATAATTGAGTACCATATCGAGCCTCTGTGTTGTGACTGTTTCCTGTTATGGTTCAAAGGGGGCTGGACCTCCTCTTGCCAGACTGATTCTAATTTATCTCCACATCCACCCAGACGTGCCGTGTCATGGTGGCCATGTCATATCCTCCTGTTATCTCCCCTTTCCCCTCTGTACTAATTCACATGACTCCACTCTGCCCACATCTTTTCCATCCCTCCTCTCCTCGCCTTTACTTTCCATTCCTGCTCTCCTCTCCCACTCCTCTCCTCTGTCCTTCACTACGTTGCTCCCTCCTGACCTCTCTCCTCCTTTCCACCCACTCCTCTTCACACTAAGCACTGCACTGAGGATCCATATTGGATTATTGTGTTTGCCATTAGCCTCTGGGTTGACAGTGTAATTGCCTTCATCCTCAGGGTCTTTGTAAGCCCGACCCTGCCTACCATGCATTTGCATTTCCACCGAGAATGCTGGATGACCTGTCCGTCAAAAAGCTGCGGAGATTTGGTTACTTAGAGTTAACCCTGCAATAACCATTTCATGTCTGCATTGAAAATTGTCTGGGTCAGAGTGTCCAGGGTGCAGCAGAACAAGTAGTCAGGAGGCTTATCGTCTTGCATGACAATGGACCATACTAACACTGCAGCCTTTTTTTCCTCTGACATTGACATTGGTTGGAAGCTCATTTTAATTCTGCTGTAATTTAGGTGGTTAGCAAGCTGCAATCTTTGGTTTTGGAAAAGAAAAAAAAACTGCAGTTCTTCAAGTGTCCACTTGAGGCTGACTCCAAAAGCCAAAGAAACCTTGTTACAGCTTATTTTTTTAATGTCCAATTGTAGAGGCCAAATGAAACATGTCGACAGTCTGATACAAATAATCAGGGTCAGTTTTTCAAGGCGTTGAACTTGTCACAGGTTTTAGTTTTTTTTCCACACAGTTTTTTTAATCGGTAGACAAGGAAAATCACGAAGCTTGCATAGGCACTCTTTGTAGGAACCAAATGTGGTGGGTTCTCTTTAAACTTGGATCCAACAAGAATTGATTTAATTCATTTGTGGACATGACTTTTTTTACCTCAATATTATGGTATGAGTGGGTTCTTCAAAGGTTGGGTCCCTCATTAGAAGGGCTGGGCGATAGTCTCAAATCAATATCACAATATATTGAGCAGTTCACCTCGATAACGATAAATGGACGATAACTTCTTCACAAGCTGCTCACCCCCTCCTACATTAACTTCGTCTACTTTTGCCGCCGCTCCAGCCGCTACAACTTTTGAACCGTCCTCCATCTCATTCTTAGGTTGTGTCCTTCAAAAGTTGAGTGTGTTCATCAAGGTCTGGATCCGTCAAAAGTCCGGGTCCTTCGAAGACTGCAGCCCCTGTAGTTGGATTAAGTTGTTTTCTTTAGCCAAAAATTCAATCGCTCTTTTGTTGATGCGCTTCATCTCAAATGCCGTAATGGTACAACAGTACGTTCAACTTCAGTGGACCGTAAAAGTCTAGGGGATTTCATCCTGAAAGTTTTATGTTGCTGTTGGAAACTGAAAAGCAAAACCAAAATACAAATGCCGAATCAAATGCACAAAATTACAAACTAGACCCAAGTTGGAATCAGTTCTTGGTACCCAGGCCCAGTTAGCAGAGGTTTAATGAGGTAATAACTGAAAGACAGAGAACTGTGCAGATTCAAAGAGACATTTTTTAGTTAGACATCAACTAATTTAAGCAAATGTTCATTTAACCCCGCATCAGGGCAGCTGGTTTGTAGCAGCTCATGAATAAAAGACTGAGCTATGTGCAGACAATAATAAATCATACACCAGAGTTAGGATCCAAACAGATGCTGATATTAAGCAGACTAAGACACAGCACTACATCTTTACAACATCCTTATAATGAGTTTGGTGTCAGAGGAAATGGTCGCTGTGTGGTTTTGATTAATGTTTCTACCCAAATTTGAGAGCTACCTGCCTCCCCCCCTGCTGCAAAAGCACAAACATAACAAACGTTTCCCATGTTTCACACTCTCCAAGTATGAATATGTATGCTGCCTCCGAGCACTTGATGTTTTGGAGTCTGTTTCGAAATTCAGTGCCCACATATTCACCACGTCCTTGGGCAGACACAACCTGTTCACACTCGGGTTGATTATGAGATGATGGATGCTTTTCACTTCATTCTGTTGATCAGAGACTTGAAGTTTTTCAGACTGCTAATGACCCTGTTTGTTTGTTTCTCCCTCTCCCTCTCTCTCTCTCTGTCTCCGCTCAGGGCCGCTGCACGCGAGAGAACTGCAAATACCTCCACCCGCCTGCTCACCTCAAGACCCAGCTGGAGATCAACGGGAGAAACAACCTGATCCAGCAGAAGACGGCGGCTGCCATGTTGGCTCAACAGATGCAGTTTATGATCCCCGGCACCACCATGCAACCTGTGGTTAGTGGGAGTTGAGTGGCAGTGCAGTGTGACTCATCATAAAAATCAGAGCCAGCTCTGTTGTTGTGCTGCACTGTGACAACCTTTCTTTTGTTCCCGTCCTGACGTACAAGGTTGAGATGTGTTTTACTTGCAAAACATCCTGATTGCATGTAATTACACTACTTAAAGGGCTGTTGCAAAATATCAACCCTTCATACAGACATATATTTTTTAACTGTGAGGGTGTTGGCAGCAGCTATTAGCCTTGAAGACCATTATAGACAGGCCTACCTTTTATTATTTTCTGATTTAATCCGAGCACAAAGCCCTCTCCAAAATAAAGGAAATGACATGACAACAATTGTTGTTTACTCTCAAAGAAACAAAACTTTGTATTTTATTTGTTCCCACTTGTGTGGCAATACTGAAAAATGGACTATATAATTTATGTATTTTAACTGAGTGTTAGGGCCACATTAAAATATAACAGGCTGTGATTATGAAAAAGGGCATCAACAGAGTCATAATTCAATAAGTTAAAAGTCACAATAAGAAGAATGAAGTTTGAACTTACTTAGAAAAATGTTTGAACAACATGATTATGGTCCTAATGTTAATATATGACCACCCTTACCCAAAGTGTAATTCACTAACAATGGATTACACTTAAAATTGCACATCTGTTACTGCTTTTGTGACTGAATACGCTGTCTGGATCTCAGCTCTCTGCTGCGCAGATCTGAGCTGTGCACTCTCATCTTGACTATGCCTAATTCTATCAACATATATGATGTGCTGGATGAAGAGTTAAGGTCCTCACCAGTTCAATGTTAAGTCTGTGTGTGCAAAAGTTGAACCATAGACTAATTAAACCCCTGACTATCATTGAATAGTGATGGTTATTAAGTTATATTGACAGACTTTATGAACAGATATGTCATCATTTTATCTCATTCAGAGCTGAAATTGTTGTTTTGATAACTGAAGAGTGATAGTTGACAGAGCTTACAATTATTACAGCCGATGGTAAAAATGTCACTTACTTGTGGCTTTTAGCATGTTGATGAATTTGGTATTTTTGCATGGAAATACTAATACTAATACTTTGCATGGGCATGCTAATCACTTATTTCAATCCATGAAAACTGCAATTAATGAAGCATTTCACCTCTTGCTTGAATCAAGCCCTGGATTTAACAATAACATACACAAAATATTTAGTCATTAGAGCAACGCTGGGGGAAAAAAGATCAGATATTTCAGTTTCTTGCGCTCTACTCCGAGTTTTTAAGGTTCTTGTAAACCCGGACAACAGTAAAACATCAGGCAATGCTCCACACTTCTCAGCTTAGCATAGACAGCTAGCTGCTCTTGTGATCTTACTTTTCATGATATTTCATAACATAATTTTGAACCAGTTTGTGACAAAATGCGTGATTATATTATGCCTCATCAGCGCCACCAGCTGGATTATATGAAAACTGAATATTAGCGTGATTCTAAACCAGTGGTTCAAGTCAAGTCCTCGAGGTCCACTGCCCTGCATGTTTCGGATGTTTCCCTGCTCCAACACACCTGATTCAAATGATCAGCTCGTTAGTAAGCCATTCCAGAGCTTGATAACGAGCTGATCATTTGAATCAGGTGTGTGGGCCTCGAGGACTGGACTTGAGAACCACTGCTCTAAACGGGTTGACAAGACGATAAAAAACTAGTACAATAGCTATGCTTAGTCTATTTTGGTATGTTCGTGTCAACAGATAACATTATTCTTACAATGGGCTTGCTGTAGCCTAAATATATGATTGTATTCCCCATGATATACTACTACGATAGTATATTTTCACTTCATAATATACTACGATATGACTCTGTCTTAAAGGTCTCAGATTTCGTCTCCATGGGGTCAGCAGGCTTCTGTAATAAAGAAGACATTACGAACTTAGGATGTACGATAACAGTCAGATTACACTTATGTAAGATCCTTTTCATTTTTGCTTGATTCTCCCTCTCTTCAGATTAATGTTTTCACTCCGGAGTCATGAGCTCATGAATTTGTTCCCACAATTGTTATTGAGATGCCCTCGAGCGATGCGCGCATTTCCCCGCCTCCTCTCTCTGAGAGTTGCTCAACAGACAGCCCTGTGGTTGCACTGGGCGGCTGCCAGGTGTGAACGTGTTTAGCTGCATTGATATAAGGTGTGGTGTAGCTGCAAAAGAACATGCAAGCTAAGCAAAAAATCTTCCCCGGGATATACAGAGGTTAAAAAAAAAAATCAAACTCTTCTCCTGTTTCTACTTTCAGTCTCAGATTTTCTCTGAAAATGATTCCTCTCTCGCCCCCCAGCTCTCTCTCTTTTACCTGTCACACTCTCTCCCCTGCCTCACCTCTCATCTTTCTCACCCACCACTCTGCACAGCTGCACCCTCCATTAATTTGTCTCCAGCGTCTCTTTCTTCCAACTTCCCTCCCCTATTTCATTTCTCTATCCTCTTTTTGCCTTTCACTCTCCAGTTCCCACAGTCCCTCCCTTCATCCATCATTTTACATCTTTTCTATTAAAGTTCCTCCCTCATTCCTGTCGAGTATTTTCATTAATTATGTGAAAAAGTTGCTAAAATGGAAAAGAAACTCAAACAGAATATCTTAAAAAATGGCCTCCTTCTTTCTTTTCTGTCTCCATCTGCAGCAGACGTTTCCAGTCAGCCAGGGTTTGGGCTCCAGCGCAGGTTTGAGCTACACTCCTTACCTGACTCCCATGTCCCACAGCATGGGCCTGGTGCCCACAGACATCCTGCCCAGCACGCCCGTCATTGTTCCCGGCAGCCCGCCTGTCTCTGTGACTGCTGGCTCCTCCTCCAACCAGAAACTGCTCCGCACGGACAAGCTGGAGGTGACGCACCCGATCGCAGTCCTCTCTTTTCTCACACATGAAAAAATAAGAGCTAATTATTAGCTGTTAGTATAATTCAAGCTAGAACAATAGATGTGTGGTGGGAATGAGTACTGTCTATTATATTCTTTGTGTTGCTGCAGCTCTTGTCGGTTTCAGGGACATTTATGAAGCTGCCCAGATTGAAATAAAATTCTCGCATTTAATATTTTTAAGCTCTAATAAAAATGTAACTGAAATAATTAGATGTAAAACATTGAAACTTTTCAGTAGGATGTATAACCTGAGTTAAAGGATTTAACAGGAACTGCATGACCTGTTTTTACCCATTACAGTCAACCCAGGCCTTTTTTATGACTTGCAATATCTTGAAACAAGGTTTGTGAGGTAAAAGAGTCTCATGTGAGATATTCTGACTTGAAAATAGACAAATACACCTGGTGCAGGAAGATTTTGGGTACAATAAGAGGGAACGGCTGCAATATTTAAGAAAATACAGTCAGAATAGGTTGCACTTCAGCAGCTACGTTACGTCTTTTTGTTATCAAAGTTATCAAACTTCAGGAGCTAGATTTAAAAACACTGACTTTTACTGA
This sequence comes from Xyrichtys novacula, assembly GCA_962446985.1. Lineage (NCBI taxonomy): Eukaryota > Metazoa > Chordata > Actinopteri > Labriformes > Labridae > Xyrichtys > Xyrichtys novacula. Next base: position 3,639,272 of record OY660887.1, read on the forward strand.
AAGAGCTGGGCTACGTTAAACTGTACGCCCTACCTCCCCACATTCAATGAGACAAGTAGTAATAAAAATAAAAATAACTTTATTTTTATAGCACTTTTAAAAACAGAAGTTTACAAAGTGCTTTGACAAATAGTCATAGAGCACATGGAAAAAGACAAATAAAAACAAAAAGCTCAGTTAAAATGGAATTGAAGACCATTTTCATGTGTCATAAGGAACCGACATACAATGAGACCATGAGGACCAAAATAAAAACATAAAATAGGTAAGAAAATGCAATAAAAAGGGGGGTTGAAAGCAGAAAACAGGATAGTAAACATAAAAGACAATATTAATCATGATAATTGAATAATACATTTATAATAGTAATAATAGTGATGATGAACTAGAACAACAGAAATGTGCAAAGGTAACCCCTGAACTTTAATCTTGACCTAGGGACAGTCAGAAGGCACTGGTCAGAGGATCTGAGAGTCCGAGATGAAGTATAGGTTATTAAAAGGTCAGAGAGGTAAAAAGGAGCAAGCCTGTTTAAAGATTTATGAGTTAATAGCAAAATTTTTAAAATCAATCCTAAAACGCACAGGAAGCCAGTGAAGACAGGCTAAAATAGGGGAAATGTGGTCATATTTACGGCGGCCAAATAAAACACGAACTATAAGATAAAAGATAAAAGAGTCTATGGAGAGATGCCTGAAAGAGGACAGGGAAAGTAGAACCAGGAGAGGGGCCTGTTTGGACTAGAGCTCAACCTCATCAGATAAGGCTGTACGCTCCACCTCCCCCTCTCTCTGCTTTAATATTTGGTTGTCTGTTTGCTTAGAACTGAAGGCACAACCTTTTTTTTAATCTAAATAACACTTAAAGTGATCCTTCTTTACCTCTATTTTCCTTGAGCATAAGATGCTGTTAGGAGCAATTAGACTAGGGCTGGTATCAGAAGGATGAGTTTAATAAAAGTAGATTACATGTAATTTCATGTGAAATATGCTCAACACAAACTGGTACTTGCCAGACAAAGACAATTACAACAAATTTAGCCGTCTCGATCTCCCCCTGGCCATGACTCTGAATGAGAGAAGCTTGTGATTGTGAAAGAGTGCATAAAGAGGAGCTGTTTTTTTTTCAGCACAGTTTTAAAGATAAACAATAATCTCCCTAAGACCTGGAGGTGATGCGTAGGTGTGTGCCTGTATGTGTTTTTCTCCGGGAGTGCTATCACTTAGCAACTGAATGAAGTTGGCTCTAATGAAACAGCATCCCTCAGAGACACGGAGCCCACACACAGCCCGAATGTGTGTGCTTGTGTGTGCTTCAGTGTGCGTTTTAATGTTGCATTTAGATGTGTGAGAACGCTCTGAGTGCGTCCCAGAGTGCGAGTCAAAAGCAGATCCCCACTGTGATTACATTCAGGCCTCTTAACGCTTAAATACAGGCTGGTTCAGTAATTGTTCAATCGTTAGGTTTTGGCACACACTGCAGTTTAGTTTCATGGTGTTAAGGTTCAAAACTTAATTCATTGTCTTATTTAAATACGGCTCAGTGTGAGTCTGGTGCAGCGGAACAAAACAAAACCTCTCAACAGTCCACCTACACCAGCAAAGCCGCATTTATTCCTATCCACCTTCTATTTATACCTTGTAGTTTGTTTGTCTCCTGATGAATCTCTTACGAAAGTTCTCCATCATCATTTGACTCTTCTATTTTGAAGAAAGCCAGGAGCGCAGCTTCAGACTTAGACCTACTATTAGGAGTTTTATAACCGGTTATGCAACAGTCTGATCTAATATAGAAGCTGGTAAATAGCCTATAATATCCTAAGTTTTCATTCATACATCAAAGTTGAGTCAGTTTCCAGGGAGATGCAGAAAGAGAGAGATGGACAGTGGAGAGCAGGCAGGTAGCTAAACGTCTGAAGCAAAAAGTTGTTAAAGAACTAAACAAGCTCCACTCGTGATTTTCTTTATTAATTTATCTCAATTATTTGTCTTTTTGAATGAAGGAGAAGCAGCGGTTTTTCAGTGGGGACAGCTTTGCAGCATGGCAACAGTGGAGGAGGGTTCCAGATGCCTTAAAGAGACAGTAGCAGAAATTAAGCTTTTCAGACAGAAGTTGAAATTAGGATTAATTTGAGATACAGAGTTTTTTACTTTTTAATTTTTTGGTACACAAGTATTACAAAGGGACTTTTTAAAGCCTATAATTGAGCATGAAACTCCCTCTTTCAACGAATACAGTCAAATCAAGGATAAAAGTCACACGGTAAATGAGATCCAGGCTTGTACCACCCACCTTCACAGGTCACATGTTGTCTTGAGTGAATGAGATTTTTCAATCAAACCAACATCCTACAAGGTCTAGTAACTTCTTTGAATGCATGATTATGATCCCATAAGGAGAGGAGGCATCAAAAGGGTTGTGCCTACTTGACGGTTCATCTTTTGTCTGTCTGTTGGTTTCAAGTGTATTTAGATGAAGAAAAAAGGTGTCGAAAGTGCGTTTTATATAATTGAATTTACAGTAAATAGATATGATCTCTCAAGTTTTATAAAAGTCAGACACACGAAGGGGAAAAACTTTCAAATACCTAATATCATCTTGAGGATTTTAATGCCTGCCTGAGTAAATAAAGCAGTAGATAAAAAAAGAAAAGTGATTCAGCCAATGTGTTCAATTTGAAACGTTCCCTGCTAGGTGAGGTGACGCCACTGATTCTATCAAAGGTTTGTGTACTTATATATTTTCTGTCTTTGTGTGTATTTCTCCTGTTTTTTCTCTGTTTGCACGTCGACATCTGTGCGTCTGCCTCATCTGTCTGTCTGCGCGTGTGCGTCCATTTGTGTGTCTCTCCGCCGCTCCGACTCTCCTGCTCCCAGGTGTGCCGCGAGTTCCAGCGGGGTAACTGTGCGCGCGGCGAGACCGACTGCCGCTTCGCCCACCCGAGCGACAGCCCCATGATCGACACCAGCGACAACACGGTCACCGTCTGCATGGACTACATCAAGAGCCGCTGCTCCCGCGAGAAGTGCAAGTACTTCCACCCGCCGGCCCACCTGCAGGCCAAGATCAAGGCGGCGCAACACCAGGCCAACCAGACAGCTGTGGCCGCGCAAGCCGCTGCCACGGCTGCAGCCATGGTGAGAGCACAGCCACAGAAACACAAACTTATCCTTGTACTAACCAATCAAGTCTCATAAAGTTCCTGCTTGTTTAGAGTAGTTATAAAGCCAGAGCTTGTAATGTCTGTATGGAACAATAAGGCTGTTTTATAGCACCTGTAGACGGGATACCTTGAACTTTTAGATCCGAGCTCAGGGAGGCTTTTTACAACCAGGAATTACAGGTTATTATTGTAGGTTTTATGACTGTAGAAAAGAAAGTAAACTCAGTTCATTCACATGAGCACAGGAACACTAAAACTCGCTCCTGATTGGACACAACATTTAAAGTTCTCCTCTGTAACATAAAGTTAAACACGCCTGACTTGACTACAAATCATCCAGTTGAAACAACATGAAAACACATGCTGTTGATGATGACACCTACAGTAACATAAAATGTGGAGCGCTGCTTTATTACTGTACCAAACACACCCACCTCTGCTGGTTTATTCCAGCACACTCCAGTGTACAATTCACCAACAATAGTCACCCCGAAGTGAGGCCGTTGTATACAATAAACAGGCTTTAGTGAGACCTAAACGCATCAGTATAACGCCGCAAGAACAATCTGTTATTATCTCACCGCAGTCTGCTTTTATTTTCCAATGCCCTTGGTACATACAGAGACAATGTGCTGGCTCCCCCCCTCCCCTCTCCTCCCCTCCTCCCCTCTCCTCCCTCCCTGCTCTCAATGATAAGTGCGGCTCTCTGCAGATCAGTGCAAATTGAATCAGGGATGGATGAGGATGTAGCCTCACGGATTGTGTGTGCACCCTCCTCTGCCTTTAGCTGGAAAATTACCCCAACAGGATGAGGAAGAAACAGACAGACAGACAGAAAAGCAGGCAAGACGAGTTAGGCAGTGTGTCCCGGTTGTGCCCCGTCCTCCCTCCTCAGGCTCTGAGTGGCTTCTTTTTTTTTTTTTTTTTCAATGGTCTTTTGGCTGCTGCACTCGCACACCTTGTACTGCGCCAGTGTGCTGACTGACTCTTCCCTCCTCCATGGCATGGGCATGCTTTTACGCGTTGCACAGACCTCTCTCTCATTGGCTGGCTCCATCGCTGCTTGCTCTCCCTGTCCTTCCTTCATTAAGAACACACTGTGGAAGAATGATAAAAGCCACCTCAGGTTAGTTCGAGCTGCTAGAAAGCAGGAAAACATCAAAGGAGTGAAGTATAAAATAGGTAAAATCAAAGATGACTAAAGTGCAGTACTGTTTTCTGCACAATGTGGATTCCAAGTTGTTTTTAAGTTGAATCCTTCTTTAGCTACATCCAGGTTACTTGAGAAAAATCAAACCAAAATTTTGACGTAGGTGTAAAAATTACTGTCTGGTGCTCTAAATGGGACCTCATACTACATACTTTGTCCACAGGGGGCGCCACAATCCATGCAAACTGAGGGATCATAACATTGACTGGAAATAAGACATTTTCTATTCAATAACGGTGTTAATCTGTGAAGTATTCTGTCTACTTCTACCATATCACTGCTGCAAAACTATGTTCATAGGAAAAAAAAACGAGTTGTCAGACTCTAAGATACTGATTTTGCTAAATCAACTATACCTAATCCTGAATGTTATAACAATGAGATGATCATTTAGGTGGACTTTTCCTTTAAAATTCCTCCTTAGGTGTGCCTTGCAGAACCATCAAGGTGGTTTTCTATTGAAATTAATGCAGCAGACATGATGAATCCCATTTTGTATCTGTGTTTGTTGAAAACAATACCTATACTAAAAAGATGAAGCACCAAAAAAAGTCATTTGATTAGATATTTTTATAAAATGCTGTTTTGTTTGACATACTTTACATTTTACTGTGACCCTAAACTTTTTTGTTTAAGCTCCAGTGAGAAACTTTCAGTTAGTGTCAGTTCTGTTACCCCAGTGGTTCTCAAGTCCAGTCCTCGAGGTCCACTGTCCTGTATGTTCTGGATGTTTCCCTGCTCCAACACACCTGATTCAAATGATCAGCTAGTTAGTAAGCCATTACAGAGCTTGATAATGAGCTGATCATTTGAATCAGGTGTGTTGGAGCAGGGAAACATCCAGAACACTGTGTTACCCCTTGTGGACAAAGCAGCCTTTTCCTCTCCTGTCCTCTACGTTCTTAAATTAGTGAATTCAGGCAAAAACTCTCACCCTTGACAGTATTGTGAATACTTAAGTTAAAATTGTAAAAACGGGGGCTGGTCGGCTGACTTCTACACACCAGATTAAGGCTTTAAAAGTCATGATTCTTGTCTCTGATGGTCTGGTTTGCTTTTGAATGCTATAAAAAGACATAATTTGGAATTTCAGTGGATTTCATGAATGTCAAAAATCTCCTTACAAGAGCTTTAAAGTCACACCAATCTTACACAGAAGTTTTGAACAACACAAACTGGTTATCTAGAAAAAAAAAATTCTTATATTTTTTTCAAACACTGAATTTTTTTTAACTTCAATCCAATCAGATAACCAATTAGATATACCACAGAGATAAACCCTATCATGATATAGAAATAATTCAACTGTGAAAAAGTGATATATCACTACTGTAGTTTTAGGAAACAAGCCTATACCTGATCAGAAAGACTGTTTACTCATAATTTTTTATACTTCATTTAAAATCAGTAAACTAATGTGTGATCTGCCTGCTGTTCAACGCACAGGCTCGGCTTTTTGTGCAGTCGGTGCTGATGCTATGACTTCTGGCATTAAGAAAAGTGAATCTATGCAGACAGAGAATTTAAATAGCATCACATGATGTATAAAATTACTATATTTTAGCAAACAGTGAGACTATCTTGAATATCTCTCTTGAGTTAAAAATGCCACAAAGGCAGTGACTGGTCAGAAATGACTACCTTTATCAGAGCTCAGGACTGAGGTACACTGTAAGATACAAATCTACGTTTTTAAGCCATTAAATCACATTTTCATCTCATATAATTTGAATGAACAGCAGATATTTTGAAACTTCATGTGTAACAGCACTGTTTTTGTGCATCAGGGCCTTATGCGATGGTATTTCTTAAAAAACACGGAGATTCTGTGTTTTTGAAGAGCTGATACAGAATCACAAAACTGCGGCGCTAACACCTCTTAGGGTGCACACAGATCAATAACCTCCTCCTCCTCGGGTACACAAAGCCCCTTTCAAACTTGTAGTTAATCTTCCCGGTGCATCCTCCACACAATCCTATTCTTCTTACTTTTCTGTTCCTCTTACACCTCTGTCTATCAACTTTATGACCCGACCCCCTCATTTACCATCAGCACTTACAAGCTACAGTGGAGGTGAGCTGCGTTAACCTCAGGACAATGACTTGTTTAGTCAGCAGCTATAATCCAATTTTCTTTCAGCCTTTAGCTTAAAGCCAGAGCGTTTTTATTGAGACACATAAACCTGGACTGCTGCTGCTCTACTGCTGCAAATAGGTGATATTATTACTCATAATTCACTTTTTAAATCTAGAGAAAATAGGCTTAAGTGTATCGTAGGTAAGGTTACACATTAACCGATACAGTTACAGTAAGAAGATCCCATAATAGAGATTATCCTGTTTTACTGTGCCACATTATGTCTTGCCTGCCATGCTGTGATCTCCTCCGAATGCAGTCATCTTTTGCTTTCCGTGTCACTTTGAAAGACCATCTTTTATTTGAACTAACCATGTCGACACCTCAGAGCATTAGCAACGCCTTCTTGCTTTTATTAACAGGATGTAGGTCGTTTTAAACTGCTAGAAAATCCACATACATGAAGCAAGAGGCTTGTGCATGGACCCTTTGAGTGCTGTGCTCATCACATCCATGTCATCTTTGTTTGTTTTTTTTCAGCAGTGACACCGAATGTAAAGAGAATTTTGATTAATCACACAGGTTATCTCTACCTCATCAGGTCTAGTCTGATATTAGACTTTTAAACACCAGATTTACGGATATTTTTACATTTGTAGGAGGAATTTAAAAATAAACAGAGCTCCACATTCTGTGATTCAAGTATTGCTCTCTCTCTGCACTGTGTCAAGATCACACCAACAAGTCTCAAACGCTCAAATATAGGCACTGAACTACAGAGAAGGATTCGACTGTTTTGTTAGAAAGGATGCACAACTCTGGATTTTGCACTATATTTTAACAGTTCTGTAATCGTTTTGGGCAAGTCCTGCAAACATATACTGATATATGCACCTTTTACAGCCTGCGACTAAACAAAATAAGCAAACAAATCAACTGTTGCTAAAGGGAAAACCCGCCATATTTTGAAAAAAAAAACATTATTACATTCTTATTTGCCTTTTATATCAGAGGACTTGCTAATTAGGGACGGAACAACTTATTAATGCAGGGATTTATAAACCAGACCTTGCAGGTACAATATTGTTGCAATTGGTCAAATATTGCAATACCTATATAGTAATGCTACCTCTATCACGGACCAGGTTCAGTCGTTTACATGACCAAACATCATCATCCTCGAATATCAGCACCAGAATTATTAGTCAGATCAACAAATTATTTGTTTTTCACAGAAGGCTGGAAATGTTGGTTATATGTTGTGTCACTGCTGGAGTGCAGAAATCTGCCACCAGAAAGGGCTTCAGCTCCAGCTCACTATATTTTAAGTCATATTGATATCAAGCTGTACGACCCAGATGTAAACAAACACAGATGTTGTATCTCGAAGTGCGGTGCTGTTTTGAAGCGATCTAGATAGTGGAGATCAAGTTGTATATAGGCTGGCATATAGTCACTCCAACTGTGTAACCTGCACAGGCATGTGGGCTAAGGCTGGTGGTGCTAGCTCTACTCATGTTAGCCACACCTAGTAGAACAGTTGGACCTTTTTTTAACCCAAGACTCTGTGACACTGCATTGAGTAAATCCTTCTTAGTCAGAGTTTCCATTTTCAATTAAAGGACCAAGAGTTTTACCTTTCAATTCCCACCGTTTATATCACGCCTACTGTATACCACTTCACAACAATCACAATCAAACATTTATTCATGCAAAACCTGCCAGATTTACACAGGCTCAGTGTAAGTCAAATGTCGATGTAGCTTTAATATTAGCTTATGCCCCTGTATCTTGCTTTCATACTCTGTAGCTTCTTGCTAGTAGATCCAGGGGTGGACCTCTTTTGGAGAGGAAGTTTACAATATACTCATATGTCAACCTATCAATATGCACATCTGAAGAATTCCTGCACATAATCAATTACCTATGAAATACAGATATATAGACTAAAATCCATAGACAGTATTGGTTTGGCTTTTTAGTTTAAAGCTCCAGTGAGGAATTTTAAGCTGCTGATGAAATACTGAAAGTGATACTAATGTTTCTAAATGACCTCCAAAAGCAAAAACAACCACAAAAGAGGAGATTGATTATGTCACTGTGGTTACTTTAGACACAAGCGAACCCTTGCAGCAGGGTAGGTGTCGGACAAGCCTTTTATGTTCAACATTTAAAAGAAAGCAGGAGGAATTTCTTTCAGAACTTACTCAAGGGCAGAAAAGAGTCTTTCCACCTCTGTCCAGAGGGGGCGCCAAATCAGACTCAACCTGAACAATCCTCACAGGAGCTTTAAAACCTGTCTTGCTGCTGCTAATTTCAGGGGCTTTGATCGCTCTCATCTTGATCTTGTTGTGGGTGTTTTAAATTTTACTCAGAGCCCTAAACCACCTCACATTTCCAAACAAGAAGAGTAGTTTCTGTTGCATATTTAGGACATTTATCCAGCTCTGTGTTATCAGCTGTTTTTACATAACTGCATTTTCTTCTTACGTAGATGTTCAAAGTTGATTTCCCTGTCCAGAAATACTTCAGTTATTACTCAATACTTTCCCAGTAGATTTGAACAACATCATATCGTAGATTCTTGCTTTTCTTAACCAAAGGTTAATATAGATGCTTTTTTGCTTTTGTACTAATTCAAAAAGTAGCAATGTTTCTTTAAAAGTAAACAAAACAGTTTTTTGTTTATGTGCATGCCTATTGTTTTGTATGTGGTATACTTGCATTTTCAGATTATTTTTTGTTTTTGTTTTTTTCCTTCTCACCTATCCACAATGCAATGCTGTCCCCCATGACGCACCTCTGCTTGCTGTTACCTGTATGTTAATACGCTTGAATCCCATTGGCCCACTGCCATCATGTGCTCGCTGCCTGCTAATTAAAGACTCAGTCGACTGCCAAAGCAATGAAGCGACCCCTCGAGGCAACTGTAGACCTGGTACTTTGACCTTTCACCTTTTGCTTTGCATGTAGCTTCTTTAATTGTACTGTAGCCACTCACAAAAATTTAAGTTGGCTCTTTTGTTTTTGTGAAAGACTCTTAAAAGTACAAATATGTATCATTTATGATCACCAGTGGCAACTCTAGACTGTTGTGTATGTTAATGAATTTTAACGTAATGTTAAACTTTAACACTAATTAATACAAGTGTTTGAATGCCTTGCTATGGTGTAGTTTCTCATTGTCTTTGTGATAGTTACAGCAACTTTTCATGTTTGCCTTTTGGTGCTGTGCATAGACAAATAACAGATTTACAAATATCACTGCTGTGTGATTGTACAGTTCAAATCTACTCTGCTTCTCTTGTGTGTGTTTTGGGTGGACAGGCGTTCCCCCACGGCGTCCTCCAGCCCCTACCAAAGAGACCAGCACTTGAGAAGAGCAACGGAGCCAGCTCCTTGTTCAACCCCAGTGTTTTGCACTACCAGCAGGCGCTGGCCAACGCACAGCTCCAGCAGCCTGCTTTCTTTCCCACAGGTAAGAGCTTCTGGTCGATACACGGGTGCAAATAGAAGCGACGCTTAAGTATGCGGAGCATGCATGCACACACAGACACACACTCACTGAATGTGCTCGGCTAACCTTCATTTTTGAGACGCTTGTGCTAAAATTAGATTACCTCTCATCATCACTGACATCTGTTTATTTCTATGTAATCTAACATCCTGCTGACTGTATAAAAAGATGGACAGCGTGCCTCCCCCTTCTCCCATTTTACAAAACTGAAGCCAAACAATGACATACTGTACTTGGAATGTGTTGGAGCCAGAACCTGTGCAGTAATGATGCCATAGTACTGAGTAACTTTGAGGGCCCTATCTAACCCATCTAAAGGCCTAGAGTGAATCAAGGCATGTTTGACTGTGTGTTGCTAGTCAGGCGGCGCATAATCTGGGCATGAAATGAGGCGTAAGGAGCAAAGAGGTTGAATTAATCCCCTGATTATTTAAAGGTGTGCTCTGGGTGTGACACGAATCAAACCAATCAGTGTGTCAGTTTTTATTTATTTTAAGAACCAGGTGTGTCTACAGGCAAACATATTTTTATGTACACAGTAGATTTCAGCCTCTGAGCTTAAATAAACAGCAGGCTGGAGGAGACACAACTTACTTCACTCCTTCTGTCACACCTCTAAAAAAGCAAACACACTCACAGTTATGAGAAATGATAACCCAGGATTAGACATCTGCATCACACTTACTTACACAACTTAAAACCTCTTGAAAACTCGGTGCAAAATTATGCAGTGCATGGCTAGCGATTATGTTTATGTCTGTTGTCATGGCAACCCAGCTGCTAGCTTGTGATGATTCATAGGTTTTACCCTGTTTTAAGCATCAAGTAACTTATGTACCGTGCTAATTCTGTAAATACAGCGCTCCAGGGCTTCACCCATCAATAGAGCTGTCAATCATTGCGTTATAGTGCCAATCATTGCATATCCCTAAATTAAAGCTCCTATTGGGAATTTTTTAATGTAATTTACAAGACTGAAATTCACATTAATGCCTTTTTATGATAAACAAAAGCCAGCAAAACCATCACAGGCTACTTGGACGGTTTTATATTGAAATTTTTAAATACCTGAAACAGGTGAGAAGGGGTAAATGTCAGCTGAGAAACTGCAATACATAACAATTACTACATTTTTGCTTGTAAAAAGGCTGTGGGTTTATGATCTATACTGCAGCCAGTTACCAAGGGGAGCTTTAAATGTTTTGGTTTCACTTTTAAATTGTCAAGTCGTCCATCTTTTTAATAGAATCTGTTATGAGCTCTGCTGTGATGTCTGTGCTAATATTTTAATCATTTTTCTATAACCTCCATCCAGCACCTGTCAGTATAAACACATGTAATGCTGCTGTCTCTGATCAGAGGAATAAACATGTTTTAATACCTTTTTAAATATGACACACCTGTCAGGTAACGTCCAAGCTCTCTAAAGACCAAAACTAGCCCTGAGGTCTCCACCACAAAGGCTCATTAGCTCTGTTTTGTATTTTGTCCACCTGAACGGACAATTACATTGAAAAACAAATCCCATTTAAAAGACAATTTAGTTCCAATTTTCCAGATTAATCCAGGTCTCCTCACTCATCCTCTACAGTTTTTACCCTCCAAACAAATCGCTGTTTCTCATAGAAACTAACAGCAGCTGAAGCCCCCTCAGGTTACACGCCAAACAAGTTAACTGCAGCTAATACTGTCGCCTGTAGCCACGCTGAGTCATCACTCGCTCCTCTGTCTACCTGCTCTTTTTGTCTCCCTGTGGTGTGAGATGCCTGAAAGCCCCTCAGCCCTCCTTCTCCCTCCCTCTCTGTGTGTGGGCAGGAGCCTGGGGTTAAAGTCGTGCATGAAAATCATTTTTTCTTTTTTTTACAATCTGACAACTTCCAGTGTTTGGGTTTTTTACCACCTGTGTGGATTTTAACAGCAGGAACCAAAAAGCGAGATATTTGAGCTTTGTAGTAATTTTCCACTGTGTTTGAATTTCCTAATACAGTAAATCCTGCTCGTCATTTAGTGCAGATCTGGATTAAAGCATGTGCACGTCATTGTACTGACACCGCATGATGCTGCAGCTCACTTTTATTCAGTCCCTCTCTCTCTCTCTGATTTTGAATTCTCTAAAATTACTTGCGAATATTTAAGATAAATTTCATCCAATAGTTTGAGGCAGTAGATACTTAAAATATATAAAAAAGAAAGGCAAGGGATATAAAAAAAAATAATCAGGTCACTCAGATTCAATCAGAAAATGCATCGTTTTTATGACTGAGCACTGGTGGCTCATTAAATCATCTTTATCCAGACTCAGGCACACACAGAGTAGGGTCGCCTATCACCCCGCAAGCCTCTGTTTAAACCTGCATTAAACTCATCAAACAAGCTTTGCACCATGCTAAACCTGACCTCATCTTATCTGACAGTGCTCCCGAGTTTGCCTCATGTTTAATGTCTCGTCTTTTATCAGGAATAATAGTCTCTGCTCGTTAATGGCATTCATGACTGGCTGACACTGTAACAGCAGCATCCGAGCTTTTTTTTTTTTGTCTTGTCTAACCTTGTTCTCCTCCCTCGATTAACCCATTTATTTCCTCCTCTCTCTCTCTCTCTGTCTCTCTCTCTTTCTCTCCCTCTCTGTCTCCCTCCCTCCCTCACCCTCTCTCTCTTTCTCTCTCTCTCTCTCTGCATGAACACAACAGGGTCAGTCTTGTGCATGACTCCTGCTAGCAGTCTTGGTAGGTCCTGACCTTCCCTTTGCTCTCTCTCACACACACACACATTGTTTGTATAGAAAGCGTATGGGTGGAGGGGTTTGAGGGGGCGATATCTGCAGCCCTTACAGGTGAGACAAAAGGTCATGAAAGTTTTTTTAAATGTGCGTCATCAGACTGTCTGTCTTTAGCCTGAGATTTAATACGATTCTCATCTCATGTCTGGTTTGTATCACCTGAAAGAGTTGTGGCTCAGTCCTTGTTTCCCAGCTGACCCTCTTGCCAGTGACTGTTTGTTTACGATTAAAATGATAGTGTGGATAAAATACTGCATATTGATCTGATCTTTAGCTCTAGGATAGCTACTGTCTGTTTGCTGTGCTGTGTTTTGATCAGGAAATTTAAATCAGTTTCCCAGAGAAATTATTTTCAGTGGCAAAGCTGAAGATTCTTTCTTTGCTCACAGGGGATGGGAATTAGAAAATCTGCTCAACCACAGGTCACAGGTCTGTTAACAAAAAGCAAAGATGAAGCGTAATGATTTTTTAAAGAGAGGTTTTTACATATTTTGGGATCTAAATGACCGACGGTTACAAAAAGATTTTTAAGAACTGTGGTGGGTTGTTTTTAATCAGAAGAGCTGTAATTGCTGCATCATTATATTTAAAAACAAATCTGAGTGTGGCCATTAAAAGATTCTGCAACACACAGGCTTGTTATTAAAAATGACCTTTCTGGTAATATATTTGATTTTATTCAAAAAAACAAACAGAAAAATGGAACAGAAACAACTTGTAAATAACTTTCTTTGGCAGAGGAAGAACAACAACCTCATGGGTTTTCTTGTACGATGCAAGAGTTGCTGGTCTGCTGCTGTCTTGGTTTTGTGATATTTGATTCTGGTGTTTTGTGGTGTTAAGCCTAGTCACATTAAACTTAAACTAACCACTAAGTCAGAGGTAGACCAGCAAGTTTCCATAGGTAAAATAAAAATTTTTAACCAAGTTATTTTACTTGGAGGACATGGGAGTTGCTGGTCTACCTCTGCTTTGAGAGGTTAGTTTGTTGAATTTCTGTTGGCTACACAAATCATAAATTGGTCAGAATTCACCATTTAAACTTATAAGTCAATTAAAAGAACAAACTAGTAGAGGGAGAGGTAGACCAGCAACCTAAGTGTTTTGGTGAGTAATGTGTCATTATTTTCTGGACATGAAACATCACCAACAAAAACAGGAAATTTGAAATATCACAACACGTGTTAGCCCCATAAAACTATCTATTAGGGCAGAGGTAGACCAGTAACTCCTGCTTCTTCTGCTTAAATATTACAGTTTTGTATTGGAGAGATTTTACTCAGAGAACATGGGAGTTGCTGGTCTACCTCTGCCTTGAAAAGCGTGCTTCTTTTTGTTACTGTGTTGTGTTTGCTTTGCCTTGTTTACTTTTAGTGAAGCCTCTGAAATCGTAAAGCTAAACACAAAACTGATAGAGACAGAGGCAGACCAGCAACTTGTTTATTATACAGTAAATTTGTTTCTAACCTTAGCCACATTGACAGAAAACAGTAAACTAAACGTGTAGAACACATGAGTTTCTGGATGCTTCTTTTGTAACGTTGAGCTCTAATCAGTAGTTGAAACTAACCAATCAAGAGGTCGAGGTAGACCAGCAACTCCCACGTTCTCTAAATAAGAGTAATGTCTTTGTTTAGTTGTTGGTGTACAACTGCCATGATTTTTTGTTTTTGTCACTGTGTCATGTTTAGTCTGAGCTTATACAAAACATAAAGGAGACAGTCGTAGATCAGCAACTCCTGTGTTTTTAAAGTTCACTGTTTTGTCAGTGGAGTTTGGCGGCTTTGAGGTGAGTAGTGTTGGTCTCTTTCTCATTGTTCCACTGCGGTTAGACGTTAAAAATAATGATTTGAATCTTTCTGCAGGAAAAACACAAGCTTTGATGTAATTCCCAGAAAAAAGATAAGTTGCAGCCTTTATAGCTCATCTTTTTTTTTCTAAATCTGTTGGTAGTTTAGACCCCAAAGTATGTACTATTAGAGTTAAACGTTTTTGGAACAGCTGCCTCATTATTTTGCCTTTTCCTGCTGTTCAGCTTGTTTAGCAGAAACAAATTCCCATCCCTGTTGCCAAAAATGTCTTTGGAGTCATTGTAATTGGTGTCTTGTGCTCTTCAACTTCTCTGGGAAAAAAAAAAAAAAAGAAAAACAGCAAACTGATTTTCCGTATAAATTTCCTAATTTGTGATTGTAATCAGCTTCTCTCCTCTTGTTTTTTTGTTTCTTATTTTTTCTCCCATGCTCTCTTTTTTTCTTTCTTTCTTCCTGTCCTCCTTTGCTTTGCATTGTGAATGGTTGCATGCCATCTGCCGGTGTAACCCTAACGATGGCTTGCTGGCTCTCTGTAACATCCGCCACCACTTCTACCACCACCTCCATCAACAACAACAACGACAACAAACGACACCGCCGACCACACGCACTCACGCACATCACTACAAACGCCATGGTTACCATGACGCTCCACCTACCTGTCCATTGCTACCACTTCCCTCCTCCCCCTCCTCCCCTCTCCCCTTCTCCCCACCCTCAAAAACAAAGTCCCAATGATGTACAGTGCTACGCCTGCTACTGTCTCTGCAGCAACAACTCCTGCCACAAGTGTCCCCTACGCAGCAACAGCACCAGCCAATCAGGTTTGCTCCTTTTAAAGCTTTCTTTCATCAGTCCCCGGAGCTCTGAATAAGTGCTGCCATCTAATAGCGAGCTGCAATAACCTGCAGCTGAGCCTTAGCCTACGCCCAGCCCCTCCCAACCTATCCCTCCGCCTGTACTTGGCGCTCTCTCTCCGGCTCTAAAGCCTGTGAGTGGGTATTTTACAGAGGGGTTACCTAAGCCGGTGCACTGTGCTGTATTTATTTAAAACTCAGTGCACCAGGACTCCCAGAAAGCACTTCTTCAGAGCTCCCACATTTGCAAAGTAGTAGTTGTGTTGTGTTGCACTACTTCCTGGTTTTGTTCCGCATGTTCTGTTTTAAGTTTTATTTTCCACTTTTTCTTGTTGTTGTCAAAAAAGCCTCTCCATCTGCAGCAGAGGGCATCATTTGTACTGCTTATGTGCTATGCAAACACACACATTCAAGCAAATACATGCAGGCTATTTCTGCAGCACTTCACAGCTGACATGTTGGATTTTTTTTTCCCCCCCTCCTAGTTTCACCTTTTTACCTTCCCTTGGTTATGAGATAAGAGGGAGAATAAATCAAGAGAGGAAACAGTTACAGGCCACGCTTGTCAGGGTGAGACAGACGCAGGATAAATGATCACAGACGCCGTCTAAAAATGGCCCCTCTGATCGGCGGCTCTCCTGTTGCTGCGTGTCAGCAGGAGCCAGGGAAGCAGGGCCGGCGTTTTGAATGCCAGAGTGACGCACATGTGCCCCGTTTTAAACTTGGAAATTTCAGCACAATGCTGGCACGTCGGCCTCACGCAGCTGGCAATCATTTACCAGTGGTTAAGAGCAGAGGTGCTGTGAGGACACGCAGATGAGAAGTGTTACACAGGTCGATATGTTGTGTAACTTGAAAACAAAGGGTGCAAAGTGGGAGGACAGTCAAGACCCACATGTATAGATTATCTGCTATCTTCTACAGGTGTTTGCGAGGCAGAAAAATATAAAAAAACATTTAATTGTAAGGTCTAATTCCACTGCTTTTTAAACTATTATCCTTCTTAAAATGTGTTAGTTTTACTTCGCCTTTATTGCCTTTATTTGCTGAAAGATCCATTTCAATATTGACTCAAGAGAGAAAGGCAAAATCAGTCTATTGGAATACAAACCAAACAACAAAACAGTCACTGTTTCCCATCTGGAATGAAAATGAAACCCAGACGTCATGGTCGAAACTAACCAAACAGTTTCATTCTGAAAGTATCTCCTCCGAGTGGCCCGTCTCTCATCAAATGAGGATCTGCTTCCCCGGTACCTTGTGCTTTATTGCCCCTCACAGTCCAGCCGTGCGCTCACTTCCCGTGAGTCACCGTCTCTTCCTGTAATTGGCATGCAGCAGCAGTAGCAGCAGGAAGCAGAGCTGCTCTTTAAAGATGCATGTGGGACAAGGAGCCGGAGAAACACTGACGTCAGCCCCTCGCTGTCTGTCTCCTTCTGTCCTTCCTCCTCCCTCCTTTAAGATCGCTCCGGCTAGGACACGGTTAATACGTCCGATCACCTGATGTTCTGCATTCAACTCACACCTCGTTTTGCTTTTCTTTTTTTTTTAACGCAAGCGTCCAGATAATGGTTTTTAATTTTAAAAGCACATGCTGTTGATGTCACTGTTTTTCCTCAACAACAATGTCTGGGTCCCAAACTGCTGCAGACACTGACCTCATCATAACGCTGGCTGCATCAGCATCAGCGTCTTAGTTATTACACGGATGTTTTTCACTCTTATTATCCGATCAAAGCAATTTATAATAATGGGTTTGATAGTTCGAAGAATGAAGAATCATTTCAGAACATAAAATTAAATCAAATCATCGGGTTGTTTTTCTTGGAAAAACAAAAAGTGTTTAAAATTTACTTTAAGCTTATCTTTTCTTAAGAAGGAATGGGGTTTGCTTAGTTTTCGTTCCAACTCTGGATAAATCCCTCAAAATTTGTTTCTTTAGCCTTTCAAAACAAAAGAAACAAGTTACCAAGGCCTCGTCCAGAAAATAAAAGCTGGGTAATGAATTATTTGCATGTTACAGTTGTTTCTGAGATCACAAACTTATTCCCTTCCTAATGACAGGAGCTTTAGAGATTCAATGATTTTCAGCATGATTTTGCACATATATCTTCCAAAAAAGACAAACAAATGTATGAAAGATACAAAACTGAAACCCAACACAACCTATTTGTCTCAAACAGACTGTTTGAGACCTGCCTCCAAACGTCACCGTGAGGAAAAGTTAATGTCAAACCCTCTAAGAAATGATTTTATTTCTGTAAAAATGTCACCGATATTTCCAGTTTCTCCTGACTCTGGTTAATCTTTTTTAGATTGTTTTACGTTGTATATAAATAAAGACAGAGAACACATAAAGAGTTTAACAAATCTTTACTATATTGAGTCAAATAATCCTCACTAAGAGTTCAGACAGCACTAAAAATGGCAAATTCCCATGAAGTGCAGTATAGTGAAAAGTGGGTGATACTGGATACAGCCTCTATCAGATCTCCCATCTTAAAGTGGGATAACTGGTTTCAGTCGTATGTTTAGACTTGCCTTTTCTGGCAGCTATGCTAAAACTCAAATGATTCTTGTGTTTTAACTTTGGTACATGACTGTAAAAGCCTTAGAAGAACTCGGTAATCATTAAAAGTAATGTTCGCCCAAGTGTTTTAAACCTTAATCCAAGTCCAGGATGTTCATGGTGACATCAGTAAGCATGCGAGCTGCTGTTTCATGACTTAAAAGGATTAAACATTGAAGGATAAGTGTGTTTATTAACTCAAAACTAAACAAAATCTCTAAAAATGCTCATGCATCACGTAAATAGTTGCAGAGTGACCATTTCTCACCAGCATCGTTCCTGAGATCAACCCCGTGCAAACACAGCTGCGGTTCTGTGAAATCTTGGCGCCCTCTGCTGTCCTAATCAAGCGTTACATGACAGACTCCAGCTCTGTGTGCTCACTCTGGCTGAAACTGATCTGAGTGAAATAGAATTACAGATCATTCTATTCAGGAGCTCTGCGTTTAGAGAGAAACTTCTCACCTCCCTGTCGACGGACTTTGAAATTATTCTCCTCACTTTCATTCAGATGAACTCTCCAGGTCACAAAGATGTAATTCAATTAGACTCATAATCTGATGATAATCTAGAACAGTTTGAACCCTCTGCAAGACTCTGTAACTCACTCTCTCTGCCGTCTTCTTAGAATCTATCTGCACCGACTCTAAGACCTGCAAACAATCTTCAGTGTTTGTTTTAACCCACCTGCGCTACCAGACGGGTGGGGTTTACCACCCTGTCTGGCTGATCCCACCCATCTGGCACTCTGTTATATTTCCATACTGCACTGCACTGCAGAGCGGGCTCTTCCTCTCAGCCCATGCACATCACGCTCTCTCCACCTGTGGTGACCTCCTGTGATGTGCTGTGTGACCAGTGGCTTCTGTCCTTTGCTGGCTGCCTGCTCTCGATTAACAAACACCGTGCAGCAGCTTCGTTCTGTGTCGGCTCGCTGCCAGGGGGCGACCACATGATGGCAGCCTGAAGCTATTCTACCTGTCTCCCCTTCACATAAGCAATTTCTCTCTCCCTACTTCTTTTTCTTCTCTTTCTTTCTTTGTGGTGTGTTTGACGCGTTTTATCTTGTAAAGAGAGAATACACAGAGGTGGTTAGACCTGGGTCAAATGTTATTTGCTAACAATAATAACATTTTACTCTTATAACTAGGGCCTGACCAATATGGATTTTTGGGGGCCGATGCCGATACCAATTATTCAGAGGGAAAGAATCTGATCACAGATTAATCAGCTGATTTTTTACAATTTTTTATTAATTTCTAAAATATATATACATACTGTAGATATCTAGATAACTTGTTGACTTATTGTATACTTCACAAACTGGTTTATTTACCGTTGAGGCGGACCACTCTCCTCCGTGTGTCCCTGAACTGCCTGCCTTAGATCCGTCACTCTGCTGTACTGTGAGAAGTTAGTGGATGAAGATTGTCATGAGGTCGCTGTGCCATCTACAGGATAAGTTGGGGAACTTTTCAAATGGCGGAACATTTTTGAAGTGAAACTGAATTTTATTCTCTGCATTTAATTTCTGAAAATATCGACGAAAATCTGCGAGTTTTGGCCAGTTACCGATTAGTCTGTACCCGGCTAAAATTGACATATTTAATCGTCTCGCCAATAAATCAGTCGGGCCCTACTTATAACTTTGCAGAAAACATTAAAACAACCTAAAAACTAAGGGAGAAAAGCAACTTTAATTGAGAAAGTGCAAAATTTGGACCAAATATCCTGGCGTAAACCTGTAAATAAGACTTAATTATACAGCATATTGATTTTCTGAAAGAAAAGGCAACAAAACAGCCACGTCTTGATGTTTGGTGCAATAATAGGGCTGCACTTACTGAATATTTTACTGCTGTAACTGTTAAAATTCCCTATTATGTGGTTATTACAGGATTATCTTAGTTTGTCTTAGTACTAAGCTTAAATAAATACACTTCAACATTATACTTGCTTATGCACGTTTACTTATTAGATACTATTCCGCTAAAACTATACACAGGGGTAATATATCTCTACATCACTGCGATAGTGTTACATGTTCTTTCCTTATTTAAATTTATTTTTGAAAGGCAGAATAACACCAACCCACCACTCTGTCTTCCTCCCTTTTACATAAAATGGTAAGCCAGAATAAAGGCACAACTTTCCTGAGTCAAAGAGTTTGTTTTCTCACCATTCTTGGAGGGTGTTAAAGGTCTCAGGATGCGAAAACAAAGCAACAAACATGTAATCAAACTACATCTGAAGGAAAGGAGTGTTTATTCTCGCTCCAATCGGCCTCACTCTCACAAATGTTGTGTGAAAAGCCTCCTCTTGGCTGCGTCCCCTCTAGCTTCTCGATCTCTCTCCAAAAGCTCTGCCTTTGTAGTCTCACACCTGCGTTTTTTCAGTCTGATTTAGCTGGGTTGTAGCTGTTTGTTATTCCCTCCAGATCTGAACAGATGGATCCTAGCTCAGACTCAGACCTGCAGAAAGCCCGCTTTTGCTTTGGTTGTATAAAAAATTTGTTTGCGGTGGGAACAGGATGCAGCCTCGACTTTGACCCAAGTAAAAGTCTTTTCTTGAAACTGGTGCAGAAATGAAAGAGGTCTGAGTAGGATTATGGGCAAAGTAAACTGCCTAGCTGATATTTAAGGAGACCCTCTGTGTTTACCCAGATACAAAAAGCCTATAAATGGAGTAAATGTTGTGCACTTTGATGGCTCTAAGTGGTGTATATGAGTTACACCAACCTATATGACTCTTGACCAATACAAACTGAGAAATGTCTAAATGCATACTGCCCTCCCTCCTCTATAATGGAGGTTACGGTCATTGACATAGTTTCAGACCTTTTAGTTATGTTAAAGGTGATTCACGGTTTAAAACGTAAGCTATATTTTTACATCTTTACACCTCAAGGAGCAAGAAGGTTTGGATTAAATAAAAAATTTTATCACATTGAATTGGGCAGTATCGTATAATATCGTATCAAATTGATTCATATTGTATCGTCACGTAATGTATCTTACTCTACTGTACTGGGGCATAGCTAACTGCATCCATATCCTATTATATTTTACTACATCTTAGAGTGTCCTCTTGTATCATAAAAAATTATATCCTGTCGTATTTTATCATATCATATATTGTGGTATCACGATGTATCATATTGTACTGTATTGCAGTGCATCATATTTGATCATATTGTAGTTTATCCTATTATGTCATGTCCTATCACTTCATATTGTGTTGAGTCATATTGAACTTCCTCTTATGTATTGTTTTATGTTCCGGTGTATCATATTGTATCTTAGCGTACTGTGTTATGTTGTATCATATGGTTTTAAGTATTGTATAGTATTAATTTATTTAGTATTGTATGGTAGTGTATCATAATTTACTGCATTTTATTGTATTGTAGTGTAGAAGGCTTAGTCATTTTGTATCATATTTTATCTTCATGTAGTGTGTTATACCTTAATAGATTGTATCATTTCACAGTATATGAAATTTTGCTGTTTTACTGAAACTTTTGTATTGTGCCATATTCTGTTGCAACGTATTGTAACAGATCGTATCATGTCATATTGAATTGTATTGTTTCATATCTTATCGCATCAAATAATATCCTATCGTATTGTTTTGAATCGAATTGAATCGAATTGAATCAGTCATGCCGTATTGTATCGTATCATATCACATGGTATCGTATCATATCGTATCATATCCTATCGTATCGTATCATATCGTATTGTAGCATTTCATATTGTATCGTATCGTATTGTATCATAGCGTATTGTATTGTATGGCATCGTAGCATATCGTATCATACTGTATTGTAGCGTATTGTATCGTATTGTATCATACTGTATCGTATCGTGTCGTAGCGTATTGTACTGTATTGTAGCGTATTGTATCGTATCGTATCATATTGTATCGTAGCATATTGTAGCGTATCGAAGCGTAGCGTATCGTATCATATCGTATCGTAGTGTATCGTAGTGTATCGGATTCACACAAAGTTACAGATCAGCAAAGCAGGAACAGTCCAACTCTTATTTCGTCATTTAGACCTCAAATCTATAAAATACAGAGAATAAACAAACATGGCCCAGGTTTGAAAAAAACAAACACCAGAATTATCCTTTAAAGAAGCAAAGAAATGCAAATAATATCTGACCCAGATCTTGTTGAGACATAATGTATCCTGCAGTAAATCTACTGAGTGTTTTTGTCAATTCTTAATCTTTAAAAACTTAAATGTTCATGCGGTGGTGATGTTTATTTTGGGAACTCTATATTACACTTTTCTCTTTATTGAAGACAAACTCATTCATCTCTTTCTGTGTTTCTTCTTTTTTTGTCTCTTTCTCCTGCAGATCATCCTGAAATAAACATCAGGAAGGGAACGGAGTGTCATGAAGCTGCACTAGGAAACCCAAAACAGCCCCTGTGTAAATACTACCTTACCTCTCCCATAGAGGTCCAGCAACCTGCATGCTAAGAGTGTAACACATCAATTTAACCGTAAGAACTGCAGTGCCGGTGTAACACACATACACACACACACACACACACACACACACAGAAAAAAAAAAAAGATATATACTGTATGTATTGCTAGAAAAACTATTAACACGAAAAAGTCAAAAATATTCTTATGTATAGGACAACATACATAGAAAAACACACTATAGAGGTCATTTTAACAACCCAAAGTACCGTGAATCCCCTCTCTTTCATATTTATTCTGCTGCACAAAGATCATCCCTTTGGTTAAGAATAAGAAGCCTGATTTGCACTGTATGAAACTATAGTGCTGAAAGTGAAAAAACAGGAAGAGTCACAGAAAACCCGTGCACACCCACACTCGGCGCTCACAGGATCGTTTTGTCTTGTGTTTTTCTTTTTTTTTTTCTCTCTCTCTTCAAAAGTTGAATGTCCTTTGGGCAGACAGGCTCATGTTTTTTTAATATGACTCGTCCCTGAGAGAGGAGGGTACCTCTGTGACCCTCATCTGCACCCCTGATGCTGTTAAGATGCCATGACGAAGCTTTTCCTCCCCCTCCTCTCTCCGGAAACACTTTGCCAAAGCTCGGAAGAGGTCGGCGGAATCAAAAAAACGGCCACATTTCAACACCCTGATACATTTTTTTCCTCCTTTGCCATTGCGAAAGCTGCTTCGAATGAACCCTTTATTTGTTCTACTGAAGATTGTGCACGCATTTTTGCATGTAGTTTGTTCTGGGGGAGAAAGTGCCCGGATAGTCCTTACTGAAAAAGCCTAAAGGCTCGAGTCTGTGCCAAGGGCTTCCCAAAGCTTGAGGTTTTGTTCCAGACATACCAAGCCTTGTGTGTGAGCGTGCATGTGTCATACCAAGCCTTGTGTGTGAGCGTGCATGTGTCCGTATCTGGAGACTGATGGTCTGCCGGCAGACTGGGACTAGAACGAGGTCCAGCAGGTGGTGACGACACCAGAAGAGGGTTTTCAGGGAGGGTCTGGGTCCGGGTGAGGGATTTAAGTGCTAAGACTTAATAAAATAAAATAAAATTTAAAAAAACGGTGCATTTGACGACGTTCGTCAAGCAAAAGATGACTTGAACTTCGACTGGAGGGCTATCTGTGACCGTCGGTTGTCTCCTGTCCAACCCTACTATCACCGATAATCCTGTTCCATTTTAGAAAAACTGTAGAAGTGCCTAAAAAATGCTCATCAACAACAACAACAACAACACAGCCGCTTAAAAGCCACCGACCCGACACGCTGGTTGTCGGGAGCTGCGTGGACTTTTTCGGGGGACATCACAGAAACAGTTACTCTTCATTCAAAACATCACAAGTGACTTTATCCAAACGTAAAAGAAGTTAAAGAAACGACAAATCAAAAATAGCTTTGTAGAATGTTTGGTGACTCTCACGGTGTACCATCGTTTCTTACTATGGTTTTTTGAGTAGTTTACATGAGGAACGTGAGTGAGAAAAAACAATGTATTGTAAAACTGTGTAATGTATGTAAAGTGTCTCTTATTTTGAGAGTTTATATTCACGGTTCTAGAAATGTATTCAAAGTTATTTAAAAATTTGTGTTGTGTCTATTATCAAAGTATGTTTGAACCCCCTCCCACCATCTCCACCTCCACCTGAACAATCATTTTTAGCCAGGACACCACATTTTATGATTTTTCGACCAGCCCTCTGTTTAGTTTCCACTCACCATCCTAAAATCTTACTTTACAGCAGTTGTGATGTACTTTCATGGTGCTTGATTAACATCGACAATCCACAATCACACCTTCGAAATAAGACTTTTTCACTCCGGTTTCATCCACTCTGATCGTCTTCACACACGTTATGATTTGTATGTTGATATTCGTGGACGGTGGTAAAGTTCTATTTTGTTGTAATTTATCTTACGTTACTCTTGGTCAAATTTTAGTCAAAAACAATGTTGTTAACTATTCTATTTTGAAATGAATGTAATTTATTGAGCTGTGCTACATTCTGCACGG
The DNA here is from genome assembly GCA_962446985.1 of Xyrichtys novacula. Classification (NCBI taxonomy): domain Eukaryota; kingdom Metazoa; phylum Chordata; class Actinopteri; order Labriformes; family Labridae; genus Xyrichtys; species Xyrichtys novacula. The sequence continues at coordinate 3,663,753 of OY660887.1, forward strand.
TTGGTCATTTCAAGGTCTAACCTGTCAGGTCAGCGAATGAGAAGTCGCACACGTCTCTAGGCGGGAGGCGGGGCTTAAAAGTCAACCCGCCAACTAACGGAAAGCTACTGGATCTCTCTTGCCTTCTCATGGATAAAAAAGATCATGGCGTTGCAGTAATGAGCATAGTTATAGAGTTGCTTGTGTTGTTGGGAAAAAAATGTTCATTGTATAGATGACATTTTACCAAAAAAAAAAAAGAGAAGAAAATTTCAAAAAAGATGTACTTTTCACTCTAGTATGATAGTATTTCATAACAATATTAAGTTGTTGCTGTGGCAGCCAAATGTTGCAATTACTAAAGTTGGGTATTTTTGTAAATGACATTGTTAAGTTTGTTTCATTTTGCTAGAACACTGTACACAAGGTAGATTGTAAAGAACATTTCTTATTCCTCACTGAGATTACGACAATGACCCAATATTTTCATTAGCGAATAACAGCCTCTGTAGTGCTGTGACTGTAACACTTCAATAGATTTAAAGTCATTAATGTTACATAGATTATATATAAATATAAATATATATATATATATAAGATCTAAATAATCTATGAATTAAGAAGATGAGATGTACGACTCTTCCCCAGACAAAGGACCTTTAGGTTCCACATTGAGACATTTTATTCCTACGTATCACTAGAGTTAAGGATTGCACTTTTTATATTGTTTTAAGACGTGATCTGTTTTACAGAATTTTCCCCCCTGGATAGAAGAATTAACTAATCAAAAAGACCCCATAAATGACTCCACATGTTGCATGAGAACATTTTCTTTTCTTACTAAACTTACTGAATGTTGAAGAAAAAAAGTCTGTACACAGAAATGTCCTTATCTGATGACCTACGCTGCAAAAAAACAAAACTTGGCAAATTTGTGTCTTTTTTCTAGCAACAAAAATTTTCCCTTTGCGCTTCATGTACAACAAAGTTACCTGACAAGTCCATTTAAAAGTCTTTTATTTAGATAAAACAAGGAACAAACGTGACTGAATTTGCTCGTAATGAATAAAAAAGGGGCCATTTGGATGAACAAAAAAGCAAAACTAAAAGGTATTTTTTATTTCCCTAGCAGCAGATTTTTTTCGACAATGTCATTATCACGCTAAAAATCTGCATATACGTTTATACTGTTACTTTGTAGTAATGATCAGACATTGAGGAAACAGCAGTTGCTATTAAACTAGCTAGCAGCTCACTTTTGGAAACTGACATTTAAAGATTAATGTTGGAGCCTCTACAAGTTACTCATTGTACAACGCACAAAAAATATACCAAAATAAAAGCATGATTTTAAAAATTAGTTTATGAGGCAATATCCTTTCCAAAGAAGTTCTTATCACAGAGCTGGTGATGTAACTAAACCATAAAATTGGATAAAGATACATAAATGAATATAACTTAGAGTTATTTAACACTCACTGTATTGTAATATCGGTAAGTTTCCAAATATATGTGATATTGTATGGCCACAGTAATCACATGCAAGCAACCCAGCTCTTATTTTTTCTCATAATATCCTAAAATAAGATTAATTTCTGTATTTGTCAGGTATATGTGGCGTATATTAAGTCTTACAAGATATTTTAACTTGAAATAAGACAAAGACACTTGCTTGGATTTGAGTTTTTGCGGCGTAAAATGCCCTTGTGTACGGCATCCTCTTAAAATGTTATGTTTTTTTTTTTTTTTTTGGAAATGTGTCAGCAATGATTGACTGATGGTTAAAAAAATGTAAGCACTTTCTGAGCAGTTGGTCAACTGAACAGACTCAGCTTATCCAAACACTTTGCCTTATCTTGAGTCCATCGTGCTTAAGGTTTTATGTTTCTAAGAGCTCTTTTATCCGATTTTATTCAAGGGACTTGAAAAGGCCTCTCATCTCAATGCCCTCCTCAGTTTCATTTCAAATATCTTTATATTGAAAGTAATTTTTTAAGGTTTTAATATGCACATCAGAAGGCCAAAAGAGGGCAGCTGAAACCGAGCTATCAGTCATTTTCTCTCCTCTCCTCTCCTGAATCTGTAGTGAGTCTGTAGTTTTGTCCCATTGCCTTACAATGGACCTGTGTGGATAATCCACAGCTTTAGCCAGCAGATGGCGCTACACTGGAGACTGCAGGTTAGGAAATGTGACTGCCTGTGCCATCATTTTTTGCAGTGTACCCTACCAACAAAGTAAATTGACTAGAAGACCCTCATTGGATTTATAGTTTCAGTGTAATCATTTTTCAATGTATTCTTTTGCATATATTTTGTGCTATTTTATGTTTCTATAGTCAGATGTTTCTTTGGTTCCAGCAAGATAGTGTAAAATCTATTGAAAGAAAGAAATAAAGAAAATGAAATGGATGGCTTCTGCCTGGACTTCTTCTTCGTGTCATGTGAAAGTCTGCCTTATGAATGTGTTTGTATCATTTCTCTGTAAACAGCTCACACTGTACACAAATTAGACCAAACATCCTCTGACTTGAACGTCTCAGGCCCCTGGTATTTCTTCAGAGGCCCCTCAGAGACCCTGTGTGTCCACTTTTAGAACCACTGCCAGCATGTAAATAAACAGATTACAGGCTAATGTACCCTGCAGGCTTTTAATGCTGTTGATGCTCATAGGCTTTACTCGTACAAATACACGGAGAGTTTAACACCGCGGTCATTAAAAATGAGCCTCAGTCTTTCTCATGTTGAGTTTACTCCACCGACGACAGAAACGATGATAAGGCCACAGAGTGAAACAAACAAACTGCTTCATTTGTTGGTGAGTGTCATTTCCTGTCACTGCAGTGGAGCATTTTTTGAAGTTTGGAAAAAAAACTTCCATATGAGGGGTTATTAATACCACTGCTTTAATGGTTGTAAAATACCAAGTGTACAAATTCAGTTCCATGTGGACTGAAGAGAGACCATATCAACCACAGCAAGGTGAGTGTCATGTAGAGTGATTGTAAGGCGTGGATGGTGTCATACATCAGTTTTGTAGTTTCAAGGTCTCAGTTTTCAACAGAGCGGTTACTTTGAGGGATGAGAGAGCAGTTACATTTTTATTGAGATGAGACACCGCTTTGGCAGCAACCTTAAAGAGCGCCTACGCCCTAAAGCAGACTCTGCTTTATCAACTATTTTACTCTAAATAGGGCCAGTGGCTGACCTTAAACTAGAGATTTGGACCTTAAACTCGGAGAAGTGTAGTCCTATTCTCATTGACTTCTAGAGTCTTTCCTGGCTAACAGAAAAAAAGCAGGTTTTGGTTACTTGCTCGGCTTTTAACTGGTTTTAGTCGACGGCATCACACCACATGGCTTCCTGTCAGTTTTAGAATTGATTTTAAGATTTTACTGATTACTTTTAAAGTGCTCAAAGGACTCACTCCAAGCTCCATTTCAGAGCTTTAAATACCAAATGAGCCAACTTGCAGCCTCAGATCCTCTGGTGAAGGCCTCCTGGTCGTTCCAAAGTCGAGGCTCAAAAGTAAAGGTGACCGAGCTCCTCGACTTTGGAGTGACCTGCCAGAGGAGATTTAAAACTTAATTTTACAGACTTCTTTTTACGTGATGCAGTCTTTTATCTTTTCTCTCTTTTACCTCTATCTTATTTTGGCCTTACTGTCTTTTTAGCTTTTGTTTTACTTGTACTCTTTTCTTAATCAACCTTTTAGGCCTTTTATTGTTTTATCTCTTGCTCATTTCTGTTGCTCTATTTTATTATCAGGATTACCTGTTATTATTTTATTATCATTGTTGATATCGCCTTCAATATTTACTATCCTGTTTCTGCTTTCGTCCTCCCTTTAAACTGCATTTTTCTTTTTTCTCAACTATTTTATGTTTTTATTTTGGTCCTCATGGTCTCATTTTATGTTGCATGGTTCTTGTGTTGTCTGGGTTCCTTATGACATGAAAATGGCCTTCAATTCCATTTCTACTGAGCTTTTTGTTTTTATTTGTCTTTTTCCATGTGCTCTACAACTACATGTCAAACCATTTTGTAAACATCTGTTTTTTAAAAGTGCTATACAATTAAAGTTATTAATATTATTACTTGTGCATTTTTCCTTTGAAAACCAAGAAGCTACATCCTAAACCCTGTGCTTAGAAAAGTTGAATGACAGTATACAATAACTGAGTCTGTCGAAAAATAGCTAAATTATGTGGTAAATTGCTTGTTGCCTTTTTTCTCATTGTGATTAATCTTTGACTGTTTCGTGAAGTTAAGTCTTCATTTCGCCTGTTTGGGAATAAAGGTCCTTACACGCCGGGAACGACGCAAATATACAATGCGAATACGAGGCAAATTTTGACTCAACAGCAGACTGAGTGTTTTTCAGTTCTAGCATGTACTGAGTCGGGGCCAGTACCAGATAAACACATTAAACTATAATCCATAAACGTAAGGTAACAACCTAGACCTAATGGTGCTGTGACAGCAACGCGATTGAGTTTGAGACAGTGAAAATACATATGGTATGTTGTATCTGAACAGGTTAGCTTACGAGCTAAAGTTACTTTGCACAGATGAAAGTTAAAACAAAGACGTTTAGCAAACTGTTAAAGCACACAAACCATCGTCATATGAGAAATCCGACGCTATGACTCTCCACAAGTTGTCCTTCAGATCGTTATCTTTGTAATATTTGTGTTTTTTATCAAAAAGTACTCTGTTCCCCAACACGTAATCAATGAGCCGGTCGGCCATGTTGGATATACCGGTGAATCTGACGTTGCAACAACATGAAATCTGATTGGTCAGAAGTGGACACATGGTATGCGAAACTTTAAAAAAATTCAGCCGTGATACAAAAAAAATAAATAAATGCCGCAATATCGCAGGACAGGAAAACGTCACTGATGTGAACGCTTGTATTGACAGGATATGGGTTCGAAAATAAATTCTGTTGTCTAAAATAATCGCACGAAGAAGAAAAAGACGCTCGGGTGTGAAAGGACCTTACGGGTACAGCTTGCTAACCAACCACTTTTTCTATGTATCTAACTTCTCCAGACTTGGATTCACAGTTATAACAGAATAACTCCAGGGTTTATTAGATTTTTCTCATTTAAAGGTTGTCTCAGTCATAGTTGGTCCCATCCCTTTTCTTTGTGGCACTAATCACCCTCCATACTTTTCAGGAAACAGCAACATCCAGTGGATGCACCGACTCCAGAGGCGTGGATTCCCAGCACTGTCGCCTTCTTAGGGATAAACAGGCTCTTTGCCTTTAACTCGACTGTACCCCACTGTGCAGAGAAATGTAGTGCTAGCCTTCTGTTTTGTCGGCGCATAAAAAAGATGTGCCGTCTCGTTGTTTCTAATAATAGCCAATCTTATTTTTACCACACCGACGCCTTATTGCATTATGGATGCCTCTGGAATGGTGTCCCTGCAAGATAGCGTGGGAATATTCCAGTAGAGGCTGTGGCTTTGTATCTCAGGGCTAAATGCTCCAGCATCTTGTCAGTCCGCCCGCCTTTCTTGCTGCAGGAGCATCTCATTTCTCGTTAGCTGTGGCTGTGTCATGGCTGTAGTGTAGTGTGAGTCCCGGGGATGCGTTTCTTTTATCCGCTGCTGTAGACTTTTTTCTCTGCATGCATCCACAGGAGCGCTATGCGGGAGTATAAGGTGGTGGTGCTCGGCAGCGGCGGGGTGGGGAAGTCCGCCCTGACGGTCCAGTTTGTCACTGGGACATTTATAGAGAAGTACGACCCGACCATTGAAGATTTCTACAGAAAGGAGATCGAGGTGGACTCCTCGCCTTCGGTGCTGGAGATCCTGGACACAGCCGGGACCGAGCAGTTCGCCTCAATGAGGGACCTTTACATCAGGAACGGCCAGGGCTTCATCCTGGTCTACAGTCTGGTCAACCAGCAAAGTTTTCAGGACATCAAGCCCATGAGGGATCAGATCATCAGGGTGAAACGGTGAGTCATGGTGCATTTTATTGTATGAACCTCCATTATTGTCTAAAGAGGTTAATATTGAGTTTTTTTGGCCTCTTTGGGTAAGATGGACACCAAAAGTTGAATCCTTTGTCAAAGGGAAACTTCCCCCCACTGATTTATCGCAAATTAAATCATAAAATTAAGGCTATTAATCAAACATGTGCTACACAGTTATCTTTTGCCTGATGCCTAAAATCAGTATTTCAATTCACAATAAGATGTCATATCACTTAACCTCAAAATCCACAAGGAATGAATTAGGACATCACGTGTTAAGCTGTAATTCCCACCCCTTACATTCACGCTGCTGGGGTACCCCCTGGAACGTCCCTAGGGCCCCATCAATTTCTCAGATCACACTTCAAAAACATAAAATGTGGTTGATTTCAAAACTAGGCCCAAGATTCCTCTGCTTCCTCCTCCTCCTCCTCCTCCTCCTCCTAGTCCTCTGTGACTTGATTTCTCCCAACGCTTCAGTGAGAAGCCATAAACCACCTCATATGTTCTTGTAATTCAGTGGGAATGTTGCCATTAGTTGTGTTTTTGGCCTCTTTGGATGATACAGAGATTAAAAATTGAATTTATTTTGACAGGATTTGCTCTCCCAACCATTTTATAGTACAGTTAAACTTGAAATTAAACTTTTATTCACCATGAATGGGGCTAATTATCCATTAGAAGATCTATCCTGAGCTTTGTCTTTGATACTCTATTGTAGAAGCTACTGGGGTACCCCCTGGAACCTCCCTAAGGCCCCTAATATTCATATATTACACCTAAAAAAAACACGATTTATTTCAAAATAAGAACCAGGATTTCTCTGCCTCCTCCTTCTCTGCGTCTCAATCTGTTTGAGCGTTTCCGTGAGAAGCCACAAACCGGCTCATATGTTCTTCATAAGAGGCCCCCATCTGTGGCTCACTTTGTCGTATATCAACGGACTGACCTCTCGCTATGTCTCACACACGACCGACTCCGGACAGCTTTGATCGCTTCAGTCCATTATTCAACACATCCACTGAGCTTGTCTCACGGCTGAAAGAAAAACTGAGATCCTTTCTTCCAAAAGTTGACATATTGGTGTGTTTGGCTTTGAGCCTCACCTAGTTTGTTTGATGACACTGATAGAATCCAGATATGACCACAGCCTGCGAGTTAGAAATAAAGGCTTGAATAGATTATGTTGAAACGTTTTGGTGCCACGTCAGAAACAAAAGCACATGAGATATGAATAAAAAATGTAGCTCAAGGGTATTTGGTTTAGAAATCACACTTGAGGCTAATATGTTGGCGACATATGCTTTAGTTATGTTTTGGTTTGGAAATTTTAGTAGCCAATGTGTTTATATCACCCATAGATTTGATATGTTACTCATTGGCGTTGTGGTTGAGAGGGACACAAACCCAAAGACAAAGCTTTTGATTCTCCATGTTTTGGACATCGAGATGATACAGTAAAGTTGTAACCAGTGCATGTAGAGTCTTGTAGATTTTAAATGACATTAACTATGTAAAGTTTTAAACCTAAATGGACAGTAAAAGAAAAATGAGCTCCCTTTCATATGTCTTTAATTCTTAAAGGTGCAGCCTGGAGAAAAGTGTATGATTTTAGCTGTGTTGCAAAAATATAAGAGGCAGGGGGAAGATTGCTTACATGAGTCTTTCCAAAGGTTAAAAGAACTGCCAAAAGCTATAAATTTCAGCGCTGGACGAATTTTATTGCATCCAAAATAAAATTTGTAAAACTTACAGAAAGCACATTAACTCTCAGGGCAGCCTAGAAAGTCTTAAAACTAAAATTTAAGAGTTGTTCTGTTTGATGACCAAGACTGGGCCAAATCTTCGGTCAAAGTAAAAATAGCCCACTCATAAAATTTAAAAAAACCTTAAGATGCTACACTTCTAACTTTTAAAAATGAAAGTACACAACCAAATCAATTTTGAAGCTTTCTGACTGTAAAGTAGCGCTAAAAGGGTGAATGTGTAAACATAAGGAAAGAAGGCAGTAGCACCTATTTTTACTTCACAGTATATTGTGTAATAACGATCCATAATTCAACCTGTGTAACGTGGTGCAGAGCTTTCACCTCCATCCCCGGAGTGAACTGAATGCTCCCGTAGCTCAGACGAGGCGGGGACCAGCGCATGAGGGAACTCCTTTGAAAGAAGAAATAAAAGGATGGGTAAAAAAGCGAGCTCGGCTGCCTCTAGACAGCCGCCACCCAACCAGCTGCCTCCACTGCAGCAGCCACAGCTGTCCTCAAGTGTATGCCTATGAATATTTCATACTGTTATTTTACACTGCCATGGGTCTGAAGCAGGGATTCTTACTGTATGTCCGAATCTGCAACTGAGTAAAACGCTCTTACACACGCTAAACCTGGTGATATAGTTTGAGGAGTTTTGAGGATGCATGAAGATGTTTGGTGGATAATCAAGATAAAAACTATTGGGCATGGACTTTCCTTTCTTGGTAAGTGAAAAGAGGCCAAAAAAGTCATGCTTTATGCTCCTCTAACATGAAGATTTCCTTTTTTTCTGTTGCATAGACATACATTTTGCACTTTGAGGAAATTTGGACCAATTTCTGTTTGTAAGTATGGAGAGTACATCTTTATCTCCTTCATTGGCAAGATGCAAAGCCAAAAAATCACCTCTACAAGTGCTAGCATGTAGCGCTGGTGCAGCCAAGACATGCACAGACTCTTTTAAGGTCCTTACACACCAGGAACGACGCAAATATACAACGCGAAATTACGAAATTGATGTGACTATACGTATCAAGCGCAATGCAATTTTGCGACTTTCCGGGGGGAAAAAAGATGTGTCCCGGGTGGAAGCGAGAAGACTGACACAACAGCAGACTGAGTGTTTTTCAGTTCTGATTAAACACTAGTGTCTGTCAGGGCCAGTACCAGTTAAGCACATTAAACTATAATCCGTAAACGTAAGGTAACAACTGAGATCTAATGGTGCTGTGACAGCAACACAACTGAGTTTGAGACAGTGAAAATACATATGGTATGTTGTATCTGAACAGTTAGCTTACGAGCTAAAGTTACTTAGCACAGATGAAAGTTAAAACAAAGACATTTAGCAAACTGTTAAAGCACACAAACCATCGTCATATGACTCTCCACAAGTTGTCCTTCAGGTCAATATTGATGTCTGAAATAATCGCACAAAAAAACTACTCCCAGCGTGAAAGAACCTTTACTTGTGTCAGGTCTTCTTTTATATAGGTCACCCAGCAGGGGGAGCTCTAAAACTTTTGGCATCACTCGCAGTCGCGTTTGTTCTGTCCATGATTATATACAGCATGAGGACATGAGCAGCAAATGTCTCCAGCAAACAATAGACTATGGTTGAGAAGTTGATGAAGCTGTTGGAAAATCAAGCTTCAAGTTTTTCCGGATGGTCGTTTCATTCCTGATTTTGACCATATTTGGTTGAATGGAGCAGGAGGTCAATAAATGCTGAGTTATAAGTTAATACCAAGCAGAACCCTTTGTTTAAAAAAGACTTCATTTCTCTACCCCTGGAGTTAGTTTTCCTGCATATTACAATAAACCAGAGTGATTATGCCTCTTTAATCGCTCTTCAGAGGGCAGTTTATCTCAGGACAGGCTTCGTTGATCATTCAAACACATGGCGCCCTCCACTGGGTGTCAAATTTTTACATAAAACAAGCAGAAAACCCCTCTCCTGGTCTGCATTAGCTGCCTCCAGGAGATCAGCCTCCCTCCGCCCAAACTTCTCGCTGAGCCAGCAGCAGCAGCAGCAGCAGCACCACACTGAGATATAGTATGTGCCCACTCACCAGAACTTAATGGGATTGTGTTGGGTTGGAAGCCAAGAAGACATCAGGCCTCCATTAGGGAGTCATATAAACCAGAATGCTTATGCAGGACTCTCTGTGGGGGAATCATGGGAAATAATCCTATATGTGGACAGCTCTGTGGGGTGCAGGTGCTGTGAAACCGTCGGCCTCTTGCTGCGAGAGTCCACATATCAGTTTCATTGTGTTGACGTATATTTATAAGCAGAGAGGGAGGCAGGAAATACACTGAGAGCAGAGTAATAGTCAGACTTTATGGGAAATACACTTAGAGTTCGAGGAGAAGATTGATACCACTCTCATGCCTGAACTGTAAATATTTAATTGATGCTAGTCGCTACTTAGCTTAGATTAGCTTTACACTTCAGAACAAAGACAAAAGCTAGCTTGTGTACTTGTCTGTTTGGTGCGCAAAATCTGAAGTGGTTCAACGAATATTTCCACTTTTAAGTGTGAAAGAGGAAAGAATCAGACTAAGGGCCTGATCTACTAAAGGTTTGCGTGTGCAAAAACACAGAGGTGCAACGAGGATTGCGTCTGTCAAATGGGCAAAACAGCGCTCGCAATCGATTTAGGGTGTTTGCCTTCATGAATATGCAGAATGTACACAGATCATCAGAGCGCGCAAAATTCTGGGAGAAGCAGAAGCAAATGAAATCATTTAGCACCCGCAATGGGATTTATCAAACCTGGAAACCGATTGCGGTCGCCATTTTCGGCTATATTTAGCACGTTTGAAAGCTACATGCAAACTGGAGCACCATTACGCATGGTTATTGTGGAGAGAAGGAGGCAGAAGTGCCATGATACACACCATGAACCTTGTCAAAAAGCTTGTGATTTGTTTTGTTCTTCCGGTAAATGACGATTTTCATAAATAATAAGGTCGAACACGAAACAGACGAAAACATGCATCTGTTTGTCTTATCGATTTTAAATAATCCCTTTTTGATTTCTAGTATATCTTCTTGTATCTGTAAAGCACATTGAATTGCCTTGTGTATGAATGGTGCTGTACAAATAAACTTGCCTTGCCTTTCATGCAGTTCCCCAAAACGACATGTACAACTCCAACACTCTGCTCTTACAAACTCTCCACGGTGACAGCTGATAGCGCACGCAAAATCCCTGTTTAAAGAGGGCAGTCCGCACCACTTTTGCTCCCGCCATCAATTCGGAATTTAGCGCTCGCTATTTTGGATCTTAGTCGATCAGGCCCTAAGTGTTTTAGGGTTTCTGTTTTTGGTGTCCACACATGTCTTAAAAGTACATTTTTTTAAACTACTAACTAGAATATTGTCAACATTTGAGCACCAAAAACTGTGCATGTATTATAGTTATCCAATCAAAGTTCAGGTTGTAGGGTGGCATGCAAAAGTTGTCAATAAAATTGCAAGGAGGGCCCATGCCACCCCTGCCCATCCTTTAGACAAGCCCCTGTCGATGAGATCAGATTTAACTTGCATTTGTAAGCGTTTGTTGTTTCCATATGTTGCGTCAGAGCTGTAGTGCAGCCTCATGCCACTAGCCACAAGCTGGAAGTGTAGCTCCATCTACTACCTGGATGTAAGCAAGCACAGCTGACACACTCTCACAGCATGGAACAGTTTGGTATATTTTCAAAAATGGAAATAATGTTGTATAAAGGATGCGTACGGTTTCATGTCTCTTAGCCTCTTTGCAAATAGCGACAGTCTGTGAGCCACCTCTGACCCATCGATCTATAGTGGGCACTCAGAGAACTGCAATTTTTAGCCCTTTTGCACCTGCTAATATTTGATGGAATTTTACAAAAAAGCAGCATCTCAGATCTGAAAAGTAAACCAATAATAGATCAAGTGGGGTCAGTTTGTCCATCAATAGACCTGTCGGGGTCTGTTGATGGAAATAAGCCCAAAGCTACAGTCTGGCACATCTGCCTACCCACAGTCAGTAATGTGTGCTGTCCCCTATATCAAAGAAATAAATAAAATATACTTTTTTGTGCTTTGGACACTGAGCACCCAAAGGACCTGAAGTGAACTGCTCTATTTTGGACAGAGAGTAGGAACTGTCAGCACAAAAAAATGCTGCTAATGGACACAGGCCCTAAGAGTGTATCTCTGGCACAGACGCTGATCTGTGTTCTGCTGTGAACTGGGGCAGCAGGACATTTTTTGGCCTCATAAAAATGCACCTAAAACAGCCAATTTCCGTTGATTTCTACATTTTATTTGTGTGAGATGTTTTTGGTTCAGGAGTTTTAGTTTGTTTGTACAGTGACTTGGCACAAGCGCTGATCCCAGCCCCTCTTGAAAAACTATGAACTATTCCTTTAATTTGTTTGTCCCAGCAGAGAGGCTATTTAAGGCTATCAGTACCAGACGCTTTGCCATGATGCAGTTTTGTGCTTTTCGTTCCATATGTGCATAATTGATGCATGTTTAAGCTCGAACACGCTGTCTCTGACATACTTTCCCCTCAGCAGACCCTCTGTGGACTGAGGCACTCTCACACGAACAAAATTAAGCTTGTGTTGTCGCTATCTTTCAAAACAACATCTGGGTGTAACCCTCTTCACAATCTAATAATCTCCTGGCCGGCATGTGAAGCTTTGTGGTTCTGTTTGCCCGAGAGGAGGAAGACGGTTCAAAGCGGTGTGGAGCTGTGTTTTCACGCTGCACTGATGCTGTGTCTAATAGCAGGAGGTGAGCATCACGCGCTGCTGAGTGGGAATAGACTGCAGAGACCAAAACTACGAATCCCAGAGGGCACTTTGGTGCAGGCAACTTCCTGACCTCAGGCTTTTAGTGTTCGCCATCAGGGAGGAGAGATTCGTTAAAGCGGGCAGCTCGGTTTAAAATGTGAGTTAAGAAGAGACGGGAAAGTACTCATTGTTGTCGTCAGTGCTGCACTCTGCTTTTATGAGTGTTTTCACTCTTTTATTGTTTGTCATGATCAGAAATGTGTTGCAGCTTTCTTGCTACTTTTAAATACTTAAAACAAATCTTTGTACTGATTTAGTTTAATATCTAACATGTCTATGATTGTGACACAGATGAGCAAAGATTAGTAAAAACTGAGCAGAAGTTGAGCTTGACAATAATGCTGCTTTGTTGTCGTTTGCCAGACTGAATATTTTTCCTTTTTGTTGTAGCTAATGATCAGAAAACAAACATTTATGGTGGCTCTCAGTTATAAGGGCATGTTGTAAAAGTGCCAATATCTGCAGCTATTGTCCAAACTCTAAAAAACAAACCCTCATCATGTTTTTCAGTTTGTTTTTCCAGATTTCAATTTATGAAATTTACAGATGGTTTGATGGAGAGGTTGCTTTTAAAGCTACTATCAAGCAACATTTACCCCATAATTTGATGAATGAGTTCCTGCTCTCTTTGCATGAGTAGAAAATTGAATGAGTTTTATAGCTTTTATGTTGCCACAGGGGCGTGTCTGGGCTTTTTAGACTTGGGTGGTCCAGCAAAGGCACTGACATGTGCGGGGCATACTTGTCAAGTTTTGGTTTGGAAAATAAGCGGAAATTCCCAACAAGGTCTTGAACACAAAAATGAGACTTGACTTACCGATATTGCCAAAGCAAAAATATGCAAATTTTATATAATTTTTTTCACAAAATATGCAATTCAGGTCTCCTTTTTGGCTTTTATTGCTTAACAATTAGCCATTTCCTGGACTTGTTGTGTGAGTTTGGCTTTAATTGTTGTATTCTGTCAAATGCAAAAGGATAAACAACAGTATAGTATCATTATTATACATCGATCATCAGCCAGCCCGCTCCTCATTATCATTATTGGCTGTTGAAAAGCTGTAATCCGTTGACCACCATATGGGGATATCACATCTGTTCGATACTTTAATATAAGTAGATTTGATGATTAGCGACAGAAAGAGCAAATAAATGCTTTTCAGGTATGTTTTGTGCACAATATTCTTAAAGTCACCCCCAAGTAAGCCAATTCTGGGGTTGGGCCACCCCAGCCGAAAAAGTCTGGACAAGGCCCTGCTCTGGAGAAGTTTTTTGCGCCTCACAGAAGTGCAGATACTCCGGCTGTTAAAAACCAACTAAACCTTCTTTCTTTATCGGTCTTTCTTGGGAATATCGATATAAACAATTTTTTTTTTCCAACTGGAAAGTCTACACCCCGTACCTCACCCTGACACTCATTAAAACACTCTCTAAAAAAATAAACAAACAGATGAATAAAGTTAAACGTCTCACTTCATTCCTGTTTATTTACTGCACAGAACAACAGGAGTCATAAAAACTAATGAGGACTCGCCTTGTCGCTCCCATACTGCCTATACTGTCTTTGCATCTGCATTAAAAAGAAAAAAAAAGATATTATCAAAGCGCTGCCTCAGACATTAGAGATGGAAATGAAGCTCGGGGTTTGAACATAAAAAGCACTCCAAAGACTCGTCTCCATCTGCCGTGCAGGCCTCCACTTTGTCTGTCTGTCTGTTTATCACAAACATTCACAGGAATGTTTGCGGTGATGTTGTTTTGTATCTTCGTGCTCCCAGAAACATTAGCGTTAGCTTTGTTCTCCTGCAGAATCAGCCGTCGGGGGTTCAAACCTGTCTGCGCTGTATGATCTGTGATCTTTACGTCCACTCCTTTCAGCAGATACATGAGTTAGCCCGGCTGTCTGACACGTTAGCCGCTCAAAAGTGCTAATTAAGAGCAGATGCATGGAGCAAAGAGGTGGCTGCACAGCTGGAGATGCATGACTGTTCCTTTTGTATATAGCATGTGTTTGTTGGTGCTGTGGGGCTCGTGAACATGCCGGAGTGAGATCACTGCAGCTATTTAGCACAGCAGGTAGCTTTAATAAGGCTGCTGTACCTGGAGGCAAAGTGGAAAATGTGGAGCCCACTTTTTTTTTTCTTCTTCTTCTTCTTTCTGTGTGAGTTATAAACCCTGATTGTTGTTGTTATTGTTGTGTGGGAGGGTTTGTGTTCTCCAACAGTTGGAATAACACCCCGCAGAGGCAGATGGCAGCTGTGTGGACTGAAAGGTCAAATGTGTATCAGCAAAAGTTACTCAAGATCCATTAATGAGGATGCGGCGTTTCGACAAATGGATGTATTGATGATGGCTTTTAAAAGTGGAGCTCAGCACTCGGACTCGTCTTTCCCAGAGGACCTGATTTTAGGAATCAGTTCAGACCTTCACGTTATCAGCGTATCATTTCGTAAGCTGTCCACCACCAGCTGTTTTCTGCTCCATAAATCCGACGCCACTTCTCTCTCACCAACTTTCCAGCACACAAAAAAAGCTGCATATTCATACAGCTGGTAGTGTCAGCCAAGCAATCCAAACACTTTCCAACTGAGCTGATAATTCCCATAATGCACCGTGCCAGCGCTCATGCTGGACGAGGAACAAGATAGCAGTGTTTGTGGATTTCTGCTGCTTTAAATTCAGACAGTATGTGGAGTAAAAACACTCGTCGCAGAAGATAAACAATGGCAACCTCCGAATAAAAGCTGCTATGATCACGAGGAAAGGCTTTCTTAGAATAGTGGGAATAACAGCTTTACAAGCAGCAGCACTGCAGTGAATTATACTGTATAATAAAGGTCCACCATTTATATTTTAAATGTTAAAAGATTATTATCACTGTGAAGTTAGAGCAGCAACTTCAGGGAAGTCAACCGAGCTGAAAAGGAGGCTGTATTATTCAAAGAACCTTGTTGAAAGTAAAAAGAACTTGAACCCAGTAAGATGCCATGAGGTGGAACAAATCCACCACAGACATAAATTAAATAAAAACATTACAGAAAGGTCAAGCAGAGATTCAGCTTCTAGTCTTCAGGAAAACTGCAGCATCACACCCACTAAGGCTTTAAGATATAGGGCTCTATTTTCGTTCCTTGGCGGCGGCATGGCGTAGGCTCGGCGTAAGTCAGGTCCGCCGCGCAGACAAGGCGTGCCCAAGCACATTTTAGTGTTTTTGTGAGTGGCGCAGCCCGGCATAAGTATCCCCCCTCCCTAACTCAGCTCCTCCAAGCGGCATAAGTCGTAGAGAGGGCGTGGAGTGGGATTCTGTCAAGATCTCCCCCTACCGCGCCACCACGCCCAGCTTGGCGGACCTTGGTGCGCCTCAGTCCACAAAAATACCAAACTGGCTGTGCACCAGGCTCCGCCAGATGAAAATACCACTGCCCGGGGTCCACCACCCTCTGCTGCGCTGTCGGCGGGCACGAAAATAGAGCCCATATTGTTTAAACTTTACGACTGCAAAATAGTCACATTCAAGGATGGTGCATGCCAGTCAGATGACCTAAATCACGTCATACTGTCACTATTTCTTGATTGTAAACAATCATTATTAATCAGCCGGTCAGCCATGTTGGATATACCGGTTAATCTGACATCACAACAACACAAAATCTGATTGGTCAGAAGTGGACACACAGTGTGCGAAACTTTGGAAAAATCGACCGTGATCCAAAAAAATAAATGCAGCAATATCACAAGAGGGGAAAACATCGCTGATGTGAACACTTGTATTGACAGGATACGGGTTCGAAAAAAAATATTGATGTCTGACATAATCGCACAACAAAAACGGTCCCGGTGTGAAAGGACCTTAATGCTGTAAATCCAAAATAAGAGCTAAAAAACACTAAAATTCAATCACTCAGGTGATCATTTTTACTGCTGCATTAGCCATTTGTTGAATTTTTGATATATAGAACTTGAGCCTTCAAAATAAAAGCCCCAGGTGACTAAAACTGATACATATTCCGGTGATTAACCCAAATCTTTGACTGGCAAATCCTTCAGTACATGTTATGAAGCCACGGGACGGCTTGAGTTCCCGCTGTGTCGTTCAGTTTCAGTTTCTCCTCATTTGGCGAAGAAGAGGGGGTCTGTAGTTTGATCTGATCTCACAAACTCCCCACCCATCATCACACCCCAGCCTGGAGAAGCTCGCTCTCCCCCTGTCTTTGTAGTTATATATAGAGTTTCTCCTGCAAGCCTGTCAGATTGTGTTTGTCTGCATGGTGCTCTCCTTGTTCACACTTCACACCCTCCAGACTCTCCAAACACACACAGGCCAATGCAAGATGCTTGTCCTGCTGAGGTCAGCTGCTGTGAGTGTGTATTTGTGTGTGTGTGTTGAGCAGTGCGGGGTTTGTTGGGGGGAAATGTCAAGCTGTGGGGGAAGTCTTTGGCATTTCAAGTGAGTTTCCTCCTCTTGGCAGCAAATTTCCCATCAAATCAGGGGGAAATTGCAGGAATTACTCATGTTTTATCTCATATTTTGCGATCGAGGGAGCATTTTTTTCTCTCCTGTCAACTCCTGAAACTTTAAAAATCTCTTCAGCAGGTCTGACAGGTGTTCAAGAGTCCTCCACCTGCATTCATTTCCTCAAACACTCCCCTGCCCTCTTGCGCTCACTAAAACGTCGGCCAGCTCTTTTCCACGCCTCAGCTCTTCTCCCAGCATGAGCAGCGCTGCAGCAGGCCACCAATTTGTAGATAAGAGCCCATTTCTCAATAGCACCAGCAGATCAATAAGCCGAGCTCGGGATGCACTTAGGGATGACTGATGGTGGAGGCCATTACACAGTCTGTGCCATTACCTGTTGTGAGAATACATACGCTCTGTAATTGACATTGTGTAGTGATTTAATCAGAGAAAACATGAAGGGCTTCTTACTGAGAAATGAAATATGTGATACCTGAACGAAATCTTCGGAGACATCTGCATCATCAAGCGGAGTATCAATGCTTATAGTGGTTTTAAACCACTGACCATATGAAAAATTAAAGTGGCTCAAGTAAAAAAGGAAACACAAAAACGTCTCAATCGTCGCAGTCCTCCTGATGGCCAACAGGAGGCGGTTGTAACGAGAAGAAATTGAGCCTTCTCCATGATTGAATCAAGTATAATGATATTTCAGGCACTCTGCTGCTCTACCTGCCTTCAGGCTTTTCATAAATACATGATGTAGAGAAGAGAGGTGTGCTCTCCCCGCCTCAGACTTTGATACCGGAACTCAGACCAGATCCAAACCCCTCTAAGAATTGAGCCATTCTGCCAAATATAAATTATTGTTTTGACTGAATTACTTTGTTAAAACTATTTCAAAGATGATGGAGTGAGAGGAACTTTTAATTTCAGACATTAACAGAAGTTGCTTTAACAAACAATTAAATGTGTATTTGTTTACATACAGAGTACCATGAATGAAATTAAGTTCAGCTCTTCTCTCTGATGGATTAAGTTTTCTTGTTATCCCTAAGATAAGTTCTGTGTTTCTTTGTTGTCTCTTCACTTTCTTTCTTTATCTTAGAATGAGTGTTATGTAAGTGTAATGTCTGTAAGTCTGTTTAAAATAGAAAAGAAGAGTAGTTACTGCATATCTTGTTGTAACTAATGGTGGATCCAAAATAAATCAAATCGAATCAGCGTTTGTCAGAGGTTGGCCGTGCCAAAATAACTTTAAAATGGTCTTTTATTCAGTGAAGCAGCACTTACAGACATTTCAGTGAGTCAGCAGTTCATTTTTTATTGGGTAAAATCAATTAAAAGCATTTTTTTCTGCAGCCAAAGTTGATATCCCCACAATTACTACAGGATCCCAGTGAGTGTATTTTTGTTGAAATAAAAGAACATGTTTGTCTAACATTATAAAGTAATTTTAAACTCATTTAAAAGTTTTTACTTACTAAATTTTAACAGGTCAAAACTTTTCAATCAACATGTGTCCTTGTTGGTAAAATGTTGATGTTGAGACCAGACTTCAAAGTGAAATCTGGGACCATCAGAGGAGCACATGAATGCAGCGTTAGGACCAGATTTAGCCACTAGCTTATTTCCACGAGGAGTCATGTGAAGCACATCTGCAGTAAAGGCCAGTACCTCCATCACATGTTCCTCAAAGTGGATTTACCTTCATCAACAGAGGGTCCTTAATGACCTGGCCCTCTGAATTAGAGATGTTTGCTCTTCTCCTTAAACATTTGAATTTACACATTCAAAAATAAAAAAAATCAGAAAGATGTCTAATACTAAAAAAGTTACAGGTATGGAACAGGACTGGGTATAAAAAGAGCATTCAGAAGGAAAGCCTTCGTGAGCCTAAGATATCAAAGAAACGTTCATTATGGGTAAAACTGCAAAGAATATGTGGGTTTTATCATGATCTTAATGCTCTCAAGTGGCCCTTTAATAAATAACAACACGACTTTGTAGGAGGAGTCACCATATTTGCTAAAAAATTACATCTAAAACCACCATCTGTGAACACAAATTGCCAAATGTAAAGCTTCTGTGTGTAACTTTGAGTTTGTCTTAATTCTTGCACCCCCTTGTGGACAAACTGGTTCCTCTTTGTCTTCTGACTTTGTCCTCAACATTCCCACTGAGCATTTTTTGGTCTAAAAGAGGTCTAAAAGACGTCTAAATGTAGCCTAGACGACTGGTCTAAAATCAGGCTACCACAGGTCTAAAAATGAAAGGTTTTTTAGTGGAGCAGACAAAATGCATAATATAGCCCGAATCGTTCACTTTGTTATACAAGCATGAAATTTGGTACATATACTCTTCAAACCCCACTCTTTAAAAAAAATAACGTTAGCCACGCAAAATTCCAAGATGGCGGCCCTAAAATCCGGCTGTCCGCTTCCTCGTGAGAGCATTTATCCAGTCCAAGTACAAGTATCTATATGCTGTATCTCAAGAAGTGTAATGGATACAGAGATGTACTAGGTACCAAAATGTCCGCAATACCCAACTTTATATTCAACTTCAATATATGTATGGCGCTTAAAATCAAGGCATTTTGAGTTATAAAGGAAAAAACACATTTTTGGGCGGACATCTTGAAGTGAAAGATTATTTCCTTATCTGCTCAGCTATTTTTAGACATTTAAATTTAGACCAAGTCTGTTTAGTCTATATTGCTCAACGGCTATCATTATTTTGGTTAAGTACTTGGAGATCAGTTGTGCAACTCACAGTTGCTTTTTGAAACAAATAGTTATTGAATAATGGGTTAAAGTGCAACGTCTAAATTCCGTCTAAAAATATACAGAATGTAGACGGTTGAAATTAAGTCTTAAAAAGAACTAGACGTCTAATAGCCGTCTATCGCTGTGGGTTTGTAAGTCCAGTTTTTAATGTCCCGTTGTTTGAATAGGCCTTTATTTCAGATTTCATATATTGTCTTCATTACAATTCATTATAGATTGTAAATGAACAAAATCTGTTTATGTCTTCTTGTATTGATGTTGTGTCTAAATACTGGCTCTAAATAAAGGGGCATACAGGAGCTGTAGCTACATATATTAAGTAGAAAATAGTTGTTTCTGAGGCTGGTGCTCATGTCCCCCCATGTGAGAGCAGCACATTAGCTTTATTCAATTATGCAATAACCTATACCATTACTCTCCCCAGCCTGGTTTCCAAGTATTGATGGCTCAGAGGGAGCAGGACTGGAGGATCATGAGCCGAACGCTGAAGGAGAAAGCTTTTCAGCTGTTGAGACGTGATAGACACAAAGCAGAGTGGAGAGATAATGATTTTATACAAAAACCTGACGCTGTGTTATATAAACACACACATACATATATATATATAATGCATTCAGGGATAAATAGAGCATCACAGCGTGGAAAAGGAGGGTTTTCTAAACAGACCGCCTACTGGTATCAGACACCCGGCTGAGCATCCCTCCCTCCTCTTTGGTCCCATTGTGCATTGCTCAAAACTCTTATTGTTTTAGCAGCTAATAGATACAGTATGTAGGCCATCAACGCACGCACACACATGCTGTTGCTGAATTAATTTCCCTCCCTTAGGAAGTTCCTGGAGTATCAAACAAACACACAACAGGGGGAAGAGGAGGGCAGCAGAATCGGCTGCAACCCTCTGACATTTCTTCCTCTTTTGTTTCCAGGTACCAGCAGGTGCCCGTGGTGCTGGTGGGGAACAAGGTGGACCTGGAGGACGAGCGGGAAGTGTCCCCGAGCGAGGGCCAAGCTCTGGCTGAGGACTGGGGCTGCCCTTTTATGGAGACATCTGCTAAAAGCAAGACGATGGTGGACGAGCTGTTCGCTGAGATCGTGCGGCAGATGGACTTCTGCCCCCTGCCGGACCGGAGGGAGGCGTGCTGCCCCGCCTGCAGCGTGCAGTAGCAGCCGGTGCGTTTTTCTGGAAAGAGTGGGAGGAGATCAAATCCTAGTTAGATAGATTAAACATGTTAAAGGAAAAATCCACTCTTTTTTGAGACAGTTTGGACCTGCTTTCCGACGAGGAAGCTTGGGGGAAAAAAAAGCAACACTCAGCCTCCCAGTGTCATCACCAAGTCTTTGACTGACAGGAGCAAATTGTCGAGGTTTCCCAAAGGCAGCACGGTGCCAAACCCATCTTTAAAAGCCATCAACAAGGAGGATCATAGTGCAGAGTGCATTTGGGAAACCAGCCATAGATCCGAGCAGGGATGGCAGAACAGTTTCTCAGTCCTTGTTTTAGGTCTTCTGTTCTTCATTTTGCACTTTTAGGACTTTAAAACAGTGCAAGACCAATCACGTAGTCTCAGAACGGATGTCAGGTAACACCACTGTGAAGAAGTCAGAGCAAGAGTTAATGTCGCAGCAGGCCCGCCTAACTACGAATGAATGAAAAAGATGTACGAATGTCTCAAAAAGGAAACTGCACCTTTGGGGAAATTCATCCAGAAAATCCCAAATGTTGACAAACTGTGGACGCAGCGTGCATGAAGTCAAACCGTCACCTGGAGTACAATCAACCTCACCCAAAGAGACAGACTCAACCAACCAACCAACCAACCAATCAGCCGATCAATCAGTCATTAAGAAACGTGCAGACACTCGTCTTTACACTTTACAGATGATCAAATGCCTTGTTACATTGTATGACGTGAACATCAGTGTCAGTGTGTAGTTCATTTATCTTAAATCACAGCAGATATGTTAGTGGTGCAACGTCAGAATCACTTATTTTCAACAAAAATAAACCTTTATGCACAAACGTGTCCCTGAGTTTTTATTGCTAATCCTTTACAACATGTAAAACGTCACAATCAACAAGTTTGCCACCTTAAATTTGTGTGCATGACTCCATAAAATTGAAGTATTTGTATGTTTGTCTCATATCCTTGAATCCTCACCTCTCTTTTCTGCAGATCATTCTGAAAACACCTTTCTCCATCCTTGTTATTTCGCTCTAATCTGGCTCCATCTCGTCCCGCGTCCACATGATTTATGATGTTTTGGTTCTGCGGCTGAGCTTCCTGGCCCAAAGTCCTGCCACTCCCATCGCTGCCGCTGCCATCAGTGCCAACACTCACTGCCGGTTCTGGTCCCGAAGAATGCAACGAGCATTTGTCAAATTCTGAGAGCCATTAGAGTCCATTAGGGGATGAAATTGGGGACACGTGAGACTTTAGAGCCAAGATACTGACTTTGGACTCCATCCATTCAACATGAGAGTAAAGTATTTCAACACTTAGAAGACGAGGACCGAGGTAATCTAGAAATAAACTTGTAGAGAGGTGGTGTGAATACCCACAGAGCCCCTAGAGTCCGAAAAGAAATCTATTTTTTATATCGTGCTCAGAAGATAACATTACAACAACAAAGTGGGAACAAGTTAATTATCTTGTGCACAAGTTGTCTTGTAAGAATAGATCATAACTGCGTATGTAGAAGCTTTTATGTAGCAGTAACTACTTATAAACGTCTACTCCTTTCTTCAAGTCACTACATTAATATCTGTGCAGCATCCTTTATCAATTAGGAAACAATCTATTTCTTTGACATGAGAAGATATCTAAGTGGTATGCAACTGCACTCCATGATCACTTTTTTGCACAAAACACCGTGCAGATATAGGCGCACACATTTTTTACCCTGTATTTACAATTTAGTATCTTGTTCTTAGAAGTTATGGTGTTACAAGTCACAAGTAGATGTCTAGCGAACATGAGTGTTTGCCCCCGAAGCTGTGCAATCACTCATCCCCTATTGGTCCTGGGGACTCAACCCATTAACCAATTAGAAAAGCACTCGGAGAGCGCAGACCTCCGCCAAGCAGCTCATGTCCCCCCTTATATTGTGATTCACACCAAAACTTTTACTGTTACGTGTCTTTTATTAACTTTTATTTGTGTTTAAACTGGTATGTTCACTGTTCATAATGTTCCTAAAACAACAAAGCTCATATTAGATACATAAATGCATGATTTATTATGCAATATTTGTAAGCGTACACTTCCTTGTATCTTCATTGGTTATCTTTCAGCATTGAAAATTCCAACGACACCCTTATTTTTGTGTGTTCTGGATCACAGTATCCAGAATTTTGTCTGGATCAGGATCAACCTTTGACACCTCATAAAACTCATTGAGATCCTTTTGTGTAATTTTTTACTAAAGACTCTGGCCATTTTTATACATCATTATTATTATTATTATTATTATTATTAATCTATACATAAAATTAACCACTGCATGATTTCTTTTTCATAAGACAAAATTAAATCACTGCCAACAGCGCCATCTGCTGTCCTAAAAAGGTACAGCAACCCGGAACTTTCCAGTCAGCGACTTCAGTTCCTCTCCGGACCTAAATAATCGTTGCAAACGGAGCAGGCATGGCGTCCTTCAACCAGAGGCAGTAGTGACAGACATTTACTTGACATTACTGCTGTATTTATTTTGAGTTTGTTAATTTTATATAGTTGTCGTGATCGTGATCAAAATGGCGACCCGGAGCGTTTGTGGAGTCCTCCAGCGCAGTGAGTAGCATTAGTGTGTGAACTGGGCTGTTAAGGTGGAATTACATGATGTAGTTTTATTTGGACCACGAGTTTATAACAGATATTAGTTTGTCTAATGTTGGCTGTTTTAAAGACTGTCCTTGACAAATATGTGTTATTAGAAAAGAGTGTGTAGAAAAGGGGATGTTGTAGACTGAAACGCTCCCTTGCCCACTGTTCCTATTAATGCAGTAACGGTGGCCTTTGAGGGACAAGAAGCTCCTGTCTTTTATGATAATTATGATCATGTATTTTCCGAATTTGTACCATTACAATATCTATGAATATGAAGTAATCTGAGCAAAATGACAATTAGTCTAGTCTTACTTTTCTACTCTTGTCAGAGAGGCTTTTAATTTCATTTAATCTATTCTTTATTTCATTCCTTTAAAAATAAAAAGACACAATTTAATTTAAATACAAACGTTCTCCTATCTAGAATGAAAGGGAGCAGAAAGAAGAATAATCTTATTTTATCTGCTCCTTTATCCCAAGAAATCATTTACAAAGACCAAACTTAGAATAATAAGATTTTTTTTAAAAAGCAACTGTAGCAATAAACAAAACACAACAAAAAAATATATAAAATAAAATAAAAATAAAAATATAGCTGCTGGCCACCACAGACAGTCATTTACCATGTAGTTCAGAAATACAACGTTCTATCAATTAAGTCCTGAATCTTTATTCAGGACTAAATAATAAATAAATGCAAATTTTTTTGTTTTGTCATAAGCAGACATCCATGCAAAATAATACAATTAAAACATTACACACATCAGATGGCGAACGGGGCATTTTTCTGTAAAATAAAATAAGAAAAAAGCTTGTAAAAACATGAATGCAACGGCATGAACAGAAATATAGTTGGCTAAACAACTGGAACGGTCTTCAAAATATTTGACAGTTGATGTATAAATTATTGTATGGTTTCAGAGTCAGAAGAAACAGCGTCACATTTGAGGTAGCTACCACCACCATAATAAGCTAGCCCCTTAAATAGTCACCAGCTTACATTTAGCACCTATTTTTATTAAATTTTTGCAAGTTAAATATTAATACTATTATAGATCAAATATATTTACCCCATAATATTATAAAAAACTTACTTGACTTTATATAGTCTGTGGAATCAAATGTCTTGTGCTTTGGGCTCAAAAGTGTAGCCTCCAGGGTTCAAGAAATCATCTGTGCATGTGATTGAGGAGTGTATTTGCATTAAATCTGGTTGTTTTAGCCAAGATTATGCTATAGTATATTTTTTCCCTATATTGAAGTTCCCCATTGAGAGCCAACCTTCAATTTTGTAAATTTCAGATTTATTCACGTTAATTCCCATGGAAAGTTTCCAACTTTGAAAATTCCCGGAATTTTGCAACCCTAGAAAAGAATAAAAAGAGGAGTAGAAGATAAATAAAAGCACTAGTCATTGTGATAAAACATGAGTTAAAACGGTCGTAAACAAATTTAAAAAAATCATAAAAACCAATGTAAAACAATGAAATGATTGAATCATTCATTAAAAATAGAATAACCAGACAGATGTTTACTCCTTATTCGCAGCAAAAAACTAATGCTTTTGCAATCTAATAACCTCTGTGTTGACCTTTTTTGCTGTGTTGCTGATCTTTTCCCTCCTCCTGTTTCTACCTCTGCAGGATTTGCGTCTGCTGCAGCAGCCGTGCGTCCACCGGCCGCTGAAGTCCGCAGCAAACGAAATGCAGTCTTCTCCAGAGAGCAGGCGCGGCAGAGAGCTCTGTACCCCCGCATTGAGAAGATCGAGGTGAACATGGAGGGCCCGGGGCTGGATGGTACTCTGCTGATCATGAACAGAGGGATGTCCACCCCGCTCAGCTGTGCCAGTCGTGAGTGAAACAGAACACGAGGATGCAGAAAGATAACTTTTATTCATCTTTGGTGGTCATTTACCTGAAGTTTTATAAAATATAGAGCTTGAGTCTTCTTTGTGTTCACCTCAGACCTGACAGAGCATCATGTGACCAACTCTGTGCTGGCCCTGGTGGACGGGGAGCTTTGGCCGCTCCATCAGCCGCTCACCGCCTCTTGTTCTCTGAAGCTGCTCACATTTAAAGACAGTGACCCCACGCTGGTCAATCAGGTACTCTTTCAAAATCAGTCTACGTTTACTCTGCTGGATTTCAGGAAGTTTTGGAAATAACATTTTTAGGACTTCAGTGTAACTCGCAGTAGACGCATTAATAAACCACGAGAGCAGCTTGGTGAGTCACTGTGTGTTCTTGTTCCCTCTGTCAGGCTTATTGGCGATCCTGCGCCGCCTTGCTCGGTCAAGTTCTTGAGACGGCGTTCAAGGACGATTTCAACGTGGAGCTGCTGAGTACTCCAGAAGTACCAGGTAGGAAAGAGTCTCTTTATTTGTCTTGATTTACCTCGACCTGCTGTCAGATGCTTTATGAGTTTATGTCTGCTCAATAAATCAGAGAAGGTGCTCAACTTCTTTGCCAGGAAAGCTCAAATTACACGCAGCAGTGTCTGGTTTCAAATCAAGCAGAATTGAACAGGTTGTGTTTTAATTTCAGTATCATATCATGTTTTCTGTGCAGTCTTATTCAGAGTAATTCTATGTTGGTCTTTAGTTAAAAGTTCGTATGTGTTTATCTGCAGTCACTTCAGGAGCTTTCTGCTGTGATGTGGTGCTGGATCCTCAGCTGGACTCATGGACGCCCTCTGAGGTTTGTGTTTTAGTTTGTGGTGAAATATGCCACTGCACACATTAGGGCCTGTGTCCACTTACAGTATTTTTTTGTACTGGCAGTGCCTGTTTTCAACACATAACTAGTGCAGCCAGGTGTTTTTACGGTCAGAGTGCAAAAAAAATGTCCTCAGTTTTTGCAGTTTGAGAAAAGTCAAGAAGGCGCTGCCGTTCTCTTTTTGTTAACTCCTGAAAAAACACAAAAAATAGATTTGATCCATGAATTCCTTTGAGTTAAAGAAAGTATAAAAGATGCAGAGAAACTCAGTGCTGCGGAATAACATTTGCATCTTAGAAACCCAGCAGGATTGAAGTTGTTTGTGCTACCAGTGCAAAATATATTTGTTGTGGACACAGGCCCTTAATAAATGTTGTAAGAGGACACAGACCCTCACTTGCCTGTCAGTATCTGGTTTCAAAATAAAATGATTTTACGCTGCATATAGATGCCCTTTTTCATGATCTAGTGAATGTGAATCTTTGAGGATGCACATGTATCTTCATATTTAGCTGTCTTTCCCATATTTTGTCTTTTCACTGATCCTTTTCTGGCCGAAGTTTGTGTCACCTGTAACTCTCTCTGTTACTGATGCAAGATGAGAATTTTAGGCACTAAAGCTCAGCAAAACCCCTGACTTTCAGCTGATTTAATATTTCTTTTTAAAGTCATATTTCACCCAAAATGAATCTTTGTACTATCAGATAGAAAACTTATGTTATCTCTTAAAAAGGGGACTGTAAAAAGTTGTTTGTTTAGGTTTATTTACTTGAACCAAATTCCAAAAAATTAAAGAAAAATGGTGACGATGAACTACATGTACATATGAGGTAGAAACCCAAGGAGTAGTCAGTTGAAGTCATTAGTTAGTAGTTCGTTTTATGGTTGGGTTTACTTGAACTCATGCTTGTATATTATTCCCACATGTGATCCTCTGTGTTTGCTAAAGAGCTGTCTTTCTGCTGTTTTTCTCTCCAGGAGTCGTTGCGATCACTAACCAGAGGAGCCCAGCAGCTGATCCATCAGGACTTGGCCTGGGAGCCCTTGGAGGTGACACCCCCTGTAGCCCTGGAGGTTTTTTCACACAGCAGGTAGACACACTTCTGCCTCACTCAGTCGTACCCACCACCACCGCACTTTTCTTCCCCTTTTTTATCTCTTGTTATGTTCACTTCTTTGCTTCTCTCCTTGCATTGCCCCCTCTCGTGTGCTGATGATTGTAATTGCTCTTTTCTGTCTCTCAGGTGCAAACAGGAGGAGGTTGAAGAGAAAGCAGAAAATAGTCCTAGAGGCACAGTGATGCTCTACAGGTGAGTTTTTAATCTCACACTGTCACTCAAATCCTCATTAATCATGTCCCACCAAACCTGTTATCTTAAACCTTATAGATGTGGAGACCATGTGCTGCTGAGTGGGGGCCCTCTAGTGGCCAGAACAGGGCTGTGCTTCCAGTACGAGGTGACGGCCATCCACAACCTGGGACAGGGACCCTTGGGCCTCCTCCGCAGAGCTCAGGGCCTCTCTCTGCCTCTTCAGCTGCAGGTAGGGAGGTTTCTTGATTGACAACACTGAGTTGAATTTAATGAATTTAACTTCACCTTTGAACTTTTTGTTGCATTTGAAATTTGATGGTATCCGACTCCCTAAAAAACTAAATTTATCTTAGACTCACTGAGAGACTTTGCTCAGATACTGAACCTGTAACTGTTTTGATTTATTTAACTTACATTTAAAGGTACATACCACTGTTAGAGGTTATCCATCTGAGTTTCATTTAAAAAGATCAAAGCTGAGTAGGTGTTAGTTTCTTCACACGACAGGTCCGAATAAATGTCTTAATTTAAGGTTTAAAGGCGAAAACAAGACCTGAATGCTTTGAATTAGCAGTAATTGATATAAAAAAACAAATGCTCATGTAAAGTATCTTAAATTGAGATGTCAGTTTTTTATTTCAAGAAGGTGAAGAGGTAATTTTTATATATCCCATTGGTATGTTTTACCCATCACAAGCATTTTAGGTCTTGAATTAAGAGGTTCACCTGGACCTGTCTGGTGAATCTGTCTTTTATCGGGTCTAATAAGTCCCTGTGAATCGGTCAGAGGCAGATCACATCTCACAGATATTAAAAATACTTCAGGCTGAGCGAATCGGCTGTGCAGTTAGCGTTCAGGTTGAGAATAAGAGATGATAATAGAAAAAGTTACACAGCTGCATAAGAACTGCACATTGCTGAATAAAATGGAACATTTAATCTTGTAGGAGACCCTCCAAGAAAAGCCTGTGTCTTATTTACAGGTGTAACTTATACTCTAGACTTTTACCACAAGTTGATGTTTGCAGTTCCACCTCTTTTCTTGTCAGGTAGCTTCTTTAAACCAAAATATTCTCTCTTCTGAATCAGGAAGTCAGGTGTATTTGCCTGGATGCATGAAACTGATGCAATAGAATACAGATCAGCTATTGATACCAGTACATGGCACATGATTGACTTACTAATACTTAGGGGTTGGAGAAAAATCTATTCACATAAGTATCGCGATTTTTTGTATTGCAGTTTTTAAACCATTTTTTTGTTCAAAAATTGATTTTTTTTTTTTTTTCAAATTTAGGAATAAATCTAAAAAATTGCCTTACATGTGATGTGTATTTTTCGGGTAAATATGGAATAGTCAGTGGACAATCATCATCATTCAACTTTTTCACTGGTGTTAAAAATGCAGATTAAAAACCGAGAAAATCAACAACATCCTAGAATTGCAATTTAAGTCGAATCGGCATCCAAAAAAACGTAGAAGAAACGAATTGGGAGAAAAGCACATCGTCTCAGCCCTACTCATATTTACACCCCTGAAACTATGGAGGCAGACCTGCAACTCCTGTGCTCGAAGGTGTAAAATTTTTGTGTTTATGGAGTGTGATTGTCTGCTTCACCCATAAACTGTATGTAGAATGGACAGCTTCTGACATCACAAGCAGGTGGGAGAAAAATGTATGTTCTGTGTAATAAATTTCTAAAGTCTGTCCACAGTCCCATAAGTTTTGCTGGCAGAGGCGGGATTTATGACCTATACTGCAGACTCTGTCCATTCTAAATACAATCTATGGTTTCACCCTGTAGATGGTGTCTGGGGAGGGCAGAACCTTTCAAAATAAGAGTCTGAGTAATCAGGCAGATGTTTGTTCTAGCCTATAATGACCGCCTCTTTCCTCTAAAATGATGCCGATTGGTTCAGTCTGACTCTGATCAAGAACTCATACATCAGCTTTGCAGGATGGATCATCCTGGTGTCAGACATGAAATCTGGCCGATCACATCTGCTTTGCTGCAACATCTGTTTCTGGTCTAGAAAGCAATTTATTCTTTAACAAAGAAACTATTTCTGTTCTTAGAAGCCAAGTAAAAGCAAAAACAGACACTTTAGTCGACGCTCTGGTGCGATTTCCTTGTAAGTGAAGTTGCAGCTCATTTTATGAAGCTGAAGTAAAACCAAAACCTGCTCGAACCAGCTGGTATTTAGAGCCCAGTGATGTAGAAATCAAAGGAATCCCTCTTTAGTCGTCTGCAGTGTTTTCCCCTGAGTATTCAGCTGTTGTTGCCATGAGACAGATAATATATGATATTTATTTGTTCTTCAAAGACCAGAGCCTCGCCTGTAAAATAAAGCAGACAGTGAAAGTATTTGTCAGAGTCTCCATGTGCCTGTTAGTCACGTTGTCTTCTTCTCTGCAGGCTCACCACACAGTCTGGAGGAAACTGAGGCAGCGGGCAGAGAAACTGGTAAGAACAACAAGTATCTCTGCTTTCCAACCTCACACAGTCGTCCAACAGCAGGGACATCAAAGCTGCAGCTCGGGGCCAGCTCAGAGAAGGAGAGCTCTCTGCGTTTTGGGGGCAGCGGTCTGGTCTACACGCCGGGTACTGGAGCCAGCTCGCTCCCCGGCTGCAGCAGCAGCAGCAGCATCACTTCAGATTTCACAGAGTAGCCAGAGGATGAGATTTAACGCGTCTATTTTTATTGCTTTGCATTTATATTTCGCTGCTAAACAGGGAGAGGAGAGCGAGCGCGAGGAAAGCAGATCTCATCCTCATCACGAAGGACAAACTTCTGTTTTCTGAGCTGACATCAAAGACGCCAAAGATCCAAGCAGAAGTATTTTTAAATCTCTCCAGGTTCATTGAAGGATGTTTGTGCATCATGACACTCGCAAAGTTGAATCATTTCCCTCTGAGCGTAAGAAGTTTGACTGCAGCGCTGAAAGAGAAGCATGAATTCTTCAAATGAAAACTAGGCTGCGAGTTAATTTTGGATGGAGCCAGTTAGTTTTTGCCGCAGCTTCTCTGGCTTTCTCTGTGCATCGCTGATTGCATAATGATGAAGAAAAAAAAAAAGTTGCACTCATTAATAGGCACACTCGATTTGGCAGCTGATGACATACTGTGCTCTGTGGCCTACATTTATTTCCACAGATTCAGTTATTCAGAGGTTTTAAAAAAAAAGAGGCTTTATTACCGACAAAAGTCTGGACGTCTGAGCTGGATCTGCTCTGAAATTGGAGAAAATCTGGATCACGTCTTTTGGAGGTTTTACAAGCTGAGAATTGGCATGCAGAGCAGCTGCAGGACGTCATTTATGATCTTAGAGGACACTTTTCTATATAATAAATGATGCACTGATGTTTGTGTGTGGATGCAGCACGTATAGAGAGCAGGCGTCGTGTCCTCATTGTCCTGTGTTAACGGCGCATCACTGCAACTAATCAACAGAGGAGCTATAAACTGAATCAAAGCCCAGGACGTCTCTGAAGGGCTTTTAGTGTGTGAAGGAACAAGAAGTTTAATGCACATATCACTCCTCAACAGCCACTCTGAGAACATTTAAGACCTCATGGATTCGTCTTTTAAAACAAACAAAAAGCCGCTTTAGTTTCTCCTCTTGTGTTTCTTCTCCACAAACCAAACTTCACAACAGTCTCCCTTTAAAAACCGTGAATTAACTCACTTTAATCGATGCAGTCGAGTGTTTCAGCTGCGTCATTGTACACAAAAAACAATGCAGAACAGAACAGCATGGTGCTCTGTAGACTGAGAGTATCCTCAGAGGACTCCTCCCTCTCCAAAACAAACAAAGGCAGTAATTAAAACGCTGAATAAAGCAGCTTCATATAGAAAATCTGCGTCTCTCGGATGATTTTTAACCACAGGTGGATCCAATGCGAACTTAATAACTTCGGCTTTTCTCTGACTATCCGCTCCAGATCTGAGTATTTGATCCAGCTGTCACTGTTGTTGAAATCCTGCTTTTGGTTTCGATGGTGTGACTCAGTTATCTGTAAGTCAGGGGATTAAATTAGCACTTCTGAGCAGCCTAAGTCAGACGAACCGTTGGCTGAAGCCAGAAAAAAAGAAACTCCGTGCTGCTGCAGATTTCAGTCCTCACGGTGTAAACTCAGTCTAGTTTTATGATTGAAATGATGAATTTTGACTCCATGAATGTAAAGTTTAAAATGCACATCAGGTCAATACCATCCCTGGATGTCTTTGGCTTCATTTGTATGATTTACTCTGATTTTAGGCCCTGAGTGGAAACATAATCAACAATGGTGCCACAGGGACCCTTACGCTTCGTGATCCCTAATTTCAGACTCTGTCTGAGACGCTCCACTGTCCCTTTAATCCAGAGCCCAGCATTCTGAATGTAACCGGCGATGTCTAGACCAAGGGTAACCGGTTGTGTCTGAGTCAGCGTTGTGTGTGTGTATGTTTGAAGTAAAGACTCAGACATGGATTTCTCTGGAGGCGGTCTCCATTTATATTTTTATTTTAGTGTAAAACACAAAAATCCTCCGGTCAGTGACCTCAACAAACATGCCCCCTATCCCACGGAGATCACTAACAAAAAGGGAAGAGAATTTGCGCAAAAATGCCATTTATAGAGGGCAGTGTTACACCACAATGTGCCCATAGGGGTACAACCTTAAACCTAGGTTCCATATAAGGAATATATTTATTTGGATTAGATAGATTAGATTAGCACACTTCTTGTAATTTACCTTGTCAAATTTGTGTTTATTTTATTTATAGATATATTTTGATTTTATTTTTTCACTCTATTGCTCTTATCTTGTTGTTTTGTGCCGCTGTTCTTACTTTATAAAGTGACCTTGAGTGTTTAAAAAGGTGCTTTAAAATAAAATGTATTATTATCAATATTATTCAATATAGATTTATATAGATTCAAGATCAAGAGGATGACTGACCTCTAAAAATTCCAAAAAATAAGAAATACAAAGAGATGTGCTCATAACATAGTCTTCATATGGGTTTTTATGGATGATGTAAAGGGATTGTCCAATTTTGAGTCTTAGTTTTCTCTAGTGAAACCATTTTCTGTTGCCATGGTATCAAATTTTGCAGGTATAGTAACAAAGTGCATAACTCTAGTATTGTTCAAACTCTACTCTTCACAGTACGTTTTATATTATCAAACAAGTGACTGAAAACGGGTGAAAATGAGACCAAAGCTGGTTTAAAGTTGGTCTGCAGTGTCGGATGGTGTTGTAGATTATATTTAAAGATAAACATTTGTGTTTTTTTCTCCACCTTCTGTTGACGCTGTTGCACAGACTCTGCAGAAATGGGTCGAAAAAGAGCAGCGAGGCGTGGGCGTGCATTTTGTGAGCCGGCTGCAGGCGGCAGGGAAGCATCTCCCCTGTCTGCCTCCAGCTGGCGCTCCAAACACGACCTCCCACGCTCCAACCAGATGCCCCCACAACCCTCTAACTTCTCCGTACAAATGTGCTTTTTCTTCTTCCAACCTTTGAAGAAATATCTCAAATGATTGCGAACGTTTGTTTTTCGTTTTTTTGCACAGGTTGAGGTGCCGCCGGTTGAAACGGAGAATCCACCATCTCTTCCTGACTCAACTCCACCATCTTCTCCTGACTCAGCTCCACCTCTGACCAGCCAGTAACATCCTCTGTGTAACCTTTCACACACTCATACACACTTCAATATGTACCAGACTGTAATATTTGTTCAATAAATGTGTAAAAAGATGCCACAAACACTTCCACTTATCTCTTTCTTACCGGGTTGAAGAGCGTGGTTTTATCTTAAACCGTTTTTTTAGAGCAAAACACATTTTTGTGTTTCATAAGAGGAGAATTATCTCTCCTCTGAGGGTGGAGGGTGATCGGGTTAATAAGTGTTTATCTGAACGTGGGCGAGAAGGAGTGAGAGTGAAAATGGAAACGAGTACATGCTCCCTTGTGTCAGCAGTTTTTCTTAACAACAGAAGCGGAGAGTGTGTCTGTGTGTTAGTTCGCGTGTGTGTTGGCTGAAGGTCAGGCAGCGGTGCAGCTGTTGCGTCTGTCACTCGTCAAACAGGTGGCCCTCGATCCTCTGAGTGTGTTCGGAGAAGTGTGAGAAAGTGTGAGCAGGCCTGAGGATCGGAGGCCACGGGGCGGGTTTCTTTTGACTTTTTCTTCCCAGGATTCCCGGCGTTTTCACACATTAGACACCGACTCCTCACTCTCCCGCTGGAGATTGTCCTTTTCTTATCTGACAAAGCCCCGGACAACGTCATCCACATACAGAGCTCAAAAGTACAAATCCACTTTCTAATAAGGAAAGGATGCAGCGTCCATAAGACCATAGGACAGTTTCCAAGTTTCCCACCAGCATCTCTTGCTTGTTGTTTCCTCTTTGGATGGTGTTACAACCTCCTAATGATCAGAAACTAAAGCGAGAAAGAGGAGAAAGAGACGCCACCCTGAGCTTGAGACCCCCAAACAAGAAAACAAAAACAAGAGAACCAAAAACGACTGGAGCATAAGAAGGGGAAGTCAAACCTAACCTGCAAAAACAAAAGACTGGAAACTAGACCAGCAGTAACCTCCAGCTCAAACTGAAATAACAAAACCCAGAGATGGAAAACAAGCCGGGGAAAACACAGTGGGGTTGAAGATAAGGAAGGGAAAAAACAAATCAGGCTCCTCACCTCAGTGTGCTCAGAGTGTGGCAGCTCAGCTCCCCTGTATTCTGCTTCAGCTCCTCCTTACCTGAGAGTTGGTGGGAACACTCAGGTGAGCAGCAGACTGAAGGAGGAGTGAGTGGAGAAACGTACCTGAGCTGCACGAAAAACACACAGTACAGTTTTAACCTGATAACGAGCTGATGATTTGAATCAGCTGTGGTTCTCACACCTGATTCAAATGATTAGCTCGTTAGTAAACCATTACAGAGCTTGATAACGA
The DNA here is from genome assembly GCA_962446985.1 of Xyrichtys novacula. Classification (NCBI taxonomy): domain Eukaryota; kingdom Metazoa; phylum Chordata; class Actinopteri; order Labriformes; family Labridae; genus Xyrichtys; species Xyrichtys novacula. The sequence continues at coordinate 3,698,349 of OY660887.1, forward strand.
GCTGATGATTTGAATCAGGTGTGTTGGAGCAGGGAAACATCAGCATGTCTCTGCACTACAGAGACATGCTTTCCATAATACTCTGAAACTTTCACTTTAAATATGTTTACGCGGTTTTTCACAGCGGGGGTAACACTTCAAATCTTCCTCCTCGGTATACCCAGTCCTGTTCTGTAAATTAACCTCATTTGTAAGATGTTCCTCCAGCTGTTTTTTAGACATTGCACAACTTTTTTTTGGTGTTTTTGTCCCTTTTTTAAAACATGTTGCCAGCAAATTTACAGTGAAAACTTTTTAGTTGTAGCATTTAAAACTTACCTTTGCGCTAGTTTCAATCGAATGAAGGGCTTTTAACAATTTGCAAACCATCAAAATCTGTTATTAATCAAGATTTTGTGTAGTTTTTCAACTTTTTTGTGTCGCTTCCATGCATGCAGATATTCATTTAAAAGCTTCAAGCTAACATTTTTAGAGCTAAACTCTTCATGAAGGATGCTGTTTTAGAAAGAAGTACCTCCAATCTTTATTTCCCTTCCGCTTCTACTTTAAAGATCACTATTTGATGATACTTGAGCCCTCTGATGTGACAGAAACAAAATCATGAAACATAAAAAAGAACTTTATGTCAAGATAATCCACGGGGTATTTTTAAATCCCCCTCAATAACAACAAACGTCTTCAGGCATCTCATCACAGCCAACTGTATCACTTCCATCATGAGACGGCTGCAGACTGAACAAACCCTCCGGCTGGAAAAGTTCGCCCCGGTTGCAGCTGTTGCTCCCACTCAAGCATCCTACACCCGTGATCCACCCCCCACACCAACACACACTCTGACAATGTGTGAGACACACCCAGGGACATATGCCTCAGACTTCGAGGCAGTCACACCACCGGACCAGCACCAAGTGAGATGTTTGAGTCGGTGCCCTGAATTCCTTGCTGCTGGAGATGTTTAGGAACGCCTGCTGCTCAGACATTATTAAAATTGAATAGCTGCTAAAAGACTTTGGAGTAATACATCTCAAGAAATGAATGTGTAATGTGTTCTTGTTCTTTAATTGATTTAAATAAGTGGAAGTGTTTGTAAGGCGGCGGCTGGATGTCAAAATATCTAACGCTCAGTCTTAAGACTTTCTAGGTCAATGGTAATTCGCTGAGGCATCATTGATCCGTACGACTCTAGTTAATAAAGCAGATGTGTCTCCAGGAAATGCAACAATTACTTTGACTTTATTTCTTCTAATCAGTTTTTAATAGAAAAGAAACTGACCTACAGATTTTTTTTTGCCAAAAGTTACTTCTTTTTTTGAGCATCAACCTCAAACTTGATTAACTGCGTAAATGTTGTTAATAGTATCATTCCCAGCTTCAATTCATGATCTTAAAGGTGTAAAAAAAAGAGACTGCAGAAGTATTCGTACAAAAGCAGATAAATACTCCAGATAATTACAAATGGAACCCAGTCAACGTGAAAGTAAAAAGCATTGATGCTATTGTAGATGCCAACAGACTACAGCAAACACACCTCAGTGAGATGTGGGGAGATGGAGATGCATGCTGCACATGGTCGGAACAGGACTCTAACTCACGACCGTGGTCCCTATACATCGGGCATGCTAACCCACTGCATTCCTCAAATTTACAATTTTTTTAGAACAAGTTTCCTATTTGAATTCAGAAAACGCCTCTTAAAGGTGAGGTAGGCAGGATCTGAGGAAGTGCCGGTTGAATGTAAACACTACCCCTCCCAACTAGTTTTCCCCTCAGCTCCTCCTCCCCCCTCCCTCTGTTTGGGCTCCTGAACGACACGGGGGAGCAGCGTCTGCCTCACAACCAATCAGGATGGGGGAGGCGGAGAATGGCTTTGTTTACAGTCAGAAAGAGCGGAGCGCTCTGAAATTTTAAAATGTTGACTACACAGACATAACAAAACACAGCAATATCGTGATATTCCCAAATGTCATCAATAACTAATAGCTATTGACTGATATTAAAAGCTTTTTTTGTACACCAGAAAAAAAGATGCTTCTTCAAGGGATTCCTGCCTACCCCACCTTTAATTTAACTTTCTTTAACTTTAAAGCTCCTGTAAGGAATGTTTATTCACTGTGGGCTCAAACACAGACCTTAAAGGAATAGTTCAGTGTTTTTTTGGGAGTGTGGCTCTATAAGGTGTTCTTCAGTAAGAGTCTTACCCACAGCTCAGTCTCTTTGTTGGGAAAGCATTCAGAGTTGAGATCTACCAGGGGACTTAGCTGGTTTTAAGAAACTCAAACTCAAACACAACTATCTGGTGAAGTGTAGTTTGTATGTGTCACTAATTTTGCTCATTTTGTTGATGCATTGTTCATATTTCGTCCCGTACGTGATGCAGGATTAAATCAGGGCGCAAACGTAATCATGACACAAAACAAAGACAAACATACAGCAGTCATAAATCCTTCTTTTGTCTGTCCTCATTAAAAAAAGGGAAACTAAAGTGGCAGAAACAACAAACAACACAGGAGGAAATAAAAACAAAACAACAAACGACGCCCTCCTCACAGCTGGATGAAACCACACGCCACCCTGACTGAACATTTTCTAAAATTAGACTAAATAGAAAAACCTTCAAACGCACGCTGACGGCTTTGATTTTAAGGTAAGACTGCATAATAACTGATAAAGAAGCGCCATATAGGAAATGAAATATATTCCTGTAATAAAGTCAAAGATTCCTTCATTTTCAGCGTTAATAATCACAGTGTCTGCGGTATCTGGAGAGGCATCAGGCGCTGCAAACATCCACAATCTTATTTTGGCCCAGAGAGAGTGTCAGACCTTCATCTCATAAGCCTTTAATTCTTTTTGGGCTGCTCCTCACTCTGATTTTGCTTTCAGCGCAGCATCTTGATCCAAAGGTAAAAACTATTTTTGGCAGCTTTTTTTTTTTTTTTTCTTTTTTAAATCAAAATAGTCATATCTCTTCTACCTTGAAGATCTCTGCCTGTCAGAGTCTGAACTTCAGCTCTTTACCTTAGAAAACCTTGATGCAATTTCAAACACGCCGGCTCGTACTTGGATGGTGCAGTCTGTTTCATGAACAGAAGTCATAAAGTTTCACTCTGATTTTGCATATGTTACTGCACTTAAGTTATAAGATAAGAAGGATTATGATATAATCTATAGACATGTATAAATGTTGTCAATTTATCATTTTATTCCCAGATGTTCTGCCATGTTTTCAAGAAGGTAGGACCACATTTTGTCTATATCTTATTATGCATTTTATATCAGAATACACTGATGCATCATTAAACACCTCATAAATCTTTATTTTCATGCATTTTAGAGGGTTTCTGCAGTCTAATAAGCTGCAGACATGATGTATTTTCAATTTGACGAACACCAAACTTCATTTGTTTGTTTTGACAGAGAGAAGAACATTGGCCAGAGGTACAAAGCTGCAGTCGTGTTGGACCGCCTCCCAGCGCAGGTGTGAATGTGCAGCAGAGAGTGAGAACGTGAGCTCAAGCCAAATGTTTCTGCAAGGTAAAGGCTGAAAATAAGAGTCTTCTCAAACCACTGTAGACACAGTTAAAAGCTTAAATGCTACAGAAAAGTTTAAATTGTCATGCACAGGTTTAAACACCTGCTTATAATTAGTTCAAGAAATTACCTTGTTAAGAGTTTTGCTCTACCGGCACACGTGGCAAGTAACAAATTACATGCACTTGTGTTACTGTAACTGAGCATCTTTGTATGAAGTGGTGACTAATTTACTTGTGAATGTGAATCCAGGTGGCAACTGTCCAGGGTGAAATCTGGGATTAGGCATGTGCCGATATGAAAAATTTGATATCACGATATCGGTGGCCCAAAATATCACGATTCACAATATTATCACGATATTAGCGCATTGTTTTAACGTTATGGCAAAAATGGCAAAAAACTGCAAAATCACTTCTCTGTGCACAGCATGACACGCACAAACAATATGAGCAAGAGGCAGCTAACGCGACGTTGGGAGCATTAGCTTTTTGGAGCTAAAGTTAGCAGAAACGTCTCTAACGTTGTCAATAATAAGCAGTAGAGTAGACCAAACTTGTTGCAGTCATGTTGTTTTTACTTTGATTTGGGCGAACGATGCTGGATGGTGAAACATAAAACGTCCGTACTGCCGACGAAACCTTTTAAATCGGAGGAAACAGCTGAGGCGTTTCGTCATTCTCAGTCTCCGACTGTTCTTGGTCTGGCTGCATAGTTACATTGGTTGGAAGTTGGAACGTGTGCGTCAACTTTTTTTTCTTCTTCAAACTGTTTTCGGTTCACAGAGTGGACACGCTCCAACAGTGCTTTGGGTGGCCGCATTGCATTGTGGGTGGCCACGCATTTTGTTGTAAATTTTTTTCAGTTTCTCTTTTAATGTTCCTGTTTTTGTTAGGCTGGCATTAATGTACTTAATTTGAGAGTTTGTTTTGGATTTGGGACTACTTTTGTGGTGGTTTGTTTGAACATTTTGCTACCAAGGCTTTGACACAGTGGGTAAGACTACAAGCGGGTTAGGTTGGTAAGTACTCGGCTTCACTCCCCTCTGCTGAGTGACACTGCCACTCATCTTTAAATTATAATTGTGGAACGATTATTACAGTACCCTACAATTTCATCATAGCGGCCATTTGATATCGCATATCACGATTAAATTGTATATCGGCACACCCCTATCTGGGATAGGCCCCAATTGACCTCAAATGGAATAGGCAGTGTTTATTATTATTGTTATTATTATTATTATTATTATTGTTGTTTTTGTTGTTGTTGTTGTTGTTGTTGTTGTCATATATTTATATATTTTTATTTTATTCTAATTTTTTTTTTTGCATTTGATTCAATATTTTTGTGCAAGAGGTTCCAACCCCAATGCTATTTGTGTCTACCTGCAGCTTCATTACATTATATCTCTCCCCACTTTCTTCCCTCTCCAGCTCCATCCTCTGTCGTATCCTCCTTGCATAAAATACTCTGGTGAAATGTTTGCACAGTTGACTCTCAGGGCCACTATACAAACCTCCTCTGATTAAAACAATACAGCTCTGTGTTTTTCCCTTAAACACGTGACTTTTATTCTGAACAGTCACTCTTTTCCCAGTATTTCGACTTATCTGTCATACTTTGAACTTTTTCTAAAAAAACAGACAGAGATATTCGAATAAAATCTTCCTCCTCTGATTGTTTTTCCCCCTCATGCCTGACTCTAAAGCTCTTAAGAGTATGGATTTACATCTTGCTCGCGTGATTTACAGTGATCCTGCAGACACGGAGCTTTCAGTAATATCACAGATAATAGGGTCAAGCAGGGTCCCACTCGTGCAAAGGTATGATGGGGGGGCCACACCTTAGTGCCATACCCAGTTGCCTCCCGTTATGTGAACAGTTGGCAGTGCAGTGCGCGTCTTGGACACGGCGCTGCGCTCTCGGCGCTCCGCCGCTCTCTGCTCGTCTGTAAAGAACACCCCGCCCTCCCTCCACCTCCATCTCCACCTCAGCCAGCGCCGACACCGCACACCAGGAGGAGACAGCACGTTCAAATCGCGGCTTTCATAGTAACGGAGCTCCCTGATCCCGGTCAGACCTCTTTCCAGGACACCGGCGCCTCTCTCAGTAGTCCATCCCGGAGGCGCGTCCTACTCTCCCGCTCGCTTCCCCCCCAGCAGTGGCCGTGCCGCGCTGCTCCGCTCCGCGACGGTCCGGTCCGCTCGCTTCCCCCCCCGCTCCACTGGAGAACAGTTCATTCCCTGGAAGCTGGATGAATTATTGGAGAGTTGCGAACAAGTGCGAGAAGAAAGCCGAGGCTCGGGATCTGCCTCCCCGCTCCGTCCTGGGAAGAGAAGCCGGAGTTGTGGACGAACATGGAGGGGACGTCCCTGTATCTTCCTATTGTCATTTTACTGATGCAATGTAAGTCGCATGGAAACTATTCTCTCTCTGAACGGCCAACTGTTCTCTGTTTGTGTGAGATAAAGCTTTGGAAATAGTAGGCCAAGCAGCTTTAGAGTATTTGTTTGATCTTCTTACTTTTTTATTTCGATTGATTTGTTTTACAGAAGCGGTCCCTGCTTGTCCTGGAAAATGAAATTATTTAAAGCTGTGTGCATATAGAGATGAACTGCACTGAATCAAAAAGTCATCAAAGTTTTGTTTTTGATTTGTAGTTGTCATTTCAGCTCTTATAAATCACTTCTTTTTGCATGTTATTGACTGTTTCTCGGTGTTGGTGGAAGCCCCTCTGTTTGCTGGGCAAAGGTGACGCTGCAGCCCCGGCTTGGTTCCTCCAACTTGGCCCTAAAGTTGCCCTTGGCTGGACGCCACCTCGGGGTGTGGGCGGCATGCTGGTGGCGGGTGGGCACACATTTTGGCAGGAGAGGTGGCGTGAGATCAGTGGTTGGATTTACACCAGACATTTCATACTGTTTTATCCCGGGAACAAGGTGTTAGAGCGACTACTAGGTCAGACTTTGGGAACCTGTTTGACATGCAGGGGGAAAGAGAAAAGGCAGTTTACTCGCTCCAGGGAGGAGTGACAGCTTGAGATAGATGTGATGAGACAGTGAGAGTGAGTGACGCACGTTTTACGCCGTGTTGTCCACATTTGGCCACCTGTCAGCCCGCCAGGTCACGGGTTCACAGAGGTGTGTGTGCGTGTATGTGTGCGCACAATCTGACAGGAATCACTCATCACATCTACCTTTGCTGCGGTGAATCCCCGTGGAGGGTATTGTTGGAAAAATCCAGGAGGAAATGTTTTGGGTGGGTCTCTATGGGGCGACATCCCCCCATCTCTACCTTCCACACACTCCTGCGCGCACACTCACACCGGCCTGACTGAGACAGCTGTTGCTCACAGTCATACAGAGAGGCTTTGTTCAATGGAGAGCACACACAAACACACACTCACTCTTACACACACACACACACACACACACACTCCCTGTTTTCTCTGCTCCCCCACAGCCTTGAAACGTGTGCCGTCCACGTTCACCTTATCTGTATCACGCAGCCAGACAGGATACGTCCTGTGGGTCCCGTCTCCCCTTCCTCCCCTCATTTGTTCCCTGTTAATTTGAATAAGTGCCTTAATTATTACTGCGCCGTGCTTTTGACCTCGCCACAGCCCTGGCAACACCCACCGCGGTCTCCGTAACACTCCGCGCGGACCACGTAATGAGGGGGAAAGCTGCGTGCCAAGGAGCGAGCGTGCCATCTTTCTATTTTTTGCTCCAGCAAGAGGGTGGCTGTCCCTGTGTGAGTTTGAGCTGTCGCGCTGTTTGGTTGATGTTAATGCCACACAACACACAAATTATGTGTATGTGTGTGTGTGCATGAGCTTGATTGTGTTTGACGCCTTTGTTTGGATGTTTTTTTTTTTGCATCAGAGCCAAAAAAAGCCCCCATAGCAGACGCATTTTAATTACAGCGGCTATATCTGATGCCGTGATGTTGGAGGAACATCAGAGACCTGCTGCTTCAAAGCCCATGGAGAACTTTATTTTGAAAGAGCCTATTTGAGCAACTTCCTGACTCTCATCCCATTTTTAATTAAAATTTGATCAAATGATCAGTTTAGGGGAGAAATCTTGTCAAGTGAAAGCGTATGACATGATTAGGCCAACAGTTTTACTACTAGGCTCCTCACTAGTCCAAGTCTGACGAACCTTTTGGCTGAAGCTGCTATACTAATATGTGACGCAGCTAATTCTCAGGTCAGTTCAGGTGCTGCTATCTGTATCAGGTTCTCAGCTCTAATCACTTAACTCTACCAGCATCTGACCAGGTCTGCAGAAAGTAGTGCCTCTCATGATTGATCCTCCACAGTCAAGTTAAGCCGCTATCACGCCATCTCAGTTGGTGAGAGTAATTATAGTACGTCTCGTTTTGAACTGCTGAGCTGATTTTCAGTGAGTTGTTTGTAAATTTTGCCAGCTATCTTAATCAACGGGTCAACAGCAGTTTAAGTGGATCTTTAAGGGCTGAATAGTGGTCTAAATCGGGTTTGACTGATGCTAACAGGGGCCAAGCTCAGCCCAGATTGGTCGACAATACCAACAGCCAGGGCTGGGTGATATGGGAAAAAGTTTATCACAATATATATTTTTTTATATCAGTCGATATCTATATACAACACAATGTGAAAAAATCACTTGTCAATCTTAAATCTTCCGTTACTCTTAAATGAAATTTAACAGTGCTTATTGGTAGCATGTCTTTTGCAAGACAATAATCCACTGCATCTGTGAGGTCTTTGTGTCTCTTTGCAGTGCACATTACTCTGCTTCATGTCCGACCTCAAAGAAACAAAATACCCCCACACCACCAAAGTTTTCATTCCAGTGTTGTCGAGGATGTCGTCCTCTGTTCAGCCTTCATCAGCATCACTGCCGGGGGAAGCACTCAACTCCAAAGCAACTCCCCTTTTCATTGACTATCTGCATAGTCTACCAAAAAATGGCAGAATGCCGACTATCGAAAAGCATATAGACCATATTTTATATTGATATTAAGGGAAATTAATTTTTGATTTATATCATTGTTTTATTGCCCAGCCATACCAACATCGAACAAGAACTCTAAAGACTGGCAATGAGTTCTCTTGAGTCAGGCGCATCCTGGTCTTCTCAAGTTAATATGTACACCAGTAATGGTTCATTTCTTTCCTAATTTTTGGCAGCAAAGACACAAATAATTGTTTACCATACAGACAGAAACTGAATTGAACCTCATGGTGGGACCTTAGGACTGTGATTGTACTGCAAAATGTGTTGTTGACAAGCCAACTGTGAAGCCACGTACTCATAAATGCTGCTAGTGATGGGAATACATGTCCTTTTTAGCCTTCTATCTAGATCTAGATCTAGATAGAAGGCCTATCCAGCTCCACTTTGTTGCCCCTTGCTTCGATGACTGAAAGGTAAAGTTGGGTCACCATACCAATATGGCGAAAAACCATCATTGGACTTCATAACATCTCTCCAGAAACCAATAGGTGACTTCACTAGATTAAAATCCATGTTTATACAGTCTATGGTCTTGGTCTTGGCTTGTTTGAAGCAAGGTTGAATCCCCCAGAGGCTCAGTCATGTTCAGATGATGGTTGAGGATTTCAGAAGTTTCAGCATAGACTCATTGTTGATAACTGTACCAACAATTATGGACAGAAACTGAACTGAACCTCATGGTGGAACCTTAGGACTGTCATTATACTGCAAAAATGAATTTCTGTGTTGTTGACAAGCCAACTGTGAAGAATGCTTGGCTACTGTCACAGCCACATACTCATAAATGCTACTAGTGATGGGAATACATATCCTTTTTGGCCATCTAGATTTAGATCTAGATAGAAGGCCCATCCAGCTCCGTCTCTTTGCCTCTTGCTTCGATGACTGAAAGTTAAAGTTGGGTCACCATACCAATATGGCGAAAAACCATCATTGGACTTCATAACATCTCTCCAGAAACGAATAGGTGACTTCACTAGATTTAAATCCATGTTTATACAGTCTATGGTCTTGGTCTTGGCTTGTTTGAAGCGAGGTTGAATCCCCCAGAGGCTCAGTCATGTTCAGATGATGGTTGAGGATTTCAGAAGTTTCAGCAAAGACTCATTGTTGATAACTGTACAAACACGCAGTCGCAGCCAGCTTAGTCAGTTCGTCACCTTCTCGATAAAAGTTGAATAAATCTCACCCCTTGGCTTTTTAATGTTGATCTTAGAGCCAGAAATCCAGGACTTTTTGGTCCTACATCCCCACGTCTCTCTTTCGTTAACTCATTTATAAATGTTCGTCATCTTACTTTACAAACCCACCTGCCAGCAGCAGTCAGATCAGCCAATCAGCTTAACAGTCTGGTCCACATAATGAATTGATCAGATTTGGGAGATGTACCGATGAGCAGGATGAGGAGCTCAGATATTTGGAGTAGAGCTGCTGCTGCTGCTGCTGCTTCGCCTTGAGGAGAGGAGGCTGAGGTGTTACAGATAACAACCCTGAAGCCTGTTTTCATTGGAGGTTTTTTAGGTGAGTCAAACCAGGAGGAGACCCAAGAGAGGATGCTGATGGGAATATTTGGTCTCACCAGGGGATCTCCCAGGAGGGTCTGGGGAGAGTTGGAGTACAAAAACGCAATCTGGAGGAACATGGACGGACGGTACCCTCTGATTGTATTTACTGTGCAGCCCACATCTCTGCATCCTCAGTCTTGTGCATATTTAACTCGCTGCTAAAAGCCTTTTAAACATGTTTTAACCCGCTGATATTCCTGAGTAGAACAGCCAGAAAAACTCTTGCTTCGTGTAAGCGTCCACAGAAGCGACATCCTGAGCAGAGTGGGTAAACTCCAACGCTCTTTTGCAGAGATTTATTTTTGAACATGTGGGACATTTTTTTTTGGCGAGTTCACGAACAACATGGCTTTTTATTTAGAGAGCAACACCGTGTTAACATTACCCACCATGCAGTTGTGAAACGATCTGAACAAGCCATGTGTTCATTGTCTGCCTGAACGCCTTCCTGGTTAATTGAGGCCATTGAAGATGACAGTCCAGTAGTAGCTGAGCTCGCAGTGAAGCACGACACTCGGGTAGCTGTAGCTCGCGTTGCAAAGCCTCTTTGGTGTTTTATGGCAGTGTGTGCGTGCATGTGTGTCACTCAGGGCAGCAGTGAAGTGCAGGCGTGTTGTCAACCCCACTACATCTCCCTCCTCTCAAAGAGACACCCTTCAAGGTGGCGGCAGGCCTGGTCTCACACTATGTGACAAGAGCTTCTCCCATTCACAGCGCCACTGTCTGAGAGGATCTCCCTCGCCTTCAATCCCGCTCTCTCTTTTATTCATGCTTCTGCGGGTCTCTGGTTCCCCCCACCGCTCCACCAACCAACCTCCACCCGCTCCCCTCCTTCCCCTCCTCCTCCTCCTCCTCGTCCCTCTTCTCGACTCCGCTTCATTTGTATTCTATTCTTAGAGCTGCTCATCTCTCCTTTGTCGTGCCTCCTTGTCCTTTTTTTAATCTCATTGTATCTCCCTCCCTTGTCTTGTTCTCCCCCCCAGTGACACAATGCTCCTCGGAGGGTGTCAAGGTGCGCGAGCCAAGGCTACGATGATAATCCTGTTACGCCACCGCAAGTCAACACATGACGAAGCGTGGGGGAAAGCGTCTGCAGGGAGGGCGTGCAGTTTTAATTCACTTAGCTGAAAAGTTTGACCAAGTGAGGCTGGACTGAACGGAGCCAACTTCAGGAAAGCTTTTAAACTCTTGAGTGTGCGTTTTGCTGCAATTTGCAGATGACATTATTTTTGTATAGGCTGTTGTTTATTTAAGAGCTCATTTAAAAATAGCACGTTGTCGTGGAAATCGGAAAGAGGGAAACCTTCACCTCTGCATGGAAACTTTTTACTCTTTTTGTACCTCCACCCAACATGGCCGCCTTCCTGTGTTTTTTTTTCTCCCACTTCCTGCTTTTTTGTCTCAGTTTGCCGTCTATTCTTCCTTCGACTCACAGCGATCCAGCAACAATGACTCGGCACAGGAAATTCACTGACAAACAGGAAAACGGGACGGCTGTCTAATTTAGGTTTACATGCGTTGGCATTGTGAGATCTGGATCTCACGTGGGCTCATTCGCAGAAACAATGACAGGAAAAGTCAATGTTTGTGTGTCAGAGGGACGAGTGTGTGAAGCTTCTGGTTTCAAGGATAAGCGGAGGTGAAAATCTGAGTGACGCTTAAACAAATTTGAAGTGTTTTAGAAGTTTTTCACAGCCCCTAATGTTCAGAGTAAGTACCCAAGAGGCCTGCTCTATATTTATTATGTAATTTTCAAAAAAGCAAAGCCTTCAGCCTTAAATCCGTTCTCCCAACTCACAGACTTCTGGGAGATGGTTTCAGGCTTTCATGCACCAGCAAAGACTGTTAGCTCTTCCTGTTGTGTGCATGTTTCAAACAGGGTGTCCATGCAGAAGGAAGCGGGGTCTTTTTCAGCCACAAAGACAGGTAGTATGGAAATATCGTGCTACAAACTGAGTGAAGCGAGCAGATTTAGACTTTGTGAAAGTGTGTGAGAGGGCATGGGCCGGAGCCAAGGTGATATCATCCAAAGGAAGGCAAATCACAGATTCCCCTCCCAGTGTGTCCTCTTCTTCTGCTGGAACTAGCCTGCAGAAGAGCTTTGCAACAAGTGCCTCATGTATGAAGTCAATTGAGACAACTTTAACGAACATTCACACAAACAGGACGCTAGTTTGATTATTTTTTGGTAGCGCACTTGCAAGGGGAAGTGAAATGATATTTTTCTTGTAGAGTCGATATGCAGAATGTTGTCAGATCTACAACCTCCTGCATTTGAGTCTGCTTTCAGGTCAAAATCCACATGTTTGCACGTGTTTTACATTTCCTTTGTTGAGTGGTTGTATGCCGGTTTGACACCACTAAAAATAATCTCTCCCCATTTTTTGATCAAGCGCTCAGGAAGGCGCAACATCTTATCCAGTCCTGCTAAATCAGTTCATTTAAATCATTATTTTTTAAATTGGCTACCTTGAAAAAGAAGCTAAATAAAGACCAGAAGGACACTATAAGATATTGTGCATTCAGTATGTTGAAGGAAACGAGTAGATAATGTGGTTGGGGATGAGTTGCACTGATTTACTTGAAGTTGAAATGTTGGGATTGTTTAGAATTGGATGTTAAAACATCTAAATAATCATGCTCCAATCTGAAATGTAGTCCAAGAAGCAGCACGTTCCTCTCCCAGCTAACCTTCACTCACATTTAACCTGTATTTAACAACAGGATGGCCCGACACTAATCCTCCCCGTAAACCAATCAGCGCACAGGAAAGGCAGCTCCTGCTTCCTCTTCCTGTTTGGCTGAAGGGTATCAGTGACACACAAACAAAGACGGTGCGGCGGCGTCTCCCTCTTTCTAATGCCTAGTCCCAACCTTCGAGGGTTAATCTGGAAGAGCCACCAGCGAGATGCCTGGTGACCTTGTTGTAACCTGCGCTTAAATAAACATACGGCGGGCTGCTTCTTAACCTGCCAGGATTACCGTGGAGGAGTAATCCTTCTCTTACCTCAGATGTCCTGTAAAATGAGTCCTGGCTGCTGCCTGTAGAGAAACAAGGACCAAAGGCAGCCATTAGATATTCTCCTCTTGTAGTTGGCGGGCAATGTGGAGCACTTTACCCAATTCACCTTGCCCCCTAATGGATGACAAGCTATATTGCTTCCTGAACTGCTCTCACCCCTCTCTTTTTTTCTTCCCCACCACCTCCACCAGGTTCCCCCTCTTCTCCCGTCACAGTGACCACCAACAAACACAAGGTGGAGGTCCGCGAGTCCTCAGGTGAGCCAGAAACAGCCGCTCATCATCATCATCTCCACCACCCCCTCCACTCTGAAGAGTTACTGCTTCATCACGTTTCTCAGAATAACCCATAAAGCTAAAAATAGACGCAGCAGTTAAAAATGTCGCTGATTGAAGGCTCTCGCCGTAAATATCTCCCTCTCCTTCCCAGACGCGGTGCTGTCTTGCGTGTTCCACACAGAGCGGGACCAGAACCCGCGAATCGAGTGGAAGAAGAAGGGGAAGGATGTTTCCTTTGTCTACTTTGATGGACACTTCAAAGGTGAGCGAGAGCGGCTTGTTGCTGTTTATCCCTGGGGTGGCGAACAGGGCGTTTGATTTCATCAGCTTTCAGAACAAGCTGTAAGGGGTTTGAAAGTACTGTAGGAGGAGAAAAACACATCCTGAACAGCATCCAGGCTGAAGCTACAACATCCCAGTGTGATGCAACTGAGACGCAGAGTAGAAAAGACTTTTTCATGGAGAAAATCACAGCAGGATTACGGCTGAAACAAAAGGTGCTCAGGAAAGTGGGCCACGGCGATACAGGCAACGCCTCAACTTCAGTCGCCTCCTTTATTGGTACTTTCCCCTGATTTTACAGATTTCTTTCAGCCTAGTTTAGTCAGTATCATTACTTTGGATTACCTTGGTTAATCTGAAGAGAACTACAACATAATGTGTTTAAGACACTTTTTATAAACAGTGTACTGCCTTAGCTTGAACTTTTTTAAAGCAACATCAAGGTTTGAAAGTGCCTCTGAACGCAGCCTCGGCCGGCAACTGAAGGTTTAAGTTTAAAAGGTTGCCGAGGGATTTCTAGGAAAAGACTTTCAGGCTTGTGAAGGTCACAAAATGTCATGAAATCGACTCTCACAACCACGAGCTGAATATCCGTTTTGGGGGCGTCGAGGGAACTGCACAGAAAGGTGAAATAAACCAGAGTAAGTCTGGTCATTGGGTTGTAAAATAACATCTGAAGCCTTGAGGATGGCCACCATGAGAATACAGTTTATAATTTGAAGTGTACACCAAATTGTTTAGCCAAATTCCCCTTTATATCCTATTACTGTATGCTTACTTTCAGACGATATCAGTATTTCACTTTTCTAAAAAGACAGTTATCATTGTTGATATACTGCAGCAGCCTTAGATATAGAGCTAACTAGATTTTCAGAGTCTGGAGTCTTCTTAGTCAATCCATAAACACAAGAGGTTTAACAATCAGCCTAGTTACAGCCATTTTTTTACAGGGTTGTAAATGTTGGTAATTTACATTAATGTCTTTCAGAATTGATGCACTTTGGGAGCAAGCCTCCAGTGGCCATTAAAAGAACTGCAGTTTTGGGTGCTTGATGGGTGATTCCTAAAACAGATAAAAAGTACTCATGGCATCGCTGTTTCAAAGCTAAAGCTGCTTCTTTGAAATTGTCATAAAATCTTTAATGTAATGTATTTTTAGTTGGCAGTGATAGAAATAATAGATTACAACATGCACACAGCAGATTCACCCTGGAGTCAGAGAAGACTGGCTTTATGTGGAAACAAGCAGAATAAAAATGACAATGTTCTCAGAACTGACAATAACTTCCAGAGGGATCTGTCTTTGCAGTTGTTTTTTTTAACTGTGTAAATATAAAACAGAACAAAAAGAAATAGGCCGTGTGTTGTTATTCTGTTAAAATAAGGAGTGCAAATGGTGCCACAGATACTCTCTGGTGTCAATAACTTACATAAAAAGAAATTTTTTGAAGCCTCAAAAGCAAAAGCGTCTCTTCTGTTCTGCATAAATAACATCATATAAGTCCTCTAGACATTGATGGATTGGATTAAGACAGAAGTATTACACTCATTTTCAAGCCTGGATACAGCAGGAAAATATTCCAGAAGCCTCCTCCACTGTTGCCATGCCGAAAAAACTTTTTTCTTTAGTTAAAATGACAAATCAGGAAATGCAGCTGTGTGTTTTGGACCCTAAATTTGACCCAGAAAGGTCAGAAAGGGACAAAAAATTACCCCGGCAACAAAGAACATTTCTGTTTTACCTTGATTGTACTCTTTTTAGGAGATTCACCAATTGCTGATGTCATGAATGGTTCCCTGTGGTTCCCTGTCTCCTCTCTCAGGTCCTTTTGAAGGCCGGGCAACCATTCAAGGGGCCACTGTGACGCTACAAAGGGTGACCCAGGAGGACGCTGGGGAGTACCGATGTGAGATCAGTGCTCCTCTTGACTCTGTCAACCTGGGTGAGACCAACGTCACTCTCAAAGTCCTGGGTAAGATTCAGAGAAGATGGCTGATATTGGTTTGTTCTCCAGGTGTTGTTTTATTTTTTTGTTATCTAATTTTTAACCGGTAACGTCCTTCAGTCCCCCCACACACCCCATCCTGTGAAATCCCCAGTGGAGCTGTGACAGGCTCAGTGGTGCAGCTGCGTTGTAGGGACCATCAGAGCATCCCACCTGCCACTTATTCTTGGTTTAAGGACAGCCAGCCAATCAGCCAGCCAAGACACACAAATGCCACCTATATAATCAACTCCTACACAGGGATACTGGTGAGTCTGCAGAGATGGGGTTAATTCTGTGAAGCGTTGTAGAAAAAGCTTTTTCCTTCTGAGCATTTTAGCCCAAAGATGCGTCACCTCTCGCTATCTTAATAAAGGTTTTCCTCCTCCCTCTCTGCCTCTCCTGCAGGAGTTCAAATCTGTAGCCAAAGAGGACACCGGTCGATACAGCTGCCTGGCTTCCAACGGAGTGGGACCGCCAAAGATGTGCGAGGGGAAGCACATGACGATAGGTGTGTGTATACTTGTGTATGTGTGTCTGTGTGTGTGCATCCCTACACTCCTTCCTGCCTCTTCGCCCACACCTTTCAGCACTGGAGAAAATCAGGAGTGCAGTGGAGAGGAAAAGCCCACTAAACTTGTTTCACCCTGCTTCTTAAATCCAACACACCTTCACAATTTGACTAGAGGACTACTTATGGGACGATTTAGGCGAGCTTAAATTGAGCTGTGTTGTTTCTAAAGCTTGTTAGTAAATTATTGAACATACTTTGGTTCATATGGGAATTCTGGCGTTTTTTTTAAACTAGGGCCCTGTTATAATCTGGGGTCCAAATGACTCATAGGTCCAAAAATGTTTGGAAGTGCTTCAGCTGGCTGGAAATGCAGTCCTTGGCATCGGATGGGCCAATCAGAGTACATCTTCTTGACATCTTGTTTTCTGCAGTGACACACTCTGTTTTTAAAACAGTCTGACAACATTTCAAACAGTATCCCTGCAGATGAAGACTTGTTTCTCCACGTTAGATCCTTTTTAGACCGCCTCTAACCTTGCTATCTTCAAAGTAAATAGTTGTCACTGTAAAAAAAAACGGATATTTCACCCTGCAGATCACAGGAGTTGCTTGTCTACTGCTGCTTTGATAATTGTTGCTTCTGTTATAACAAGAACTGTGTGTTTTTGGTTGTTTGTTTGGATCTGGTAAATTATTAACGCAACACTTAACCAAAAGTGACAAAGCGGCAAGGGTAGACTAGTAACTCCTTAGTCCTGCAAGGGCAACATCTTTATTTCAGGTTGGTGGTTGGAAATCTTTTTGTGACTCTTGGATTAAAAGTTATAAAAAAAATTAAAATAGTAGATTCAGGACCACATTACAAACTGCAAATAGAAGAGAGAAGGAAAAGATGAGAAAATGCTAGTTCAAGGAAATAAAGCTACAGAATTGAAAAGAGGATAAATGGCAGAAGTTTTTATTGACTTTTAAAAGTCTACAACAACTCTGTTGACAGTTTTGCTCAATGGTGATAAAACTCGGAGCCTGTTGGGATTATTCCATAAAAAATGAAAATGTTGAAATATTCAGAACTATTAAAAGATGTATGAAATAAAGAAATGATGCAGAGGTTTTAAATGCTACATTCATGGACAGCAAATGTTGCATGCACTTTTCTCATTAAAAGCAGAGAAAGACCAGAGACTTCTGCATTTTACAATTTAAAGATGACTGATTTGGTCAGATGTATTCAATAATGGTTTCTGACAAAGATCAGTCTTTTAGTCATTTATATCCAGAAATGAAGAAATAATGCTGAGGTTTGAAAATGCTAGAATACTCTTAAATGACAAACTAATAGGTTAGGCATTAGATACATTGAAGACACTGATAGACAAGCAACTCCTGAAAAAATGACTGATTTTGTCAGTTGAGTTGATGTCAAAATGTGACAAAACATGTGTTGGGATTATACTCTAGAGCTGATGATTTCAACATAAGACTAATATATCACACTGTCACTACGAAATCTACCAAGAGACTAGGGTAGACAAGCAACTATTGAAAAAATGACTGGTTTTGTCAGTTGAGTTGGTAATGTGACAAAATGTGTGTTGGGATTATGCTCTAGAGCTGATGATTTCAACATAATACTAATATATCACACTGTTACTATGAAATCTACCAAGAGACTAGGGTAGACAAGCAACTACTGAAAAAATGACTGATTTTGTCAGTTGAGGTGGTGTCAAAACGTGACAAGATGTGTGTTGGGATTATGCTCTAGAGCTGATGATTTCAACATAATACTAATATATCACACTGTTACTACAAAAATCTACCAAGAGACTAGGGTAGACAAGCAACTCCTTAGTTCTGTGTGGGGATAATAATTCATAAATATGTAAAAGAAGGAGAAATTTCATAAATTTGTAAAGGTTTACAAGTGCTAGATATCCCCAGTGAGTGCAGATGTTATGTGCTCTGAAATAGAAGGCAATGGTAGACCAGCAACTCCTGCTTTACTTTTTACCAAATTTAATCATTTCTCATTTTTATTTCATTTTAAATCTGCCTATGAAAAGAAAAAGTCAATAAATAGTTCTTTATCCCCGTCTTCTCCCTTGCAGAGGATGTCAACGTCTCAGCTGTGGTGGCCGCCGTGGTGGTCATCTGCCTCCTGCTCATCATCTGCGGCTGCGGAGGATTCCTCTTATATCGTAACGGCTTCTTCAGTCGTAAGTTTTCCTCCGTTGTATTTTGGACTGAATCACCACTCTGTCCGCTTGCATGAACAGTACATCAATTAGCTTTGATTCCCTCCAAAAAAGTTGACATTGACTCTGTTTTCTCCCGCACGGTCATCCCGGCTCATCCATCAGCAGGACACAGAGGAAGGTAAGAGCTCTGTGATTGCATTAACATTGATGTGGACAAACAAGCTAATAACCTAAACACTGAGGATTGTGGGAGGAGGAGGAGGAGGAGGGGGGTTGTTGTTGCACTTAGACTGTGTGTCTGTTTGCTGAGTCAGGACTGTATGGAGTGACAGCTGTGGCTGTGTGTGCCTATATGTGTGTGTTTTTGAGCTACAGCAGCGCCTGTGTTTCTACTCATTGGGTGATTGGCGCCAACAGATGTAGAATCCACTGGGAAAGGCTTGTTTTTCCTTTTTTTCAAATCGATTGCCTCTTCCTGGCAGATGTACATCTGTTGGAATTATGTCAAAGTGTAGCAGGAGAGATGATCTAAAAATACAGACCATTAAAGGAAGGAGAATAATCTTTGCAATGTAATTATGGAATAATTACCGACTGTTAATCAGCAAGGAGGGGAATATTGGCAGGAGGAAAAATTGTGAGCAATTAAACTGATTGGATGGGTAATTTGAAATGGATTTGTAAGATCTTGCAAAGATTAAAGAATGAGGCTGTGAGTGCGTGTCTTTACACACAATTTGCCTTGTCCTGCAAACACACCAGAGTGGGCGTAAGGCCGTTTGGATGCTTGACTGACCGTCGAGACATAAATGCATGTCCTGGTGTGACTGGCCTTATTCGCTTGACTTTCTGTTATTTGATTACTGGCTTGTTACTGCACAGAGTTTGATGGAGAGTCACTGTGGAGCTCTCTTTGAAGCCGATGCGAAAGCTCTTTGTCTAGGTTAAAGTCTGATGCCTATCCCACTGAGCTAACTGGAGCTGTCAGTGTCAATGTCCTATTTATAGAGCAGGCTTCTTCACAAAGACTCAAAGACAATGTGACAAGATATTTGATGCACCAATAGTAGGCGCAACTTAATGGTGAAGGGACGCATATCAAGGTTTTGACTCTGCTGTTTCATGCTGCTGATGTTTGATGTGAAGAAGTGAGAAAATCTGTGTCTTTTGTCTCTGAATGTTGGATTTCGAAATCTAAAGTAAGACCTTACTTCTGTCTTTAAATAACTCTTATAACTCTACAGTTTCACATCATCTTCAGTGAGTATAAGGGATGCGCTGATCCATTTTTTTCCGATCCAATCCGATACCGATACCTAGGCTGAGGGTATCAGCCAATATCCGATATCTATCCAATACAACTGTTGAATGAATGAACTGTATACCTTGCCCTGTGAGTGAAGGTATAAAGCTTGACATTAGCCTTGTTAAAAAAAGGTAACAAATTAACAAAGATATAAATGTACTTCAGATTATTTATTAACAAATAACAAATTCCACATTAGCACACAGCAAAAAGAAGTATTCAGTTAATTTGTCAATATCGGAGCTGATATCCGATCCAAATGCTGAATCAGTGCATTACAAGTTGGTATTTCAGCATATCTGAGACAAAATTCTTAGTCATTTTAATCACAAAATCTATAAATAAATTCATCATATAACTAATTTTATCCTACAAAATCACTTGACAGTTAAGCACGTTGTCAGTGTCCTACCCCCCCAACCCGTGTTTTTATACATCAAAGATATGTACAGAGAATTAGTCGATTTAAGAGGCACAGAGACACGAGTATCAGTTTTAGTCTGTTTCAAAATCAGCTTAAAACTCCTCACAGGAGCTTAAACATTGTCAAAACAAATGTATGGGGCTTAAGCTGGAGCCTTGAGGAACACCAAACTTCACTCAAAGGCAAATATAAGCTTATTTTTATTCAACGGGATGAGTAAATAAATCGTAGGGGCTTGAGCTCGACCCATGTGAACAACTTACTTAGCTCAAAAACAAAAAATTAAACATTAGAATTTTAAATAAAAAATGGTTTTACAATAATTAAAAATGAATAAATATAAGCAAATTTAACTTTAAAATAAAATTTACCTTATTGTTATTATATCCATGATCAATTTATGATTTAAGGAGGCTTGAACTGGAGCCTTGGGGAACATCAAACTAAACTCAAGAACAACATTTATCTCTTTTTCATATTAAATAATGAACTAATAAATGTAAGGGGTTCAAAATGGAGCCTTGGGGAACACCAAACTTAATTACAAAATAAATTTACCTAATTTTTTAAACCATATGTAAACAGTATAACAAATAAACAGCCAGTTACAGAAGTGTGCAAAATTCAGAGGTGTTGCTCAGGGACTCTTTCGCAGTTTTAGCCTTAGAGAAGAGGCAGGTAGAGAGTCGTTATGTCATGACTCAGTGAATCGGGGTGTTTGACCTGCTGCATGTGATTGGCTCACCTCCTGACCTGCTTTGACGTTTGGTTTATCTCTGCTGCATCATGATTGGCTGCATGTTTTAAAGCATTTTACGCTAATGAATAAAACACTGAATTGATGATAAAGGTGTGCTTAAACGTGGAGTTGACGAAGCTGCGATTGTTTTGTTTTGTTTCCTCCTCTGAAACTTTTACATTTCAGTTCTGTTTGGGTGATTTGCACTCAGTCTGACGCCTGCTCATGAATATTCAGACTTCTACCTGTGAAATGTGCTTTGCAACTTTAATGCAATCAGCTCCATGCCTCCAAAGCAGTAGGTGCAAAAACGGTTCAGAAGAGTCTGTTTATAAGCACTCGCACCCGTGTTTGTTTACTGCCAATCACGTTTTAGCACAGTCTGTTACAGAGGAGACAGCTGTCTGCAGAAGAGGATGGGATCTAACCCCATTTAAGTTCCTCATAAATACAAAGACTTGAAGAATCGACCATTATTTAGTTAGGTGCAGGAGGATTTGGAGCCTTATTGATGGTGAAACTGAGATAGGAATCTTGATGCTTAAACTTGCAAAGCACAGATTACTGGCGGGGGTCAAAACTCATCAAAAAAAAAATTGAGATCACAGCAGCGGGCATGTGGGTTACTTTCCCATCTCTCTGCCGGCACATGGCCTCAGTTTAAGTTTTTAACTCTCACCCTAAAAACCTTACCCCTGCTCCCTGCTTGCACTTAAATTTGCTCTGCAGGTGCTCAAACTCCAATTTTCCACTCAGAAATAAGCAGAATATATACAGATTTTCTGTGCTCCACTTTCTGCCCCTCTCCTGGTACCCCGGCTGCTTTTCGGCCCTGTGAAATGTCTGTTTCAGTTTTTACCGTTGTAGCCACAGCAGAGCAAATTTATGCAAGCAGAGACTGCTTAAATGCATCTGTGGGGTAATGGGAAATCAAAACACAAGATGTTAAGTCATGCTCTTAAACTGCAGGCCACTATCTCCACAAATGCACAAGCGCAAGCCTTTGAAATAACAGGAAGCGAAGTCTGTTTTAAGCACATCTTTATTAATGATTTAATACTCCATACTCATAACCTCCAGCTCCAGACAAGCATGGTGTGCAGTGTAAGATCGAAATGACCCCCTTCTTGTTGAATCTTGTTAAAACCGACACACTGACCCCACAGGTCATTTTGGATCTCCCAGTGTCATGGTGCGTCCCACATCAGCAGCCAAACCCTGCACAGAACTGAGGACACGTGAGTGTGACCGTTAGGCGGACAGACATGGAGGCAATTTAAAGAAACTGAACTCTGAATCCTCCTCATTCTGAAAAAATAACACTGGTTTTTCACTGTTGGCTGCACTTGAAATCGTAGTTTGACATCTTAGTAAAACAGAGCCGGGCGAAGTCGAAGGGCTGAACATGCATGACCTCCTGTGAAATGGAAAACAGTCCTTATTCGCTTGCATTTTCATAAAGATTGCAAATGTGAGGCTACAATAAGTGACATGTCTGATTTTAAAGCTGTGCCTCTTTAAGCGAACAGCAGCATTAGCGTAAAGACTGATTACTTCTTTAGTTATTTCTAAAAAGCTGCAGGGGTTCGGAGTCAGACAGCGTGATCAACTGTAGGCTGTCAAATGTCCTTTTTTTAAACATTTAAACAAGATTCTTTAAAAGTTTTAGAGACTGTTTTAGGGAGGTAGGATTAAATTTTGTGATATGTTACTCTTTCATTTTATAAATTAATTGATTGATTGAAAGAACATGTTAAAGCCTCTTTCTTTAATGCGCTAAAATCTGTAATCGGTTGGTCTGTAACTGGTACTGCAGATGAAAGCTTAAAAGTTCAGCTTTCTGTATCGGCAATAATACAGACAAAATCTATTTGGAAGAATCGGGATATTGGAACTCAGAAAAAATCCAATATTCAGAATCCTTATTGGTTTTAGTTTGGTTCACAATGAGTTAAAAACTGGGGGCAGAATGAAACCCTTTGGCAAATGAGAGTATCTGAGTATCCTTCCACTATTTTTTCATGGCTTTTATAAAATTTTCTCAAGAAGGCCATCCTAAAAAAAAAAAAAAAAAAAAAATCTAAAAAATCTATTATCATAAAAAAAACCCAAAAAAACACTTCTTGCCTCAGGATTTAAATCTATCATGTTTATTTGTGTGCATGTGGGCCACTTCACAGACGCATTCTGTTCACATTAGATGCCGCATTCGCTGTTGTAATGTGAACGACCGCACAAAAAGATCGGATTTAACAAAAATTCTGAATTGTGCATCATAACCTGCAGTGTGAACGTAGCCTAACGCCCCCCTAAGTTCCATCACCCTTCTTTCGTGGAAGTTCAAACTGCAGAGCACTCTCTGCACACTTACTTTTTCATATGTCTGAGTACAACTTACTTCAAAAACAGCACAGAATCTTCATTCTGTGCATGACACCAGATATTATGAAAAGCCAAAGCTAAAATCTTCATACTATGGAAACTGTTCTTTTTCTCTGTACAGGCTGATCTATAGCCTCCCTGGAGCTTTCATCCTTCTTCCTGTTATTCATCAGTACATGACTGCAATGAGCACGATTGTTAATTCTTTATGCAGCTTCGTCAAACCATCTCCAAATTTACAATATATCCTAACACCGCTTTTTACTCTCATCATCAGTAAAGAACCAGTAACTGCACCAGCTTGTGTTGGTTTGCATGTACATGTATGTTTAAATTCACTGAGGTCAACAGTGCCATTTGATGGTCAGGTTACGATGAGCCCCCTGCTGGATCTACAACCTGATTCACTGACACTGAACGTTTCCTCTTAAGTCAAAATAAATACTCTTGAATTCCAGATAAAAAGTGACAGCTCTACAGTCGGGACTTTTGTTGTAGGAAAGTGGACTCAATAATCTGGAAACTGTTTGTATTTACATCCAGAAAAAGACTGTCTGGTTCAGCTGCCCTTACTCAGTCCTCTACCCAGCTTCATGCTCAGTCACTGCCGGGTCACAGTCAGACTTTCTTTTACCCAATGGGATGTTTGCCATGTATGATGTGCATTATTTATGCAGACTAAGATATGACTCAGGATACAGCTGTCCGCCCCGAGTGTCTTTTCTTCTGTGACGATGTCAAACTGTCCGATGTGCTTATTATGTCTTTGTCTTTCAGGTCCAATGTCAACTACATCCCTCCGCCTCAAGAAGTAAGTGACTTTTTTCATTTTCTTCCTCTCTGGATCTTCCCCCTGACCTCACGTGAGGGGCTCTGACTGTAAACACCAGCAAAGTGCTGACTGGAAGGGGAAATTTTGAAACCAGAGTTCCCTTTTTTTTTTCCCACTACCTTTCCTGACGTTTAGTAAGTACAGAAAGTTTTGGATTCGCTCCAGGAGGCTGCTTAAGCAGGCAGCTATGAGACAACATAATGGATTTAAGGGAATCAAATGGAGCCGACTGAAGGGCTTGTTTTTGCCACTGACAGGATCAGATAGGAATTAAAACTTCCTGACAACAATACAGAGAGGATTGCACAGAAATAGACTTTTTGTAAGGGTTACAACCTTTTATCCAACGAGAAACAGCTTCTAATGGCGCTCTCTTCAAAGCCACCAGATTCCATTTGCAAAATGAGTAATTTTAACTTGCATAACAAGGGATCTGCTGGTCTACAGCTGCCTCAATCTGCTAGTTTGTTTGTGTTGTTGTGCAGCTTTGGTGATTTGAAACATTAGCTCTGATCCAGGACATGCAGACAAGATACTTGTGTATCCTGTAATGCAAGATTATTGCTGTTTCAATTATGCTTTTAAAACTGTCGCAGTATTTGCTTCTGGTAGGGCGACACAGTTAAACACCAAATTTACTGATATTTAAATATAAACATAAGCAATAAATAATAATAATAATAATAATAATAATAATTATTATAATGTGTGTGTGTGTATGTGTATATATATATATATATGTATATGTATGTATACATGTATATGTGTGTATGTATGTATGTGTGCGTGTATGTTTGTATGTGTATGTATATATATAGTTATTATTATATAGATATTTCAATGTAATCCAATTAAGATTTTTTTTTTATTCACTATTACATAAATTCTTTCCCCCTCTCCTCCCTCACAGAAGTATTTTTGTAAATTTTTTCTTTTTGTTGTTGTTTCTGTTGTTGTTGTCACTCTGTTTTGTTGTTAAAAACAAAACAAAACAAAAAACATTTGCAATAAACACACTGCAAACGTTTTTTTTTTGTTTGTTTGTTTTTTAAAGGAAAATAATTATTTCTGATGCTTCTGCGTTGTTTTGATGCAAACACATCCATCAGCTACATTTTGGGTGCATGTTATTTTGAGTTACATACTTGTTTTTATCAATATTGTCGCACATTTTCATATTTTTTTAATATCCTGCAGGCCTAGTGTCCTATTTGCTGTAAAATACTATCCCAGTATGATAAAAACAGGACAAAAGTTTGGTTTTATCGGAGGAAATACGATTTCAAATCAGGATTCCCTCATAAATATTGCAGGAATAATTGTATAACAGTGTCATTTACTGGTCTCTGGTTGTAATGAAAGTACTTACCTCCAGCAAATAGGCGTTTCCTTCCAGGGATTCTTCCTGTAATGTTTTAAAACGGTTTTAATATCAATTTGAGCCTGTCACTGGCAGAAAAAAAGCACATTAGGTGGGCGTACTTAGCCAGAAGGGATTATGCTGTAGCCAGTCTTGCAGCTGCAATGACCTACTGGACCAATTTCAAAGCTATAAGTACGTATAAGTCCAAATGACTCCAAGATATGTGTAAAAAAATGAGGCCTGTATTACAGGACTGATCGGATTTGTCTTTAAACATGACGTACATGTTGCTGTTCAGGTGACTTTGACCTTCACTGATCACACAGCAGGGATGAGTTTATGTGTAACAGCGGCTCAGAAATGGCCAAAGACAGTAAAACTATGAGTTAAAACAGCTGAGGTTGGTTTCAGTTGTTGCATCTGTACTAAAATTGTGATAAACACACTAATGTTCATGTTTTTGTTTGTCCCTCAGTCCCAGGACTTCAAACACACTCAGTCCTTCATGCTCTGAGAAGCTGGCCTTCCTTTGAGAACACATCACCCTCATAAAAAGGTGCCAACATTGGATCCTCTGACTGATTTCCCCTCTTTTTTTGGGACTCTGAACGAGCTCTTCATCTTCCAGTATTTGCTAAATTCAATCTTCTCTTTTCTGGATGATTTTTGACAAGCAAGTTTGCAAGGCTTCTTTTTTTTTTTTTTTACTCTCCCGCTTTGCTGTGTGTTTGTCATTTTCTGCTCTTACGGGATTAAATACAGTTTGGCAGCCCTCTACTGCCCCCTGGTGGTCGGATTTGGAAACTCCAGTTGCTCATTGAAGGGGCCAGAAGTGGAGATTTTCCAGACTTTGGCTGTGTCAGAAATGAATCACTCAACCCCTAACCCCCATATAGGGTTTCACCATATAGTTGACTATGTAGTGAACTCAATCACCGGAGGTTTCAGACACTACATGGCAAGATGCAATGCATGACGGGATGCCCACCACCAATGCAATGCTCTATGGGAAATTTTGAGTCGCCTATATGGGGCACTGGAATTGATCACTCAGGTTTCGGACACCCCTCAAAATGGCGCTAACCCCCATGTAGTCACCTATATAGGAGTTACGGGTCCATTTCAGACACAGCCTTTGTCTCCCCCTCTGCAGGCTGATCCTCGTACTACCTTTGTTTCCCTTTTTTTCTTCCTTTTTTTATTTTAACCAAAGACTGAACGTTTCGTCTACAG
This sequence comes from Xyrichtys novacula, assembly GCA_962446985.1. Lineage (NCBI taxonomy): Eukaryota > Metazoa > Chordata > Actinopteri > Labriformes > Labridae > Xyrichtys > Xyrichtys novacula. The sequence continues at coordinate 3,725,009 of OY660887.1, forward strand.
GATTTCTTTGCTTTGAAATCATCACAGGAGAGTTCTTAAAGCCATGTTGTCAATCTCAAACATAAATGCAGTTTACCTCAGCTTCTGCCACATGCCAATGTTTTGTCTTCTATAACACTGAGGCCCCAGCTTCCCACAGTGCCACACAGGATCCTCTATGATCTTAGTAATAACCTGGAACAGACCGAGACGACAGGAAGCCAATTATATACTGAGACCAACCCCCTTCATCCTAATGTGCCTGCATGGTCTTTTTCTATTAGACAGTATATTAAATATATACCTTGTGCCTTTTTAAGTTGTCTGTCATATTTATCTATGAATCGATCACAGTTTTTTGTAAAGAATTGCCTTACTTTTTTCTGTCTTTCTATTTTTGTGCCACTGTTTGTCATTGTTTTTCAAAAATGGAGTGTCTGTTTTTAGACAGTGTGTGAATGGGTTGTTCAGAGTTTTATTTGAATGGTGTATCAGTAATAAAAGGTTTTTCTATACAAAGTACAGGCTGATGGTTTTCCTATTTCAATGGCACACTGTTGGCAAATGCACTAATATTTCTGTCATATGTGATAAATCAAGCGACATCACAGCTGAATGGAAGAAGAGCGAATTTTTGTATTTCTGGATTTTAAAAAAAAAGAGATAAACAGGCATTAATGCATCACTTCAATCATAATGTTCATTAACTACTTATTGCAAAATGCTTCTAAAATTAAATCAACATTTAACCTGTAAAGCTACTTCACCCGAAAATACTTTATTCACACATACATTCATTCATGCATACAGTCAAACAGTTATACACATTCATCCTAACATACTTCTATATCTGTCGTAGCTTTGTTTGACCTTGTAGCAGGAATTAAATTCAAAATGTATGAATATTTGCAAAATAAATATATACATAAATATCGAGTTTAATGGTTTAAACCACTGGTTCTAAAGTCCAGCCCTCGAGGCCCACTGTCCTGCATGTTTTGGATGTTTCCCTGCTCCAACACACCTGTTCCAAATGATCAGCTCGTTAGTAAACCATTGCAGAGCTTGATAACGAGCTGATCATTTGAATCAGGTGTGTTGGAGCAGGGAAACATCCAAAACATGCAGGACAGTTGGCCTTGAGTGGTTTGAACCTTGCGTATCTTTACTTTATGGGGATTCATGTTAATATAGGTGGAAAAGCTTTAGCAAATCACTATTTTCTGTTAAATCACGTTATACCCAAATGTCCAAACTTCACTGAAATTCAAAAATGATCAAAATGAGACATATTTTCAGATATTTGACGGATTGAAAGAAAATATTCAGCTGATGTGCAATTCTGAGGATCTAACATGAGTGGCGTTTTCCTTGAAAAGTAAACAGTGGATAAATTGACTCTCAATCTTGAGCAATCACAGGAAAGGATGTTTGGGACTCTGACATTTTTCAAGTTAATGTGATAGCAATGAAAGGATGATACATTTAGAAACTCTCGATCAAGTTATGAAATAAAAATATTAACTGTAATACAACATTTAAGTTGTGAAATTAAAATCTCACCTGATTCGTAGCTTTATGCTGTGCAACAAGCATAGAGCTGTGCAATAAAAAGCTACTTCTGAAATAAAAGATTGATTTATTTCTGAAAATTTGTAGTTTCAAATTTTATTTGTGAACAATTTTGATCAAAATTAGAAGAATAAACTAATTTTACTTGTCCTTTGAGTTTGGCAAGAAATGTGATTGAAATATCAGTAGAAACAAAAATGTTAAGGCTAAAAGTTATTTAACAGAAATATAGCAATTGTTTGCCATGTTTTGACAAAAGAACATCCTTTAATTTGATAAGTTTCCCAAAATAAACGTGAAAAAAGACAGTCTTCATGTTGGAATTTTCTCTGTTTTGTTTAAATCAAATGTTTAAGTTTCCTTCACCGAATATTCGCTTGTTATGTGACTCAGAGCCACGTCTATGGCCTACCAAAGGTTTAGTCATCTGCCTGGAGCTCCTGAGGTCTAGTGTCTTCAAAGAAGAGTGAAAAAGGAAAAAAACTGAATTCTCCTGTGTATCTACATAGCTCAGAGGATAAGAAGACGGACTGGGACTCCTGAGATCGTGGGTTCAATCCCTACCTTATCCAGCTTGAGTTTAAAATTTAAGGCCTAGTGTCTAGAATTGAGAGTCAAATAGGAAAAACTCGGAATTACCATGTGTGTCTACATGGCTCAGAGGGTAAGAAGATGGATTGGGACTCCTGAGGTTGTGGGTTCAATCCCTACCTTATCCAGCTTGATCTTAAAATTTAAGGCCTAGTGTCTAGAATTGAGAGTCAAATAGGAAAAACCCGGAATTACCCTGTGTGTCTACATGGCTCAGAGGGTAAGAAGACGGATTGGGACTCCTGAGGTTGTGGGTTCAATCCCTACCTTATCCAGCTTGATCTTAAAATTTAAGGCCTAGTGTCTAGAATTGAGAGTCAAATAGGAAAAACCCGGAATTACCCTGTGTGTCTACATGGCTCAGAGGGTAAGAAGATGGATTGGGACTCCTGAGGTTGTGGGTTCAATCCCTACCTTATCCAGCTTGATCTTAAAATTTAAGGCCTAGTGTCTAGAATTGAGAGTCAAATAGAAAAAACCCGGAATTACCCTGTGTGTCTACATGGCTCAGAGGGTAAGAAGATGGATTGGGACTCCTAAGGTTGTGGGTTCAATCCCTACCTTATCCAGCTTGATCTTAAAATTTAAGGCCTAGTGTCTAGAATTGAGAGTCAAATAGGAAAAACCCGGAATTACCCTGTGTGTCTACATGGCTCAGAGGGTAAGAAGACTGACTGAGACTCTTGAGGTCGTGGGTTCGATTCTCACCTTACCCAATTCTTGTTATATTTTAAAGTCCATTAGCCAAAGTAAGAAGATAAAAGCGGGCATTCCGCATGCCCTAGTGTGGATCCTATCTAATGGCACTGCATGGAAGTCTATTGGCACCCAATGGGGCCTGGTTTGATACCAACTCGTGGCTGGAGAGTATTAGTAACGATCAGAATTAGCCATCATTAGAAGTGAACCATCACTTCTTCAGGAGTCTATACCGATTACGGTATAGAAGGAAATTTTCATCATTTCATTACTTTGAACTACCCCGTCACTAGCTGGAATCGAACCGGGGTCCACACATTGGGAGCCAATTGACTAACACACATGCTACAAGATACGATCCACACTTGGGTAGGAGTTGCGCGTCCTTTTATCTTGGCACTTTGGCTCCTAGACTTTAAACTTCAATCTAAGTTTGATCCTGATCCTGATCCAGGTCTAGGTGAATTTTAAAGGCCAGTGTCTGTAGTTCAGATTTAATTATTTTCTAGTTGAAATTATCTTTAGACTTTAAATCTTTGCTTTTGAATGGAAATGTTGGTGCACTGAAGTATTGTTTTGCATTCCCATTCAGAGCATATATATTTCAAGTCTTAAGACTGAAGTCTTTAAACACTCAGTGAAAAGTGAAATAATAAAATCAGACTAAACTTTCCTACCACTAAAATCAGGAACAAAACTAAGCATCATAGAGCAGTTGAACTTCAACCTGAGGGAGACACAGGAGAGGGAGGGAACAGGGGGCCTGGGGGGTCTGATTACAATAAAGAGACACAGTCACAATCTTTTTTTTAATGTATAAACTTGGATCCACAGTGTGGTTGTGTTTTTTTTTATTTCTAATAAAATTGTAGGTCCCCCCGACCAAGATTTGACACTCGTATTTGCGACTAAAAATAGATATGTGCGAATTGACTAATTGACTTACTGTTTTCAGTTGAAATAATAGTACTAAGGTCGAACGATAAGTCACACCTCTTTTTTTCTTAAATTTGTCCTCCAAAAATATTTTGGTTAAATCTAAGACCAAATTTTGAAACTTTCCTTCAACAGCTTCCATGTCATGTGACCAAAAGACCTAAAATTGGTTTCAAATAATAGTATTTATGTCGACCAATAAGTCACTCTGGTGGTTGTGTTGTTGGCTCAGCCCCTTCAGGGTCTTCAAGGTCCCTGATATTGTTGTTGATGCTTTCAGCAGCTGTAGTGTTCGTTTTTACTGTAACATTCAGCTACTGCTGTGTTTTTATAATGCAGATGTACAAGGACAGAGTTTGTAGTTACAGCTCAGATTATAACTTTTGTTTTTGACATAGTGGACTTGTTAAAGGCAGCTCAGGTGTACAGAGATAGATCAGATCTCAGTGTTCAACAGGTTTGCTGAAGCTTTGAAGTAAAGTTTAGAATAAAAACATTTTCATTTTTTTTTCAGATAAATACTGATAATTTTAACTTAAGACAATACTAAGTGCATGTCAGAAAACTAGAATCAAAACATCATGAAAAAGCTCCTTTTTCCAGAGGAAATCTTGTCATTAGATAAGTAATTAAAAATAAATCTGATAAGTAGTTTGTCTTTATTTCAAAATAAAAGATTTTGGCCAAAATAATTAGAACTGGAACATGAAAAAATTAACAATTTAGTGCTTTTACAATGAGTCTGAAATATGTTTAATTTTTACTTTAAATAAGTCCAAATGAGAACAATAATTGAAGAGAAATATAATGAGGACATTTAAAACTAAGCGTACTATCTGAAAGTACTATCTATTCACATTTTGCTGGTTCAAGTCCAAATTAGATGAATAATTAAGAATAAATTTCATATATTAATAATGTTATTTATTAATACAGGCTGTAGGCCAAAATTAAAAACTGAAAAAAAAAATGCTTCAAACATTTAAATAAATGAGTAATGAGTCAAGAAAATATAAAATTCAGACCATAGTTATGAAAAAACGAACCTAAAAATGTTTGAGCTGATCTGAAAACGTCAAAAAATAAATAAATAAATAAATAGTGATTTTCATTTTCTTTAAATAAGTGGAAGAAAATGTTGAACTTTTTCATGATATTCTGATTCACTGAGATGCACTTGTATCATACAATGGGCATAAATACACATGCCATGTAAATTAAATTAAAAGTGTTGACATTAGTAATTCAGCACATCTATTGGCATTAAAAAACGAACTCTACAGCTGCTGAAACATCCGCAGTACTATCAGGGACCGAAGACCCTGAAGCACAGAGCCAACATCACAACTCACCCAGGCTGTCCTCTGCAGGTCCCGCCAAGTGCCAAGTCTCCGGTTCTCCTGCAGACACCTGAGGATCAGACACAAGGAATAGAGGACTTCAGGATCTGGAGTTCAGGACCAAGAAAGGACACCCCCTGGTGGTCAGTTTTGATATAATTTGTTTGCTGTCTGAGAAATTGTGATCAACTACTTCACATTAAAGTTTGAAAAAGTACCAAATCTGATGTTTTTATTGATTATTCTAAGCAAAGACCCTTATCAACAGTTACAAATAATACTTACAATTAATAAGAGCAAATGAAGGATGGTTGAAAATATTATTTTTCTCTTTTGTTTACAAGTTTTAGCTTTTATATCAAATGCTGATGAGTTAAAATCATTTAAAGGATTTCAGAGCAGTATAGCCACAGGAACAAAACTGATATGATCGATTATTGGACAATTTTATCCACATAAAATTACAAACGTTAGCCTCAACCCTGGCTGATGACATTCAACTAATTGTTTAAACGATAAAAATGATTATTATGATTATTTAAAATGGAAGCATATCCAAAACACTTGACCCAAGTCATACAATTAAAAGGCAGCTACCAAATACTAATGAAATGTATGTAAACTTTTGATTCTCGAGAAAGTAATAAAAAATTGTCTAAAAAATTCTCTCTTTCATTATTCTGGCATTTAGCAAATAAAAATAATTTTGGTAATCCTAATTGAGCAAAAACAGGAAAAAGTTTAATCTGATTTAATGGAAGACGGTGAGAAAAAAAAGGTTATGTACCTTTTTATATAGTGTATGTAAACTTCTGGTTTCAACTGTATATTTATTTATATATATATATAGTTATAGAAAAAAAATGTTTACAGACCTGAGTGTTTTTGCAGGTATGCAAGACCCAAGATAAACAAATCGCCCCCTCATGAATAATAAAGAAAGCCTTAAGATGTAAACATTACATGATACAATTGGTTGCTGGTTTGGTCTGGTTCCTGCACCGCTAGTTGTAGCTAAACTGCTAATGCTACTCTTGCCGTCAGCGGTGACAGGCTGTACAGACTCCGCTCACATTTTCATGCTTTCCCCATAACTACTCGGTAAGTATTTCTTCAAATGACTGAACAGATCTGTTGTGTTGCCGGTTTTTGAGGGCACCGACCGCCGACATACCTTACACATTGGCTTAATTGCTCGACATCACTTTGGAGATGTCAGTAGGCCGTGGGCGTGGCTCTGAGGCACATGACAAGCGGATATCCGGTGAAGTAAAGATAAACATTCGGTAAAAACAAAGCAGAGGAAAATACCGACATCAAGACGGTCTCTTTTCACGTTAATTTTTGTAAACTTTTCAAGTTAAAGGATATATCTTTGTCAAAACACAGCTAACAATTGCTATATGTCTGTTATATTACTTTTCACCTAAATTTGTTTATTTTTTTCCGATATTTCAATCACATATCTAGCAAAACTCAAATTGACGAGTAAAACACGTAGATTCTTTTCTTTTCTATTTTGAAACCTGGTATTCTTTGATTGACTGCATGTACCGTGTGAAGTGAAAACAAGTGTTATTCTGTGACAGAATAACTTCATTTTGAGTCAGATTTCCAGTGTTTTGGTGAAGTTAGTGTGTGCAGAGAAAGATGTGTTCTGTTTTGAAATGAAGAGTTTGTATATATTTAACAAAATATATTTTTGAGAAGAAAACTATCCATTTGGCCGATTGTGTTTTGTAGGTGAGAGTCTGTGTTAAGAGTTTAGAAAAGTATCTCAAGTTTAAGTACAACACTAGACGCTTTAAGTGTTTTTGGACAGCAGAGGGTGCTGTTACAACTTAATTGCAAATTGACCAAACTGGTAGGAGATTTAAAGAGGACATGAAACACACCACATTGGCATCGTCACATGGTAAAAAAAATCAATTAGGAAAGAGTCTGAAATATTTTTTTGTGTAAGAAATCAGCTGTTTAATGGGAAAACCGCTTTCAAGAGTGTATTTCCGACATGCACACAGCGCCATCTCGAGTTTGTGGCAGTTGTGACGTCACCGGTTGTGCAGGAACAGAGCGGTGAAATAGTCAAGAGTACCCAACTGCAGCGCAAGATGGCGGACCCAAAAGATGAACTACCGCAATGAACTTCCACATTACCTCCGACTGGCGGACCCAAAAGATGAACTTCCGCAATTACCTCCGATAGGCTTTGCGATGCCAGAACAGTAGGTGGCGGTATGCACCTTAACTTTCTTGCAGCAAAATTTACAGAAGAAGAAGAACTTTCAGGAAGTTTGAAAAGAAGCAAGCCGTCCGCATTCATTCAATCTCACCTCCGACCCACTCAAACTAACCCTAACCCTGCATTCCATTGTTTCCATCATGGGAAATCTAAGTGACGCTCTCAAATTAACAGGAACATTGCGCAGAAGATATGTCCTGGGCAATGGACTGAGAAAACGGGCAGAGATTTAGAGGTATTTGTGCATGCTCTATATTACAGTTGAAAAGTGTATAACAGCTTTCCAATGCTGTTACTTGTGGTGAACACCTTTTTGCTTGAGTTGACGCGTGCCCGCAGGTGGAATAATGTCACATGTCACACCGTCCATATTTTCTGTTGTTTTGATTTATTTACTCATTCATCATTTTATGTAAGACAAAGACACAAGACCACTTCACACGGTCAAAAAAACTGTTCGGCTTCCCAGGTGTGCGCACCTGTCCTAATCAACCCACCCATTAAATAGACAGGCACAATAGCACCATCTGCTGGCACAAAAAATACATAACAATAAACTGCAAAACCCCAATCTGGCTCCTACAAAGTGTATGTGACAAGATGATTAACGTTTGCTTTTGTTAAATCAGGGCTTCCCCAGCCAGGACTTCGGCTCAGACTGTGGCATATTCATGTTGATGGTAGGTCATAACGAGCTGTAATGCACAAATATTGTATCTAGAATAACTTTCCAACATGGACTTTTTTAAAGTTATCTCACATGTTGTCTCATAATCTTTTTTTTTTTAAGTCTGCCATGTACATCGTTATGGAGTCACAGTTTGACCACTCAGTTGTAAGTACTTTTCAACACGCAGTGTCATCCTCAAGGTTGTATTTTGTATTGTGCACTAAAATGAAATACAAACAACAATTTCAGCATGACATGCCTGTTTTGCGGCGATGGTGGTGCCTGTTGCTCCTGGAGAACAATTCTTTGAACAGGTAGACAGTTTAAGTAAACTAGATGCCCTAATTAACTGGAAGACAATCAATATATTGTACTTAAAGATAAATTGTCATTACAGTTGTGGGAAAATCTTCGCCCACTGGACCAAAGAATGTCAAGAGCTCATTGCTGGAAAGCATACTCCGGTCTTCAGTCTAAAGAGGAAGGCAGAGCAGCAGGACATAGAGGTTAGAAAATTGCCTTCTAAAAACAGTATTATCTCAGTGGGAGTCCTTCAAAATGCACACAGTTGTATGGATCAACATTGTCTCGATGTATTTGGTAATTGATGTTACTTTTCAAATTGACTTGTCAAGGAAACCATGACGCAGACGGCATCGGATGTCACAGGAGAGAGGTGTGTTGCAGACTCAATTTAATAAATGCAATTATCGGGGCCTATTCAGTGATTTTCCATGAAGTGACCACTTTTACATCTAGTTTAAATGCACGAATCATGCGGGAAAATTATTTATACATTCAAATGTGCTGTAGAGGTATAATCAATTGGACTGCGTGTTTGTTTAATATTATGTTTGTCTCTCATTTGATCAGATTGCTTTACCCTGAGGTAAAATTGATAAAATGGGTCCAGTGCAAGACGTGCAGGGGCTGGCTGCATCAGGATTGTGCCGGGATTGACATGGAGCCGTTTGACTGCGGCTGCGAGGACTCTATTGAGCATCCTCGGTATAACATAATTTATCAAGGAAACATAGTATCAGTCAAAAATACGAGGCTCAAAGGATGAAAAAATGAGGGCTTGCTCTTTTTCTTATTTCTCTGCAGGATCAAGGATGCTGTTGACAGTGGAGGAATTCATGCTGTCTTTTCTAAGACACAGATCAAGGTTGCTTTTGAATGCACTATCAGTTGTTAAAGCCACCGTTTCTTTTTCAGCTGATTACATTTTTGTCTCTTGCTCTTTGGTTTCAGACATTACACGATGATCTACTCTCTGGAAAGATCCGCTCCAACAGGATGATTCTTTGGAGGAATCCCGCCACCTCACTCCGGCTAAAGCAGCATCTAAAGATAAGGTCACTAAGTTGGAGTGAGCAGCGCGTAAGTAAAAATGCCATCCATCATGAGTATTTTTACTCTCAGAGGTGTTACATTTGAAAGCTGTTTACTTTCTGTGTTTTTCTTCAATAGATGTTCGAGCTCCTGCGGTTTATTGAGGAGGCAACAACCATATCGGAAAAAATCAAAAGAGGCGAGATTCACCTGCTTGATTTTGTCTTTGACGTCATGCTCCCAGAGGTGAGTAGATCAAACTATATAGCTTGCTTTGAAAATTGATGATATTGTTAAGAGGTTGTTCTTATTCATTTGGAAAGCTCAAAAACAACAATTAACCCATACTGCATAACTTCAATTGTTCACATTATTTGACTGTTTTTCAGCTTTTGATCAAAGCACTTCAGGAGCATGGCATCACCCGGTTCAGAGCAGAGCAGATGATGGCCTGTGGCAACATATTTTAAGCCCCCCACCACACCGACGGCAACGCTCTAAATTATGTATATATTATATATTTTTTTTACTGTTCACAATTTATTTTTTGGAAAATATTAAAGAAATCTTTGAAGCAGTTGTATGACAATTTCCTATTTCTTTACACAGTCTGTAATGATATCGCAATTCAATTGTTTTTGCTAAATGGCTCTTCTGAACCTTAAACAGATCATGTGACTTGTGTCTCTACAATTATTGTATACTTGGATTTTCACAGTCAAGCAATCCTGAAGAGGCTCACCAGGAAGCACACCATTTCATAAATTATGTCCCTGGTTACACAATGTTACTAAAGGATGGGGGGAAAAATATGTGCAGCAACGTAAGCACTCTCGTAAAACCTAATTATGAACAACAGAAAATATGTGAGGGTCAGGGCAACATTGTTGACATTAAACGAGGTCCTAATAGATTCACAGTGGAGGATACATCACACACACACACCTGCTAATAGGAGAAACAAGGTCACAGAGAAGTTAAGAAACATTCATGTGCTGTGTAATAAAGCTATTGGAGAGAGAAGTTAGAAAACACTCTTATATGATGTGTAACAAGAGGTTAAAACAGTCCATACTTGTAGCAAACTCTTACATAAGAATTTGAGTAAGATGATAACTTCTATATACATTTATACCTATTCTGACAAATTATCAGAATATGAGGACATCAGTCTATATATACATATTACTGTAAAATTCAGAATTAAATCAGAACAAAACAGTAGTCATAATTAATACATAAACGTTTTATTTTGATTTTTAGCTCAATAATAAATTCTATTCGATTCTTACGGAATGAACGGAGCGAAAAAAAAAAAAAAAAAGCTTCCGGCGACTAAATCCGACTACCGGAAGTCCCTTCTGACAAAAAAAATCGATCATTGGAATAACCTTCCCACATGTTGTTTCTTTATTTAGCTGGAAGAATTAATTCCGTTAGAAACGTACCGCATGGATGTGACCAAAAAACAAACTTTTGGCGAAATATTTCGTCGCCGGAAGTCCGCCAACGAGAAAGCCCATCCGCCGGAAGGTAATTCTTTTGGGTCCGCCAATCGGAGGTAATGCAGAAGTTCATTGCAGAAGTTCATTGCGGAAGTTCATCTTTTGGGTCCGCCATCTTGCGCTGCAGTTGTGTCCCTCTCGAAATAGTTTGTACGGTGGCCTGGAAGTGCAAAACACAACCGCAAAAGAGAAAACACGACAGCAAATCAAAACACAAACACAAAAGAGAAAACGCAACTACAAATCACAAAACGCAACTCCAAATCACAAAACACGACAGCAAATCACAAATGCAAACACAAAAAAAGAAAACGCAACCGCAAATCACAAATGCAAACACAAAAAAAGAAAACGCAACCGCAAATCACAAATGCAAACACAAAAAAAGAAAACACATCCGCAAATCACAAATGCAAACACAAAAAAGAAAACGCAACCGCAAATCCCAAAACAGGACAGCATCGTCGGTCTTCTTCTTCTTCGTTGTAGTTTAATAGCAGTTTACTCCGCGGGGGGTGGAGTACTACTGCCACCTGCTGGATGTCGGAACGGGAAAGTAAACACGAACATGGACGCCGAAAGCGAAAGTTTGCTCGAAATTATCCAACAATATTTTCATGCAGGACACACATATGACGTTATAGTCGACATGTTGTCAACTATTCACGGCATTGGCATGAGCGTTCGAACGCTGAAGACCTGCTTGAAAGAAGCTGGCTTGTTTAGACACCGTAACTACTCCCCAATATTCGAGGTGAGGCGTGCAATTCTGACCGAGCTTGATGGACCAGGGCAACTATTCGGAAATCGGACTATGTGGCAAGTCCTATAACAGAAACCCTTTTATTATGTCTATGGTTGTGTCCCTCTCCCATCGGATGGTCACTACATTTTGCAATGCTTTATGGGAAATATTGAGTCACCTGTATTGGGCCCTGGAATTGATCACTGAGGTTTCGGACACCCCTCAAAAAGGCGCTAGCTCCCATGTAGTCACCTATATAGGGGTTAGGGATCCATTTCGGACACAGCCATAGTGTATCTGTAAAATTTAACAACGCTGTCAAAGGTGAATCAAACCTGTTTGCGTTAATATACATGTTTTTGATATTTTAAAATCGTATTTTATTGATAATTTTGTTTAACATCGTTTAAAAAGAAGCGAAAGTAAAATGCGTTTCAACCCGTTTTATGGTTTAAACTTTCAATGCATGAGATGTTTAAGAGTAGTGGGAAAACTCATAGTCGTGGATTATTATGTATACCTCGCTTGTGTTACTTAAAAAACACAGGAAATCAACTTCTAAACTCAAAAGAGACGTGAAAACCCGTTTGAGCCTTTGAATAGATGTGATCTAGTCTAAGTTATCTAGGTGAAAACTGTTTCTCTCACCATATTTCAAGTGTAGAAACTCAATTTTCCCACGTAAGCAAATGCAACATGCGCAAAACGTCCTACGTCAACACGCTGAGCGCCAAATTTGTAAAGTGCGGAAGGCGCAATAGCAACAACACCAGCGTAGAAAGTGTTTTAATCGCCTCTTTTTCGTTACAAATCGTCTATTTTTAATTCGTTTTTCCTCGTCAAGATGTCTGAACAGGCAGGCTATTCACCAAATTTCAAACGACCGGCTGAAATCATGCGAATGAGACGGAAAAGAACCCGAAGCGACGCCAGTGTCTTCTCCAGCCCGAGCGGCCAAGGCTCCACAAGCAGCCCCAGACAAAGCGAGTCATCCCCGGCTTGCGTTCGGCCCTTTTCCCCTGGACCTCTTCTCAGCCCTCAGAGTCGCTCTGGAGGAGGACTAAAACGCAGGAACCCGTTTGCAAATATCGAAAACACCTTCAGCCCGAAGAAGAAACTGATTATTTACAACGATGATGGAAACGCAGAAGCTGTGAGTCAGATAAATAAACTGACGGAAAGGGAGGGAGAGGAGGAAACACAGAAACAGGATCGAGGAGCTTTACCTTTCAGCGCCAGGTTGACCGAAGTCGAGCAGAAGGAGAGGCGAGATGTTTCCAGCAAGGTCTGTTTGAGTAACTAACCACCATCTACATTGTACAGCTGATACCTGATCAATCTGATTGGACGAGAGGCGTTCGATGGGTGCGTTTATACAGAATATCAGAATCAGAATGCCCTTTATTGTCATCATTCTAAAAGTACAACGAGATTGGAGAGCTTCTCCTTTCCAGTGCAATTGACAAGTAAAAATAAGGTAGTAAAAGTACAAATAGTCGTAGAAAGAAGGTACTATATATACAAGACAAGAATTCTACAGAAGTAAAACAAAACGTATGTATAAGAATAAAATAGAAAGATAAATACTAAAACTAAATACATATGTGTGTTGAAATATATATACATTTTTATATGTATATGGACATGTATGACACAGGTTCAGAATATAATAATCAACACAGCAGCAGTAATATTGGTAATATTGCACTTGTTCCCTCATCTTGAGGGCTGGAGTAGGTTTATGGGAGTTTAAGATGATGGCTCGAGGGAAGAGGCTGTTTTGGAGTCTGTTAGTCCTTGCTTTGATGCACCTGTAGCGCCTCCCAGAGGGCAGCAGGTCAAACAGCTGGGCACCGGGATGTGAAGGGTCCTGGATGATGTTTTGAGCTCTGCTGAGGCACCGGGTGGAGTAGATGGGCAGCCAGTGATCCTCTGTGCTGTTTTGACTGTCCTCTGGAGCCTCCCTCTGTCTGCCTCGGTGCAGCTCTCGTACCATGTGGTGATGCAGTATGTCGGCAGGCTCTCAATGGATGAGCAGTAGAAGGCCGGCAGCAGCTCCCTGTCCAGCTAGTTCAGTGGTTCTCAAATCCAGTCCTCGAGCCCCCCCGTCCTGCATGTTTTGGATGTTTCCCTGCTCCAACACACCTGATTCAAATGATCAGCTCGTTATCAAACTCTGAGATGGCTTACTAACGAGCTGATCATTTGAATCAGGTGTGATGGAGCAGGGAAACATCCAAAACATGCAGGATGGGGTGGCTCGAGGACTGGATTTGAGAACCACTGAGCTAGTTCCTCCTGAGGACTCTCAGGAAGTGCAGCTGCTGCTGGGCCTTCCTTATGATGGCAGTGATGTTGGCTGATCAGGAGAGGTCATTGCAGATCTGGATTTCCAGGAACCTAAATGTGTGGACCCTTTCCACACACTCGCCGTTGATGTAGAGGGGGGCCGATTAGTCCTGTTCCTTCTGAGGTCCACGATGACCTCCTTTGTTTTCCTGGTGTTCAGTGCCAAGTAGTTGTCTGAACACCAGGTGGTCAGCCTTTGGACCTCCTCTCTGTGGGCTGCCTCATTTCCCTCTGAGATCAGTCCGACCACTGTGGTGTCGTCAGCGAACTTGACGATGATGTTGTCCACATGGGCCAGACTGCAGAACAATATCGCGATACAGGGTACATTAACACAAAAGGACACCTGATACAGAGTCCTTAAGGTGCTAAAGGGATTTTTCTTCTTGTTGTATCAATAATAAAACATAAATGTGAGCAGAAACGTGCACCACAGTGTGTCTGTCTTCGGGGAACTCATTAATACTATGGGTATAGGATAATGACTAATTGCACATCTTTCAGGCTTTATTTTGTCGTATGCAAATGATTATCTTTTGGGATCAAGTTACTAAATCTAATTCCTAATTTTTTGATGTTTGACTCTGAATAAACCTGTATTTTGCTTTGAGGTAGAACATAGCAGTGAATCATCTGTCTCTTTTTACAGAAGAGTCTCACTTTCTCTGAAGATGACTCCCTGTTTGAAGAGGAGGAGGAGGAAGATGTGAAGGCGCCACTACTGAAGGTTTGATTTTTTTACAGTGCTTTTTTGCCCTTTAGCACTCCTGTTCCCCATTGATAATGTCCTCTACTGTCTCTCTTCCCAGAGTCCCCAGTCCATCACTCCCGCCTCTATCGCTCCCCCCGTCTGCACCCAGTACCCGACTGACTGGAGCCTGAAGACCCGCGTTCTCTTCACCTCCCCGCTCCCCTTGTCATGGGCAGAGCACCCTAAAGCCCAGGAGGAAGCTGTGGGGCTGAGCCAGCACTGCAGAGCTCACTATAGCACTCTCCCACACAGTATACAGGTAGCGTTTGAATAACAGGAGAGCGATTATTATCTCCATGTTTTCAAGTTACTAACTTTTTGTGTCATTCCCTGCAGGATCCCAGGTCCTGCTCCGAGCTCCGCTGTGCCTTCCAGCAGAGTCTGGTCTACTGGCAGCACCCCTCCCTGCCTTGGCTGTCTCTGTTCCCAAGAATCAATGCTGAGAGGAGCTTTAATGGGAAGAGCACACCATGGGCTCAGGATGCAGCTCTGCAGAAGAGTCTGATGAGTGAATGGTGAGGCTGGAAACATCAGCAGCAGCCACGGTATAATTTCTGGAGCTGTTCTGCTTATAACCGTGTTTTCTCTCTGTCCTCTGCAGGTCAGTCAGTCTGTCATCTCTCTACGGTTTGTTGAAGGCCAGACTGTGCCCTTACTTCTACCTCTGCTCCTATCAGGTAGCGAATTTTAAAAATTTGCTCAATCACATAACCACTTCATCGCTGCAACTTCAATGCCTCTTATGTCGTCTCCTCTGTTGTGCCAGTTTACAGTGTTGTTCAGGGCTGCAAGTCTTGGGGGCTCCGGCTCCATCACAGCTTTAATCTCTCCAACAACCAGAGGTCTCAGAGAGGCCATGAAGGCTGAGGGTGAGTCCTAACGAGAATCACTTCCTCCCATTTTGTAGATAATTCCAATAGGAGTTGAAAAAGCTGGATATTTTTACTTGTTGAGAAATTTGAGGCTTCTTTTGCATGTCTGTTTAGGGATAGAGTTCAGTCTCCCCCTAGTGGACGAGCGGAGGAAGAGCAGGGAGCAGAACCTGACAGCGCACCAAAAGGTTGGAGACGAGCAGATGGAGAAAGCACAAGAGTAAGAGTGTTTTGCTTTTCCTCTGTCTTCACTCTTCACTTATCTGGATCCCTTGATTTGATCTAATTTTAGGCCTATTTCTAAACTTCCTTTTATTTCCAAGGTTTTAGAGAAAGTTGTTTTTAACCAACTCCAAGAGTTTTTACAGAGGGCCAATGTTTCTGAATTGTTTCGGTCTGGTTTTAAGTCGCTTCACAGCACTGAAACTGTTCTTTTAAAGGTTTTTAATGATCTTTTGTTAAATCTCGACTCTGGAAACTGTGTCGTTTTAATTCTCCTAGACCTAACAGCGGCATTTGATACAGTGGATCATTCAATCCTCCTATCTCGCCTGGAACACTGTGTAGGCATAAAAGGGACTGCCCTGAGCTGGTTCAAATCTTACCTCTCTGGGAGATCCTTCTCTGTTCGCATGGGACAGTTTTCCTTCTCCGTTGCCCCTCTGACATGCGGTGTTCCCCAGGGGTCAGTCCTGGGCCCTTTACTGTTCTCCCTCTATATGCTACCGCTGGGGTCCATTTTTAGGAAGCACGGTATCCCCTTTCATTGTTTTGCAGATGATGTACAGGTGTATTTGCCGGTGAAGGCACCTACTAAAGACTCGCTCCAGGCTGTGTTTAACTGCATGAAAGACGTTAAAACATGGATGGACCTAAACTTGCTAAAACTAAATGAAAACAAAACAGAGGTTATCCTGTTCTGCCGTCCAGACCTGGTTCAGGTCCTTGCCAGCTCCTTCGATCCATTAGCACCGTACGTAAAATCCCATGCCAGGAATCTTGGGTTTATTATTGATGGTGCCTTCAAACTGGACAAGCAGGTCAGTGCTGTGGTCAAGTCCAGCTTCTTCCAGCTGAGGCTTTTGGCAAAGATTAAACCATATCTCAACCAAAGAGACCTGGAAACAGTAATCCATTCTTTTATTACTTCTCGCTTGGATTACTGCAATTCTCTTTACTTCGGAATTGACCAGGCTGAGCTCGCCTCCTTTCTGGCACCAAGAAGCACGAGCACATAACTCCAGTACAGGATCGTTTTTAAGATTCTTTTATTTGTTTTTAAATCTCTGAATGGGCTGGCCCCGGAGTACCTGGCTGACCTTGTTAAGCTACACCAGTGGTTCTCAAGTCCAGTCCTCGAGCCCCCCTGTCCTGCATGTTTTGGATGTTTCCCTGCTCCAGCACACCTGATTCAAATGATCAGCTCGTTATCAAGCTCTGTAATAACGAGCTAATCATTTGAATCAGGTGTGTTGGAGCAGGGAAACATCCAAAACATGCAGGACGGGGGGGCTCGAGGACTGGACTTGAGAACCACTGAGCTACACCAACCCTCCAGAGCTCTTAGGTCTGCTGACCGAGTCGTCTTAGACGTGCCTCGTTCGTTTTTAAAATCCAGAGGGGAGCGAGCGTTTGCAGCTCCCACTTTGTGGAATGCACTACCCCTAAGTGTGCGTACTGCAAATAGTCTCTCTGCTTTTAAAACTCAACTGAAGACGGACTTGTTCACCTTAGCTTTTGACGGAGTATGATACTTGTATTGGTTATATATTTGTTTTTATTTATATTTATATGTTACATGTCTTTTGTTGTTGCTGTTTGCTGTGTATGACTTGCTTTTATTGCTACTGCCTCGTTACTGTAAAGCACTTTGGTAGGCCACTGGCACATGACATTGACTTATGAGTGTAAATGTTTGGGGGGATTTATGGCTCGACTATCAGAATTACTTGCCTTCCAGTTGCTTAATTGAAGGATGGTGTTGATGCTTTTAATTTGCAGGTGTTCTGAGCTGAAAGAAGGCGACAGCTGTCAGGGAGGTGGGGAAGGAGAGAGCTGCAGATACGACAACGAAGATGAGGACGATGACGGCAGCTTCTCCTGGCTGGAGGAGATTGGGGTCCAGGACAAAATCAAGAAGCCGGGCAGCATCATGATCCAACTGTATCCTCCCCTCTGGACTCTACAGTTAGCTGTGTTTCATTTAAGCGTGAGTCTTTGGTATGAATTTCCTTGACTCTTTATTTAGTCGTAAAGAGGGCCACACAGTCTCCCTGGACCACAAACCAGAGTCTGTGGTGTGTGTGGAGGGCTCACACACCTTCTCCCTGATCAACTTCCTCATCAACTGTAAGAGTCTGGTGGCGACAGCAGGGTCCCAGGCCGGGTTGCCCCCTACGTTGCTGGCTCCCGTTGCCTTTAGAGGGGCTGCGATGCAGACGCTGAAGGTACAGAGTCATGAACAATATCAGTCCTGAAACGGTCAGCCGCAAATCTCTGCGTTTGTTCAAGTGTGTGTTTGTTTCCAGGCTCGAAGTGTGAATGTGAAGAGCCAGGTTGGTACAACATACCAGAGCATCAGCAGTCTGGAGATCACAGGTACACATCACACATAATCAGGCTTCAATTATCTGCTTCTTTTAAAATAATTTTCTGATTTAAATCTAAAGTTTTTGTTTTTGTTCCCTCCCTCCTTCAGGACCCATCCTTCCCTCCTCCCTACACGCCGTCACAACCCTCCTCAGACCCGCCCAGAAAGGAAACTTCTCAGCCACTCTATACACCCACGCACCAACCGCCGTCATGAACACACACGGCAACAAGCAACAGGTAGAGCCGCCGAGTGCTTTTAAGTGAATTACTAGTTTTGGTTGAATATTTGCACACTAGCTTACAGCGACTTGCTTTGATTATTTGATTCATCCCACTGACTCTTTCTTTTTTTGTGTTACAGTGCGCTGGTGGGTCAGTAGATCTGAGCAGCTGTGGTCTCCACCCCACCTCCGTCCAGCAGCTAAAGCAGCCCCCTAGCTTGGGCAAGACTGCTCTGACCCACATCAACATGAACAATTACAGCTACACCTGGAAGAACTGACCGCCGGAGGAGGTTGTAAAGTAGCAAACAGCTTTTAATTCAGTGTGCTGTATTGTTCATCCTTTTTTAAAGCTGTGCATTTACTTGAACTGATCTGACTGGTACTTTTTTTTATAAATCACAGCGCAAGATTGTGGCCCCTGTGGAAGGGAATCCACTCCTGAAAAACCGCTCTCAGGGAGACATTATCACCTTTTTTTTTTTTGTATGATTTCAACCACCAATTTTAAGTCAAGCATGTATAACCCGTCTATGTCACTCAGTCAATTCTTTTAATAAAAACAAAGAAATTTGAACCATCGAACATATTTTTTTTAATTGTACCATTTGACAGTGAAAAAACTTACAGGCTTGATTATTTTCAGCACCAAACATAAAAAAGTGAAATTTCGTACAAAAATAAACTGAAATTATCGAC
The DNA here is from genome assembly GCA_962446985.1 of Xyrichtys novacula. Classification (NCBI taxonomy): domain Eukaryota; kingdom Metazoa; phylum Chordata; class Actinopteri; order Labriformes; family Labridae; genus Xyrichtys; species Xyrichtys novacula. Next base: position 3,744,107 of record OY660887.1, read on the forward strand.
AATTGTCACAGTTTTTCTTTAACATACATCATTGTTCTGAATTAAAGACATTACACTCTAACAGCAGACATCGGTGAAAGTCACACTGGAACCATTTTCTTTAACATGCATCTTCATTCGGAACTGAAGACATTAAACTCTTACAGCAGGCGTTGGTGAAAGTCACACTGGAACCACTTTCTTTAACATACATCACTGTTCTGAACTGAAGACATTGAACTCTATTAAACTCTTAACAGCAGGTGTCGGTGAGTGTCAGACTGGAACCATTTCAGTTTAAATATTCACTCGACAAACTCAATAAAATAAACATTCAGGATCAATCCTCAGCCCTAAAGCAGCAAGGCAGACAACGAGCCAGTCGAGATCTTCCAGTGGATTGATCTGGTGCGAATCGAACAGACTTCTCTGTTCCTGGATTTGGCTGAACCTGGACCGATCTGGAGTAGCTTTGCCCACTTACAGTAAAAGGAACGATTGTGTCACTCCTGCTCTGATACCTCACAGGCGCTGAGGTAACCCTGCTCTGAGCTGGGAGCTGGTCTTGCTCAGCTGATTTCTGCTCAGCTGAGATCTGCTGACGGGGGATGCTGATGCTCCTCTGCGATTGGCCAGCTTCTGATTCTGTTTCACGTGGTTGGACTGAGGTTGGCCAGTTTGGTGGATTGCGCTCTGGAGAGTAGCCATCAGAGATGAAGCTACATAAGGAGAAGAAATTATATTTTTAAGTTTCTTTTAGAGTAAAAGGAATGTGTGTCACCTCCTCCTATATTCTCATATCTGTTTAAGGTTTATATCAAATTTAGCAAGAAAAAAATCAAACAAGTAGGAAAGGCTGCATTTGCTTGGCTTGGAAATATAATGTTTAATGAGCTTTCTTAAGCTATTAGAGAATTTACGGTAATTCTGTAACCAGCTCACCTGCTGCATGATGCCTGAAGGGAAGCGCCAGCAGGCAGGTTGTGTTTCTGTGGGCTCCACATTGGCATGTAATCACCCTGAGGCCGCTTACGGGAGCTGGAGCTCACCTGTGGCGACATCATCATGTACACCGCCTCCTCCTCTTCTTCTTCACGTGGCTCCCGGCCCTCTCTCCCAGCTGTAACACCGCTATTTGGTGTGTTTGCACGGAAAGGATGTGCAATCTTCATTTCCATGTAGCCACTGGTCTCAGGTGTGGATCTCGAAGCGGATTCAGGTTCAGTTTTGACCCCTTTTTTGGTCTTAAGGCAGCTTTTTGGTTGAACTTCAGGGCTTCTGGGAGGAAGGACCCAGGAAGAACCAAACGGTCTCACATTCACTGGTCTGTCTTGGTGTCTCGGTCTACGCTTTAAGGTCAGGTAGTGTTGGTTGTTCTTGGAGATCGAGGACCGCATGAACTCAGCCCGTAGCTCACTTACTGTCTCACGGATGACTTCATGAATGCGCTGGGCCACTGCTGAGGTTCCTATCCAGACCAAATGAAAGCCAGAGGTCACAGTAAAATTAATGAGTAAAACCATCAAATATTTCTTTTCTTACTTACCTCGGTCTTTAGTCTCCATCCAGATCTCTCCAGCACCGGTCGGTGCCGACCTCCCAAGCTCCATGAAGAACAAGCCTTCCAAGTGGCCAAAGCGCCGAACAGTAAGCAGCGGTATGGAAACCGAAGGCAAATTGCTGCTGACGCCAACTCTAATCAGGATGAGGGCTGACGCAGTGAGACAGAGCCGGTTTTCACCCACCAGGGACTTGCAAACACCCAGACCCCGAGGCTTTATGGTAACACGCCAAACCTTATATATGGAGGTTAAAGGAGCAAGTAGAACAACACTCACCGTGAACCAGAGCATTTGGAAGTAAATCAGTTAAGATAAAATCTGCAGTTACATTGTCGAATTTTGATGGATACATGAAAAAACACGTCTGCTGATTACAACTCCAATATCACAGGAACACCAAGTTGTTATGAAACTGTTGTATCATGACTAACCAAAGAAGTTTCATTGAAAGAGAACCACATAGTCATAGTCATTCAAGTCATTGGTGTCAAAGTTATGTCTGACCTCTTTGTAGAAAGCAGCAGGGGTAAGAGTGGAGTACCCGCCATCCTCTGCACTATACCCTTCTCCATGTTCGTCGTCATCCCTCCGATCCTCCTCGATCAGCTTCTTTATAGCCTGGTACCATTCCTCCTGCTCCCTCTGATCCTCCATCACCAGCACTATAGTCTGATCCTTGGTGTACAGCATCACTGTGTGGCCTTTTCTGGAGCTGCGAACCCGGCTCAGGCCATTACAGCACCTCAGGAAAACCAAGCTGTGAAGCAGGAATTAATTAAACACAATTCACTCATAATCTCTATACTATACTGCGTTTGGTTAAAGTCAGAGAAACATACCCCTCTATGTCTGAGCCAAACAGTGCAGCTCTCCGAGAAGACTTCTCAGCAGCGGTGAACATCTCCTCACTCTTGTACCACTCAAGTCGGCTCAGCCCACTGTGACTCCCTCTTCTCAGGACAAAATATCTCCTGTGGTCGCGCTCCAGCTTCCCAAGATAACCCTGTTTGACCACATCTCTCTGGGACTCAGGGGAGCTGCTCAGAAAGGTGCCTGCGAGAGGGACCGGAGTGTTGGACGTCTGGATGGGACCGAAGAGGTCCTCAGGGAAAAGAGATGAAGAACTCGTAGGTTGAGGGTTCTGGGAAGGGTGGTCCTGCCCTGCAGGGGGTAGCAGGGTGGAGCTGCAAACAGGGGGTGGCAGTGGGGAGCTGCAATCAGATGGAGGTGGCAGTGGGGAACTAGAGGCAGGTGGAGGCGGCAGGGTGCAGCTGCAATCAGGGCAAACAGGTGGAGGTGGCAGTGGGGAGCTGCGGGCAGGTGGAGGTGGCAGTGGGGAGCTGCAAACAGGTGGAGGTGGCAGTGGGGAGCTGCAGGCAGGTGAAGGTGGCAGTGGGGAGATGCAGGCAGGTGGAGATGGCAGGGTGGAGCTGCAATCAGGGCAAACAGGTGGAGGTGGCAGTGGGGAGCTGCGGGCAGGTGGAGGTGGCAGTGGGGAGCTGCAAACAGGTGGAGGTGGCAGTGGGGAGCTGCAGGCAGGTGGAGGTGGCAGTGGGGAGCTGCAGGCAGGTGGAGATGGCAGGGTGGAGCTGCAATCAGGGGGTGGCAGTGGGGAGCTGCAAACAGGTGGAGGTGGCAATGGGGAGCTGCAGGTAGGTGGAGGTGGCAGTGGGGAGCTGCAGGCAGGTGGAGGTGGCAGTGGGGAGCTGCAAACAGGTGGAGGTGGCAGTGGAGAGCTGCAATCAGGGGGTGGCAGTGTGGAGCTGCAATCAGGGGGTGGCAGTGGGGAGCTGCAAACAGGTGGAGGTGGCAGTGTGGAGCTGCAAACAGGTGGAGGTGGCAGTGTGGAGCTGCAATCAGGGGGTGGCAGTGGGGAGCTGCAATCAGGGGGTGGCAGTGGGGAGCTGCAAACAGGTGGAGGTGGCAGTGTGGAGCTGCAATCAGGGGGTGGCAGTGGGGAGCTGCAATCAGGGGGTGGCAGTGGGGAGCTGCAAACAGGTGGAGGTGGCAGTGGGGAGCTGCCAACAGGTGGAGGTGGTAGTGGGGAGCTGCAGGCAGGTGGAGGTGCCTGTTGGTTTGCAACCCTGGTGTTCTCTTCTGACGTCTCATCCATTTTTTAGCTGAAAACCTAACACAAACACACACATAAAATGAATAATTATCAAGATTATCTGAATTCATGAGGGTTTGTCACAGTTTAATATTAATATCTAGAGCTACAAATTCCTAGTCTGTGAATCCTGTTCATCGACAATGGCAATAAAACCCGTTCTGATTCTACTTCATACTTACACAGGAAATTGTTTCATTACTCCCTTTTATTTCTGTTGACAGCTTTGAATTCTATTAAGTTTGATACATGAAATGTAAGTTGTTTAAAGAAAAAGGGAAATTAAAGCGGGTTAAATGTCGTATTAACTAAACTTGAATTATGTAAATTAGCTACGTAGCGGGAACAGCAGCCTTGCAGGAGATGGGGGGAAAAACCTAAAATGGCGTCTGAAACGATCGCTTCAAGCTAATTTGCTTCAAGTTTTTCTTACAGCCGTATTACGTACAATTACGTCGAATTAAACTTACCTGATACTATCAGGTTTCAAATAAAAGTCAGCAAACACGAACAGTTTCGCAGTTTTATCGTTACAAGTTTCACTTTAGCCACAGTTCGTAAGCAAACGCTGGTGCGCCACGAGCCAATCGGTGCAGCCTTCAGGAGCAGCTCGTCAATCCCGGATGTTGATTATTCTGACTTCTGATTAATGAATCAATGTGTTTTTTGTTTTGGTTTTATTTATTTTTATTTTTTTATTTTTTACTTTTTCGCTTTTTTTTTGTTTGCTTTTTAATAAAATGTTTTTGTTGTTTGGCAAAACTTTTTAGCAGCCATCAAATGTTTGTGCAATTGACTTTCACAATAAGAGTGGTTGTATGAAAACAGTACCAACATATTGTCAACATATTTAGACTTTAAAAAGGAAATATAACACATACACATACACATACACAAATATATACAAATTTTGCAGGGTAAGAAATACCATGATACGAAAGTAAATTCTGGGCCCAAGACACAAGAAGAAAAGTACAAAAACAGCAAGGCTGTGATAACTACAACAAAGAAACACACTATACTTTTTAATACCTTTTTTATCATATTTGATACATACTTTTATATACTTCTATCAAATCAATATGATCAACAAATTACTGAAAAAACATTTGAATACAGTCCGATAAATGATAAAAATGTGCTCTTGTAGTTTATCAGTTTCCAAAAGCATCTATCAAGCATGTATCAAACGAGATGAATAAATATATTTGCTAAATTTTAAGGACATTTTGATTTTTAAGGAAATTTGAATTTTCTGGCCATAATTTGTGGTGTCAGGCATTAAAGGGCTACTACACAATTATACAGTTAATCGAAAATATAACATCAGGTTGCCTAAAGGTCAAGTCCAGCTCAAGTTAAATGAATGAATAAAACCATGTTATTCCAAAAAGTTCCCATCCATCTTCTCAGCAAACAGAGAAGGAAAGAAATAACAGTTAAAAACAAAGTAACCTAAAACACAAATGAGCCTCCATCATTGTAACATGGTGTCAGTTGAAGTTAAAGGAAATCAAGGGTTATTCTTTCAAATACAGGAAGTTGTGTCGCCAATAAATGTCAGTTGTTTTCTTAGGAAATCTTTGCAAAAAAAGGAAGCACACTGTGGTTTGTACCTATTTCAACACCAGCAACTTCTCACAGTGGCAGAGCAGAGTTAGTGTCATGTAATCTAGACTTCTTTGGATGTCTGTCACCCTCCGTTTTTGTCCCAGGATGTCTGTCCTCTCTCAGGTTTTGTGGACGGGCCTGTGCTGGGTTCCTTTGGTGGTCTGCGCAGGACTAGGAATTGTGATTGCAGTTTTGACGGCGAGGCTTTTGGTGCGACATGCCTGGTACACATACAGACTGTCCTGCTTCAGCAGGCCACCGACACACTCCTGGCTTTTGGGACATCTCGGACAGGTAGGACACAAACAGAAACAAAACTTAAATACATTTAGAGTCTTATTTATCAGTTCTCCAGTCATGCTATTGGCTTTTCAGTATGTGCTGCAGTGTTGCAACAAGTCAGGATTACAAAATAATCCTCTTTGCTTGAATTTCTTATGAAAAACTGCCTGAGAATTTGGAGAGTTAATCAAATCCAGCCAGTCAAAGTGACATATATTGATGCATACCTCAGATGCAGAGCACAGAGGAAGGCCTCCTGCAGGTGGACGAGCTGGTACAGACATATAAACACTCCTGCAGCTGGTTCATCGGCCCTTTCTATCACCTGGTCAGGCTCTTCCATCCAGACTATGTCAAACCTCTGCTCATGGCATCTGGTGGGGAAACATAAATTTGACATTTTTGCATATATATACTATCTGTAAAGCAGTTTTTCCTCTCATCAGTTCTTTTCCTTCCATCTAGCAAACATCACAGTGAAGGATGAGCTTATTTATGATCAACTGCGTCCATGGCTAGGTGGGTGAAAGAGCATTTTTGCATGTTTTTTTAAAATCAATTTTAAGAACTATTTCAGTAAGTAAATCACGAACTACACAAAAGATGAATTTTTGATCAATAATTTCAGTTTTGCCTACTTCAACACCAAACCCTCTCTTTCCTACATCCTAGGGCAGAGTCTGTTGATAAGCAACGGTGAAGAGTGGCATCGTAGGAGACGTCTGCTCACTCCAGCTTTTCATTTCGATATTTTGAAGAACTACATCAGAACATTTAACACTTCAGCCAACACAATGCATGTAAGACACATGCTTTTGCCAACAGACACACTTTATTGTGTGAAATCAGCATTACACACTATGTTGAAGTAACTGTAATTACAAACCATGCGAGCAAATCTGGTGTTGACTTTTGCGGATAACTTTTTTTTGCTCACCCCCATTCAACCTTTCCGGTCATTTCTGTCTTAAAAACTGCTGAAATGTTTATTTTATTTATTTATTTTATGGTTACTATTAGGGCTGGGATGATCTGCTTTTGTCACGATTCGATTCTTCTACGATTTTTTGGATGTCAATTCGATTTAAATTGTGATTTGACAATATAGATGTACAGTCTGCATTTTTAACACCAGTGAAACAGTTGAATGATTATGACTGTCTACTGACTATAACAGGAACCATATTTCCCCAAAAAGTACATATCACAACAACATAAAAATCAATTTAAAAATTGTAAAACAAAAAATCACGATACTAATGTGAATCGATTTTTCCTCCCACCCCTAGTTATCATCCACCAAAAAATAGTAAAGTCAAATATTCGTTAACATCTGTCGATTTAATACAATACAATTCATATTGTTTGTCTTTCAGGATAAATGGCATCACCTAGTGGCAGAAGGCTGCACTAACATGGAGATGTTCAACCATGTCACCCTAATGACCCTGGACAGTTTATTAAAGTGTGCCTTCAGTTACGACAGCAACTGTCAGCGGTGAGCCAACACTCTATACTATTTTAGTGAATATATTCTTACGTTTATGTAAACCAACATTTCTGTCTGCAGGTCCACCAGTGAGTACGTATCCGCCATCGTGGAGCTGAGTGACCTCGTAATAGATCGCCGCCAAAACGTTTTACACCACTGGGATTGGATTTACTGGAAAACAAAGCAGGGAAAACGCTTCAAAAAGGCTTTGAACATAGTGCACAGGTAAATCACAACACAGAATTAAGTTTTTTGATTGTAAAAGCTTGACTCTGCCAAAGTCTGTGATCAAAGCTGTCCTTAGCAACGGTCCATTCTTCATAGCAACAGTCTGTTATTAAGGAATAGCACACCTTTGACATGAAATGTGGATATGTATCCAACACAGCCATGTAATAAAGAAGTATAATGGGCTTCTGTGGTAGCTATGTTGTTTTAAATCACATGATGTTTGCAGTTTTACCAGAGATGTGGTCCAGAAACGCCGTGCTCTGATTGACCAGCAGAGGGAAACACAAACACACTCATCCCAACAGAGAAGGAAGGACTTTGTAGACATCATACTCATGACAGAGGTTAAAAAAGGGGGAAAACTATGAGGCAGAGATTCTAAAGTGTGAAAATGTAAAATAATACTAATAATAATATGATATGCGTTTGTTATAGGATGAGGACGGACAGGGGCTAACAGATGAGGAGATACAGGCCGAGGCTAACACCTTCATGTTTGCAGGTGGGAAGAGTTTAGCATTCCTTGATAGCAAAAAAATACTGTCAGAAAATAAGCAGAATGTAAAAAAGTGTAATTTATCACAAAATTAGCTAGTATCTGGTAACATTTGCATGATGAATGAAGATAAAGCATGTTTAACTTTGATCAAACTCAACATTTTCAGCAAAAATATATTATTTCTTACCTTATACTGTCTATACTACTGTTCTACTAAGGTTTGGATAAATAAGAGTTATGCAAGCCTCATGCTGTTGTTTCCAGGCCATGACACTACAGCCAGTGCAATCTGTTGGACGTTGTATAATCTTGCACGCCATGAGCATTACCAGGAGAAGTGCAGACAGGAGGTGATGGAGCTGATGCAAGGACGAGAAGAAGAAGAAATAGAGTGGTCAGGAAACACACATATGTACAAAATCACTGCAGATTTAACAGTCAGTTTTCTTCCATCTCTCTCTTTTCCTGAAAAAAAGGGATCTCAGTCCCTTTAGTATAGCGTGCAATTGAGATTTGAAATGAGGAGTATTTAAGCGTGAATGTGCATGTGTTTGATTTTGTTCAGGGAGGATCTGTCCAATCTTCCCTTCACCACCATGTGCATCAGAGAGTCTCTCCGGCTGCACTCTCCTGTGCAGGCTGTGACCAGGAAATACACGCAGGACATGATGCTGCCAGAGGATTGCATTGTACCAAAGGGTGAGACACTGTTTTAACATTGTTTTACATTTTTTGTCTCTGCTCCTGTATTTTTTTTTAATATATTTTAAGTCTGCAAATCAATAGGAGACTTTCTTATTAGTGTTAAACTGTTCTCAAAATGTTGTTTTCTGTCTTCGTAAGGTGCCATATGTTTAGTTAGCATTTATGGGACACACCACAACCCTGCTGTATGGACGAACCCACATGTAAGATGCTTAAAAATTTAGTTTTTTTTTTTCACTTTGGTTTAACTTTGATTCACCAGATTTGCTCTCTTTTAGGAGTTTGATCCTTTCCGATTTGACCCCACAAACACAGAAAAGCGAGCCTCCCATGCCTTCATCCCTTTCTCCTCAGGCCCCAGGTGATGCACCCTCACTCCTCTCTAACATCTATAGCAAATAAAACCTGACAGAAACTTTAACAAGCACCATTAAAGACATGAATCTGTGTCTGTGTGTCAACAGGAACTGCATCGGTCAGAAATTTGCCCTGGCAGAGCTGCGAGTCGTCATAGCATTGACTCTGCTCAGATTTCGTCTGGCTGTAGGAGTGAATCCTGAACTGGAGACCAGCGCTGGAGGAGTCCGTCGACTCCCTCAGCTTGTCCTGCGAGCGGTGGGAGGTCTGTGGCTGCAGGTTGAGCCTCTGGACGTAAACAAAGAGGAGTAATGACAGGATGTATAAGCCAGTACAAAGATGGAAACTTTGCTTTCTGACACAATTTGTCAACAAAACTATGCTTAAAATTGTCCAAATAATGCATAATCTTTTTATCATTTCAAAAAAAAATAATAAAATTTAATTTATACTGCTGTTTTAATTGTTGTGGCCCGATGACTCAATATATTGATGCTTTAAATTTGGTTTAAATTGATCCTTCATCAATTTTCTAATTGTATACGAAACGATTATTCCTTCAACTCTGAATCAAAACCAAGAAAAAACAATGCAATGGCTCCAAACAGGAGAGAGCAACACTAAAAAGGCCGATTGTGCTGATCAGGTTCTCAAAGCGGAAGCTTGCAGATCGATTGGCAAGGAGTTTCTCATCAGTGGAAACCCTGCTGTGGCACAGTGGGCTGGTGGATGCTCATCTTATCTATAGATCGGGATGTAATGAAGACCCAAAGGGAGGAGATTACACAGTCAAACACCAAAAAACAGCCAATGCTAATGACTGTCAACAAGTTAAGCTTTGACGATATGAAGGTTTGTTAGCGGCTTGAATAGTTCTCTGTTTTGAGACATTTCTATTAGCATCCTGCTACCCAACAGCACAGCAAGTCAATATTTCAAGGCTCCTGCTACCCTGTGGTAACGGTTACTGTATCAATACAGTTTTGCTTTGTTCTGCCTCCATCTAACACTCCGATGTCATGTCGATAGCCATTAAAAAAAAAGGTTTGGATTCTGCAGACCAACTTAATAATAATGATGCATCAGATTTGTTACGCCCCACCTGAAGGCGGCCCTATGGGGCGAACAACAATCCTCAACTTTTTACCCATCAAATTAACAAAACACCTTCAAAAGTTTAACACGTGATTTATTGTGAAAAAACAACAAAATTGCAAACTAAACACAAAGCACCCACAAAACAAATGAGAGGCAGCAGGGCAGCAGTTCCCCACCAAATGCCTCTCCAGACTGCAGGCAGCTCTGGGCTTTTAGACTCCCAGCACCAGGTGAGTCTGATTGGCACTCAAGTGATTTCACCTGGGCAGCTATGGAGAGACAAAAGGGGAAAAACACATGCAAAACAAAAAAAAACACACAGCCGTAACACCCCCACCCTTAAAACAATGAATAAATCATTTGTACTGCAAAAATAAACACCACAATTGCACACCATAAATCCAAAATAATACAAACATTTATTCATTGAATTCAAGTGCATTGTGTCAACTATATTAACACAAGAAACTAACTAAATGGGTGTTGCTCACCAAGGCTGTGTGTTACAAAACACACACCACTGCACAAGCTTAAAAAAACCCTTCACTATTTACCAAAACTGGAGACAATCACTGCTGACAAAAAGGTGCAAAATGGGTCGTGAGGAACACAATCTTAAATTAGGGCCAAGGAAGATGCTGCAACCAAATTCAAGCGCATCCATCACAAAAGCAGCCAATTAAGTGGGTGCCACTCCCACAAAGCAAAATGGCTACTATCATGAGGTTAACACAAACACAAAGAGCAAAACATTAAATTTGCCAATACCACACACAGTAACAGATATTCAACACTAAAGGGAGTGAGCAGTCACACACACAAACGGATCAACAAAAGTAGTAGAACTAGAACACTGCTGTCAGTCACACACAGCACACAAAGATCCAACAAAAGGTGACTGCCACCACAACACAAATGGACACAAGTCTTCAAAAGACACACGAATTACTGTGATAAGGTAAGCAACAAGCCAAACAAACGGAACATACAATTAGGTATACGAAGCAGTAACACACAAGTGACCCACCAAATGTGGACTGCAAACCACTACACAAAATGGTCACACAGTAGTCACCACTACACAACTGTTGCCACCTTACACCTAAGATGCAACTCACACGTGACCCACCAAATGTGGAGAGCAGTTACCACCAACAAATGGTCACACAACACAAGTTCCTAATTGTAATCGCACAGAGTGACCAAGCAAAAAATGGGTAGCCTTCTGAAACACACACAAAAACAGTACCGTACAACAGTAGTACAAAACAATTTTAAGAGCAAAATGAGTCACCCCAACCCCTACCTACTTGACAAGATGTCTGACTTACCTAACTAGTCTTCAGTGGCCTGCCGAGCTCGAGGCATCACTTAAGTGTGCCCCCTCCTCAGGATTACCACCAAAAATAAGAAAGGCAAAATAAAAAAGTGGCAAGCTCTTCCCTGCCCGGCGACTAAATAATCAGGGTGCTCAGAAGTTACAAATAAAAGCAACTACTAATGATCGTGACAGAAACAGAAGACTAAAAACCCAAACTATGGTCACTAGTTACGAAAGGAAAAAAAAACGACTTCAAAGAACCTCATGGATGTTCGATCCTGGACAAGCCCCCATTTGTTACGCCCCACCTGAAGGCGGCCCTATGGGGCGAACAACAATCCTCAACTTTTTACCCATCAAAGTAACAAAACACCTTCAAAAGTTTAACACGTGATTTATTGTGAAAAAACAACAAAATTGCAAACTAAACACAAAGCACCCACAACACAAATGAGAGGCAGCAGGGCAGCAGTTCCCCACCAAATGCCTCTCCAGACTGCAGGCAGCTCTGGGCTTTTAGACTTCCAGCACCAGGTGAGTCTGATTGGCACTCAAGTGATTTCACCTGGGCAGCTATGGAGAGACAAAAGGGGAAAAACACATGCAAAACAAACACACAGCCGTAACAGATTTCATATAGTGCTTTATCAGAGACCCTCAAAGTGCTTTACATTAGATACATACTTCATTCGCTCACACAGTCACACCCTGGTGGTGGTAAACTACCTTAGTAGTTACAGCTGCCCTGGGGCAGACTGATGGAAACGTGGTTGCCAGTTTGCGCCAACGACCTCTCTGACCACCACACAACACATACAATCATACACCAGTGGAGGACACACACTGGGAGCAAGGTGGGTTTAGTGTGTTGCCCAAGGACACAATGGACAGTCTCGAGATAGGGGGGTTACGAACCGCCAACCCCTCCGGTTATTGGACCACCGCTCTACCTCCTGAGCTACTGCCGTCTCGTACTCTGTACTTTGGAGTTTCCTTTATGTGATTCCTGGGAAACATTGCCTCCATAAACACTCCAAGAAATGAGGAACATGGATTCCCTGTGGTCCAAGAAGGGTCAAACTGTATTTTTGTGCCTTTAAGAGGACAACATTTACAAAAAAGCTGGACTAAAAGGCGGTCTGAAAGTCACGTCTCTAGACAAAGATAGGAATAGCATGAAATTCTGTATTCTGGTGAGGTAGGAGCCACTTTGAGGGTTCCTTTGGACCAGATTTGGTCCAGGGCCACTAAATCAATCAGTAGGTGTGTCCTGATAAAACTTTTTTTACTTCCGATACGATACTGATGTTGTAGCCTTCAGTATTGGCCAACATTTATATTGATTTGATATTGGCTCAAATTTGTGTGTGACATGTTTTGCACTGGGCTGCAACATCTTTTTCATACTTAAACAACAAATACTACCACAAGGCCGACATCACTCCTACTCCCTGCTACTTCGTTAGTACCTCAGTACACACCGTTGTTGTGACTACGTGGGCTCTGCATGCTGAATCTGGGCACTGCTAGATACAGGTGCTGGAGCCAAGTTTGGAATGGACTGCTTGTATCGCAGTGCTGATATCAGAGATTTTAGATGCAGGCTGATATAACCCGATATTCGTCTTTTTGTTGATTTGATTCGATATCAAAATTGGATTGGGACATCCCTATCAATTAGTACTATTACACGAATGCATGAAGCCAGGAAGTAGACCAAACCTCCACAACGAAGACAAAGCTTTCGTGCTGATCCCAAAAAATAACGGTACACAGATGTAAAATTGACGTTAGACTCTGACTTGTTTTGCCGACTGTGTTAAAATGTAATGCATCAGCTGATGTAGAGTTGGGGGTTAGCTTTCAGGTCCCACTTTCAACATGCTGTTGAGTTATTTTGACAGACATAACGACACTCAGCACATTGCAATGAATAAAATGAGGATGACGTTAGGTTTTAAAAAACAAATATTTAATAGCTGACTACACAGTAACAGAGAACGGAATGGAGAGAGCAAAACATGGACTCAATATACCGTACAGGGCCAAGCTGAACAATGAAGAAAGAGAGCATTACCGAAGCAAAATTGCGGACATTGCTGGACTCGACCCATATGAACACACTGTATGGTCAGAAGATGATTTCGAGATGCTACCAGCACTTAACTGAGTAGATTTGATGCAGTACCTACATAATAATTTGTTCAGGGGTGAACAAATTTTTGCATTTACAGGACTTTTTTTGCTTTTACAAGATACTTCCGTATTCACTAAACTTTTTCTGCATTAACAAAGCATTCTGGCCTTTCATTGACATGGGGGTGGGGTTAGATTTTGAGGACTCTGGGGATGACACCATCAGAGCCCACAACCATGCCCCTTGTGCTCCTGATAAGCGAGCTCCAGACAGCTCAAACTGTCTGCAGATTAAGGTTGCCATCTCCAAGAGATTGAAATAAGGGACAGCCGCCTTTTGGGTGTCGAAGCTTTTTTGTGTGTGGATGTAAGACACCATGATGTGGTCGATACCATTTTCTGCCATCAATACAATTCAGGACACTCCTGGGCACTATCTCTGCATAACCATTGGATAGTATATCTGACATAAAGTTACTGTAATCCAAATGAAAGGCAGAATCTCTCCTGAATCTCCTTTTTAAGTTCAATGTCCGTTGTTCAGCCACAATTCTGTTGTCGGGCATGCATGTTTCCCTTTCCTTTAAAGGTAATCCAATACAATAATGACTATTGACAAGTTTAGCAGACTGGGAGACAAAATCCAAGAACTGCTGGTCTTCTTATTCTCTTCTTCTCTCTTCTCTCCCTTTTAATGTTTGTTTTAAAAGCTATCCATGGTCTTGCTCCAGTATATCTGTCTGACTGCAGAACACTAAATGACACTGTAGAGCCCTCCGGTCCTCAGAACAACCCCTGTTGGAGAAACCTTTCTCAAATTTTAAACGGTGGGGGAATTGTGCCTTCTCAATTGCAGCCCTGAAATTATGGATCTCTCTACCTCCTGAACTACTAATTATTAATGACCTGGCACTTTTTAAAACACATCTTAAAACTCACCTATATAAACAGGCTTTTAATATCTAGTGTGATTTGCCATTTTCTATTTGATTGTTTCTGTGTTTTCTAACCTTTTATTGTTATGATATCCTGTGACATTTGTCACCTGCCATGTATTTTTTTTCCTGTATTTGTGTATTAGACTGTGTAAAGCACTTTGTTCATCTTTCCGGATGTTGTAAGGTGCTATATAAATAAATGTAATCATTATTATTATTATTATTATTATTATGGCACTTGTTGTGTCAGGGTCGCTGTTGACCCGGTTAGATCAATATCTAATGATAAGAGCAAAAACTAAAATCCTAAATGCACTGTCCTGTTCCAGATCCTCTTCCAGTCATGTTAGATTTAGTAAATTCTCATTTTGCCATGTATTTCCCTGCACAAAAAACCACGCCAGGCATGTCACATATGAGATCAATTCAGTATAGATGTCTGTATGAGGGGTATACTGACAAAGAAAGGCCCACAACAAAAATATTATAAGCAATATCTTCATGGATAATGAAGCCTAACAAGGTAACCTAGAGATGAGAATCAAATTGGATGATAGAGAATTGTTTTTAGTGTAATTTACAGCTAATTTAGACACGGGTCAAAACCGACTTTTAACACAGTGAGTGTGTAGTAAAACCTAACTCAGCAGGAAGGTTAAATGGATCAGATTAGTGCCTTTAAATGTGCAGTATTTATTCAGTGTAGTCCATTGAGTTTCACCTTGCAATGTCATATTTTGATTTTATGTGCATGCAGTACTATGCTCTGACCACTAGATGGCGAGAAAGTAGCACTTTTCAAAGTAATGATTTGCATTAGCTCATAAAGACGTTATTTATTTTAGTTAGGGTCGTTAATATGGTGTAATTTGCTTTTTGGGTTAATTTGGTAAACATTTTGCTTATACGATATATGTTTTATATTTTTACGTATTATGCGCATAAAGGAAGTGTCCTGGTTGTTTTTTACAAGTTGTCTTGTCAGGAGGCGGAGACACTGTTGAGCATGTTAACTTTCACTTTCTGCCTCTCTCCTGATACCATCATGCCAAGGTTATGGGTTAGGCTTTATCGTTGGGTATTGGTATAGGTTAATTCTCGCCATGTTTCAGAACAGATAAAAGTGCGTTTTCCGTCGTTTTTGACCGTGTAAGTTGAAGAGATGTGGCCGTCTGTGACATCCGTGATCCTGGCCGGGTTGGTGTGGGCTTGGTCGGCTGCTGTGTCTGCAGACCCCGGTGAGTTTGGTGGTTTTGGTTTAATCTAGTTTACTCGTTTTTCACACAAGCCTACAGTGGTTTATGTGTGGGTTTTGCATTTGTTAACGTTCATGCTGAGTCGCAGCTTCACAAGTTCACGGCCCCACCCAGTTTTAACCAACATGTGGAAAAAACTACAGAAACATTTGCTAATGGCAACCGTGAAGAATAACAAAGTGTGCTAAGACTGCAAAATGAGAGCAAAAGACGGTAGAAATGAATACAGAGCAATGTAGATAGGTAGTAATGAGGTCTAAGTTGCGGTATAGATAGAATGACTAAGAACTCAAAAATTCTAAGCATAGTTAGTAGTATATGTGCAGACCATGGAAAAATGCCAAAAACTGTGAAAATTATACTTTGAACTCTACATTATACAACTAGAATACAATAAAATATCATGAATTAGAAGGAAGGGTCAAAGAAAATGTTTAAAAGAAAAGAAAAATATTGAATGCAGGGGCGGATCAAGAATGGTTGACTCAGGTGGCCAGGCCCCTCTACAACTGAATGCCTACCCCAGAAAAAAAAATAAAAATAATGTAATATAATTGGCTATATGTCTTGTCTGAGGTGAGATGTCTGCAAACACAGACTATTTTGGCAACAGGCAAGGTTGTAGCTTCCTTTGCTTTTTAATTTGACACATTAAATGTCTATTTATAATATATGATACACAGGAATTTGGTATCTGTATGATTTGCCTTTTTTTTAACCACAATATCTTTATTTGAGTTTTGCAGCAGCATAAGACGATCACAGTACAAACAATCACGACATGTATGGCCTAGCCCTGGCTGCATGTCCTTTCTCATAGATTAGCTGCCAAGTATAGCAAAAGCACATCGCAAAACAAAACAAAACAATCACAATAAAAACACAAAACAAACAATATGCTTCTCTTGTTATAGGATAGATTATAAACCAAATATAATAGATTGTGACACAATGGTAATGATAAAGGCTATGGGCATTCAAAAAGTAACAGAAGAGAGAGAAAATAATTTTTAAAATAAATAAATACAATAATGATAGTAATAATGATAATAACTATAACAGTAAAAAAGAAAAGACATTAACAATCACAGTTTTGGAGATTTCCATACCCACAGTAGTTAGTCATCAGTTTGGTTTTGACATATTCAATAAGGGGCTTCCATATACCTTCAAGTATATGCTGTTCGGCTTGACAACATTTGTTTTAACCATCGACTGGTACTTGGTTGATGGGTCTTTTTCCATGGTAATGCAATACATTTTTTGGCATTTAATAAACTTCGATCTATAAATGCTTTTTCGATATGCTAGTTTTTTTTTTAATTAATTAATTAATTAATCAATCAATTAATTAATTAATCAATTAATTTATTATTTTTGTTTGTTTTGTTTTCGTAATCTATTTATGTTTTTTATTTTTTCTTAGTACTATTCTTAGCGGACTTATAAAGGAGGAGAAGAATAAAGAAAAAGGAGGAAAATTGGAAGGAAAAAGGGAGAAAAGGGAAAGGAGGAAAAAAGGGAAAAATAAAAAAATATATAAAAAAAGATATAAAGGGAATAGTAAGAGAGAGACTGAAAGAAAGTTAAGGGGGAAAGGAAAGGGACAAGGGAAAAGGAGAAGGGAAGAGAGAGAAAAAAAAGTGACTCCCTTTGTTATTCTCTATCTGGATTGTTGTCTTTAGTTCGACTTTTGTATCATGTTCTTTCCATAGTTATACAGCGGTGTGGTAAAGGTGGGCAAAATAAGCTTCGGCTTCAGCCCTAAACCTTTTCGGTCAAACAACCATGTAAACCGTAAATATATATATATATATATATATACACATATATATATATATGTCTTACCTGCCTTGTTCTTTTCTGTTTATTATGTATTATGACCAAAATAAAATCTATAATTTAAGTTTTAATAGACAGTAATTATGAGAAATTGAGACTGGAAGGGTCAATAAATGCCTTTTAATTTGCATGTCTGCATCCAAACATGTGGTTCACGCCACCCCTACATAAGTCAGTACCCAAGGTGAAAGGAATAAAGAATAAGCTCCTTTATTTGTAGGGACTGATTGGAGGAGAAAAATATGATTTAAACATCACAAAGTATAAATGTATGAAACTTGGTTTTTCACACTGACTTTCTCTCTCCTCTTTAGGGTTACCACTGTATGCGAAGTTTGGAGACGAAGTTGTCCTGAAACCAGATTCAAGCTCTGGGCCTATCACCAAAATCATCTGGAAACATCGTGGAAACATGGCTGCCCTTTTTGAAGGGGGTGCTGTTGATTTTTATCGCCAGTTTGAAGGTAAACCAACAGAAAAGGTTATGATGCAATTTTTAGCTGTTACCTCTATTCAGACTTTTAGTAACAAAAAGCTGCTTTAAACTTTCCCTGTTGAGGAGTTATTTCTTTTTGTGTGTTGAAAGAACGAGGCAATCTGAGCGTCGACACTGGAGAGCTGAAAATCTGGGGACTAAAAGCAGGAGATGAGGGATTGTACAGCGTAGAAATCAACGGCAACAGTGCGGGTTCAACAAATCTTACAATCCTTTGTGAGTAAAGAATCACACGCAGTCACGATATTACAACAAGAACATGTGAATCTGGGATTTAAAGGGATATTTCGGCGTGAAATGAATTTAGGGCCAAACACAGTAAAACAGAGTTAGACACCCCCTTGAGAGATGGATGTTGCCGACTGCTTGCTTCTATAGTTTTACCAACTTTAGTAACGACCGCACAATGGCAATACACAGCAGTCTGGGGAGCCATAAACAAACCTCAACCAAAACGCCACTCTATAGCCACAAATAATGCTCAGAACAGCACCTAACTTCATCAACAGTACATATAGGGTCCCAGCCACAGCACTAGCCACCAAACATCTTTTTAACTTTGCCTAATTTCTTTAGCAAAGAGACTAAACCTCAGGCCAGTCCATTATGGACTACAGCGGGGTGACGCAGCTCAAGGAAGAACATTTATGATCATTTCTTTATCATTTCTTTGAAGTAATTATCATCATATTGATCATTTTGCACTGCAGACGCGGTAGTTCTTTCGCCTTAGTGTCTCGGTCTGATTGCATTTCTATGAAGAAATGTTCTTCCTTGAGCTGCGTCACCCCACAGCAGTCCGTAATGGACTGGCCTGAGGTCTCGCTACAAACAAGCGGCTGCTGGAAGAGAGTAGGTGAGTTGTGTTTAGTCTCTTTGCTGGAGAAATTAGGCAAAGTTAAAAGGATGTTTGGTGGCCAGTGTGGTGGCTGGGACCCTATATGTCCTGTTGATGAAGTTAGGTGCTGTTCTGAGCATTATTTGTGGCTATAGAGTGGCGTTTTGGTTGAGGTTTGTGTGTGGATCCTCAGACCGTTGTGTACTGCTATCTGCGGTCGTTACTAAAGTTGGTATAACTAGAGAAGCAAGCGGTTGGCAACATTCATCTCTTGAGGGGTTGTCTAACTCAGTGTTACTGTGTGTTTGACCCTAACTTAATTTTACGCCGGAATATCCCTTTAACATCTATAACAGTCTGTTTCCGCATTTTCTTCCATAATAAATAACAGATCCAGTTCCTAAACCTACTGTTATAAAAGCCTGTGACACAGGAGGGGCAGGCTGTTTTTTCATCTGTGATGGAAACACCACAGGAGCTCAACCGTTCACCTACAAGTGGAACTCTGGGGGCACAGAGAAGACCAAACACATTACAAAGGTAATGTTTGAGTTTGTAATATGATAATAAGGGTTGGTGTGTGTTTCAGTCTCTCCATCTTTCTCCTTCTTCTTTGGCTGTAATGCATTTTACAGTTTTGACTGAATCACCAATTTGGTTTATAAAGGGGGCAGAGAAATGGAGAATTGCTCCACAAAGAGAATACATTTTTGCATCAGTAGGGGACATTTGTTATTCAGAAAATAAATGTATGTTACCACTACTGTGTTATTCTGCTCGTAGGATGACCATGTGCATGTTAGCGATTTCAGCTGCGAGCTGGAGAATCCCGTTAGTCGGGAGATCAGCGAACCTGTCTTTAATCCATTCTTCTCACCAGGTAAGAAATCAATCTGTAATATAAAAAAACAAAAAGAAAACTCTCTCCATAACGTTGCTGCACTTGTTGCTGCTGTTTTTGTAGTAACTAAAAGTACAGAAACTGCAGGAGGTCAGGACATCTCGCCAGGAGGTCTGAAAATCTCAACAGGAGTCACCGTCTTCATCTGCCTGCTGACTGCTGTGCTTCTGGTGGTTTTCATTCACAGGTGGAAAGCAGGTGAGGGATAAAAACACAATTTTCTATCCATTATGAATAAGTTAAATACGCCGTGTATTACAAGATCATTCCTGTGTAAAAAGTGCGCCAAATTTTCATCTTTCCTTTTGTTTTACAGGGATGTGGTTCTACCAGAAAGGTAAGAGTTTGAAACCATGAAGTAGCCACATTTTATCAGCTGTAGACATTCTACTTGGTGAAAACATTGCTGTTCTCATCTCATCCTTATGGCTTTTCTAAAAGGGGACATGCAAAAAGTAGAGGGCTTAAGATTGTCTCGATGAGGACTGGCTGAAGCATAATATTAAAAGTTCTTTACATAATTGCAAAAACAAAGCAAATATTTCTTTGTCATTAAAAAAATATTCGCCAGTTCGAAAAATCGCTTTCGCTTATACACACCGGGCGACCACTCTGTGGTACACACTTGCTGCGTCCGAATTGCCCGCTCGGATACTACATGCTACTGCTACATACTACTGCTAGATCCTACTCCTACATACTAAACACGTTGGCCCAATTCGGACACACTAGATGAGCGGTGGGGAAAGACGGCCCCCGCAGGCAGAGAGTAGGTACTGCGCCCGTGCAGACAGTGGTAACTGAAGCCCCTCATCTGCTGGCCTGGCTGTAGTACTGCAGCTGTGCAGTTTACTGATGGAATAAGTGAGCTTTACTTCCATGATGTCGCCACATATTTGCTCATAAAATGATTACTCGGGCAAATATGACACCATGACATGACAAAGAGATACAACCGCACATTTTTTAGGACAGAGTGTGAAGTTACATGAAACCGCCATGGTGCGCGCTGCTGTGGCCAGCCGGCGTTCGCGTCGCATCTATGCTGGTGGCGCTAGCATCACATGCGCTTCTACAACTTTTAAGAGGACGAAGAAGAAGCCCGCAGTGCATTTTGGGTCAGTAGCATGCCCGTAGGATGCACCGCGACCAACCTACAATGTGGGCGTGTCTAGTATCTGAAGTAGTATCTGAAGTAGCATGCTACTCGCTCCGGTGGCCAATTCGGACATGCTAGATACTACTTCGACTACTACTTCGACTACTACTTGGAAATTCGGACACAGCTACTCTCTCCCATCGTTGCTCTTGGTGCCAGTGGTGGTGTGTGTCGTGTGAACTGCAGCCGCATGGGTCTGTGACGTCATCAACAACATGACTTTTGATTGGCCAGAGGTCTAGCAGGTCCAGATATTTGCCTGCGACTCTCTGAAAAATTCGACACAAGTGCGAAAAAATAAAAGACGCTTTTCGCCCCGCGGAAAAATCGCAGCCGGTGTGGAAGCTTGCATTGACTTTATGCTGTTTTAAAAAAAGGCGAATAATTTGCCTGGCGAATTCGCGCCTGGTGTGTAAGGACCTTAAGACTCCAAAATTCTTCCTTTAACCCACAGCAAATGTTTACACTGACTCTCTTAATTATATTTATTGTATTTCTGCCTCTGCAGCATCCATGCCATGGGAAGCAGGTCAGTCATTTCTTAACTTCTGATTCCTTATGTTTGCCTTAATAATCAAATACTAGACTGTTTCTGTGCTTTCTTTTCAGACTTTTGGAGGAAGCAGGAGAGGCCACGTAAGTTTAAACCAATTCTGTTTCTTTCTTTTTTTTTAAGATAAAATGATCAAAATCATCTTTGATTTTAATTTCTTTACAGCAAGAGATGCTGCTGAATCCAACGGCACCACCTCTCGCCAAGAGAAGGGACAGACAGATGGTAATTTGCATCCAAAATGACACTAAATGTAGATTTTTTGCCATTTTAGTAACATGTGATTCTTCTTTTTTTTGCATGTGTTCTCCATCAGAGGAAACACCAATGGCATAAGCAGCCAAAGAATGCAGAGTCAGGACCTGTGGTGTGGGAAAAAGAAGTCCCAAGAAGATCAGAGTGAGCCGGAAACAAATATGGAATGTAGATAAAGGACTTGTGCGTCCATGTTTATATGGATATAAGAGAAAAACTGTCACTTCTCCCTCACATGGACAGTTTAAAAGCCAAAAAAGTGAAAAAAATACAGAAATGAGAGCATATTAAAAGAACACAACTTATAAAGACACTAAAGAGGGAAATATTGAAGTGGAAAGCGAAGGAGAAAAAAGGGCAGACTGTAGTAAACATACTGACTATAGTGACTAGGAACGAAAACAAAGTCACTGAGAGGCTAAGTGAGGGAGCTTCCGCATTGGTGACTCGCTACACAAACCACAAGCCATTTCCGTGTTTTCCGATTGAGTTCACATTTATTTCCAACGCCGCACAAACAGACAGACAGGGCAAGGCAAGGCAAGGCAAGGCAAGGCAAGATGATCTATGGGCTTAGTTTGATGTTTAAATCAAGCGGTCAACAAAAAATACGCTCTCCCTACTCACCCCCTCTCCATGCAGCCGCCGCAGCACCCAGGTGACTATATGTCCATTCATTCAATCATTCAATCATCGCGCCTTGACCACACCCCCTCGTGACGTGCATGAAAGGTGCAGCCCAGACAGTTGATGTCAACACACACAAACCTAACCACTTCTGCATATGGCACCTACAACCCAGCCCCTAATTATTACCATTATAATAATTACACTATGACAAATAAATGAACCACGAAATCCACCAATGTTCTTGTAATAGTCCATCAATACAGTTCATCAATGTGCTCTTCTTCCTGGAACACAAGTCAAGTCTAGCCAAGTTCAAAAGTTCAAAAGTTCAGACACACAGCTTCACGGAGGAAAGTCATGTCGTGCTGTCGGTCAGTAAAGTCAATCAAACTATCCTTCCAGAACGGAAGAGTCAGGCATCCGATTCCTGCAGAAGACAGACTTTGGTTATGGGCCTTTCCAAGGAGCTGGTCTTGGTCTTGATCTGCAGCCGTCGCACAAATCCTCTTCTGTCTGGGAAGGTTTGGATAACCCTTCCCATGACCCACGAGTTCCGTGGTGCTGTTTCATCCACAATAAGCACAACGTCCCCTTCTACAAAGTTGCGCTTGATACCAGTCCACTTCTGACGTTCCTGCAACTGTGGCAAATACTCCTTAGTCCATCGCTTCCAAAATAAATCAGACATGTACTGGACCTGCCTCCAGCGTCGATGAGCGTAGATGTCGTCTCTTTGAAACTGCCCAGGTGGCAGGGAAGGAGAGGTTTTCAACAGCAAGAGATGGTTAGGCGTCAGAGCTTCGAGGTCATTAGGGTCGGTTGAGGCCTTAGTAATTGGACGGCCGTTAATGACTGCTTCCACCTCACAGAGGACAGTGTGTAATCCCTCCTCATCCAGATTTTGAACTTTCAAGATGGAGTTCAAGACCTTGCGCACTGATCTGATCAACCTTTCCCAGGCACCACCATGGTGCGATCCAGCTGGGGGGTTAAAAATCCATTTCACCTCCTTCTGAAGAAGAACACCATTTATCTGAGCTTGATTCCAACCTCTGATAGCCTCTCTCAGCTCACGCTCTCCTCCAATAAAGTTCGTTCCATTGTCTGATCGAATTTCTTGGACTTGGCCACGTCTTGCCATGAATCGTCGTAGTGCATTAATAAAGGCGTCTGTATCCAGCGAAGGAGCCACTTCGATATGAACAGCCCGTATTGCCAAACAGGTGAACATGACTCCATATCTCTTTACAATGCTCCTCCGGCTCTTAACCTCGAATGGTCCAAAGTAGTCCACACCGACTCTGGTGAATGGAGGTTTGTCTGGGCAGACCCTGTCAACAGGAAGATCAGCCATCAGCTGACACCCTGGGGCAGCTTGCAACCTGCGGCAGACAACACACTTTGACAAAATTCTCCTTATGGCTGTGCTGACCCCAGGAATCCAGTATCTTTCACGTAGTTTGGACAACATGTAGTTGCGTCCTCCATGACCAACTTGTTGATGTATGTGTCTCAGGAGAACGTCTGAAATGTGGAGCTCTTTGGTCAGAATGGCAGGGTGTTTTGCGTCTTCAGGTAAGGCTGCTCGGCTCAACCGACCACCAACCCTCAGGATACCATCCTCCAACACAGGAGCGAGTTTGAAGATGTGACTTCTCCTTTTCACACTTTCGCCCTTCTGCAAACTAGAGAGTTCATCAGGAAACCTCTTCCTCTGACAAAACCTGATGATTTCCTTTTCAGCTACCTGCAACTCGTCTACCGTGAGGAAACCTCTCGGTGCCAGGTCTTTGAACCCTCCTTTTCCAAGCTCCGAGGACGGTCTTTGTTGTTTCCCTGACTCCGACTGAGTGGACGCAGAGTCAGTCCTCTTCTGGCTGAGACCCCGCAGCATGTTTTTTAGCCTGAGAAACCAAGCCACAGCCCTTCTCAGATGGGTCCAAGAGGAAAAATGATGGATTAGTTGAGTGGTTGCATCCACATCCTCTGAGGCCTGCACTGCATTCACTGCCACACTGGTCTTGACTTCTGGATCGTTCAGCAGGAGTTCGCCCAAGCAATCTGGACTCACAGGCCAGTCTCGCTCAGGTTGCAGGAGATATGCAGGTCCTGACAACCACGCCTTGTTCCTCAGGAACATGTCAACCCTCAGTCCCCTGGAGGCCACATCTGCAGGATTGCTTAGGGTGTTTACATACTTCCACTGCGATGGATCTGACACTTTGAGTATTTCTGCTACCCTGTTGGCGACAAAGGTACGGAACCTGGAAGTCTCATTCCTGATGTACTTCAGCACAGAGGTGCTGTCAGTCCAAAACGTTGACTCTATTAATGAGATGTGCAACTCCTTTTTCCAAAAGGTGTCCAGACGGCTTGCCATTGTAGCAGCTGTGAGCTCCATGCGGGGTATTGAGACTGGCTTCAAAGGAGACACCCTGGACTTTCCCATGACAAAGCTGCCGTGCATCTGGGAACATGCATTCCGCAGGAGAAGGTAGGTCACTACACCATAACCATTATTACTTGCATCTGTAAAATGGTGCAGTTGCGCCACAGTGACCTCACCAAAGTCTGGGGGTTTAAGGCACCGCGAAACCTGGAAGTGCTCTAACTGATGGAGCTGCTCTAACCAGCTCGTCCATTCCTGTGCAGCTGATGGTGGTATAGGGTCATCCCAACCGAGTCTTTGCCTACACAGCTCCTGCAGGATGATCTTGGCAGAAAGAACAATGGGACTCAAGGATTCCTAGAGGATCATATACTGAACTGATGACAGAGAGGATCCCCCTCCTTGTCAGGGGCCTGTCCTGCACCAGGATTCTAAACTTGAAGACATCAGACTGGATGCACCATTGCACCCCGAGCACCCTCTCCACTGGTAGCAGGTCATGGTCCAAATCCAGGTCCTTCATGCCCTTAGCTCTTTGGTCCCCTGGAATTGCTGCCATCACTGCACGGCTATTGCTCATCCATTTGGTCAACTTAAAGCCTCCTTTGGCACATACAGAGACCAGGTCATGATACAGTGCCACTGCTTCTTCCTCACTGGCCGTCGATACCAGACAATCGTCCACATAAAAGCAGTGCAGAATCCTCTCAATGGTCTCTCGGCAGAACTGTTCTTCATTGTCCTTAGCACATTTCCTCAATGCAAAGTTAGCACAACTTGGTGAGGACGTTGCACCAAAAAGATGTACCATCATTCTAAAGTCTACCAGGTCTTGGGTGCAGTCACCGTTGGGCCACCAGAGAAACCTCAGTAGATCAGCATCTTCCCTTGGCACCTTTACTTGGTGAAACATGGACTCTATGTCTGCCATGATCACTACCGGTTCTTTCCGGAATCTGGCCAGGACGCCAATCAGCGAGCTAGTGAGATCTGGCCCTTGCAGCAGTTGAGCGTTGAGAGATGCCGACTGGAAAGTGGCAGCACAGTCAAAAACCACACGGATTTTTCCCTTTTGTGGGTGATACACACCATGGTGTGGGATATACCACAATCTTCCATCAGTACGTGCCAGCTCATCTGAAGGTACTTGCTCTGCGTATCCCTTGGTGACCATATCATTCATGAAATCAGTGTACTGCTGATGAAATAACGAGTCCCTTTTGAACCTCCTCTTCAGGTTTAGAGCACGCTGCTCGGCAACCTTCTTGTTATTTGGCATGGTCACGGAGCTTCGCAGGGGCAATGCAATCTGGTAATGACCATCTACAAGCTTGGCTGAATCCTGGACCAACTTCATGAACTTTTGGTCCTCTCTTGACTGGCCAGGTTGCTCATCGTAGCCACATTCTGGGAAATCTGTTCTGAACTGCTGCTGCCAGAGCTCCTCCAAGTTCAGGACTGAAATTCTGTTAACGGTCGCAACATCCATTCCATCACCACTGTTTCCCCCCAGTGGCCCATTAACAGTCCAACCCAAAATAGTCTTGATGGCATACGGTCCATTGTCCACACTACGGATGACTTGTAATGGTTCCAGTGCCCTTGGTACGTTTGTTCCAATCAACAGCTCAACTTCGGAGTCGATATCAGGTAAGTGAACATCTCTCAAGTATGCCCACCTCTCGAGATCCTTTTGACATGGAATATTTCCTCTATGCACCGGCATGCACTCCTGTGTATAGGTGTTGGGCAAATCACAGTATGTCTCTCCGTCCAAACCGGCCACCTCCAGTCCCGTGACCACACAGCTGTTAACGACCTTTTCCTGACCCATTGTCCGCAAAAGGATTCTTGTCCTTTTTCCTGAGAGGTTGAGCTTGTTCATGAGGTTTACTGTGCAGAAAACAGCCGTGCTACCTTGATCCAAGAAGGCATAAGTAGCCACTACATGATTACCTTTCTTGGATTTAACCAATACAGGAACTATAGGAAGCTTGCACTCATGGCCACCAGCCCCAGTCAACCCATTAGATACCAGAGCACAGCCCACTGCGGCGCCTGGTTCTTCTTCTGTCACTGGGTCCTTTTCCTTTGAATGGATGTGAAGCATTGTGGGGTGTTTCAAACTACACACTTTACATGATAGACGCTTTCGACAGTCCTTGCTGATGTGTCCTATACACAAACAGCCGAAGCATATTCCCTTTTCCCTTAAAAAGGTGATCTTTTCAGTGTGAGTCATCTTCTCCATTCGAGAGCAATACTCCAACATGTGCCCACCCTCACAAAACAGACAGACTTTCTTGGCTGATGAGGTTGTGTCTGGCCTCCTTCCTTTTGTTGCTGTGTAATTGTGCTGTACAGTAGTCACTGTTGTAGCGAAACTACTTCCCTTTGGCCGAGATCTAGGTTTTAAGCTGGTTCGATTCATGCCTCTGTTTACTGCTGGTGATGAGTCTTGAATGTCTCCAAATACTGGGTCTGTTAGAATCCTTGCTTGCCTTTCGATGAAATGGACAATATCATTGAATGTAGCCCTTTGGTTACGTCTTTCTTGTATTTCACAAGCAGTTGTCCTCCATCGATCCCTCAGCTTGTAAGGCAGTTTTTTTATTATTGTCAGCATGTTAGCAGGCATATTCATCTCAAACATATACTGCACTTCGTTCATCGCATTTGCGCAGCCTCTGAGAAATAGGCTATAATCTTGGAGAGCTTTAACGTCCTCTGATTTTATTGGAGCCCATGACAACGCCTTGTCCATATAAGCAGCAGCAACCCTCTGTTCATCCCCAAAATGTTCTTGTAATAGGATTTTAGCTTGAGCATAGCCCCTGTTTGGGTCCATATGCTGGCAGCTTCTCACAAGATCTCTTGGACGACCTCTAGTGTATTGCTCGAGGAAGTACAGGCAATCACTATGACTGTTGGACTTGCTTTCAATACAGTTTTCAAAGGCTCTCAGGAACGTATGGAACTGCAGTGGGTCACCATCAAACACCTGGATGTCTCTTTTAGGCAAGAGCGCATGTTGCTGCTGTTGTATCAGTAGTGTTGTAATTTCATTCTGTCTTTTCATGATGTCAAGAACATTGTTTTGCTCCCCATGACTTGCTGAATCCCCAACATTAAGACTGATTCCATGATGTAAGTGATCATTATGAGCATTGAGCAGAGGATTAAAATCAGGTAAGTGGCTCTTCAAAGTGGGAGGCTGAAAGTGAACAGCATGGGTCGATCCATCTGATTTAGGCCTTGTCACAGGGTCACTGTCCATGATTTTCGATTGCTGTTTAGATGTTTCCAGCCTCAGAGGAATGAAAGGAGTGGCATTGACATTGAACTTTGTTGTTTCTTGTTCATTTTTAACGTAGGAACTCATTGCATTGGACCTGTCTGTTGTAATACTTTTCGAACCAGATATGCTTGCAGCCCTTAGAACGCTCACTTTAGCCAAGTGTGCAGCAATCTCTTCATCCAACTTGAGCTTTTCCTTGCGTTTCCGTATTTGCTGCTCCTCCTCTTCCAGTGCATGTCTGTCCTGTAAAAGTTTTTGCCGTGCCATCAGTGCAGCTAAATCAGCTTCTGCCTTGATGCGAGCAGAAGAAGTTCCTGATACGTTGGACCTTTTACCACTCCCAGAGCTTTTTCCACTCACAGCACTTTTTGCAGATCGTTTGCTTTGCACATTTGATATGCTATCACTTGGGTTCACGTCATCCTGTAGACCTTCATAAGGTGTGATGGGGCCTGTGTCCTGTGCTGCTGCCTGTAAAGCATCATCTATTTGAGGGTCACACACGTGCTTTGTTGCTGCGGCCTCATCATTATCCACGATATTTAGAACATGTTCATTCTCATCCAACCACTGAATCACATCATCCTTGAATGTACTGCTGTAACGTTCAATACTGGAGAACCAATCATTCTGTTTAAGTTTTTCATCCTCGGGTAACAGTGGAATTATTGTTTGATGCAGGTTGATAGCAGTATCAAGGAGCTGAGTAATAGTTTGCAACTGAGATTTCACTTCCTGTACATTTTCCTTTCGTTTCATCAGCTCTTTCATTGCAGGTATTAAGCCTTTTATTTTATTCACATGTGTTTTACGTTCATTTTGTAGATTTACCACTTTATATGCCAATGCTTTTGCAGTAAGTTTCACATTCCTTTTAGCAACCACAGTTTCATTGTTTTCCACTTGTTCCATGGCTTCACTCATATTGTCCTTTTGAGATTCGGCAGTTCAGTGGTTCGCGCAGTGAATCCACAATACACCCAGCATAGTTTTATTTTTCCACAGATTGTTTCACATCAATTAACATCGGAAAACACCACAGGTATTTACTCTCAACGAGCAGGACAGGCTGTCTCAGCGGACTTTCACACACGCGCAGCGCTCCCCAATGGATGCGCTGTATGCGCTGCAATCAAACTGCGTTCCGTCCAACATACACAGAATGAATGGATGCGAGTGATACAGTCCTACCGGTCTGAAGTCCACGTTGCGATCAGTCTGGCGTTGCAGTTAGACACCGTGTGGCGTGATCGCGTCCGTATATGCCGTTCGGGTGTTGGTACTCCTTTTTTGTTGACAAAATATAGTGACTAGGAACGAAAACAAAGTCACTGAGAGGCTAAGTGAGGGAGCTTCCGCATTGGTGACTCGCTACACAAACCACAAGCCATTTCCGTGTTTTCCGATTGAGTTCACATTTATTTCCAACGCCGCACAAACAGACAGACAGGGCAAGGCAAGGCAAGGCAAGGCAAGGCAAGATGATCTATGGGCTTAGTTTGATGTTTAAATCAAGCGGTCAACAAAAAATACGCTCTCCCTACTCACCCCCTCTCCATGCAGCCGCCGCAGCACCCAGGTGACTATATGTCCATTCATTCAATCATTCAATCATCGCGCCTTGACCACACCCCCTCGTGACGTGCATGAAAGGTGCAGCCCAGACAGTTGATGTCAACACACACAAACCTAACCACTTCTGCATATGGCACCTACACTGACTTTAACAGAAGCTTTTGGACTTGACTTGAAGACAGTCTCATATGTTCTTGTTCCTAAAGTGGCAGCGAGGGGCCTCACACTTCAGACAATACCAGGAAACCCTCCAATGTGTCTTTCCCTCTCTGTACCTGTTACCTTGAGCTCGTTAAACCCCCGTCAGCGGAGAGGAGTTTGTGATTCAAAGCCTGTGTGCTAAGGATTCCAGCATCCTGGACGGGGTGGGCAGGAACTGGACTGATAACAGAATAACAGAGGGGAGAGAAAAGGGACGCCATTGTCTGGCGTGCGTGCGTTCGCCAGCTCGGCCAACAATCAGGTCATTGTGCAGGACTTTACTGCCGACTCCTCAGCAACAGATCCACGTGTTTGTTGCGGGTCTTTGAACTTCCTGAATGGTTTGAAGCTCAAAGAAAGTCAATCAGTTATTACATGTGTGATTTTATTGTTTTACCCATTACTGCGTAACTGAATTTGTATCCTGCATGTAGCTTTAAACCCTCAAGTGGAAACTTGTTCTTGTGGCTTTCTGACACTATTTTTAGCACGTTTTATTCTTTGGGGGATTTGTATTTTTAGTTTTTTTGTCCTCAATAGCCAAAAGTATCAAGCCTTTTACTGTGAGGGTGTTTTTTGAAGCTCAACTTTACATATCAGTCATTTTTTCTTTTGGAAAACCTAACAATTCTGAAAAAGAGACTCAATTTTCCACATAAAATGACACTAATTTGTGCACTCTCCATTTTTGGTGTATTCAATGTGGGTATTTGCTGTGTTAAAAACATATAAATAGGGTCTATATTGGCTGTAGTATCTACTAAAATGAATAAAAACAGCCTCTAATGAAATCTTTTTTGTGTGTCTTTAATGAAACGTTGAAAGGGCTCAGGATAAATAGCCTGGAATACTTAACAGGGAAACCAGCAACAAAATTTCAGGGTGCATAGGTAGAAGTTATTTGTCAACCCTAGGATCCAGGACATGCAGGTATGTCCAAATGATTCTCCCATAAAGCGAAGATCCTTCATATTTTGGATATAGGTGCAAATAGAAATGAAATGCAATGGAAAACAGCAAAAATAAGCTATTCTAGCTATTTTTCATATAAATATGGGATAACATACAAATGAAAAAAACTCCAAAGAAGCATTTTGCACTATGAGGAAGTAATTTTTTACACAAGCAGGCAAGTGGGGCTGACTCCAGTTGAGGACAGGACTGTATAATGTGCCAAATATGGCGATTTTCGACCTAACGTACCACATATTTAGACTGATTACTCAATAAGTTATGGAATGCCCATCCTGAAACTTGCAGGGATGCTAGTGGACATGATAGTCTTTCTTTAGTGTGAATATGAAGAAAATTGAAGGACGCGCGTTTTTTGCTATTTCCAATTTAAGTTTTTGGTCTTTTATCATTATTTTCTGGTCCAATTTGGGAAAAAATGTTAAAGATAGAACTTGAAGAGAGCTTTAAAATGACACCTGAATCAGCTCTGTAGGTGCCATAGTTCCAGAGATATGAACACTTTTGTAACACGTCATGCTAATTAGCCAAAAATTCATTAGCCCCTATCTCACTAATTAGATGGCTTTGGACAAAAATATTTGAGCTCTGACAGTTTCTCCTGAAGGCCAATCACTCCACCAAATTTCATCAAAGTCTGTGACGTGAGTGGAGATTCTTGGTTGAATTGACATGGAATGAACCTGCTCTTTCTTTGTGACAACTCAAATGGAGAGTAAAGATTTGGCCACTAGAGGGCAGCAAGTCAACACATTTCACTGTCATTGAGTGAAGCGTATAGGTATTGGGTAATTAAACTTGAGTGAACTGCAAGGCTATAAGGGATTTACAAAAAACAGTTGTGTCCAATGTAGACAGGTAAATTCATGATTCTTTAATTAGTGTAGCCACGAAATCCAAATTTCACTTTGTGTGACACAACTGAGAAAAATAATTAAAAAGTCAATTTAATGTCAGATGATTCAGGCTCAACATATCAACATATAGAAGTATAGATACACTGACAGACCGTCTGATAAAACTGCTGAGTCACTGCTCACAGAGAAACATCAGGGTTAAAGAGCAACTAGATATACATTTACAGACAAACTGTTAAATATTACAGTATAAAAACATGAGAAGTCCAGGCTGTTTCATTTACATCTTAAGAGGTTTATCAGCTGTGGAAACAGTCAAGATGGAAAGTCTGACCTCCTTTAGACATACAGCGCCGGAAAACAAAACACAATGGGCCGGCGGAGTTCATGCTGTGAGCAACAACTGCAGCTGACTAAACAAAACCACGTCTGAGGAACACAAAGTCTGGGGCATGAAAATATTCTTTTAAAAGGAGCTGGAGAAAACTGGGGACGACAGTGCTGAACTGTACAAGGATGGTGCAATCATACAACAAATACAGGTTGATGGTGTAGAAACAGGTGCATCTCATATAGAGACATTAAATAATTAACAATGAAGCCAAAAGAGGGTTGAAGTTAATACTGATGCTTTTGTGTGATCTTCAAAAGAAAATAAGATTACAAGCATCTAGACCGACAACCTGAATATTGTTTTAGGTTAGGCATCAGAGCAGATGATTGACAGCTCCTCTTTGCATTTTAAACAATGACTGACACATCTGTTCGATTAAGATGTTTTCTTACCATACATTTTTGCCCTGACAGTAGCTTTAAGAAACCATTGATAGTTTATGCTCAGACAAAGACAAGTGATCACAGCGCTTTAACCACCAAACTCATTTTATTTGTGAATAAAAAATAAACATCTGATTAAAGTCAGTGTTCTCCTTTTATACAGCATTCAGACAAGTTCACAGCTACTTCTTTATCAGCCATTATTTCAATTTCAATTTACAAAAATAACTATACACTCTTAATGTAAGTTTAGTCCAACACAAAAGTCAGCTGTAGAAAAAAATCAGGGTGAAAATCAAACGTCTGGTTTTTTAAAAAACCTACTGAATGTGTCCACTGTGGTCACGATGAGTAACACTGTGTTCCTATGTACACCAAAACAAGACACTAAAGAGTTGGGGCCTTTTTTTGTGGTTGCTTGGCAGAACAGCACCACAGCCGCCCTCATGAATTAGCAGCAGTGCTAGAGATTGTTGCTTTCAGGCCGTTCATTCAACACTTACATTAAAATAGCACACTTGTAACAACCAAATTGAGTTAAAAAAATGATCAAATTAGTGTATACTTGAGTGAAATAATCAAGTTTCATCAATGATTGCACATTCTGGCTGATTTCACTTACTATAAAGCTGCTGCTTTTACACAAAAAAAGCAGCACTGCAGTGAGAATACAATCACACTGAATACCATCTGCAGTAAACAGCTTGAAATATGATCAGAAAGAATGTACCCGTTTTGCTCGACTCTGGCATTGTGATGTGATTATTAATACTGGAAAGTTTGCCAATAATGTGGTCCACGCCTACCCTCAAATGGCACTTATAGATATAATCATAGAGCTGCATAATCAGGTACAAGAGGAGTGTCAGGCTGTAGGATGCAGGACATAATTTTGATTGACCACCTCTACAAAGGCGCCTGCAGCCTGTCCATCTGTAGTGCAGCAGCTTTAGGTAACTAATGAGGCACTTTAATAGTTGAGAGTAATCTCCAGCATCATCCAAGAGCACGAAATCTTAATCCAGCAGAGTATGGAGAGCTCAAGGATCCACTGAAGGTGAGAAAAAAATCCCTTTTGTTGTTAAACTTTGGCACTTTTGCCGTTTGACAAACACTCCGCCTCTGAATTGGAAGCCACGGGGCAGAGTTCTGTGGGTGTGGCCTCTTCGTTGGCCCCGCCTCCTTCCCTGGGCTGGTTTCTGTAGTGGCGGATGATGACCACAGCGGCGCAGACGAGATAGACCGTGGTGAGGATGGTGAAGTAAATAAAATACACCAGGAACTGTGGAGGAACAACAGACGTCAATCAGGTACTACAACTTTGAAAACATCTTGTTGGAACACATTATTTTGTACATGAAATCCTGATCATCTTGCTCAGAGAATACAACAATCTTGCGAGTGAGTTCCCATCTTGTGCACCTAAGTCGTTATTTTGCGGTTACATGATAACATGTTCCCACTAGATCATCATCTTGTATACCAGGGCTGAACAATCTTGGAAAATAATTTATAAGCAATTTTTTTTTCCTTCAATGTATTTTTCAACCAACAAAAACAATAAATCAATCTGTATCATAGTAAACAATATCAGATTAATTATTCATACATTTTTCTTTCTGGCAATTATCATTTCACACACACAAACAGGCTCTCTGCTCACACACTATCACCCGCCCTTATATACGTCATGATACCAATCTATGTACCGATGGCGAGTTGTAATCGGCGTCCAAAACGTTGGAGTCGGGTCTATTTATTGGATGCATTTTCCATCGTTATGCAGATGTAGTTTGAAGTTGAAGCGGTGGTCGCTAGGGGTTTAGCCATTCAGCTATTGTACGTGGCTTTGTTGCCTCCTGATGTAGCAACAGTAACACAACAGGTTCTGCACACGTTGCGCAGCGGCATCTTTTTTAGCCCAAAAAAAATCCACACAACTGCCATGCTGCCCCTCTTTGGTACTAAACTTCCTGCAATATCAGCTTCTGTAGTGGAATAAGGCCATACTGCCATAGAGGTATTTGGGTATTCTTTTAATCTTGGGTAAATTTGGGTATTCTTTGTCTCTTTTATTCCTTTTTCTGTGTAAAGCACTTTGTGTTACATGTTATTTATATAAAGTGCTATATAAATAAAGACTGATTGATTGATTGATTGATTGATTGATTGATTGATTGATTGATAGAGTGCAGTGTTGACTTCTCTCTCTACCCGCTCGCAAGTCACGTGACCAGTCAAAATCGCAGCCTTTGTGGTTAGTAAATCGCATTTCATCATATCGGGATGTAATTGCAAATGCAGTTTATCGTTCAGCCCTATTGTACACTCAAGCTTTTTTCTTGTGCTTTGGAGTTATTGTCTTGTGGCAAATCAATTGTCCAACAGGAGGAGGTGGAGGCATAGTGGCCATGTTTATACACTGTCTTTGCCTCAGTTATTACCTCTGCCGAGGAGGTTATGTTTTCGATAGCGTTGGTTTGTTTGTTGGTTTGTTTGTTTGTCTGTTAGCAACTTTACGGAGAAAGTAACAGACGGATTGACCTGAAATTTTCACCAGAGGTGCGTCTCAGCCCCAGGAGGATTCCATTAAATTTTGGTGGTGATCCGGAACACACAAAAATAAGGGTGTCGTTGGAATTTTTAATGCTGAAAGATAACCAATGGGCGGCACAGTGGTGCAGATAGGTGGTGTAGTGGTGTAGTGGTTAGCACTGTCACCTCACAGTAAGAAGGTCCTGGGTTCGAATCTGGGTCAGGGCATTCCTTGTTTTAGGAACATTATGAACAGTGAACATACCAGTTTAAACACAAATAAACGTTAATAGAAGACACGTAACAGTAAAAGTTTTGGTGTGAATCACAATATAAGGGGGGACATGAGCTGCTTGGTGGAGGTCTGCGCTCTCTGAATGCTTTTCTAGTTTCTGAATGATCTAATGACTGGTTTACCTGAGACTGCACGTCCAGCCCCAGGCCTCTCTTGTCGATAAATACCAGGTTGATGATGCTCTTCAAGATGGTCCCCAGGAATGTGTTGATGCCAAACACTAAGGCACAAAGCTCCTTGGTGAGTGACGAGGCGATCTGGTAACTGTAGAGATGATAAGATGATCAGCAGGAACCACGCAGACGAGACAGTTAAAGGTAAATGTTTGTTTGGCACTCACGTTGCAATGGGCACCAGAAACTGGTAGAAGCCTCTGAAGAGGATGTAGGCGACGTAGCAGAGCCAGATGTTGTCTGTGGTGCGCATGAGGAGCAGCAGACCGGCCTGCACAGCCGTGATGACGCCGATGACCAGCTCAGACCAGACGTTCCACCGGATTTTCACAAAACCCGCAGCGAAGGATGTCAAAGCACCTGCAGAGAGACACAAGTGCTGATTCAGATTCAAGTTTCAAAAATGGACAATCATCACTTATCAGGGGTCTTCAATCAGTCTTTTATGTCATCGTTTCAGCAACTGTCAGATTTTATTAGGACGTAACTTTTACTGCTCACATGCCCCAAGGGTTATTTAAACAAACTGCTAACTTTGCTTTACAGCCGTTTAAAGGTCCAACACTGACGTAATCACCTCACACAATAAAAATGGAAGATTAGTCGCTCGACCTCTGGACAACAGCTGACAAAGAGGCACTGACACATCAAATTCTTGGCATATTTTCGTCATCAAATCAGATCCTTTTTCCCTAAACCTCCATCTCTGGAATCAATCAACTTTGCCATTGAGTTTTTAGTACTTTAGCACTTTTTGCTGATCATGACCTGTAAAAAGGTTTAATACTGAGGGTTTGATCCAGTTTTATTTACACTTGATCGGGATTTCTGCAAAATGCAACACTGTGCAGGAAAGACACTTTCAACGAGACAAAAACCCACATTTTCAAGGCTTTCTGATGTTTTGTTGTTGGTACTCTATGAGGAGTCGCCTCCATTATTTGCATGTAAAAATAGACCTGAGGCTTCAGTTGCACAGTGAGTTAAGGACAAGCATGTGAGGACTGTGAGACTGAAACTAAACCGATGCAAGAGCACTGTAGGTAAAGCACGGCTTCGATTTGAACACCCTGTGGCAGCAGAAGAAGAAAATATCTCACTCAGCAGGGTCGATAACGCCTCCACTGCCCCGTTGTAGACGTGCTTGTCCTCATTGGCGGAGTTCACTTTATTCCAAAGGATGTGAACGTAGAACAGCACCAGGTAGTACCCTGTAGAGTTGAAGATCCACCACAGCGACCAAAGCCTCAGGTTGGGCAACCTCACAACGTTCCTCAACTCCAACAGCATCTGCACCAAGATCGAGTCACTCCAGCGCGATGATGAGCATGGGGAAGCCGGCGAGGTTGGCGTGCTGCTCTCTTTCGGATTCATTCTGTCCAATTCGGATTTTTTAGCAGCCAATGCCTTCTGCTCCTGACTCCGGTTAAAAAACAGAGAGCGTTTGGGCCATGGCAGGCACATCGAGAGCAGCAGACCGAAGCTAACGAAGCCCAACGAGATGGCGTTGAGGGTGTAGTAGGAGATGTTGCCGAGAGACAGACACATCTGTCCCAGAGCCGAGCTGGTGAACACCCCGAGGAGCACGGAGGAGCGCGAGTACCCGGCCACGCGCTGGTAGAGGGCTGGGCTGACCAGGGAGAAGATGTAGGAGGAGTAGGCCACGCGGCACGCCATGGTGATGCCGTAGAAGAACTCCATGAACTGCATCTGCAGGAGGCTGCTGCCCAGGAGCAGGATGAGCCAGATGATCACCTGGCTGATGCCCTGGATGATCAGGACCGGCTTGTAGCGCAGGAGATCAGTCAGGAGGAAGGCCGGCACTAGCACGGCCATGTAGGAGTAGGTCAGCACAGGGGTGATCTCATTGGTCACCTGAAGGATACAAGAAAGACCAAACAGAACTTAATGTATGCACTTTACACATTTATAATCTTGGTACCATGTTCCCACTGATGCAATAAAACGTCCTGTTAGCGCAGATGATAATGTATGACAGAGAACCTTGATGCAAACAAATAAGTCGAACAATTCGGGGATGAACTTATCAGGATAAAATGTGGGGTAATGTTTTGTTTTCAAGTCCTGCTCTCCCCCAGTCTTGCACATTCAGCATTTGGCTACCGGTAAAAGTCTTTCAACATATGACCATGAACTTATCTCTCTAAACTGTTCAACAATTGACCTTGATGGTGTAATGATTGATTAATTACATCCATCACAGAGCTGTAGATAACAATATATCACGTTATAAAGCAGGTCAACATGACACAAAAAAATATTGATTTAAAACAGGTTTCCTTTTAAATAATGTGTCTTTAAAGCTCCTGTAAGAAATTTTTTGACGTTTAGAAACCTCCACAAGCCTATTACACTGACCCACTTAGGAGGAATGTGAACTTTGTCCACAGTACGGTGGAGCAGCGAAATCCCCCTGAGGCACCTTAACTTCTGCTGTGTTATGAGTGCAGGAGAAATGCTTACAGGTTTCTATATCCACATATGCTTTTATGACTAACTTTCATAATTTCATATGTGGTTAATTTATTTAGAAAGACATACTTCCCTCTGAGGATGCTTACTAACCTGCTCCCTTGTGAAGTTCTTCTCAGGGCTGAGCAGATATGGTGTAATAAAGGGCTCCCCGGGCTTTATCGATGCCATAAAACCATAGAAACACAAGAATATCACGGCCCACTTCCACTTTCTGGGCTCCTTAGCTTCCTTGGCTTCCTCTAGGGGCTCTTCAGAGGGAGACGGAACCATAACTGCGTCCCCCTCTTCAAGTGGTGCGCTGTCTTCACACGCAGGTACCTTCAAGTCCATCTTCTCCTCCCCACTTTGTGCAGCATCATCTTCTACCATTGTGTCGGCTTGTTTGTGGACCACTCTCGGATGCAGAGTGTAACTTTGTTGTTGTTTTTTTTTTGCTCTGTCAGTTCAACATGTGAGGATTTGTTTTGACTTAATGCCCTGTAGGATTTCAACTCAAAACGGGTTAAAGACTTCTTCAATCTGACTGTGCTCTCCTCTCAACTCCTCTGCCTCTCCGTGTCACACACACTCTGAAATGTTAAGAATGGATCACCTAACAAGGCGACGACAGGTTAGTTAAATTGCTACATGCTTCCATTTGCATGTAAGAGAAAATGTTGACCTTCGCTCCATTCATTTTCCAACAGAAGGCTATCCAGCGGCAGGCACAGGTGTCATTGTTAACCTGAAACGATAACAATGTTGTCAGTTAGTTGGACTGTATTGACACTGTGCAGCTGACATTCAAGCATGGATGTGTGTTATGTGCTTTGGGGGCAAATATGTGACAGACTAAAACACACTTGAAATGAGCAGAGTGGACTACATTTCCACAGCTGTTCAGTCTGAAGCTTATTTGTCTTTTAAGCACAGCTGCATCCAAGTATAAATAAGAGTATCATCAAAACAACATATGAAGTAGAGTTCAGAACAAGCAGTCATAATCATAGGAAAGACTCCTGGCTGGTCCACTATTCATCAAGTCCAAAGTCACCTATTAACAGATTCATGTGTCTGTTCACTGACAGGATTCACTGGGATGCTGGTTTCAATTTCAAGTCGTACTTATCACCTGCCCACAGCACCAGCACTACTCCTACTGCTACTTTATGGCAACACTGATTTCCTTTTTCAGCAGGATTCAGCACCAAAACTACAACCACATGATTTGCTAACCATGGTTTGAGCTGAACTGTGCAGTCAACTTGCCTAACATTAACCTGTGATGCCCCTATAGCAGGGGTGGGCAATCATGTGCCATGGAGGGCCGAGAGGCTGCAGGTTTTCTTTCCAACCCAAAACTCCACCAGGTGGTTTCACTGATTACCTTCCCTCCAAGCAGAGAGCAGGGACTAATCAGTGAAATCACCTGGTGGAGTTTTGGGTTGGAAAGAAAACCTGCAGCCTCTCAGCTCTCCATGGCACATGATTGCCCACCCCTGCCCTATAGGGTCATGCTGCTGTAGGAAGTGTGTCTGGTTGGCTTCTCTGCACCCTAATCAGAGCAACTATGCACACCTGGGCCCTGAGTGCTGGGAGTATTTAAGCTCCAACAGTTACTTGCAATTCCCTTTTTTGTTTCTCCGGACTGCCTTTACATGTACTTGGTTTGGCTTGGCTTGTCTTGACTAAGTTTGGTTGGTTTGGCTTTGGTTGATTTGGTTTGGTTTGGCTTGTCTTGACTAAGTTTGGTTTGGTTTGGCTTTGGCTGATTTGGTTTGGTTTGGCTTGTCTTGACTAAGTTTGGTTTGACTTGGCTTTGTTTGATTTGGTTTGACTTGGCTCTTTTTGGTTCTACTTGGTTTGTCTTGACTAAGTTTGGTTCGGTTTGGCTTTGGCTTGGTTTAGCTGTAGTTTGTTTTCTCTTTACATCACCGTCGCACACATACACCTACTTCCACCCATGCACACCTTACACAATACAGATTTACACACCTCATATCTTACAGATTCTAATTCAGATCAATTTGAATTAATAAGGGGTTGTTTGGGAGTTTATACATGGAGTGTGTCTTCCTTTCTTCTATTTGTTGTGACCACCTGAGCCAGGTCATGACGAACCCAATAAAGAAGCTATGGGGCAATGTCAAGAGGAAGATGAGAGACCCACAATAAAGGCCACTACTAATGCAAACTGGGGCTCCAGTGACACATAATCAAAGGACATCAAACCAAGTATTGAGAGTACATATTGACATACTTATTACATTTTTGAATATTGAATCATTTGGTGATTGATCTTAGTGAGTATTCTCACAATTTCAGATACTGGATATCTGATCAGTCACAAAACTTGTATTAAAGCAAACAGAAAAAAACCTCCTCAAGTGTTCTCTGGTCACCAATGTAGAGCTTAATAAACTCGCAAGCAGACACAGTTTGTTCTGGGAATGGATAACGTGGCCTGAACTACGTGGTGAGACTTTTAAAGGCAATACAAACAAGTTACAAAAGCCGGCCATTGGGTAACAGAGTGGGAGCGTTCAAGAGCTCCACATGACAGCATACCAAACACTCAAAGCTCTCCTCAGGGTTCCGTTAAACCTGCACGTACTTTGTTTTTTTTTTTTTGTATATTTTAGAGTGTCAACGATTCAAACATGCGTAAAAATCACTTAATCAGCCCATAATTTACAGTACAGGTATGCAGTAATAGCTAACGAGCTAGTTTCTGAAGAGCAAAAACAATGCATTCTCGTAGTCTTTGTTAGCATGCTTCAGCAGTATTATCTTAAAAATCAAGTACTTAGGAACATATTCAATAAGCAAAAAGATAGTTTTGATCTCAATGAAGCATAATGGTGTTTTAACGGTACACAAAATGAGTAGATGATCCATACCTCGTGAGCCTCATCTGCAGCGTTGAATTTTGACAAACGTCTGCTCTCGTCCCGCGTTGGCTTCTGGGAAATGTAGTCCTGATGTCAAGTTCCGTTTAAAAATGTAGAAAAAAGTTAACACTAAGTAATGATTAAGATTTTTTATTTTATTTTTTCTAGTTATTTTCTTAGGTAGTACTTTTATTTGCCACAGTTGCATGAAAAACATTTCCGTTTTTAATTTTAAAAAAATAAATATGTATTTTTTTAGCAAGAACTTTGTGTGCGCTCACCATCTGCTGGACAAATAATGTCACTTTCACCACATTAACAACGACTTTAGGTAATTCAATACGGCACGAAATATGAAATAAATCACTAAAATAGTTCAATACGATTTATAGCCAAAATTAAATATGCTCCTCTAAACTTATTTGTGGTCATATCAGTCAAATGTGAATTCACTTAACAGTTGTAATAACTTTCCATATTTAATTGAATCCCTTCACCTTACTTGTGTGATTGAAATAAATAGTAATTACAGTTGTCCATTTTCATTATCTTGTGTTGAGTTGCCTAATATCCCCAAGATGGTCACAAATGTTTGTGTTTTTTCATGAATTTTAAGACTTTAACAGAAAACAAAGCAGTGTTAATAATTATAATTACAATTACAATTATAATTATAATTATAATTATAATTATAATTATAATTATA
Organism: Xyrichtys novacula; assembly: GCA_962446985.1. NCBI lineage: Eukaryota > Metazoa > Chordata > Actinopteri > Labriformes > Labridae > Xyrichtys > Xyrichtys novacula. Next base: position 3,785,502 of record OY660887.1, read on the forward strand.
GTAATTATAATGAATAACCAGATATAAAAGCAGGGGGGAATGTAGACCAAAAACTTGACAAAAAATTCAGCAGATGGCAGCATTGTACCATATAAAAAATGTGACAGCCAATAGAAAGAGTTGCTAAGTTAACTAATTATCTTTAGTTGTATATTTTAGGATGTGATGATGACAACAAACTGAGCAAGGTTGACAAGAAATACCCCCCCACAACCACCCCCCAACCCCACCCACCCAAAAAAAAAATAGTAAAGCCTTTATGGCAAAAAGTATATCATATAAATCAAACTAAAAACTAAAGAAGTTATTGATATTTTTATTATTTGGATTATTATTTAAATGAGCTATGAATGCATGTTACAACCGTTATCCTGGTTGTAAATAAAGCATGGTTAATTATTTCACAACGTATTTTTTTATATTAAAAGGAAATTGACATTCAACAGTTGTATAGTTGACATCTGAGCATTGACTTGACGTTGTTTTGACATGGTTTTAAGGACAGGCACACTTGTGCTTATTGAATATTTCAACCACAGGGGGGAGCTCAAGATTCAAACATCTCCAACTTTTTAAAATCTTCATTTGCTTTGCCCTGAACTTTACTCCACTAAATTTTTAATCTCTTTCACGCATTTAACCCTGTAACTGCATCCGGTTTCTTTCAATTTACTAGGAAAAGCCCTCAACAAAAATGAGACTTCTCCAACCCTGTTTTCCTGACTCCCCATTTTAAGGCTCAGCGGTCTGCTTCTCCCTTCCCCCTATCCTCCTGCACAGAGCGTCAATGTTTCTAACGACGGCACCGGAAGTGTAGAAGTCTGTCTTTAAAGTAAAGGTTTGGCCATGTAGAGGCTACTCAGTATTAAAACTGAATAAAAACACAAATGTTTGTGGTTATATTTACAGAGTGCAATAGATCGGTCTCTTCGCAGACTAAATAAAATAAGTTCTTATAAGTTTAATAATCGCATAAAACATCTTTAATAGGAGATTTTCATATTAATCCTGCTTTTGTGAAGCCAGATAACCAATGGTTTATGATTAAGGGATGGGGACAGACTTGGGGTGGGGGCAGAGCCGGCACAAGCCTCAATGGGGCCCTGAGCAAAATTAGATTTTGGGGCCCTCTATTTCTGCCAATAACATTGATTGTTGATCATTCACACACTTTCACAAATCTCTTAACATTCCATGACATGCAAACATACCTTTATCTTGGCATTTTTTTCTCTTCTTCCCCTTTCTTCCTCTTTTTTTTCTCTGCTCCTGAAGGATATGGTTTTTTTTGCCACATTGTTTTGCCCCACAACTACCTGCACTTTGGATGCTCGATGCACATTGCACAGCAGGAGGCACATAACAGTTGCAGAGCTTCAGCATATCAGCACGAAGAATCATAGACTTACATCAGCAGCAGCACTAATATGTTCTTACTTTATTTTATTTTTACAATAATATATTTGATCATACAGAAAGCATCACTCATTCATGCAAAAAATAAAAAAAAATATTTTTTTTTCTTCTTTGGATTGCTCTTGGGGGCCCCCTATTGGCGCTAGGTTCACTTAAGGTCCTTTCACACCGGGAGCGTATTTGTTGTGCAATTATTTTGGACGTCAATATTTTTTTCGAACCCGTATCCTGTCAATACAAGTGTTCACATCAGGGACATTTTCCTGTTCTGCGATATTGCGGCATTTAATTTTTCAGATCATGGTTGATTTTTCCAAAGTTTCGCATACTGTGTGTCTTCTTCTGACCAATCAGATTTCGTGTTGTTGCAACGTCTGATTCACTGGTATATCCAACATGGCTGACTGGTTGATTGTTTACATGTTGTAGAACAGAGTGCTTTTTGATAAAAGACACAAACAAAACAAAGATAACGACCTGAAGGACAACTTGTGGAGAGTCATAGTGACTGGTCTCTCATATGACGCTAGTTTGTGTGCTTTAACAGTTTGCTAAACGTCATTGTTTTTAACTTTCATTTGTGCTAATGTAAGCTAATGGTTGTTACCATAGTTTCATGTGCTGATCTAGTACTGGCCCCGACTTAGTACATGCTATCATGACAGCCAATCAGAGGCGAAGGAGGCAGGACCTTCCCCCCGAAAAGTCTTCCTTGGGATGCCTCTTTCCCCCCCGGAAAGTTGCAAAATCGCATCGGGCTTCCTGATATTTCGTAATTTCGCGATCTATATTCGTGTCGCCCCGGCGTGTAAGGATCCTAAGGGGCCCCCTATTGGCGCCTAGTTGGCTTATGCCTTTGGCTGGCTCTGGGTAGGGGCATGGCCTCCCTTTGCTACCTCCTGGATCCACCCCTGATTATAACACTTATTTACAGTTTTGAAAAGTTTAGTTTTACCATCTGCAAGCAGGGACGAAGATTAAAGTTTTTGATGAGTTTTAAAGTTACAGCGTAAGTTACCTACGTTATATTTTGAAAGGAATCACCGGAAGTTTAGTTGCTTACTTCCTGTAACTTGAAGGCCATTCTTTTGATTGCAGGGATTTAGGAATGTGGAGACCAGCTGCTACGTCACCCTCAAACCGCCTGGGGTACCGTCGAAAGAAAACTTTATTTTGGGCTCTCAATTCACTGAAAAGACCCTGAGGTTAGTGTTTTTACGTTCATTTTCAACACAAAACTAGATGTCTTGCAAACACAGCCGTTTGTGATGGAAAACAGATTTTAAAACTGCTTCATGTTTTGCTCTTTTACGTTCACTTTAACGTGTCCGTTAGCTCACCTCACGCCTCCATAAAAGCTGAATTTATAAAGAAAAAATGGCCGTATTGCGCTTTTAGTCAATGGAAGGGCATCTCCTCTGTTGCTAAGACGAGTTCAAACACGTGCATGTGTGTTTGGGCTCAGGTAGATGTAGGTATGGTGATTAAAACAATAAAACCTGCCCAAACACGAAGGAATGTGTCGGAAACGTGATGCCAGGAGATTAGCCGCACTCAGGGTAACCGTTAAAGCTAACTGAAAACCCCTCGCGGTTATTCACAGGTAAGTTATGTTGTTTCACATGTAGGTTTACGCGCCAATAAAGGGTTACATGTGTTTTAAAAAGCTTTTTTGACGTCCCCCAGAGAGACATGCTCGTCTTGTACTCACTGTAGGGCAACATTTGGTGATTACCTGCACTGTTATGATAACACCTCTCTCCTTAGGGACAAGAGTCTCTGTCTCCATGGGAACGCGGCGGACGCAAAGCCCCGGCGTTGTCGTGTTGAGCTGCGCTGCTGTATGAGGGGGGCGGAACCGGAGAGAGACGACAACAGGGGGGCTTCGGTTTCTTTCTGTCTCTCCTGTAAAGGCAAAATCGGTCGAAGATGGTAAGGAGGACACGGCTGCGTCAGGACAGCATCATTATAGGTAGATGGAGACCTGTCTGCTACTGCTAAAGGAAATGCTAGTGGCTGTCTTTCTTTCACTCCTCTCATGTTGCTTGATTTGCTTTATATGTGCCTTAAAATGAAGGTTTTGCATCTCTTTTGTTTTCAGCCATTCCACAACGGAGTCTACTACCCCTACACCAGTGACACCCAAGGGACCCATTCATCAGCAGGGATCCCATCCCTCCTCAATTCACCGCTCAGCCAGCACTCTGCAAACGGCCAATCTGCACCAGGCATGACTCCGTCCAGTGCAGCCTCCACCATCCTCCCTTTCAAATTCCGACCTCGCAGGGAAAGCGTGGACTGGCGGCGCATCAACGCCGTGGATGTCGACCTTGTGGTGAGCCAGCTGGATGTCGACGCTCTGCAGGACCACATCAGCACTGTCACCTTCTGCACCTTAGAAGGCGAGCGATGCCAGCGTTGCCAGAGCCCTGTGGACCCGGCTCTCGTCAAGCTCCTGCGCCTGGCTCAGCTCACGGTGGAGTGGCTCCTCCACTGCCAGGAGTTTCTCACTCTAAGCCTGCATGCGGCAGAGGAGAGGCTGGCAGCGGCTGGTGGGGAGCGCGAGCAGCTGCTGGCTCAGCAGAAGAAGCAGGAGGAGAAGGTGAAGGCGCTGACTGCAGAGCTGAAGCAGAGGAAGAAGGTTATCCGCACGCAGCAGTCCCTGCTCGCGCCAAGGATCATCAGCAGCCACAAGGTACTGCTGGGATGCTAAATGGTCACTCCGAGGGGGGTTAGAATTTGCATTTCGCACATTTCACCTCCTCCTCCTCCTCCTTCTTTGGCCCCCTTTTCTCTCATTGTTCACAAAATCTATTCACAGCTTCGGCTTTGTGCATTTCACACAGAGAAAAAAAAACAGACCTTCATTTATAGTTCCAAAATGGTTGTTGTACACTTGAAAAAACCTGCCTGCCTTTTCGTAGTATGGTTATAATAAGCTTTATTCTCAGAGTGGAAGAAAAGGATTTAGTGCAATGTGACAGATGGTGCAATTTGGCGGCTATTAGGTTTTTTTGTAATCTACTTACAAAAGGGTGACAAATGCTGAGATCAAGATGACTCCAACCTCCCCCACCTTCATGAACACACATCCTTAAAGGGCACTTTTATCTTTAAAAGTATTAATTTATGTGTTTTTTCTTCATATTCGATACTGTTTTTGTTTCTCTTTTGGACCTGTTTGCTTCTTTTCTTGTCGGAACAAATAGCCCACCATGAGGTTATTTACGGCACAAATCAAAAATCTCCCCCTGCTTTTCAAGGCTGCAGTTGACCTGGCCAGGCGGTTTCCAAGGCAACAGCTGTAGTGTGTCATGACAGCATGTGGTTGCTAGGTGTGCGCTTGAAGCTCGGCTAACAGAGGCGGCTCAATAATTGATAGAAGAACCATGTGCACGGCTCCTCCGGGGACCTTTGAAATTTGTTTCTTCTCGTAGATCGACTCCAAATCGCCTCTTAAATACACGGCTCTAATGTAATTTAACTCTATATTTTTTAGAGTTAATTGTTGTAATTGTGTTATCACACTTCACCCTGTCACAGCTGCCTTTGTATCTGCCACCATATGGTGTGAGGAGATATCAGTAACATTAGGTTTAACATTGAATGAAGTCAAGGCCACAGCAAGCAACAGGGTTTATTTAATGTTGCGTGTGATGTGTGTGTGTGTGTGTAGGGTAGAAGCAGCATCTATTCTATCTGCTCAGTGTCAGAGAACTGGAGTGTGTCGACGCCTGCCGCAGGGAACAAATCAGCATCATTCATGCTATCTGTCTGTTTTGTAACACTGAAGTCGGAGGATGATTGTGTTCAGAGAGTAATCAGAAACTAAGAAACAACTTTCCCTGTTTCATAGTAGACATTCAGCTGTTCGTAAACATGATACACCAATACACTGTAACAGGTTACACTTGTCATTTTGTGTAATGACTGTCAAAAGCTGAAACAATTGGTAGGTAAGTAGGTAGGTACGTAGGTAAGTTGAATTTATTGTCCCCGTGAGGAAGATCATTTGCAGTAAGTTAAAAACAATGCACAAAGACAGCACACATACACAGTTCCATACACTGTCCCATATAAAACAAAACAAAACAACTCAAAAAAGACAATATAAAAAAACAACTGTATTGTACTTTGTCAATTCAAAAAAATATTTCAATAAATAGTCTTTAAATAATGTATCTGTGCTCAGACCAGCTGCACCAGTATCTAAAAATAGAGAGTAAAGCTGCCCACAATCTATTTTAGTTTATTTAGTTGTAAAATCACCTGTGGTACAAACGACCGCCTGGACCTGTTCTTGGTGAGGCATTCCGTGATTCAGACAGTCCACCAAACAGGACAAAACAAGCAGCAAAAACAATCCAAGTTGTGGAGGCCATGGTCCAAAAAAAAGTTTGTGTCAGGTCTAAAAGTTTTACGCAGGACAGCACATTTGAACAGAACAAAACACGACACCACTCACATGACACCACTCACTGCATGTCGCCACAGAGCAGCGCCATGACTACATCAATTTAAATTAATGTAAAAAAAATAGTTTTTAAATTCTTGTGATTTAAAAATTACTTGCACAATTGAGAAATAATGGGAAAATGAAAAATAAAGATAATTTTGCTTTTTACTTAATGTTTTTTTTTTAGTGTTTTCAGTGTTCAAAATACCACACATAGTAAAAAAAAAAAGTTTGGACAAAAAACATTCAAAAGCAGAAACAAGTAGGAAGTTCATGCAAAAAGGTTGCTGGTACTCAAAAAATATCATTCTCTTCTTCTTGAAAACGTCACACGATAATATGTTAATACTTTCATTGTGTTTGTTCTTTGTAGTGTCCAGAATGTGACAAGTCCTTCCTCAACTCCTCCTTCCTCCAGAATCACATGCAGCGCCGCCACCCCGACGAGTATGAGAACCGTAAGTATACCAGTCAGAAAGTTCACAGAGCAGTAAAAAGGAGGGACAGACAGAGAGAGAAAGAGGAAATGTGTTTAATAGTTGAAGGTTAGATGAAGGAGCAGATCGCACAGCAGCAGCAGACACTGCAGGCCAAAACAGCTCAGGTAGGACAAACGAAGACTGCTTTGATGTGGCTGAAGCACTTTCTGACTTCGTTTTGGTACTTAAACTGGTGATTTACTGGAACTGTTTTTGGTTGGATGGCAAACTGGGGATTTTACTTACACTTTACATAATCCAAACATCCTTTGGTTTGGGGGTCAAACTAAACAAGTAAGGTGCAGGTGTTACATCTACTGTGGGATGAATTAGTCATTTGTGCTTCTTCTGTTTTCTTGTCCTTCAGAGCTGCGTTCAGACAGTGAAAAGAAATCCAGTAGTTTATGAGTAAATGCAGTGCTCTGAATCTGATTTCATGAAAGCTCTTGTGGTTTTGCTGTGACTAAAGGTCCTTAGATCGCACAGCAGCAGCAGACACTGCAGGCCAAAACAGCTCAGGTAGGACAAACGAAGACTGCTTTGATGTGGCTGAAGCAGTTTCTGACTTCGTTTTGGTACTTAAACTGGTGATTTACTGGAACTGTTTTTGGTTGGATGGCAAACTGGGGATTTTACTTACACTTTATATAATCCAAGCATCCTTTGTTTTGGGGGTCAAACTAAACAAGTAAGGTGAGGTGCATCCAAAACTCTTTCTAATTACTAATGAAGTAGTTTCCTCACAAGATGACACTCTCTTGTCTTCCACCCCGCATCTCCTCTCCTCCGTGCTTGTTTATGATAGAAATAAAGATGATTAGCAGATTTGCCAGTAGTTTATGAGTAAATGCAGTGCTCTAAATCCAACTTCATGAAAGTTCTTGTGGTTTTGCTGTGACTAACTCCTCTTAAAATTCTGATTTTAGGAGAAAGAGCAGCAGTCCCTGCAAAAAGACCTCCTCAGAGAGCTCGACCGCTTTAAGTCTGAGGAGATGGCACGCATGGACAGAAAGATAGAAGACAGCAGGGACGGCATGCGCAGGGAGATGGAGTTCCTCTACACCCGCAACATTCAGGCTCTAAATGTATGAAGACAAAGATAAGCTTCTTTATTGTGTTCCAGTGTGTTTTTTCCCCCCGTTAATATCCTTTTCTGTCTGTCATTTGTATTTTTATTCGTAGGAAGCAAATCAGAATCTCACAGCCAGGCAGGAAAAAGCAGCCAGCCCTGTCCACTCACAGCCGGAGAGAGAAGTAGACAACTACAAAGAGATGCAAGCACTGGCCATTCAAAAGCTGGAGCATCAACTGAAGAAACAGGTCAGTATGGAGGACAGACTTACAACCCTGAGTCCAAATAAAATGTTGACTAAAACAGATTTTGCTAGTTGGCTAACGATAAATAATTAAAACTAATGCAAAGACATCATATCATATTTCTGAAAATTGAAAATGTTAATGTTTTATATCAGATACAGCATTTTAAATTTGATATCAGCAGCATGTTTAAAAAAAAGTTTGGACAGGGATAACAGAACTTTGAAAAAGTTGTCCAAAAAACACCTGGGGTCGTACGCTTTAATGTTTAAAATATTTAACACTAACAAAGACTCTCCTCTAGGATAAAAAATGGGAAGCCAGGCTGCAGGAAATCAAAGCTCAACATGAGTCTGAAAAGAACCAGGTAAGCTCAAGTAGTCCCAATAGTTTATTCGCCATCAAGGATTTCTAAGAGTTGATATTTGAGAAATCAGACAGCCTGAAAGTGTATCCTCCTCCCGCCGTGTTCCAGTTGATGAACGAGCTGAACAGAACGCAGCTGTCCGTGTCCGAGCAGCAGGAGCGGAGCCAGAAGCTGCAGCAGGACATGAACAGGCGGCTGCAGGAGAAGGAGCAGACCATCCGAGCTCAGAGGGAGCAGGTTAGTACGGATTCACACTCGTGCAGCCGGCTCCGCCTCGAGTGATTATGTCGAGAGAGGAAGCCAGGCGGAGGGTTAGCCCTTGTTCAGGATTTCCTGTATTTGCTGCACCGGCTGAGATTGGGCTGTATTGTGATACAATGAAACCGTACATTCGACAGGGAGCATGGTGGGGCAAAGTGAGAAAACAAGATTAAGTGCTGAAAGCTCACGGTATGTTTTCTGACATGATTTCTATCCAAAGTCGTGTTTGAAATCTGACATAATTGAATAAATAAAATGTAAATAGTGACTTTTTAACAGATCTGTTAGAAGTTTGGGAGAGAAAACATCAAGAGTTTACACTCAGTTGTACTGAATACATGCTGCCCTGCTCTCTGTTAGTTGCAGATGCATACACATTAGGTAACGAGTCTGAATTCAGTAAAGGAATGGCCCTCCTTATAAAAGATGAAAACTCACATTTAAGATGGCTAGTTTTGCTATTAAACATACTTTTAATCGAGGCGTAGCCATGGCGAATCTTAAGAAATAGAACTCTGGATGGACAAGAGAGAAGTTTTTGCTTAATTGTTATCTTTTTTTGAATGAAAAGGGTTGATAAAGTTTTTTTTTTCAACTTACAGATAAGGAACATCTCTTCAAATCCACCAACCAAAGTAGTAGAAGTACCAGGTATGGATCTCCTTATTATGTTTGTTTCAGAAAACGCTTCTACTATATTGTGTATGAATATTTGAAGAAACCAGAAGCATACTATTAACTTGAAGGCTACTGGTTTGTTTGAAAAGACTCATTCATTTAAGACTGTAAAAGGAAAGTGGGCGCTGGAATGACAAAGAGGCTTTCCAGTTTTTCTGATTTAACTTTAGAGTTATTTTAGAAAATTGAGAAAATATTTTTGCTCATGAGAGAAATGATTTAACTGTATAATTGTTGCATCGATCCAGAAATTATTGAGTAATTCTGAGATGATTTCTTTTTTTGATTCAGAAAAAGTTTTTTTTAATTTTTTGAATGCAACAAACTGCAAGTGACTCGTGCAAGTGATCACAAGACCTCGGTTTCTTTATCAGGGTCTGTATTATCCAAAGCTTTCACATTTACCCCATTCTTTGCTTTTTTTCAGTCATTGTCACTGCACCAGCTCCAGAGCCGAAACCAAAGAGAGTCATACTGGGTAAGTAAGGTGGCTGCAATCATGTAAAAAAAAAAAATCAGGCACGCACTTTCCTACATCAAGGTTCACTGCGCGGTTAATACAATAGTACCCACACAACCTCCACCACCACCTCTTTTAACACAATTTACCCCACTTTAAATGACCTTTGTCACTTGTGTGCTGTTCAACTAGAGGAGCCAGTCACTGCTCTTAAGTTGGATCCTATTCAGGAGCTGTCAGAAGAGGAGAAAGGTAAAAGAGATTAGAAGAGAACAGGGCCGCTCGACTGCATGCTTCTGCACGCATGCATCAGTCTGTTTCAATCAGACTGAGATCATCCAATATCATGACAATAGAACCCGACTGATATGGGATATTTTAGAGACCAATATCAGTCAGGTATACATGTATATATACTCACATTTGCCAATATTTAGAAACCCATTCTTTAACCTCTTTATCAGTCAAATTAGGCTAAACGATTTATCAGTCAGGGCTACACAGAATAGGCATTTTTCCTCACCCACATACAGGAAAACATCCCTTTCATCCTGTATCTACCTGTATCGGCCCGATAAATCAGGCAGAATAATATTTTAGTCAGCTCTCCTCATGATTTGCATGAACTCATATTTGCCAGTAATATTTTTACCCCTATCTTTCCATGTCGGTAATCATTTCAACCAATACCTTCATATCACAGATTATCAGCCCAATAATTTTGGCTGAACAAAATATCAGTCGTGGTTCTCCATGAAGTGCATGAACTAAGAAAGTGAATGCTTTCTAGAAAGCAAGGTCATGGTCTGTGATATTCTGTGACACGCTCTGTTCATCGTTACGTCCATCTGCCATCATGTCTGTTTTGTGGCGAATAATCTCGTAGACGTTCTCCTCTTCTGTCTGCTCCGCCGCAGTCACATCATCAACTCCACTCAACCTTCGGCATAGAGCTTGCTGTTAGACTTGCAAACGCATGCTCAGTTTTTTTTTTTTTGTTTTGTTTTTATTTAACTGGTTGTTCTTTAATTTTCTGATAGAGTGAGACTTCTTCTCTTGCAGACTCGAGCAGCTTCTCTGAGAGGAAGCCCGTGGAGAGGAAGACTGAGCCAGTGCCAGAGAAGAAACAGAGAGGAGCAGCCTCCAGTGTCCTGAGGAGGAACACCAGCATAAGCAAAGAAATGCGACCGAACATGGAGGAGGCTGTTAATCGGAGGCTCGAGAGCCTGGGCATCAAACCTGTAAGTTCATGTGTTAAAAGCTCCCTTTTCTAGAATCATTTTGTACCAATGCTCATAATCTCTTGCCATTTTTTCCAGGATCAGGGCGGTCTGAAGAACAAAGAGCTGACCTCCCTCTTGGCCAAGATGCATTCGAATCGAGAGGACTATGCAAAAGGGAAACCGGACTTCTGGAGCCAACGAGAGGAGATAGAGAGCACCATGGAGGATAAGTTAGGCGGTCAGAGGAGAAGCAGCGACCCCGCTCTCGAGTCACAAACTAGAACCAGACAGTCAGTCCAGGGTGAGTCATCGTCAAGCTTCTTAGCCTCTGAGATTATTTCTCTCAGTTGCACTCTGCCTTGTGTATCACTCTGTACTTCTCACTGTGAGTGTCTAATTGGTTTTAACTGTGTTTACATGCAGTCCTCTGTGTAATCTATAAAGCTCGTTTGCAGCAGCATTAACCTGTTACAGTTTGGTCATACTGTCAGTGAATGATCCGCTCATTCTATTCACGTGATCGGTGTTTTTCTCCATCCCAGTGGTGCAGATCCGTCCTCGATCCAGCAGCCTGCCCTCCAGAGCAACCAAGGTGCAAAGTGGACCTGCAGTGAAACAGCCCAAGACCCCTCAGCCAGCACCAAGGACCAGGACCACCACCCATCCTCAGACATCCACACCCAACACCAAGACCAATCTGAGGAGCTTCACTCCCAAGTGAGGGAAACACAAACTAAAAAAGATTTGGAGACACTTTTTTTAGGGATGTAATTCTTTGAGATTCATTTCGTCAGGATTGTACTTAACTAGGGTGACCATACGTCCTCTTTTACCGGGACATGTCCTCTTTTTTGGGGGGTGTCCAGGCTATCTGGCTTTGTCCGGGGAAGTTTATAAAAAACTTAAAATATCTGCGTTTTGTACGTAAGTTTCGATTTTGTGTCACGTGGACTTACTGAGTTAGAAGCGCGTAAAAAACTCTCAAAACTAACTTCGTGCGACTCCGTGACCCCGCCTCCATGTAGTCATGTCCTTTTTGGGAAGTCAGAATACGGTCACTCTAACTTAACTGACTGGGGAAATGATGATCAATAACAGTTGTGCATGATTCAGGTTTGATTACCTGTAGAAAGAGCTAATAACTACAGAGAAAAACGCTGCCAGTTACTTTGAATGGCTGAGGAATACACGTCAACGTATTTGTTTTACCTTTTCCAAAATCATGCTTCATGCAAAACACAGTTTTATACAGAGCCATTTTTCTTGGAACATGTTACATGACATTGCCAGAAGTATTAAAATCACACACAGTTTTAAAAAATATCTTGAAAATCAATGCCTTGATCGGCAATGATTATGATCAGTTTTGATTTCCTCCCTGTCCATGGATATTTTTAAGTTTTACAGGGTTGTTATATCTGACTTGTTATAAGTGTTATTTTGTTGTTATTGGTATTATGGTTTTGTATTGATTTTGTTAGTGTTTTGTTGTTATGACTTTTTTCTCTTTTTCATTATTATGACTATTAATATTTTTAATTGATGTAATTGTTCATTTTATTGTTTTTAATGGACCCCAGGAAGAGTAGCTGCTACCTAGTGTAACAGCTAATGGGGATCTTAATCAAATCAAATCAAATCAAACACAGCAGGTGAAAGCGACGCAGTCACACCTGCCTTTCAGAGCAACCCAACATATGTAAACAAACTGATTCTGTCTTTCTTCAGGACTCCCCCTTTCAGCTCTGATGAGGATTCAGAAGAAGACACAGAAATGGAGGAGGAACAACCTCAAAAACTCCAGAGCAGGAAATCACCGCAGCCCAGACGAAACCAGGCCAGTCCGGTCCAAATCAGAGCCAGCAAAGCCAGTCCTGTCCAGTCCCGGCAGACTCTGACCAGCAGAGAGACAGCGGTGAGCGTGACAAAGACAGCCATCACGAAGATAGAGAGTGACGATGAGGAGGACGATGACGATTGGTCGGATGTGAGCGAGCTGCAGGAGATCAACCCAGGACGGCTTCAGAGTCACAAAGACCAGAACGGGAATGTGGAGAAGAAAAGCTACGGGAGGGGTGAGGGTCTTCTCTTGAGCTCTCAGCTGCGAATGTTTTAGTCAGTTCATCACCGCCAGTGTGTAAGAAGAAATCTGTGTCTCCTTAAGAAAACAAAATCAGCGACCTGGCCAAAAAAGTGGAGAAGCAGTTCGCCGACAGAGGAGGGAAGAAGCCAGCAGGGGGCGTCAGCATCTTACCAGAGAGGAGGGACGAGGTTCAGGAGCTGATGGTGAGACGTCTGTAAATTTGGGTAAACTTCACTGATGGTGAAAAGCTTTCGACTTAATGTTTCTGTGTGTTTGGGGACAGTACACAGATCTGGAGGAGAGCAGTGATTGGCTGGTGTCCTCCTTAGAAGACAAACAGGAAGTTCCCAAACCAGCTCAGGGTAGGAAGAGCCTGGAATCATCCAGCACCAGCGTGTGGGGGACCTCCACAGGAAAGGCCCCCAAATCAGGTCAGTTACTCCCCCTGTTTTTCTCTCAGTGTTGGAGACGTCTTCATTTGTTCTGCGTGTGAATTAAACATAGCTGCTTTATCCTCTGCAGGTCTGACTGAAGCTGGAACAGGCAGCACTCTGAAGAGCAGCCTGTGCTCACTAAGCGACCTCAGCGACTCGGAGGAGATTAGCAATAAACACAATAAACGCTACAGCTGATCAGGTGACGTTTGGAGCACAGACAGTCTGACCACCTGAGTCACCTCCTCTGGTACTCACACCTGACACCAAATGGCCTGTTTTTATATTTTTAAAGACTCCATGAAACTCTCAGAGCAATACGTCACAAAGGGAAATAAGTAGAAGACGTCTAACAAATCAGTTAGGAATCACACTTTTTAATTTTAGTCCCATATTTAATCTTTTGCCAAATCTCTGTTTGCCTTAGACCATGTCAGTGTTTTATATATTCACTTAATTGTAATTCAGGTACTTTTAACACAAACTCCTTCATGTATTAAACTGAGTGATGAAATGTGATTTTGTATAGGAAATATTTATACCAGCAATAAAACGAATTTCTTTTACATGTTTTCTTGCAAGAATTTTCACTTTTATCTTTTTTGGAATTGTACAGAGGAACATAGGACAAGATTTCTTCAGTAGAAGTAATGATGCAATAACAGCTTGACTCCAGAATAATTATCATTTTAAAACATATTTATAGACAGAAATGAAGCCAATAAGAAAGGGCCGTTTGAGACCTCTGACGTTCTTTTTTGAAGTCTTGTATGCACCTGCACTACTATAAAAATATAGAGACCCCTCTTTAGGTGGAACTACCTCTTTCATAAGTCGTTAGGTGTCTCCAGTAATTAATCTTCAACATTTAACCATTTTTTTATTAATGAAAAAAGAGGAGTCTCCATTTATCTCCACAGCTTCACTTTCCGTCTCTGATCAGTCAGTGACAAGATACAGGGAGAGATTTGTCTCAAAATTACACACAAATATATATACACAATTTCCCAGTGTTATTTTCAGATCCACAAATATGTTTCCATGATTTTCACTTTCTTTTTAATTTGTGTGTGTGTATTTATCATGACTTGTAAATCTTCAATTTTACTTGTAATTTGTTGAAAAATGTGTTTTGTGGATCAACCAGTATGTGTGTTTATTTTTGAGACAAACACAGTTTTCAAGACACACACAAGTTGAGGATATTCATGTGTGGAGAACACTGCCTCTCCCATCCACTGGGCGGCAGTGTTGCTCGCTCTGTTGAGAGCATAGACTGAAAGGGATGATTGACAGCTGTCCACCTTAAAAGTGGGGAGAAGTTTCTCTGTCAGGTCATAGCATAGTATGATACAAAAATGTCAAAGTGTAGTATGATAAAAATTTCATTGTTTAGTACGATATAAAAATGTCATTATAGTATGATAAAAAATCATAGTAAGGTATGATAAATGTCATAGTGTAGTATAATAAGAAAATGTCATAGTATAGTATGATACAAAGTCATAGTAAACTGTGATAAATAATATAGTAGTATAGCATGATAAAAATGTCAGTATAGTTAGTATGATATTAAAATGACAGTATACAGTACAATGTAAAAATGTCATAGTATAGCATGATAAAAAATCATAGTTAAGTATGGTAAAAAAAAATATTATAGTATGATATAAATGACAGTATAGTATGATAAAAATCCTATACCTAACCCATACTATACAATGATATTTGTATCATATTATAAAGAGAGGAGAGGAGAGTGAAAACCTTTCACAAACAGGATCCTCTTGTGTGTCCATGTGGCTCAGAAGTTAAGGAGACTGGCTGGAACTCCTGCAGTCAAAGAGTCAAATCCTCATCCATATCCATACTCCAACTTTTAAAGGCTAGCTTAGAGAAAAGACAGCGAAAGGGCTTTTGGGGATATGAGAATCATGTGGTCCTTGTTTTTCAGGGGTTTCGTCATCTGAGGGGTCTCTTGAGGTTGTGAGTACAATCCTGACCTTATCCAGGTCAAGGTGAAATTTAAAGTCTAATGTCTAGAAAGGAGACTTAAATAGTAAACAAACAGGATTTTCCTGTGTGTCCACATAGCTCAGAGGATAAGGAGACTCACTGGGACTCCTGAGGATGTTGGTTCGATCCTGACCTTTTCCAGGTCTAGGTGAATTTTAAAGTCCAGGAGCCAAAGTACCAAGGTAAAAGCGCGCGCAGCTCATACCCAAGTGTGGATCCTATCTTGTAGCGTTGTAAGGTAGTCAATTGGCTCCCAATGTGTGGACCCTGGTTCGATTCCCGCTAGTGACGGGGTAGTTCAAAGTAATGAAATGATGAAAATTTCCTTCTATACCGTAATCGGTATAGACTCCTGAAGAAGTGATGATCACTTCTAATGATGGCCAATTCTGATCGTTACTAATACTCTCCAGCCACGAGTTGGTATCAAACCAGGCCCCATTGGGTGCCAATAGACTTCCATGCAGGGCCATTAGATAGGATCCACAATAGGGCATGCGGAATGCCCGCTTTTATCTTCTTACCTTGGCTAAAAGACATTCAAAAAGTTGTGGGTAAGGTGAGAGTCGAACCCACAATCTCAGGAGTGCCAGTCAGTCTTCTTATCCTCTGAGCTATGTGGACATGGTGAAGAATTCCGGGTTTTTCCTATTTAACTCTCTTTTCCTAGACACTAGACTTTAAATTTCACCTAGAGCTGAATAAGGTTGGGCTTGAACCCACAATCTCAGGAGTGCCAGTCAGTCTTCTTATCCTCTGAGCTATGTGGACATGGTGAAGAATTCCGGGTTTTTCCTATTTAACTCTCTTTTCTAGACACTAGACTTTAAATTTCACCTAGAGCTGAATAAGGTTGGGCTTGAACCCACAACCTCAGGAGTGCCAGTCAGTCTTCTTATCCTCTGAACTATGTGGACATGGTGAAGAATTCCGGGTTTTTCCTATTTAACTCTCCTTTGTCAACACAAGACTTTAAAACTCAACTAGACCTGGATGAGGTAAGGATTGAACCCACAACCTCAGGAGTCTGAGTCAGTCTCTTTATCCTCTGAGCTACGTTGACGCACGAGGTAATTCTGGGTTTTTTCTATTTCACTCTCCTTTCTAGATACTAGATTTTAAATTTCACCTAGACCTGGATAAGGTGAGGCTTGAACCAACAGTCTCAAGAGTCCCAGTCAGTCTTCTTATCCTCTGTGCTATCTGGACACAGAGGAGAATTCTAGTTCTTTCCTACCTCACTTTACTTTCTAGACACTAGACTTTAAATGTCACCTTGACCTAGATAAGGTAAGGCTTGAACCCAAGACCTCAGGAGTCCCAGTCAGTCTCTTTACCCTCTGAGCTATGTAGACGCATAGGAAGAGCCTGTTTGTCTCCTGCTTCAGTGTGTTTACTAGACACAGAACTTTAAAATCTACCCAGAGGTGGATCATTTTCAGGCCAACAACCTCAGGAGTGCCAGGCAGATGAACAAACCCCTGAACCACAGGGATCACATGATCACTTATCTTCCCAAAAGACTTTTGCCTCTCTTTTCTCTAAGCTAGTCTTTAAAAGTCAGAATGTGTATATGGATAAGGATTTTTAATCTTTGACCAAGGAGAACACCATGAGGGACTACTATATTAGAGTAGTCCTGAACCAATCTGAAGTATCTTAAATTAACTGCTGACTAATGATGCCCAAAAGCTTTTGGGTAAACAATCAAAGTGTCTCAAATTTTCACTTTTAATCACGACAGTTCTCTAAACACTCAGACTCAAAGTTCAGACTCTAAACTTTACTACGACTTAAATCAGGAACAAAACTTAACATCATAAAGCAGATAAAATTCGACCTGAGGGAGAAACAAGGTAACAAAATGGCTGTTTTTGGAAGATTTGCCCTCTTGTGGCAACTTTGAAGAAGTTCAGTTGGAGAGATCATACAAAAGTCAAACAGGAAGAAAACAAACCTTTACAATAGAGTGAATCATGTTTAACCTCAACTTCACATGTGATTATGGAGTTTCAGTTTGTCAGCTTAACAGAGAAATTCGTCGTACAAAAATACAATCTTAAAAATGTTGAGTGTTATTAGTGTTGTAAGATTTTAAATCTGTCAATCTTGATTGGAAATGTCTTCTTGAGGTGCTTCTTCAGCACAAAGTCTAGACAAAGCTGTCCCTGCTGAAAGTGCGACCAGTCTTCGTTGTCGCCCTCGTTGCTTGGCTTTTCCGGCCTTCATAGAACAGCGGGGGCACCAGGGTCACTCTGGAGGATGAGGCTGGAAGCATGTATGTCCGTCTGGTCCGGGCGGTGGCATATGTGCGCGGTCTTCGGGGCATTGATGTAGAACTGTTGATACAGGTGAATTGGTACATTATATGATAACTATTTCATGAAACACAAAGGATATGTCACAAGTTACCAGAAACATTTCATCACATACAAAAACATTTGTAAAAAAAAATGGAAGGCGGAACCAAGTTGTCCATAGTATATACAGTCTATGGTTGTAACACTCTTTATATAGAATAGAATAGAATATTCCTTTATTGATAGCAGCATCACAGACAAAGAGTGCAAAAATGCAGTTATAAAAATAAAGATCCTAATATTAAGAACTTAAATAAATGTAATAATTAAGAAAAAATTAAAAATTATATAGTTAAATTCCTCTGATCTTTAGTAAAATATTTTTTTTCTCTGTATTATTTTTATGTTTGCCCTTTTGACCATCAGGGCCATCATACTTTACCTTGTTGGTAGACCTTCTTTTCCTGAGAAGTAAGTCAGCACAGTTCCTCCAGACAGGAGAAGTATGGAGCCTCCCCAGCCAACAAAAACTGCAGCTCCAATTTCAAATCTAGCCGTAAATATTGAAGTATTTCATGAGTGTTTGTTTGACTTCGTCCATTTCTTCACATCAGGGACTTATATATTTACTATATATATTTACTATTTACTAATATTTTTATAGCTTTTTAAAAAGATACTCACTTCTGTGCCCTGAAGTTTGGATCCAAAAATTCTGTAATGACTTTGTTTGCCCACCAGGAGTACGTGATCATTCCACAGAATCCTGAAAACAGACTCAAAGTTGAACACCCTCAATCCACAATAATCTCTTAAAGATTTTAACATGATTTGTTTTTACCTGAAACCAGGTAGGTCAGACCGCCTGCAAAGGTCACCCTTGCATTGGCGACCTCTGATCCACCTATTTTGGTGCATTTCATCCCTACAAGCGTGAGGACACCACCAAAGAAGCCAGTGATGACTGCGCAGACAGCGAGCGCTCTGCAGGCATGGAGGAACGCTTAGAAAAATAAAAGAGGAGCTTAAATGAAGCCAAAAAAACTTAACATCAACAAAATGAGAGTTTCAGATTCAACCCTGCTTTATTCACAGATTTGACTTGAGGATAAAGAGTGTTTGTTTCAGTAAAACTAGAACTTGAGCCAAAAATGTTAAGGGACTGTGTGCATGTTTTAACTTTTTTCTAAAAAACTGTTCCCTATTTTTCCAGTTTCCTCGCGTGAAAATTTACAAATCAAGTTCCTAAAAAGAAGCAACACCTTTATTTTATTATTCTTGTTCTCTTTCAAGGCTCACTCAAAAAAAATCCTCTATTTTTGTGCGATTAGGGACCGTCATAAGTTCGATCCCTAGCGTTGCCTGGTCAAACACTCTCTTGCTGTTTTATCAAGAACCTAAAGCTCCTGTTGGGAACTTTTGGTTTTTGTGAATTTGGTGCCCCTCTGTGGACAAAGCAGTCTCTGCTTATCTTCTATTTCACATGCTTTAGAAGTGACATTTCATAAAAATATCTCACCCTGCTGCCTCATGACAGTGAAATGTATAATTCATTGTTAATTTAGGTGAAAATTGTAGAAACAGGGCCTTTTCTGTGGCCACTCAGCTGACAGCTACCCCTTCACTCCGATTTGAACAGAAAATTATGACATAAGAATGATCAATCTTGTTTACGTCTATGGCTCATAAAAAAGCCTCTAAATGAGTTTTAGTCTTTTTTATACATGTCAAAAAACTCCTCACAGAAGCTGTAATTTAAGCCTAATCAGACAGCACTTGAGAGTATTCTTTCAGTGGGAGATCTAATACTATATCACCATCGAAATACTTTACACACAGTCCCTTAATTTCTACAGTTCACACTCTGAGCTCAGTAAATAAAGTTTTCAGAGTTTCCTACCAGGCAGGGCCAGCATGGAGGGGTAATCCTTGCAGTCGGAGACCCCCGTGGTGTCAGAGATGCAGTCCCTCCACAGATTGGAGTAGTAGTTGGAGGTGGTCAGCACGATGCTCCCCACCTCTGAGAAGGTCCAGTACTCTGTGGGAAGAGTGGAACACACCAAGATCCACCCGCACAGGCAGGACACGAAGCAGCCGATCTCCATGTACATCACCACCGTCCTGTACTTCATGGCGAAAGCTTCTCCTCACAATATAACGATCAAAATCTGCTCAGTGTAGAAAGTTTAATCCGAGTTTGAACAACTTTTCTCCACAGGGAAACTCGTCTGAGCTCTCTGACTAAGTCATTGCTGATGTGTTGTTGTCAGAGCAGCAGTATGGATGAGTGGCTAAGTTCTCATCTTATCTTTTAGATGGTTTTGCCTGATCAGCATCCACCATGGTGAAGGATTACGTCTTGCTGGGCCTTTTCAATCAGCCCCTATGTTTGCCTTTACTTCCTCCATGTTAAATAAATCAGCATTAGATCATTCTTTAATTCTACTTTAAACACAGGAGTATTTTTAGCATGTTGGGGGTTTTGGACTAATTACCAATAATGTGAAAACAACATTCCACCTTCTTTTAACCCAGTAAAGAAGTTATTTTCTGTACTTTTTACACAAGAAAGTGTTAAATATTCAAAGCTAAAATATTAACTATTGAGGTAAAAGTTTTCAACACCACTTTTCACAGAAAAAGCTTATTTAAAAGACTTTTATTTTGACTTTTTGACATTTTTAAAGTGCACATTTGAATAAGTAGTTGCCACCATTTAGGCTCTGGTTTAGTTGCATGCATATGACTTTTTTAGTTATGCGAAAATAGATAAGAACAAATATTAAAATGTGAAGTATATATAATTTTTTGTCTCTCGGATCTTGTACAGAACCCTAAAGTGCCCAATCCACGTGAGTTTTCAGTGTCACACTGTTATGACAGAGGCCATCTTGTAGGAAGGGATGTGTCTGAAGCCATGTGACATTTTTGAAGGTAGAGAGATGTGTTTATACCCTCTAAAAATGTCCTTTTCTTCTCCTTTTCCAGAGAGGAAGGGAACCACAGGATGTTTGCTGAGGAAAAACGTTGTCGTGATGAACATTTGTGGGTATTTGTGAGTATTTAGGAGTCCACAATGTGACTTCTTTGACTTTGAATCAATAGTTTTTACAGAATTGTGTATTAGTCAGAAAAAAATGTACAAACGAACCTTTCTGGGTCGGTGGCTCTGCATGTAGTTGTGCAGTGAACGATACAGCCAAGGAAAATCAGGAAACTTGCAACCATGCCGAGATAAAGGGGCGGTCCAATTTCATAGCTGCAGAGTTAATCGTTAAAACACATCTTAGTTAGAATGGTTTAGGTCGCACAAAGAACTAATGCGGGTAACTAAAAGACCACACATTACCTCAGTTTTGTTGGATCTGCTTTGGCATGTAAAAAAGCTGCAACCACTCTGTTTGTATATAAACAGTAACCAGCCATGTCTGATACACCTGCATGTGGGAGAAGCCCATGACGCATGGGAAATAAAACAAGGAGAACCAGTTAGAAGGAGCTGCTCCCACCACAGCTAAGGTCCTGTTCATGTAAACAAGTATACTCACAGCCGATCAGATGGAAAACAGACGCCGTTATTAAGATCCGGTCCTTACTTCTCTGGTTGCTCTCGAGGCGTGTGCACTCCATACCAAAAAACGTGAGCACTGTGGCGATCAGGCCGAGGCACAAGCCAATCAGGAGCAGCCCCCTGACTGCTTGGATGTACGCTAAAAACAAAAAAACACACAGTGATTTCATCAACACCGTGTGACACAGTCGCAGGTTAGTTGAGTTTGTGCTCACGTTTGACCGCCCACAGAACCCCAAAGTCCACACAGTTCATCACAGCCGTCGAGTCCATATAGCAGTCCCTCCACAGGTCAGACCAGAACAAAGTTATCACCACAACAGAGGAGCCGCCTTGACCTCCAAGCTGGGCCACCCTCCAGAGACAGAATATAGAAGATTACCAAATAGAAGATTACCAAATAGAGCTCCTTTACAAAATTTACATATATAGATGATTGTCACACAATGGTTCCTGTAACACTGCCAAAGCTTCTAGTCTGTTTTCTTTAATTTGATAGATGTCCGCTTTAATCGTCTCCAGCCCTATTGTTTTGTGTTTTTCCCTCAAAAGTACCCCTTCACAGCAGTTACAAAAATTAAATATTTAATTATAGAAACTGTGAATACTGTCATGAGTGGTTTCGTTTGCTTTTGAACATCATGTTAATTTTCGTCTGTTTTGAAATCTATCAAAAACTTCTCACAGGAGCTTTAATAGGTTTTGATTTACATCATTCATTGGCTCAAGGCTATGATCAGGTTGACAAAAGAGCCAAATTCGCTGCACTTTTCTCAATGATGGTTATTTCAGTTACCATCCTCTAACTGAGCCACTTTTCTATAACGACTCCTACTCTTCCTTTCTTACCTCCAGTGATCCATAGCAAGCGAACAGCCCACAAAGCCCCAGCCCAGAGTGCAGAGCACAAAGCCCAGGATCTGAGCACGTCCCCTCCACATCCTCTCAGTCTGAAGGGTCCTGGCTAGCTAACTACAGATTGCTAAACAAAAAAAAAGTGAGCTGATAGGCTGGATGTCTTAAATTATTCTCTGTAGTTAAAGAGAAGAAAAGCCACAGGAGTGGAGTGAATCTGTAGATCTCTTGTCCTCCTACAGCAGCTGCTCTAGTGAGTATGTGAAGGTGCAAATGACAACAAAGCAGACTGTGTTTACTGTCAACCAGACCTCATTAGTCTGGATGAGTTTTATTTGTTTCATAAAGACACAGAGAAGGACAGTTTGATCAGAATGGAGGTGTTTATATAAAAATATCTTGTATTGTAGAATTGTTTTTTGTGTTTTAGAGGCTAGTTCAGACACGTCACATTAAAAAAGGTCCTTTACATTTATAAACAAGTGTTAGCATGGTGGATTATTCAAATATAAGAGTTCTTGATGAATGGTGTCCTCTCACTCCTCGAACTCCTCGACGACAACGACGACACCGTCCTGCTGCTGCCGCCGCTGCTCCCCGACCCCGACAAAGTTGACACGCTAGACCGCGAAGAACGTCCAGATTCTGACCCCGACCCAGACCTTGACCCTGCCGATCTGGCGGTGCGCCCCGTCTTCGTTGACCGTCCTGATTTGGCCGTGCGTCCAGATTTGGATGTGCGCCCCGATCTAGAGGAAATGTCGGAGATGTCTGAGCGCTCAGACCGGGACGACAGCTCGGAGACAGAGGACAGCTTGGTCTTTGAGGTGATCCCGGACACGGTGGACAGAGCTGTGGTGGACTTGTTTTGCTCAGGATCTGGTTGTGGTGGGATGGCGATTACTCTGCGAAAGAGACACATCATTTCAGTTTCTACTAGGAGACTCTGGCTCTTTATACGTAACATCAACTGCATCAGAAGTAAACTCCTATTTTGAGGGTATTTTGGCTTCACTTGAGATGCGCCGCCAATCTTTACAAACACAAATGAGTCTAATCACATTCTAGTAAAGCAATCCATCTATCCGCCCACTGTCTGCACTCTTTAACCTTTAACCTCCTCAGCATTAACAAACCCTGCACACTTTGCTAGAGCACGTGGGACTTTGGTATTTATAGGGGAAGTGGAGACTGGAGTTATGTATCCACTTCTCCTGCTACAAGTTATGTATGTACTCACGTGACTTCTCCTCCACAGAGCGGCGTACATACGGACCACAAATAGAAGCAACCGCCAGCCGAATGAAACGATGAGCCCACCCAGCCGAGAAAGAGCGGGGTACCGAGATCGTACCTGGTGGTGTTAATAAAGGAAACTGAGTGTAAAGGTGGCATGTTTGCAGAAATGGGTTCTTTTGAGCTGCTCAACTTACTTTAATCCGTCAAAGTCAGGGTTGAAGTATTCCACTGAGACGTACTGCGCATAAACAGCATATCCAGATGCTGCGAGCAAACCTGAAATGATGTCAAGGGACAGAAAAAACAACATTCAGTGGCCACACAAGACCTGATTTTCACATATTTGTACATGCATTCATGAAGTATCCTCCAACTATCAACCAGACCATACCAGCGATTATGTGGCACCATCCACCTGCGTAAATCTTCTTGTACTTTGACTGATCTTTCCCCCCAATGAAGGTGCACTCCATCCCCAACAGACTGAGGACAAAACCCAGCATGCCAAGGGAGAGACCGCCCATCAGCAGGCCTCGAACTATCTGGATGGAGCCTAAAATCATACAAATAGACTTTAATTTCAAAGCATAAGATGCTGGAGTTTAAAGATGAGGTGGAAAATTTGTTTCTTACCCTCCACAGACCAAAGTACGGGGAAGTCGTAACAGTTGCTGACAGCAGTTGAGTCGGTAAAACAGCTCCTCCACAAGCTGGACCAGTACCAGGCCACTTTGATGATGGAGGAGCCACCCATGCCCCCGATGGAGGTGATCTTCCAGCCCTCCATGGCCATGGTGCAAGCGATGAAAATCCAGCCAAAAACAGTCATGAGGAAACCCCAAATCTGAACCACACGGATCTTCATCTCGAGGCTTTTTGTACGTTTATCACCAATCTACAGTTTCAGTTCCAACTAAGCTCCAACTTTGATGCCTGTCTTCTTTGTTTCGTCCCTTAATCATGCAGAAACCTCCATCGCAAACGCCAGCTTTTCATCCCAGTTCATCAGATGTCAAAGTCAGCCTCGTATAAAGCTGCTACTGCCAGAGAAAGAAGAGGATGAGTGCATCACAGGTACAAATCAGGGCTGTGCTGCAGATTTTCAGATGTGAGGAGGGTACATGCAGGTGAGAGTCGACGACTGCTCAGGTTCCCATGAGTCACCGTCGAATCTGGGCTAAAAGTGCTCACCTCAGCATTCATCTCCAGTTACAAAAGAAACACCATACCTTCGTTAGACTGTTTCAGTGTAAAAAAAACAAACAAACAAACAAGAATCTGTTTTTAGAATCCATAAAATCGGTGAATTTGCACATGACGGATTAAAAAGGAATGGACCAAAATCTGGCCCTTATTTTTAGGCATAACTCTAAAAACCCCCACAAAATACTCAATTTCCCATCATGCAATTAAAAGCAGCTGTGGTCCATATAAACTGTAAATCCAAACCAAACCAATTATATCTTCAATAACTCAACTTATCCCAATGTTATTAAAAGAAAACAAAAAGGTCAAATGTTCAGATTTGTCACAAGTGATGGGTCTTGTAGGAATATTGCGTTGATTTCCACTACAGAGTTATGTCCGTTTCCCTGCACTTGAAGTAAAGATAAGGCAAGAACTGTGTCCCTCTATTCATGGTGCAGTTTTAACCTGTTTAATGAAAAGAAGCAAAAAATCAATCTGCACAAAAAGTAGTTTTTGGAGGCTGTTTTTAACCCGAGCAGGGATTTCCACTACAGAGTCATATCTGCTTTGCTTTACGTATTATATAGTTGGAGCAATAAACTCTGTTTCTCAACATCTGACTTTACAAAAAATAGTTTGGGGATTTAGTTCTGAGCTCATGTTGTGATTTCAACTACAGAGTCAGATGTTTTGAATGCAGTGTTATTCGAGAGTTTGAAGATCACAGTGGTAAAAGTGTTGGCCTTGCCTTCTTCGTACAGGGATTTCTTCAGATTAAGTGTCTGATATATCTTTAACTCTTCAATTAAATACAAGATTTATCTTTCTTTATCTTTATTTATTTATGGACATGGTTAAAAAAATGTATATAAAAAAAACACACAAAACAACAGTTAAGAATAAAATAAAATAAGTGCCTCACTTAGAAGCACATCAATCTCACTTATCACAACAAAATAAGAACAAAAACAAAACCAGAGTATCCACATGTCCAAAAAAGCAATGAAATCTTTCACTGCGATAGGGGTTGTAAAAATCAACCTCATCATGACAGACTTAATGAACATTTATGCGTCTATGACCTCTAAACGTCCATGAAATCTGTTATAAAACTGTTGCGGTGACCCCAGCTTTATCCTCAGGCTTTAAGCTTCCAGTTATTAATCAGTGCATGTGGCCCTCGCTGTGCCGTGGGTCTCATAATTACACTATAACATCTTTCTGCTGTTATAATGAGAGTTAAATCTGGGTTAATGAGCATTAGGGGGAGTGATGAATGTTGGTCAGGGATGAATGAGCTCTCGGCTTATGACTAAGTTATTGGCAGGGGAAGGGAGTTATTGGAAATGGTGGGTAGTCTTCATGTATGAGGTGAGGTCAGGTTTAATTAGCTTTAACTAATTAGTATTGCACTAAAAGAATAAAAACTAGCAAAGGGATGCTGTATGACCTGTGGTGTTGCAGTTAATATACACACAGTACCCTATAAAAACTTAAATTGTCTGCTGTTAAACGTGCATTAATACTGCCCTCTAGTGGCTCAAATGCAGCACATAGTGGAGAGAACGGAAGCAACTTTGTGCTACAACTCTTTAATAAATAATCTTTTTTCATTGTGTTATGACCCATCTAGGGGGGGCCAGGACACAACATGAAAGTGGACCCATTTCACCCACCTCTCATACAGCCCCATGAAAAACTTTCAGGATTTTAGCAAATGAGTAATTCGTCTAGACGACACAAAAACAGGATGAGTACAGAACAAAGAATACACAGCAGCCAATCCGGAGCGTGAGATGGCACACCTAATTTGGATACAAGATAGCTGATAAACTCACGACACACATGCTAGACATAGCTGACCAGAGAAAAACAAAATACAAAACCCCGATGCAGAGTCATAGGATGGTCACCAGAGGACAGATCCTACCAACCTACTCCTCTTGTTATCCCATGTTTTATCCTAAATTCTGTTACTATCACCAAGATTTGACTTCAGTGCCAACGAAATCATGGACGCTTTGAAAAGAAGGAGGACCATTTAGCCTGTTTTTAGCGCACACTGCAGAAGCCAGCTTCAGTACATAAGACAACAGCATAGTCTTGGTGCTCATCTGGCCTGCCTGTATTCGTAACTTTATGAAAACACTGAGTGCATCTTAAAACCAATGAAACAGATTATCTATCGATAAAGTTTAATGACTGAAAACATGAGATAGATGCATTTTAAGTGCCGTTTTAACAGCCTTGTGTCTCGACAAAACAATACAACCATTATAACACAGCAGAATCCAGGACACCTGACTCTTGTTTATGGATGCAGTGCACCAGGAAGCACAGGGCGGCCGCTCTCTGCCAGCAGGTTCGAGTATCAAACCTCTGGGCCAGGAGGTTTTGCGTAACATAGCCTGGGGTGCCTATTGATAATAATACAGAGGTGGAGATTGATGCCTGATAGGAGGGGAAACCTCCGGCCGGGCCTCCAGCTCTGCAGGGGTCAGATTTGGCCTTGTGACCCTCAGAGGCAAGATCAGTGTAGAGCAAGAAAGATAGAGGAGGCTTAAGATTCTTGGATATACTTGGATAAAATACTTTTGTGACTTTTAGTTTCGTCATGTTGATAGCATTATGAAAAAGGCAGCTAAGTTTCAAAGCACATTAAAATTGCGGCATGAAAACTGCTTTAAAAGATGTTGTTTTAATGGAAAAAACACAAATTTCAATTTACAGCCACTGAATATACAAAAAGATGTAATTTACTCAACTGCTTCAAATATTGATCTCAGTGTGTTTGACTTCATGGTTATTTAAGCACCATGTGTATGTGAGACAGGCAAGAAAGGCCAGCTTGTTGAAGGTGACCCAGGAGTTTGAGCAGTGTTTTCTGCCAAATCAAATTTCCTGCCTTAAAAGACAGAAAAAAAAAAAACTCTTTCACACAGGCCACTGACAGATATGATACAAAAAAATCACTATATTTTAAGATTAATTTAACTGTTAATAGTCAAAACTGGAACATACCCTGTATTCATTACACTTTCTGAACTCGTTTTTCATAGATCTCAGGCACATGTGATTTATCTTTTGTTTGAACATTACAAATCCAGGATTTATTCCCTTAAAAAAAAAAACCCTTTGACATCGACAAACAGTCCAAATTTACACGTAAGCATTCCTTCCAAACTGTCTCGATGGCTCCACTTGCTCTTTAGGGAGGCTGTTCGCTGTCTTGCTGAGTTTGGTGCGGGTTGGCGCAAATGATGCAGATCCTCTGTAAGTGTATTCAGCCCTGAAACAACAATAATGAGCAAAAATTAAAGCTAATGAAAGGAGTTTTAGCTGGTGTTAAAAAATGACTACACTTAACATTTCTATGTAGTTGTTTTAAATTGCTTGTTACTGTCTTTGCTCTATTTAACAGGAAAGGAACCACTACCACCTCTGTTGATAAAACACGTAGTTGCACAGCATTATAGTATGTTTCTTTTTAACATCAATGTTTCTTTTGTTATTACATCTTTTTTTCAGTTGCAAACAAGCGTTTGTCCAACCAGTTGTCACATTTTTAAAACTGTAAACACAATTAGCACAGCATTGGTCTTCTGTGGCCATACTGTTCACACATTTCATGTTGTTTTCACACAATATTCAGTCAGTGAACACATTTTCTTAACAGACAAACTATACCCCCCAACAAAACTATAGATTGTTTTTGTATTATTTACGAATGTTAACACCAAACATCCCACAATAGCAACAACAATATTCCAAACCTTAGATAGAGTATAAAAACCTCTGCCTCTGCAATGATATCAGTTCAAAAACAAATAAATCTCAGTTGATAATAAACGATCAATTGAATAATTGACACACAGCTGATTTATGTTGGGTATATTGGTGCCAACCACAGCTGATTCCAGTCTGGCTTAGACTCAGTGGCAGAGTTTAAAAGGAGGACTTTGAGGAGTGACAGAAAAAGACAGACACTGTAATGTCTGGATGAGGAAGAGGAAGAGCAAGGGGTCCAGGGAGACTCGCAGGAGCACTGTAAAACTTTTTCTGTTCTATCATATCGTAAACGGTATTTCTACTGTACCTCCTGTAGTTAACAATAAAGGAAAAAAAAAGATTTGCTTTTTACTGGAATGCTTTCGTATGTGAACATTACATATGGACATACAGTTCCCAACCAAGAAATTTAGTGTAAAAATGGTGGATTACATGTTTTGTATGCAAATACCTGTAAAACTGAAACATAAAAGTCTCTGCAGTTTTTGTAATGTCAGAAATAGCCAGTTTTTTTAACCCTGGTGTACTTTGATTGACTGCATGTACTTTATGAAGTGAAAAAAAGTGTTTTTCTACGACAGAATAATTTCATTTTGAGTCAGATTTCCAGTGTTTTGTTGAAGTTAGTATGTGCAGAGATAGATGTGTTCTATTTTGAAATAAAGAGTTAGTATACAGTACAGGCCAAAAGTTTGGACACACCTTCTCATTCAATTTCTTTATTTTTTTATATCACTATTTACATTGTAGATTATCACTGAAGGCATCAAAACTATGAATGAACTCATGTGGAATTTTGTACTTATAAAAAAAGTGTGAAATAAATGAAAGCATGTTTTATATTCTAGTTTCTTTAAAATAGCCACCCTTTGCTCTTGATGACAGAAGAACTTAGTGACTGACTGTCAATCACGAAGTAACCCTGACGAGGCACTCCTGTGAAGTAAAAACCATTCCAGGTGACTACCTCATGAAGCTCATTAAGAGAAAAGCAAAAGTTTGCAGCGCTCTCAAAAAAGCAAAGGGTGGCTACTTTGAGGAATCTAAAATATAAAACATGTTTTCAGTTATTTCACACTTTTTTCTTAAGCACATGATTCCACGTGTTCATTCGTAATTTTGATGCCCTCAGTGAGAATCTACTATTACTAAATAGTAATGAGAATAAAGAGAATGCATTGAATGAGAAGGTGTGTCCAAACTTTTGGCCTGTACTGTATATTTAACAAAATGTGTTTTTGAGAAGAAAATTATCCATTTGGCCAAGTGCGTTTTGTAGGTGTGAGTCTGTGTTAAGAGTTTAGAAAAAGTATCTGAGGTATGGGTAAGCGCTTGTAAGTGATAAAGCAACAAAGAGCCTGTTCAAACAGACAAAATAGTTTGATAACATTTTTCAAAGGCATGTGTCTAACACATTATTGTATTTTTATTGTGGCACTAGTAGTTCACGATAAGAATTCATTTATTTGAAACACCCCTGTTTCAAATAAATTCCTGTTAATTATTGCTGAATATGTTCTTTTTTTCCCTCTAAAGCTTTTTCTACAACCAGCAATATGCCAAAAAGGACTGAGCACAGCCAAATCATGAGTAAGGACTTCGCTGAAATAAAAAGTTTGTTTCCTTTAACAAAACTTCCCTTTAAGAGCACTTCGTCAAGGTGACATTCCCTCTTTCTTAAGAGTCCTTATTTTTGTAACAAAGGAAACATTCAGCCATCAGCCTCCACATACCGAATCAAAATAATGGTTGTACAATTTGCCTTGTAGGTTCAGCGATTATGAGACAAGATGTTGAGAGAGATTACTGGCCTATTCCAACTCTAAGTACAGTTAAAGTAATTATTTTGATTGTCTAATTCAGAGTCAAGCAAACCTGCCTTATACTGAAGCCTTCAGACAGGGAGAGGCAGAAGACCAGTCCTCCGAGGATACACAGCACGGATCCAGCCCAGCCGATAAAGAGAGCCGCTCCGAGCTCAAACCTGAGTGTTAAAAATGAAAAACAGAAAGTATGTGTGACAGGTGTTAAATCAAGTTTACTCTGAATTAATCTGAATACCTACTTCTGGGCGACAAAGAGGGGGTCGAAGAAGTTAGTTGTGATCCTGTGTGCGTATATGGAGCATGCAGTCATGCAGCAAAGGCCTAAAAAGGGGAAATATACCAATTATTACATAGCCGGTTCCTTTGAGATGATTATGTAATGCAGTTAAATCCAGACTTGGATCAAGCATCGTTTTACCGCTGAGTATGAAGTGGACGCCAGAAAGGACGGTCAAACGAGCCTTGGTGGTCTCCGAGCCTCCTATTTTCGTGCATTTCATTCCGACCAAGGCGAGGATGGCACCAAAGAAACCCAGACACACAGAGGAGATCATCAGACCCCGACACACCTGGATATAGGCTTCACGAGAAATGGAGAAGAGAGGTTAGTGCTTTCTTACCATCACCAACAGTCCCTCTGGCTTGGATATGCAGTTATGTCAAGTCCTTGCATTTGTTTAGCCGAAGGGAGGTGATTTTATTTTTCTACCCAAAGGTCTAATTTTGTGAACGTTTAAAAGGCCCACATGCGTGATACTGTTCCAGATTTCACTAAAGCCGCTTTCACGAATGATTACCTTACAGTTTCCAACAAAAGACAAATTCAGGACACCGAAGTCCAGATACTTTTCTGAAAAAAAGCCCAAACAGCTGGAGATTTAGCTAAATTCTGTCAGGTGAGAAGACCAGGGACGAGCTTGAAGGATAAAAATATCAATTGGATCTCTGCGAAAAGAGGTTTAAGAAATGAAAGTAAACGTACATAAATTTACCAATTAAAGTTTAACGTTTATTTAACTGCAATGACAAAATTAACAAGGGAGAAAATCTATTTACCTTGTACTGAGCAATTTAATTAAAAATTAGTAAGCAAGCCTTGTGACCTTTACTGCAGCCTGCCTCTAGGGGACACTCCGGATTTTTGGGCTTCACAGTTTAATTACACATTTCCTTAGACTGATTCATACTTGTGAGCTGAATGTATGCCCTAACATACGCCAAAGCTCCATACCTATGCAGAAGCCAATGAATGCAGCCGGACATGCACCTTTGTAGAAATAACATTTATAACCTTTACCTTAGAAATAAGACACTTAGAATAAGCTGCTATGGTTTCATGAACAGAAACAGAGATTTTAGTGGAACTGGAAATATAGTATAGTAAATAAAGTATAGCATAGAAATTGCACCCCCAATTAGGATATGGAGAAATATTACAGTCAGTGCTTCCCTCACAAGAGAAATTGCATTCAATGAGGGTAGAAAGATAAAACAGTTTAAACCCATAAGGACAAAATCACAGCATGGTCTTCTTAAAACTCACCATCCAGAGCCAGCATCGAAGGAAAGTCTTTGCAGTTGGATACTCCAGTTGAATCAGTCACGCATGTTTTCCATAAATTGGACCAGAACGTAGCTGTGGTGATGACCGTCCCGTCCACAGAGGACACCTTCCAGTAGTCTGTGGGCAGAGTGGATGACACCAGAATCCAACCTGCAATGGTGAGGAGAAAGGCAACAATCTCTGTTGCCATGTTGCCCATTTTTTCTATAATCTGGAGGTCCAAACTGAGACGGAATCGAGATCTTGATGGGAGTGCCGACCCAAGACAAGTGCGTCAGAGTGAATTTAGCTTCTCCTTCACCTGCTCATTCAAGCATTTGACTTTTACTTGCATATTCCCCACTAAAGCACAATAGGTAGTTGTATGTTGTGTTTTGTGTGTGTGTGTGTGGTGGTGGGAGGGTGCAGGGGTGCACACACGAGTCATCACTCCACACTGCATGCATGGGGTCTGCAAGGAGATCTGCAGGAGGAGGAAGTCTTTAATTGAAAGGATCTGAAAAGTCTCTGACAGGAAAGAAACACAAGAAGAGGAACTGAGATGGGAAGCTGTGGGCTGTCGATTGATTGAAAGAGTAAATAACGTGTTTTCGGAGTAACTGCTTTTGTTTCGGTTCTCACAGATTTTTAATTCATTGAGTATTTAAACTTTAAATTCTATTTCCAACACTGAATAAGTGGAAGTGCAAAGAAAGAGAGCATGATTTCACACTGGTCTGATATAGTTTATTGTCTAGCAGTTGTATGGCTCCATCTAGTGGCCAAAGAGGGAGTGTTGCAACAACTTTGTTATTCTCATGTTTATTTGTTATTATTATTATTATTATTATTATTATTGTTTTTTATTGCTGTTATTGTTGTTATTATTGGTGTTGTTGTTATTGTTATTATTCTTGTAGTTGTTATTGTTGTTATTATTGTTGTTGTTATTATTATTGTTGTTGTAGTTGTTATTATTCTTGTAGTTGTTATTGTTATTGTTGTTGTTAACATTGTTGTTGTTGCTGTCAGTAGAAAATATACCCCCAAAATTTACTTTGTTGTGTCAGTTCGTGTCTTTAACTCTTTTAACATGATAACTTCTTATTCTTCTACTTCTACTTTTCTTTACCTTCTACTTTTATACAATTACTTTAACTTCAGCTGTTTCATACTTTCTACATTCGTATGTAGGGCAGTAACTGAAGCACGGCAACAGATGGTGCTGTTCTGCATTCTCAAGTTACTATGGTTGGATGCTGCAGAAATCTGTTTTAGTATTTGTACCATATGATTTGTACATTTAATGGGAACATTGTTACACATTATTTTTAAGGCATTTGTTTTTCAAATTCAATTATCATTATCAGTTCTGTTTATTTACATAAGTCATATACGTTTTTCACTTAGGCTATTATACAATTTGTACATTCATTCAACTAATTTACCTTCAGCTATTCAACAATTCTTCCATTCATACAATTTCTTCTTCTTCTACTCCACCTTTCCAACAGTTTTTCCTTTCATACCGTCCTCCATTTTTTATTGGCGGTTTAACATTGCTTTCTCGGCTTTCAGCACTCAGTATTTCCACATTTCTCTAGTTATGGAGTTGAAGCTCTTCATGTTTATTCACAGGCTCTAGTGTAAAATTCTCTTTAATAGAAATGATCAATTTTCATTTTATGAGGATTGAGGATTTTCATCTGGTTGTTAGTGAAGCTGTTGCTAGCTTGTCCTCACTACTGTTAGCAAACATGAAAGATGAAATAATGCCTGGTAAATATTTAATTTAAAAAAGCTTTTGTTGTCTTGTTTTGTTTGCATAATGAAGTTATTTGTGTGTATCACTGTAGAGTTTCACAAACATTTGCAACCCTGAGTCAGACACTGCTGGGTCACTGGCGTTTTGCTGACTTTATGACCCTTTTTAAATGTGTTACTTTATCCTATCATGACATTTTACACTGTCCTGTAACTGTCCCTTGTGACAGCAGAGGATATTGTTCAGTAAAAGTTACATAAAGTCCTGTAACATGCTCTCTGACATTACAGCAGCTTGTTTATTGTAACTAAGCATGTGTTTTCTTATGTTGAGCTTAATCTTTTCTTGCATTAGCCAAGTTTCATGTTTACTCTGGCTTGTATCATCTCGTTTTTTTATATCTATTGCAGACTGCAGACAAACATTGTTTCATAAGGCTGCTGTTCTCCTGAGCAGTAATCTTATCACTGTGGTTGTCATGTTTTGTTCTGTGCTGGAGCCTTTTGTTGTTTTAGGAGCATGTAGATTACACAGACATAATCTGATTTACTATTAAACGACATGATTCAATCCGTTACTGTAATTTTGGGTAACAGCGAGATTACCTGGGGAAGCCAAAGTAATAAATACCCCTTTGGCCGGGTTGTGGGATTTAGTGCTTGTTTCCTGTCTTGGTTCACATAGGTTAAGTAACTATCACAGTGTTGTTTGAGGGTTGAACTTTGAGTTTTGCAGGGGGAGGGGGAAAGGGGGACAGGAGGATGAGTCAGGGTAATCATAACAGAAAGTTAAACTGCTGTTGTAAAGCAGTGTAAGATTTAGGGGAAAGCTCATGCTGGTAAATGATGAAAGTTTTACTCATACCTCGAAACTCTGAAATGACAAAGCAAAATTGGCTTTTGGAGTTCACTTGCATGATTTCAAAGACAGGGGATTGGAAACTGACCCCATGAGTTAAAATATCTGTAAACGACAGCGAGAGGGTCTGAGAGCATTGTTACCCAAATCTCCAGAGAGTCGAGGCCTCGATGCAGTGTTTCCAAGGCCGCTGTTGCTGTGCAGTCTCAAAGGGGACCCTAATCCTATACACCTGCTAATGAAAGAGAAGCGACAGGAACAGGTTGTTATCAGCAGTGACCTGTTGATGACATCCCATGTAGACCTTAATATGAGAAAAAGATGACCGTCTCTTTTCCATTTGCTATGACACTGCTTGTTTTTATTAACGTGGACATGAGGTGATTCGTGATCATCTCAGGGGGACGGTGATCACTGCTTAATGCTGAATGCACAACTATGTGTTAGAACTAAATCAGGTGGTATTATACTAACATGACAACTCTATAGTACTCAATAGATAACTCACAATCCAGGTTTATAAGGAACTGTTAAAATAAAGTGATCATCTTTCCTTTTTTTACACATTTTCTCTGATTCATTGTTGTCATTATAACAGTAGGCAGCCAAGGTACTCCAAGCCATTATAGTTCAGGTCTGTTAACTGGATTAGGTCTTATGAAGTCCCCAGAGGATGCAGACTGAGTGTTAAGCCATATTATCTTCATGCAACACCGTCAGAACATGTTTTCACCAACAACAGGTAATAACTGTACAGCTTGTTGATGTATTGTCACATTGTTCCAAATTTCCTGGTTTCCAGATAATTACTCTATTTACCTTTGGCGATCTGACGTTTCCATTAGTGTCACCATAAGATTGGCGCTTGTATATTTGGGTGTAATGCTTTCAAAGCTTTGAAAATGGATGACTTACTAAGAAACTTAGTTAATGTTTGCTCAGATATTTGTGCTCCTCTGGGGATGAAATCAATCATTTGTATATCAATTATTTTTACTGAGATCCTACAAAGGTTAAAAAGTGAAAATTGGAACCAAGGAGCTATTTTTTTTTACCTGTGCCTAAATGATACATATATTGCGCTTACAAGATAATTAATTTGTCTCAACATGGCACAGGATAACCCATTTATATCTTGTACTGACCCTTTAATTTTGGCAAAATTCCCTTTTTTGCTTCTGGATAGTGAACACAACCTCACCAGCCTCAGTCATATTTGGTGTTCATGGAAAACTCAAATATTTGTTTACTAACATGCCCCAAGCTCGACGTCTTAGACTCGACCTGCAAAACTAGGATAAACATAAAGAAAGTAAGCAAAGTTATCACTAACCTCAGTTATATTTTCGCATTTATTTTATCTGTTATATTTCTTTTCAATGCTAAAATGAAATTCAACATGTCAGCTGTTTTAATTTAGCCTACTGTAAGTGCGGCTGATGAAACTGGTCCAATTGAACTGCACACAGGGCGACTAATAATCCTTTACTTATTCTGCAGCAGAACAATAGAACATCCTGCATTAGCCTTGTGAAGTAACTACTCTGAAATAAAGTAGGGATTTCTTGCTTTGTTTTAACCAAAGAGCTCAAAGGACCTGGCAACATGAGAAGGAAAACCAGGCCTGTCTCTCAGCTGGGGTAGCATGGGAACAGATTGTTGTTCCTAAGCAAATAAATGTTATTGGGCCACGTTCAGCTGCTTAATAATCGCCTGCTGGCTTTTCTCCTTCAGCCTTCTTCCCAGTCGGTGCTAGCTAAACATCAACGGGAGAATAAAGCAGGAAGTGATAGGGCCAGGGTCGCTTCAGTCTGTTATCACGACATACTGTCAGTGTAAGGGCAATAGTTCACCTTAGCATTTCTCTGAAGTTGTCCTGAACAATAAAAAAGCAGAGTGATGGGAATTGGGGTTACAAAGGAGATTGTTTATTTAAAGGGAGATGTTTTATCTCATTATTTTATTTCCTTTTACTTGAGAGTGGGAAGCACCTGGAGTGTTTTTGAGGGCGTCTGTTACCCACAGCCTGCTCTTTATTTATAGGATATCCTCTGCGTGGGAGTTCTTCACGTTTCTCTTTTGTTGGTGTATGGGATCAGAAAGTTATTGAGTGTGAGAAACTGATAAAGTAGCGATTTATAAGCTTGATTGGGAAATTTATGTTGTTATTTACTTCCGTGTTTGAAAATAATAAGGAAATGTCCTACATTGTTCAATTCAGGTCACACATATTAGGATGCACTCACTACATTTCCTCTTATCATGTGTGACACACTTTGCAGTCATGAGATAAAGTCAACCAAACTTTGTGACTGCACAAAAAACTGTGTGTGACTGTGCGTGGAGCAAAACAGCAGACGGAGAGACAGAGGGTATCAGTGGAATTTTTGCTGAGTAACTCTGACACAATGGAGGTCAAAGACCACACAGGAGAGGAAGTTTGTCTAAAAGAGAAAAAAAAAACTTTTTCCTATGAAGAGAGTAACTTCTTGGAAATGTGCCTTTTGTTCCAGAGAAAACAGATAAACAAAAGAGAGAAATGCAAAATGAAAACTTCCACAATCAAAAAGAGCTTAAATGACAAAAAATATCTAAAATAAATGTTTTAATAAGTGAACTTTTAGAAAGTTTGATACTTAATCGTAATCTTAAAAAACTGGAGTAGATCATTGAACTATATCACTTTTTGCCACAGATTTAGATTTAAAAAAACGAAAAAAAAAACAAACAAAAAAAACTAAACAATATATTCTATCAGCAGGGACGGAGCTAGACTTTTTGGACTGGATGGACCAAAACAGGGGGGGCTGATTGAGCAGAGCTGGCAACGGGTATATCCATACACATATGGATGAACAACATCACATTTACGTATTAAGAAATATAATAAAAGGGATTTTTTTACAGTACAGGAAATAAAACCACACTGAAAACTGTGAAAAATATCAAAATAAAAGCGTTATACAAACAATTATTTACTGAGGCAATATTTTCTTGCCAGAAGTTTTCATTTAAAGGGCTGGTAATGCAGATAAAACATAATTTTGAATATCATTAAAAACTGATGCTAACACCTTTGAAAGCCGATTGTGATTATTAGCGAAGTTAATTAACAAAATATTGTCTCACCTTCTCGTAAAATGACTGTGTCGCTTGACATTCAAATCTAATTTAGCAGCATCATTATATGTGTGCATGTGGCTTGAATTTCATTAAAAGGTCCTTACACACCAGGACTGACACAAACATACGACGCAAAATTACGAAATATACGGAGGCGAATTCTGACGCACCTGACTATACACATCTAGCCTGATGCGATTTTGCGACTTTCCGGGGGGAAAAAAAGACGTGTCCCGGGTGGAAGCGAGAAGACTGACACAACAGCAGACTGACTGTTTTTCAGTTCTGATTAGACTCTAGTGTTGAAATGTTTGTCTGTCATGATAGCATGTACTGAGTCAGGGCCAGTACCAGATAAGCAGATTAAACTATAATCCATAAACGTAAGGTAACAACTGAGACCTAATGGTGCTGTGACAGCAACGCGATTGAGTTTGAGACAGTGAAAATACGTATGGTATGTTGTATCTGAACAGGTTAGCTTACGAGCTAAAGTTACTTAGCACAGATGAAAGTTAAAACAAAGACGTTTAGCAAACTGTTAAAGCACACAAACCATCCTTCAGGTCGTTATCTTTGTAATATTTGTGTCTTTTATCAAAAAGCACTCTGTACTCCGACACGTAAACAATCAGCCGGTCGGCCATGTTGGATATACCAGTGAATCTGACATCACAACAACACGCAATCTGATTGGTCAGAAGTGGACACACAGTATGCAAAATTTTAGAAAAATCAACCGTGATACGAAAAAATAAAGGACGGGAAAACGTCGCTGATGTGAACGCTTGTATTGACAGGATACAGGGTAAAAAAATATATTGATGTCCGAAATATTCGCACGAAAAAAACGGTCCCGGTGTGAAAGGACCTTTACACAGCCTCACATAACTTTAGGGGGGTTGAATACAACCATGTATCACGGTCTATGGTTCTGAGTCACCATGTGGGCACCCCTAGAGCCAACCCTGTCTATAAGTTTCTGTTTAAACTTGCTTTGCTGTTTTTGGCAGAAACATTTTTTTAATTTTAGGTGTTTCTCAAACCTTCACGTGATTATTTTCAGCATTTTTGCGTTTTCTGTTGGTTATGAAGTAGACTTTTACAAATAGTTGTGCTCATAGTTGTTGTATTTATTGTATTACTTTATCTGCACAGGATTTAACGAGATACTGAGCAGTGTGAGTGAAAAGGCACTGTAAAATTGACCATTAATTTATTGCTTTCCCTCATATAAGTTAAAGTGTACATGACTACAACTACTCCATGCAGAGTGCTCATTGAATTGCCTGCGTTGTCAGATTCTCAGCCAATCGCCTGAACGCAGTGCATACTGAACAGCCAATAGCATGGAGCGCCCATATATGTCATCTAATCAGAGGTCAGCAGAGGCGGGGCCATCGAAAGTACTGTCTTTGATCTCTTACGGTACCGCTAGCTCGCGTGCCTCGCGGAGGACGTAACACACCTTGGGGGTTCCGACCACCATGTATCATGCGTGAACCTGGAAGACACGCCACATAGCCCGGAGGATCAGTGACTGAGAGGGGGGCAAAGTTGGGAAGAAACTGCGGTGTGAGTGCGGGCTGCCATGGGGGAAATCAAGAGTGCCAAGACCAACCCGGCAGCGACGGCGAGCCTTTTGTCCAAGATATTTTTCTGGTAAGTCGACTAAACTTCCCGGATGGTAAAGCGGCCGGTAAAGCTAAAGCAAACCGATCGCGGGGGATTTGAACAAGTGGGCTGTAAGTGTGGCAACAGTTGAGTTTCCTGGTGTTAATTTCAACCCTACAGTGGCATTAAACCTTAAACAGGTAGAGGTGAACAAAGTAGAAACGAGAGGGAAGAGTTGAAGAAACTCTGACTATGTTTACAAGTGGGCCACAGATGGTTAAAATAAGTTGTTTTACTTGTTTCAAGTGGATGCTGGACAAATAAAGATTTGTCTCCTCACTGGAAAGCTTCTGGAGAGTTTATGTAATGACAGTTTCCTGTTGAATCATCTGCTGTAGTTACTTAAGTCTAAATTTGACACGTGTGCTATCTCCTAATCAAATACACAATGTACATTGTGTACTGTGAGCATTACATATGTATGGAAGCCCAAAGTAGACATACTATCAGTACATTTGAGTTTTTTTCTCTTCATCAAGAGATAATTACTTGAGCCAACTTAATGTCAAAGGTGATAACAAGCAGAAATAAACAGTCCTGGATGAAATATCTACTTCATGGACTTGGGTAAAGTTTCAAATTGTAAAACAAAAGAGTTAAGAAGTAGAGTAGAGGCGTACCGGGACAGGTCGTTTCCAAAATCACACAAAAACACGCACAAATCACTACCTGTGTCTGCACAATCAAGGGAACGTCTGGTCAGATCTGGGGAGCAAACCATACAGCTTTACTAAATAATTCATTGTTTTGAATCGAGGAACACCAGTAACCTTAATGATGACAACTTTGTTGCATGGCAACAGAGGAGGAGGCTTCTAAAGTGCTTGAACTGAGGGTTTTCCCAGACACAAATCTGACAAGAAGAGAAGTTACAACAAATCTATCAGAAGGGCGACACAGGCTGTGTTCACACTGCAGGTCAATTCCGATTTTTTAACCATATGTGACACATATCTGAGTTTTTCATGTAAGTGTGAACAGTGCATTTCTGATTTTTCAAATCCGACCCAGGCCTCTTTTGTATGTGGATATAAATCGGATATGTATCCGATGTGACTGCAGCGTGGACACTCAGGTCGCGCTCATCTAATGTCATCAATATGCGACAAACTTTCACCATTGTTCGACAACACAAACAGGAGCAGAAAGCAATTTGTGCTTTGTGCGCATGCGGGTCACTTCACGGACGCATTCCGTTCACATTAGATGTCGCATTCGTTATTTTAATGTGAACGACCGCACAAAAAGATTTAACAAAAAATCCCAATTGTGCATCATAACCTGCAGTGTGAACGTAACCATAAAGTCTGAAAATGAGCTTTATAACCCTTTTTTAAAATCACCAGGAAGTGAACTGTTGGTGATTATGTGACTGACACCCCCTCTTCACTCCCTTCATCATGTCCCCCCCTCCAGGTGGCTCAATCCGTTGTTCACCACCGGATCTAAACGCAGGCTGGAGGAAGATGACATGTTTGAAGTGCTCACTGAGGACCGCTCGCAGAACCTGGGACAGCATCTGCAAAGGTAGACGTATCTGTAAAAACATCTGCTTACTTTTGAGACTTTTATCCAAGTCCATTATCAGACGTAGGAGCTGTCCAAGATTCTTATCAAGATTTTACGAGTTGAAAACTCAATCTTAAACTGGTTTACATCACATTCCCTCTTGTCGTAAAAGAGAATCGGTTCCTGTTTAACTTTAACCTTCCGTTTCTACAGCTCAAAAGCTGAAAAAGAGCAGGTGTGTCCAGTGAAAGTGAGTTGTGTTGATATAATAAGACATGATATGGCGTATGTGTACATACACAAGTTAAAGTAATCACATCAGTATCCGCCAAAATCCCCTTTTCAGCTTGTCTCCATGAATACAGACAAAACAGTTTTCCAAATCCTTTGTTGTCACTGTCATACAGATCTGTTCGCATGAGAATGTAACGCCAAAACAGAGGGAGAAAATACTGCGTTCTCCAAAAACGCCACAAATGTCTGTACAGAGCTGTGCTACAGATTCTTTAATAAGCTTACTGGAATTCACATCACACCCTCGCTGAACAGCCACTCAAACCGAACCTTGCATCTCATTGATTAACCACTTTACAGAGCAAGGTGTGAAACATGTAGGGAAACAGCAGAGCAGCTCAAACCAGTATGTTGTACATAGGCAGCCACATGTAGAGAGAGGCAAGCAGAGAGAGGAGCAGGAGGAGGCAAACAAGTCAACTTGCTCCATGCAGCTGCCTCCTCTTTCCTTGCCTTTGTATGTAAACGTCACTTGTACACGTGGGAGGTTAATCTAAACGGGAGCTCATAAAGATAAACTGCTATACAGTATTGAACAAGGTTGTAAACAACGTAGCAGTAAAGTCATTTTGGCTGTTTACACATTATCTCTCACATATACTAGCGCTATATTAAATCACCATCAATTGCCAGTTATTGAGACAGTCTGTAAGTTTCTGCAGTGCCTGACTCGTGCTCAAATACTCAGATGTCATATATGTGGGGCTATTTCACAGATAGAGATGTCACACGGCTCTTAAGATAACAAGCAGCTCCAATACAGCTCACAATCTCAATCTCAGCTTCCTCATTAACTTTTGAAATGTACCCCCTGACCCAACTTTTGACCCCTGCAGGTGAGATAACTCAGACTCACTTAGTTAAAATGTTTTGCACTGTTGTCAATAATCAGCCAATCTCAGAGACCATAAATTAACCTGAAAATGTGGCTGTTAATGTTTTCTTTTCCGTAAAGAGAAATTCAAAAAGAATCAGGCTGCGTTGTAGGCGTTAAAATGAAAATCCCTGTAAACTATCAAGTGACATATTTCCAGCGTAATCACAAACTTCAAGTTGTGATGTTTATCTTTTAAAAGTGGTAAATGACTGGCGAGTAAATGTTCAAGCACTCTCCTCTCTCCTTAGACACTTACACAAATGAATCTAAAGGCTGAAAAAGATGCATTGATCGACTGTCAAACTGGTGTAAAATCAGACTTTCAGCCTGTTTGATGGTGTGCAAATTTAAATCCCACATGTAAGATGTGAGAAAAATTGTTATTCCTACATGATTTTGAATGGAAATTGACTAAAGACACCGTGAATACTTAAATTGGAGCCCAGGATGTGAAAATATCAATGAAACAATACAACAAAGTAAGGTTTAAATAATGTAATGAAATAATTAGAACAGGGAACAAGGAAAACAGGTGCTCTTTCAATTCAATGAATAATCCAAAACTTAGACAAAGGAGGAGGGAACAAACATAAAAATGAATAAATCCATGTGTTCTTCCACAGTCCAAGAGTTTATTTTATGTAAATCTTTGATATGAAATTAAGTAATCGTCAATCTCCAAGTAATCCAATCTTTTGTCCTACCACTTAAGTTGAACAAGGTGGTGGTTCAGCTCCTGTTTGTTCATCATCTTGGTTCGGTTGTAGAAAAAGGGTAACAAAAAAAACAGACCTAAGGGTCATAGAAAAAAAGAAACAAGTCCTTGAACAACAGTACATGAACTCCATAGGATGTTTAAATAATTCAATAATATTGATTCACATTTACCTAAAATGAAAAAATAATACAAAATAACCATAGTAAATTAACTTTACAACGAGAAAGTGAGAAATCGGCAACAAAAATAACCACAAAATCAACCTTTACTAATAGATTGAACCGGAAATCTAACAGAAAACAGCGTCTTGCGTACACAGACGCCAGGCCTTAAATTGGCAATTTTGGTCGACTGCGCTCGTCGCCATTTGTGCGGAGCTACGTGATTGTTAAAATAACAAAAACGGGTAGAATAGCTTCGGTTAAACTCACCATTCGGCATTTTTTCATGGATCCTATACACCAGCGTTCAACGATGTCTAGTCTCACGCCATACCGCGCTCCCGTTTGAAGGGAGGAAGGAAAGGGAAGTGATCCGTGACCGGGATATTGATGATAGGTGACCTGAACTCTGATTGGTTTATTGTCGAGGCGGTAATGAGGTCTTAAATAATGGTCCTTGATGGCATGGCGGACATTTTGAATTACACTTTTTTTTTTTTTTTAACATTAATTCTTATTTTTTCACCAAGATTACACACAGAGAGCCTTTCAGTTTTTCACAAACTTCAAGGTTGCTACTTATCCTACAAATAGCCGCAACAAATTTTATGACAGATGTGTAATTAGCATTAAATCTCTAATCATCACAGGCCAACTTTGAGCTTGAAATCCAGCTCTGAAGGCGCCCCATGCCTATCAGTCACGAGTCTTTATCTGAATGTTTGTCACAGTGCAAACACAGAATTGTTCTGTTGAAGAAAGGGGAAGAAAGCCGCAGACACGTGGTGATAAAGATCTTTACGTTAAGCCCTCGTGAAATCACGATGATATAAAAATTTCGTAAAGGTCAAAAGTATATCAGCTGCTCAGAGAGTGGTGGCTTTGTCTTAGTTTATAGTCTGAATGGACTGTCTTTCATTTGACAGACAATCATTTAAATCTGTTATTTTATTAAAGAAAAACTCCAAAGACAACATCACGTGTTGAGAGCAAAAAACCTTGACGTTTAATGAAAAATGCTGGTAATCTTGTCATACATTCACGTTTTATCAATGAATTTCACGTGTCCTGCATGTGTGAGGTTTGCAAACGCTGTTGTTTCCTCTGAGTCAAAAGTGAAACCACTCACCTCAAGATTTCAACACAGAGCGTGCAGGGAAGTCGGAAAGTCCTGCAAGATGACCTGACTCATCACATTGAAATGAATCACTCACACAGATTTTTTAATGGATTGTTTGAGAGGTCAGGAAAATACAGAATGAAATCAGCTCCAGTCAGGACAACAGATGTTACTGTGACATCGATGGAGAACTTGAAAGTAAAATAACACATCTGTCAAATTGAGGAAGGGAGGACAAGTGGAGCAACACACCACTTCACAAACTAACACACACAGTAGACACTGCCTCATAAGTCAGGTTTTTTCTCATGCTCAAGAAGTAAGCTTTAATTTTTGGAGGATTATAAGTTACAGAACATGAATGAAATCTTACGCCTCATAGGTAACACCACTGCAGCTTCCCTGCTGCTGTTTTTAGCAACCAAGAGTGATGTCAGTGGATATAAAAATGATCACAGCAGGTCCGAACTTGCCTTCGACCGGACCGATTGCCTATCTGATAAAGCTCTGCCCATTAAGCCAAAGGCAGGCCTGTGTCTGATCTTGCAATTATGTGATTCCCACCTCCCAGGCGAGTTCTGACTCATCTGGATGTGAGGTTTAACCTCTTGTTACACGTCAGCAAGTGCATGGAATAACCCAAACATCTTTCTGTGACAGATACTGGGATCATGAGCTCCAGAAGGGGGCTAAAGAGATGCGGACACCAAGCCTGTCCACGGCCATCATTAAGTGCTACTGGAAATCATACGCAGTGTTGGGGTTTTTCACACTCATTGAAGTAAGTGTGTTGACATCAGGGAGGGAATAACGGAAAACTTTTTGTTTTTTTAATGTAGTTTGAAAGTCATTGATATAAAAAAAATGACATAAATAATATATAATGAAAAAAACTAAATGATTTCTACACAGATCTCCTGCTTGTTCCTGCACAACAGACTTCTACAGACACAGAATTAAAATATAAAGCTGCTTTAGTTAATGTAATTACTGTTTTTAACCCTCTCCAGACTGTTAGGAGCCTGTTAAAAAACCCAGGTGCATCCAATGATACAGAAATCCAATCCTAGATATCAGCATTGGTATCTGTAGTTATATTTCCAATACAATATGTGAGGTATTACTGTAATTTCTGATATCGATGTCTATAGTAGTTCTTTTTGAGAGTCTGATCTTACAGCAGGCATTTATTGCTGAGATCTAATCCTACATT
Source organism: Xyrichtys novacula (assembly GCA_962446985.1). NCBI lineage: Eukaryota > Metazoa > Chordata > Actinopteri > Labriformes > Labridae > Xyrichtys > Xyrichtys novacula. The sequence goes on from OY660887.1 coordinate 3,830,315, forward strand.
TAAGGTAGTATTAGAGTAATTTCTAATATTGGCAGTGTTATTGGTATCTGTCTATCTATCAGGTCTAGTTTTGAAGAAGCAGATCAATCGACTTTACTCGCTGGAGATCATTTAACCTTTTTCCATTCAACAGATTTGATCAGAGCGTGTTGCGTTTTTTTAATCACTCATGAGAATACTCTTGTCTTCTGTTATTGTAATCAGAGCAACATGATACTCATCCCTCTCCGTATCTTGCTCTGCACATCAGGAGGTGATTAAAGTCATCCAGCCGGTCGTTTTGGGGAAAATGGTCCAATATTTCGAGAACTATGATCCAGACAACACACAAGCTCTGTACGACGCCTTGGGCTACGCTGCCGCCATGTCCATCTGCACCATCGGCCTGGCGCTGCTGCATCACCTCTACTTCTATCATGTCCAGAGGACGGGCATGAAGATTAGAGTGGCCATGTGTCACATGATCTACAAGAAGGTCAGTAACGGGGAAAACAAGGGTCTGCTTAATCGTTTGGAAGTGATGCTGTAATTCTTTTTACTGGCAAGATCTGTCATGATGATTACTTATAGAGGAGTTTGACAGAAAACGGCCCCGAAGTTAGAATTAGCAATGGATGACAAACTTATCTATTGTGGTGTTTTTGTAACTTTCTCAACATGTACCCCTGATTAACAGGGATTTGTTGACCTCTTCTTTGTCTATCTCTTCTCAGGCTTTGTGTCTCAGCAGCTCCGCAATGGGCAAGACCACCACAGGCCAGATTGTCAACCTCCTCTCCAATGATGTCAACAGATTCGATGATGTAGGTGAAAACTTATATCCTATAATCCAGGTCGTGTATTTTGGTTGTACCGCCAAAGGAAGGAGGCCTTTATATGAGGCAGGCTTGTATTAGAGGCCCTAAGTCAAATTCTGGATTTCCAAGAGGTACAGTATTCACATTTTGGTACAAAGTGAGGGTAGACCTGAAAAATTGATTGGGTTTGAAAATGCACTCAGTTGGCTAATTTGAACCTCTTTCTATGCAGATGAGCCTCTTTGCCAAAACACCAGTCAAAAACTTTCACCTGTATGACTGAGAATTGGCGCAGACTACAACCTGGATCACAGCCTCTGTTTGCTAAAAAGGGAGTGTAGTCTAATTATGTAATCTGGGAAGAGTTCAGCTTAATGTTTCAGGTCATCACCCAAAGGCGCTCATGTTCCTCGCATGATTACAGGTAGAGGAGACACATTGTTGTAATGGGCGTGATATGATTTAGTGTATGTGGTTAGGCTGGCTCTCACGTTAGCGTTTCCCTGACTTCACTGAAAACACAGGCGGGTATCTCCTCGAGGTTCAGGCTTGATTTAAGCCCCGAGTCTTTGTTGCTCCAAACTCAGCCCGTCTCTGTGGAGAGTTGGGTTTCGTTTTAATCTGTGGGTGAAAGCCTGCTGTGAAAACACTGCTTCTTCAGGGTATTTCAGTTTCCAGGCAATGAGCCATGAATTAGTCCACGTCATGCTCTCACGCTGCCTGTGGAGTGACTTTACCTTTGCTGTAAAACCTGCACAGAGCAGACTTAGTGGAGTTTAGAGCATCAACAGTAACACCAGTGACCCCTTTTCGACAGGTGACCATCTTCCTGCACTTCCTGTGGGTGGGGCCTCTACAGGCGGCGGCGGTCGTGGGACTGCTGTGGTTGGAGATTGGTGCGTCGTGTCTGGCAGGCATGGTGGTCCTAATGTTCCTGATGCCGATGCAGACCATGTTTGGGAGGCTTTTCTCTAAATTCAGGTAACAAATGCTCCAAAAGACGTGCACAAACACAAATCCAGAGATGGCGTTCCAGCTGAGACTTCTCCAGTAGATTCCTCCAGCCCCTGCACCTCTTAGCTACTGTTACTACGCCTGCCACACTTTCCAAAACAGAGACTAGTCTTTCTTTTTTTAATGTCATTAAACTTAAACTTGGGATGAAAGGTCCCAACTGGAAATATACAAGCAATATTTCTTAGCTTGAATCTTTATAAACTCAAAAATAAGTAATTGTTCAGTCACAGCTGAAAATATAGGCTACAGGATATTGCAAAGAAAAGTTCACGTAGCGTTTTCAGCAGCCTTAACAGTTGATTGTAACACAAGTCTAATACATCAAAAGGCAAATATCCAATCATAGATTAGGATTTTGTTTTTGTTTTTTTTGGTCCTTTTATTAGTTTAAATCACCAAAAACTTTCTTTTCTTGAAAATCTAAGAACACAGTTTCTCAAGATCCTGTCTCGTCATGTGTGACGGTTGTAGTCGAGCTTTTGGAAATAGTTGTTTCAGCTGCCGAAAGGAGGATCAGTTACAACCATCTCCCTTTGGGTGAGAATGTCAGGTTAGGAAAAAGTTCAGACACAGTCACCGGGATCGAGATCTGACCGGATTTGTAAGTTTGGAGAAGAGGAAAAGATTAGTCCCTCTCTCTGACCCAGTTCCCAGGCTCTCTTGAGTATCACACGGCTGGTGAGTGACAGCAGAATGTGGGAGTAAGAGGGGTACCATGCTGTGTGTCATGAGTGGAAGTTAAGTCAGTGTGGGCTTACCAGAGAGGGTTTTTTTTAATCGTGCAGATATGACATGATGCTCAGGAATCAGAACTTCGCACATGTTTGCTCTCCTGTCTTTGAAATTAATAATGATATTGCAAGTTCCATCAGATCACGCAGGGGTGAAACATGTTGCACAGCGTTAAAACTCATTTAATAGATAATGACATAAGAGTAAAAACATCACATTTACAACTCACCCAAACCATGATCTTTTGTTTGCAGGAGCAAGACAGCTGTTCTGACTGACAGCCGGATCCGCACAATGAACGAGGTGGTGTCTGGAATTAGGATTATCAAGATGTACGCCTGGGAGAAACCCTTCTCTGCTCTGGTCTCTGATGTCAGAAGGTAAAAAATTAAACAAGAGAGAGAGAGAGTTGAAAGGAGTCAGCAGTTTTCTGTTAAACAGGAGGATAAATAAACATCAAAGTCAGCTGGTAAAAACAGGCAAAAGTTTTTCATTTGTTTACTGCAAGTGTTCATGTTGTACTCACTTTAATAATCAAGTTGAATCATTCAAGTCTAACTGGTTCATCACAGTGAACGAAAGAAGACGCCCGGTTAAGAGCAGGTGACCTGAAACGAGTTCTGACTTTCAATTTGTCACTCAAACACTGTGACGTACTGCAAAGTGACAAGGGCGGCTGAGGCTGCTGAAATGGGATCCAGGATGCGCTTTTGAGTGTTTAAGGGCGAGTGTAGAGTCCCTGTTTACACCTGCTGTTAACATGGGTCTGAGTGATTGGATGACACACTGCATCATCCTCGTATGAGTAACACAGGCTTTATTGTCGGCTAATTTTACATCTAAATCTGCGGAGTGACTGATCTGCTTCTGAGGCAGACTTACAGCATACTTGACCCTTGTAAGTAGTTGGTAAAGTCCCCATATCTACCACCAAAATTAGAAAGGGAAGCAGGAACATAATCCTTTGTACCAAAAGGTCCCAGACCCTTTGCTTTGCTCTACTGTCAGCGCTAAAACTCTTGATCCAGATCGCTGAAGGGTTTAATTCAAATATTAAAGCAGAGAATTCTTGCGCCGCTAATGAAGGCTTTATTCCCGTTAACCCTCTGTAATATCACAAAGACTTCCAGGATCCTATTATGTAACACCCATCCTGGTTTGAGGCCCTGACCAAGTGTCTCTGTTGTCACAGGAAGGAGATCTCCAAGATCATGAAGAGCTCCTACCTGCGAGGTCTCAACATGGCGTCCTTCTTCTGCGCCAGCAAGATCATCGTCTTTGTCACCTTCACCCTCTACGTCCTACTGGGGAACCCCATCTCAGCCAGCCGCGTGTTCGTGACAGTGTCGCTGTACACGGCGGTGCGCCTCACCGTCACGCTCTTCTTCCCAAGCGCTATTGAGAAGCTGTTCGAGTGCAGAGTTAGCATCCGCAGGATTCAGGTACGCTGATTTGAAATCTGACTATTTAACGGAGCATATTTGACAAGGTGTTGCTCCTCAGTGGAGGTACAGTAACGACACCAACATCACCACATTGAAATAGCAGCAACGCTCTGTTGCTGTTACTCTCTGGTGCAACTTTCCCCTCACAAGAGTGTAATTTTAAGGTCATAAGATCATCTGCAGAAACTAATTTTCCATTCAAATGAGCCCCTGATGACTTAAATTTGATAAACTGGAATAACATGCTCTTGCTGCGGCCTTGCTTTCTTTTGAAATCTGTGTAACAGCAGACTTGAGTGTTCCCCTGCACATGGAATTTTGGCTGACACCGCAGTCTGGGCAGATTTTTAATCTCTTTTAGTGCAGCAGCTTAAAGGTCCAGCTCTGTGTTGCTGACACCTCTCTCTATTTGTAGTCTCTTGTAAAGTTATGGTCAGCCTTATAATGTAATAAAAATCTGCTTAGGTGTCGGTTGTAAAACGTTACGTAATGTTTGAATCACTTTGGCGTGAAGCTGCTGGAAACACCTTTATAACTTAAGTGTGTTTGTTACGTAACTTCTATCGAGGCAATCCTAGTGCTGATTTTACTGTTATATGACTCTTTATATGACTCTACTGTCTGTCTCACCTTCTAGGAGTTCCTGCTGTTGGAGGAGATCGCTAAAGGCAGAGCGGCGCTGCCACAGAATGAGAAGAAAGACGCCTCGGTGGAGATTCAGGACCTGACCTGCTACTGGGACAAGGTCTGATACCTTACATTTATCCTAGTAATCGCTCTTTGGTAACCCACATGATAAAACCCACCAAGGAATCTTCATTAACCCCCATCATAGACACTGCTTCGCACATTAAATGCATTTACGGTTGTTTACTGTAAATGCATAAATTTCCACATCTAAATCCGTCTTTAGAGGCAGATATGCTGCAGATATGACTGTAATTTCCAGCGTCATTTCCAAACATCCATCAATCTGCTGCTACTTCCCAGGAGTTTAACAGGTCCTACAAGTTAACTTAAAAAAACATAGGTTAGCATCCTGAGGCACATGACAACAAAGGTAAACAACTTGAACCTTTTAGTGGTTTTAAAGCCTCACTTTAACTGCACGACAGAAACGTAAACAACGTAGTTTGTACAGTAGATGAGGTAGTAGATCAAAGTAGTAAACAGTAAAAACTGGATAATGCATCATAGTAGAATATAATGAGTGTAACACGAAAATAGTTAAAATGTTACGGTTAAAATGGTAGGTAGGGCTGCACTTATACTTGTATTTTCACGACAAATCATGATTTTAGCCTTCCTATTTACAAAGACACCTGACTGACATGTTTTTCTGATGTCTTTTATTAGAGTTAAAGTGCGAGCACACTTGCCCTGCACCCTAAAATCCTTGAATAATATGAACTCAATGAAGAAACCTGCCTAAATTTCTAGGTCTGACTTATCCCAAATTCTTATTGCTGCGTAGAGGAGAGAGGATCGAGGAGAGAGGAGGGAAATGTGAGGCTGATTCAAGCTCTTTTCAGGACTAAAATAACTGACAAGAAACTGGACTTTTCCACAATATTCTTGTTTTTTTTATGTTGGCAAGCTGTAGTCGTGGCGATTCAGACAAAAATGTAACATATGGAACAGTACACAGGCTACAATATCTGTAAAATATGATATTGTCTTTTGAAATCTGTGCCTCCAAATCTCATATCTGTCTGGCTCCTGCCTCCAGAGTTTTACTATTTTAATATTTACATGCGTTTTCTTCCTCCTGCAGACTCTGGATGCTCCGTCTCTGCAGAACATCACCTTCAGTCTGAACTCAAATCAGCTGTTAGCCGTCATCGGACCAGTCGGAGCTGGAAAGGTGAATTATTCACTCATGTAGTTATAAATTTATGATCGCTCTAAAAGTTTGTGTGCAGTTTTAACTACTTCGATGAGCTCATGTTTAAGTTTTTTTCTCTCTTTAGTCGTCCTTGCTGAGCTCCATCCTGGGAGAGCTGCCAGATGAAAAGGGGGTGCTCAAGGTCAGAGGTCAGCTCACCTATGCCGCCCAGCAGCCCTGGGTGTTCCCTGGAACCATCCGCAGCAACATCCTGTTTGGCAAAGATATGGACCAGCAGAAGTACGAACGAGTCATCCGAGCCTGCGCGCTGAAGAGGGTGAGAGGCGTTTTTATTTAGCGGCACGCCACGTTTAAAGGAAGGCTCGGCTCGTTTTGTGTTTAGAAGGTCAAGAGGCGGATTTAAAGTTTGTCAGACAGGATGGGCTGGATGAAAGAGGTGTTATGAATAATAGAATAGGATTTTGTTTTTGGTTTAGAGTTCGCACACAGTAACTCAGTGAACCCTGAGAGTGAAAAGCAGCGCTTCAGGTCATGATGGTGTACCCATGTGGATAATGTGAAACAGTAACATCGACGCTGTAACCGTTAGGTGGCCTCCTGAGTATGAGATCATGTTTCCTGAGTCTGCTGGACAGACAGCTGCTGGGTGCAGGGCACAACCTGAACCAGCTGTTTTTAACACTCACGTACCAACGAGGCTTTTAACCTTCAGTGTTTCTCCTGGTGCCTCTGAGTGGAGCAGAAAGGTCGGCATGTACGAACAGTCTTTGTTTGACATCCCTGTGCTTCTGCTTCTCTCTCTGGTCTGAAGAGCACGTGGCTCGGCTGGAGGGAGCTGATGACAGAAGTGTCCTGCACCAATCAGAGCTGAGCGACATATTAATCAAAATGTGATGACAGTTGTTGAGGTTTTGGCTTATTTTCTATTTCAATCAAAGAGACTCGCCCGCGCATTTTGTTTTCTTTCGGAAAAGTCTGCGAGTTTGATTTGAACAGTGGTCAGACTCTGGTTAGACTGGGGCAGGATCACAATATGGAAGGGGCTTTTTGTGATATTATTCATGGGAGCCCAGTATGAAGAGGCTTTTGGCAGCAGTAGAGAGGAAAAACGTCCTTTTGAACAGGTAGTTACCTCGAGCAGAACCGACAGCACAGAGGGTGGAAGAAGCTGATCTGGAGGCAAACTAAACCAATTTGATCCCTGCTTAATCTTGAATATCTGCACCTCTCAGGGGAGCCAATCCGAGGATTCACGCTGGCGCCCCCTATTTTACATTAGTTAGATTAAATATCTATCCCTGACGTAGCCCAAGACAGTATTTCATTAAGAACACTTTGATGTTGCATAACACGGTGACGTCTGTCTCCTGTGATTGGCCGACGGTCACACCGAGCCAGACGGCAGCCCACAACACAGGACCTAAACCAATACACACACTCACACACACACACACTCTCACACACAGACTGCACAACAAGCCATATCAGGTTTCCTGCTCAGGTCTCCTTATCTCCCCTACAAGTCGTGAACACGCCCCAGCTGTGATGTAATATTGAAGATTTAAAACCAGAGTCTTTTCAGTGATGCAGAAGGAAGCCGGCATGAGCTAGAGCGGGGAGTTTGAGCATGTTTGAGCTTTCCCAGAACCCTAATCTGTAAACAAAAACGACTCTAGGTTTCTGGGTAACGATGTGTGTCTAAAAATAAACAGAAAGTGGGCGAAAATTGCTCAAAAAGGTGCAATTACTGCTTATTCTCTTGGCCGTAAATCCCTGACCCTGACTTCACTTCACTAAAGCTGTAAGAAACCACTCGTTCCTAACTTTAACAACCCAACTCTATCTTCAAGTTGAGGATATGCTCTCTCAGGTGACAGGTATTTATACACAAGGTTGACCCACGTGTGCACTGAGCTGCCAGTGTCTCTTACCCGACTGGAGAAAAGGTTACTGACAGTAAATGAGTTACATTTAGCCCTTGTGACTTTCTCCTGTTAAAAAAAGGCAGAATGAGCCTTTAAAAACCCAAACGACAGACACAGACACCTTTCATCAGTCATTGCGCAGACACTCGCTCTTTTTCCCCATTTAATGCGTGACTTATTTTTACTCTATAAATGAAGTACATCGGGTTATACAGTGTGTCACATAACGACAGTAATGTGCTGACTCATTCAGTGTACACACAGGTTCCTCTCAATCTGAGCTCATGTAGTTATTTGATTTAAAAGGAGAGGCTAATTTTACTAAATGGGTTACAGCTAATTAGATGTTTGCTAACATCTGGAGGAACCTGTTTTATTTACAGCTGAGCTGTTGTACTTATTCTGCGGTTTTTGGGGATTTTTGCCGCCACACAGATTAAGAAAAATAGAAACTTTGACGAGAAGAAACTTGACTCAAAGTGAAAGGTCGACGCCTGAAGTTGAACTAGCAGCTGCTTAGACATAGACCTTTTACACCTTGAAAATTCACAGTGACAATGTGTGATATTTATAGAAAACAGATTTAAATTCATATTAATGCCTTTTAAATACTCTGTTCTCACATTGAGAGGCTAGCACATGTAGAAGGACAAGTTACATTTAGTATGGAGGTTTTGTTTTCGTAGCTAGAAGACCCTCAAGTTAGTCAACCTGCTGAAGTCTTGCATAATGTTTTTTTTTGCCTGCTTGGACACGTTCAGGGTCAGCACTGACTGTCTCTGACTTTCTGCCTCTTTACCCTTCACTGCAGCCTCAGGGAGAAAGAGCAAGACTGTGATCTGCAGTGAAGTCCATGTGACGAGTGTCTTACTTTTCTTCGTATTGAAACATCAGTTAAATGACAAAAACAGCTCTGAGAGATCATTTTGATATTGATACCCTTTCCCTGCTCTCCTCTCTCCACCTTCTGCTCCTTCAAAAAATGGCAAAAATACACTGCAGTGAAATAGATATGTCAGATTTTTATCGGTCCATTTAAAGCCTGTTGTGTCTTCTGTGTGCAGGACATGGAGCTGCTCCCAGAAGGAGACCTGACGCTGATCGGGGACAGAGGAGCCACGCTCAGCGGAGGCCAGAAAGCTCGAGTCAACCTTGCAAGGTAAGTCAGGAGTAAATACATGCTGTAGAAAAAAATGGCTCTACATTTACATATGATGCAGCTAAATGCTAAACGTGTGTGTGCTTCATCAGGGCTGTGTACCAGGATGCAGACATCTACCTCCTGGATGATCCTCTGAGCGCCGTGGATGCCGAGGTCGGGCGACACCTCTTTGAGCAGTAAGTTGTTTCTGAAGTGTACATAGGTGCTCCGCACCTGGATTCACTTTGTACAGAACATCCAGTTTGTCGAGTCAGGGTGGTTTAGAGCGACAAAACTGAGGCAGGAATCAGAAAGGAGAGACATAAGTTACTTCATTTAATGCTGTTGCTGCTCTACCGTGTAGATTTTACAGTAAATGATGCTCACAGCAGCCAGTGTTACATCAGTGTTTTTAAACTATAGTGTTATAGTCTAAATACTCTGTCACAAAAGCAGAAAAAGTCACAAAAACTTTGTCTGGAAGAGGTGCGGCGTAGCTCACGTCAGACGGACAATTGAATCAGGCTGCGTGTTTCCTGTTTCACTCTACAGCCCCACAGACAAAAACAAGACAAGAAACAAAAACACAAGGTCACCGTGAATATATCAAGTGCTTTTTACTCTTGAAAACTTGTTTCTGTTTCACACGGCCCTGCGTGAGACCGTACTGTGTCTCTGTTTTGAACAGAAATGAATAAATTACACTTTCTATCAGTTTTACGTCAAAGAGAGGAAAGACAAAGTTCATCATTGTGGGTCTACAAAACCACTGCCAGAGGCACTTTGGAAAGTCTGAGGAAAAGTCCTCCAGGGTCCAAAGCTCATCAGCTGATCACTGCTCTGAGAGAACAGATCAGGAGCTACAGTCTGGTTTTTCTTCGTCTGAGCAGTTCTTCATCAAACATCCAGAGCTGAGAGCTTAGTGTGGAGGAGTACTTTAACATTATATGTACATCCGTGTTAGAGACATATGACTTATTTACACTGTTTTCAAGTGAGAAAGTTTCAGGCTAGCTATCACATGAAATTATATTATCCACCAATGGAACAGCTTCCCCTAAAACAGTCTTCTGAAACATTTACCCAGCCCAGCTTTTGGTCGCTGTAACGTTTTCTGAATTCCCTACCTTTACTACGCTCATTTTTCCCATTAGCTGCAAGCCATTATATTAAGCTGGCATGCTAAAGCGCTTACGCTAACTCGCTAGTGCTACCATATATACGTACAACTTACTGATCAACTTAATCTGAACATTTGTAAAACATTTAAGACAGCACATTGGAAACAACTGCTTATTTACCCTCGTTTTCTGCTTTATCATTCCGGTAGTTTGTCTTGGTTTGGTCTAGCATTCAAGTTCTGCTGTTCCAGGTGTACCAAATGAGTGACAGCTCTAGTGGGTGGGGCCAGCCAATCAGATTCCAGGGCTAGCCCCGGTGGCCATGCCCTTGTGTAGATGTATTTCATTGTGGAATTTTAAGGGATAGAGTTATAAATGTATGATGATACTTATAACAACAAAAACAATAAAAATGTTTAAAATAAATGTTTAGAATTAAATTTATTACAACAGTAATTTTTATTGTAAAATATTATGTATAATATATTATTTGTTATATGAGACAACACACAGCATGACATAACATAACATGTACCACATAAACATAAATGTTCATTTTTGTCACATAATGTATTTATATTTATTCAACAATATTTTTATTAGTTTTATACAGATATACACCGGAAACACCTGGATATTCCTTTTTTTTTGTTTAAATAACAAATTCTGGAGCTATAACAAAAAATTAAAAAAATAAATAAGTAAATGAATAAAAAAAAAAATACAAGTAAGCTGGAATTTGGGTTTTGTACATCTTGAAAAACAAAAGATGTTAAGAAATAAAAAGTAAAAAGAGAAAAAGTTAAATGAACTACTGTGCGTTAAGAGAAATACAAATGTAGACAAGCTGCTGAAAACTGAAAAAGTCCATAAAAGAGATAAGAATTTGAATTGTATGGTTATAAAACATCACAGAAATATATTTCACAAAGAAAATGTATTGTAATGTATTTATATTTAACAAAGCAGAACCACAGTGGAAGTTTTAGGTTTTTTTACCATGAAGTAAATTCTTTATTCTCTCCCGCTCTTGTGAACTACTCTCAACATTTCAACAGTATTAAAGTGTTAAAAACTATTTTTAGGAGTGTCAGTGTATCTTTAAGCTGACTGTGTTTTCTTTTCCTGTATCAGGTGTATCTGCGGCCTGCTGAGGAACAAACCTCGTATCCTGGTCACCCACCAGCTGCAGTACCTGAAGGCAGCAGACCAGATCCTGGTCCTGAAAGAGGTCAGTCCCCTTGAACTTAAACTTTACTCTTGACTGCAGGAGACTGTTGTTTCACCGTGGAACATGAAGCGCCAGAGGCAAGAAGAGCTCTAGTGAACAGACGTATTTGTAACTCTGTGAGTGAGGTTCAGTGAAGAGAAATACTGTAAAAATAACATGCAGACGTTTTTTCTCTGACTGAGCGTGAGCTGCACTGTTTCTGCAAAGAGATAGAGAGATTCAGCTCCTTCTTTTAATGGAGAATGTATATAATTTGACAGCTGCTGCATTCCTGTAGCTGCCTCAGGCGTTACAATAGCAGAGGCATTGTTGGAGTAAGCTCACGCGAACTCCGGAGAATCCCCGAAGAAACGGCGTGATATTTCAAACATTTTTGTCCGAAATTCTTTGAGTTTGTTGCTCCTGAAGGATCAGTTCTGATCCCTGCTGATTCTCTATAATGTATAAGAAATATTAACACAGAAAATCCTGTCTGTGTGTTGTTGTTTTTTTCATGTCAGGGTCACATGGTGGCGAAAGGGACGTATACAGAGCTGCAGCAGTCTGGAGTGGACTTCACCTCTTTGCTGAAGAAAGAGGAGGAGGAGGAGCAGCAGCAACCCCCACCTCAGGACACCCAAATCAGGCACAGAACCCTGTCCCAGAACTCGGTGCTCTCGCAGACGTCCTCCATGCACTCGGTCAAAGATGGAGACTACTTACCGGTTCGTGAATCATTCACACGCTCAGGTTGTCTGTCTGAATGTTAAACATGAATCTTTCTGCAAGTTAAAGCAGAAATCTGACTATAGTGAGTGTTTACAAGTGGAGCAAACGCCTTACATAGTTTGTTGCTGCCACCAAGTGGAGAATATAAGACACTGCAGGTATGAGCAATCTGGGCACTAAAGGGATAATTCACTTTTTTACGGAGAAAGTAACAGACGGATTGACCTGAAATTTTCACCAGAGGTGCGTCTCAGCCCCAGGAGGATTTAAGTCCCATTAAATTTTGGTGTTGATCCGGACAAAATTCAGGATACTGTGATCCAGAACACACAAAAATAAGGATGTTGTTGGAATTTTCAATGCTAAAAGATAACCAATGGGCGGCACAGTGGTGTAGATAGGTGGTACAGTGGTGTAGTGGTTAGTATTGTTGCCTCACAACCAGAAGGTTATGGGTTTGAATCCTGGTCAGGGCATTTCTTGTTTAAGGGGGGACACGAGCTGCTTGGCGGAGGTCTTTGCTCTCCAAGTGCTTTTCTAGTTTTAAACATAAATCAGAGACACTTAACTTTCTCAGGTCAATACATGGATTATACTGATTTATTCTGAGCGATGATAACCTCAAACAGCTCTGAGCGGCTCCTCTGGGTGTCAAAATAACTCAGAAGATTATTTGCTGATCAGTTGTCACTCATGCAGGAGGAGACGGTACAGACGGTTGCAGAAGAGAGTCGCGCTCATGGGACGATCGGAATCGGTCTGTACTTGAAATACCTGAGAGCCGGAGCCAGTATCCTGTTCCTGCTCACCGTGTTTGTGGTGAACATCCTGGCTCAGGTAAAGGAAGATCCTATCCTGGATTCCTAGACCTTTAAGAGAAACATGCGAGGCTGATCTGACTGCTTTTTTTCTCTTAAAGGTAGCATACATCATGCAGGACTGGTGGCTGGCGTACTGGTGAGTGTTTAAAAAAGCTAAAATCACACATGTTCAGTAAATTGATCGATGTGTTTCTCACGTCTTTTTCCTTTTCTAACGTCAGGGCTGACGAACAGGAGAACCTCACTGCCAACAGCACCACTGGAGATAACAGCACCACCGCACACAACTTCACCAAGCAGCTGGATTTAAACTTCTACCTCGGCATTTATGGAGGTAATCCAAAAACCAAAAAGGCATCTATGCTGCGGCGTGTTTCAGCGGTCTGAAGGAGACGTTCTCTCTGCTGCTTGTTTCCGCAGGTCTGACGATAGCCACCATCATCTTTGGCTTCATCAGGAATTTGCTGCTGTTCCACGTTCTGGTCAGGTGTACGCAGGTTCTGCACAACCGCATGTTTGACGCCATACTGAGGACGCCCGTGCGCTTCTTTGACATCAACCCCATCGGTAAGCAAACATCTGGACACTACTTCCAGATAATAAGCTGAAATTTCATCGTTTTAAAACCCGCTGTAAGAGTTTCCTCTGTTGTCTCACCTCAGGAAGAGTCCTGAACAGGTTTTCCAAAGATGTCGGCCAGCTGGATTCAAACATGCCCTGGACATTTGTGGACTTTATTCAGGTGAGGAGATCATCCCAAATCAACCCAGAATTTACAGGACATGTCACAGTCACACACTCATACGCTGGTGGCAGAGGCTGCTATGTAAAGCTCCATCAGTAATGACTAATCACATTAAGACACTGTTGGACACAACCAAGAGGGGCAACTCAAGATTAAGTGTCAGCACGGCTTCAAGACTCACACAAAATACTCTTTTACAGAGCAGTTTGTGATCCTGGAATCTTCCTACGAATATCCTCTTTTCTTTACCTGATAAAACCAGCGCTCGTGTATCTGATTTGTAGAAAATATCTCAATATTTACAGCCACCATTTTGAAAGAAAAGGCAACACAGGTCTCATCATATTTGATTATAAAGCTTTATGTTTCTAAGGAAGTCAGAAATCTCAATAAAAAGTCTTAAAATTGACTTGTTGAAACCTACAGAGACCATGAATATGTTACCGTTAAAGGGATATTCTGGTGTATAATTAATTTAGGGTCAAACACACCGTAACACTGAGTTAGACACCCCGTCGAGAGATGAATGTTGCCGACTGATTGCTCGTTTAGATCCGCAGAAGACATCGGATATAAACGATTTCTGCCGCTTTTGCAAAGTTCAACTGCAGAATTATCGGCTTTCTGAATGAACAGTGCTTTGAAAAGTCCCGCAGCATGTGTTAGACGTCACTATCTACACATGGACCAATCAGGGGCTGCCTTTCCCTGTTGTCCGGGGAACAGTGGAAACACGGTCACTGCTTGGCCCGGTTGGGAATACACGCTCTCTATGGGCCAAAGTCCAGACTGTTGTGTGAAGGAACAGCAAGTGATTCACGCAACAGGATGGCTCAGCCAGGCTAACATATAGGGTCCCAGCCACAGTACTAGCCACCAAACATCTTTTTAGCTTTCCCTGATTTCTTTAGCAAGGAGACTGAAAACAACTCACCTACTCTCTTTCAGCAGCCGCTTGTTAGTACGGAGACCTTGGGTGAGTTCATTGTCTGCAGCGGGGTGACACAGCTCAAGGAAGAACATTTATGATCATTTCTTTATCATTTCCTTGAAGTAATAATCATCATATTAATCATTTTGCACTGCAGATGCAGTAGTTCTTCTGCCTTAACGTCTCGATCTGATTGCATTTTCATGAAGAAATTATCATAAATGTTCTTCCTTGAGCTGCGTCACCCCGCTGCAGACAATGGACTCGCCCAAGGTCTCCGTACAAACAAACAGCTGCTGGAAGAGAGTAAGTGAGTTGTGTTTAGTCTTCTTGCCAAAGGAATTGGGCAAAGTTAAAAAGATGTTGGTGGCTAGTGCTAAATGTACTGTTGATGAAGTTAGGTGCTGTTCTGAGCATTATTTGTGGCTATAGAGTGGCGTTTTGGTTGCGCGTGTCGCTCTCTGTATTGCTATCGTGTGGTTGTTACTAAAGTTGGTATAAACAGAGAAGCAAGTGGTCAGTAACATTCATCTCTCGATGGGGTGTCTAACTCGGTGTTACGCTGTGTTTGACCCTCAATTAATTTTTCGCTGGAATATCCCTTTAACCAGTAACTTCACAAGTCTTGTAACTTGGCAATCAAAAGGCAGATTCTCTGGAGTAACTCAAACTCTGTCTCCAGGTTCTGGATGCAGGGAGAATCCACACCCATGATCACAAATCAAGCGTTTAATTGAAACCAAAACAACCGTGAAACGATCAGATTTCTCTAACAGGTGTTTTTTTGTGATCAGGTCTTCCTGCAGATTCTCGGGGTGATCGCCGTGTCCGTCTCTATCATTCCCTGGATCCTCATCCCCGTCGTCCCACTTCTTATCATCTTCCTCTATCTGCGCCGCTACTTCCTACAAACCTCCAGAGACATCAAACGCCTCGAATCCACCAGTGAGTGTTCCGCAGTGCGACAGCGCGACTTGATCCGTACCATGTCGACTTTACAAGCTGATTAAATGACCCATGTGTGGGAATGTCGTCCTTCTCCCGCAGCTCGAAGTCCGGTCTTCTCCCACCTGTCGTCTTCTCTTCAGGGTCTGTGGACGATCAGAGCCTTCAGAGCCGAGGACAGGTTTCAGACAACCTTCGACGCCCATCAGGATTTACACTCAGGTTCTCCTCTGCACTTTGAGATTCTTAGCTCATCGAGATCACGTTCGGATGTATCCTAACGCATTCGCTCATCCTAAACAGAGGCCTGGTTCCTGTTCCTCACCACCTCCAGATGGTTCGCTCTCCGCCTTGACGGCCTGTGCTCCATCTTCGTCACCATCACCACCTTTGGCTGCTTGCTGCTCAGAAACCGTGAGAAGATCAATCCTTTCACGCTTTTGTCAGAGATTGTTGAATCTTGGAGATGCAGGGATAAAAAAATCTTCTTCTTTTAGAGCTGGATGCTGGTTCGGTGGGTCTGGCTCTGACTTACTCCGTCACCCTGATGGGAATGTTCCAGTGGGGCGTCAGGCAGAGCGCAGAGGTGGAGAACATGGTGAGATGAATTCTTTGTCAGTGTGAGCAGAACATTTCACTCCGTTTGATTATTTTTGATTGAATCTTAACGGGACACGTCTTTTGTCCTCAGATGACATCCGTGGAGAGAGTGGTGGAGTACACCGAACTGGAGAGTGAAGCACCCTGGGAAACCCAAAAGCGCCCTCCCCCCGACTGGCCCAGCAAAGGTCTGGTAACATTCGACCAGGTCAGCTTCTCGTACAGCGGAGACGGACCGTTGGTGCTGAAGAACCTGAAGGCCATGTTTCGCCCACAGGAGAAGGTCGGCTATCTTTGAACCAATCGCTATTTACATCACATGACGGTCAACCTGAGCTGACGTGTTCCCCTCTGGGGTCAAGGTGGGGATTGTGGGTAGGACAGGCGCGGGGAAAAGCTCCCTGGTGTCGGCTCTTTTCCGGCTGGCAGAGCCTCAGGGGAAGATCTACATCGACGGCGTTCTGTCGTCTGAGATCGGCCTCCATGACCTGCGCCAGAAGATGTCCATCATCCCCCAGGTGAGGACAAAGAAACCGCCTGGCATTGTGGGTAAAAACAATCAAAAGTAGACCTACTGGTGAGTGTAGCTCCGGACAAAAGAGGGAATTAAAGACTTAGTAAAAATCAGTCCCCGCTGAATTTCGGTCCTTTTGAAACAAATCTCTCTTTGTTCTGCGCCGAAATCTCACGCAGGATTTCCCCTCTAATGATGTTTTTCTGATATTATGTAACTGGATTGTTAGTGTCAGGCTAAAAAGGCAGACGGAAGCGGAAGTATAAACAACTCCTAATACGTGTTTTCTTCAGAATAAGCTTAATTCACATCATGAGAGATCCTCGATGAAGGTTATTGGAGCTGCCGGCTCCACTTCTTTACCTGCAGCGGAGTCCAGTACAACCCTGACATTGTGTCTTGGTTGTTGCTGGAAAGCTTCCTGATCTAAATCTTGAAAGGAAGTATTTTTTTCCACATCTACTAGGATAAAAGCTGTTTTAAACAAGGATAATAAATCTATTAAAAACGTACCTTAGAGGATCTAAAAGGGTCGTTTAAGGCCGGTGTCAGGTGGTGAGATAGTCCAGGACAGTTAGAAGTAGTTCGCTCTTTGTTATGTAAATTAAAGACCCAAGTACTCAGTCCGACATCTATGCCGTTCTTTAGGACCCCGTGCTGTTCACAGGCTCCATGAGGAAGAACTTGGACCCCTTTAACTACCACAATGATGAAGAGCTGTGGAACGCCCTGCAGGAGGTCAGTCAAACCCTTAGACTCGCTCACAATCACACACGGTCGAAGACGTGACAAGTCCTGATGATGTTGATTCTCCCTGCAGGTGCAGCTGAAGTCCGTGGTGGAGGAGCTGCCCGGTAAGCTGGAGACGGTCCTAGCTGAGTCGGGGTCCAACTTCAGCGTGGGTCAGAGACAGCTGGTGTGTTTGGCCAGAGCCATCCTGAGGAAAAACCGCATCCTCATCATCGACGAGGCCACGGCGAACGTGGACCCCAGGTACACTGACACTACTCAGTCCTCTCAGGTTTGAGTTTCAAGAAACAGGACAAAGACTTGCTTTAAATCAAATCTTTATATTTTCATGTAACAAAGACAAAAAAAAAATCAATAAAACTTCTTTTTCACTTGTGCAGGACGGACGAACTGATCCAGAAAACAATACGAGACAAGTTCAGAGACTGTACTGTGCTGACAATCGCCCATCGCCTCAACACCATCATCGACAGTGACAGGATACTGGTGAGTCTGTCTGTTGTACTGAATATAACCTTTTGGTCATTTTGAAGGCAAATCATGATGGCCTCATAATCAACATTTAATCTTACTCAAAAGTGCCGTCTGTGGAGTAATAGTGCCCTCTTTTGGCAATTTTGATTCCTGCTGCTGAATGACTCCAGTGTGCAAATACAAAAAATGCTGCTTTGCTGCCCTCTTGTGGTTTAAAATTCGCTTTGCAGTCAAGTGAGAAACTACAGGGATATCTAAATAAATCAGAAAATCATGAAAAGTTTAAATTTTGTTGTAATTTAAAAGACTCTAAACAATCAGAAATTAAACAACCATGATGATCACTTTTGTGTTATACATTTAAGCAACATGAAAAAAGGATTTAATTTCTGCTTTTATGTGAACGCTTCATGTTTAAGGCTGAGTTAATTCCAACAAGTGTCACAAGAACTCATCCTGATAAGATTAAGCAGCGAGTCTGAGCCTCCTCACCAATGAAAGGAATCTGATTTGAGTTACTCACAGCGCTTGAAAAGATTCCACACTGTTATACCTTTGGATAACACACAGCTCTCACTGTCAGCAGTCTGAATATAAAAAAGCTGAGAGTGTCGTCAAGGATAATAGAGGGGAATCTGTAAAATGCTGTTAGCAGCACAAACAGAGTCCTGTAACTACATGAGTCCTTGAACTTAATGAGGCCCGTAACTTAAAGGGATATTCCAGCGTAAAATTAATTCAGGTTCAAACACACAGTAACACCGAGTTAGACACCCCATCGAGAGATGAATGTTGCCAACCGCTTACTTCTCTAGTTATACCAACTTTAGTAACGACCGCAAGATAGCAATACAGAGCAGTCTGAGGAGCCACGTGCTCAACCAAAACGCCACTCTATAGCCACAAATAATGCTCAGAACAGCACCTAACTTCATCAACAGGACATATAGGGTCCCTTTATAGCCACCAAACATCTTTTTAACTTTGCCTGATTTCTTTAGCAAAGAGACTGAACACAACTCACCTACTCTCTTCCAGCAGCAGCTTGTTTGTATGGAGACCTCCGGGTGAGTCCATCGACTGCAGCGGGGTGATGCAGATCAAGGAAGAACATTTATGATAATTTCTTCATGGAAATGCAATCAGACCGAGACGCTAAGGCAGAAGAACTACCGCGTCTGAAGTGCAAAATGATTAATACGATGATTATTACTTTAAGGAAATGATAAAGAAATGATCATAAATGTTCTTCCTTGAGCTGCGTCACCCCGCAGCAGTCGATGGACTCACCCTGGAGGTCTCCATACAAACAAGCGGCTGCTGGAAGAGAGTAGGTGAGTTGTGGTTAGTCTCTTTGCTAAAGAAATCAGGCAAAGTTAAAAAGATGTTTGGTGGTTAGTACTTTGGCTGGGACCCTATATGTACTGTTGATGAAGTTAGGTGCTGTTCTGAGCATTATTTGTGGCTATAGAGTGGCGTTTTGGTTGAGTGCGTGGCTCTCTGTATTGCTATCGTGCAGTTGCTACTAAAGTTGGTATAACTAGAAGAAGCAAGCGGTCGGCAACATTCATCTCTCAACGGGGTGTCTAACTCGGCGTTACGGTGTGTTTGACCCTAAATTAATTTTACGAGAGAATATCTCTTTAACCAGTAACTTCACGGGTCTTGTAACGTAAAGAGTAACTTAATGTGTCCTGTAACTTAACAAGTCTTGTAACTTTGCAGTCAAAAGGCAGATTCTTTGGAATAACTCAAACTCTGTCTCCAGGTTCTGGATGCAGGGAGAATCCACGCCTACGATGAGCCGTACACCCTGCTCCAAGACACAGAGGGAATCTTCTATAAAATGGTCCAGCAGACTGGTAAGCAGGAGGCAGCAGCTCTGCTACAGGCAGCTAAACAGGTGAGTTCAATCCTTCAGAACAGCTGATTTCATCCACAATCACAGCGGGACGAGCTTCTTGTGTCTGATCATGTGTTTTTTTTTTTATTTTCCCTTCAGGCTTACAACACCAGAAGCCGTCCAGTCATTTCAAACGGCCATGCAGAAACCTCGGACGGTAACTTGGTTATCTTCGAGACGGCTCTGTGAGATGCTCAGGGAGGCACCGATTTGCTGCTTCACCACAAGACCTCAGAAAGTGCCTGGGCTCGCACCGTGCACCACCTTCCCCGCTCCCTCAGCCTCCGATGAAGGCGCTCAGGGCCTGGTAAAAAGAAAGGGCTCCCTCCACGACAGCTGGCGAGGAGGCTGAGGAGCTACAGAGGCTCACGAGAGCCTCCGACGGCTGAGCCGAACACACACCAAGCTGATATTTCTTCGAAGCTAAGAAAGCATGGAAATCACTACTGTAAAAACTGTTCTCAATCACTATTTATTTTCTCAGCTTTCTATTTATCGCACCTGAACTAATTGCTGCTCGCACTGGTGATGCCTTTATAAATCGCTTTACACGGCCGCCTAATCCTTAAACTGTCAGTGCCTTATGTCACGTTTGCAGAAGACTGTATAGTGTTAATTTAACCAATGACGGCGGCGTGTCTTTACCCAAAGTTGCCTTTGTTTTTTGTAAATACAGTAGCATGAATGCACAGGCGGAATGATAACCAAATGTAAGAAACCACACATTAGCAGCAGCAGTTTCTACAATCTCAGTAAAAGTCTGTTTTTTTTTACGTTTGTTTGAAACTTTTCTGATGAGTACTGATTGTAAAAGAAACTATTTTTATTTGTAAAGTTTCCTTTTTATACCGCTCCTCTTCACCACACTGTGAGGGTCAGATGGTTAAGTGAACCCGGCTGCTACATCTGTTGTTATGTTCTCTTGTAACTGTCGTATTTACTGTTGGAAATGTGTCACGACTATCAAACTTGTTGAAATCTTCATAAACACCTAAGACAACCACCGACTCGAAGTCTCTTGAATCAAAAAGAAAGAGGAATTATCTGAACGAGGCAGCGTGGATCTGTTCCAGTGGTTTCTATTCCCAGCTACTGTGTAATCCTGATAAAAGATGAAGCAAAATCCAAATGTTTAAGTGAATTACTTTATATGAAAGGGGCAGTACAAGAACGAAAAGCACATCCTGACATTTTGTATGACAGTTAAAGAAGAATAAGAGCACTTCAGTTGGTTTCACAGCTTTTGGCGACAAAAACAATACAACCCCAACTCCATAAAGTTCAGACGTGGCATAAAAGGTTGATAAAAACAGGATTTGATGGTTTGAAAACAATTTAAACACTATAATTAGGTGAAAATTTAGCAAAGAAAACTTTAAACGTTAAAATCATTCAGTTTGAAGCACTTTTGTTCTTGCATTGACAAATTTTTTTTTTTTTTTTTTAGTGATGTTGAGCTCATGCGGTGACTTCCACTGCAGAGTCATGTCTGTTTTTAACACAGTTTTGTATTTGTCTCAGTGTTTTCTTCAGCAAATGAAGGACTCGGCCTTACTGACCTGTTTCAAATTAACCTCTAAGTTGAAAACCATCAAAACTTGTTTTTATTCAACATTTTACAGAGCGTCTCTACCATAGACTGTATATAGAATGGACGCCGTCTGCCTCTTCGCTGGGTGAAGCCACCCCTGAGAACAGCACCCTCTGTTGGCGGGCTGCAGTATTGGTCATAAATCCCGCCTCCTCCAGCAGAGCTTATTTTTTCTCCTCCCTGCTTGCGATGTTGACATGTAGCTACAGTAAGACTGGTTTGTGCTCAAGTCCTCTTTTTTTTTTAGTTATTAGGGGGTTCATGTTTTCTATGATTGACACCTGATACAGCCTATGGGCGAACGAAGATTGTTGCTCACACAATCTGTTTGAGCCAAGCGTCACCACAGCGACTCTCTGCGACTCTCCCTACTGCGCAATGTTGGTTTCAGGAAGTGGAAAAAAAATTACCGTCTTTTCGGCTTCAAATCCATGTACTGGCAGAAGGCAGAACCAAGTTGTCGATAGTATATACAGTTTATGGTCCCTACATTTTGGGTATAGGTGTTGTATGTGACACTTATAAAAAAAAAACCTTCAAGTGGCATTTGGACATAGAAAATAACTGACTAAACAGGCAGTTTTCTTCTACAGATCTGGAATCATGTCTTTGTCTTTACACAGAGGATCTAGATGCTTACTACACTGTGACAGTGATTTTGGCTGGTGGTCTGAACTCTACAGCCTTTCCTTTGTCAATCATCTTCTTGTTCATGAGTGTTCGGTTAGCGCAGTGGTTCTCAGATGCTACTTACATCTGGAAGAAAAGCAGCTTTCACATCCCTGTCCTGGTCCTGGGACTGCTGTGATCCCTTTGAAAATAGAAAAGACGGATGCAGTCAGTGCTTTTGACTCCATCATCCATAGACTGTATAAAAACAAGGGTGGCACAGCAGCTCCCCAGAAGTGAGAACTTTCACTCCTTACCTTTCGGGCTGACTCCAGCAGAGCTGCAGCCTCAGCTGCACCTGTTTGTTGCACCAACTTGTAAAGAGCACCTTCTTTGTTTTGCAGCAGCTTAAAGGGACTGTCTAACTCCTGGATGGTACCGTTGTCCAGCACCTAAGAAGAAGAAAAACATTCAGGACTCTGTAGAAATCAGCACAACAGTGTTAAATGTCTCATAACGTCGATTGAGCCAAAATGAAGGACAGCCTCACCAATATCCTGTCGTTGTCTATGATAGTGTTGAGTCGATGAGCGATTGTCAGCACCGTACAGTCTCTGAACTTCTCTCGTATGGTTTTCTGGATCAGCTCATCCGTCCTGCAGAGACAGTGGTGACAAAATTTAAAAGAAATCTCTGGTAAAGTCAAAAAGTATCTAGGTTTGCTGTCATATTAACCTCGGGTCCACATTCGCCGTGGCCTCGTCGATGATGAGGATGCGGTTTTTCCTCAGGATGGCTCTGGCCAAACACACCAGCTGTCTCTGACCCACGCTGAAGTTAGACCCCGACTCAGCCAGGACCGTCTCTAGCCTAGTGGGCAGCTCCTCCACCATGGACTTCAGCTGCACCTGCAGGGAGTAAAGAGACCGGTCAGGGGGAGACCTGCACCTGAGTGTGTGTTATAAACTCACAGGACGGACACTTGCCTCCTCCAGAGCTCTCCACAGGTCGTCGTCGGTTTGCTGGTCGAAAGGGTCAAGGTTTTTCCTCACAGTGTCGGTGAACAACACGGGGTCCTGAAAAACAAAGGAATGAATAAACACCCTGATTCAAAACAGTTGGGACGCTGTGAAAAACTGATAAAAACAACATGAAGTGGTGGCATTAAAAACAAGAAAGGGAGGGGGCCAATACGGACACGTGTCCACACTGGGCTTTTGAAACGGGAGAAATCAACTTAAAAAAAAGTGGAAAACATTCAATTTTACCAAATATTTACACCTAATTGCCCCAAACTAGAGTTGGACCATAGGAAAACGTTTTGAAAAATGAGCGTTGCAAGATTAGAGAATCTGAATGTTGTGGAATAGGAAGTACTCACCTTTTCAAAATAAAAGAAAACTCAAATATTTTCATTGTTTTACATTTTTAATTGACAAATATGAAAAATCTCAACCATTTAAATCTCAGCTACGAAAAGAGGTTGGTTCATGTTTACCTGGGGGATGATGGACATCGTCTGGCGAAGGTCATGGAGGCCGATCTCAGATGTCAAGATGCCGTCGATGTAGATCTTCCCCTGAGGCTCGGAGAGTCTGAACAGAGCCGACACCAGGGAGCTTTTCCCTGCGCCCGTCCTACCCACAATCCCCACCTGACCCCGGAGAGGAACAAACCCAATGTTTGTATACTGTTTAGAAAGTGAACTGTCGTCGTTTTCCGACTCTGCAGTCTCACCTTCTCAGTGGGCTGGAAGGTGGCGCTGATGTCTTTGAGGACTGTCGGTCCGTCGCTGCTGTAGGAGAAGTTGACCTTGTCGAATGTTATCAGGCCTTTGCTGGGCCAATCAGGGGGAGGTCTCTTTTGGGTTTCCCAGGGTGCTTCACTCTCCAGTTCTGTGTACTCCACCACTCTCTCCACTGACGTCATCTGAAACGGGCAACAGTTGGTGCATCTCAAGTCACCCACTGGCAGACCAGATCTAGACCTTGATGCTGATCTACTCTGAGATATTTCTACACTTTAAACGAGAGTGAGCAGAGCAGCTTTTCCTGCTCTTATGACCTGGGAAGGGTTGATAAATCTTCAATCAATCAATCAAACTTGTTTTTAAAGCACTTTTCATACATATAGTGTAGCTCAAAGTGCTTTCCATTCAAGCAGGATATTAAAAACAAAGAAATAAAATAAATAGAAATACAAAACAACAACACATAGAGCACTCACACACTCACACACACACATGCATATGCAAAATAGCAGGTGAGGACTCTTCAACTCGCCACAGATGACTGAGGAAATGCTATCTTGAGTTAAAAAAGATGAGGAAACACTGGATCTAGGACTAAAATGATAAAACCATAATAAAACATAATAAAGGTGATAAAGCGTTAAAAACTTAAATAAATAAAACAGTCTTAAAATCTAACAATAAAAGAAAGTAAACATCTTTTCGTGTTATGATGAGGTTCTCACCATGTTCTCCGTCTCGGCGCTCTGCCTCATCGTCCACTGGAAGTTCCCCACTAGTGTCACAGCATAAGTCAGCACTAAGCCCACTTCACCAGCATCCAGCCCTAAAAACACAAATACCCAGAATGCTTTGCTTTGAAAAAGAGAGAAATGTTTGATTCAATCACGCAGTGTCATGTTTTAACTCCTTAGCAGGAAGACTATGCAGCAGTTCAACTACGGTGTGCTAGAGAGGACAAAATAACATAAGACAAGCTTATTTTAAGACTTTATATCAGCCTGTTTTATAAATATGGTTAAACTTCCATGTTTTTTTTCTGTGTGCTTCTCTGAATCCTCACCATCTCTGAGAAAGACGCAACCAAACGATGCAAAAGTGATAAACACGGAGCAGATGCTGTCAAGGCGGAGGGCGAACCAGCGGGAGGTCATCAGGAACAAAAACCAGGCCTCTGACACGAGAAGTAAACACCTCCATTTAGAAAATTAACACTAAAAATCACGCAAAAAAGCTGCAGCAATCCAACCATACAAAGCATGAGAGTGACAGGAATAATATGGAGCGTAAAAATGTTCAAAATGATAATAAAAATGTGTACAGTAAAGGAAAACCTGAGTGCCTGTCCTGATGTGCGTCAAAGGCTTTCTTCAGCCTGTCTCCAGCCTTGAGGGCTCGGATTGTCCACAGACCCTGAAGAGACGAGGACAGGTGGGAGTACACTGGACTCCGAGCTGCAGCAGAGATGACAAACAGGCGATGAGAACTTATCCTCTTTTAACTCTATCACTCAGCTTTAGTCTGTTAGTGCAACATACTCGTAGACTCCAGACGTTTGATATCTCTGGATGTGCTGAGGTAGTATCGTCTCAGGTAGAGGAAGAAGAGGAGCAGAGGTAAAACGGGGATGAGGATGAGGGGGATGACCGAGGCCGCCACCACGACAACACCAATATTCTGCAAAATTAACTACAAGACACAAAATGGAAAACAATGGGAAGTGTCATATGTATGGCAAAAATAGAATTAAAAAAGGACTCTCAGGTAGAGCCGAGTGTCATCTGCATAAAGGGAAACCACGCCTGGGGGAGGTTTGCCCCATACAGTGAATAAAAGGGGACCGAATATGGAGCCCTGAGGGATCCCATGTGAGAGAGGAGCACCAAAGGAAGACACTCTGTTTGATAGAAAGGGAATGAACCAATCCAGAGCCACATCAGTAATTCTGTCTTACTTGATAGAAGTCGACAAAGGTGATGGGTAATGTAGAGTCCATCAGGCTGATGTCTTTGGAAAACCTGTTGAGAATTCTTCCTACGAGGCAGAAAACAAAACCTGTTTATCATCAAAATTAACCTGCACAGATCCTAAATGACTCAAAAAGGCTCAGACTGAACTCACCTATTGGGTTGACGTCAAAGAAGCGGACAGACGTGCGGATGATGGCGTTGAACATGCAGTTGTGCAGGGTCTGAGCCGCTCTCACCAGCACGTGGAAGATCACCAAACTCCGGGCGAAGCCGAAGAGCACAGCAGCTGCAGTCAGACCTGAAACAGCAGAGACACTTCTGCTTCATTTTACATGACAGGAATAGACATGAGTGCTTTAAATATGTGTGGGGGGTAAATAGTGCATTCACGGATACCTGAATAAATGCTGAGGTAAAATGTGAGCTTAGACTCCTGGTATGAGTGAGTAGCATTAACTTCGTTTCTGATGCTAACAATTGGTGTGTTGTTCAAAGCCTCTTCTTTTGCCCTGTGATATAACAAGATAAAACACATCAGTCACGCAGCAGAGAGGTCAATTATTAATACCTCAGCCAAGACGACCATGTTTTTGTTGCTGTCTCCCTGCCTGTCAGCAGGATTAATGAAAAACTACCATCTTAATTTACACAAACCCATTGAACCCCGAGTTCTGGAGTGGAGCCAAAGACAAAAATGGATGTTCAGACAATTTAAAGCTCCTGTGAGGACTTTTTAACCGTCTCAACTCAACCCTGCTCAATCCAGATACAAATATTACTATGTGGTGCACATGAGGCACCAAAGTCAACACAAACTAGGGCTTTCAAATGTGATATACCAATCGTAATTACTCACTGAATTCCAACATGCCATGCCAGTGTGGTCCAAAACCAAACCCTACAGCTAAAAGACTGGTCACAACATGCCAACCCAGGAGACCTGAGTCTACCTCAACACTGACTGGCCTTTAAAATAGCGCCCTGCTGGGTTATGTGATGAAATTAGCTGCGCCTGTATGTTTAGCTCAGAGATGCTAAATTGAACTTTAAATAACATCTCACTTTTTTTCCACTTTTTAATTCGTCAAATAAGTCATCTGGGAGTTTTCAAAGTGAAAATGTGCCTTTCAGAAGTGCAGTGGTGTTGTTATTCTGCATCAAAACAACAACAGGAAGCAGGAAGACACTAGTCCGGGAGCCAAAGGGTGATTTTTGGCTGAACGTGGTTTTGTCGGTTAAAGTTTTTTTCTCAACTGATTCTTGCTGCTGGGGGTCCCCTCTTGAGGATTCAAGAGGGTGCCCAGTGAAATCCCTGGAGCATTTTTTGTTATTAACCCCTTAATGCCCAAAACACTAAAAATTCACCCAAAATAGACTTCTATGGTATTTCATGCAAAATACCTGATCTAAATGCATAAAATTTGCTTTCTACAGTGTGTATCCATGTAAATAGATGTTTACAGTGCATTAGATTTTATATGTATGCATTTTTTAATATTAACCCCTTCCTGCCCAGAACAACATAATCTTTAAACTGTGATATTGTACATGCACAGAAATCAAATCAAATGCATTAGATCTGCTTTCTACAAATTCTAATAGTGGAACTGGTCATGTTTCCTTTTGGATGAATGCATATTAATCCTTTGAGGCCAACCATCTTTTAGTCATTAACCCTTAAATTCCCAAAACAAAAACAAAAAAATACACAAAATAGGGTTTTATGGCATTTTATGCAAAAATACCGTAGAAGTTTATTTTGGGTGAATTTTTAGTGTTTTGGGCATTAAGGGGTTAATAACAAAAAATGCTCCAGGGATTTCACTGGGCACCCTCTTGACTCCTTAAGAGGGGACCCCCAGCAGCAAGAATCAGTTGAGAAAAAAAACTTTAACCGACGAAACCACGTTCACCCCCATTGCTCCCTGACTACACTGCAGTGAGTTAACTATGGTGTTCCAAAAGGGACAAAATAGAATGAGATTTTGGACAGTCCTTACACAAACTCAATGTTCCTCACAGACGCTTTAAAACATTTTTCTTACAGAGAGCCACACACTCAACCAAAACACCACTCTGTAGCCACAAATAATGCTCAGAACAGCACCAAACTTCATCAACAGTAATTTTAACCTGATTTTACACCGGAATACCCCTTTAAATGTGTAAATATCAAAGTGATGACATGCTGACACCTCAGTAAAACACAGCCCCGTGTTTTGGACACTTACCAATAAACTAGCCACCAGTCCTGCACGATATATGTCGCCTAGATTTGAAAGTTACAAAAAACATCAAGTAATAAATTAGTAAATCATCAAATCAGTGTTTTGCTGCACATTTTACTAAAAAAATGTTTCAGCTGCATCTGAGACATAAATTATTCCAACCTGACGATTAGACTTTTATATGTCAAGATTACATATGATCCAGTCATAAAATTCTCACAGGCAATGTCCTTTTTACTCGAACAAAAATACAGTTTTACAGATTGGTGGTCGAGACAGCTATTTAAAAGGAGAGAGAGAAAGAGAGGGAGGAAAAAAACTGGAGGGAATTTGAGAATGAGGACAGAGGTCAAGCCTTGAAAAAAAGGAATCGGGGAATAAAAGGAAAAAGGAAAAGGAAAGAAACTGGGAGTTGAAATGTCAAATACTGCAGGATGAAAATAAACAAAAGTAAGCACACCATAACGGAGTTGAAAGAAAGGACCTTTTCCTTTTTTCTTTAATGTCTTTATCCAGTGTTTATACATTGATATAGTATATAAGAGAGTGAGCAGTGGGACATTTCTAGGCCTTACCTCAGCCGTGATACTGAGCAGAAAAATCACAAACAGCACCAGAATGTTACAGCCTGCAGTGAAATATTTACGATAAACATGTCCGCCAACGTTTCCATCAACTCTGGTCTCCTCTGCCAGGGCGGCGACGGCTTCAATCTGCAAATCAAATCACCGCTGATCAACACCTTCATACATAATAAATCCTCTGAACCGCTGTGGTGTACCTCAGGGAACAACTTTGGGTCCACTTTTGTTTTCTAACTACATACTGCGGTTTGGTCACACAATACAGATACACAATATTTCATTTAATTGTTATGTTGATGACACAAAGCTGTATCTGTCTGTAGAGCACAGTAACACCACAAAACCTCAAAATTCAGTCCTCCTTTTGTTTTCCCTCACTTCATGCAAAAACAAATTTAAGAAACGTCAGAGTTACTTTGACAGCAGCCTCAATTTATTTCATTTATTCTGTTTTTATCGTTTCATTTATCCTTCTTATATCCAGCTACTATCTGTATTTTATATCGTCTGTTTTGATAAGTGCTAAACATTATTTTGATTATAAGATAAGAGGGCTTCATCAAAAATTGTCATAAAATAAAGACTTGATAGGCAGGAGGATGAGATTTTATTTTGAAAATGTACCTACAGAAATCTGGTCCTTCTTGTTGCTGTCAGCTGGCAGGAGGCTGTTGTAGGAAGTGAGAGAGCTGTGGCTCCGTAACGACAGTCTGTCGGTGTCAGCTGACCGAGAGTTGTGTTCCTGCTCCTCGTCGCTCTTCAGCAGAGACACAAAGTCCACACCGGAACTCTGCAGCTCGCTGTACGTGCCCTGAGCCATGATGTGACCCTGGAGACACATAGGAAGAAAAACCTGTGTGACTGGCTAGCTACTTCATCTGGCCTGAACCCCATAGAGATACAGACAAGGTGAAGGCTTGTGAGTGGGGGCACTCACCTCCTTGAGGACCAAAATCTGGTCTGTTGTCCTCAGGTGCTGAAGCTGGTGGGTGACAACGATTCGAATCTTGTTTTTCAGCAGACCGCAGATACACCTGACACATAAACGCAAAGACACATAAAAACCTGTGTGAATCAAGAGTCAGTGCTCTGCTCGCGTCTTTCAGGAATAAGTGGAACATTTTAAATGCAGGGCACAATAGACTGCACAAAAAGCAGGATTTCACATGCTCAGCTGGAACAAGAACTCTTAACACGCAACAGCAGACCCTAGCATGAACGGGAGGGTTTGAATTCAGAGAAAACACAGAGGAACATAAACAGGCATCTGTTTTTAGATGAAAGAGTCTAAAAAAGTAAATGATCAGACGGCTGCAGCTCATATGTCACGTCAGCGCCAGAGTACTCCCAATACTGAGATGAAAGATACAATCTGAAAGTTTTACTCAGGCATCTCCACCCAGGGTGAGGCTGCTTTTAAAGTCTGATTTAATTTCTGTGATTCTGTATTTTCTGTGTCTTTTTTAATTTTGTTGTATGCCTCATACAGCAACAATAAAAAGTCTGAGTCTGAGTCTGAGTCTGATCTCCCTTGAGGCCCTCTTTTATCTTTTAAAACAAGTCCATAAATATCTGAGTCTCGTGACACTTTACAACCTCACTCACTTTTCATAAAGATGTTTTCCAACTTCTGCGTCCACAGCGCTCAGAGGATCGTCCAGGAGGTAGATGTCTGCATCCTGATACACAGCCCTGAAATTACAATTTGCATGCGTTGAATAATGTAAATATTGCTGCATCTACACAACAAAAATATGCACTTCGTGGTGTTTTTTCGCTTTTCTCTCACCTAGCCAGGTTGACCCGCGCTTTCTGTCCCCCACTGAGTGTCGCCCCTCTGTCCCCGATCAGCGTCAGGTCTCCGTCTGGGAGCAGCTCCATGTCCTGCTCTCAAACACAGTGGAGATTAACTTCAAACACACCATATAAGTGCATTATCAAGTGAGTCAAGTCCAGTTAAATCAAGCTTAGACTGCAGATGTGGGGAAAAAAAGTCTGAAGTCTGTGACTGAAATAGGGCTGTTTGGACTCTGTTAAGATTTCTAAAGTGCGATCAAGGCTGCAATAACAAAAACACAAAAAATTACAAAGGACTCTTAAGCACAGCTGTGTGTTGGAGTTTATAATATTACAAATTCTCTTTTATATGAGAAGTTTTTTTGTTTTTACTGTGAGCAGATATCAGTTTGAAATGTTGGTTATCAGTCTCATTAACTATGATCTGTATCGTCCCTGAAAAACTGATATCTGTCGACCACAAACCATTCAATCATTCAAAGAGTATACTTTTATAAGACAACAGCCAACGGGTTTAGAGGTTTGCCTTTTTTTGTCATATTTCTGTGAAATGTCTGCAGTTATGTTAATTTATTCATGCATCTGGATGTTTTTACTTTTCACACTTTTAGTTTTTTTTGTAATTAAAAGAAACAAATAAGAACTTTTAAGAAACCTCAGTAAATCTCAGAGTTTACAGCCTCCCAAAGATCGGACTTTGTTTGACTCACCTTCTTTAACGCACAGGCATCGATAACCCTCTCATATTTCTTCTGGTTGAGCTCTTTCCCAAACAGGATGTTACTACGAATAGTTCCAGGGAACACCCAGGGCTGCTGGGCAGCATATGTCAGCCGACCTCTGACCTTCAGCGTCCCTGTGTCGGCTTGCAGCTCCCCCAGGATGGCGCTCAACAGGGATGACTGTTCAGGAACAGGGTTGTTCATTTAAGCAATGTGTGTACACAGTACATGATGGAGTCAGAAATTTTTCCTGTATCAGTGGTTGAAGTTTGTTTAAGATGGTTTGCATTCAGACAGAAGCTTAAAGTGCTAACAGGCATTAGCACTCAGGCGTACTGACCTTTCCCGCTCCAACGGGGCCGATGATAGTGAGGAGCTGATGTGATTTTAGTGTGATGGAGACATTCTGCAAAGAGGGAGCGTCCAAACTCTGACAGAGAGTGGATAAAAACAAAGTTTGGGGAGCAATGAAACAGTACTTTAGTTTAACAAGATGTGTGATTAAAACACAGAAATCAAAAACTGGTCTGTTTCGGTCTAAGAATTTACAAATAAGCCCTGAAGCAAATGATCACTTCAAGGTTTTAATTCTTACTTTATCCCAGTAGCAGGTCAGCTTCTCAATCTCAACGAACGCCTCTTTTTTTTCCTCCAGAGGTAACTCCAAGTTTCTTCTCTTCACCTCTTCCAGGAGGAGGAAAGTCTGAGAGGGGGGTTAATAATAGACAAGTCTTCACACCTTAAATCGACTATTGCATGTATTTCTGCAGTCACTTCTGCAGGGACAAGTACAGTTCCTTACATGGTACCTCCAAGCTAAAATCTCAGGTCATGTTCTGCTTTTGCCAAGCAGGCAGTTTTCTTTCCCTCCTTCTATGTAAAAATGTTAATATATGAAAATATCTTCAGACCACTTTGACTGGAACCATTACTTCTAAAATCACAAAACACTGACTTGCTATTCCTTTCCTTTTTTATTTAATTTTTCATAAAGCAAACCATTTTCCTTTTCAAGCACATGAAGTTTCACAACAGGTTTGGTGAGGTTTATTATATAAACTAGATGCTAACCTTGTTTCTCTCAGCTGCTCTTACCCACTTTGTCTGTCTCCACCCAGTTGGCGTGATCATACATGAGTCTGTGATGTAAAGTGTGCACGTTGAATTTGAAGTTATGTGACTCTCTTCTGAGAGTCAGATTTCTGTGGTAATAAATGTCTTGGATTTCGACCAACACAAACCTCATTTCCATAACAGTTGGGATGTTGCGTTAAATGTAAATTACGGAAACAGTTAATGATTAAATGTCTTGGCTGAGTTGACAAGCAGGAAGTTTGAAGACAGCAAGACAGGTCTCTAGGAAAATTGGCATATAGAACTGTAAATCATCAGCGTAAAACAGTGGTTCTCAAATCCAGTCCTCAAGCCCCCTCGTCCTGCATGTTTTGGATGTTTCCCTGCTTCAACACACCTGATTCATATGATCAGCTCGTTATCAAGCTCTGTAATGGCTTAATAACGAGCTGATCATTTGAATCAGGTGTGTTGGAGCAGGGAAACATCCAAAACATGCAGGACGGGGGGGGCTCGAGGACCGGACTTGAGAACCACTGGCGTAAAAGAACACAGTATCTAATCCAGTGGTGCCAGCACAGTGTAAACAACAGTTGACTAAGGACAGATCCCTGTGGGACCCCATGCCTCTAGAAGCACAGGACTACCTCTACCTCTCCCTCTCCACAGTCTCTGACCTTGGTATCTCAAGATCTGCTCTCCAGAACTTCATGTTCTTGGCAGAAACTGCGCCGTAGACCCAGCATGCAGGCATGTAGGATTTAGACTTTTTCCACTATAGAGCCATGCTGTTATTAAAACTGCAGAATGTGGTTTGGCATTGTCTTGCTGAAACTTGT
The DNA here is from genome assembly GCA_962446985.1 of Xyrichtys novacula. Lineage (NCBI taxonomy): Eukaryota > Metazoa > Chordata > Actinopteri > Labriformes > Labridae > Xyrichtys > Xyrichtys novacula. The sequence continues at coordinate 3,863,125 of OY660887.1, forward strand.
AAGGTCTTCCTTGAAAAAGATGTTGTCTGGTTGGTTTCATAAGACGCTCAAAAACGTGTTTTTTACTCAGCACTGATGGCGCCCCTCCCCAAGATGAAATCCTCGGCAGCGTTCTGACTTTCTCAGATGTTTTCAGAGTTGTTAATGCAAAAATTTTACCTGAGGGTAAAGTTGGTGGTTATACGTAAACTAACAAACAGAGCTGCTGTTACCTTGATCCTGCAGATGCTGACCACAGTCTCTGACAGCTTCTCCACAGCCAGTGGGAAAAACAGGGTGACAGTGAGCTTGATCGTGCCGTAGAGTGACACGGTGACAAACACAACACTCGCGGTGATGGTGTTGCCCAAGAGAACGTAAACCGTGAAGGTAGAGAAGACGATGACTTTGCTGCTAGCAAAGAAAGTGGCCATGTTGAGTCCTCGTAGGTAGGAGCTTTTCAAAATCTGGCTGATTTCTTTGCTGGAAAAAGAAAAAAACATAATAAAAAAGGAGATTAGCAACTTTTTTCTCCAAGAGGTTGCATGATTCCTCCTATTTGGGGGTACCCCAGGGGTCTATGTTGGGTCCCCTTTTATTTACTTTATAAAAGCTCTCCATAGGCCAAATCCTGCAAGAGCATGGTGAAGACTTTGGCTGCTATACAGATGACACTCAGTTCTATCCCCCTTTTAAACCTGGCACCACACATGGTGTCCTGTCTGACTAAAATCAAGAGTTGGATGTTTCAGCAGCTGAAAGACTCCAAATCTTAGGTTTTTGTCATTACCTTCCAGCCTCAGAGCATTATCTATAAACCATGTCTCTTCTTCTTAAATGAGTCCAAACTACAGAATAATTGAAAAGAATTACAGTCCTATTGCCGACTTTTTTTAATAGATCAAGATAGAGGGATAACTTTCTTTGCTGTCATACTTAAGTCCTCAAAGGTCCAATCAGAGAGGAAACTGTCTACAACGTTAACTACTAATGCAAGTCAGTTAATCCTTTATGCATGCTTAAAACTCAAAGCTTAATGTTCAGCTGGGCATCCAGAAGAACTTGCTGTCTAAAGGCTTTGTGTCTTTGCCAACAAGTCAAACAGCAGTTTAAATCCACCGCTGATTCCCACAGAACAATTTGCATTCCTGGAAATGAAGGATGATGACTGGAAGCCGTATTTCCAGGAACCAATGAGCAGGTAAGTTCAGGTAGAGACACTATTTCCCAACTTCACACTATGTGAGAAAGCTGACCTTTGCCACAGTACAAGAACAATCCGGTACAAAAGGGGCAGATTCTGAGAACTGAGATGAACCAAATCCCCCTACTGGCTTGGCCGGGACGCTACCTTTCAAAGAACAAGAAACACATGACCTTTTCATTTGATCAGTTAAATCTGTTAAGTTCCTCTTTGAGTCCAAAGGGTCAAACTCAAAGCCATCCCATCCAATCTTTTTTGGAGTAACGTGTTTACGAGAGTGAGACCGTACGACGTCAGAACTGAAGCTATTGGGTGGGAAAATCTCATCCGATATAACCTTATTCATTAAGACCTTTATGTGTGATAAGGATTACAATAAACCCATTAAGTATTCAGTTTATCCTTGATACTAAGTGGGCAAGATACAGAAACCCCCTTTGAGGCACCATTTGAAAACTTAGTTGAAGGGAACAGACTTGACATCACTCGGGTCTTATTGCCCATTCTTGGCCCCGGTGTACATTTATGACTGCTGTTGCTGGTGAAGCAGCATAATAAACCATCCGGATTGGGTTGCACCTGCTAATGTCAAATCAGTGTCTACCTTTGCATTATCACGCACAAAATCAGAGCAGACTGGGGGTTGCCGATCACAGCTTGTACAGTTAAGTCAAGCTATGGTTACAGCTTGATAGGGGGATTTAACTAGACCGCTGTCTTTGTCGCAGTTTAGATGCACTAAGTAAGAATCGAATTATTGTCATGAGCATGTTTGTTTGAGATGCTGTTGGTGAGCAACGAGGAAAATGTTGTTTTCTCCAAAAGTGCATACCACAAAGTGTTCTCAGGCAACTCCTGACAAAGTCCACACAGTTAACAGCCAGTGAGGAAGATTCATTGTGTTCTGGTTTGTTCAGAAGATGAAGATGAAGTCCTTAGCTCTCAACTGTCAAAGATAAAGTAATAAAACCCCATCCTCCCTTCATCTGTTGTTTATTTACACAACACTCGCCGGTCTCTTGAGGCTGTAAAAGTGGTAAAAGGTTAATATCTTTAAAGGTTAACTCTTTGTCTGACCACACTGAAATGACTTACTGACTCTTTCAGAGAAGTTTCCATTGCACTGATTTTCCTAGAAAGGGCTACATGATTTGGAGGAAGATGTTATATAGTGTTGAACGAAAACAATAAAAAGTAACAACCCAGTGGTGCCACGTACGGTGAAAACAACAGCGGACCTAGGACAGACCTAGGTTTTAAAAGGAAAACAAGAAATACTAAAACTGAGAAATGCGAGGGTGTCCATGACTATGTCTAGAGAGGCTCTAGTCTTTGTTGTAGCAGTTGCTGGTCCGGTCTCCAGCCACAACCCTATGCTTCATGTCTTCTCCTGCTGTCTACCCCTCATATTCCCTGACTCTCTTCTGCTTAAAATACTTCCCTACCACATGTATCAAAGCCTCTCTGAGAACTTTGTATGTTAACTTTGGTGTCCCTGTAGACAAAGCAGTCTTTGTCTTGTCCTCCACATGCTTAAACAGCATCTCCTGACTAAAGAATCGAATCCGACCGCCTTGTGTGTTTTCTCCAAAAGGTTGCATCACTCCTCCTATTGTGCTATTCTCTTATGTGGGGTACCCCAGGGATCTATGCTGGGTCCCCTTTTATTCACTTTATGAATGCTCTCCCCAAGTCAAATCCTGCATGGACATGGTGTAGACTTTGACTGTTATACAGATGACACTCAGCTCTATGATTAGAGAGACTGCACCCATCATGCTACTAGCTTAACTAGCATATCTGCCTGCATGGCTAAAGTATTGAGCAGCAGCATCATGTCTGCGGGCAGGAAGAAACTGAAACTGGTAAACAAGGCTGGCTCTGTTCTGGTATGCTCTCTCCACATTATGATAGGAGTTATTCTTAAGCAAGGGGTGAAATTCTGGACATGTCCACAGACCTCTACTCAAGCTCCAACAAAGCTGGGACTTTTTATCGCAGAAGGACAGGGGGTTACAGTACAACATTAGATATATCTTTCACCTAATGTTGTACAAGCAGGGTTTATAGAGGTTAAGGGTTCCCCACGCCTGGAAATCCAATCGCAGGTCTTTAAATTTGTTCAACAATAGGGTCTCCTCAATCCCAGAACCAGATGTGGTTCAATGCTGTACTGGCTTAAGTCAACATACATGCAGAGAGTGGCCTCATTAAATTTCGAAACTCAATACCTGTGGACAGTAAAGCTGTCATCTTTCATACTGTTTCATAAAAAGCATTATGTTCAATCATAATAATGGACCAAGACTACTCCCAGCTGGTTATAAAAGCACACGCCCAAACTAAAAATAACTGGACCAAAACCCCAGACTTATGGACATCAATATGTCCTTACACAATATCATACTGAGGTCTACTGTCAGTTAGGGTTTTATCTGTGATCTACAAGTAGTATCGGAGGTAGAGCCTTCATTATGGGCCCCTCTCCTTTGTAATCATCTCCCAGTCAGGTTTTGGGAGGCAGACACCTTCTCTACTTTAAACAGCACCAACGTGGTGCAAGGACTTAATTGGAATTCCAATTATGAACTTTAATTATTATTCATCATTTAATACATGACATAAATTGTAACATAAATTGTAAAGTATTAAAAATGAAAAGTTAGGAGATACTTCTTAACCTGCTTCCACCAGCTGAGAGCATTCAGTCTTTCAGAAGTAAACGTTATTATTGCGACTAATATAATTGTTCACATCTCCTTTTTAGCCAAACGTACCAATCAGGGTTTCATACCAGGTCTCAAATGAGATTTCTATCTAGCTGGTCAGTTGGACTTGTAGTTAACTCTGTAATTCGCTTGAAATAACCTTCAAATCCAATCCCTTGACAACACTTCCCTTGAATTTAGCATCTGTTTTCACAGCTTTGCTCTACTTATCCACCAAACCTACCATATACTTTCTCTGCTAATTTTACTTAGTGTTGCAAAATTAAAAACACTAAACATGTTTAATTGCTACAAAAAGTTAAAATCACATTTGATTGAACAAAATCAGCCCTGAGCTCTGAGTTTCCTCCAACTCCTATGTGTGTGTGTAAAAATGTAAGCGTGTGTCCCTGAGAGTGCAAAGGCATCCGTAAACATACATGTTCTGCTGAGTGTAATCTAAATCTCCTTGACCTTCTTTCACAGTACATACCACAAAGTGTTCTCAGGCAACTCCTGACAAAGTCCACACAGTTAACAGCCAGTGAAGAAGATTCATTGTGTTCTGGTTTGTTCAGGAGATAAAGATGAAGTCCTTAGCTCTCAACTGTCAAAGATAAAGTAATAAAACCCCATCCTCCCTTCATCTGTTGTTTATTTACACAACACTCGCCAGTCTCTTGAGGCTGTAAAAGTGGTAAAAGGTTAATATCTTTAAAGGTTAACTCTTTGTCTGACCACGCTGAAATGACTTACTGACTCTTTCAGAGAAGTTTCCATTGCACTGATTTTCCTAGAAAGGGCTACGTGATTTGGAGGAAGATGTTATACAGTGTTGAACGAAAACAATAAAAAGTAACAACCCAGTGGTGCCACGTACGGTGAAAACAACAGCGGACCTAGGACAGACCCAGGTTTTAAAAGGAAAACAAGAAATACTAAAACTGAGAAATGCGAGGGTGTCCATGACTATGTCTAGAGAGGCTCTAGTCTTTGTTGTAGCAGTTGCTGGTCCGGTCTCCAGCCACAACCCTGTGCTTCATGTCTTCTCCTGCTGTCTACCCCTCATATTCCCTGACTCTCTTCTGCTTAAAATACTTCCCTACCACATGTATCAAAGCCTCTCTGAGTCTTTGTCTTGTCCTCCACATGCTTAAACAGCATCTCCTGACTAAAGAATCGAATCCCGCCGCCTTAAGCAGTCAAATCTATTTTTAATTTTAAGCGCACAAGCTTGTCGGTGTTTTCTTCTCCCTTCCCCATTTTTTTTCAAATTAAACTGAGCAAATATTTCTTTAAACAGTACAACTAGTTAGTTTCACCATTTTTGAAATCATCCTTGCAGTATTTCTAATAAAACACGGGATTAAACGACTAGAAATTACACAGCACCTGTACTTCTAAATGGAACTAGGGTTGTTCATTTTCTATCAAATGCTGCCTAAGGATCTGACCTGCCACCAATAAATCAACTGGTTCATTTTTCCACGGTGTGAGAATATATGAGGAATTTGTGGCGTGGCACTGGCTTCGTTTCAGTCGAGTTGTGTAACCAGTTACAACGGTGGAACCAAATACACAGTAAATTACAACTCTGTTGAGGCCGGCCGAGCAGAGTAAGGCATTAGCGCCTTATAACAGTGTTCAAACATTGTTGAAATCCAATCTGTAAGAGGAATCTATGTCCAAAAAGGAATAAGAAAGTCGCCATTACATCTGCCCAATCTGAGAAAAGTGAAACTGAACAGACTTCTGCTCTCCTCTGATCAACACCATGTTTCCATTTTGTAATCCCTAGACCATCCTTTACCTGCCAGATCCTAAGGGAATATCAGAGAGCGAGTGAAATAGATCCTGACAACGAATGTGCATTTGAACAGAGGAAACACACACATCAGCTGCCTCTGAGTCTTTCATCCTTACCGTCTGACCTCAGTCACCAGAGCAGAGAAGGGTTTCTCCCATGCGTACATCTTGATGATCCTGATGCCCGACACCACTTCGTTCATGATACGGATTCTGTTGTCAGTAAGCACTGCTGTCTTGCTCCTGCAAAATGACAATAAGGTTGATTTGTTGTTTTTTTTGCCTCAAACAAATGGATTGTCTCGTCTGTTTCCTTGTCTTGTTCCTTACCTGAAGATCCCGAAGAGCTTCCCAAACCAGGTCTGCAAAGGCAGCATGAGGACGATGGCTGTCATACCAGCCAGGCATGAGGGGCCGATCTCGTACCAAAGGTATACGATGATCACCACAGCTTGAAGAGGGCCCACCCACAGATAGTGCAGGTTGATTGGAATCTGCACAGACAGTTTGACCGTGAGCACAGTAGGTGTTGACGAAAAGTTTGACATGAACAAAAAACTCGGAACTTACAGTTTGACGATTTTCTTACCTCATCGAAACGATTGACATCATTGGATAGAAGGTTGACGATCTGCCCTGTGGTTGTTCTCCCCAATGATTCGTTGCTGAGGCTGAGAGCCTGCCAAGATATACGCCCCTGTCTGGTTAGTACAACAAAAACTCTAAAAGAGAATCAGCATCTGGGCTGCAAACACCTACTAACCTTCTTGTAGATCATGTGACACAAAGCCACTCTGATCTTCATGCCTGTCCTCTGGACGTGGTAGTAGTACAGGTGCTGGAGGAAGGTGAGTCCAAAGGCGGAGACGGACATTGCAGCAGCGTAGCCGTACACCATATACAGACTTGTTTGGTCATCAGGGTCATAGTTCTCAAAGTACTGGATTATTTTCCACAGCAGGAAGGGCTGGATGACTTTAATCGCTTCCTTTATGATCAAAAATGACCGGGGAAAACGTGTTAATCAAACAGAATGTGGGTCAAATCAAAAACCGATTAGATCAGGTTGGCTTCGACTGGCTACTTAACATTTCTTGGAAAACACAAGAAGGTGAACATACCAGTGGTAACACAAACAACCCCGCTCCTGAGTAGGATTTCCAATAACACTTTAGGAGGGCTCTGGCAAGCTGTGGTTTTTGGAGTTCTTTGGTAGCTTTTCGGACTTCACTGTCCCAAAATCTGAAACATAAAACATGCAATTAGCTCCTTTAGAGACGCTCTGATGTCAAATCTTGCTCTAGATATCTGTGGGTTTTTTTTGCTTTCAGAGTGAAATCTGTAACAGTCACAAAAAAAGACTAAAAACAACTCAAATCCATGAGCTGTACCATATTAACAACTGAAATGTGAAGTGAATATCCTTAGAGTTGATGTAAAGGAGGCAGGAACGCTGAGCAAGCATAAGACTGTGATCAACTTTGACAAGGGCCAGACTCTGACGGCATGACGACTGAATCACAGTTACTCCAAGGCTGCAGCTCATGGGGCGTTATCCGTCTGCAGCAGTGAGTGCCAAGAATGTGTGCTTTGACTAAACAATTGAACTTTGTCACCCCTGCCACTGGGCAAGAACAACTGGGTTAAGCAAATGAGCCTGTGTGAGAACCCGATTGAAACCCTAAAGAACTTTCGATTTGTTCCGTCTCTGTTTGGCAGCCTAACCGCACCCTAAAGTTAACACACACACACACATCAAACCTGGCTTCAACTCCTTCATACAACATTCAATCAGTTTAAAACTTCATATTCACGATCAAGGTCCCCCACTGAACACTTCTATATGCAGATTTTTCAGCTATCATGACAGCACCACCTTGTGGGGTAACATAGTACTAACTATCAAATCTCCTCCAGATTTTGGATGCTTGATGACGGTCCCTATCTTAAAGGGATATTCCGGCGTAAAATTCATTTAGTGTCAAACACACCATAACACCGAGTCACACACCCCCTGGAGAGATAAATTTTGCTGACTGCTTGCTTCTCTAGTTACACCAACTTTAGTAACGACTGCGGGATAGAAATACACATCGGTCTCAGGAGCCATAAACAAACCTCAACCAAAACACCACTCTATAGCCACAAATAATGCTCAGGACAACAGCAGGCACAGCACTAGCCACCAAACTTTTTTTTAACTCTCCCTGATTTCTTTAGCAAAGAGACCAAACACAACTCACCTACTCTTTTCCAGCAGCCGCTTGTTTGTACAGAGACCTTAAGTGAGTCCATTACTGCTGCGGGGTGATGCAGCTCAAGGAAGAACATTTATGATCATTTCTTTATCATTTCCTTGAAGTATTAATCACCATATTAATCATTTTGCACGCAGACACGGTTCTTCTGCCTTAGCGTCTCGGTCTGATTGTATTTCCATGAAGAAACAATCATAAATGTTCTTCCTTGAGCTGCGTCACCCCGCTGCAATCGATGGACTGGCCCAAGGTCTCGCTACAAACAAGCAGCTGCTGGAAGAGAGTAGGTGAGTTGTGTTTAGTCTCTTTGCTAAAGAAATTAGGCAAAGTTAAAAAGATGTTTGGTGGCGAGTGCTGTGGCTGGTGCTGTTCTGAGCATTATTTGTGGCTATAGAGCGGCGTTTTGGTTGAGGTTTGTTTATGGCTCCTCAGACCGCTGTGTATTGCTATTGTGCGGTCGTTACTAAAGTTGGTATAACTAGAGAAGCAAGCGGTCGGCAACATTCATCTCTTGAGGGAGTGTCTAACTATGTGTTACAGTGTGTTTAACCCTAACGTAATTTGACGCCAGAATATCCCTTTAACTCATCTAGCACAAACTTTCAGAGCCAAGTGATATCGTTTCGAATTTGCTTTCACTGATCCCTGGTACTTCCTGGTTCAGTGCCTCATCAGTGAGGGACTGTTTTAGCTCCGAAGGCCTCAGTTGAACCTGTGCATGTATGTGTGAATGAATGTGTAACATGACTGAAAATCAGAGTGTTTGTTAGGACCCAGGGAGCATGCATTAACAAAGCATTGGAGTGATTCAGTACCTCTGTAATTCCTCTCCCAGTTTTTCAGACTTATCTTCTTGAAGGATGCTGTACATGTCGTTTACCTCCAGTCTCTTATTGTAGCCAAGCCGGAGGATTGGACCTAACCAGCTGAAACAAACAAATTAATTCAATTAGAAATAATTCATACTGATCAGACACTGTCCAGCACATCAGTTATTTCATTTTATCATAACTTGTCCTGGACTGTGCTGCCTCTTCTAGCTTGTTTGGTAATGTTAAGTGTTTTTTAGTGCAGGGACTTGAACTGATTAGCCTTCGAATTAGTTATCATTTTGGCACAAGACTCAGGAGAAATGGTACATCTTCTAGGAATCAGAGTTTATCAGAAAAGTAATATGATTCCTGGATTAAGTATTTTCATCCTGGTAATGAGGTACGACAGTGCTGAACGCCTTTGCTGCCTCTTTGTTAAACCTGTATCTAGTGAATATAGAGCATGACTTATGTCCAGGCAGTTCATGGCGTGGATCAACAGGTCGCATTCCTGCTTACTTAATTATTTCATTATACAATATATCATCAATCTGATGTGCAGAAGTTCAGCTGATAATTTGAGTAATGTAACAGAACATCTCCTAGGCTCCATTTTCTCCCCCCCCGTTTTTTTTTTTTCTGTCAGACTTTGTTCAGCAAATCAGATTAATTTTGCTCAATTTCGACTCTTTCCTGAGGTTTCCTTCCCCAGTTATAAGGTTTATTCGTCTCAGTTTGTGCATGTATAGGTATCTCTCCCTGCAATTGTGCACATTGGGTTTGTGAGAGTATCTTGTCTTTGTCCTCTTTCAGATGCAAGCCTCAAAGGAACATTTAAACCAGCTTGGCAGGGTTAAGGGTTATGAGATGGGCACATTAAGTGTAAACTCTAATGCTACAAAAACAGCTTTGAAGCCTTAAACTGTTAGTGCTTTGGCATTTTGATGAAATTGGCTTGATCAAAGTTTCAGAGCCTTGCGGTTCATCATGGTGTAATCTTCAACCGTTTCTTGAATCTTCTATTTCCTCGAACCATGGTCGGTAATAAATAATGTAAGTTCCATGAAGATTTGCGCGAGTGTGACAAGATAATAACTTCTAAGAGGGGGGCTTCTCTGTCAAACTTTTGAGGGTTTTTGTGTCTCCTCAGGAATCAGGGCTGGTACCATTCAGTTTGGAGGTGGTTTATTTGAAAGGCTGTAGTTTGGTTAGTAAGGAACCGGTTTGGCTTAATGCTTAAAAGTACTTTAATGTTTTACTCACACACTTAGCAAATAGGCATCATCGTGGTCACCTTACAGGTGCTACTGTAACTGTTACTGTAAGTGTGATATTATTTGTGAGTGTTTTACATTGCAGGTTGTAAATGACGCATCTCTCAGCTCAGTTAAACATTATAAGGATTCTGTTCTGGGGTCTTTAAGTTTGTCAAAGTAATTTCAGTGCCCGAACATTTACATATGAGCTTCTTTGGGTTATGTTGAGTAACTTCTGGGTAAAAGGGCGTCTTATGTCACCGCTCTTTGAATGTCACATTTCATGTTACAAAAGAAAAATCAGCTTGGTCTTTTTAACTAGGAACAATGCAAACAGCCTTTTTTTACAGTTTCTACACAAAATATTCACATTAAAGCTCCTGTGAGGAGACTGAAATTCATGTTAATAACCTTTTAATTCAAAAAGGAAAATATTGGCAAAACATTCATTCATGGGTCATGCAAAGGCATTGCTATAAATTTCAGGTTGTTTTTATAGACAGTCAAAAACTGCTTACAGGAGCTTTAAGGTTCGAGGATGTACAGTATCAGGTTACAGATTTCTATCAGGTTATTTTTGTTGATATGCTTTCATGGAAAAAACAAGAAAGTGGGGGTATTTTAAAAAAGCACAGCATTGACTTTTCCAGAGTAAAATCTTCACACTCTCTCAGAACCCAGCGACCTTTTTATCCATGAAAAAAGCTGTCAGGAAAAAAAAAGGCAGGAGTATAGATATTTTCTTCAGCTGACCTCAACCTTTATCTGCCGTGACTCTTTTACATATGAGCTTCTTTGGGTTATGTTGAGTAACTTCTGGGTAAAAGGGTGTCTTATGTCACCGTTCTTTGAATGTCACATTTCATGTTACAAAAGAAAAATCAGCTTGGTCTTTTTAACTAGGAACAATGCAAACAGCCTTTTTTTACAGTTTCTACACAAAATATTCACATTAAAGCTCCTGTGAGGAGACTGAAATTCATGTTAATAACCTTTTAATTCAAAAAGGAAAACATTAGCAAAACATTCATTCATGGGTCATGCAAAGGCATTGCTATAAATTTCAGGTTGTTTTTATAGACAGTCAAAAACTGCTTACAGGAGCTTTAAGGTTCGAGGATGTACACTGTCAGGTTACAGATTTCTATCAGGTTATTTTTGTTGATATGCTTTCATGGAAAAAACAAGAAAGTGGGGGTATTTTAAAAAAGCACAGCATTGACTTTTCCAGAGTAAAATCTTCACACTCTCTCAGAACCCAGCGACCTTTTTATCCATGAAAAAAGCTGTCAGGAAAAAAAAAGGCAGGAGTATAGATATTTTCTTCAGCTGACCTCAACCTTTATCTGCCGTGACGCTTTTCCCTCCTCAGGAAACAAAGGTTTAGGTCACAAGATTTTGATTTCCCATTCTTCCTGCTGGTAAAGTTATTCTCTGCATCTACAAAAATTAGCTTCAACATTACAGAGCTCATAAAAAAACGGTTCTGTAGCGGGATGGTAGAGCAGTTATAGCCCAATAAATTGGGGTTTTTCCTTCATTATCTTGCAAATGGGTTAAGAGCTATTTTTATCTTCAGCCGGATTCCACCTTTCTGGTCTGGTGTGAAATTTTTGCCCTGAAACAAGTGCCAAAAAACCAAAACTAAAAACAAGTGCGCTAATCTTGCCAAAACATGGGATTCATGTCACTGGGTCATGAATTGAATTTGGGTGAAAACACAGCAGGTTGCAGGTAACACTGAAGAAGCAGAGGGGTTCTCCTGACATGAACACGTGAGACCTGATTGTGACTGTAAGAGCTCATGCTGATTGTGACCCGATGGCCTACAATGGAGGGGAATCATTAACAGAATCTCTCATTGGATCACACTTTGATCTTCGTCACAGTCTTGATTAGTCCAGGAGGAAAAACATTAACTCCTTGAGGACAGTGAAGGAATAATGTATGAAAAAAATGTGTTTATTTAACTGTAAAGGACCAAGGCAAGCTTTAAATGTTATTCCAAGATCTTAATGAGATTCAAGTATCACAGAGTGCATTTAAAGCATCAAACTTGACACTGAGGCTCACATCTCTCATGGCCCACATAAGACTCAATATAAACACTCAAGCTTGATGCAACTTCTATATTTAGATCAAGAGTTTGATATATCAGGGTCATCTAAACACACATAAATCTAACTTCCAATTGCAACTATTAAAAGGATTATCTGGCTCTGTCTTTGCAGAGGCATGTCAGGAGGCAATCCCAAGTGTTGGAGTGTCCAACAGCACATGTTGTACCTGGCGTCTGTGCGTCCCTGGCACTGTCGGATTAAGGGGCAAGACAAATCTGCGATGTGGGGATATTTTTTGGCTCAAATTACATGATTGAAGAGTTGCGCACTGGACTGGGTGGATAGGAGACTGAATCCAAAAGTGAAATCGAGGAATCACCATTTCCTTGTTTGGAAAGCCAATGCGCACACACTTCACACTGGAGTATCAGAGGAACTGGCACTCCAGTTGTTGTTGCAATTCAAGAAGTCATGCATAAAAAAGCGATGATTTAACTATTTATTTGGGAACAGTCTTGTAGTAAATGTATTCATTGTTTAATAAGTGGACTAATGCGCAACATGCAGACATGCAGCGTGTTTGTATCTGGATCGATTTGTTCCCACTTATCAACACCCCGCTGCGATATGCTGCCACTTACCACATAAAGACCCTTGAAAACAGGTTGGCAGACGCCAACGGATTCTGTCTGTCTCCTTTCATGTTAATCTCCATGGTCAGCGGCAGCCGGTCGGGTCTGTCGTTGAGCCTCGGCCAAAACCGGAGTTACAACTTTTCATATATATCTGCTCATTCACCATGTGATGAGTTAACTTACATCATGTAAAGTCCAGACTCCAGAGATAACACCGTTATTATGGCTATTTCGGCGCCGAGTTGTTTTCAGCTGGTTTTGTTTTCAAAAGCCTACAGAGTTATGGAAAGCCAAAGGGGACATAATTCGTTCCTATTTAATGACCGCGAGCAGGTGTGTAAAAACACATGTGACGCAGGGGCGTTTCCAAGAATTCAGAGGGCGCGTTTTCTCATCTCTCCTGCCCCATCTGGTTTGTAATTCATTCCATATCACTCACTTTTATGATTTCTGAGAAGATTTAATGTCATTTAAAGCAAATTAAAGATGGACAGACACATGGTCTATTTTTAGTGTTAATTATCCATTTATTGCAAAAAAAAAAATACAAAATCATGTGTGTGCCATAATTCAAAACATCTCAATAAGTGTTTGTGATGAAACACCTTAAGTTATAGGTTCATGAGTAAAAAAAAACTACGGTGGCTGAGAACCACCACTGCTGCAAATAAAAAAAAAAAATGCAAAAAAAAAGAAGTCACAACAGAAGTTACTGGTGCAAAAAAAAAAAAAAGAAACAGAAGCCCTCTGCAATTAAAAAAAGAAATGGTGCAGATAAAAAAGCCACAATGGAAGTTAACGACACACAAAAAAAAAATGCAAAAAAAAAAAAAAAAAAGAAGTCACAGTGGGAGTTACTGATGCAAAATAAAAGAAACAAAAGCCTGCTGCAATTAAAAAAAGAAACGGGGCAGATAAAAAAAGCCACAATGGAAGTTTACGACACAAAAAAAAGGTTGCAATGGAAAAAAAACAAACTTTCTTACTGTGAAAATAAAAGGATGCAAATAAAAAAAGCCACAAAGGAAGTGAGCTGCTGGGGACCACTAATGATAATGCATCGTTTTTTTTACGATGAAATCACAGAAGATGACGGTGAGAAGATAAGCAAAGAAGTGGAAAGGTTATTGTTTAATTTCGCTTCATAAACTTTTTTTATTTGCATCCTTTTATTTTCGCAGTAACTTTTTTTTTGCATTACCGCTTTTTTGTTGCGTCATTGACTTCCATTGTTTTTTTTTATTAATTAATTAAATTTTTTTTTTTATCTGCACCGTTTCTTTTTTTTTTCATTTGCAGCAGGCTTCCTTTTTATATTGCATCATTAACTTCCATTGTGTTTTTTGTTTTTTCTTTTAATCTGCACTGTTTCTTTTTTTATTTGCAGTGGGCTTCAGTTTCGTTTTTTTTTTTTGCATCAGTAACCTCTGCTGTGTTTTCTTTATTTTCATTCTTTTGTATTAGCAGTTGTATTTTTTTTTCCATTCTTTTTTATTTGTGGCAGTGGCGGTTCTCGGCCACTAATAAAAAAAAAATCACTTCAAATTATTTTTCATAAAGATGCAGCGGCTTTAAAGCGCATTTTATCAAACAATCCAATTATTTATTGATATTCAAAAGGACTAAAAAAAATGCAAAACGGATACTGCCAGCATGTTACCCGTTTTCATCGTCGAGCCTAACGCTGCACTCAATGAACCCACATTTACGAGCAGCACGTGAACGTACCAACGACCCGCACCATTGTTTTCTGCGCCTTTCTTCGGGGGCTCTGGCGCGGTGCCGGGTCCTAACCAGATAATTGTCCAAAACAAACCAGTAGTTCATTTTCGGGACAGAACATGAGCAGAAATCGCTGGTATGCTGCAGTCGCACACTCACAGTGTGGAGGCGGACGAATTCCAGCTCAATTACCGGAGTGCCACCATGTCACAATATCTGCAGACATGATGGTGCAGACGGGTTTACAGGGACAGACGCATGAGTATTAGAAAAAAACTGTATTAGAGATAGTGTTACTTGTCCTTGCTGGAAAACTTTGAGTGACTACACCACAAACATATAGACTAGGTATTTATACTTAGTTAGTAGGATGTCATATCTAAGGTCTGTCTAAAAATGTGATTGTTTTTAAAATATCACATTATATTTCATGCAAAAATAGTCAATATTATGAGTATAAAGAATTAATAAGTGTTTTCCCCCTATATTTATCCCCTTGAAAAGATGTGAAAATTAAGAAGAGTTACAAAAAACAAACAAAATTGTAGTAAATAAATACTCCCTTTCAAAATAAGGTGGGACAAGGATGTGTCATGTTGGGTTATCACTTTACCACAAATTGCCCCATCTACTGATACAGAGTCAAGCCAAATTATGAAAATACTAGTTTTACTTTGGCCAGATTTGCATCTCCACAAAACCACCAACAGAGGGAACTGAGAGCCTAAATGTTGAAGCTGCTCCAGTCATCCCTCCACCATGAGTCAAGAGAGGATGGTGGAGATATACCACCAAGATTGAAGATTGAAAGTGATTGTAGTTGCAAGGGAGGCCCACTTTCATTAGAGACTCTGTCCAAGTTCAAAAGGCTGAATTTGTCGATAGTTTAATGATGCTCAAATTAAAAAAGTTCAGTCTTCATTCAAGGTTTTGAAGTCAGAGGGATGCCAAACTTATGCCACCGTTACACCATCAGCCTTTAACTCATGTAACATAAGTCGAACCTGCTCCAATTTTCCACCTTAAATTCTTCAATTCAGTTTGACTTTAATCTTCTTCCCCCTGGAGTTTCAATAGGAAACATCCTGCAAAGCTGGGACACAGCCAAAACCAACTGTGCTCCATTATGCTACACCTACCTCCACCAGCTGTCAGATCTAATCCTCGTAGGTTAAACTCACTTCAATAAATAAATGCTAGTTTCTGCTGTTAGAAACGTACCTGCAGAGGCCTCTACACTCAGTTTCCACTGGCTGTCCCTCTGTATGTCAGCAGTGACAGTGACACTCTGGGCCCCAGCTGTGTCTGTGCCACATCTTGTTTACACCAGGGACCAAGGCCATGTTTGACCTAGTTGTCGAGAAGCCTAGGAGGCACAGTTAAAAGCACACTACCCATAATACAGATGAGGAGGAGCAGAAAAGAGGCATTTCATGCAGGCGTGAGTTGACATCTGGCAGAATTAGGTGTGAAAGTCACGGTTAGCAAAAGACAGAAATTTTACAAATACAGCCCGGACTTGAAAAGCCACTTTGTAGTGATCCGCTTCTTCCCTTCAACTCTTCAACATTGAAGCAAAAGAGCCGTTTGCACTGTTTCTGCACCCCACCTACTGGGTAAACGGAGCTCCTGCAAGGTGATCCCAATGACCTGCTGTGTTGCCGTGTAAGAGTGATTTGTAAGGGCATGCATGCAAAACCACTCCCACTTCTCATGCCAGTCTGCCTCCTCCAGGGCTTTTTTTTTTGGTTTCGCAGAGCTAAGATGTCAAAGATTGGGAAAACCATCAGACACATAGCCTGGTTTAGTTTTATTGGTTATCATGACACATTGGAGTAAATTTTGAAATGTTTTATTACCAGTTAAAAGTTCCTTACAGGTGCTTTAAAGATATACAACTTCATTAATTTGCCTTTTTTTTAAGTTCACTGTGTTTTTGACGTAACTTTTTGACTGTGGCTTTTGTAACTGTAGATTTTGAAGACAGTCTTCAAAGTTAAGCCGTAGTTGATGTATGACCCTTCGATCTTTAATTAAACTTTTTTATTTTCACTTAATCGATGAGTCAAACGCGATAAAACTTCACCTCATTGCCTTCTAAAAGGGAGGGAATCGGCTGTCAATCTAAAGTTTGGCAGCAAAAGTAAAGTACGAGTCATTCTTGTCCTTATGTGACACCAAACTGTACCATCTATCCTGGTTGGGACAATTATCCACAGAGTTTTTTAAGCCTTTAATTGATGCCCCTAAGCAACCTTTACCAACCACTGAACATACAGCTTAAGTCTGCCAAAACATCAGCGCTGTCAGTGTCTGAATCTCTGATTGGTCCTCACTAAGACAGGAGTTTGTGGAGCAACAGTGTCCTTTCATGATGTGAAGTGCTCCCCCTTAGTTAGACAGAAGGTGTGGAGTCCAGGTGAAGAAGAGGCCCATTTATCCACAAAGCGGTGTGAAGTCCCACCTTTAACCTCCAATCTAGTCTGTCACTGTCCGCTTGGGCCCTGGGTCGAGTCCTCGTTCTTCGGTGAACTCAGCAGCTCCTGGATCCTTTGCATGTCTTTATTTGTCGCTTCCGCCTGAGAGCTGACGTTGAGATCTCCAATCAAATCATCTGTTAACTGCAGACGGGCCGTCCTTTTGTGTGACAGGAGGACAGAGAATAAAAAACAGTCAAATTCTGAGTAGAGCTGGATGATGATTTGATTTAGTTTGGTTATATTTTGGTGGAAAAATCCCCCCCTTATCTCACCATTCTGCAAGTCTGAGCTCATAGAATTCCCTGCGCTCCCTCTTCCTCCTTTCTCGGACAGTTTCTCCAGCCAAGGACTGCATGCTGATGATCAATGCACCGGTGGGAATCCTGTGAATAAACAAGTAAAACAAAACACCAAAGATTTGATCGATTATGTTTGTTTTAACGCTTTAGGCAGCACACCTCGTGGTTTGTGATGGCTGTGTTTGTAGAAAAAAGAGAGTTGTAAGCACACGCACAGATGTACATGAATTTTGGAAGGCACTGGTACGACCTCTGGGGAAACACGGGTCAGGAGTTTATTATAAAACGATTCGTATTTCACAATCTGTTTTGTAACAAGCTCTGTGATGCAGAGGCAGCTGGTTGTATTTTAACAACCCTCCCACCCAGAGCTGAAACATCAGCTGTTTGAAATAAAGTTAATGCACAAGACTATAGCGTCAAACTGTGTGCCAGAAACTTCACACGGAGGAAAAGTGATGTTGTGAGGGGTTACACAAATATTTTCTGCTTGTGTAACATGTTTTGTAACAAAAGTTACAAAACACAAAATTTGTGCCAAGCAGCAACTCTAGTTGTACAAATCTTCAAAGCTGTGGTGCTATTCGAACAAATTAGTGTCAAAAATGTCTCAGCTGTCTGATGCGAGAACTCTTTCAGGCCTTGCAGCCCCACCCAAAAAGAAAACCCCTGAGTTACACCTCGGATAAAAGCGTAATCTAGAGCATGGTGTGCTTTCGCTTTACTGCTTGCTTCCATTGTGTCCTCTCCTGCCCTGACTGCACCTGGCAGAGCCCAGGCCGGGGCTGTTTGCTCACATCACATACCCCCAGGTGGCTGGTCCCTGAGGCGGAGAGTGAGGAGGGAAAGAGAAGAAGAGGAGGTGGTGCAGGAAGATGAGACCAGGACTGAGCCAACATGACGATGATGCTTTCAGAGACGCTCCAAACCAGCCCCTCTGGTCTGTTTCACCACCAAAAAACCTCACACTCAATCTCCATTACACCATCAAATCCAAACCTCTTGGCTGGAAGCGGCCACAGGAATGAGAGCGAAGTGGGGCAGAGAGTGGAGCGTGAGTCCAGATCAGACCATGGTACATGGAGATGAGAGGCTGGAATAACAGAGGTGGTAGAGATGCGGCGAGGCAGCTGCTGCCTTGGCTTGCCTCCTTGCTCTAGCGCCCAGAACACGGCCCTCTGCAGCGCACATGAGTCCCTCTGGCGCTGAATACAGAGTGAGAGTGGGGGTGGGGGTTCAGCTGGGCGGCAGAGGGTTGCTAGGAGGGACACAGCTGGCTGCCAGAGTGCTCACCGCTCCGGAGCACGAGGGCACGAATGAGGACACACATCAGCATGAGCGAGCGACTCCGATTCTGGAGGATTTCGACACTTTAAGGTAAAACTGGGAGTAGTAAGAGTGAACAAAAACGACTCGTTGGACTGATGGAGCGAGCGACTGATGTGATGGGACGTTTGTGGAAGCTTACCCCAGCACTGCCCCGATGATTGTCCCTGCCACCAGCCCTCCCAGGCCCAGGTTCAGTCTGAAGAGGCCCCCGGTCACAGCTGCACACAGAGACATTCATCTTTTAGCGCTCAGTGCTCTCTGCTTGTGCTGGAACAGTGCGTAATGAGGTTACACAAGGACTAGAGGAGTTCCAACATGTCCGTTTTTAAATTTTCAACCAGCTGAGAGGCCAGCTCAGAGCCAAGAATGCCAAAAATCTATTATCTCACAAGAGTAGAAGATTACAAACACCAATCCAGAAACAGGATCTGTACTTGTCGGGGATCCTTTTAGCATGGAGTCACAATTTTCGATTTAGGTTCTGAACATTAAGCACAAAGACTCCAGACCAACTCCCTGATGGGAATCTGGCCAACAAATCATAACAAAGTCAAGTGGAAAAACTCAATCAGCTGACCCAGGGTTAAAAATAAAGGTTTAAATATTTGATTGGGCCAGGTCGAAGTCCCCGTGACTCACCTCCAGCTGCAGCGTAATGGCTGAGGGCGTACTTGTCTCTGTACACAGAGAGGCCTGTGCTGACTGAGCTGCAGGGGACAGAAGACAAATGAGCGGGAGAGACAGCTGAGGGTTTATATGCAAAACAAGTCCAACGACATTTGATGTCTTCAATCAAAACCTGATGAAACTCTCGGGTGTGATTCAGGCGTTTGCTTACTTGAACAAGGTGACGAAAGCAGCCACTCTCCAGCCCCATCTCCACCCGTATCTGACAAAACCTCTGATGGCTGCGTTATGAGCCGAGCGCTGATGAAAAAGAAGGGAGACACGATCATAAGACAGTTGCTCAGCAGTGATCTGATTGGATTAAAGCGATCAGATAGGATCATATCTTCACAATTAGGCTGTTCCAAAGGAGAGCCGATTAGAGGTGAGATAAGCGCCACTTAATCCTCGCTTTTGTGCAGATACAGCTTCAAGTTTGAGTCTTTTAAAACCTTTGAGTAGGTTTAGGATAACTATGATCCAAAGTTATCCTGACTCGAGCGGAAGGCCGACTTCATGCTGGATTACAGGAACAATCCAGATTCTGCTTTTCGGTATGTAGAATATGCATAAAGAGATTCAGTCAGCCATTAAAGGGATATTCCGGCGTAAAATTAATTTAGGGTCAAACACACTGTAACATCGAGTTAGACACCCCGTCGAGAGATAAATGTTACCGACTGCTTGCTTCTTCTAGTTATACCAACTTGAGTAACGATCGCATGATAGCAATACACAGCGGTCTGAGGAGCGATGAACAAACCTTGACCAAAACGCTACTCTATAGCCACAAATAATGCTCAGAACAGCACCTAACTTCATCAACAGTACATATAGGGTCCCAGCCATAGTACTAGCCACCAAACATCTTTTCAACTTTGCCTGATTTCTTTGGCAAAGAGACTAAACATAACTCACCTACTCTCTTCCTGCAGCCGCTTGTTGGGGTGACACACCTCAAGGAAGAACATTTATGATTGTTTCTTCATGGAAATGCGATCAGACTGAGACGCTAAGGCAGAAGAACTACCGTGTCTGCAGTGCAAAATGATAATATGATGATTATTACTTCAAGGAAATGATAAAGAAATGATCATAAATGTTCTTCCTTGAGCTGCGTCACCCCGCTGCAGTCGGTCAGGGACTCATCTGAGGTCTCCGCACAAACAAGCGGCTGCTGGAAGAGATTAGGTGAGTAGAACCAAAACATACGGTGAGGCATCATTTTATTATTATGGCCCCCATCTGTGGAAGTCTCCCTGAAGACCTGAGAGCGACACCTACAGTTCATATTTTTAAAGGCAAACTCAAGACCTTCCTTTTTAGTTTGGCTTTCAGCTGATTTTTGTTTTATTCTTCTAGCCTCTCTTTTAGTCTACTCTTTTTATCTTATGTATTTTACTCCACTTTAGTCCTAAAATTATTATCTTATATTTTAATACTATTTTTTTATTTTTTTATTGTTTGATTTTAAAACAATTTTATTATATATTTTTATTTTTTAAATTATTTTCAATTATTATTATTGTTGTTGTTTTTGTTATTCTTATTCTTTTTATTATTATTGTTGTTTTATTTCACTTTATTTTTTATATCTTGTCATGGTTTTATCAGTTTAGCTTCAGCTCCAGTGTTTAAGATAGCATTTTCTTGGTCCTCTGTGGCTTCCTGTTGAGCCCTGACTTGGTGTCCCGGTGGTTGTGAGAGTGTGTGTGTGTGTGTGTGTGGGTGGGTGGGTGGGGTCTGTATTAAATGAGGGCTTGGAGGGTGGGGTTTTGCAGTTTGTATTTTATTTTGTATTTTATTTTGTATTCCCTGATCCTACCCTTCTTGTGTACAACACTTTGTGATACAAGTTTATGTATGAAAAGTGCTTTATAAATAAAGTGATTGATTGATTGATTGGTTGAGTTGTGTTTAGTCTCTTTGCTAAAGAAATCAGTAAAAGCTAAAAAGAAGTTTGGTGGCTAGTGCTGTGGCTAGGACCCTACATGTCTTCATGTACTGTTGATGAAGTTAGGTGCTGTTCTGAGCATTATTTGTGACTATAGAGTTACATTTTGGTTGAGGTTTGTTTATGGCTCCTCAGACTGCTGTGTATTGCTATCCAGTGGTTGTTACTAAAGTTGGTATAACTAGAGAAGCATCTCTCGATGGGGGTGTCTAACTCGGTGTTACGGTGTGTTGCCGCTAAAATAATTTTATGCTGGAGTACCCCTTTAAAATCTGAATCTAGATCGCACATATCTTATCTGTATATATATATCTCCCTTACCACTGCGTCCACTCTGCTCGTGTAGATTTCCGCCTGACTGGATTGGATGTACCTCTGCCTGGCATGGCGAGCAGCTGGCAGACCTCCGTAGATCATGCCTGCCAGGCCAGCGACAAAGCTGCTTTTTATCACACTGGTCAGCTCCTCGGGGTACTTCTGTTCAGCACTACAGGGAGAAGAGAGCAAAAACATAAAAACATGAGCATGGGAACATGAGGAACAGCCACCGTCCTCTTCTATCTATCAATCCCTGTCTGCCTCTGTGCTTTGACAGAAAAGGGTCACCTTGTTTTCATTGCCTCCAGCATAGATACTGTAATTTCCCATGTCAAAAAGAAGAGGCACTGAGAAATGTCTTGTGGTCTATTTGGAGGATCTGCTTCTTCTACAATGGCTCCCTCTAGTGGTGGAGAGGTGAGTGAAAAAGAAAAGAATCTAGATTCAAAGCTTTTGCTCTGTCTATCAAAACTTTTGGATCAAGGAGGTTTTTAAACAGCAGAATAACAAGAATTTGACAAATCCTTGTTTATTTTATCTCCATGTATCATTGCTTTCAGACAAGCAAGAACCAAAGCCAGCTGTCCTTAAGGATCAGGAGTACTGGGATCTTGATGACTGGGAACCCTCACAGACAATAGTTAAATAATAAAAAATAGAGAAATGAGGGAGAACAAGGATACTAACTCTTTTTCAAAGAGGTCCTTGATGCGTTCCCATCCTGTGTCTGGGAACTCTGGCTTGCCCACATTGCTTGGCATAGTACTGGGAGAGGGGTAGGGTGTAGCAGCAGCACCAATGGTGGAGGAGGAAGAGGAAGAGGGCATCTGTGCAGGCTGGACAGCAGCCACATCAGCTGCATGGACCCTAGGGAGCAGGAAGCAGAAGGAAAGAGGCCTGGCGCTCTGGATGAGGCCCTGCAGAAGGCCGGTGCTCGGAGCGCCCCGAGGGGCTGAATCTGCCAGTCGTCTCTGCAGGGTGAGGGCCGTTCTGGGCTTCTCTGGATGCATCATGCTTCAGCTGGCATCAGGGCTGCTGCAGAGAGGCAGAAACACATGGCTGAGGGTTTGGATGTTGTACTCTCTTCCTCAACTTAAGCTCCATCCTCAAATTAAACCGCCTAAAGGCAAGTGAAACCTGGCAGGGAAACACAGGCTGTCCAGCTCAGCAGATGTTTAATGATCCAGCCGGATCAAAACACACTGGAAACATGGACAGACTTTCAGGAAAAGATATCTGATTTGACTTCAAAGTGGTGACACTAGAGCTACGGACAAAGAATACTAAATAATGAATAACTTCACAGAGTTAGTGCGGCAAAGATCAGCAAATAAACACAGCACTGACCACCCATATCACGGAATGTAGTACGAAGTAAAGAATAGTATAGGTTTGTGTGTTTAACAGATGATTCCCTTAAAACCTCACACTCCATGTTATCCATATTCAATAAATAATGATGCTGTATATGCTTAACCATTGCCTTGATATGTGGTAGGGGAGAGTTGAGCTGGAGGTTAAGTTGAGCCACTCCCTGTTGCTTGGAAATGGTAAAAGAAATTGATCATGTGGTAGGAGAGAGATACACTAGTTAGAGACAAAACTATGATTGACTTGATGTAGTGATCCGTAAATATGAAAAATGGCTCATCTTACCCCACTCTCCCCTATGCATGACAATGAAATATTCCTAATTAATTATGATAGCTAGCCAGGTACTATTAGATACTAAAGCTAACAATAGAGCAACTTATACAGTAAAAACATTTGACAGAACACTTTCACAGTATTTATAATATCAATGTTTGGCTCAGTAAAACATCTCCAAAGGGGTCTTTATTTATCGATACAAATCTTCAGCACAGTAGCTGATGTTACAGCTCTGTTTTTACAATTCACATATTAAACAGTACGAGTTAGTAAAAGATTTGACTGTCAAGAGTCAGCAGAATAAAGGTTGTAAAAACTGACACTTAACCATCTCCAACACACTTTTACAAATCAGTTATTGAGCTGTGTTTATTTTTTTAAATTGAGCAAAGACAGACACAAAATATATTTAATTCCATAGTAACTTAAAGTTCACAGCTTTATAATATCGGTTATTTGCTTCCCATCATGTTGAGGACATTGACCGTTTGTACCTGGTGGGGTTGAGATGAATCAGTAGAAAGAGAGAGGCTTCACCTTCAACCAAAATAAGCCAGTAAAGGTGTTATTTTCACGGAAATGTTTGTAAATGGCAATATATTTAAATACTATTGGGTAAAAACGGGACGTAAACAGTTATCTTCGCGTCAATAACGGCAGTTTGACGCACCTGAACCATGTCAGTCTGACTTTGGAGTTCAGGTCACTCCTTTTCGCTCATTTTTCACCATTTCTCTTATATACTCCAAACTGTAGTCGTACAAAACTTTAATCCTAGTTGTCTTTTATTAATGCATTTGCAATTCTAAAATAAAAATTAATAAAAACGTCAATTCCTCAGTCTGTCCGATAATGGGTCTCTCACTGTTAGCGCTTAGCCTCATGTATTTCAGTGGAGAGCAGCTTACCAGCGAGGATTCGTCAACAGTCACCGCTTCTTCTGTGAGAAATAAAGACACCTTTAATGTAAATTAAAGATACACAAACTCTACATTGGTGTTTTTCTTAATGTCCTTCTGCTGTTTCTCCACGGTGACAATCCCCACCTGAACCCCACCGGCTGTTTGACCTTTGACTACGGGGAGAAGTGATGCAGTTACAGGGATCAGATATGAAAACAGCGCCGCCTGTCTGTGGAGGACTGAAGCGGATATTATCAAAATGTTTCAACAATGATACTTTAAATCATTATATTATATAACACAACAAATTGACATAAAAATACACTGTGATTTTTACTTATTTAAACGTATTTATTTTCAACTTATTTTAATAACTTATGACATGGTTTGAGTTTAGTCTTTAATTACATTGATTGTTTTGGAAAATTAAAACCCAAAATAATAACTGATATCCATTGATGAGACCCTCCTGTTTTAGTGTTTGTTTTTATTTATTTGTTTCTATGCTTTTAAATTCGTTTTTAAAAACATTGAAACTATATTTTACTTTTTAATATCTGCTTTTATTTTATCCATTGTTTTAATTGTTTTTTGATTGTTTTTATGTCTGTGTTGTTTTGTCTATTTATGTACAGCACTTTGTTCAGCTGTGGTTGTTTTAAAGTGCTTTACAAATGAAGTTGAGTTGAGGCAGACAACAGCAGCATTACTAGCATTTGTTTCTAGCATGAAATCCTAGACGAATTTAGAATAATTTCCAAATGACAAAGTATAAAAATGTAAATGATGTTTGTTGGATATTAGAGCAGTGCATAGAATCTCTATGGTAGAAATCCTGCTGAAACCCTGCAATCACTAAACTGTAAGTTGAGTAACATTAACATGAATTCCCCTTACTGTATTAATGACTTGCTGCTATATACTCTGTCAACCTTGATTGTACCGTGATTGTAATTATTCCATTCATCATCTCTATTTCTATTCAGTTATTATGTTGTAAAGTACTTTGCATCTCTTTTGAATAGTGCCATATAATTACAGCTATTGTTTACACAAGTTGACTGAATGCATGCGTGTGTGCGTGTCAAGATTACATAAAAAAAAAGTGTCATATTTGCACAAAAGCACCAATAAGATCATGTATTCAGAAAAAAAACAACAAAGTCTCAGGATGTTTCATGACTCAAACCCTTTATTCGATATAAAAAATGCTGCAGATGTTCACAGCTTTTTGGTCAAATCCCAGCAACGTACCACATTCACCAAAAATCACAACATATCCATGCAAATAAACAACCTTCCATCAGTAAGTTTGGTTCTTTCTTTGCATTACAATGTGAATATTACAACATATTCAACATTTCCCTGCACCAGGTTTACATCAGCTCTCTACAGCAGGGCAGATTTATCTTAAAAATAACAATAAAGACGAGCTTTTCTTGGTAGTGATGAGTTTAATACTCGAATGTCATTATTGCTCACAGTTGGCACTAAGTGTCAAACTTAAAAACACAATTCATTTATGTTTTAAAGTTGTTGAACTTATGGCAAAACTTTTTAAAATGCTGTTATTTAGATGACAGTTGAAATAAACAAAAATGTAGTATGTTAATATTAATGTTGGTTAGAAATTGGAGTTTCTTCAATTGTCCAGTAGAGGGCAGCATGGTTAGACTTACATGCTGTGTAGGTTTTATGTTAAACTGGAATTTTATCATCATGGTTATTTTCTTTTCTCTCAGCACCAAAGGCCCTCGAGCACAGATTCTACACAGTGTTGTAGAAACCGGAGATCAGGCCTGGATTTTAGTGTAGGAACAAACATTGGCGATGAATTTGTAATCCGAGTCGTATCGACCGATAAACAGGTTTTAAAAAGTAAGCAGAAAAAAAACAGGAGAGCAAAGGCAGGCAGGAAGAAATCCGCCGTATTGACTTCCCTGTTCCCTACTGACAGCAATCTGACATCTATCTATTCATATTTTTAAACAAGAGCTGCTAACGATCCATTCTAGATCAAAAACTTCAACTTGACACCGATCAGGGTTTTTATTTCCCAATCTTGGCATATTGTTATTCAAAAGATGTTTCTTTTCCTCTTCAGGACAGACACATCAAATGTGCTTTTTAACAATCTGCATCACGAAGTCGTTATTTTGGCAAAATTGACACCGACCCGATTATTGCAAGAAACTTCTGCTGAGGTAAACCAGAAAGAGGTCTCTGTGTGATCTACTATTCACAGTGAAACTGGGACCCCCTGATTTGGACCACAGGGGTTTATTAAGGGAGGTAGTGACAGAGGTGATAGACGCTTTCATTTTTTTTTTTTTACAAATCTGCATCATTCAGCTGTTAGTTTGGCAAACTTGGAACCCGCGCAGGTATATCATGAGAACATGAGCTTGTTTGACTTAACATTCACAGTGAAACTGAGACTTCGAGAATTAGATTATTGGTCATAAACCAACACATAACGGTTTTCTCTCTGATATATCTGGAGGGATTTGGCGAGATGGTGTCTGTTTTCACCCCTGACTACAAGAGTATACTTAAAAAGTTGGCTTTTAATGCTGGAGGTAAGTATGCAAGATGAACTGCCTGACCTACAAAGATGTCAGAGTTTAAAGTTTGGTATAAAAAAGACCTGTCCCCATCCACAAACTAGACTAAACCTATCTCTGCTACACTAAACTACCTGCCCTGTAACTGTAACTCCCTTTCTGTTGAGTCTCATGAGGCGATCAGATGTCTTTGTGCTGGTTGTACATTCACCGTGTTGAGTTTCCCTTCATTCACAGCTGTCCTGGTCCTGCAGAGTCCCCCTTCTAAAGCTCTGTCTTGCTGGGTCTGTGGATCACCTGGTTGTAGTTGTCTTTCCTTTTGGGTTTGTAGGTGAGGAGACTGCTGAACTCAGTGAGGAGCTTTTCCCAGTAGCAGGAGACATCTTGCATCCGCAGGTGGTTGAGGATGAACTCCATACCTTTGGTCGCGATCTCTTTTGCTACGGCGTCATTCTCTTTGACAAACTGCAGCAGCTCCCTGAAGAAACACATGAAAACACTTATTAACACTGCTGTTTACTCATAATGTATGATCTTTATTTGGTTACTGAGAGATCTGGTACCTGACGTCAGACAGATCCTGCTTGACTGGGATGTAGTGAACCCACGGCTTGAGTTGAGGGTAGAAAAACTCCTGCCATTCATCGCCCACGTGAAACACCAGGGAGCCGCAGAGGAAGAGGTGTTTGAAGCGGAAACTGGCTGCGACACCCCGAAAGTTGAATAAATACCTGCAAGAATCCAGCAAGTTAAAAGGAGGGGCTTTTAAAAAGACTCAAAACTCATATGTGCTTTGTTTTGTTCTTGCTTCAGTTTACTTGTATTTGCAGTGATCTGCCAGGGGGATTTCTTTGGCTGGTGGTCTCCCGAGTGTGTCCTAGAATTGAAAGACACAGATTGACTTTTTTTCTGTTTGGATGCAACATACAAGAAAAACTTTAAAAAGGATTTGATTGAACCTTAAGTGTCAAACTGTATCACAACTGACCTTCTCAGACTTCCAGGCCTGGTTCTTTGTGTACTCTGCATCCACCAGGTCTGGATCCTCCCTTGATAGAAGAATCAGAGGGTCGCGTTCTGGGCTTGTTCTGTTGGAAAAAAAACACAGAGAATTTAACCCATTTAAACCGGGACAGTATGCACGCATTTCAACCTTCCAAGCCGGGAGCACGGCTGCACATTTCTACTCAGAAAGCCGGGTGCATGTAGGTATTTCAACCCTTCAAGCTGGGAGAAGCATGTACGCATTTCAACCTTCAAAGCTGGCGGTGCTGCTGCGCATTTCTACTCTTCAAGCCGGGAGTGAAGATACGTCATTTTGTGACATTCTGTAGTTTTTAAATCATTTCTGGAGTCGTGGCGAATCAAATCATCATTTTGTCTGCTTCTGATAAGCTAATAAAGCGCTTGGATTCATGCTCGGATCTTGCTACGTGCTTCATGAGTAAACAATGACGGAGACAGAGAGCAGCTTCGGAGGAGAAGCATCCAGCAGTGTGAACAACCTCTTCATATTGACGCTTTATCTCACACTATCGACGTTGTCTGTGAGTGTTGCATGACTTTGGGTGAGCACGGAGATGAACACACTGTCAGACACATATTTATTTATTCATTTTGTAGTTTTTAGTGCTGCTTTTTGTATATTATATTTACACATGTGTTGAATGGACACTTTATCATGACTGCCACTTGTTTTACAGAAAGCAAATAGTTTGTTATGCTCCAGTGCAGAGCCGCTTTATATCATTTGAGTTTGTTTGTTCAAGGTTTTCAATAATGTGATGAAAGTTCTGAAAAATAAAAGAGAGTTTTCTTGAAAGCCACATGTGTAAGCTCTTAAAGACTTTTTGAATTTTGTTTCTATCTCCTACAGAGGCCGAGATATCAGCTTTTTTGTAAACCTCAACACTTCAGAAAACCTCAGGATCTGGGGGCTCTTCTTAAAATTGCCCTCAGGATTTCAGAGGCGTGTCTTAGACAGGGTTCAGGTCTTAATGGGTTAAGAAACTAGAAGAAACTAGATATAGAAAGAATTTTGGGGTTGTTTGCAGGTGGGAGGAGTCCCTGACAGACTGACCTGGAGCCTCTGAAGAATCCTTTTGATTCCTTCTTCTTCCACGGCCACTGAGATGCAGACCTACAACACATGATGTGTATTAGAAATATTGAAAACGTACATTTCATCTGCAAAGAAAACACTTTTTTTCCAAGATGCACCTCTTCTGCAAATTCTTACTTGTTCAGATCATCCCTCATCAAGTCCCATCGTCCCAGCCCAGTTGGGTATATCGGCCACACAGCAGGTCCGCCCTCCCAAAACGTCCATGCCGGATACATGATATCCAGGTGATCTAACGTCTAATCAAACCCAGTTAAAAAAACACATATTATTCAATTTCATAAATATTTGTGTGTTCTCAATTGTGCGGAAAACCAGTTCAAAGAGTCCAACCTTACTGAAAGAGAAGGCGGGCAGAGTCTGCTGCATCCAGTTCGAGACTTGTGGGTAATCCCTCACGTTTACCACCATCTCCATGTCGGGTAATCTGTCAATCAGCTCCAGGATGAAGTGCTCCACCCCGCTACACCTGGAAACAGAACAATAAGTTTGGTCTAAACTTCTAAAACAGAATCTAACATTCACAATAACCACATAAGGAACTTTCTCTTATTACCTGGCTGGAAACATGCAGTTGTGTTCTCTGTATAACTTGTGTCCGATGATCTGGTAGTGGGTGCCTATTCCTCTCTGGACAGTCGCAGCCATGACATCCTCGGAAATCCCGCCTTTGAAGGGCTGCAGGTCCTGGTGTAGGACACTGAGGCAGGAGCAGACATGTTAGATTTAAACCTATATCATCAAATGGAGAAATATACAAGCCAAACTTGAGTCACACCCACCTGAGATGGCAGCTGCAGTGGACAGAGTTGCATGGAGTGTAACTCTTCAGAGCAGCAGCTATCTTGTCTCCATATTTGTTCCACTCTTTACCTAAAGAATAATGTATGGTATAAATGTGTCACGAAAGACTTCACTTTGCACCAGTCAGGGTTCATAAAGCTGGTACCTTTACTTTGAAAAGAAAAGTGGGAAACCAAGTGGGGCTGGTGGGTTAGAAAGGGGCTGAAACGTACTGATAAGGACCTTAAATCGCTTGCTGAGCTCTTATCGGTGCTAACCAACATTTTCATTAACAAATTTATACTGATAAAACTTTTCAGCTGTGCTCTTGTAGGCGATAGTTCAACCGCTGTGCTCAAAAAGACAGAATTTGACTAAGTTAGCTGGGTGTTTCGGTTTAAATAGTGACCGTGTTAACTGTTGACTTTAAGACGAGTAGGTATCTTGTTGCCGTGGTTACAAAACTCGTCCAAACCCCCAAAAGTTCTAATGAATGTAGCCTTTTGTATCATTTCAACACAATTTAAAACTTGCCCTTTACAAATGTCTTTCATAACAAAAGTAAAACATTTGTGACTGAGTTCTCAATCGGTGTCTATGACAACCACAGACGCCAAAAACCGCCTTTTTACACGGTCACATTTCACACCGAAACACCGACTGAGTTAGCCGTTAGCTCGCAAACTACAGGACTCCAACGCCTAAAGTTACCGAGAAAACGTCCTACTGCAGCTTTAAAGTGACTTTAAATTGCGCATTTGTTAAAAAAACACATTACCTGAGGCTTCAACTGAACAAAAACCACAAACTTGAATTAATATCAAAACACTCCACGAGCAGAAGCGCCCCATTCTCTCCCCTATCCTCTATCCTCCAGCTTTGACTGGAGAAACGAGGCGGCGATCTGCTGCTTCTGCCTGATTCAGCCATTACGGTAATGCGCACGGTGAATTTCCTTGATAGGTTACCGTAATGTTTAGAGGTTGAGGGACACTTCTCACAAAACCTGCCTGTTTACATTCACACTCACGTCCTGTCAGACTGAATAAATCAATCAATTCTTCATTCAACTCATAGAATATGATTCCATTTTCAAATGCGTATAGCCGATGCCCAGTCATTTCCCACTGATATAGATAATGTCAATGCTGATTAGACGCCTGATGAAATCCCCTCAGCTTCTCTGCTCTAATTTCAGGATTTATTTCAAGGGCATGAATGAGCATCACGTGGATGATTGACCTGCAAATGGATTGTTGAGGTGAGTGAGTGAGTGAGCGAGAAAGAAAGAAAGAAAGAGAGGCTCAGGGGAGAGTTGGGGCTGTCAGACTGAGTGATAGGAAGAGGAGGAGACAGAAAACAGGTGGAGGAGATGACAGTAAAGAGAGGAGCAAAAAGGGAAATGAAGAATCTTGAATTGTAATCTTTTTGTGCAATATCCATTGTTTTTGTCAAACCGGGGCTTGAAAGGTTCACTGAAAAACTCAACAACTAAAAAAGGACAATGCTACACATCCGTCTTTCTCTCCTCTCTGGCCTATGCCTTCACTTTTTTCTCTTCTGCACTGCCGAGGAAGGTCTAGAGTTCCCTAACTTTGATGGAAAGGACAGAGTGCTGGACATCAACGAGCGCAACTACAAGAAGGCTCTGAAGAGGTACGACCTGCTGTGTCTGTTCTACCATGAACCTCTGCCTGCAAACAAGGGCCTGCAGAAGAGATTCCAGATGACCGAGCTGGTGCTGGAGGTAAGGAAGAAGTAGAGAAGAGACAAGGGGATCAGAGAGCCAGTAAATGTATTGATTTATTATGTGTAAATCAGAACAGATGCCTTTTTACATACACTTTTATTTATTTGTTTTTTAATCCACTACCACTCTACCTCCAGAAAGTGCAACATCACTTACCATGCTGTTATTTTACCCTTAGTCTTTATTGTTTTTATTGTTTCTGTATATTAAATACAACAGCATCATGCTGTGATATGGAAGCCAAGCAACGCCATTTTGTTGCAGAGAGGAATCACTGCTTTGTTTTATTCTGTGCAATGACAAATAAAGAAAGTCTCAGTCTAAGTCTCAGTCTAAAGTCTGCACATTTTGAGACTGGAGTGGAGTTTTACATTTGCAAGTACATCACGTAAGAGTTTTTAATTTTAACAGATAATTGATAAGGTTTTAAGTCCTCATCAAAGGCTGCCACAGTGATAACCCATAAACTGTTTTATTGATGGTTTATAGTTCATATATTTATAGTTTTATTCCAGATAAGTTTATCATAAATCAGCCAGCAGTATTAAGCTTTAAATGTATGTTTATAAACCCTGTGCAATAGGTGCAAACTACATTATAAAAATAGTAATATGCTGGTGGTCTATTTTACTTTTTTGTCATAAAAATGCACCAGTATAAATTTCAGTCCATTTTATCATCATCAATATCTCCTCAAAGGAGCTTTCAATGTAATTTTAGCCCCCAACCCCCATAATTTACAGTAATTTTAACTATAAACAGAAAAGAAGTTGGGAAATGTCAGCTTCTCAAAAGTGAGGCCAAGCATTTTGAAGCTTCTTTTACTGACTGCCTCCTCCATGTAAACCGATGGGACATGGGAAAACTTTAAAATTAAAATCCTCATTTAGTAAACTGTCTTAATCTGGGTTTCTGTTGTTAAACTTGGTTCTTATCATGCAAATTTTTGCCAGAATGTTAATTTTCAGAGTTTAGTATCAATTAAGAAATGTTGAGCCATAGAAATTAATTAAGTATAAATAAACCAGTTGCATAAATACAAATAATAATAATAATAAATTTGATTCATAACGCACTTTTACAGGTGCTCAAAGGCGCCTTACAAAGAAAAAGAAGAAAAAAAAAAAAAATACAATTTAAAATACAGAAAATTTTGAGAAATAAAACCAACGATGTAACAGATTAAAAAAGACACAATATGAGACAATAAAAGAACAGTTCACAGGTTAAAAGACAATTTAAAAAGGTGTGTTTTTAGGAGTGGTTTAAAAGTATGGGGGTCTGTACAGTCTCGGATGGGTTTGGGGAGTGAATTCTAGAGGGTGGGGGCAGCAGCGGAGAAGGCTCTGTCCCCCAAGTTCAGCCTATATGCGCTATAGTTCGTTTTATAGAAGCCTAAACGCCTTAAAAAGTGTTCAGTTTCTATTAATAACTGTTTTGCTACACTTTTCGTCATTATCTAGAAGTCTATTTTTGAGAACTGTGATAAAAGGTCATTTTATATATTTTCAAGTCATTTTCTTGTCCAATAAACAAGGTAAAGCCCAAATATATCTATTATACAGTGTTTAAACTGTCAGCTTTACCCTGTAAATGATGGACAATATTTCAGTTTCCCCACAAACAAGATCAAAAGATTTGGAGCTTTTGTAAAGGTTCTCCATGTTAACAGATCAGAACTTTTTTTATTACTTGATTATGCACTTGTTTCATATCATGATTGTCAATCCTTAATTAACTTTCTATCTAACTTTTGCTTGATTATGGTGTCTAACCCCAAAAATCAAGTATTAATGTTAACATCAGAACTGTACCTTTCCAAGTCTGACCTCTTTAAGTAT
This sequence comes from Xyrichtys novacula, assembly GCA_962446985.1. Classification (NCBI taxonomy): domain Eukaryota; kingdom Metazoa; phylum Chordata; class Actinopteri; order Labriformes; family Labridae; genus Xyrichtys; species Xyrichtys novacula. Next base: position 3,896,223 of record OY660887.1, read on the forward strand.
ATTATTTGTCATGATGAACAGACATATCTGATGTCAGTGATAGCACAAAAATGTCTTAATAAGCTACCGATCCCCTTCAGGCGAGCCTCACTGCCTGTCAAAACAAGTCATCGGATAGTCAGCGAGCTCACCTGGTGGGAAAAGCAGACACTGAATGCCTCATACCCCCCTGACTTCCTGACATGCTTAGCCATTATGTGAAGTTGATGTTCATTATTTCCACTTTCTGATGGTCAGAGTCAACATCTAACCTGCATTCTCTCCAAACTCACAGGCACTGATTTAATCCCATTATATCCCCTCCTCTGTGGCTCAAACACACCCTGGGATTGTTTCTAGGTCGTTTTGTTAATTATAGCGTGTTCCCAAAACTCTCCGTCTTTGAACTAGAAATAAGTGGATGTACTCCTGCATGTTTCCTTCTTATTTCCGAGCAAACAGTGTGAAAAGTTGACCAATGTTTCACATTTTGAATTTATCAACACCCGCCAGATTTATTCCATTTTTCATTCACTGTTTGAAAGCAGAGACGTGTTCACTCTAAAAGAAAAAAAAAACAAGTCTCAGCTGTGTGGAGATATTTCTAAATCTGTTTCACTTTCTCAAAAGCTGGAAGGCGAGTGGTTCTGACTCACTCTCTCCAGTCGGACAGGAAAACTCCACAGGGGGCTCTCCACACACAGATTTTGGTTATCAAAAGATGTATTGATGAAGACAGCAGCAGCTGTGGATGCCAGCATAAATATACAGAGTAAAAGTGCCAAGCTAAACGCAGAGTGCAAATCCACTGAGGCTCGATTTAACAAACTGGATTTAAGAAAAACGTAAGGAAAGATTAACGGGGAGTATTATCTCCTGAAACAAGTTTGACTTACAGCCAATCGAAATTGAGTATTCACCTCTTGGGCTGCTTGATTTGAATTTTAAAGGTTTTTTAAAATTTGTCAGAAGGTCGAAATTTGCATCAAAAAAGGGAAAAAAAATTCAGCTTCAGAAACAGATTAAATGCTTTTCATGTGTCACCTTGTGTCAGTTCATGGTCAAATTGCGAAAAAAAACAAACAAAAAAAAAACACGGACCTAATTTAACTGGAACAATTTATGATACAAAAATTAGACTTTGTCCCTGAAGCCGCCTGGATATCAAATATTTAGCGAGAAAAAAAGTATTAAAAGCAAAGAGGCTTTCAAAACATCCAGTTTTGTCTGTACACAGGGGCGTGCCCAAGCTTTTTGGCTGGGGTGGGGTGGCCCAACCAGGGTCGAGGTGGCCAAAGTGTATATGGGCACACACAAATTACAATCTTTTTAAATTTTATTATGTACTTGAACAACTATCATTTAAGTATTCTACAAATTGATCATGTTTTTAAGTGGTGGCACATTCATAAATCTGTTAAGCTTGATTCTTTGAAGACTTAACTGAAGTGTGCAGTTATATTTTCTGTGTCCTGACTAATTTGTCTGTAAACGTCAAGCTCACAGCTCAGGTCCTGGAAGACAAAGATATCGGTTTTGGGATGGTGGACTCCCAGAAGGACTCCAAAGTGGCGAAAAAGCTGGGTATGACTTAAGCTCACCTTTGTTTTTATGTAATTCTCTGTGTTAATTTTGCTTTCATCTTGTGCATGAATATTAATTATAGTGTCCTTGCTTAATGTTAAACCTTGGGATTAGCATTCATAAAGTCATACCTTGCACTCCTGCTCTTTAATCAGGTCTGGAGGAGGTGGGCAGCTTGTACATCTTCAAGGACGACAGAGTCATCGAGTTTGACGGGGAGCTGTCCTCGGACACACTGGTGGAGTTCCTCTTAGATGTAAGATCAGTTTGATTACTGTAGTTTTCGCACTATAAGGCGCACTTAAAATCCTTTTTGGCTTGTCGGAGCACTGCAGCTACCGTAGCCTCGCGGAGTTATTGACTGTTTTGTTTGGTTAAATGCGCTATATATTCCGGTGCGCCTTATAATCCGGTGTGCCTTATGTATAAATAAACGCGTTCATTGATGGTGCGCTTTTTAATCAGGTGCGCCTTATGTATGAAAATAGACGTGTTTATTGATGGTGCGCCTTATAATCAGGTGCGCTTTATGTATGAAAATAGACGCGAATCGACGCTGCGCCTTTTAATCCAGTGCGCTTTATGTATGAAAATAGACGCTTTCATTGATGGTGCGCATCATAATCCGGTGCGCTTGATAATCTGGTGCGCCCGATGTATGAAAATAGATGCAAATAGACGCTTTCATTGATGGTGCGCCATATAATCCGGTGCGCTTTATAATCTGGTGCGATTTATGTATGAAAATAGACGCAAATAGACGCTTTCATTGATGGTGCGCCATATAATCCGGTGCGCTTTATAATCTGGTGCGATTTATGTATGAAAATAGACGCAAATAGACGCGTTCATTGATGGTGCGCCATATAATCCGGTGCGCTTTATAATCCGGTGCGATTTATGTATGAAAATAGACGCAAATAGACGCTTTCATCGATGGTGCGCCATATAATCCGGTGCGCTTTATAATCTGGTGCGATTTATGTATGAAAATAGACGCAAATAGACGCGTTCATTGATGGTGCGCCATATAATCCGGTGCGCTTTATAATCCGGTGCGATTTATGTATGAAAATAGACGCAAATAGACGCTTTCATTGATGGTGCGCCATATAATCCGGTGCGCTTTATAATCTGGTGCGATTTATGTATAAAAATAGACGCAAATAGACGCGTTCATTGATGGTGCGCTTTATAATCTGGTGCGATTTATGTATGAAAATAGACGCAAATAGATGCTTTTCATTGATTGTGCGCCTTATAAGCAGGTGCACCTTATAGTGTGAAAAATTCGATTAGTTAAGAAAAGTTTTTCAGCCCCTTGGTTTTGCAGCTACTCAGTGAATCTTTCCGATGAAATTTTCTGTTTTACATCGCCCCCTAGGTACTGGAGGACCCCGTGGAAATCATCAATAACGCCATGGAGCTGCGAGCCTTTGAGAGGATGGAGGAAGACATCCGACTTATTGGCTACTTCAAAGGCGAAGATATATGTGAGTTTACCTCCAAACGTACATGTTAGCATGTCTATAAATGCCTCTTTTATTTCAGTTTTGGAGCGTTTTACAAGCTAAACACTAAACCCACGTTGTTTCTTTGGGCCCTCGCTGTGCTCCTCAGATGCTAATGGGATTAAAAGGTTAATGGAGCTGCAGTATATCACCATGTAACTGGCTGTAAAAAGGAAACCTGATTCCAGACTCTCACTTTGTCTCATGAGAGCCTTTAAATAGCTTCTAGTTCTCCGTCTAATAGGTCAAACTGCAATTATAGTTCCCCTCAACAAAAGGAGGGAAAAAGAGAGACAGGAAAGATGCGATCTGGTCCAATATGATGGTAGCATGAAGTTTCATTATGGAGCTTATTTCTGTCCAGAGATTGGGCGCCCCGCGGTTGTGACCTTGTTGAGAGCAGAGCGAGCGAGAGCAGGTTACAGTCTTATAAAACTGAATTAAGCGAGACTTTGTTACTTTGGCGAGGAGAATTCAACCATGAAAGGATATTGAATGAAGACTGGATCATACCACAGTTTTAGGCGAGAAAATGTGACCAGAATGTAAATAATTCAGATTTTCACTTAAAATCTGTTTTTACTTTTTGGTCTTTTCTGGTTTGACTTTTTTCCGTCTCTCATTTTTACAGACTACAGAGCTTTTCAGGAGGCCTCTGAACGTTTTCAACCTTACATCAAGTTCTTCGCTACATTTGATAAATCTGTAAGTCTTATTGTACTCAGAGGAGAAATCTTAATCATCAGGGTTACAATATTTTACTATTTTAGAGATAATTGATTTTATTTTCTAGGTTTACAGGTCAGCCCATTCCCCACTTTATCTTCTCTTTAATTTTTCTATATATTTTCTATGTTATGTCAGCTTTATTGAATAATACAAACACTATAGTTCGCTCCACATACTGATCCTTAAATCTAATCCTAATCTGTTGTGTGTTCAGGTAGCCAAACATCTCTCTCTCAAGATGAATGAGGTGAACTTTTACGAGCCGTTCATGGAGGAGCCGGCCATCATCCCTGGCAGACCGCTATCGGAGATGGACATTGTCGAGTTTGTCAACCAACACAGAAGGTTGATACTGAATTTATGATATTAAATGATGTATTTTAACACTGTAAAAACCTGGTTGAAAATATGTGAAAACGTTCTTTCTTTAGAGCCACTTTGAGGAAACTGCGTGCAGAGAATATGTTTGAAACATGGGTGAGCTGTACTTTCTTTTAACCCCAAAGACTTGGCTCTGGAGATAACTTTACACTGTAAAAAATGTTTAAAATTACATTTGGCGTTTTGTTGGTCTCTGTTTTCAATTTGTAGGAGGACGACATGGATGGAATACATATAGTTGCGTTTGCAGAGGAGGAGGATCCAGGTCTTCGCCCTTTTCCTCCTATTTTTAGAAATTTTTTACTTTTCATTAATTAATTAAGCACTTGATTGTGAGCTTATGTTCCTCTTCTGTATCCTCATCAGATGGCTACGAGTTTCTAGAGATCCTGAAAGACGTGGCCAGAGACAACACCAACAACCCTGAGCTGAGCATCGTATGGATAGATCCTGATGACTTCCCGCTGGTACCGACTTGTCGTTAGCTTAGCATTTCTAGCAAGATGAGAAACATGAATTGGAAAATTATTGGCTAATTGAGTTATCTCTTTCCAGCTGACGACTTACTGGGAAAAAACCTTCAAGCTGGACCTGTTCAGACCTCAGATCGGCGTGGTTAACGTCACAGATGTAGGTTCTTTTTCTGCAAGTTAAGCGCCGACATAAAGTTCTGATTTTAACGCTTACCTTGACTTGCTTTGTGGTTTAGGCAGACAGTGTGTGGCTCGACATGTCCAACGACGAGGACCTGCCCACCGCCGAGGAGCTAGAGGACTGGATTGAAGATGTTCTGTCCGGCAGGGTGAACACTGAGGACGATGACGAGTCTGCTGATGACCACGAAATCCCTGATAGCTACGTCACAGAAGACAGCTACGAACATCAAGACGGGGAAGAGGAAGAGGACAGTGAAGACTGATCTGAAGGGTTGAGGGCTGTTTTCTGTCCAGACTCAGACTGCCAGTTGTTTGGTGCTGAATGGTTAGCGTAATCGTTTCTACACACAGTTTGAATTAACGGGAATAAAACAGTAAAATAACAGCAAGCACAACATTTTCAGCTACTACAGGCTACTATTAGATTACGTGTCTGTTAATGACTTGACATACTCCATATTTGAAGATTTAGCTTTAAAGTTAAACCTATTTGTTAAAGGTGGGGTAGGCAGGAGCATCTTTTTTGTGGTGTATAAACAAAAAAGCTTTTAATATCAGTCAATAGCTATAAGTTATTGTTCACATTTGGTAATATAATAATATCACTGTGTTTCGTTCTCTCTGGTCTGTCTGACTGTAAACAAAGCCGTTCTCCACCTCCTCCAACCTGTTTGGTTGTGAGGCAGATGCTGCTCCCTCGTGTCGTTCAGGAGTCCAAACAAAGTTAGCGTGCTACAATATCAGAGAGTAGAAAACAACCAGAAAGTACAGAAAATTGTCTGAATCCTCCTTTAGCCATGACTGCCAACACAAGCAAGAAAACCAACTAAATACCGGAGACTCTGGCGGTGTAACGGGCGCTTAAAAAGGAGGTAGACCAGACAAGAGCTAAGAAGCCGGGTCAACAATGATGGAGGATGCTTCTAGATCTTACGGACCCTGTAACCTTTCTGCTGGACAGGTAAACCGCTTTAACAAAGTAAGCCAAGTGTAACAGAAGTGTTTCTTGTCAAGCGGGACCTGCTGCATGTTGTAGCACTGCTAAACTGTTTACCTCGGGTCCTGGACTATGTCACTTTATCCTAGTTGTAGAAGTCCTGCAAACTGTGTTTTCTGGTAGTCTGTTGGCATCTATAGTAGCACCAATGCTGTTTACCTTCACATTGACTGGGCCCCATTTGTAATTATCTGCATTATATCTGAATTTCATTATGAGCGACAACATGAGCGAGCAGCAGCGTCTATTTGTGGGTGGGGCTTGCTGGAGTAGAGAGGGAGGGGAGAGGAGGAGCTGAGGGGAAAACTGGTTGGGAGGGGTAGAGTTTACATTCAAGATTTCTCCCAAAAACTGGCACTTCCTCAGATCCTGCCTACCCCATCTTTAATGTGTATTTTTATTTCTTTTCTTTTCGTTTTTTAAGACCCTCATTGGACAAACTTCAGCGTGGTACATGTAAATAAATAAAACTTGTTGTAAAAGAAAAAAAAAACTTATTTAATGTGAAACAAAAGTAATAAAAGCTCACAAGGACCATGTGTGTGCCCTTAATGTGGGAGAAGTGTGTGAGTGTGTTGAAAACTACACACTTCATTCATTAGGAAGGTCCAGACTGGTGCTCAAAACAACAGATTGGCACATTTCCCCCCTCAGCCAACGAGCTACTTCACCTTGAATTATTCAAACATCAGTGAATAATTTAGCATCGTTAAGCCTCCTAATGGGCGAGGGGACCTGGACGGTGAGGTCGGAGGGGGGGAGGTTGTGGGTGAGGCGGGGAACACTGCCCATCGGGTTGGACTGACTACATGAGGAGACATGAATTAATAATGCAAGGCCATGCGAGAGCGATGGCGATCCCCCCTGGAGGAGGATGTGATGCAGTGTGTAAACAGGATGTTTGGAGCATGCTGTGGGATTTACACATAAGTCATGCTTTAGCTGAGAGATGAGAACATCCAGGTCTGTAATGTGCACTTAAACGTGACCTGAGGCAAGGAGGCGTTTCACGGTTTTATCCCGAGGGGGGAGAAAAGTGTCAAAGTGCAAGTGTTGGGATGTTTTACAGGGCCTTCAGGTTACATAATCCTGTTAGTGTCAAGTATGATGGTGTTTTACATGAATAAGAGAAGGAGAGGAGGTTTGATTTCACACATACACTCTTCCTTAATCCCAGGAGAGGAAGGAAGACAGCGAGAAAGAGAGTGTGAGGCTGAAAATAGCATGAAGGAACAAAGGAAAGACAGGAAGATGTGTTAATGTGTAGTTTTCTGATCATACCATAAGATAGAAAGATTCCCCCTCGTGCCCTCATGCGCACAACTCATTACCAAACAGATAGGATGGGAAGAAAAACATCCTATTTAGATGCAAATTCACCTCGTTTCCTTCTCCATCCTCCTCGTCCTGGTCCAGGCCGAGATGGGAGGGTGGATTAAGCCGGGGACAGATCAGTTCCGACAGGCCGGCTCGTATCCCGAGCTCGTGCAGGGATGAGGTTGTTTGTTTTCACCGGACACCGACACTGACATTCATTTACCCACAAACCCCGGCTGCGCCGCCCTGACAGGCTGACGCCGAGCCAATTACTGTTTAGCTGCATGACAACGAAAAGGCACCAGAATAGTGGCGAAAAAGTGGCGTGTCACGCAGCGGGGGGCCTCATGTGTAATGGGGAAAGACAGAGGAGGGTGTCAGCAGGTGACAACAAACACCTGGAGCTGTGATGGAGAAATTAAGGTTTCTACGGAGGCCTAGAAGTGCCATTGCTGCACCCGCTTTTTTTAATCTATGAGTTAAAACTTAAGTGCAGTTTTCTTGAGACGTTTCCGATCAAAGTCAGTCCCACACAACCTTGTACAAACGTTCATAAAAATGTTTATTTTCTTTTTTTTACAAATGTTTATGCTGTGAAACTGAAACACGTCCCGCATCGAAACTGTCCGACCCTAAACGAACCTGAAGAGAGGACTGAGACCTGGCAACGGCGTGACAGATGGTGGCGGAGGGGAGAAGGCTGGTCATGTGAGCTGGAATGGCGAACATACATTCATACATACTTACATACAAACATGCTTGTTTACATAAATAGATACAGTGTTAAATCAGGAGGCACAGTCACAGCGGGGGGGTCATACAGAGTTCATCTGTCAGCAGGTAGAAAAGTGACCAGCAGGTGTTTCAGAGAGAAGATCCTGGAGTGTGTTTTTTTTTTTTTTTTAAGTGATTTCACTGTTACATTTTTTTACAGTGTAAAAATGCTCTTTTTGCAAAAACGAGCAGTATATTTCCATTTTAAATGAAAAACTTTAGGCAAACTAGTAACAATATGAGCTTTAGCAGCCAGGGGGCAGTAGGGGACAGCTCTGCTAACAGGTAGAGACGGTTTCATGAAGTCTGACACACTTTCCTCATGGGTGAGTTACAAATCAGCTCAGGAAATGCTCCAAACTGGACAAATTTATCTAATTTCTTTAAACAAGGACACACAAGTGAAATATAAAGCCAGGCATTGATCTCGCGGTGTAACTTTAGTGCCTCTGGCTGATTTATTTGGTGAAAGCAAAGTTAAGAAATCCTCTTTAATCCTCCGGTGAAGTGGCGGATCTCCAGGGACTCTCTGCGTGCGTGTTTGTCAGACAACAGAAAACAAGGTGAAGGCAAACCAGACGGTCCAGTTGGGAAGGAGGTTCCACCCTGCTGCAGCTCTCACCTTCGATAAACACTGAGCTGATTTATTAACGTCTGTTATGTATTCTAGAGAGGCGAGCAAACCCTGTGAGGATTTAAATACTGTGAACTCTCTAAAAAAGTCCCCCAGCCTGATGATTCTAGTTTAAATACTGAAGCGTAAATCCTATTATTCCTGTTTTTCCGCACTTCTTTCTGTCAAATAAATTCAAAAAGGTCTCGCAATCTTGTCTTTGGCTGTAAAATCACATCAGAGAGAGAAAAGGCAGACTGATGGTGGTGGTGAAGTGGTGGTTTTGACATCGGTTAGCCAGTCCCTCCAGGGTTTTACAGGCTTTCTCAGAGATTTCTGCAGACTTCAAAGTCTGAATTTGCAGGTTTTTAAAAGCTGCAATAACAGAAGCAATGTTAATTTTTGGCGAGTCAAGTGTGAGCGGTGAAAACCACAGAGAAAAGACGGGGTGGAATATTTCCGTGGCTCTAAAAGTTTGAAAAACAGACAATGACCGGTCAGAAGAGTCAACACAAAGAACCAGGATGTGGTTAAATGGACGGCTCGTGGTTTTTCAAGGCAGAAAAAGTATTGGATTTACTGTAGTTTCCATTAAGACGCTGCAGTTTGAGGCTGAATAATGAAGCTCTTGAAAGATGAGGTGGTCTTCTCTTGGAAAAAGAAATGTCAGACCTGGTTTGGCATGACCCCCCTTGCATGGATCTTAATGTCAAAACTACACCTACCGTATTTTCCACACTATAAGGCGCACCATCAATGAAAGTGTCTATTTTCATACATAAGGCGCACCGGATTATAAAGCGCATTAAGCCAAACAAAACAGATAAGTCAAACTTTATTGAACTCAGTCAATAACTCTGCGAGGCTACGGTAGCTGCAGCCTAAAGGATTCAAAGTGCGCCTTATAGTGCGAAAAATACGGTACTAGTTCCTGTTTGGCGTTGCAGAACTGCAGATCAAATTTTTCAATGTAAAGGAAATGATTTTGGTGAGTTACATGACGTCTGTTTCAGGACTTCAATTACAATTTGCATATCCACCCATTCCTTATATAATCCTCCAGGAGGGACACGTTGGTAATCAATGTAAAGCACTCGCAGCACAGATGGCTCTGTCGCAGAATTCATGTTTTTTTGTATGCTGGTCTTTGATAGTGACTGACCTTCTTCCACTTTCACTGTCGATCATCATCCTCTATGAGAATTTACAGCATTTCCTGTATTTCCTGCCTCACCCTCAGAAGTTATCAGTAGTACTTTTTATTCCTGATGTGCCTCCTCCTTCCCATCATGCCGCGCAGATGCTGCCGACAAGAAAGCCCCTGAGAAGGTCACTGAACCGATGAAGCAGGACGGGCGTTTGAGGGCATGTGTCCACCTCTGAGCGTCTCCCATGATCCGGTTCATCCAGGGTTCAGGCCTGTGTTTAATCCGGCATGTGTGTGTTGTTTCCAACTGGGGTGGAAATATTTGGGATTTTGCTCCATTGCACCTGGAGGAGGGATCGCCCGGCGAGACAGGTCACGGCGTCCGACTTTGGCTGCTTGGATTAGCTCTCAGGGGGGGCTTTTGTGCTGCTGTGTCCGGCCTGAGGCAGGCTGGAGCGTGGATATCTTGACTGTGAAGAAAAAAGTGTAAAGAGCCCCACAGATGACCTGAAGTGGTGATGAGGAGATAGTTGTAACAGGAAACTTGCTTCAGATCCTTTATCTGCTGTTAGACATCATCCTTTTAGGCATTTTCTTCAAATTTACAGACGGTATTAAAAGAGCATTTGATGCAAAGTCCGATAAAAGTTTTGTTTCTTTTCATCAAATGCATGAAATTTGGTTTGGGAACAATCTGTTTGCATCCAAGGGAACATCCCAGTACTTGCAAATGTTGCAGAAGACATGGCAACATGTATGTGCACGCAGCAGTCTCCAAGAAATCCTAGAAAACTGCCCAAAGTCTTTTTCTTGTTTCAATCCAAAACAAAAATAAACAGATCATTATATTCAAACGTGTGTTGTATATAGATTCCTATATAATATAAAAAAAAAAAAACGTAGAAATAAAATCTGCAAACCCAAAATGAAAACATTTGAGAGCAACAAAGCAGTGTGAGGAGTAAAAAAATCAACGTTTAAAGTCCTACACGGAGGTTTCTGACTGTAACCGCAGAACAAACTTGTGTGATTTCGGGTCGATGTATTCCTCAGACATTTGGATGTACGGAATCTTCTTGCAGGTCACCACCAGGCTGAAGTCCACACACTTGAGCAGGAAGATGGAGCCGTCTCTCAGGCCGCTGGTGACGGACGCCTCGCTGATGAGCGTCCAATGACGGGCGAGCCAGTGGTCTCGGCTGTACTGCAGGGTGGGGCCCGGGGTCAGGTAGCTCTCCAGGAACGCCTGAAGAAGAGAATATGCCGTAAATGAACACACACAGTTTTGCCTTCAGTCTAAATGTGCAAACTCTTGATAAAATATTTCTGTTTCTGGGGTTTCCAACCTTGGGCGTCATGTTGTTGGTGATGCAGAAGGCCAGGTGCTGCTGGATGCTCTCCATGCTGTGACAATGCTGCTGCTTGGTGGTCCTCAGGTACTTCTGCAGGGCTCGCGCCATGGAGGGGAAGATGGCCTGAGCAGCCTCTCTTGGGTCCATCACGTCCCCTGGAGCTTTCTTTTGCTCCTCCTCCTGCATGCGCTTGATATGTGTGAACGCCTCCTCCACTGCCACCACCAGGCTGAAAAAGACATGAAAAACAAAGCTTAGATTGAAGAAGAAGAGAAAGAACTTTATTACTCCCCGAAGAGAAATTCAATCGTCTGTTGTCTCATATAATATGTCTCTAAAAGTTATCTACTATTTACATAAGAGTTATAAAGTCTGATGGCTGTTGGTACAAAAGATCTTCTGAATCTGAAGAGAGAGGAGCCGTCCACCACCATTGGCCCTTTGGTCCATCAAGATGTTGTGAAGTGGGTGATCCATGTTCTTGAGAATCAGTGTTGTTTTCCACGACTAAGACGTGACATTGACGAGCTAAACATAAGTCTTATATGACTAAAATGTGACGAGACCAATGTGCGTTTACGTTGACGAGATGAGACTAGACAAAAACGTTAGTGGTGGACAACGAACAGAGTTGCAAAATTCATGAGCATTTCGTCAGTCAAACGCTAAACACAGTGTAGATCTCTCCACCACATCCTCCACTGAGTCCAACTACTTTTTGCGAAGTAGTTCCTCCATCTCTCAATCAAGAACTTTTGAACTTAAGAACTTAAATAAGTTAGCTGCATATATTACCGTGCTTTGCGTTTGCGAACACGCCTCTCATGCCCCGCCTCCTCGTAGTACAGCTCGTTGTGACTGGCGTCTCTGCGGTGTGCAGCAGCTGCGATCATAGCTCTGGACTGGGAGTGCGCCATCCCTGCTGTTGCATTGTTCCCAGGACCTGCACAGACGGATTATAAGACAGGATACTTTTCATACATGTATGAGAGTGTCTGAATTACTTTAGAGAAACAAAGGTAAAGGAACAAAGAAGTCTGATGATGACATAGAGGGTAATGTGCTTTTAGAGGGGAGGTGAGGATTATTGATGCACATTAAAGGTGGCCCACTTCCTCTATCAAAACCCCCCTAGGACCACGAGTTACAGCCGCACAAACTCGTTATCTTTTATTATTCCACTGGTGAATCCTAAAAACATCACTTACTCTCATACTGCTAAAGACATCCAAACAGCTCCTTTTTTTCAACCACTTGGACTCTAATTAAAGGAGCGTCTTGAGCGACTTCAAAAACGGTGAGATTTTTGGAATTAGGATGGGAGGCTGCAGATGAACCCAGCCGAGTGTTAATGCAGGTTAAAAGAAGGCAGATCTGCTGAATTATCAATGCGGGCAGGGATGGAGCATGGACAGAATAATTCATGGATGAAGAGGAGGGAGTGTTCAGCCCGTCACTGCACTGGGATCAGAGTTAAGGGTGGGAAATAATGAGCTAAAAACTTTGTTCGGTGTTAGCAGGAGTTAATGCAAGAGTTATATTAGCATGCTGATTTGAAACACTTACGAATTCAATCAAAATAAAGAGAAAAGTGACAAAATCTTTAGCAAAAAAGTGATTATCTTGAGCGCAAAAGCTATCTGCTGCAGCTAAGTTTTTCATCCTGGGCCCAGATGCTTAAGATCTTGTTCAAAAACTTTAAACCAAAAGTACATTTATGGCACAAGGCATTAAAGACACAACAGCCACACAATATCTTGTTCACACAAAAGGATTATCTAGTTTCCACAAGATTATGTGTGGTCTGCGCAAGAAAGTTCTGTTTTCACAATCTCTTTCTGACAAGATAAAAAGTTTCCCCATGATACATCTCTCAGTTCAACCAAACATAATGGTCCACAAAAGGAAGTTATCTTGTGAAAACAAGATAATAGCTTGTTTGCAAAAATAAAATAAAATAAAAGATTTTTGGCATGCAAAAGGTGTTAACTTAATCCAACAAAATATATTTTTCCTTCTGGTTCCCTTTCATGAATAGATGGTCCTCACAAGATATTTATGCTGTGCCCACAAGATAGTTATTTTGTTTCGACAAGATAACTGGTCTGCACAAGATAGTTGTGTTGTGCACACCGTAAAAATGTTTTTGACCAGACAAAAGTTTTCCCTACAAAGACTTCTCAATCTCACAAATCTAACAGACTAGTAAAGGTTGCTATCTTGTGCAAACAAGATAACTTCTCTGAAAAGAAAAGAGGATTTTTGCAATGCACAAGGTGATAGCTTGCACCAACAAAACAATATTTTTTTTCTCTGTACAGGAATTCTTTTTCCCTTGAAACGAATTCCTGCTCTGCACAGAATAATCATCTTGTTCACACAAGATAACGACTAGTTTGTAAAGTAAAAAAATCTTGTGTACAAAAGAAAAGAACTATCTGGACAAGATAAATGACTATATGATTTCTTGTTCCCTTGTGGTGAAAGACAGTTGGTACAAAGTTGATGTAATGTGCACCCAAGATTAAATAAGGTTTGCCAAGATTTGATATAAAGTGTGTGCAAGATTTTAGCTTGCATCAGTAAAATAAAGATTCTTCCTCAAAGTGGACAATATATGTTTCTGTGAACAAATAAACAGTCTTAACAAGATTGCTCGCTAGAACTTGTTTGCATAAGATAATTATCTTGTTTCTGCAAGATTGGAACTTAAAGAGAGGGCTAGAGCATTGTAAGTTTTTTATCTTTTTTAAAATATATATTTTAGACTTTGGAGGATTTCTGTTTAGAAATCACTTTTTTATCTGCAGAGGTTCATCTCCTAACCTCAATATCTAGCGCTGTGAAAACAAGATACCCACCGGATAGCATCTACGGCATCATAAGAGCACCTAAACCCATTTCAACACACTGTAATTGAGTGTTACAGCCGCTTTGTGTGCAGGGCTTCACTTATCTTTAATCAAGGGTAGATTATTGTCTGTGCCTGGATTCAGCTTATTTATTACAATGTCTGTGCGGCTGCAGGGCAAAAGAGAGCGAAGTGAGAGCTCGCAATAAGAGAGACGAAGAGAGAAGGAGAGGTCCCCGAGCAGCTGCTGCTGCCGCTGCTGCAGGATGAGAACGAAGGCGGATGAGACACCAGAGAGAAATGACAGGACCGGCAGAGTAATAGCTATTGATTTATCAGCCATCTCCGCCGCTGTCTCCGCTAACTTTTCAGCAAGGGTGGACGAAGACGGGAAAGAAATGGCAGCAGAAAAAATAACAAAGAAACCAAGTGGGAGTCAAGTCAGAGCACTTAAGTGAAGCTTGAGTACACTTAAGGGAGAGTGATAATTTAATAGAGGGTTTGTGTTACATTCCGTCAGCTGTCGTGAGGACTGGCCAACTTTTTTCATCAACCTGTGGCATGCCGAGAGGAGTGAAGAGGAGTGGGTGAGAGTGAGTGGATCTGCTGTTGAAGAGTGTGTGTTACACTGGGTGAAAAGGAGGCTTTCGTTTAAGCTTCGAGGACGCCTGACAGGCCTGGAGATTTCAGGATAGCTTTTGTGGAGTGAACACAGGCAGTCTGTGAGGGGGGGGGCTTCATTAAAAGCAGCGTTGAAGTTACTTACTGTCCAACAGGTAGGCTTTCAGTTTAGCTCTAAAGACATCTTAGCGACAGAGTTGAGAGACACATGAGGAGAGGAGGGAATTAACAATCGAGCGGAGCATTTCCTGAAGGCTAAAAAGGTCCCAGAGTGAAATTAAAGCAAGTGTCGAATAACCACGTGTGTTGATGCATGTGCTCACTCAACAGCTACTAATAAAAACAAATACTTTCCTGTTATAACACGCTCACAGACTGAGTTCCTTTATATCTAAGAAAGAAGTATAAACTGTGATTTTATGTGAAGACTTCCACTGTGTTCAGCAATGTGGAGATTTTATGCAGATGTGTAGCTCAATCTTAACATCTTCTGCTACTTAATAACTAAGGCCCGACCGATATGGATTTTTTGGGGCAGATGCTGATACTGATGCTGATTATTAGGGGGTAAAAAAATCTGATTACCGATTAATTGGCCGATTTTAAATTTTTTTTTATAAAGTTATAAAAAAATATATACATACTGTAGGCTACTGCTCTTTACGCCGACAGGAAGACCAACTAATCAAACTCGGACCAGGGAAGCGTTTTCAACTACCACCCCGCGGATCGGTGTCTCCGCGTCTTAACTCACGTTACTCTTTTCCAGTTCGGTCTCACCTGGAGACATGCAGCTGCCTCAGTAAGAGAAGAAGCTTGATCACGTAATGTGTACAGTTGTTTATTTTAACAGTGTAGCAAGGCTAATAGCAGAAGGCTAACTAACTTTAGCTTGCATATTACATGGTGCTTCACCGTTAACTCGGCGTGACCATCGGGGAACATCGCGAAGTGGGTTGAACTGAAACTTGTTGACTTATTGTGTATTTCACAAACTAGTTTATTTACCGTTGAGGCGGACCACTCTCCTCTGTGTGTCCTTGAGCTGCCTGCTTCAGCTCCGTCACTCTGCTGTGCTGTGAGGTAGTTAGTGGATGAAGATTGTCATGAGGTCGCTGCGCCATCTACAGGATAAGTCGGGGAACTTTTCAAATGGCGGGACATTTTCGAAGTGACACCGAATCTTATTCTTCGCATTTTATTTCTGAAAATATCGGTGAAAATCTGTGAGTTTTGGCCGATTACCGATTAGTCTCAAACGGGCTGAAATTGGCCAATTTAATCGGCTCGCTGATAAATCGGTCGGGCCCTATTAATAACTGCTCAGGTTGAAATTTTTACTATCATCCTGGTCATATTTTGCCGGAGAATTCTTGCTTGAGGAAGGAAAAGTAGACCTTTAGAGACCGCACCGGACAGAAACACCAAAGAAACAACATGCAGTTAGAAGACAGTCCCACTCACCCTCAGCACGGGCTGCTGGGAACTCACCATCCACGTTGTAGACCTTGAGGCCGGCCAGGTGTTTGGCTGCTCTGGACTTTGAGGCCGAAAGCAGCGCAGGGTTGTGGACTGGGAAGTCGCTGTAGTAATTCTCTAAGATGGCCAGAGCTGCTCGCTGAATACTGGAGAGGAGAAGATATTAAAGGAAAGTGTGAACAGAGGGGAATACTTCAGGTAAAATACAGGTAAGCTTAACTCCGCTGTGAGAGTCTGAGCTCCAGGAAAAGAGACAGGAATGTGAGAAAGGATTTTTTTTTCCACACTTGTGACATTGAACACAAGGAAATCCCTGCAGTAATTCTACACTTCTCTCTGAATACAAAAAACCAACAAAGAGAGCAGGAGAGGGCAGAAACAGAGGGAAGAATTAGCCCAAAGACCTGCTTAGCTTTCTTTGAAAAGTCGCTACTACTAAAGAAATCCTTCTTGTCTTTCTGGAAAACAGAAACTGAAATCTACTAAAGGGGGGGCAAAAGCACAGACGAAAGTTTTTGAAGGGTAAAATAAGGGAAAGTGAAACTAGAAACAAGACATCACCAAGTTAAAACTAATACTCAAATGAAGGTTTTTGTGGGAACTCTTATGCTAAGTGGCTCAAGCAGTAACAGAAGGAAGTCACTGAGGGAGGATCAAGGAAAAGAGGTCTGAAGTAAAAGCATTCAGGGTCTGATGTGAGCTCCACCAGCACCCTTAAACCACATCCTGATCCTGCAAAGTGCGGGTGAACGAACGTGCCACCACTCGCCTTTCATAACACACCACAGTTAATCAGACTGTACATGAGTGGAGTGTTTTCACCTGTTATTCAACCAACAATTCAATTTAACACACTCAGGATGTACTTGGTTCAACATGACTGGCTAATGTTGAAATTCTGTGTGACAGATAGGGTTAAGTTACTTAAAGCTCCTCTGGGGAATTTTTTGACGTTAACAAAACAGAATTAAACTGAACCATTACGACATGATTCACATTTTTTAATATCATAATCCACCAAAAAAAAGAAATATTTGATTATTGAAAATCAGCAGGAGGAGATTTTTTTGACAGAAGATACAAACTGAACATGTAAGGAACAAGACTGTTGTGTCCACAGAGGGCGCCAAAGCTGAGACATGTCAGAAATTCCTCAGAGGAGCTTTAAGTAAACCATTAGATTAACACAAAATTGCTTCTTAATCTACATAAAACATCATAAGCTAACTAAAGATCACTCGTTACATGAGATATAGATAATTAGACTCTTGGTAACACCAAGCTAGAAGGCTAGCAACCTTGGTTATCATTTCTGTTCAACGCCCAGAAATCTTGAAAAAAGCTAAACTTTCATCACTTTTTTTTCAGTTTTTCTTCTATGTTGTTGTAATCAGCACAAAAAAACTAGCTAACACTACCTAGCCAGTCGCTAACGGTACAGAGCTAGCAGAATTGAGGTCAAAGAAGACTCTACATGGGCACCAATGTTGCTCTTTATAAGCTAAAAAAATAAAATAAGAGTGTTTGCTTGTGTGGAAGTGGGTTTTAGTGTGGAAGCCCTCACTGCCACGTGGAACACTAACTCAATATACATGAACCACAATGCATGCTAGCCAGCAGCACGCGCTCTCTATTATCCCAGGGGAGGATCGTGGCAAGACCCCTGACCCTAGTGGTATTTAGGTTCAATAACAGCATGCAAATGAAGCCAACTACTTTATTAAAGTGTCAATTAATCACTCATGGGATAGAGGGCTCCTGAAAGCACACACATTGTGGGCTTTTGTTTCAACAGCGAGGCAGAAAGAAGGGAGTTCTTGTTTCTGTCGGAGGGGCAGGTAGGAGTGTGATCACACCTCCCAAAGGAATATAACCTGGACAAACATCTCTTGTCTTAAGCATCGAAATCTCCAATACAAAGGACTATTGTTCAGTGATCAATTAGGCTGAGTCAGAGCTCCTCTAGCTTCCTGACTTCGATCAATTATTAAGCCGAGCAAACAAAACAGAAAACCTTATTAACTACGCCGCTTGACTACAGACAACATTGCAGGCCTCTAATGTTGCTTCTAGTGACTGATCTGAGAGGGGAACCAGAGAGGGAATGTAAACTGGGAAGTCTCCAGCTGTGAATGTGTTTAACCCCCACCCTCATTTCCAACAACTCTGTCAGGAATGCATCCATATTCAGCCTTTCTGGTCCGACAAGGAGGCCGAAAAAAGCTTCCTCTGGCCCTCAGTTTGGCATCAAAGGCCGAGCAGACAGACAAGAGACGTCAGAGCCTTCGGGGCCCCGGGCTGCATCTCCATTATGATAAGACGAAAAGATAGGAATGAAACAGGAATGTGAGCAGCAGCCGCTGAGAGATCTCTGATCTGATATTTGCTCATGTTTGTGGTTACATCTGCATGATTCTGTCATTTGCATCTATATGATACAATTATCCTTCACACACACACACGTTAGCATCAGTGTTTGTGTGTCAGGCTGACCAGATGCCGTACTCCGGTCTACAGGGAGCACTAATTAGCCGTGTGTTTACAGTCACAGACGGACAACAGAGTAAGGCCAGGCCTGCTGCCGACCAAGCGGGATGAATGGCACCGCTTACAAAGGACGACGCCCCCAAGGCAGAAGGCGAACACACTGACCACTCCATCACACACACACACACACACACACACTCCACAGTCCTATCTCCACCAATGAAAAATCTTTACACCTTACAATTCCAGTTTGTTCTGCATGAATAGTTATACAACCCTAAGTTTTATTTTGTTTTGTTTTGTTTTTTTGGATTATATTCAGTTTTATATAAATATTTATGCAAAATGAACAAAAAAAGAGCCAGTATACCAACAGTATACAGACAAAACTTCCAAAGAAACCCCCCCTCCAAAAACAAACAAACAAACAAACAAACAAACAAACAAAACAAACAAAAACAGGTCAATGTAAAAATTATGACAGATTTTTGACTTAGACACTTGGTGTAAGAAACAATCGAGTATAGACTTCCTAGGGTGTATTATTATTATTATTTTTTATTTTATTTATTATTTATTTATTTATTTATTTATTTGGTGTAAGTTTGGCTTGTTTGTATGTTTTTGCTGGACTGCGGACTCATATTTGTGTTTAGAATGTGTGTTCTTGTTTATAAAGTTAATGTTTAGAAAAAAAGATGCGACAAACTATGAAAAAGGAGAAAAAAGACACAATATATTTCAGTGTTTTTTAACTCATAAGTGTAAGAAACAATCGAGTACAGTCTAGATATGGCTGCCAATACACAACCCTAAGTATTGTGTCATTTTGAGCCAATGCAGTGATTTCCACTACAGAGCCATGTCTGGTTTCAGTGCGGTGCTGCCTAAGACGATAAGAGATCATCCTTGTCTTGTATTGGTTTGTATCTTTGATGATTTAAACTTCAATGTAAGTGACCGTATTTTGCATTACTGACATCATGCCTGTTTTCTGTGAAATCAGATACACTCGTATCAAAGCACTGACTGTTTATCACATTTATTTATACACCTCCATTTGCTTAAAAATGCCTCAGTCATCAGGGAGCTCTGAAAGTATTTGGCAGAAAACAAAGACTCTACTGGGAAAGCTAATCCCTCTGAATAAACAACTGAGTATTACAGAAAAAATCAATAGTGTCAAAATGATAGCATACAAAAGGGGGGTTAAGTGCAGGACTGTTTTTAATCTGAGTGTATGAAACACTCCAGCTACACTGATTAAACTTTTTTATGATACAGGACAAAGTTTCTTGTCCTGATACAGGGAGACTTTGGAAAAAGATCTACAGACACAGAAACACCACAGTGCCACTTGTGAGATCCTGGAGTACAATTATGGCAAAATGCAAGCTATACAGTAGGTTTATGTTTCATCCATCCTGTCATAAAGTGAGGTCCCTGTCTGTCTTTAAATCCATCAGCTTTTATGATCCACCTGCAGGCTTATGAGCATCTTTTCTGGGGGCTGTGTATTGATACCTGCTGCTGTGTTTGGTTAAAAATGGGCTCATCCTGTTTTTCCTCAGAGACGTTGAGGTTATAAAAACCTGGTTGGTCTAGTCTGGGCTGTTTCCTCCACACAAACACACACAAACACACACACACACACGCCTTCCTTCTCTTCCATTCCCACATACATTTTAGGATTCTCCAACACTACCCTCCCATTAACTATTAATCCCTCCTCCTCTCTTCTCTTCTCTCACCCCCTCCTCTTCTTGGAGTGTTAGGTCTCCAGGGTCTTCCCTCTGCACCCCACCCCTCTGTCTGCAGCTCTTTTCTGAGGAGTTTCCTCTCTGAAGTCTTCCCCGCCCTTCCTTTCTTCTCCTGGCACAGTTTTCCTCTCCCTGTCAGCCACTTTTCCAGCTCGCCTCCTTGTTTCTTTATTTCCTCCCTCCTCTGGTTTAACATTCAGTCCACCGCTGCTCTTTCACTCCTCCTCGTCGTTGCTCCTGTAATTACTCCTTCCTCTTATTTGTGACTTCCTCCTTTCTTTCCCAGTCTCTCTCTCTCTCTCTCTCTCTCTCTCTCTCTCTTTTAAGATGTCCCAGTTTCCCTCTTCTCCTCTGCCTTCATCTCACCCACATGTCATCTTTTCTCCACCTCTCCTCTGATCACTCACATCTGCATATCTCTCTTCACCTCATGTCTTGTCCTTTTAATCCTGATCTTTAAGGTCATCTGGGTATTTCACCTCAAGTCTAACAGCCCCTGTTAGTGTCGCTGCAGTCATTAGAAATGTCTCAGTATGGTCAATTTGCATTAAAACATGCACCTGTGAGTCTTTTTAGCCTTAATTTCCAAGTGGAGCAACAACAGGGGAGAATTTAACAACATTTCCGACTTTAATTGCACAATTAGCGCATTTTATTTTCAGCACAAAACTCCTAAAAATCTCCTCTAAGCACATCTCAAATCAAAATTTGACAAAAGGTGCGTCTCACCTGAGCTGTCCCAGGTTGTAGTGCCTGGTCTCCCCGTCCGTTGAGCGCGTGACGCACACAGAGAAGCACGTCTGGAGCTGCCGGAGCTCCAACAGGACAATAGCCAAGTAGTGGATGAAAAGCAGAGCGTCCACCAGGGACACAGCGTACTGCACGATGCCTTGGTAGTTCTCATCCTGGAAACAAAGAGTACAGTAAACTATCGACTGCATAAAGAAGCCCCAGAGGCTAAAAAATGAGATAATTCACATGTAAGACAAGATGGAGAGCATATGAATATTTAGATACTTTCACAGGGTGGGAACTCCTTTTTCTGTGTGTGTGTGTGTGTGTGTGTGTGTGTGTGTGTGAGCAATCCCTCTAAATGAGGGTCCAACAGGGAGTTCAAATTGAGTCAAACAGCAAACAACTCAACAGGGAAACCAAATATCTGTGTTTTGGATGTTTGTGGTTATTTTAGCTCTGGAGGCATTAAAAATGAATGTTTATGCAAATATGAACCCCCTCCTACAGCTGTTTGATTTATTCCAGTCTCCTGTGTGTGCATGATTTAAGTTGGAGCTATTATATTTCACGCCAGCAACCTTTCCTAAAGCTCACCTGTGAGTCAAGTATCCTGACTCCGTAGAACAGCCAATAAGAGAGCACGAAGAGCACCACCAACACAGCCAGCAGCGCCCGAAATACAAACACCCTCGGTAAGCCGGCCCTCGGCGGCCTGAAGAACAGCGCCCACACAGCCAGCAGCAGTATAAGCAGCTTGAAGGCCACGGATATGAAGAGGCCCTCGCAGGCCGTGCCGCAGCCTTGTAGCTTCTCCGGCCAGAGGAGGTGGGGGAGGACGAGGAAGGCCAGCGGCGTCAGGAAAACCAGCAGGCCCAGGATGACGGCGAGGGTCAGGGTGAAGTAACGGCGGCAGTCCAAGCCCACGCTGTCCTCCAGATCCTTGGTGATGCGGACAATGTCCTCCTGAGAGAGGCTGTGCTCTGATGTGCCGGTGATGGCTGTGGTGGTTTCGCCCCAGTTGTCATCCTGAAAACATGGAAAAGGAAACCATTAAGAGAACTATTTATACCATTTAGACAAACTCCAAAGTATCAAAAACAGCAAATAAGGTTAAAACACTAACAAGAACATCACAAAAACTAAGCCACAGATGTTACAAATGTCAGAGATGATTTCATTGTTCTAAAAAGCTTCATATACTACTTCATGTGGAGTGGATTCAGCGCAGAGAAACTGTGTAATTAAGGAAATTGGGATGTTACCAGGGATTTCAGCAGGTCTAGAGAAACACAAAGTAGAAAAAAAACAGCAGCTGAATGCAGTTTGAGCTCAATATAGCCACATAGCTCAAGGGGGAAATGAAAGAGATGGGATCAGAGGATTGAAAATATTATGAGAGAAAGCTTTTATCTGAGCCATGCTCCTGGAAAACTATGCTATCTCATGGTAGTGCATCTAAGTGGATTTCCACCAGGAGCTGTGCCATCAGATAGAAACGGGCAGAAACTGCAACTCCAAAAAGGCAAGGGAGGTTCCTTCCAAACACGTGGGAAAGAAAAAAATAAAGATGGGAAGTGGAAAAAGTAAACAGAGCGAGCTGCCAACTGGGCTACATGCTGACGTCTGGGTCTGGCTGCATCCGTAGATAATGAAGGTCAGCAGTGTCGGTGTAAGAACCAGAAAGATAAGGACTCTTTATGCTGCAATCATAACAAGCTGCTAACGTGGGCCTGTGAGTGTCTGAGTGCTGCTCTGCCAGCAGAGGGACAAAAAAGGTCAGATAATAAACTGCCACCAGCTACAAGAGGACTTAAGTGAAGACATACTCAGAAAAGTGCAGTCCAGCTGTATGGAGGCCTGTTTTAAAGGTTGTATCAGTGACATTAGCCTCACCCTTGCAGTGAAGGAGATGCATTATGATTACTTTAGACTGAGGGGGTTGGGAGGAGAAGGTGGAGGATGATGGTGTGCTGGGACGGAGGATTTCCCACTGCCCTCAGGGGTTCAAACAGCAGAATAAAAGATAAGGCAGAACAATGGGAGGACTAGCTTGTAGCGGTATTGCTCAGGTAAGCTTTAAAACAAGAGAGAAGCTAATGAATCAACTCCAAGGCTTAACATAGAAAATCTACAAACCAAATGTAACATAAGGGGGAAAAGCGGAGGAACATTTTTTCATCTTTTTTTTTTTAAATAGAAAATAGAGTTAGTGATATTCCATGTTTGTTTTGTATTAAAGAGATCTCCTTAAAAGACCATTAGAAGAAAACAGTCTTTAAAAAATTTTGTCGTGTTTGTGTAAAATAAGTGAAAAATCATCTTATCTATGTATTGAAGGAATTCAGCACTGCTAAAAATCTACCGCTTTATTTAATGGCTGAACCCATGTTCCATTGGGGATCATACATATTTGGGGATTTGTTTTGCAAGTGGTGAAATCATAATATCAACTTTGATTATTGACTAGACACAAATATCAAGACACTGTATTAGTGTCTGTTATATTACGCTTCATAGCCTCAAGGCTTTTAATATAAACAAATTATGCTAACTGTTGTGCATAGTCAAATGCCCATTTTAACCAGAAAAAGAAACGTCTCCAAAGTCTGATCACGCTGATGGCCACAGCAACAAACTATCCCACATGAGTGTTGGTGTCAAAGGGAAAAAATCATAATGAAATATATTTTTTTTGGTGCTCATGAGCGTGAAGTTAAAGACAATTCTCACAGCCATTTGCATTATTTTCTATCCATTGCAGCATCATCATCTAAGGAAATATGCCAACAGTTTTTGTTCAAGTTTTCATAGATAACCTCTTTGATAACAACGGTGCTTAAACCCAAGTTTTATCTGACTTTTGACCTCACAGTTTGGTCATAAATACTCACTGACTGTCTGCACGGCTTTAAAAATAGCCTGACATCACAACTGCGTGATCTCATGAGCAGTGAACCAGGGGGTGGAATGCATGACCCGGGTTCAAGAGGTCAGCGTGGGGAGGCATGACTCTGTCTGTGTGGGGACCTAACATACCAGTGGTAAGGAGTGAGTATCTGCGAATCACTTATTTCTGCATGTTTATACATCCTCATGGATTTTGAGGGTTTATAAATAACACATTTTTAATGGTTGTGATCAAAATACTGAACAAACAAGGTTTACTATCTTACGCTTACTCAGTGGAAACAATAGTAAACAGTGACAATTGTCAGCCTAGCATGATGGATTCATCAAAATGTTGAATTTGTCAACAATCGGTATCGCTACAAAAATTGCTGCAAGCTTCAAGGGATATTCCGGCGTAAATTAATTTGGGGTCAAACACAGTGTAACACCGTGTTAGACACCTCCTTGAGAGATGAATGTTGCAGACCGCTTGCTTCTCTAGTTATACCAACTTTAGTAACGACCGCACGATAGCAAGAGTGTCTGAGGAGCCATAAACAAACCTCAACCAAAAAGCCACTCTATAGCCACAAATAATGCTCAGAACAGCAACTAACTTCATCAACAGTACATATAAGGTCCCAATTTCTTTGGCAAAGAGACTAAACACAACTCACCCACTCTCTTCCAGCAGCCGCTTGTTTGTAGCGAGACCTTAGGCCAGTCCATTATGGACTGCTGCAGGGTGACGCAGCTCAAGGAGGAACATTTACGATCATTTCCTTGAAGTAATAATCACCATATTGATCATTTTGCACAGCAGATGTGGTGGTTCTTCTGCCTTAGCGTCTCGGTCTGATTGCATCTCCATGAAGAAATGATCGTTACTAAAGTTGGTAAAAGTCGGCAACATTTATCTCTCGAGGGGGTGTCTAACTCAGTGTTTTGGTGTGTTTGACCCTAAATTAATTTTACGCCAGAATATCCCTTTAATGTCTGCTCCGGTTAGCTTTTTCCAGCGGGTTAGCTAGCTAGCACTTTATCTTTTTGTTACTCTAACTGTGTTTCGCCAATAAGTGTCAGAAACAGTCAACAGTTTTTTAAACTTTATTTTTATACATAAAACTCATTTGAGATTTTACATTTTGCTCCGAATTTAGTTCCCTGTATCTTAAAAGTTGTGGCTAACTTGTGGTGTAGCTAGCAAATATCAACAGAAACTCTTGAACAACACGATGGGAAACATGAAATCAGGAGTGTTTTGCTCATATTCAGGCACAATATTGTCCTTTCATGATTTACAGCCCAGAGACTCTTTGCTTGAATGTGATTGGTTATCCCAGCGCTCTGGAAGCCTTCGCCGCTGTTGCCATGCAATAGCTGAATGTTTTAAAACCCAGTTTGGTCAACTTTTTGAATGTAACAATTCATATTGTTGGTTAATTAATTCACATGACTGAGTACAGGTATACAGAGGCCCTGAATGGACATACATGCAAACATTTTATTGTCTGCATTTTCCTGTGATTATGTGAAATTTATGCGGTTTTCTCAGAACGTTGACTTATTTCTCTCATTATCCAAAATAACATCACCACTCCCCCCAAACAAATATAACAAGATATAATAGAAATGCCACTGTTAAAATGGTTAACTCTGCTTTAAAACTTTTTATTGTCTGGATGAGTAAATAAAACACACCTGGTTCTTGGGAAGTGCGGTAGTGTTTATCCTTCCCACTCAACTATTGACAGATTCTTAAGTGTAATCCTGTCTGGCCGCCGTCTGGCTCAAGAAGACAAGATACTCTGTGTGTGTGTGTAAGTGTGTGTGTGAGAGAGAGAGAAAGGAAATCAATAAGCATTAGTTGTAAGGAAGAGTGTCTCCCTGACCATGGTGTACCTTGAGAATGCTCAGGGGAGACATGAATCACAGCTCCACATGCCTACACTCATCAGCACTCAACGGCCTTGTTTCATGAGTCACACACACACACACACACACACACACACACACACACACCGCTTCAGGGCTCAGGAACTTTATCATCTTCTTTTACCTTACATGCTCATCATTGTTTCAGACAGAGAGACTGAAAATTTAGAGGAGTGTTTTTTAAGTAACTCTGTGCAGTAGTTAAGGTTATGAACCCGTTAAACCACCTTAAAGCTCCTGTTCTGAGTTTTTTCGTTGTTACAAAACACACTGAAAGTCAAATTGATGCTTTTTCATGATATACAAAAGCAAACAAGACCATTGGCAACAAGTCCGACAACTTTTACACTGTAAATTCTCACGCCTTAAAGTTTGCGCGAGGGGGTTTCTTTAGCAGCCAAGCAGCTAAAGAAACAACCTTGTTTTTGTGAATCCCCCATTAAATATTCACAATACATTTTTTATATATCTGACTGTCAAAGTCAGGTGGATGAGATGAACACAGATGGCCCTGTCCACAGGACCCTCTTCCCACAAGTAGACTCCATATGTTGTGTTTATGCAAAATATCACCTAAACTTTTGACCAATCATCACAGAAGTCACACAATAATTCTATTAAACTACTTACAAAAACATCAAAAGGTTCAAAACAAGGATATGACCTTGAGTTTTTGAGGAATTGAAAATGAAGCAAAACTGAAGATGGTTTTTTTAAGCATCATGGCCACAATGCTCGATGTAGCAGAACCAGCCCTCCTGGGTCTAATCATAATCCGCCACATTGTTGTTGCTGGCTCCTTACTACTGTACCTGGGTTTTCCCTTTGCCTACAGGACTAAATATAGGCACCACTGACCCACATTTGCTCAGGGGATTAACCAATCACCACAGGCTGATCTGGTTCAGTACCAGCAGCCTCTACAGGAGGCCTGGTCCCATTCATCAAATGAAAGTGGGTGAAACAAGGAGGAACAGGGAAGACGCAGAGAACAAAGAAGGAAAAAGGAAGAGGGTGACAGAAATGTCTGATAACAAGGCAGCCAATTAGAGAGAAGAGAGGAGAAGAATTGATCCAGAGAGGGAGGAAAGGAGGGAGAGAAGTTCAAGGGCCAGAGATGATTACCACTACATCCTCCCCTCACAACCACATACACGTCATGGGTGTACGCACCGCAACTAAACACCTGTCAGGTCTACTCTTGTCCTCTGTCTGCAGTGATTTATTCAGCCGAGACAAGGTTTTACAAGCAGCTCCTCAGCACAGGGAAGAGACGAAGAGACGGGGCTGACGAATGGAAACATTCAACATGACGTGTTCTTACTAAATTCATAGGAGAGCAGAGTCATACTAGTGTTTAGAGCAAGAAAGTAGACATCAAGATAGATTTAAGACTGCAAATTTACAGAATTAGTTAGATATGTACCTAACCAAGAGTACAGTATAACTTCATCGTGAAGCTCAAGTTGTTTCAGGAAACCACTGAACCAAAAGCTAGCAAAAATGCTATTGTCTCCAAGCTAACTTTCTGTTATTCAGAGTAAAAACTTGAAAGCGTCAGTGAAAGGTGTCAGTTTCTCGCCTGATTCTGTGATAAAAAGTGGGTTGAGGGACATTAAACTGTCGGTGAAGCAATGTGATTTCTGGGAATAGGCCTCCTTGGTTGTTCAGGCTCGGGTTTAGAAGTTTTGGGGTGTGTCAGACTTAAGGTCCTCACACACCAGGAACGATGCAAATATACGACGCAAAATTACAAAATATTCAGAGGCGAATTTTGACGCGCCTGACTATACACATCAAGCGCAATGTGATTTTGTGACTTTCTGGGGGGAAAAAAAGATGCGTCCCGGGTGGAAGCGAGAAGACTGACACAACAGCAGACTGACTGTTTTTCAGTTCTGATTAGACACTAGTGTTGAGATGACTGTCTGTCATGATAGCATGTACTGAGTCGGGGCCAGAACCAGATAAGCACATTAAACTATAATCCATAAACGTAAGGTAACAACAGAGACCTAATGGTGCTGTGACAGCAACGTGATTGAGTTTGAGACAGTGAAAATACATATGGTATGTTGTATCTGAACAGGTTAGCTTATGAGCTAAAGTTACTTAGCACAGATGAAAGTTAAAACAAAGACGTTTAGCAAACTGTTAAAGCACACAAACCATCGTCATATGAGAAATCCGACGCTATGACTCTCCACAAGTTGTCCTTCAGGTCGTTATCTTTGTAATATTTGTGTTTTTTTATCAAAAAGCACTCTGTTCTCCGACACATAAACAATCAGCTGGTCGGCCATGTTGGATACACCGTGAATCTGACGTCGCAACAATGCGCAATCTGATTGGTCAGAAGTGGACACACAATATGCGTAACTTTAGAAAAATTGACCGTGATGCAAAAAAATAAATGCCGCAATATCGCAGGACAGGAAAACGTTGCTGATGTTAACGCTTGTATTGACAGGATACGGGTTCGGAAAAAAATTACTGACGTCCGAAATAATCGCACGAAAAAAATGCTCCTGGTGTGCAAGGACCTTTATTTGAAATAAGAATTCATTTTCTTGAAACCCGATAAACAAAACTAACCTGCAAAAATAATTTACGACTACAATTACTCACATGGGCTTTTGGGAAATACCACCACTACATTTAGCTGGAGTGCGTGTTAGCGTGTGTACTCAGGTATATTTAGCGCTCACTCTAGTCAGCCCTAGCATGCTAAGCCAGCCAGCGTGCATTAACAAAGCTTTCAACAGAGTATTTTCAGCTTTCTCTCTCCACCTGAGTATAAATAACAGCCATTGTCCCTCAGCATAAATCAAAAGTCCACTAAAAGCCTGTTTTTTTTCCTGTTGTCTAGTGGTGAGTGGGCTGCAAACAAAGCCCCTCGCTCAGCGCTGGGAACAAGAGCACTCAACTTACTCCTGGGTGGCGAGGTGAGTGCGTGTCTGAAGAATATAGCAACATGCATTCAGAAGGAGCTCTTCACAGCCATTTAAAACCAGCTTTGTTCAAGCCGTGGACAGTGAAAGAGTCTGCCAAGAACTTGTCATGACAAGGAGTGGAAGCACTTTAAGATCCTTCGGCTAATTCGCTGGATAAAGCAGAGACTGTGAGACAATGGGAGACTGACAGTCGAGTAGCACTTGGTTAAAGAGTAAATTGAGTTGGATTACATGAGGGAAATTTACAAAAAGGTGGTAAAGAACCTCTAATTCAGCAATTAACATTAAACTGCTTCAACTATAGATTCAGGGCTTGTCACATATTTTGCTGAACTCACTGGAAAATTTTAATCACCTGGACTTACAGCAGATATTACACCCTTGGGGAGCTGTCAGGAATAAAAGTCTAGGCTAGGTCTATGTGTGAAAAATCGTCTGTTTGTATTCATGGATGCAGCCAAAACTGAAAAATTTCTGGGACCACACATGACTGCACTTCAGCCATGACAATTTTAACAGGAAAAGAATCAAACAAAAGACTTGTTAAGCCCTTTATAAGGTCAAATGCCCAGTTGGGTTAATATAATTTAATCTGGACATGAAAATTTTGAGTTATCTCCTGGAATAAGAGAGCTACAGCTAATGATCCCTTAGCTTGTGAAAAAAAACAATAAACGTACAATGAATGGATGGTTATGAAAATCCAGATTCTGATTTGCATAACCACCTGCTCACCATACATTATCCCCCCCGTAAGGAAGAACATGTAATTTTATTCTGAACAAATGTCTAAAGCTTCTTCTTTCAAATTTCAGCAGTCAAGCAAGTAAGTCCACCAGTTGACATTGCCCCCGTCCTACCTGGCTTGTTTTAGTCCCTGCTCCGGAGCTGGCTCCTGGAAGTGAGTTGGTAATCGAGTCTTGGTCTATAGTGGTGACAATCACTTCCTTCTTCTCCTCCACACTCTCGCAAACCTCCAGCACCTGCAAGACTGCCTCTCCCGCCTCCATCACCATCGGCGACTGCATCCCAAAATTAAAACCCGGCGAACTTTAGCTCGGTCCCGCTTGCACAAACGTCATCCCTGTCTCGTACTGTTCGTG
Source organism: Xyrichtys novacula (assembly GCA_962446985.1). NCBI lineage: Eukaryota > Metazoa > Chordata > Actinopteri > Labriformes > Labridae > Xyrichtys > Xyrichtys novacula. The sequence goes on from OY660887.1 coordinate 3,926,077, forward strand.
TGCGTGTGTCTGTGTGAACTCCCTGACTTCCTCCTGATCTGGAGCCCGGCCTTCGCTTTATCCGTCTTTATATAGAAATCTCTCCAATCATGCCTCAGGAGGGCATTGTATGGGACCATGCGCACACTTGCCACATAATGTACGAGGTTTTATGGAGTGAGGGAGTGCAGAGAGGAGGAAAGAGGAAGAGGAGGGATGGAGGGAGGAGGGGGTCGATGAGAGGATCAAATGGGATGTCCTGGCATCAGCAGGGATGGATGGGATTGACAAATGCATGGATAGATTGATAGAGAGGCAAAGAAGTGGGTAGAGTGATGCACAGGAGTGCAATAAATAAACAAGGAGACACCAATTAGGAGCAATCCTGCCCTCCTCCTCCTCCTCCTCACTCTTCCTCTCTCTCTCTCTTCTTCCTCCCTCCCTCTCTCCCTTTATCCGTCTTTCCCTGAAGGCATCCTCTCTCATTCTCCTCCTCATTCTGCGCTCGTCTCTTGCCTCAGCACCACTCTCCGTCCATTCTTTCTGACCCAGTGAGCACCGTGGTGTGGCCGAGCTGCCACTGTGACGCTGCATGTGTGTGTGTATATATGTGTGTGTATATCTCAGGAAAGGATTTCAAAGAATTAAAGAGTTTTTAAAAAGGGTTGTAAAAGCTGAATAAATGTGTGTAGATCAGCTGTCAAATCATGGGTAGTCATTTTTATTAGTCAGAAAATCAAGTATAAGTGCAGAGCCTAGTTGTTCAAATAAAGCTAGCACTGAGTGTTGAACTCAATGGCCAATTTTTAAGGTTGAAAATGTTATACTTTGTACTAAAGGTACAGAATGGCGATTATTTGGGAGGTTGGATCCAGACAATCTAACTTAACTTCTCTATGGAAGAGAAAATTCATGGATTTCACAAAAACAAACTCACTTTAAAGGTGGGGTAGGCAGGATCTGAGGAAGTGCCAGTTTTTGGGAGAAATCTTGAATGTAAACACTACCCCTCCCAACCAGTTTTCCCCTCAGCTCCTCCTCTCCCCTCCCTCTCTGCTCCAGAAAGCCCCGCCCACAAATAGACGCTCCTGCTCGCTTGTATCGTTCCAATTAAATTCAGATATAATGCAGATAAATACTTCAGATAATTACAAATGGGGCCCAGTCAACTTGAAAGTAAAAAGCATTGGTGCTACTGTAGATGCCAACAGACTACCAGCAAACACAATGTTTGCAGGACTTTTACAACTAGGTTACAGGGTCCATAAGATCCTGATGCGTCCCCCATCGTTTATGCTGATGTTGACCCGGCTTCTTAGTACTTCTCTGGTCTACCTCCATTTTAAGCACCCGTTACTCCGCCAGAGTCTCCGGTATTTACTTTGTTTTATTGTGTGTGTTTTCCACACTTTCTGGTTGGTTTCTACTGTCCGATGTTGTAGCAAGCTAACTTTGTTTGGGCTCTTGAACGTTATTTGTGGAGTGTGCCTCACAACACAAGGGAGTGGCGTCCGCCTCATAACCAATCAGGTTGGGGGAGGTGGTGAATGGCTTTGTTTACAGTCAGAAAGAGCGGGCCACTCAAAAAGTTGAAAATGTTGACTACACAGACATAGCGGAACACAACAATATTGTTATAGTGCCAAATGTCATTAATAACTACTAGCTATTGACTGATATTAAAAGCTTTTTTGTATATACACCACAAAAAAAGATGCTTCTTTCACGGATTCCTGCCTACCTTATCTTTAAGACTGAAAAGCTACCAGTCTAACAGAGTGAGTGGATTTTATAGCAGGTTGGTCTCTTGTACATTCTACTTTAAGAGATATGCAGTGATGCCAATTTGATTCTCATCACTTTATAAATAAAAAATGCCACTTGGACAAATCAGACAATCACAGGGAAACTGTTTTCTCCTGCTGTTGTCATCTTTCTTTTTAATACTTAGCCACAAAGTCATCTCTAGCTGACCTTACAATCCTCAAATAACTGCTATCCTGGCCCTTGTTTTTGTCCACTTGTTATATGTCATCCCCCATCCTCCCCTCTCTCGCTCGGGCTCCTGTCTCTGTACTTTCAGCTCCAGAATAAAAGCCTCAAAAGTCACTAAAAATCACCTTCAGAGTAAAGTGTTAGGAATATCTCACTTTCTCCCTCCTGCTTTGCCCACCCACTGAGCGTACAGTCTGGTGGTAGCACGTAGTAAAAGACAAGCTAAGTCAAACTCACACAAGCAGCGGGATAACTGTGAAGCTCTGCAGGGATTCTGTCTCACAGGAGACTTAGCCAGGAAGCACTCACCATAGGACAGAAATCCCACATATGAACACAAGTCCCCAGCTTCTTCCAAGAGACCGGCATGTCTGCCTGTGCGCCCCTCTGAGTCTGTGGCTGGTGAAGCTACCTGTTCTGTGGTTGGCAGAGAAATGCCAGGAGTGGCGCCGCTGGTACTGTACAGGGGGTCCAGCTTAAGTAAGTGCACAGCTGAAACCACAAAGCAGCTGGATTATATTAGGTTAAATGAATTGAGCTGCAGAGAGGGTGAGTAGAGGGTGAAACAGCGGGAGGTTGCGGGCTGTTGGCAGACTTCCTATGAGAACTGGCAAGAAGAGCATTTGTTTAATTTGGCAAATATTAGAGTGAAATCACGACACTCGTTATCTTTGATGTTACAACTGAACCAGCATGCTGTGAGCTGTAAATACTGATTAAACACAACAAAATTCAGGCAGAAGTAGAGAGCACATGACAAAAACTGGACTGATACTGATATCAATACCAATACCAGTCAGCTGTTATGACTGGATGAATTGTGATATCTCACTGCAAGTACAGAACTGACTTCAAAACCTGTACTGGTATCAGTTGTTGGCCACCAATACTCCAGCCTGAAACTGCGATACCACTAATTTCACAGTAAGTATCGGCATCAGTTTCAGCATCAATATTCTTCTGTTAAATATGATGCCAGCAAAAAAGGTAAGGAAATTCACTAATGTCACCTAGATCAGTATCAGCCTCTAATACTATTTTGTTAAAATATGGAAAAAATATAGATAACTGGTATTGGCATCTGTATCAGCCTTGAATACTTTTCAATACGGTACTAGCAAAAATGCAAGCATATTCACTACCATTACCAGGGTCAGTATCGGCTGCTAATAATCATTCTCTTATATATGGTAGTGGCAAAAATGTAAGTAGATTCACCATTGATATCCGCATCAGTATCGGCCTCCACTACTAAAACTCTTAACTATGATATTCGCAAAAATGCGAGCAAATTCACTACCAGTTTTGGCATCAGTATCTGTTTCCAATATCCTTACTCTAAAATACTGTATCAGCAAGTTTGCCATATAATCACTACAAATGCTTTTGCTTTGTAATTATCTTACTGCTTGTGCAAATTACTGATATTTTAGTATTGGGGATAGTCTTGCTGTTAAGTCAATGTTAACATCATTAAAGTGTATTATATCATAATGTATCATGTCCTATTTTATGGTAGTATATGATAATGTAATATCACATTACATTGTGACTCATTCTATCATAATGTATCATGTCATATTCTGCCATATAGTATGTTGGATCAGATTGTGATGTAATGAATTTTACCATATATGACGGTGAAATACTGTATCGTGTCACATCATATCTTACTGTAGTATATCATATGGAACCATTATGCAACAGATAGCGATGCAGTGACAGACCTCATTGCATCAGTTTGTAACAAACTGTATCAACTTGTATCATATTTCTAACATGTTGTATGTAATGTAATGTAATTGTAACTTATACTAATGTATCATATTGACACATGTTGTATTGTAGTATAACATATCATATTGCATCCTGTTATTTTTTACTGTATCAACCTGTATCATCCTGAAAAATACAGGATGATGACATGACATATTGTATTCCATTGTATTATACTGTACCCTAAAGTATAGTATCGTTTAATAGGTTTTGTATTGCAACAAATGGTTTTGTTCTGTTTAAATGTAGAGGAGTGTTTTAAAGGTTGTGCAATCAAATGCCAGCCAGTCTAATCAAAAAGGCTTATGTGTATTTGAGCCAAATTATCTTTCACATTCTCCTTCATTAGCAGGGGAGGCCAAGATCAAACACTTGTGTCTTCAACTTGCTGATCCATCCACTTACGGCACAAATCACACAAGGCTTTCTTATCCAAACTGCATGTTAACGCTGTAAAAATAAACCCGACACCACTTTCTCGCCGCTATGAAGGTGTTAATTCACAAAGAATGCTTCACGGTTTTAAACATATCACATTTCTCCTGTTTGACACCTCGAACAATGCCACTCCACATTGCGCGCCTAAGCCGCAAAGCTGCCATGCTACATTGACCTGAGCTCCCAAAATCCTCCTCTCGCTATCCACTCCAATATTGAGTTTCTTATAACAATAACAGCAGGGTAAATTGACCTAATTACTCGTTTGATGTAGTGCGGGTTCACCTATAGGAGGCTTGGACCAGGCTATACTCTCTTCCATTGTCCTAAAACCCGCTGGGAAAGTACAGCGGCAGAAGAAGCATCCACACACACAACTCTAACCGATCTTTAATACTGAACGAGCACCTTAAGTGAATCTGTCACAATGACATATTAGCATACAGCCTGGAGCTTTGGCCTGCTCCCTGAAATTAGAGCAACCTGCTGCATAGTTCTCTTCAAACATATCAAGCAATCTGAGGTAACACAGAGAGACGTGCATGTTGCAACCCTGTTTAAGATACTATATAGGCTATAAAACAGAGTGGAGTCTGGATCTGTTTCCAAAGATAAGTGGGCTGGCAAAGGGGACTGAGCCAAAGAGCCCAGACTGGAATCTCCCTTCTTATTAAATCAACTTAATCTGTTGAGAGCTGCGCAACAAAAACACTTAAAAACCTGCCTCTTCTGAGCTCTGCCACAATCAGTAACTCAACAGTAGTGAAAAAGTACATTAATACCAAACTAATAGTAGCTGTCTTGACGGTATGGGTCACGTATTGTGATGTGGGGTTACATGAGGAACATTTCAACAGTGCCCTGCAGCAGGAGTCGTGTCCTTCGTGTTCCCTCAGTAATGCTAAAATGATGACAAAGTTAAGTACTGATAATAACCAAATTTCGCTGCTTAAATTCGCTAAATTACCTGGAGCAGCCGACCCATCTGCAGCAGGTCATACACACAAAGGCACTCGGCTTTGCTCCAATCTGTGCTCCAACAGTTTAAAGGCACTGTAAGGAACTTTCAACTGTTTGAGAAATAAGCTAAAAACTGATACTGATGCCTCTGTATTAAGGCTGCACGATATCAGAAAACGATTGCAATTTTTTTCAACCCTGTGATATATATTGCGATATTAAAGAATACAGGAATTTTCACCAGATGACCCGAATAGCACTTTTTGCTATGCTGCACTGCTGAAGTCTTGTGGACAATTGACCCACACTGATCTTTTTGTGGACAATTGACCCACACTGATCTTTTTGTGGACAATTGACCCACACTGATCTTTTTGTGGATGTTAGTAGAATTGCTTCTGTCTGTCTCAGAGATTTTTTTCGCTTGCTTTTATTGTGCTGGGACATTATTGTGGCAACAGATGAACACAGAATACGTGTTTTGGTCGACATCATCCTTCTTGTAACCAAAATAATTCCAGATAACTGACTTTCCTTTTCTCTTTAGAAACAAGTCTTCATTTTCGGTGGTTTCCTTTTGTTCGTTGCTCATTTTGCAATCGTTGTTGTTGTTACCGGTGTTGTGCCGAGAAACGCATGCCCGCCGAGAATTGCATGCACCTTGTGCTTATAGTAGAGTACAAATGTACAATTTAAAACCCATACAATTCTTATTTGTTGGGCTAAACAGTGACAAGTAATTTCTGAAAGTAATTCTCAGCGGGTATGCGTTTCTCAGCACGTCATCGGCAGCGCCAGTGACTCACTCCATGTTCAGGGGCGTGGTTTCCTCCTCTCTGTATTTGATTGACGGCTGGCAGGGTAGTCTGATTGGCAACTGAGGAAAGAACGAATGTGATTGGTGGATCGCTGCACAGCACATGCAGAGTCACATGCAGTGTATCTCAGTCAGCTACCCTTGAAATTAGGTGAGTTTATTCGCCTCCTACAGGCTCTGCAATGTGACTACCACGCACAAGTACATCGTGATGACGATACTCAAACACTAAACCGTGCAGCCCTACTCTGTATGACCTTTAAATGTAAATAAGCCCATCAGCAAAACCAACACAGACCAAAAGTTCCACATGGTAGCTTTAAAAGCAGACTGCGAGATCTCTAAGTGCAAGTATTGTTTACATGTAAGCGACTGGAAGCATGGTCTTCATGTGTAATTTGGGAACTGTGGGAAATGTATGCTACTCCTAGCAGCTTTTGGTGTTTTTTGGGGAAGGGGTAGAGAGATGCGTCATGTAGGACAAAATGAGCCCAACACGGCAGGAGGCACAGTAATCATTTAATGTTGATTACCTTGTTATTGTGACTGCGGGGGGCAAAAACTGTGGTTGAAATCGAAATTTGATTAATCACTCAGCGCTGGTGCAAACACTTATCTTGATCAAATATGTAGCTGGTAAGCCTATCTTAGTATAGAGACTGGAAACAGAAGGCGCCTTCTCGCTTGGCTCTCCACCTGTCAGCAGCTAATGTAAGTAAAGATCTTGAGAGGAGCTTGCTGGTATGTGTTCGCTCCCTGCCTTGATGCTGAGCAAAGCTTAGCTAACCAGCTTCCAAATCCAGCCTGACATTCAGTTTAGACACAAAAGGCTGAATGATTTTCCCGAAATGTCGACCTAATCCTACAAATGTTGCTCCCAGTTTCTTTAATATGTCTTCAGACTCTTGTGAATTCTCGCTGCCAAGGGAAGAAGTTTACACACACAAACACTCTCTCCCAGCAGAAGGCAAATCCTCCGAACATTTCTCTGGCTGGTTTGGTGATAATCTTGAATCTCCCGTCGTGTTTTTTGACACATTCGCATGTCGTTTATCAATCCCGGGGTGAGGCATCACAGAGGAATCGCAGCCATGAGAAACTTTTTTGTGCTTGATTTTGAGGACATCCCTGCCTGGAGCGGTGAGCTGCTCTGTCAGCCAAGACTCTGATGAAATCCCAGCAGTGAAGTAATGAGCGCCGCGCTGCACACTTGGACTCTGACGCATGCAGACACAAAACGCTCACAAACAGGGGCATATGTGAGGCGGTGGACCAGAGCGCACACACAGACACACATGGATTTGTGCTGAGCCTCTCTCTCTGTAGATTTGGTGGCCCTGATTACTCAAACTAAAGCCAAACACTCCCCGCCCTGTCAGCGACACCACTGCAGGCCACGGCATGAATAAGTCATGAAGAGCAAAATACTGAGGATAGCTTTGCTCTGTGGCAAATCCTGTCATGTGTTAAAATTAGACACACTCTGCAGACTAAAAAACACAGTCACACATATACGGGCCGCTGTTAACGAGTCTTGCCACGAGGGAAAGCTAGCTCCAAGTAGGTCAGTAAACGCTGGTGAATGTTCCGAGTGTCTGAAAGAGTTCGTATTTGTCATCTTTTCCCTCCAGCAGGCTAAGCTGAGCACTTGATGAAGGCCACAGTGCCTGACAGTTGTTTGGCTAGACCAGCAGGTCATTCCTGGGTAAGCCGAGGCTGGATCTGCATTTCTCTTTTCATCACATGCGCTTGACTCTTGCCAGGAGCAAGTGTTGAAATTCCTGCTTTCAAAGCACGCTGAAAGATGAATCTGGCAGATTTCACACACTGAAATGACAGATAACTACTCATGAAGATGTCCTGACAGCTTCCTCCCTGATTTTTAAAAGCATCTGGGCTTGTCCAAACTGACAGATATATTAGCTGGCCAATATTTGTCATCTAAATATCAGCACACGTAATAAGCTTTTGCTTTATGTCAGTCATATAATGGCTCATAGATATAAGTATGGTGAAAATATCAGGCCGATATTGGCAGCTGTATCAGTATTGTTGTACATTTTTGCAGACATGTCACTTCCTTCATTGATCATAATATCAATATTCCATGTAATAAGACAACCACCGTTAGAAGGTACTTGAGTTGATAAAGGTATCTGATATCGGCCATGTTTGAAATTGACTTATTTTCTACCAATATCAGACATGATATCGGTATCGATTGCAAAGACTGTAAAAGCTGATAGACTGTATATCTTTTGCATCATGTCAGTGATATTATGGCTAATAGATATTAGTATGCTGACAATATCAGGCCGATATTGGCAGCTGTATCAGTATTGTTGTAAATTTTTACAGATAAGTGTGCACTCTTTCACTGATTATATCATGACAAAATATCAGTATTCCTTTTAGTTATATCAGCCTCAGATTTCCTTTATATCGGCACCTTGAAATTGGGCTGAATAAATGCTCCAAACACCAAAAACTCCCTTTCTTGCCTATACTGTACTTACTTTATCAGCCATCATCAGCGTTAAATTTTCCACTTTTAAATCTGTACAGTGTCGTGCTTAAAATCTGGTATTGGTCAGGCCTCAAGATGTAACCATGTTCTGTAGTGCTATTGATAAATGGTCTTCAGATATGATCCAATATGAATGGAAGTTACTTGTTTATGACATAAAAAGAGTGAATGTTTGGGCAAACATGCATAAATAAAGATCAGTGTGCAATTTTGAGCAAATGAAGGAATTGAAATACTCAGGACAGAAGTAGTCACTGTCCGAACAAGTATGGGAAATACCACAAAACACTTTAATTACCCGTACCATCATCATTAAAGAGTTAAGGACAAGTACTTACGATTTCAAACAATACACCAGCAATTAGACTAATCCTTTAAAAAACTAGAAAAGCTCTCAACACCCCTGCAGCAAACCACAACTTTACTTGCTGCTGTTTCCAGTATGAGTAACACACGCATGACTTGGTCATCAGTCACGATGCCTTAAAGTTATTTTAAAACTCTCACTTTCTGCGTCTGGTTGACCTTCACAGAGTAAACTCTTTGCATTTATCTTGAGTTGTTGCTCAACAATACCACCCAAAACTTGAGCTGACAAATTGGCTATTACTCATTTTCACTCTTAGAGTTTTTTGGACCCAGACCTTGTGTTTCCCTCGAGTGCTATTAGGATATTCGTGTCCTGACATGCCAACCTGCCCAGCTAGACACGCTGATATCTGCTCTTTTCTTTCTTCCTTTTATCTCACTCCAGGAAACATAATCACACGCCTGTTTGTTTAATGAAATCAAAATGAGTGAGAGGATTATCTACTTGGCAAGAACATGAATGCCCATACATGACCTTTATGTTGAGCATGTATGAAGTTGTTATTCAGGTTGTAAAAGTGACAGATGGAACTGAGCAGAGTCCTACCTTATATCTCTGATGTATCAAATACTCCATCACATAATCCATTTTTTGATCAGGCATTGACTGGCATCAAAGTCTGCCTCATTTCTGAGGTACTGCCTGAATTTTCACTGAGTTACAAACTGCTAAGCTGCTGTTTTCACATGGTCTGATCCACTTAGGCGGGGGTCACTGAATGCACCTCCAAAGCTTGCATTATAAAGTATCATCGATTACCACACTCCCTGCAGTGGAACTGATGGAAGAAACAACCTGTTTGATTGATATCCTGTTTCAGATGTTTGCAGTGACAGATTTCATTAAAAATCACATCCTAGATTTTACCCAAAGTGGTCTAGCCCTTCCTGGTTTTTGCCCTCATATACCAGATGGCCTGTCCCAGCCCGGGCTGATTATCATTCCCATTCATTTCCAATCGTGACTTGATAAATCTCCTTTGCTCCAAATCCTTTTTACAGAGTCCTCTTATCTTGTGTTAAAAGCATCCATATAGCAGCCTGCAGCTCAAACCGTTCAGTGAAGGTGGGTGGATGTAGGTGTATGGATTGGTTTTAGTGATGCAGCATTGTGTTGAAGTGTTAGTGGTTCTGCGTTCAGCCCTACCTGGACCTGCTCACCCCGGACAGACGAGTCGCCCAGCAGCGGCTCTGCAGGCGGCGTGTTTATTGTGACAGACTTTTCTGAGCGGCTGTCTTTGCTGCGGGATTTGTGGCGGTCTCGGCTTCGCTCTCTGTCAAACAAAGACACAAGCAAAAATAACAATTTAAATAAAGAACAATAAGTCTGAGGTGAAGTCGGGGCAAACGAGTAAACTTCTTGCCCCCAAATGATTCCATTTTCATCTATTTTTGCATAAATGAACCACGTCTTCTTCAAAATGAACCCGAGATAGCGAGTGCGAACTAGGTCTTTGACTTTTAACTCACTTTGGTTTGCCCTATTTAAAAGCAAAAGAGCTTAGCAGACAACAACACAGACAGAGGCATGCAGAAATATGCAGAGTAACATATACAGAACATACAAAGAGAGCAGTGACAACAACAGGCTGCTGTTAGAGTCAGATAAGAGCCCAGCAGCTCTGTGTGTGAGAGGGGGGGGATAAAACTGCTTGTTGTGTACGTCTAAGTCTGATTTTTAAGGACTGAACCAGCATAGAGCTCAAATGAACTCTGCCCCATATACATGCCTCCTTTCTCACTCCATCCCTCCATCACTCCAGCATATGAGCTCCATTAGCAGCACTGACCCACTGTACTTACAGCTCTAATCCTGTACAGAGCGTGAACGCTCGGCGGGTCTCTGCATCCTCCGCCCGGCAGCGGCATCGCCACATGGCACCGTGCCCACTCTGCAGCTCTATTACTACAGAAAAGCTCCGTTAATCTCTCATCTGTCTCCCTCCCCCTCCAGCCACTGAGGTTTTAGACAGAGTAGATGTGGTAAGAGTACAAAGTACACTTCGAGTTTAGGTTGAGGAAAAGGCTGAGGATGCTGTATAGATATAACTGGTTAAACATGATGGACATCAGGTGAATGAAATCATCTTTAAACCGTCTATTTAAGCTGCAACAAAGGAGGTCTCAGATGCTGTTGTCCTCTTAATGCTAATTCATTTTCCTGTCTCTGAGCATGTTGTTCCACAGTAATCACTCCTTTTGTTTCAGAGTCATCACAATAGATGCGCAACAAATTTCATTTCCATGGAGCTCCTTCCATTAAGACACTCCAGCACAGGACGCTCTTACTCTCTCTTCAAAGCTGCATCAGCAAATGTAAGCTTTATTCTCCATCCAGTTCAAGTGTGGCCTCCTAGGATATATATAAGGCTGTGCCCATGCAGTGATTTCCACTTCAGAGATAGTGGCACCAGTCTGACAGGGTCCAGGGTCTTGATTAAAAATCCTTGAATAAGTGTTGAGCCGTACAGTGAGATCTGGTGCTCCTTCCCTTAAATTATAAATGTCAAACACAAAACTCAAGTGACCCTTTAGCACCACTCTCTCACACAATAACAATTCATAACCATAATGTGCAGGATATCCTGCCTGCAGGGGTAATGGAGGAGCCAGTATGATTAACAGTGGAGGAAATGCTCCAGTCTAATAGAGTTTCACTGGACCTGAATGTTTTGATTAAGGGGTGTTAACCACTCTGCTTTCCGCTTTTATTCCTGTACTTCCTTTCCAATGTGGACACAATTTCCTATAAAAAGAAATAACAACAGCAGCTGATGTTTCAAATCCAAACGCTGTAAGAAAAGAGAACTTTCCACACACAGCCTGAGGCGGCTTCTCCTCCCTGACAGACTGAGTGACGTTTTCTTATCTGCTAAATCCAGGAGATTAGGAGGTTGATGTAAGCCTTTAAATGTATTACAGCGGCCATCATTGTTCCGTTAAACATTATTACAGCTATCATCATCTCTGCAGCAGCTGTTAGTCTAGGGGGAGTGCTCATAGCTCAGAGGTTGTCACTGATTAGCATTATAAATGAGGAGGAGAGATGGAGGAGAGGAGACTGGGAGGAGCGGCAGGACTCATAAAGCAGAGGTCCCTCTTTAAAGTCAGCGGCGGAGTGATAAGACACTGTGAGTGGAAAGAGAGGGGAAGGGAAAGGCCACTGTCAACAAACAGACAATCAAATCACTGCTTAAATTGATATAATAACAGCTTGTCCCAAGATTCTCTGATAAAATCTGCATCCTTAGCAACAGTCTGTTCTCCATGGCAACAGTTTGCTATCAAGAAATAACAGACAGCCATTGGTCAGAATCAAGAAATTAACAAACTTATGCTGCGTTTTCGAGTTACCTCTGAAGTCAGAAGTCCGAGCTGGGAATGATGGCACACCCGAGTTACCAGTGTTTCAGAGACCAAGTCGGAAAAGAGCGAAAAACGAAAGTTATTTTAGCGCTTGCCTTGTCCTTGCTTATATTCGGACAAGGCAAGCGCTTTTGTATATGTAGCCATTTTGTTTCCGCCTCCGATTTTGCTTTTTTCCCACTTGGTAACTCAAATGCTGGTAACTCCGGTGTGACGTCTTTCCCAGCTCGGACTTCTGACTTCCGAGGTAAGTTGAACACAGCATAAGTTTGTTACTCTCTTGATTCTGACCAGTGGCTGTCTGTTATTCCTGGTCAGGAGGGCCGGTTCTGTCCTGGACTGCTCTTTGGACTCCCTGGAGGAGGTGGGTGAGAGGAGGATGTTAACAAAGCTTGTATCCATCATGGACAATCCCTCTCACCCACTGCACCAGACTGTGGGGGCTTTAGGCAGCTCCTTCAGCAGCAGACTGAGACTCCCACCCTGCAGGACGGAGCGCTACCGCAGATCATTCCTCCCCTCTGCAATAAGACTTTACAATGAACAGTAACAAAACTGATTTTACACCACCACTTTTTTTATGGCATTTAAATTGTGTATATTGTAGAAAGCTTTATTTTTTCTTCTCCCTTTTCTAATTTTTTTCTTAATTATTACATTTATTTAAGTTCTTAATATTAGGGCCCCTATTGTTATAACTGCATTTTTGCACTTTTTGTCTTGTCTGTGATGCTGCTGTGACAAAAAAATTTCCCCCATGGGGGATCATTAAAGGAATATTCTATTCTTCTATTCTATTCTATAGCAAACTGTTGCCATGGAGAACAGACTGTTGCTAAGGATGGAGATTTTATCAGAGAATCTGGGGACTAGCTGTTATCATATATTATTATTCTGACTTTTGGTTGTTGTTAGGCAAGCACAGGCCACCTAAGCTAACATGGCAGCAGCAGTTAGTCAGTAAAGAAACAAGCAAGTCAGAAAGTGAGCAAGCAAACATAAAAACAAAGTGAGAAAGTAACCAAACAAGTGAACACGTTTACAAATAACACAGTTAGGGAGTGACCAAGTTAGTAAGTAAGTAGACAAGTAAGTAAATATTGTGCACAAGTTTGCAAGTAATTAATGAAGCAAGTAAGTTAGTTAAACCTATATGGTACAAATGGTACAAATGAGAGATTTGAAGTTTTATAGGTATATAAATGAAGTGCATATTTGTGTGTATATACGTGTATATAGGTATGGGTGTATATATGTATCTATATAAGGTCTTTGTCTCAGTATTAATAATTTGTTACATATTCATGTTAGACTTTGGAACTTTGGTTACTTTTTGGCGACTTAAGAAATCCTAAAATTCTAGAGACATGTAAAAGGTCAACAGATAGGAAGAAATGAGGGTGGGTACAAATACGCTAAATAGCTTCTACCTTCTCCTTTTTGAGCTCCAAAAATAGGTGAATTTCTTGTCTAAAATTGTACTTTATGTATATTTGATCGAATAAAAAATATCTCTCTAATATCTCTCTCTATAGCTGGAAAACACAAATATAAGTCCACTTGAGCATGTATTCATACTGTGGTGCTGCCATGTTCCACAGCTGGAGGTTTTGGGGTGCATTAAATGAAGTTAAAAGTTTCAAACAAAACCTGTTTGAGGAGTCACAAAGACTTAAATTTGAATCATCTGCTAACTATTTCAGCAAACAATTTCTAAATGTGTGTCATTGTAAAGTGTGATGTATTATAAGGTTCTAAAGCAGACGGAAAGGGACCCAAACTGTGGTCCAGTTCTATTGTAGGTGCACACAGACAGAAAACACAGGGCGAGCAGACCATGAGCAGCCTCAGTTTGAACAGATTGGCCTCTGTCTGCAGCCCCTCCCCTCCCCCAGCCCATTTTTCTCATTCCCCCTTCAGCGAGCTTCTGGGGTGATTGCACCGTGTGGAAACCCCGCTTCCAACTCACATGCACACCTTCCCCCTCCTCCCCACATCCCCCTTTCTGGCTCATTAACATGCAGCCGGCTCGTTGGTATTCCAGCAGTGTGCTGCGCTATGATTTGATTAATGGAATTTGACTTCTAGCGAGGATCCTTGAAACCAGGATGGCTTTTTGGAACAGTGAGGATAGGATATGAGGGGGGAGGAGGAGGGGATGAGACCGTCGCCTGGCGAGCCGGGGCACAGCCTTGCCAATTAGACTGCGGTTGCTTCGTTTCCCTCTAACACCTGAGGATGAGCGTGGCCATGATCGCTTTCTCCGCCTCACACAGAGAGGAAAAAGAGCAATAGAGGGACGGTTATTGAGGAAGTGGAGCCAACTAGCAAGGCACGCCAAGCTGTCTGTGGACCAATTTGCTCTCTCTTTGGCGCCTCATACACCTCTGTGACACTGATCTTTGTGTCGGTGCAGCCATCTGAGCCGAGTCACCAGTGGACAGCTCGGCCTCGGCCAAATTCATCGAGCTAAGAAGCCAAATAAAAAATGACCATGCGCACACTCAGTGTGGTCATTTTAAACCCATAAACACATTATAGAGCGAGAAAGAAAGTGTTTGAATTTGATTACATTTCCTCTCTTTAAAAAACAAATATTAAGCTGAACAGGTCCCAAAGTAAAGCTCTGAACTTCTGTGAGTTTAATACAGTCAGCTGTTTAGCACGTGCAATCCCACTTGAAGGGGCTCTGGTCTGATAAGCGGTCCTGTGGTCCGGCTGCCCCTCAGGATTATCTTCATTCAGATAATTGATTATGGTATCGTATGGTATGGAATGATAAGCATTTCTAATTAAGCTTAACAGCCAAATACCTTCACTATGGCTCATATGTCCCTGTAGCTGTGGAGTCAGGTTCATGAGTCTGAAAGCTCCCACAGGTGGTGTATTTCCATTTTCTTACATCTGACCTTCATTAACTCGGGTTTCCAGAAGTCCTGGATTATCACACGCCGTTTCCAGGAATCTGTGATTGATTCTCATTAGCGCCACATTTTTTAATCACAGCATTCAGACTAATTACATCTGTAAACATAAAAAAAATTTAACAATCAACTTGCGCACAATCAATATAAAGTCTCCTTTAGGTGGGGTATTGGGAGCCTTGAAATGGTGTTTTAATTGTGAATGAATTAGTCTGGATTACTCACTTAGTCTCATGTGGATGCTGCACGCTGCCCTGTAATTGGAGTTCGACCAATCAAAAGAACTCATTTTCCACATGAGCAGCTGCTAATGTGAGATTTGCAATTTTACCACAATTTAACATCATAAATTGACAAGAGTCAAGGAGCAGGGCTTAGGGGGGAACTTCCACAGAAAAAGTGGAGTCGAGTGCTGCGATATTAATTTTCCACACTCACTGAAAGGGGGTCTGGTGAAAGTCTGGTGATCAACTACGGCAAAGTATTTTCATTTATTTTGTGGAATATTACAACCAAGGCATGAAATTAGATCGACGTCTTTCCCTCGTAATTAATTGTGAAGCTCTAGTTGGATGCAAAAGTCCCTGAAACAAAGACATCCCTCACGGGTATTGTTCTGTATCTCTGCTTATTGAGCTAGGAAAGAAATCGAAAACATGCAGTAAGAGAAATCAGTATCATTGGCGTCTTTTGTGTCTTGGTAGCGTCTGTAGACAGAGCTGCAATCACCGGAGAGTCAGGGGAAGTTACTTGGACACCAGTTGAAGACAAAAAGCCAGATTTGAGAGGAAACAACTCCAAAACCCATCTCCATCTGGTTATGAAAACCTGAGCCAATCCCATTCTTCTATTATAATCTGACAAATTGGGTGTAAGACTGCCTCGCAAATATGCAAACATACAAATACACGACAGCATGATGATGTTACTGTGTGATTATTTGCATGGGCGCGCGCGCACACAAGCAGCGGAAAACCTTCCCCTGTGCCTGCATCTGTTCCCAGCGTCAGTGTAATTAGACAACAGCGATCCAGAACTGCCTCAGCGTAAAAAGATTACCTTCAGATGGCGATGGCATGGCTTTCAAAGGCAACAGTTTTTTATTTTTTTGTTTGAATATCAAATTAGAGGCCAGCCGGTGGCTTTTGGCACAGCCACGGCAGGAGCAAAGGAGCGGAAAAGGCGCTTGGCGGGGATGCACATACGTTGCTTTCCAATTTGCTGTCACTCACTTAAAAAGCTTCGGAAACAGAGCAGAAGAAGGAAACAAGAGCTCCCGCAGCCACCACCTCTAATCATTTCCAAAGCACCACCTCTCCCCCTTTACTCACTTTGATTCCCAATGAAGTCAGACCACTTTTGCTCCATGTAACTTTGAGCTACAAGGGCACATTCCTGCCCAGGGGGAATGTGAGCGAGCAAGAGGGGGAAAAAGTGATACGCCTGCGCCTTCCCATCCTCAGAGAGCAGCCAGGAATCCATTAAAGAGGGTGAGGGCGGAGGGGGGGAGGAGGTCAAGAACCAAGCAGAAAGAGGCAGCTGCTGTGTTGAAATCACTGCGGGCACATGGGAGCAAAAAACAAGGGTATGAAAGAGGGAGATAAAAAGTTAGAAGGATGGAGTGTGAGGGGGAATGAGTGTCCAGAAAGTCCCTGAAGCAGCAACAGGTGGCTGCAAAAAGTGGGTGTGGCGCTTGAGATATATGGCGTAGCGCAGTGAGGGGGCTGACAGTAACAAGGGAGGGGCTGTTGTGAAAGCAGAGCCTCCTCTCCAGTTTCTCTCCACTCATCTCCTCTCAGGCTCTCATCGTGTCCGCCGAGCCATCAGTCAGCCAGGCCTCTCCGGCACCTGTCTCCTGCTGCCTTCCTGAGGCCTGTCAACCACAGCCATTACTCTGCTGACAGACTAATGCTCCTACACGAGCTGAGGGCTCCACACACGCCAGGACAGAGGGGAGGAGATCAGAGAGGACTGGGGTTGGGCTGAGGCAGTATAAATGCAGCAATAAAAAAATCAAATTTCATACCAAAACTAAAAATTCAATATCAAGCCTTGATCACATATTTGATTTACAACCATGAAAACCGCATATTTGTGTCAGATATTAAAGGCCTCACAGCAAAAGCCCCCAAGCAGACCAGCAAGACACTTTTCTCATTAACCATTAGAAAAAACACTAAATAATAGTTCACTTTTTGGCAACAAGCCTCAAAAGACAGGCCTCTATACATAAACAACCCCTCAGTTGCAGTTTGGCTTAAAAAACCTGATAACATAGATCCAAGTAGCACCACAGAAAAAGGTAAACATTTCAGTTTTGGATGCCAGGACATCACGGCAAATTCAGCGACTAATGTTGAACATTTCCACCAAAAGTAACCGGAACTTTTAGTTTCTTGAGGCTCTAGCGCTGCAAGACCCATCCTTTGGTACTTTTAGATAGAACTACCACCACAGCAAGAACTCTAAGAAAGGGTTTGGAAAGTAATGTTTTTCTCAATACCTAGTGGTATTGCCAAATTAGTGATATAACTGGAGTCTTCCAAAAAGTTCTTAACGAAATATCATAGCATATGGTTCCTGGTTTGCTTTTACTCTCTCCCTGGCTGGTATGGCTGGGAAATCAATGAGATCATATTTGGTTTGATCATAACATCTGTTACAGGAGCTTTTGGTACTGCAAAACCCACCCTGAAGTACCCATGCTCTTTGGATCCTGAGAACCAATTCAGTAGCTATTGACACATTTGCACCAAAAGTAACGAGTCCTTTGAGTTCCAGGAGCTTTTAGTGCTGCAAGACCCATCATTTCGCCGTCCGCCAATTCCTACCGGATCCGCTGATTGATGGACAGTGGTAATCACAAGAACCCGCAGATTCACGTGCAATCGCACGATAACGAGTTATCTCTACGCCACTGAGACTAACCATATAAGCAGTAGATTGTGTCCTTCCAGAGGAGGAAATCCACCTCTAGACTTCTAAAATCAGCATCTACTCATCCATGGTGTCCCTGAGGTGAAATGCTGCCTAAAAGCCTTTCACTTGTTCGTCTCCGCCTGTTTGCATGGTGTGAAATACAATCCGCCTGAAACAAGTGTGTGTTTTATCATGAAAAGACGCCGGATGTTTTATTTTGCATCTGTGCCCGACTTCCTTTTCAGCACGGACGAATCTGTGCTGAATTTATCCGGCAAGCTCCGGCGTCCGGAATGAATATAACTGTTACGATCTGCTGCGGAATGGAAACAAGCCGGTAGAAATTGACACATTAACTTGAATCGTTACGATTAGCTACGATCTATTCGTATCTATTCGAAGCCTTCCAGGTGCGGTGGAAATTGGGGGTAAGTCTTAGAAAGTTATGTCCCTGGAGCAAGGACCTTTGGAAGGGAGGTTAGAAAAGTTTCCCCTTTCTTTTCTGGATCCAGACACCTTAAATGTTTCATCTGGATTGACCCACAGGCTAGTCGTAGAGACTGTATATCCTTAAGGATGCTGGGATAATAAAGTATATGAAGAGTCAGAGGGAAAGACGAAACCCAGGCTTTCTTTCTCCAACTGATGATTGGTATCTGGGCTCAGATTTGTTGAAGAGAACAGTAAAAGAGGCCCTCGTGTCCCAGAACCCTGAGCTTTAGTCTGGGACATAAAACTGACTCCTTTAATAGCAGTCCCCTCGAGGTGAAGGCAGAACGAAACACATTTAATGACAATAAAAGATGTGGTCTTACCCATGCCTGTGGGATCCCCGGGAGCGTCCCGAGTAGTAAGAATACCCAGAGTAGGTGGACTCGGTATCCATGGTGACGCAGTCCTGCCCAGGCAGGCTGGGCTCGGGGCAACACGGAGGCTGCTCGGCTGGACCGCTGGCAGACGCAGTGCTCGGTGATGTCGAGCCAGGGGCGCTCAATTTGCTCGCTCAGGAGGCTGACAGGGGTGGCGAGCTGTCGGCAGTCAGGCTTGAAAGCGACCCTGGGGGCGCCCGGTGAGGAAACATCAACCTGGCGAGAGGAGACAGACAGGAAATTTGAATTCAGAGTGTTGAAACGTCTGGGAGAGCTGCCCACGTTTGACCGCTTTTTGGACCGTGCCTGTAATTAAGTCACAGCTTTTTTCATCACATCTTTAATTCATAATGAAGCATTTGTTCGCACTCTTTCTGCAAAAATCAACGTTCATCAACAGCTGCATGACAATTTGTATATTTTAGCTTCGAAACCTGCTCTGACAACAATGTGTTACAGACAGCTCTCGAGAGGTGACACCGCAGATAAAAGAAACAGAGTGAGCGTGAAGCTGCAATTTGCTCTCATTCCCACACGGCTGACAACAGTTCAGATGCAAACTCTTCAAGCCTGACGTTGACGAGCTCTGAGAGGAAGGCAGATAAGAGCTGCTCTCTCACAGGATAGGCTCAAAGAGAGGGAAGGGTTGAAAGTTTAGGAGTGAGTGTCAGGTGAAAGACGCCGAAATTCACAGAACCATCATGTCCTTATCTTACCGACAAGTCATAACTTTTCAGAATAAGAGTCCTCTGAAGCAGCATAATAACAAACGCTCATTATTTATTAATACAAAACCAGCGCAGGATGAAATAAATAACAGCATAATGACTTCTTGCTTGTAGCTTGGACACAATTTATTTAACAATGGGGAAGTTACGTGATGCCAATACTAACATTTCTACATAACCCAAGGAGCGCTTGATGACTTTTATTATAATCTCATCATAATCTTGATATACAAAGGCATGTTTTTAGATCAATAAGATGATTAACTGATTAGTCATACACAAAATATCTCATCTTTTTTAATTCTCATTTATTGATTTATAACTGGAGTCATTATCAGATTAGATACAAACCCGAGCTGCATGGAAACAGTCAAGAAGACTTAATGCACCCTATCATTTCAAACCACTTTTACAAAAAACATTGAAAATGCAAGCATAAACGGTTCATTTTAAAGTCCTTTTAATAATTGTACTTGCTATAATGATATGAAACACCTAATACACACTTAGTACAGTAAAACGGAACAACAGAATGTAATGTAACACAAAATAATGAAGTTGCATTATGAAAGGACACATCACAGAGAGTAACAACTTATAATGTAAAGTAGAGTACGTAAAGTTGTGTTACGTAACCTAATATGACACAGTGCAGAGAAACTCAAAGTCATGAAACATAATATATAGTGTAACTTGCTGTAAAGTTACATTAATGTCAAGTCAAGTAATGGAAAGTTGCATCAAGGAAAGTAACGTAATGTTTCTGGAGAGTAACATAACAAAAAGTAATGTTACATAAGTTACACACTGTTTCCTAACAGGAGATTAAGTGTAGTGATGTTAAGTTGCAAAGTAAAGGAACAATGTAAATGAATTAAGTTAATAAGTTACATGATGTGAAGTAAATCTATGTAATGTAATGTAGTGATGTAATAAAGAGTAATGCAAAGTAACTCAATAAAAAGACACATTAAAGACCCACTCCGATGAAAATCCTGTTTTTCTTGTTGTCTACATATTCATATTTCTGCATTCAAATCGCAGTGAATCTCTCACAGAGCCAAACGGCAGGATCAGATACAGTGAGATTTCCTATGTCACAAATCCAAGCTCCGCCCTCGGAGCCCGGCTATGCAGGTCAGGCTCAGAGAAATAGAGAGGACGATGGCGGAACAAGCGTCTGTGTTAGCGGGTTATAATGCTCATAAGAAAGCTAATATGATATTAGCTTTTATCATGCCCCTAAAGACAATAGTGTCCGAGAGCTGAATAGCTCCTACGTTACCTGTTTCTTCTATTACACCAGCAATGTTAGGCTGCAAGCTATCTCGAGGAGAGTTGTGCAGAGCAGCGCTGTCTCCATGCACGACTCAGATGTGATTTGCTAATGATCTACTGGAGCTCTGCAGAAGTAAATCCCTTGAAAACGAAACAGGTAACATGATTTTGGCTAAAGACTTAATCACAGTTTACAGACCAATGAGAACACTTTAAGTAGTAAAAAAACAATTGGAGTAGGACTTTTAGTTATGGAAAGATACATTGAGTTAAGTAAGGTAGAGTAACACAAATTTATGTTGCTTTAAGTTGTATTGATTCGTTACGTAAGATAAAGTTTAGTTGTGTGAGGTAACATAACGAATAAGTAAATTGGAGTAAAGTAATGCAAAGTTAACAGGATGCTAACAGGACTAAGGTTAGGTAATGTCAGGTACAGTAACCTGATGTGTCATAACTTAATGTCACGTGAAGTGACAAACTGTCTTGTCTTGTATCATGAGTCATACTGTGAGTCTCACCCTCATTAAAAAGCTGTGACTAAATTAGGGTCGATTTATGGGTCATGTTATGACACGTTACATAATATTGTTTATTGTATGTTACGTAATATTGTATCATGATTCACTCCTTGAATTTTACCCTTATAAAAAGAGTTATGACCAAATATGGGTTTAGACTGGCATCTACATTTATAAATCACTGATTAACTCAAATGTAAAATCTGTTTTTCAACAAACCATCACCATACATGAATGCACAAAACAACTGTAGATGCATACTTTACACTAAATGCAACAGTTTAAGCTCCTCCAGCTGGGGAATTATCCTTATTTAAACCACTTAATGATGCTGTGATTGCATCAATTCATATCAGAGGTTATTACAGTGGAATTGCAGCCTTTAATTCGAGCTGCATCACGTCATTTCCTGGGAAATCAGGCTGCATTCTTCCCCCGTCTGAGAATCAACACACAGATGCAGAAGCAACTCCAAAGATGGTCTACACCCACAGAACCGTCTCTAAACAGGTGGTGGATTTAAACTCATCACTGAAGAGAAGAAGTGGATGATCATGAGTGCGCTTGATTCACTGATCAGTAGGTGTGAGTAAGTGCGCACAGATGTGTATGAATGAGATCAATTTGGCTCAAAGAGATAGACTCCAGTACCTGCACAAAGGGAAGAAGAAGATGGAGAAAAATGACTCATGGATAGCTTAAGGCTCGCTGTTTACACACCCAGGTATCACACTCACACATTCACAGTCATCTCAAACACCTCTGGGCGAGATGAAAGATGTGGAGTGTGAAATACTCAGGTAGTTAACTCAAAAAGCCCTAAATCTCATTTCGGCTCAGACAACGCTAACCTCCCTGAGCACGTGCTCTTTGAGCCAGCACGCCTACGCTTGGCATTTAGCCACCGTGGACCCTGTGGAGTGGAGGACAGAAATAGCTCATATTAAATCTGAGCTGATATTAAACAGAGGGATCTATTGAACAACACCAAGGGGTAAAAGTGTTGGTGAGCAAGTATTCAGTATGATCACATTTTACATTGAACTGTATGCTGATGACTACCAATTGGGTCCCTCGCGACTTAAGGGCAGGGCTCATGATTTCCAAAAAGACGGTCAAATTTTGGGAAAAGAAAACGGCTTTGTGTTGGCCAATGCCGATACGTTGCCCTATACGTCTATTTGCCTTTTATATCAACTAGTTAATAAGTCTATCTCTAGTATTTAGCATTAAAACAAGAGGAGTTGTAGTTGTTTTGTTGGAGTAAGCGGCAGCTCAGCTCGCAGCTCTGTACTCATGGTGTAGAGCGTCAAACTGTCAAACTGCATAGATTTCTAGACTTGTTTCAACTACATTATAGGTAGCAGAGCATACTTCTTCAGCTTATCCGGTCTCCGTCCTTAACTCAATATGGTGATTACTAAGATGCAGCTCAGCTCACAGCCCCTCCTCACATTCTAGTGTTAAAAAACTAGTTTTCAGTGGCCGCATTTTGGATTTTTACCCGGTTTACTATCCTGTTTTTTGGAGAGGAGGAGACCCCGACTGATAATTTGACTCTAGGCGAAAGTTTTCAACTCTGAGCATGTACAGTTTGACCTGCAAGGCTCTTCGTAGAATAATGTGGCTAAAAAACAGGACTGCAGGGGTAACTGTGTCAAAAAGGGAGTCTTCTCGGGGTCTTCTTGTCTGATGGTTTAAATCATTGACTCTCTTCTTAAGTGTTTAAACCCCTCCACTATCTTTTCCCTCATACCAGCACTTTGTCCTGACAGTCTGCAACCCGCCTCCCGATCGAAACCTGCACTGAAACTCCCAGGCCAGCCTCGAAGCACAAACACAAAGATTTACAGCTGATTTATGACTCCAGTCGCCTTAAAGGTGGTGAGAAACCGAGCAGGCTGACTCCCTCACAGGACGGCCCCGCTTTACTGCATTCACAACTCCAGGAAAAAGAGCCAGCTTTAGAGCCTGAGCTGCAATTCTTATCTGCCACTTAGAGGGAAACACAAATCACCACGTCCAAAAATACTCTGTGGCACAAAACATCTAGTTTGACCCAGTTCTGAGGAGGAGTGTAGTGTCGGCACATCTGTGTGTGACTCTGCCGCATGTGTAAGTGTGTTGATGCATGCCTGTGTGATTGTCACAGAGTCTTGGAAATGCTTTGAAGGTTGCGCAACGGCATACTTGCTCGCTCTGCAAACTGTTTTTAAATGTCTGAATCATCCTAACATGGTGACAAATCCTACCATAACTGGTTCTCCCAAGTCTCATAGCCAGCTGCCTTACCTCTACACCAAACTTGAACTGAGACAGGGCCTTCTTACAGAGAGTGTTGTCATGAACAACTTTCATGCATGCACTAGCTTAGGGTTGCAAAATTTCAAGAACTTTAAAGTTGGAAACTTTCTGTGATAATTAACAGGAATATATCTGAAATTCACAAAATTGAAGGTTGGCCCTCAACAGGGAACTTAAATATAGTTGGGGAACATACAAAACCCAGTTCCATTGAAGTAAATTGGAAAATTGTGATAAACTTAAATAAAAACAGAATACAATGATTTTCAAATCCTTTTCAACCAATATTCAATCGAATACACTACAAAGACAAGATATATAATGTTCAAACTCATGAACTTTATTTCTTTTTTTTTGTAAATAATAATTAACTCAGAATTTCATGGCTGCAACATGCCAAAGTAGTTGGGACAGGGGCATGTTTACCACTGTGTTACATCATTTTTCCTTTTAACAACACTCAATAAACATTTGGGAACTGAAGAGACTAATTGTTGAAGCTTTGAAGGTGGAATTCTTTCTCATTTTTGCCTGATGCTTTAGTTGTTCAACAGTCCGGGGTCTCCGTTGTCATATTTTATGCTTCATAATGCATAATAAGTGGTGAACATTGTCCCATCCTTGCTTGTGAATGACTGAGAATTTTTGGGGAAGCTGCTTTTATACCCAATCATGGCACCCACCTGTTCCCAATTAGCCTGCTCACCTGTGGGATGTTCCAAATAGGTGTTTGATGAGCATTCCTCAAATTTCTCAGTATTTTTTGCCACCTTTCCCAACTTCTTTGTCACGTGTTGCTGCCATCAATTTCTAAAGTTAATTATTATTTGCAAAAAAAATTAAGTTTATGAGTTTGAACATTAAATATCTTGTCTTTGTAGTGTGTTCAATTGAATCTCGGTTGAAAAGGATTTGCAAATCATTGTATTCTGTTTTTATTTAAGTTTATCACAATTTCCCAACTTAAATGGAATTGGGTTTTGTATCTTGTAGCATAATCTTGGCTATCATGGTGGTGGTAGCTACCTCGAATGTGATGCTGTTTCTTCTGACTCCTGCAAGATGGTTTTCTGTAACCATACAATAATTTATACATCAATTGTCAAACATTTTGAAGACCCATTAATTCCCATTATTCCCATGGACAGTTTCCAATTTGGAATCTTTCCCAAATTCCCCAGCTTAACTTCCCATGAAAAGTTTCTGGAAATGTTTCCCCTCTGCAACCCTAGCCCATTTGGTCATCATGCATTCATATATGAATAGCAGGACCTGGGATCAAACCCTTGACCTTCTACCCCTGAATCACAGCCACCCCTACCAGAAAGAGCTACACATCTGCATAAAAATAGCACATTACTGAACACAACAGAGGTCCCTCTGTAATATAATTCAAGCCTTTTTCACTCTTCAAGCCCCATAAAAATAGACTAAATTTTTTATACTTGTGCGACTCAGACAACAGATTTTACTGTAATTTCTAGAAGGTACAGAACAAGAATATCCAACCTCTGTAGATCTACACCAGGATGACAGTAATCTGGCATTGGTGATGCTCTACTAAAGAAATCTGCAGGTGGCCACAAAGCAAGCCGGATACAATCACCTTTTGAAATCCTCTCAAAGCAAAGGCACGTGGGTAATTGGGGGATTAATCAGGTCAAACAAGAGGAGTGGCACTACACATCAGGAGAGCACCAAGGTTAAAGGCGGATCAATTACTTCCTGTGTCTGAGCCTTTTCTCGCAAAATCTAACCTCCAAACATCCTCTCAGACTATTCCAGATACTTCACGCTACGCTTACCATACAGTACGGTCCCTGCACACAGTCACCAGCACCGCAGCCAGGGCTCTGAGGTCTGAATCGGAGTGAAACAGGATATGCGGTCGTTCTCACATGTGGTTTCTGTCGTTGCCGTGCCAGAGTAAATGGGTGAGCGGAACCACTTCAAGTTTGCCGGGAGAGTCCAGAAGAGCGGTAACAGGAATCCCCGCTGCTCTGAAAGGGAGGGGAGCTAGAGTAGATTCTTCACAGTAATCCAAACCCCCTCCTGATGAGCTGCCGGCTTGTCTGTTTGTCCTGGCAAGCACTGACGGCAAGGAGCGAGTGAGGCAGAAGAGCAAAATGATCATAGCATCACTGTAGGCTCCTGTTTTCTCCTTTTGTGAACATAAATCATTGCTCAGGGAAACTTGTGTTTGCCAGTTTCATCCCGAATTCCTTTAGCTAACCCAGCACCTGGTGTTTTCATTAAAGCATAACACTTGGGATAAAAAGAGACTTCTGGAAATAAACTATGAAGGCAAAAACTGATACTCACAAGCAAACAGGTGTAACAACCTGGGCATAGATTCAGGAAAACAACAACAGAGTAAATATCCAGAAGCCTTGACTGGGAATGCAAACAAACAACCTTGCACAAACAGCTCAAGAAAAAGACTTTCATCTGTGCGCACAGAGCTCCAGCAAAGTTACAGCAGAGCCACGAGACATCTGCTGTCAGCTGCTGCAAACAAATCAGCGCTGCACGGCTGCAGCCTCCGCGTCACAACCTGTAGGAGCGTCAGCATCTGAGAGACTCTGTAATCAACAGTTCAAGTGACAACACAGAGACACTGACAATATGACAGCCTGGTTGTGCCAGTATGTAACACAAGATCTCAAACATTGTTGTTCACATTTGCATGCGAAGAAAACATGCTCTAGTTCGCTCATAAAAATGCACGGTATGTCCTTTTTCTTAAGAAAATCTCTGTGGTTTGGACGCCTGATAACATTTCCTGGAAAAGCGTCTCATTTGCAAGAGTTATAATGCAAACAACGCAACATGACACATCTTATCTGTTTCTTTCCTGCATTAAGCGGTGGTGTTCTCATCAGACGTCTCCTCGTTTGCTGGAAAAGGAAAGAACCGGTAAACAAGGTTTGGGGTTGTTTAGAGTGTCGATGCTCTGAACTCACACAGCTGCAGCTTGAGCTGATTAAGTGTAATTTATGAGGCTGACCTTTCTGGAGCTGTTAAGGGAAACTCCTGAGAAGTTCACAGCTTACTCAGAACCTACTGGACTTAGTGACCCTGCAACATACTCATGAACTCCTGAACACACCAAAGAAGCAGGTGCACCAATGTCCAGTGAAGTAACTTTCTGCAATAACCGAACCAATGAGGCGCCGCCTTGCAACCTAACCTGAACTTCTAAAAATGGCTGCACTAAAGACACACTTATTGAGTCAAGCAAGGCAGAACGAGTGCTTCCACTTTCCCTGTGAAGCGGCAAATTAAGCATCTAATGAAGCAGATAAGATGATCCATTATGTTTTCATTCAAACGCTCCTTTCATGCAGGCTATTCATCCAGAACTCCTTTTGATACAGAATACAAATGAAAGCCTCCTGTAGCTCATTCACACTCAGCAGTGATTAATCCTGAAATCAAAAACCCTGCGCTGGAGATTTTACACTGATCTGCTGTAGAAAATCTCCGCTTTGAAAAAGTATTTAGCCCACCAAATCATGGTGAAAAAAAAAGACACAAATGTTCGCCCCGCTGATTGAAATCATCAGCGCTGAATTTGTAGACGACACGTGGTCTTGGAGTAGGGCCAGTTTGAGCAAAGATGCCATTAAAAGCTCATGTGTATTAAGAGCTAATGGTGTATATGACCTGTGTTTACTCAGTGGAAAAGCTCCCTAACATGAGATGATGGGTTTACATGCATAATTAGGGATTAACACATAATTAGCATATTCTAGAAAAACAGTCTGTGAGATTTGAACAGACTTTTCACATAATCTGTCAAACTTCTCTGCTCCAGAAAAACATCACCTGCCTCTGTACACTCGTCCTCATCGTGACACCTTCATGCCTCTGCATCGCGCCTAAATCAGAGACGAAACAGCTCATGCAAAGTAATGACTTCACATTAGCTCCGGAGCTAGCGTATAGCTCTGTCACGGCGGGAGTCACAAGACGTGCCGGGACACGAGAGAACGTTAAAACAAGCCAAAGTGGAAGTCTGGTGGGGTCACATGCTGGCTGTGTTGCTGTCGATGACTGAGCCAATGAGGGTCATTAATTCAGAGGAATTCAATCTACATTCCTGAGTGTCACCGGATTTAAACCCTCCATGGAGACGCATAAAGAAAAAAGAGAAGGCATAGCGACTGGTTATTTATCATACGTGTTTGTTATTGAATAAAGCGGCTGTTAACAGCGGGCTATCAGTTTCTATCTGCTCTGAATTAGAGGTATGGCACGTCCAACTGAAAGAGACTCAGAGCCTTATATCTCACGTTTAGCCTTTACCTGTTGCATATTTGTGCTTCTGTTACTAGGCAACAACAAAGAGCAGATCCTGAGCAGTCAGTCAGTAAACCAGCTGTTGATGGCTGCACGAGCTGGAGTGGGGTTATCTATTTGTTAGTCATGAGCTCACAAAAGGTGGATTCCTCGTGACAAAGCTGTTAATGGCATTGTCTTGAATCACACACAAGACTTACACTTTCAGTCTCCTGCTCCACCGTTGGTTTGATAGGCTGGTGCTGTCAAAGCATGCCGAATTCTCTTTTAACAAGTGCTCTTTATTAACCAATCACAGCTGTTAAGAAAACTGTAACAGCATGGCTTTAATATTGAAGAAACCTTAAAATCTGAGGGTTTTCAGGCAGGTTCTGTACTTGAAAAGCACACTTTCTCAATATTGCGTTCACCATTTTGGAAATATATGCCAAACTTCCAGTCATCCGATACCAGACCCACCTGTTGCTGGAATAAACCCCCAATTCTCATCCAGCACCAATATTAAGGATGGACTGGTTGGGATAATCAGGGTCCACTTGGATTCTGGTGTCTATGATGACAATTTAACTAATGGCCAAAGAACTGATGTGAGACAACAGCTACACATTGGCCGCTGACATTTATTCTTGTCACATTATTTGACAATGGCCGATGTTTTGCCAAAGGGCCAATATCAGTCAACACCAATATTCAACTGACATACTTGTGCATCTCAACTCAATACATTCAGAACTCATTACTTGTGAAATTAGTCCCCTAAAATTGTAACAAACAATGAAAAGATGACCAGACCTGTTTTTGTGCAAGGCCGAAAGCACATCTAATCCTGCTCTGGACTCTGATATGTGAATAAGGAAACATTTGAGGATTTTGTACTAGATATAGTATAGCTCATATTCATCAAGTGGCATAATAGCACAATAATGTTAACATAAAATACCTGTGAACCACACTTAACGAATCTAAATTCTGTTTACTCTGGTTTCAATACTCACCCCTGACTCTACAGCACCTCTGTCTCCTCTGATGTGGGATTAAATTCCATATTTTATGACAGTGATAGCGCTGTCTCTTGTCATGCCCCCAGGGATATCACCGTTTAATCTCATGCCATACTAAATAATCCAATCATGCCTCTGCTGAAGTTGAACAACACAAGAACAAGCTTGTATCTAGTCAGGAAATCCCAGAGTTAACAGGCAGAACAGGGAAAAAGCAACACTGACATGTTGACGTTCAGGAGATTAACTTTTCTGACTTCTACTAGAAGTTAGAAGACTAACAAAGACTGAGAACCCTGTATGTTTTTACTGCTTTCAACATACATGTTGTGACAGCTCTGAAATAGAAGTCACCGTATTCCTCTTCAGCTGTCTCCAAAAAAACAAAACCAATCTTCTGAGGAATGAAAGTGAAGAAGAATATCAGAAATGTGATAGGAGTGCAACCCTCAAACTTCCAGAGCATTTCTGGTTTTATGATACCAAGGGTCCTGCATTATTTATGATAGGAGGGAGCAGTTGTTGTCATTATTTATGTCAAACTGGGCTCAAACAATGTCAGAGTATGTTGCCCAGCAGCTTCTTGCAACACAGACTGAAGATAAAGTGAAAGATTTCAGTCTCTTTTTTTCTTTTTTAATGGGAGAGGAGTAGATGGGCTACCAGTAAAGTTGCAAGAGTACTTTAACAGTATCAAACAAAAAAGGGACATTTTTATCTTGTGCACTGCCTGAATTTTTTATATCGAGCTCTGCCAAAAAAAGACGTCAAAGGAGGGACAAGGAATATAGCATGAATGTATTATGCTGTGTTATAAGTTGGGAATTTCAATCATGTTGAAGGCCTTTGCTGTGTGCTTACATTGACACACTAGGCAACCTAAATGATTGATTGTGAAGATTATAACCAGTTTAATCATTATAGGAATTAATAATTGGCCAAATATTCACACAATAACTTGACATATGTTGGTAATGAGGTTATGTAGGGTTTTTGTCCTTATATTAAACATAATTCAAATTCAAATCAGTTAACGGTCACCATTCTGAGCACGTGCTATAGAAGCACCTGCTTAGGAATTTTAACCCATATAAAATGGCGGTTACTATTTTATGATACCTTTTTTAACATCCTATAGTATGTTTAATCAAAAAAGCAGCTACATGGGCCCTGTTTCGTGGCATTTAATAGAAAATCTAAATATTGTATTTTTCAAAAGCAAAAATAAAGACTGGCTGATCCTGAACAAACGGCTAACTTTACCGGTGGTCACCCCTGTTTGGTGGAGCTCCAGGACAGGTTTACCCGCCCAACCCCTACCTGTGACCCGACAGGCTGGCGGACCTACAGGCAGGAAACTCCCTGGTTTCACCGTGGCCTCGGAAACCCCCCCTCTTACTCTCCCTCATCGGTGGCATATGTGTGTGGCTACATGAAACACCAAAACGAATAAGAATAGCGTTTTATCTATTTTTCTGGTTGTTTTAAGTGGTTGGGACTGCTGCAAGGTATCCATCCGCGAGAACTCTGCCGCCGCAGGTTACAATCTACAGCTGAGCTGCGGTGCACCAGCCGAGGTAATGCGGACCAAGTCAACCGTATGAAACATAGTTGACTTTTCTCACTGTGGCTCTGTGACTCTCTGGTTGAGAGAGGCGTTTTTGGAGACGCATTTCTAACAGAAACAACAACACAATGAACTCGAAACTGTGAGGAAAAATTAACAATCCCCGTTTACTTTCCCTGTGTCGGTTTGTGTCCGCAGTTTGAAGTTGAAAGCAATCCCTTTCATACAGGTAGGCAAGACAGCAAGGGCGTGTTCCCAAGTCTTGTCTTAAAAAACGCACATTTGGCTGATCAACAGCCTTAGTTTTGTGTTCATAAACACCCAGACACGGTAATGTACATTTTTGCAGGCTTAACGAGCCAAGACAGGACATATAGCCTGTCAGCTTCCCACTCTACTGAGCCCGCACACTAACATCTGCAGAATACATATAAGCGACACTATCTCCTGCATATTAAACCATAACTCACCCTTTATCGGCGGAGATATCATTCCGAGGAGTTGATCATTTATCCAGAGGTTATAAAATAGTTTGCCCCAGAGCACACGGTAGGCTACAGTAGGAGGCAGCCCTTGGTAACCGTAGGAATCACCCTTGCAGTCAGGAATTTCACAGGGGGCAGTGCTTGTCAGTGTGTGGGGGTGTAGTACGGGAGCATGGCGCTAGGGGAGTGTCGTCAACACGGAGAGCCCCAAGTCTGTCCCTGCCAATGTTGGAAAACACCAAAAACAAGTGATACTTCACAGCCATGTGTTGTTACTCTGGTATTTTTAATTCAGTAAATGTTTAAAATGTGTGGTTCAAGAAGGGGGTCTGGCATCCTCATCATTAAATGTACCTAAAAGCATCAAACCCAAAGAAGCTGGCAAATACAGTTGCATACTTAAAGCTCCTTTGAGGAGTTTTTAAGCAGTTATGAAACAGACTGAAAATAATAGAAATGATTCTTTATGAACTAAAAACGCAAAAGAAGTCAATAAGCGAAAGAATTAACAGCTATAATACTGTAATATTTAATACCTGTGATCAATGCAAGAAGGTAGGTGTCAGACAAGGCCATTTAGAGCTATTTAAACTGACCTTCGCAATTTAAAACTTCGACAATAAGTGATACATTTGACTGTTATAGGAAGGTGGGATGAGATTATATTGCATAATTTACACAATTAATAATTTGAACTTGTAAAATTAACACAACAGAGTGGTTAAATTTGTATTTTACGCACTTAATTGTTCAAACACAAACAATATATACGGATGAAACAACAGGCATGCAAAAATAAAAGCATAGACAGCTTACAAAAGGTTTACAATAAGTTAAATGTTGTTTATATAACAGACAACATCAATACTACAGAATATCTAACAGGAAAAAAAGAGATTTTAAGACAAGATAATAATTAACATTAAATCTCACTTTTCTTTTTCATAATAGGCTACCTGTATAAATAAGATCAAGATAACTTTAAGAGAAAGTAACAGGTTCTTAAGTAACAATATAACTTTATAAATACAAATATTGACACTATGCATTAAACGTTTTGAAGCATATTGAATCAGCATTTATTCTCAATAACACTGACTTATTCTATTTATTTAAACATTCATTTACGCAGGTAATCTCTTTGAGATGTGTTTCATTTTCAAGTGAGATCTATCATGGATAAACACAAACATAACACTGCGTGACATTACGTACAAAGGGCCTATTGCATGGCCAACAATACAACATTAAATTACTACCAGACCAGTGATACAAATGCAAAACACAAAGGCATTGAACAGATGTCTGCAAGGGCAGATTGATGAACAGTCTAAGATGCAGGGAACAAGAGCAAGTGTTTAAAATGCTCTCTAGATGCCTGTAACAAAGACAATGTTGTTGTCACAGCTCATGAAGCTGAAAAAGACAAACTCTTGTCAGAGATATTGCTGCTTTACTCAAAGCAACAACACTAAACAGTGGAGTGATAGCAATCAGACATGGACACAGTTGATGAAATAGACACAATGAAGCCAACGAGGCAGTGAAGCAGCTTCTTAACAGGGAATGTAAACAAGAATTTCTCCTCTCCTTCAGATAAACCTCAGTCTTTAAAAAGAGGGAAGCACAGAAATATTTGATATTTGACACGGAGCTTCTTCCCCTGATGATTAAACAGCCATAACTCACTTTAAACACACCTAAAATGTTACAGGAAGGGCTGTAGGGCAGTTGGTATCCAAGTGACATGAAAAGGGGAATGCTTTATAGGCCAGGTGTCTCTTGAGGAAGAGATTTGGATTTTTACAGGGGAATATCTTCACTCCTCGTTTTCGTAAAACCATTACTTTTGAGGATTAAGTTCTTAAAACACAAAAAGGAGACATGGCTGTCCTACAGTAGGTTTAATTTGTTGGGTCATGATACAACAGTGTAGTGTAGAGAAACTCTTGTATTGAATGAGATATCTGTTTTTTCACACCAAACCTATGATTCCATCCTGTGTACACTTTCTATGTATAATTTAAGCAGCCTGTTAACTTTAAAGTAACACAAAGATGTTTTAATCTAGTGTACTCTTCTTTAACCTAAGGGGCCCTCATATATATGGCCCTGATACCCAGCCCAAATATACCCACAAGACACCATTACCAAGAAAACGAGACTAGAAACCAAAAGTAGACAAATTGTAAATCACATCAATAATAATACAATAGATGTAAACCACTCTGACACAGATTTAAGGCTCGATAAAAGTGGCTAACTTACAAGTATTGGAATGAAAGACTGGCTCATCTTTAATCTTAATCAGTAGATCTGGTTAAACAAAGGTTACACAATCAATTCAAATATATATCCCTAACAATTGATTTCACATTTTTCTTATTCAGCTGCCATCCATTCTCCATTGTGCCCGAACACAATGAGGGTCCCAGACCACTTCATTCAGGCCCTGAACATACATGAAAGTTATGGCCACAAGGCAACAGATGCCTCCAGCAATTACACGGCTGTATACGAATCAATATTTTTGTTCTCCTTTGAACCGCATCCTTTCCCCCAACACACACTAACACACTCATATACACACACCCTTAGATATATCTCACTCCCCATAGAAGACAATGGAGGTCATGACTGGGACATGACCCCTCTCTCTCCCTGCAGAGTTAAATTAACACCAATGCAGTGTCAAGGATGGGGGAGGAGGATAGATGATAGATGTTTAATTCACTCTCGATCGCTGTTTATAGCCATATTTATTGAAAGGTAAAGAGAAAAAGGTGCATCTGTTGACAGTTAGATTAGCATATTGGTATACATAATGCTGTCATTACCAATTCTGGTATAAAGTGTGATGTATATTTCCAGTATTTTACATTAAAATTTGATCAAAATGCATAACTTCTGTCAAGTTTTTAAAATAAATATCTATATATCTTCATTTTCTCTGTTATGAATTTGTGTCAGCAGCTTTCAGGCAGTGTAATCCATGACTAGTGCTCCACCTTGTGGTGTTATACAGCTATTGCATGTCCTTAAATCTCCAAAGTAGACATAAGTGTTTACTTGGCAAACAGATAAATGTTTGCTGAGTTATACACCCTCAGTATTTGGTTATAAACACCAAACGCACCTTTTCAGTTGGAAAATACAGTTACACCACTTTAAGGTCACGTACTTGCTTGCTTGTTTGGTTGTCTATTCAGACGTAATTCTGTATTTAATTAAAGCAGGATGAAAGTAAAAAGTTAAGCGAAAAGAAGTGATTGATTGGAGCTATTTTTAATCGATGTATCATCCACAGGTTAACAAAAGACCGCCTTGCAAGAATGTGTAAATCAATCAGCAGTGAAAGCAGTGAAATCAGATTACACAGCTGAATGGGGGCGCGACGCACCCTCGCAGGCACGCGCGTCGTCGTGTGAAGACAAGCAGCAGCGGAGGCAGCAGCACGTGCTGTCACTTTTTCACGTTTATTCAAAGAGGGAAGCGCGCGCAGATGGCCCCTATTGAGAAGGCGAGGTAGGGGCCCCTGAGATCAATTCAATTTGGTGTCCGGAAGATGGATGGATTCCTCCCCAAAGACACGGAGTTTATGAGTTTAGAGAGGGCTTTTTTGGTAAATAGAGGAGAAAAATGAAAGCGAGTAAAAATGAAGACGAAGTGGGGAGAGATGCCGTTTATGAGACCACACGCATACATGAATCCAAAGATGCATTCTGTCTACTTTACACTCAGCCAGATGAGACTCTCTGTTCAGGGGCCAATTACATTTTCTGTCTGAAAAATTAGGTCTAAAGGTCCAGTACCATTTTTTTCTGACTACATCTACCGTTCTGCGATGTTTAAGGTGGGCAACAGCCATGAAATAGTGTGTTAAAAAACAGACATTCACATGATTCAGTTGTTTGTCATGATATCTTAAACAGAGGGTTGAAACCAGGGGCAGATCAAAACTTTATTAACTGAGGTGGCCCAACCCACACATTAACCTACACAAAGGGTGGTAATTTAACTTGTAAAATTAACACAACAGAGTGGTTCAATTTATATCTTATGCACTTAATTGTTAAAACACTTATACTGTATACAATATAATATACAATATATACTGTGTTTTTTCGCACTATAAGGCGCACCCGATCATGAGGCGCACCATCAACGAATGTGTCTATTCGCGTCTATTTTCATACATACAGCACACCGGATTATAAAGCGCATTAAGCCAAACAAAACATTCAGATAAGTCAAACTTTATTTAACTCATTCAATAACTACGCAAGGCTACGGCAGCTGCAGTGCTCCGACAAGTCAAAAGGATTTTAAGTGCGCCTTATAGTGTGAAAATAAGGTACAGATGAAACAACAAATAAAATAAAAGCATAGACAGCTTATAAAATGTTTACAATAAATTAAATGTTTTTTATTTAACAAGCAACATCAATACTACAGAATATCTAACAGGAAAAAAGTGTTAAAAAGATTTAAAGAAAGTTAAAAAGTCCAAATATGCACGTAAATTGTTATGCTTGCCAGTCACTAAGGATATGCTGACCAGTTGTGTCAATATTCCTTTCAATAACTCAAAATCAATAAAAAGTTTACAGTAAAAATGTATTTTATTATTATTTTTTTTTAAATCAGATGCTTATTCTTTTGAAGGTTTCTGTAATTTTCTGCCACTTAATGACAATAAACTATGGAGGCCCTGGTTGAATCCTTTTTAATTACATTAAATCACTTCAATAAAGTATGGAGGCCCTAAGTGGACATGTACCTATACATTTTGTGTCGTCAAATTTTTGGGATAACCAGCAATTTTTGTTTGTTTTCATTGGATTTGACTTAAACTTGAGAAAGTCAGTTGATTTTTTAAGATAAGGGAAGCCTCTTTAAGAAAAAAAGTTTTGTTATCTGGATACAACAAAAAAGCAAAATGTTTAAATGTAAATCCACTTTGGGCTTCCATAGCAAAAACCAAGACAGGATCAGTTTGTAAGAATATTAATTTAAAAAATTAACACTGATAAATGTTATTGCTTTTTGCCTGTAAACTAACCATTCTGTCAACAGAAAATGTCACAATAAAGTGAGACAAAATGTTTTAGGGAAGATCAGTACAGGTCAGTGATGAGTAAATAAATCATTTTTCAGTCCTAATAAGAGAGGATTAAAGTTGAGATAATTCTTCCTTAATGTCTTTATGATTCACTAATTATA
The DNA here is from genome assembly GCA_962446985.1 of Xyrichtys novacula. Classification (NCBI taxonomy): domain Eukaryota; kingdom Metazoa; phylum Chordata; class Actinopteri; order Labriformes; family Labridae; genus Xyrichtys; species Xyrichtys novacula. The sequence continues at coordinate 3,962,425 of OY660887.1, forward strand.
AATCTGCATTTTGGCTGTGTTTCCCCCTTTGAGATGCCAAAAAAAGGGACAGCAGGAGGTTGAATAAACTCCCCTTCTGACTCACGGTGACTCACAAGCAATGAGGCGTCCTCAACAAAAGGCCCAACAATTGGATTTAAGAGATCTTAACCAAATTGAAACCCAATGAATATCTCCGTTTTAACTCGCCAGATTGGGCCGTGTGCCGGGGCCTAATGCATGCACACACACCTTCTGACAGGCCCTGTGGTACAGATGGTCCGAGCGTGAGTCTGAATGAGAGGGGGGACCATCCGCGGCTGCTGACGCATTGTGGGGGGACGTCGTCTTCAATACAGCACTTAATGAGAACAGACTGACTCTCTCTCCCCTCCCATCCCCTCCCCTTCTCCATCCTCTGTCCATTCTATTCCCTCCTCCTCCTCCTCCACTCCTCTTCCTCCTCCTCCTCCTCCTCTTCTCTCTGATTCTCCACTTCTCCTCTCCTCTGCCCATTTCCATCTGTTTGGAGACAAAGGGCCACGAGCCAGCTCGAGCCCCGGGACCCTGCTGGTGAAGTAGGCAGGGATAATACGGCCCATCCCGGGGGCTGCATTTCAACACATGGACCAGGCTTTGTACTTCTGCTGCACGAGCACCCTTCACACTGCACACGCACACGCTCACAGGGATGTGTGTGCGGGGACAGAACTGCAATATTGACGGGGGAGTTCTCGCCTTGAACGTGAACACTTCCATAATACCCAACGACGTGGAGAATAAAAGAGAGGGCGAAAAAATGAGGCAGCACAAAAAGCCCCAAATGTTGTTCCTCGTACTGAGAACATATGGCTGTTTGTTGTCATACTCTTTCTCCCTGTCCAATTTACACAGAGCGAGTGAGCGCTCAGAATTAAATGGGTGTGTGTAGAGCCCTGTGTGTGTGTGTGTGTGTGTGTGAGTGAGTGTGTGTGTGCTCCTCCTGGCTTGGAGTATACCTGAATGATGATGAGGAGAAGGATGCCCAAACATTGATAATGGCCGCTGCATAATCCCCTGCTGTCTGCACACACCTCCTGACATATGGTCACTCCACGGCCTCCGCCATTACATAAGCCCACAGTGCAAATGGGGTGGGGGGTTGTGGTGAAACGTGGTACTTTCTCCCACACATACACAATCGTACACCGTCCACACTGTCAGCCAGGCTGTTCGGCGCCCTCAGCAGTCTGGGCCTTCGCCTGTCACTTTCCTCTCCCCTGCCCCTTCTGGGGGTTTGTAAAGAATAAATTGAAGAGGACTGATGCGACTGAAGCTTTTGGGATGAGGAGCACAAATGGCCTTGCAGTGCTTCACGACAAACGTACAGATGGACTCGTCCATTCAATAAGCTTGAGCAGAAGTCTTATCTCTGCGCCATGCCAGAATCGCGGCGCTTGTTTTGTGTTCTGAAGAGGGCAATCTGTTGATGCAACATATTGGTGTTCCTTTCTTTCTTTTTTTTGAGAAAAGCATTGACGAAGCAGTCTGTAATATTGGACCAATCAGGACTGAATAATGGATGACAAATGCTCTTATTAGAAGCAAATAAACCCAACTTTTAAATGTTTGAAAGAGTTTAATTGCAACATTAGCGGCTAAAAGTGTGACGCTCCAGGTCAGATGTAAAATATCTGCTGTCTTGTTAAGTTATTGCAAGAGCAGAGAAACATATCTACACTTTTATTTCGTATTTGGAAAAAGTGCCGTCCCATAAGGAGAAGGACTATCACAATTTTCACCTCAGGATTACCACGGCAATGATGTAATTGCGAAAATAAAACCTAATTTGATTGGTTACTTCATAACTTAAAGCTCCAGTGAGGATCTTTTGGTTTGTGTGAATTTGGCGCCCCCTGTGGACAAAGCAGTCTTTGGCCTGCGAGTGCAAAAACACATGCAAACTTAATAGCGTACGCAAACCTGATCTACTAACCGGGTGCAACGAGGATTGCGTCTGTCAAATGAGCAAAACAGCGCGCGCAATCGATTTAGCGTGTTTGCCTTCATGAATATGCAGATTGTATGTAGATCATCAGAACGTGCAAAATTCTGGGAGGAGCAGATGCAAATGGAATCATTTAGCACCCACAGTGTGATCTATCAAACCCGGAAACTGATTGCGGTTGCTGTTTTGCTTCTATATTTATCACCTTTGAAAGGTACGTGCAAATTGTTAGCATTACGCACGGTCATTGTGGGGAGAAGGAGGCGGAAGTGCCATGACACACGCCATGATCCTTGTCCAAAAGCTTATTTATTTCGTTTTCTAGTAAATGACGATTTTTATAAATAATAAAGTCAAAAACGGAATAGTCGAAAGAAAAAATCTGTTTGTCTTATTGATTTTAAATCGTTTTAATCCTCTTTTTGATTTCTAGTATATCTTCTTGTATCTGTAAAGCACTTTGAGTTGTCTTGTGTATGAATTGTGCAATACAAATAAACTTGCCTTGCCGTTTATGCAGTTCCCCAATACGATGTGTGCAACTCCATGGCTTCAAACACTCTAGTCTCCCAAACTCTCCATGGTGACGGCAGATAGCGCACGCAAAATCCTCCTTTAAAGAGGGCGGTCCGCACCACTTTTGCACCTGTTATCAATTGCGCACACTATGATAGTAGATCACCCTCAACACGGCTACTAATAGCATGCGCAATTTTTTTGTTTGCACACGCAATTTAGCGCTCGCTATTTGGGATCTTAGTAGATCAGGCCCTTTGTCTTTTACGGAGAGGACGGTGCTTTTACAATTTTCTGCTCTGTGTATATGTTGCTTTATTTCCTTTATGGTCATAATATGCTTTTATTTTTTATTTTCTATTTTAGTGCACCACTTCCTGTAGATCATAAGTTACAAAGCTAAATGAAAACAGTTAAAGAGTGGTTAGAAAGCGCAAATGTGCCGTATATTTTTCAGCATTCAGTTTCGCTGCCACTTCAGCCTGGAATACTGTCCAGACTGACCTGAAATTGTCAGAATTAATTTCGCTGGGAGTATTTCGTTCAATTTTACATGAGAGACTTTGGAAGACCATGGAACAGTACCTGTGTTTTTAATTATGTTTCTGGAGGTCATTTTCTTCTTCTTTATTATTATTTATTACTGTGATGTGTGCTGCTGACCTCTTGGCAAGGTCACTCTTGTAAATGAAATCACAATCTTAAAGGGTTCTTACTTGGTTAAATAAAGGTTCAATAAAAAAATACTGGGAATATTTTACATGGAAATTTTGAACATGACTATTTCTTCTGCTGCTCAGCTGACACTTAACCCCTTACACTGTTTTTAGGCATTAAAAACTACAAAAATAACAGGAATCAATCTTGTCGCTGATGGTTTTGGATACCATGACAAGGCATCAGTCTTAATTGCATTCATAAAACTCCTTACAAGAGCTTTAACAGTCAACTTTATTCAACTGGTAGCTGCTTACTGGGTAAAACTGCAGGAAATTGATGTTTTTTTTTCTTCCTGAACAAGACACTGATGAAGTCAAGTTGCTCACAGAGAGATAAGTCTTGTAATAACACCCTGTTAAGCAAAGCTAATCACTTGCTGATAAAATGAGAGGCTACATTGTGGTATATTACTAAGAGTACTGATCATAATAGCTCCCAGGACTCTTTTAGGAGTTTATTATGAACTGTTTCTTATTAGAGCTGCTTTGGGAAGATCATGATATCATTAAACACCAAGTTCCTGCTGCACAGAACATAACAAAAAAAAAAACACTCAGACTCTTTTAAATTGAACTTTTCAGTGTTGAGAAGAAAAAGTTGTCTTCCAAGAGAGAAAGAGAGTCAGGGTTTATCCCTGGAACTTTTGTCTGATGAGTTAAAACAGCCTTGCCACCTTACAAACTTTCCCTACTAGCTCGAGTGCATCTCAGGGCAGGAGACTGACAGATGCCAAATAAAAAACGAAGAGACACAGGAGGCCCTTGAGCTGAGAGGAAAGAACATTTCATGCTACCTTCAATGTCCTCGGGTGGAAAGGTTTGAAAAGAGAAACAGCAGCTGATACCTGAAGGTGGGTTTGTATAGGGAAAATACACAAACAGACTGATAGATAGACGGGCGATTATTTCTCTAATGATGATATTTTTAACATGATGCATTCTGTTACTCAATTTAAACAGCTTAACGGTGGCATTTCCAGGGTGAGGGGTCTGATTCCCACTGGGGCCACCCATGCATGTGCAAAAAAAAAAAAGGGTTCACTCATCATAATCTAATGAAGCTTGGATAAAAGCATTTACACATGCTCCACATCTCCTGCTCTATGACTCAACTGCCCGCTTTTTATAGCGCAATCGATGAGAATAGGCGTATACATCACAAATTAATATAAATATTTGGATCTTTTTGTTCATACCATTTGGCAATATTACATCTCAGCGCTCGCTTGCTCATAAATTTCCATCTCTCCCATCCCTCCTCTCTCCCTGGGTTTCCCACGGGAGGTGCCAGACGGCCAGTAATTTGGTTGTCTTGGCTCGTCTGGAGTAACACCTGCCCCCTCTCTGGGGAGGGAGAGAGCCTTTCAGCCAGGAGCACACATGTAGCCTACCACTGCCTTTAGCTGCTGACCAATGTGTGTGTGTGTGTGTGTGTGTGTGTGTGTGTGTGTGAGATGGAAAGAGTGTGTATTTGGGTTTACAGTGATTCACCCTTCATTGTGTGTGTTTGTGTGTAAGTGTGTGCACAGGACGGTTGTGTGTGTTAAGAAACCCACCTCAGCTCTAGCAGTTCACGTGTATCGATTCGCATGTAGCACTTATAACATCCCCCAGCACGTGCTCATGTACGCGTCGCCGCGATGACGTCATATCAGTCCAATTAGCTAGCTAAATGAGCAGCGGAAGTCACGGAGATTCTTGGCGGTGTTAGCTTATGTTTTTATGAAAATAGAAAAAACCTTTGTGGTGACTTTCTTTTCAAAATGGTTAAAAAAAAACAAGAAGAGTTGTTTTTTTCAAGTATTTCCGTTTTAATTAAAAATAACACCGGAAAATATGAAAAGTTTGTCCATTAGAAACCAGCTGTCACACGATACCTCTACTACAAAAGATCTGCATAAAGCAACAAGTAGCCTACACAACCCTGAAGAGACAAAAAATCTTTGGATAGAGGATATGTTTTTTTCTTCACTATAAAATTACTTATTGATTTTTTTTCAATACAAAGCAGAGACAAATAAATAAACAAACCAATTATTAAAACAAAAACACCAAAACAATGAAGATAAATTCAGGCTATTTTTTCGAAATTAAAGTTAGCTTTTAGGCTATTTTTGGTCACAGCAAAAAAAAGAGGTTTGCTTCTGAATTTTGATGATAACTCCTCAATTGTTTGCCATAATCATTCTCAACATGGTACATTATTGTCAGTGACAAAGAAAATTATATTTAACATTTTTTTCAAGCAGTCCAATTTGTTTACTTTGTGCAACCTCTTAACACAAAAATTCAGGGAAATAAACATCTATGGTGCCATTAAGCCCCATTTTGAAGTGCTTATCGTTGCTATTGATAGACAATAGACATGACATTAAAACAAAAATAATAAATGACATACATCAAACTTACATCAAAGGGATAAATTATGCCATGGATTAACAGAAAGTGCCATTTTTAAGAGTAGAACACCATCACTTTCCAGGTTCAACTTCACAGCCTAAAATATAGAAGCAACAAACAATATACATTTATACAAAAAGACGCCAGCCTATGGTAGCAACATAAATAATAAATAAGCCTTAAATATAAACACAATTAAATAAATAATTCCATACACTTTAAAAAAATGATTAAGGTCACAATTTTATATGTCATAAGTGGCACTTACGCATTGAATCTTTTTTTTTTTCTTCCTTTACGGAAAACATCGTCTAAAACTAGATCTAAAGCAGCTATCTCGTTTACATCCTTCCATCTGGAAAATGCCCCAGGTTTTTATTTTTTATTAGACATCAAATTGATACAGTGTGTGGAGTTTGCTTTTAGTGATTTATGTTGAAGTTTCCCCTAAATTTCCTCCTTGAACCTTGAATGCACACCGGGGCCCTTGCAGCCCATCCTCACTGCATACAGGAAAATAAGCATTATTCTCATTATTGCATCTATCAGCTCAAACGACTCTGCGCTTGTTGCTTTGTTCAGTGAGCGGTCTGGACTGAAAGTTTTCTTGTAAAGCACGAACTTTACACCACTGCCATTTTAATGAACAACCGTCGACTCGAAATTTGGGGGTGAACTCTGTCAACTGCAAGGTATGGCAAAGATCCGATATTCCGGGGCAAGAGGGCTGATTTGATCGGCAACAAGATCCCTTATTGACAAACGTGTGGCTGTGAATTGAGCTGTTTTAACTATTTCAAGTTAGTTTTGTGAGTTTTATGTTGAAAATTTCAGTCAAAACTCCCGGAGATAAGCTTTAAGGGAGGTCTTATCATGATATCACCCGATCAGAGTCGATATTGCCATTTTTTCTCAACCATGCAAAAGGTGCCCAGAAACAGATTTAATTTTCTGGCATCATTCATTTTGATCTATTTTTTACTTTAAGGCTTTTTGCAAAGGGTTCTGGGAGCAGATGAAGAAAAAAAATCTCACTTCTTTTTCTGGCCGAAAATTTAAAGGGGGTGATTTTCTCCAAAAGCTATAAAAGGCTACAAAAATATTGGGTGTCCACTTTGAAAATCCCCTCGACCAACCACTCCTAATGCCAACTTTGCCATACCTAATTGACGCCCCAGCATCCAGTCCAATTTACCGACCCCACCGTGTCTGTCTCACCTAGGGGGTCACTTTTAGACATCCAACACGTGATTCAGATAGGAGATGTAGCATATAGCCAGTCTGAGGATCTCTATCTTGGAGAGTTTCTTGTCCGGGGGCAACGTTGGCAGTAATTTCCTCAGCTCCGCGAAGGCCACGTTGAACGCCTCCACCCGGATCCTCTCTCTGGTGGCGTGGGCCGAGCGGTACTTGGCCGTAGCCCTCCTCCTCCTCCTCTTCTCCTCCCGGCTCAGGGGCTGGTCGGCTTTACATTTGACCTGCTCTTCGCCCTCTGTAGGAACGTCCGAGACGCAGCCGGCTGACTTGAGGCCGTTTAGAAGCGTCTCCGGGTCGGATTGGGTCCAGGAGAGGTCCGATTCGGCTTGGTCCGGACTCAGCATCATCTTTAGTCTCTTTAGTGTTGACGATCTCTCTTCTTGAAGAAACTGTGGATGAAAGTGACAAAAACATTGGTGGGTGCAAATTTCTGACTGCAAGGTGAGCTGCACCTGCGACGCACGTTTGTAACCTATGTATTTTAAAAAAAACGAACAAATGTTTGCTTTAATACTGATGAGAAAAAGAATAAGGACAAATGAGTTGAATAAAACGGCTTTAAGTATTTCCCAGACACCCTGAGGCCACAGTAAAGGAAATCCCAAAGCGTGTGCTTGTTTGGGAGCCCCCCATAAATCCAAATCTATATTCGTTGCATAATAACATTAAACTCTATAAATAATGAATGCCTCGAAAAAAACTCGTGTCGTGGTTAATTTATTAAAAACCCAAGGCCTTAAAAAGAAACAAACACGTATAAGAAACGTTTTAAAGTATGATCTTTTATATTTGTTGTAAATATTTTCTTTGAATTCGAAATTAATTTACATAAAAAATTCAAGTTTTTGAGGAGGAACTGCGTTTTAGTGAATTAACATAATCAGAATTGGCCATCTGTCACAGTGTGATAAACACATCTGCTTGGCTGAGGCCGGACTGACTTGACAGCATGGAGGCAGAAGACGGCAAAAAAATAATGTTGACATCTGCTGGCCATGAAACAATTGGAGATTTTGTGTTTTCTTAAAAAAAACGAGATACGTTCATTTCGAACGGCGCATTAACAGGCGCATGAAACAAAACCAAACTGAGATAGTTCGAGCGTTTCTCATGTTGCATCTGCTTTTGGACAGGGAACAATTTGAGTTTTTGTGTTTTTAAAAGAGGGGGGTTACATAAATTTTTCAACGCATGTTTGAAATGATGGTGCATAACCAGGCGCATGAAACAAAAACAAACACAAGTAGTTCGAACGTTTCTTCTGTTGACATCTGCTGGATTCAAAAACACGGAAGCTTTTATGTTTTTAGAAGACAAGGAAGTGAGATGCGTGGATTTTAAAATGCACGTTTCGAAACATGGCGCATGAGTTGGCGAATTAAACAACAAAACAACCGATTCTAATGCTGACATGAAACCCTTACTTTAAAAGAGAAGACAAGTGCTAACAGGAGAGTTGCTTACAATAACAAGCATACAAACGGTGCATGAACAGGCGCATGAAATATAAACAAACAAACAAAAAAACAACAAATTCTTAGGGTGCATTAAACCTTTTTTTTTTACTTTTTAAGACTCACCTTGACAGAGAGTTTGGAGGCTCAAAAAATGTTGGAGGAAAAAAAACTTAAAAGATGCTCATGAGTGGAGCCTCAACTCCAAATTAACTCATATTCCACCAGCAAAATAAGCATCAAGTGGTACAACGATGGACAGTAAGTGTCACGCGACGAAAAAAAATATTTATTTATAAAATTTGTTGGACTTTTTCAGCCGCAAACTTGCGACCTAGAGGCCAGGCAGGGTCAAACGTCAAGCCAGGAAATCTGTCACTGGATTAAAAAAAATACACAAGAGTCGGAAGTCTTAAAGATGATTAGTCGATTAATAAGGGTGATAATAAAGATTCGACAGGGATCAAGCAGCCCCACGCGTGATCCCGGCGATGCACAGACAATAGAAGTGATGTGCAGATAGTGGAGAAAGTGCAGCCGGGGCTACTCGTCCATGCGCCTGTGGAAGATGGAGATAAAGGGGGTGAGATAAGCGAGGTTCCCCCCGTGCGAGGAGTCACCGGATCGGAAGGCAGTTCTCTGCTAATCCCCCTCTTCTTTCTCTTCTCCTCCAGTCTTTCTTCCAGCGAGTGTCATATGCGAGATAAGATCCAAACGATCCCCACTAATAAAGGCTCACTTCAGGGACGGAGGGGATGGAATATATTCGGGGAATGGTATTGTCTAACGCCGCCCCCTCCCTCCCTCTCTCTCTCACTCCCTCTCTCTCTCTCTCTCTCTCTCTCTCTCTCTCTTCCCCCCCCACACACACAAACACACACCTCCTCCCTCTCTCTCTTTCTCCCTCTCTCTTCACGCCCCTCAGCCCTCAAGCGCTCTCCCTCCCGTGGGACACAGTGGGCAAAGGCAAAGCAGAGATGTGTGCATGATAAAGGATGGCAAAGATAAATAAATACGCGCGCCCTGCGTTGTCAGCGTGTGCACGTGCAATCAGTGTAATGATGAGAAAATTAAGAGGTGTGTTTGGTAGAGTCAGGGAAAAACAGAGAGAGACATTTAAGTTCAAACGAATTGGATGTGCGTAAAAGTCAAGGGTCTATCTTGAAATGTCTTTATTTTTATCCATTATGATAAAAGGATCAGATGTGACACAAATAAAAATAGAAAAAACGTGTTTTTTTTTCTTTTCAAGGGAAAGCTCAGTAAAAGGCCAGCCCCAAAGACGGTAAAAACAGGGCTAATTCAGGCCTAGGTCATCTGTAAATGTTATGTTGGCTTTTCAAAAACGAAGAGTGGGAATTTTTTTATCTCTCTAAAAGGAAACACATTTTATTTGACAGCTACTCTATTTTTCTTGGTCTTCTAAAATAACCTCTGAACACGTTCCATTTACCACTTTAATTTATTTATTAATCATTCCACACATCTAATATGAATAAAATGCACTTCTGGCAAGTTGAATCAAGAATTTCATCACTTCTTCCACTGAAAAACATTTAAATCTTTATTGTGAAGTTGGGAATTTACTCCTGAATATGTCGGATTCGACACTTTTTTTCCCTCTCATAGTTCACTGTGATGACTTCCATGCAACAAGGTGCAGCTGGCGATTAAAGAGAAGTCCACTGCAGCCTTTTGTAGATGAGCTCTTCCTCTCAAACACACCTGAATTAGTTCACACAGCTGTGTTTATGTTTTTCTGACTGAAAAGTTAAAGGATCGTTCTGGTTCAGCGTGAAATTTTTTTACATGCTTCTGAGTCAACATCTTTTCTGGCTTTATCTGGCACTTTATACATGAATTGTTTTCTGAGCATTGAATATATTCTTTGTAATTATTCCTTTAATTCGTCTTTGAGGGCTCCCATAAGCCACAATTATTAATCTCTACTTAACTTAAAGCTCCTGTGCGGAACTATGGGTTAATGTTAATTTTGGCGCCCCCTTGTGGTCAAAAAGATACCTGTTATCATTGCTGGTCTTTGTTCTGTTAATTCGGACGTCAATATATATTTTTTAACCCGTATCCTGTCAATACAAGTGTTCACATCAGCGACGTTTTTCCGTCCTGCGATATTGCGGCATTTATTTTTTCGTATCACAGTCGATTTTTCTAAAGTTTTGCATACTGTGTGTTCACTTCTGACCAATCAGATTTCGTGTTCTTGCGACGTCAGATTCACCGGTATATCCAACATGGCCGACCGGCTGATTGTTTACGTGTCGGAGAACAGAGTGCTTTTTGATAAAAAAACACAAATATTACAAAGATAACGACCTGAAGGACAACTTGTGGAGAGTCATAACATCAGATTTCTCATGACGATGGTTTGTGTGCTTTAACAGTTTGCTAAACGTCTTTGTTTTATCTTTCATCTGTGCTAAGTAACTTTAGCTCGTAAGCTAACCTGTTCAGATACAACATACCATATGTATTTTCACTGTCTCAAACTCAATGGGGTTGCTGTCACAGCACCATTAGGTCTCGGTTGTTACCTTATGTTTATGGATTATAGTTTAATGTGCTTATTTGGTACTGGCCCCGACTCAGTACATGCTATCATGACAGACAGACATCTCAACACTAGTGTCTAATCAGAACTGAAAAACAGTCAGTCTGCTGTTGTGTCAGTCTTCTCGCTTCCACCTGGGCCTCGTCTTTTTTTACCCCCGGAAAGTCGCAAAATCGCATCAAGCTTGATGTGTATAGTCAGGCGCATCAACATTCACCTCTGATTATTTCGTAATTTCGCGTCGTATATTTGCATTGTTCCTGGTGTGTATGGACCTTTACACTACAAAAAACTGACTAGTGTTGATTATAAGAGAGCATCACTGAAAATTTCAGGCTGTTTGCAACACATCAGAAATTCCTTATAGTAGCTTTAAACAGAAGAACCAAAATGCTACAATATTTGGAAAACAAAACCAGGACTTTTGGGTCCTCCATTGAAATGCATGTACTTACAGATAGTTGATACCGATAGTGTTAATACTTTTAACATAATGAGTCTCCCTGCAGTGGTCTAAACCTGGGTTGAGCGCCCCCCAGAGGGTTGAAGAACAAGGCTTTACCCTGTCTTATCTTTGCTTTCTTCAATTCTGCTCATTCAGAATGATCCAGTTTCACAAGCTTTCTTTCATATGTCACACATTTACAGAGAAACTCACACTTTCACTGTTCTATTATAACATACAGGAGATTTATGTGTTGATGATGCTGCCAAATGTACACCTGGCACTCTGAGAATTTTAGGAGCAAATTTAACGGATGTTCTGAACTTTTCTCCCCCCCTTTGGTCTTCCCCTCTCCACTCTACTCCTCGTTCTCTTCCCATCATGCCCCTCTGCGCCCGATGGCACCACCAGCGACAGGTCAGGAGGGCCGGGTTTTATGGGAGGGGCAGCGGCCAGCGAGTGTGGGGACTAGCTGCGCCTAACGAGGTGATTAAAACGATAAGGGGAAGCACGGATGACTTGCCGTGGCCTGCAGCCACCGCCATGCTTACTGCCATCACACACACATGCACACAAATGAACACACATTTGAGTGAGAGAAAGAGAGAGAGAGAGAGAGAGAGAGAGAGTAGTAGTGTGTTTGTGTGAGGCAGAAAGAGGAAAGCAGATGAGTGTGTGTGAACATGTGCGTGAGATGACGGACAGCTCGCCCTGGGCTCCAACCGGGTCCGTGGAGTGTGTGTGACACAGAGAGACTCACAGCGGGGTGTATCAGAGACATGTCAGGACCAAGAGACTGAGGCCTCCTGACAGCTGGAGCCCACGGACTCACACATACACACACACACCTCCACCCTAATTGCTCCACAGACGGAGAAGAAGTGGAGGTGCTTGGTGGTCTGGACCCCTCCTCAGTTGGAACGGCCCTTGGCCAAACACACGGAGGACCCCTCCAAGGCTGTTTTGTTTGCGCCTGCTGCAGTTAGATCCCACAGCTGATGTTGTGAGTGTGGAGGCAGGGTGGAGAACTGTAGGGAGGAAGAGTCACCAGAGGATGGCCATTAACGCCAGAAGGATTACGCTGAGTTTAGTCATCATGTTGCTGGTAAAAGACTCGATGAGATTTTGTTTAACGTGTGCTGAAGTCATGCTTCTCGTCAAGAAAATGAGTGACTTAAGGGCTGCGGTTACTTAAAGTGACTGACTTACAGACTCTCAACCTGCATTTATGGATGCACTAAGATACTGTGTTTACATACAGTGGGTTTTTTGGAAGTGATTTAAAGCCCATACAGTGATTTCCACTGCAGAGTCATGCCTGTTTTTAATGGAATGCCATCTCAACCATGTTTCTAACCTATTGCATATTGATCTTGTTTTTAGTAGATGTTCCTGCAGTTGTTTCTTTTCGCATCAGCACTTAAAGGGGGTTTTCTTGTCCTTTTCTAAACTTATTTAAAAAGTGTAGCTAGCTTGAAATTTAAAAATAAGTTTAATTTTTTTATAAAACAATAACATTTTCAAGGTTCAAGGACAGTGACATATGAAAAAAAAAACACAATTCTCTTGGGTGTCCACATGGCTCACGGGATAAGGAGACTGACTGGGACTCCTTAGGTGGTGTGTTCAAGCCTTATTCGGGACAAGGTGAATTCTGAAGTCTAGTGTCCAGACAGGAAAGTGAATGAGGAAACAAATAGTATAATCCTTTGTGTCCAAGTGGCTCAGAGGATAAGAACACTGACTGGGACTCCTGAGGTCATAGGTTCGAGTCTTACCTTGTCCAGTTCTAGGAGAATATTAAAGTCTAGAGTCCACAAAGGACAGTGATATATGAAAAAAAAAACATGATTGACTTGTGTGTCCACATAGCTCAAGTGATAAGGAGACTGACTGGCACTCCTGAGGTGGTGGGTTCGAGCCTTGTGCGAGACAATGTGAACTTTAAAGTCTAGTGTGTAGACAGGAAAGTGAAAGATGAAGCAAATGGTATATTCCTTTGTGCCCACGTCGCTCAGAGAATAAGAACATTGACTTGGACTCCTGAGGTTGTAGGTTTGAGTCTTACCTTGCCCAGTTCTAGTTGAATTTTAAAGTCTAGAGTCCACAAAGGACAGTGATATATGAAAAAAAAAACACAATTCTCTTGGGTCTCCACATGGCTCAGGGGATAAGGAGACTGACTTGGACTCCTGAGGTGGTGTGTTCGAGCCTTATTCGGGACAAGGTGAATTTTAAAGTCAAGTGTCTAGACAGGAAAATGAATGAGGAAACAAATGGTGAATTCCTGTGTGTCCAAGTGGCTCAGAGGATGAGAACAATAACTGGGACTCCTGAGGTCATAGGATCGAGTCTTACCTTGCCCAGTTCTAGGTGAATTTTAAGGTCTAGAGTCCACAAAGGACAGTGATATATAAAAAAACATGATTGTCTTGTGTGTCCACATGGCTCAGAGGATAAGAACACTGACTTGGACTCCTGAGGTCATAGGTTCAAGTCTTACCTTGCCCAGTTCTAGGTGAATTTTAAAGTCAGGATTCTACAAAGGACAGTGACATATGAAAAAAAACATGATTGTCTTGTGTGTCCACATGGTTTAGGGGATAAGGCGACTGACTTGTACTCCTGAGATCGTTTGATATGTTTCCTGTGCTCTGTTTTCTGTGATATAAAGGCTTTCAAACCAACATTGGCCAGCGTTCCAGCTCTTAATAATTGTTTTTCAGTTTCATTTTGGGCTTTTTGTACCTTTATTGAAGAGGATTGGACATTGGATTGAAGAAATGGGGAAAACAGCAGGCAAAGGAAACACAGTTTGGAAACTAATCCAGGCCACCTGCACTAGACACAACCTTGGCATCACCGGGCCAGCAGCCCCACAAAAATTAGAATTAAAATTCTTTGAGAATTCATTTTTTTTTACCCTCAAAGAAACTGAGAATTTGACAAATGTGAAACTCAGTGACATCGAGTTGAACTGAAAACTCTTTGTTAAGTCTCCAAAATTAAATTGAATTAGTTGGTTCAGGGCCTTTCGAATCAGAACATTTACTTTAATCCTAAGTGTGTGTCCTCTTCTGCAGTTTTGGCCACTAGCAGCATTTAGTGTTCAGCTCTAAAAGTTTCTTTGTTGTTGCAATTTTAGTTGAAAATGCATAGTTGAACTTTTGGAACACAGTTGTGCGTATGAGTATCACTTCCTTATGACTGACGAATCAAAATCGAGAAGGGGGCGGGACTTAGGGTGACAAGTTTGCCAACAACAATGGTTGAAATGCATATAAAGAAGAAACTGCTGATACAGTTATGACATATTTGGTTTTCAGTCTTGGAAAAATATGTGGTTAGTTTCGCCATTTTAGATCACTGGCAATTTATAGGGAAGTGATACTTACAATCACAGCTTGATGTTTTTCACTGAAGATGCTAAACACTGAATAAGTGAAAGTGGACACAGGCCCTTAAACCAGAGCGTCTGCATTTGAGTGTTTCATCTTCATTTGAAAGAAGTGTATTCACAGAAGATGGTATAGTTAATAAGTTTTGTATGGGAAATAAATAATGCCTGCAAAAAAATGTTGTCAGTGGACACAGGCACTTACACCAGAGCGTCTGCATTTGAGTTTTTAATTTGAAAGAAGAGTATCCACAGAAGATGCTAAAGTTAATACGTTTGTATGGGGAATAAATACTGCCAGCAACAAAAATGTTCTTAGTAGACACAAGCCCTTACACCAGAGCGCCTGCATTTGAGTTTTTCATTTTCATTTGAAAGAAGCGTATTCACAGGAAATGCTGAAAGCTGTCATTGACATGGTTCCAAAATATGTCAGAAACCACAGCGTACACGCTCAGTGCCATCGCTCCCACATTTCATCCTCAGCTGACCCTTTTCACACAGCCTGGTGTTCACAAAAAGACCATCACTGCTGCATTAAAGAAATATTTCAACTCTGAAGGTTATCTGAAAACCAAAACTAGCCGCAGATGTTACATTTCATTTCCAGAGAGCTTTTGAAATGGGCAGGTCAAACTTTTTACACCATTTATACATTCCAAGGTGAAATATTCCTCTAAAAAGACCACCTTGGGAACACAGGTTTGGTCTGCCCTCTCGGTGTGGTTCCTATAATCATTCAGAACTATCAGACACTCAGGAAGCAGTGCACTGATTTATGGCTATGATTATTCTTCGCGGGGCTTATATCACCGATCCAGCTGCGGCCTAATATTGCAGAGTTTGGGAAGAAATAAGATGCAAATTCGAAAACCTGATTTCCAGAAAGGATCTGATTATTTTCCAGACTGGGGTAAAAATTGTAAATACCCTAAAGACGATGAAAACGTCAATTTCGCTGCAAGCTGGATTCAAAAGTTGCATGTAGATGTCAGTGTAATGGAGTTATTTCTGTGATTTGTCAGCTGTCCGAGCTGCTTGTTACAACAAAAAACACCTTGAACTGGAGTGACATTCTCCAAACTGTCACCTATCACACACACAAACATACACAAACACACACACACAGGTACACACAGTTTGAACATTCGGAGAGCAGTGGGATGGAGCTGTGAAATGGGAAGGATTAGTCACTTTGTCAGGAGATGTATGAGGCTTCTCTCAGGTGGACGGAAAGCCACAGGGGGCATTCGAGAGGGAGGAGAAATTAGAGGCCAGGGAGGGAAGAGGAGACGAAAAATGGAAGTGTGCGGAAATGAAGACAAAGTGAGAGAAAGAGCAGTTAAAAAAAAAAAAAGAGGCAGTGTAGAAGTTGTGGCGAAAAGCTCCCAAAACTCCCCACATTTGCATCTTACATCACCGGGACACACACTCATGCACACATGAACACTCTGGGCAGAGCGTGAATGCCAACTTGTCCATGTGTTGTGTCCTGTCTTTTCTTCCAGCGTAGTGAAATAGGCAGTGGCCTGGACCCTGGCCTTGTGTGAATGTGTGTGTGTGTGAATGTGTGTGTGTGTGGTTTAGTGAGAGTAGGGTGGAGTGGGAGGAGGGGGGAAAGGCAGTCGGTTCAGGCCTGAACAGGAGGTGTGGGATCCAGAAAGCTGGGGGTCCCATGTGAGAATGTGGCCATCCTCAGCGCTGCCGTGGCAGGCCTCGGCACCATCTGTGCTCCCAGCAGGGCGCCCAGCGAGCGCGTTCTCCCCGCCACCCAGACACATATGGACACACAAAGGTGCTCTCTCTCATGAAGGTGCTCTCACACTCATAGAGAGCGGAAAGAAAACACTCGGGATGGAGCAGGACAAGGGAGGGGGGGAGGATGGGAGGATGAGTTTGATTGTGCAATGAACAGGATGATAGCATCTTGTTGATGACGCTAACGAAAGTGTGACGACTTCACGGAGGAAGAGGGGCCATGATTAATCAGCGGATGATCCAGCTGTGATCTGTATTCATTCAAAACTGGATCAGATCTTTTTCAAATCTCATCACAATCTAAAAATTTCAACTTTTGAAAGAGCCAGGCGAGCCCCCACCCTCATTTCTGTTCCGGTGAGAAATATGCTGGACTTGCCAAGACCTAAAAATGCCAAACTTTTTATGGCATAGTTAGCTCAACTTTGGCTACAGAGGTCTCACATTTTGATCGCGTCTGTGTCCTTTTTTGTGGCTTCCTGTGTGTCAAAGCTGAGCTAAAGTGGTTCATGAGAGGAGCTCCGGTTAAAAGTCATGTTTTAAACAGTGACGGAAATGATTCAATTCTGTTTGAAGATTTGGTGTTAAAGATTTGATTAGATATGTAACAAGCTCTCCTAACAAGCTAAATCTCTTGTTAGGAATTTGAGACAGTTATGAAACACGCTAAAATTGATACTGATGTCTTTGTATGAGCTACAGGAGCAGACAACACTGACAGCATACTAGTATGATAGTTTTAAATAGCTCTGATTAAAGGGATATTCCGGCGTTTCTTCATGGAAATGCAATCAGACCGAGACACTAAGGCAGAAGAACTGCAAAATGATTAATATGATGATAATTACTTCAAGGAAATGATAAAGTAATGATCATAAATGTTCTTCCTTGAGCTGTGTCACCCCGCATCAGTCCGTAATGGACTGGTCTGAGGTCTCGCTACAAACAAGCAGCCGCCGGAAGAGAGTAGGTGAGTTGTGTTTAGTCTCTTTGCTAAAATAAATTAGGCGAAGTTGAAAAGATGTTTGGGTAACATTTTACAATTACAATAACTTATAAATGGTAAATAGAACATTTATAAATGGTAAGCAGATAGTTTATTAATGTTTAGTCATCATTTATAAATGGCATATGGACCATTAAATTGTAAAAACCTAACCCTAACCTTACAGTAACCATCTAAGTAATGTTTATAGGTGGTTTATAAACCACTTATTAACCATTTACAGAGTGCTACTGACACACATTTTAATCTAGATGTTTTACAACCAATATTTAAACCCCACATAAACCTTTAGTAAATAGTCCATTAATAATCAATGAAAATTATTAATCATAATTTCACTACTTGTTAATAATAAACGTTACTATTAACTTAAATTAATAAACTATTTATTTTCCATTTATAATAGGTCTATATGCGGTTTTTAAATGATAATTTAACATTAATAAACTATCTATTTACCATTTATAAATGATGGTTATTGTAAAGTGTTACCAATGTTTGGTGGCTAGTACTATGGCTGGGACCCTATATGTACTGTTGATGAAGTTAGGTGTTGTTCTGAGTATTATTTGTGGCTATAGAGTAGCGTTTTGGTTGAGGTTTGTTCATGGCTCCTCAGACCGCTGTGTATTGCTATCGTGCGGTCGTTACTAAAGTTGGTATAACTAAAGAAGCAAGCGGTCGGCGACATTCATCTCTGGAGGGGGTGTCTAACTCGGTGTTACAGTGTGTTTGACCCTAAATTAATTATGCTGGAATATCCCTTTAAGGTTCTCACAGGTCAGGATCAGCTGCTTTGTTGACAGTATTTGCCAGTAATGACACAACCTTAAAGTTGCAAACAGTGCCTTTAATTTAACCTTTAAAGATCACGAATATTGTGAGTTTATCTGAACTCCGGCTCCGACTCTGTAACAGAATCATGAATTTAGTCACTGCTCTGTCCCTCTTTCTCCATCCCACCATGTTCAGCAGAGACCTACATTTTCAATCCCACTACCTCTTCCTCCTGCCCACTGACCCTCCTGTCTTGGCCCCCAGCCCCCCACTATAGCTGCACCTGCTTCATTTACCATGTTGGTGTGCTCTCCTCAGCTTCCCTACACCTCCATCTTCCTCATACCAAGCACCCCAGCCGGCTGCCTCTCTCCCTCTGGCCCCCTATCCTCCCCCAAGTGGCCCCTGTCCCTCCATCCAGGGCCTCCAGCTGGCTGATGAGTTCATTAGGCCTAGAGCTCTGCCAAGGAGCGTGGCGCTGTTTGGGGCCAAAGCGGGAGGGCATCAGGGGGCCCCTGGTGGTCATTGGGCACAGAAGATGGTCATTGGAGGCGGGACAGAAAAGTCCCAGAATGCCCCACATGTCGATTGTGTCCATTCTTGGATCCGGAGACTTTTATTTTGTACATTAGCAATCTGGTTCAGGGCTTGTTTCACACTGAAACTTCAGCGGGGAAGTGCACAAGGCATCCTGGTTTGAAGGGGTCCACGTAAACAATGAGGGAAACAGATTTCTAATAATCCCCACAGGTCGTGGTGACATCTGGCCCCACACTTGAGCGTTGGCTCAATTAATTCGGAAAACACAAAACAAAAAAGCGCCAGGGGCAAAGATCTGGGGGGACCTAACAGGCCTCTTTGTGTGTGTGTGTGCGTATTGATTGTGGCATTTGATCAAGTCAACTGCAGTGCATGTGTGTGTGTGAATTTTATCCAAATTAGAGGAGGTTTACAGCTGCTTGACTACAATAGTTCTGTGCAATGTCCCTCTTTTACAGAAACCGTACAACCACAGAAGTTGTGATATTGTGTGAGCTCTCCCTAACACAGATTTTGATGATCTGCAGATTATTCAAATTGTATATGACAGTAAATGTAGTGCAAAAATAACAAATAACAACAATAAACAGTTTCTAAATATGATCCAGAAATGCCGGCCATGTCTGTGAGCCTGAGATTATTCATTACGGACTGAGAGAGAGTGAAAAACTTTCCTGTGGGCTGACGAATCCCAATTTTGAAATCTTTGAAGAACTTGATTTTAGTCCAGAAAGGCTGAGAAAAAGTGGAAGATGTTCCTGTTATCTGGTTTATTAGGGTGACCATATGTCCTCTTTAACCCAGGCATGTCCTCTTTTTGGAGGAGGTCCAGGGAAGTTCACAAAGTCTTTCAAATGTCTGGGGTTTTGTATGGAAGTTTTGAGTTTGTGTGGCCTGGACTAACTGAGCATAAAAAAACTCAAAATTGACTACGTGCAACTCCGCGACTCCACCCTGTGTAGTAGTGTCCTCTTTTTGGGGATTCAGAATATGGTCACCCTAGGTTTATCAAAATCGGACATCTTTTTTGGGAATCATGGACAAGCCTCAGCTCATTTATGGAGGACTGAGGCGAAGTGGAGACTGGCAGATCTGAATTTGGACATCAAGTCTTAGCCAATTAAAGATGATCCGACTCAACGTTTTATCACAGTTCAAAAGTCATCAGTGATGGGATGGGAAACTCTTAATGCTGAACAATTCAGGCACAAACAGGTTTCAAGCTGCAAAACCAGCTGATGTCTTTTCCAAGAGAGACCTTTCTTAATACAACGTGACGATGCCCACTCATATTTTGCATGTAATGGCTCCGTAGTAGAAGAGTCCAGGTGCCAAACTGACCCGCCTGCAGCCTCTACTTGTCAGGCATTGAAACATTTTTCTCAAGAATACAACAGAAGAGATCTGGACTGCTGAGCAGCAGGAGTCCTTCATGTACAAAAAGCTGTGATTGTGCTTGAAAATGTGAAATTTTCCTCATAATTTCCATTGTAGACACGACTCTCTACCTGCGATTTCTAGTTCTCTTCTCTCTCACCTTTTCCCGCCTCTGTCCTCTCCTTCCCTCCTCTCTTCACAGCGGGTCAGCTGGGGTCGGGGCCTCAGTGGCTGGGCTCAGGTGTAGCCTCAGCTGGGCAGGAGGGGGGGAGGATAGGAGAGGAAAAAAAGCAAGGGAGCGGAGAAGAGACGAGGAGGACTCTGTCCCACAGGCGATCAAACAGGGAGTCCGTCACAAAATAGGAAGCAAACACGTGCAAGTTTAAAAAAAAAAAAGACAACAGCTTTGTCCCTCACCCCTCGTTTTCTACACCTCCCCCATCTTCCTCTCTTCCTCTCTCACTCCTTCTCTCCTGGGAGAGGCCTGGCCGGGCTTGGCCTGAACGCCATCTGCTGCATAATGTAACGGGATAGAACTCCAAATCCTTCATTTCCACTCACTGCCTGTCATCTGTGTGTGTGTGTTTGCGCGTGTATGCGTGTGTGTCCACTCGTACAGTTGCATCTGAAAGGGTGTGAAAGTTTGGGCGCGTGTGAGATCTCATTTTACGGATGTTGTGACATTAGCTCGTCCAGCACTGATGTTGAGTGATGGGTTTGACGGAATAAAAAGGTGACGCTCAAATGTGTGTATGTGTGGTTTTTTAAAAGGATTATTCCGCTGTTTTGAATATGCAAGTCTGATGGTTTTCACAGTACCCGCAGTGGAAAATAGATCCTTCCTCTGAGGCAACATCGTGGCTTCGCCGGGTTGTTATTGTCTCTCCAGATCCATTTTCAGATGCAACAAAGCATCCAAATGAAAAAGTCTTTAAACATGAACTCCTGGGAAATCTTTAAACCGCATCCAGCTTAGAGTGGCACCTTGCCAGCGGTGTCACAAATTTGCTTTTTGTTTACAAGTTAACAAACAAAAGTGCACACACACAGAGTCGTGTTTAAGTGCCCCACCCCTCTCTGCAGCGCTGGTAACCCGGAGGTGCAAAGAGTTGTCCCTCCAGGTCCCCGTGGGGCCGCTGTGAATTGGGGGGCCATCTGTTTTCTGGTAATAAGCTTTCTCTTCATTCATCCTTTCTCTCTCTTTTCCCCTCTTCTCCTTCTTCATCTTATTCCTTCTTCTACTTCTGTTTTAGAAGATTTTCTGTCTGTCTTCTTCTTTGCGTGCACATGCAAAGACATGAAAAGACGCAGACCGACAGACAGAGATGTTGCATTGCTTCTGGAAACAAACACTAGCTTTCTGGCTGTGAGTTTAGGGGAACGGAGACATGGTGAAATATCACAGTGTGAACCCTTAACCCCGACCAGCTATCCATGGCTGTTGACATAAAGTAAAAGTGACACATCCCTCCTCACATGAGCCCATACAGCCCTCCAGCTGCTGGGCAGCGACCAAAGTCTGTGTCTGATTTTTCTTTCTCTTTGTTTAGTTTGTATTATACGCTTGATCAGGAAGCTCAAAACAAATTGACAAAATGCGAGCCAGTGAGGGAAATATCCTTACTAGTTTGACAAGAAAATGCATGCACCAAAAAACCAAAGCAAAAACAGAAAACGTGACTGAATTCAGAAAGGTTGGTGCAGTTACAGAAAGACAGCAGAATGCAGAAATGCACCACAAATTATGATAAAAATAAAGTATGCCACGAACAAATCACAAACTCACTTTGAATTCAAATCAGTGAAAAGCAGAATAAAGTAATCCAACATATAAAAGTCATATCCAGACATTCGCTACAAACACACAATGACCAAAATCAAAGGCGCATTGAGGGAAAAACACCCTTATATTCAACCGAACTGAAAACAGAAACACATTGAAATGACAAAAAAAACTCAAATGTTTACATTTTGCAGTAATTCAAATTGACAACATGCTTGCCAATGAGGGATAAATCCTTACTGGTTTGACAAGAAAATGCATGCACCAAAAAAATCACAGTAAAAACAAAAAGCATGACTGAATTCAGAAAAGTGGTGCAGTTACAGAAAGACAGCAGAATGCAGAAATGCACCGCAAATAATGTTTAAAATAAAGTAAATCCAAATACCACCACCAAAAAACAAACACACTTTGGATCCAAATAAGTTTAAAAAAAAAAAAAAAAAAAGAAAAAACACCCAAATTGGAAGCGCGCTGCTGAAAAAACACCCTAAAGTAAAAACGCACAATAAACAAGTTGACACAAAACCTTGTAACAGAAACTTATATAGACAAATCAATCAAACCAAGAAGTGCATTATGAATCAACTGAATGAGAAATGCACCATCAGTCGATCTAAGGCGCAACATTTCACATTTCGCAAACATGCACCGCAGAAAAAGTAATGTAAAAAAGTTGTTCCAAACAAGGTTACACTACTGTGCCATGAGTGCACTGAAAACAGTTACAAGAAAAACGCATCGGTGTATCCATCAAACTGCGAAGAATGGGTAGAAATGACGAAAAACATTCAACATAGAAAAGCACCACAAAAATTTAATCGCACCAAGAAAGGCTGTGGTCACACAAAATTCAATCACAATCAGAGGACCAATGGAAAAATAACAACCAAATTTAGGTCAGCTACAGATACAAAAACAAACAAACAAAAAAAAAAAATACAAAAATGCGCCATGGATACAGCATAAATAGCGATTTATTGAAATGCACCACAGAATGTGAAACACAACCAAATGCAGAAATGTTTGAAAACTAGCAAAATACATTTACTGGCTTCAAAACACAAACAAAATTTAAAAATGCACTGGAAAGGGTGAATGATGAATTTGTGCAACCTTTATTTTCCTTTATAGTTTTGCACTTGGAATAAATAAAGCTTTTAAGTCAGTATAAACCAGCTACAATGAGAGACAGTATCTTTAGCTACTGAATATCTGTACCTCAGGGATCGATTCTGGGCCCACTGTTATTTTCCATCTTCATTGATGATGTTGTGGAACAGTGTGAGAACAACATCTTCCTGTATGCAGACGACTCTACCATCGTCGCACCAGTAACATCGTCAAATGCGCCTGAGGTGACTGCGTCCCTGAACAAAGACTTGGAAAACCTCCGGAAGTGGGCCGATGCCTGGAAGGTCACTTTTGAGCCCAGCAAGTGCAAGGCAATAATCCTGTCCAGAAAGAGGAATCCCTCTCGACCCGACCTGTACTTTGGGACCACCAAGATCACCCTTAGTGAGCAGATGGAGGTGTTGGGTCTTTCTATAGACAGCAAGCTCACATGGACCAGCCATCTGTCCAACATCTGCAGACGTGCTGGACAACGTCTTGGTGCACTGCGTAAGCTGGCCAACAAGCTTGATGCCAAGGGCAGGGCCAACATTTATAAGACCCAGGTCAGGAGCATCATGGAGTACTCCTGCCTGGCCTGGATGAACGCCTCTCCGACCACTCTTAGGCAGCTAGACCTCATCCAGAGGAAGGCTCTAAAAATCATCGGGGTGGATGAGGACCTTGCCCTTCAGCAGTACGCCATCAGCAAGCTGGGTCACCGGCGAACAGTTGCAGCAACAACCGTTCTCTATAAAATGCACACCTCCAACTGTCCAGTGGACCTCAAAACTCTGCTACCCCAAGCCCACACCGTGGGAAGAATCACCCGGAGAGTACTGCCAAGTCACGCCCTGAAAGTCCCCAAGTCTAAAACCAATTGCCTTGACAGGAGCTTTCTCCACTCTGCCATAACAACTTGGAATAGCCTTCCCCCTGCAGTTGTTGGAGATATTACATCTACTGGTGTTCACGCCTTCAAGAAGAGGCTGAACAAATACCTCCTCAGTATATGACTGTTATCCCTCACAAAGCTTCATGGACTTTTATCCACAAACATTCTGTTTTTATTTACCCCAGTCTGAGTAGCTGCAGATCATTGATAGGCTCTTTGATTTTCTCTCAAAGCCTGTATCCGCTCAAGCCAAATTAAAAAAAAAAAAAAAATAGAAATCACATATTCAGCGCAGGACACGTCAACAGAAGTGAAATCACCTTCCTGCCACTGCTGACATTAACACAGTCAGAAAAACAGGCTCGGTAAACCAGCCTCACTCCCATCATCCTCCTCTGCAGGAGCCGCCCCCCCTTCCTGGCAAGTCACTGACGCCGGCTTGATTTCTAAAGTTTTGGTTTGGTGGAGCATTGGGTATTAATGGCACTGGATCGATCAGAATAGTTGCCATGGCTACAGTATGATGTGAAGGGATGAAGGCTGAGGGGAAGCGAGGAGGGGAAGGTGGATTTAAGTTCATGACCGAAACACACACACACACACACATATTTTCATATATGCAGACATACATAAAGACTCAGGGGGGAGAGCAGCTTGAGTTTGAATAGAGTGCCGTCCAAGGTCTAGCTGTAAGAAAGCATCGCCTCTTTTTCTTTCATAACTTTCCCCGCGCGGTATGGAGCAAGGCAAGGGACGAATAAGTGTTTGCAGCATGCATGTACCAACTCAAACCTGACACCACACAATGCACATTTAGGTTTTATTATGGGCTGTGCATGACAACATCGATATGTCATCTGATATTGTTCATTACCCCGGCTGCTGCATTATCCGATTTATGCTTTCCTATGGCAGCCTTCAATACAGCCCTGTGTTATATCATGATTATGAGCAACCTGGGTGCTGGGATGCTGTCTGCATCTCATTCAGGCGGAATGAAATGGATCAATATACCAGAGGAGGCTGAATCAGGGGGTCTGCATGTGTGCAAGGCAGAGAGGGAGAGAAAAAAGTGTGCATGTGTGTGTGTTTGTGTGTGCGCAGACAGACAGCCTTGGGAGATCAGAGTGCACAACTGCTCCCGGCTTCAAACAGTGCCTCTCTTTCTGTCTCCTGCACACACACACACAGCTGTTTTTTTGGCAGCACAGGTTTTGGATTCGGAGCAACATTTCAGCATAGGAACAAAATAATCACACAGTATATCAGCCGGAGAGTGCTTCTTTTTCCCCAGCTTTTGTTGGTTACAAACTTCATGAAGCCATATTTCTTCGGTGACGCAGCAGGCAGGCAGGCGGGCGAGGAGGCAGGCATGAGTCGGGCTCTCGCTTGCTCTCATTTAAGTGCAGATTTACAAGCTGTGTGTGGCAGGAGCTTAGGTGCCTATTCGGGTTGCCTTGTAGGGAAAAAGCCGCGGCATGAATACATCTGTTGTGTCATCCAAAGTGTCGCAAACAAGCTCCTCTGCTTCTTCTTGTAACGAGATTGAAAAATTTGAGCCCTCCAACAGCTCAGGTGCTGTCCAGAGAGAGTGATTTTCCTCTTCTTGTGTGTGTGTACTCTCATTACTTTTATGCACACGAGCACACACACACATATGCACTTCACAATTAGACTAATTTAATGCCCCATTCCCCTCTATTAATCCTAAATTCTGTCCACATTTTGATTCCTGCTTTAAATGAAGGGGCTGCCACATGCGTCACTCGGAACAAAAGGGAGGTTAGATTTATTCTGCATTTGGGGCAGTGTGTGTGTGTGTGTGTGTGTGTGTGTGGTGCAGGGGGGGAGGTTCATGCATGGGCATAACCCAGCCCCTAAAGGAAGGCCCCCGCTGCCAGCTGCCAGCCATAATTAAGCAGCCCTGCCGTGTCTATCACTGATTATGTTTGACCTGGCTAATAAGGCGAGTGTGTGCCACCTACGTGTGGCAGCGGAGCGTCACGGCCCCCATTGTCCACTTTTCAGACGAGGTTATTAGTTTGATGTATGGATGATGACAAAAACGTGTGTTGCTAAACCATCAGTTGCATTAAGTGCTTTGTTCGATATATACGTGACAAAACAGTACATTTGTTTAAAAAATCTCCAAAATATGATGCTAAAACTGTTTTTCAGTCCTAATTATTATTTTTTTTTGTTTGCCTCAGTTGTTAAATTTGTGCACTTTTTGATGGCCTACCAAAACTGTATAATACGGAAGAGGATTAGGGCCACTGGAACAACAATGAGGTCCAGGACATAATTATTTGATAATTGTTCTGAGAAAAAAAAGACAGAATTCTGTGAAAAAATCAGAAATCCTTCTTTAACCTCAGAATTTTGACTTTTTTTTTCCTCATGATAAGAATGATTATAAATATATTGGACTTTTTTCAGGTGGCCCTAATCCTTTTCCGTAGTGTCAAAGTAAAAGTTCATGGACATGCATGGACATACCGGGAACAACACAAATATACGACAGGAAATAACGAAATATTCACAGGCGAATTTTGACATGCCTGACTATACACATCAAGTGCAATGTGATTTTGTGACTTTTCGGGGGGGAAAAAGACGCGTCCCGGATGGAAGCGAGAAGACTGACACAACAGCAGACTGACTGTTTTTCAGTTCTGATTAGACTCTAGTGTTGAGATGTCTGTCTGTCATGATAGCATGTACTGAGTCAGGGCCAGTACTAGATAAGCTCATTAAACTATAATCCATAAACGTAAGGTAACAACCGAGACCTAACGTTGCTGTGACAGCAACGTGATTAAGTTTTAAGGTGTGATTAAGTCTGAACAGGTTAGCCTACAAGCTAAAGTTACTTAGCACAGATGAAAGTTAAAACAAAGACGTTTAGCAAACTGTTAAAGCACACAAACCATCGTCACATGAGAGATCTGACGCTATGACTCTCCACAAGTTGTCCTTCAGGTCGTTGTCTTTGTAATATTTGTCTTTTATCAAAAAGCACTCTGTTCTCCGACAGGTAAACGATCAGCCAGTCGGCCATGTTGGATATACCAGTGAATCTGACGTCACAACAACACGAAATCTGATTGGTCAGAAGTGGACACACAGTATGCGAAACTTTAGAAAATTCGACCATGATGAAAAAATAAATGCTGCAATATCGCAGGACGGGAAAACGTTGCTGATGTGAACGCTTGTATTGACAGGATACGGGTTCGAAAAAAAATATTGACGTCCGAAATAATTGCATGAAAAAAATGCTCCTGGTGTGTAAGGACCTTAACACTGTCTTGCTTTTTTTCTGCCTCAGCCACTGAATGTTGGCGGTGGAGGCCAAAAACAGAGCAAAATACCAAATATATATACAGTAAAAGCAGCTTCCAATCTGACCTGAAAGTTTCCAAACTGGAACTCCAGAGGAGTGTAAATGTTTGGCATTAACAGGGAGATTACTGGATGTTGCACTCTGGATGATCTTAGAATAACTACACCTAAGGCTATGTTCACACTGCAGGTCAATTCCGATTTTTTGACCATATGTGACACATATCTGAATTTAAGTGTGAACAGTGCAATTCCGTTTTTTTCAAATCCGACCCAGGCCTCTTTTGTATGTGGATATAAATCAGATGTAGCCGATGTGACTGCAGTGTGGACGCTCAGGTCGTGTTCATCCGACTTATACGTCATCAATATGCAACAAACGTCACCATTGTTCGAAAACACAAACAGGCGAAATTTGTGTGCATGCGGGTCACTTCATGGACGCATTCCATTCACATTACATGCCACATTCATTGTTGTAATGTGAACAACCGCACAAAAAGATCGGATTTAACAAAAAATCGGAATTGTGCATCATAACCTGCAGTGTGAACGTAGCCATATTGACAGTGACATTTTGTGCATTCACTCCTGCAAGATTACAGTGTTATTCGAAATTTTTGAATCCTAAAAGTTGAATTTAATTGGTGTTTGGTATTGGAAGAAGTCAATACAAGATCATGAGATCCATCAGCTCTGGTAAAAACTACAATAGTTCAAACATTTACTCTTAAAAATCTTTATTCCTCCTGGTGAAAAGATCACTGTCCTCCTAAATGGCGCTCCCAGGGAGGGTTATCCTTTAGTTCCACCTCCGCCTGCATGTACCCCAACATTGCAGCAATCAGTATAAATTAATAATAGGCGAATCAAAGTGCTTAATTTAATGGCGGCTATGAAAGATTAATACTTGACATTATCCAAGCTGCTGTGCTGTAAGGAGACCCACCCATGCCTGAGGTAAACCAATCACACTTCTATGAATATGACATTAGACACGTTGATGTGATGTGTTACATCAATGTCAGGCCAAGACTTGAGTACAGCGAGTGCGGATGGAAAGTCCACGGAGTGTGACTGGTCTATTTCTGTCTCCCCTCCCTCCCTCTCTCCCCTCGCTCCTTTCTCACTGGGTCCAGAGGCGAGAGATCAGTTCAGGGTGGAGGAGAGCTGGTGTTTGGCCTGAGGGGCCCTTGGACACAGATTCTGTCATTGTCCACAGCTGCCACTCAGCCCCCCCCCTCTCTGTGGCCATCCTCACCTTAAGGGCGTCCCCCGCTACCCCGCCTCCCTAATGAAGAGTGACACGCGTCCGGAGGATCTGATCTAGTCTGAAACGAGGGGCCCTTGCCTCCTCTGTTTTGTCTCCTATTATTGACTGTGCTGGCTCACACTGAGTCGCCGTGATGAGAGCACAAAATACCCAAGAGGCATCGCTCCCAAATCAGAGTGGGGGGCACAAAGGGCAGATGTGATTGTATAGAACTGTGAGGACCTAATTGTCTTTATTCATGAGCTGTGTGATTGATATTAGAGGAAAATGAGACACTCTAATTGTCCTCTTATATGAGAATTTTCATACAGGCCCACACTCCGATCATGTGGCTGTGTGTGTGTGTGATGCGCATGCATGCAGCTGTGGGCGTGTGCGTGCACGACCGGGTGAGATATCAAAGTGACAACTCCTAAAGGGCATCTATGCAGCGTTCTGTAGACATATCACTTGAAATAATAATCTTGTTGTTCTTTCTGACAGCCTCTTGCCTTTATTTTATCGCTGAATTCAGACATAATCAGGAGGAAATGGATACTCGACCTCCTGGTGGAAAAAAAGACACCTTTTGGACGGTCTTCAGGCAAGATACAGTCTTAAAATCTTTATTCTTTTACTGCATCTCATAAGGTTTTTCATCCATGGTACCTGCCCACAACGCCAAAACTCCTGCTGAATGATTTTCAGTCTACAGATGGGCTAAATGTTGCTGTTAAAGCAACTAGGGCATCAATAAGACCTCAGCAGAGTATTTCTGATTGGCAAAGCAGAGCTCCAACCAAGTATTGAGAGTATAAATGAAAATACTTTCTAGAAATTGAATGTTTTTGTATATAAAAGCCAATATTCAAGTCATACTGGATACTAAATTCCCATGAGCTATGAGCCACTATTATCAAAAATTACGACAAAGGACTAAACTTGGACTAAACTACGATAAAATAGATCTGTGATATTCTAATTTGTTCAGGTGCAGTCTTCATTTTTCCCATCATCCCTTAAAGTTGTTGAATTCCTCCTGTCTCGCTCCGTCTGAAGGCGTCATATATCCTCTGAGGTTTTATGATGTTTGCACACGGAGAAATATTGACACCGAACTCCCCCTCTCTTCCAACGTTGGGGCAGTCCATCAAAGTTTGAATAAATACTCTTTAGAAATCCCCAGTAGACCTTCAAAATAAAGTTCAGAGGGGTTTCTGTATTAGGATAATTGACCATTTTTAGTATTTACCACACTTAAATCAGCTTTTCAGTTTCTTTCAGGAGGTTTTAAAGTGAAAAAGTAAGAAATACAAAGATTTTTTGAAACAATGGCGACCTAGAGTAATGGAGTTAATAATGGAGGCAATAATTGTCACCCACTAAAGACATGATGAAAGCTCTTGTGAGAAGTTTTTTTGACATTTATCTAACAGACTGAGTTCATTTTGTTGTCCTTTTATGACACGACCATCAGAAACAAGACTGTTGATTTTCATATCATAATTTTTAATCACAGAAACAAGTGCAAGAAACAAGAGTTAAGTGTCAGTGAAGATGTCGAAGTCAAATTACCTTAACTTTATTTTCCGTTTCAAATATTTAACAAAAAATGATACATTTGACTGTCAAAAATTACTTTAACCTACTTAAGTTAACTCAGCATGGAGAAGACGAGATAGGTAATTACTGCTTTGTCCACAGGGGGTGCCAAAGTTGACTCAAACCAAAAGGGGATTTAAAGAGCTGTAATTGTGGTTCATGCAACATTTCCTGCTTTGGCATAAACTTGCGATCCTGTTAAGCTGTAATGTTATAAAAATGTTCTGGTATCCAGGCTCCCACTGATCACAAGTTTATTTTATCCAGAAAGGAAAGATGTCATATGTTCTGTTAATTTAGTTTTCTCCTGGTTTTATTTGAGTGCATTTTGTGTATTATCCCTTGTGTTTCTCTTCCCTATTGTTACTGTCGTCTAGTCTTGTGAGTTTTCAGTTTGTGTTTGACCCTGTTCCCTCATGTTCTCAGTGTTTTATTCTTTAGATCAGTTTTCAGTGTTTATTTCCTCTTTTATTTTGTAGTAGTTGATTCCTTGTGTTTCTAGTCTGGTTTTACTTCCTCAGTTTGCCCTCCTTCGTTAGTCACCCATGAGTTTCACCTGTGCCTCGTTAGCCTCACCTGTTGCTCGTTACCCAGTGTGTAAACGAATTATCTGTGATGTGCAATATCATGTGCAATATATCTTATTTATCCCACTGACTTATCCCCCTTTGCATACGTTTACACTCTGACTGCATTGCTTGTGCACTTTGTAAATCGTTCATTTATACTTTTTGTATTTTTATTCTGTTGTATTGTTCTTTGTATTCAATTGTGTGTTATTTGTACTTCTTTCGGTCGAGCGGTTCTTCTCATCCAGGGCGTTTCATTGCATTGTTGACTATGTTTAACCTGCATATGACAAATAAACTAATCTTGAATCTCATGTATATAGTCCCTGTCTTCCCCTTTGCCCTTGTTGGTTTATTGTGTGTGCGTTTGTCGGTCAGTGAGTGTCTCTCATAGTCGTTGTTGTATCCCTCATCTCCTTGTGTTTTTTTCCCCCCAGGATTTTGCCTTTGGATCTTTTAGTTGGACGTTTTTAAAGAAAGTTTTTGTAGTTTTTCATTTAGTTCTTTTTAAATTAATTATTTGTTCTGCATTTGGGTCTTTTTCTTTTGTTTAACCCTGGCTCATGATAAAAGAAACATCCAACTCTGAGCCAAATTCATGCTCACTGCGTCCATGGTGCTGCACGAGTTCATATGGGTCACCATGATATGTATAATAATGTCCATGAAGGATTCTTGTGTGGCACACAGATGCATGCGACCTCGCTCATTGTACACACTATAAACCTGCATTAAGTGGAAAATCTTCTTATCTCTCCCAACATCCTCCTTTCTGCCCCTGTTGCCTGTATATGTTAGTGTATGTAGATGAATAGAGGTGCATCTAACGGGTTGGGTTCTGGTCATACTAATATTTTAAAGTATGCATATGCAACTCTTGACCTTAAAAGGTCCCAAATGGAAAAGCTTTGCGGTTATGATGACATAACCGCATAAGCCTCTCCTACATGTTGGTGGCAGCACCCCCGATAATCATTAGCCCAGCCCTCTAAGGCTGTGTCCAAAATAGAACCCTAACCCCTATATAGGCGACTATATCGGGGTTAGTGCCATTTTGAGGGGTGAGTGATCAATTCCAATGCCCCATATAGACAACTTAAAATTTCCCATAGAGCATTGCAAAATGTAGTGACCATCCGATGGTCACTCACCGGTGGTGGGCATCCCGTCATGCATTGCGTGAGACCAAGAAGAGACAGAACCCGAGCAAATACGTTTTTTATCTTCACTTCACTCGCGAGGGATCCGTACAGTTTTCGAAAAACAATTGTTTGCTGCGTCATATAGTCTTGTGCACAATATGTCGCAGCAAACAATATTCAGCATGAAAATATAAGGCCTTTTAAATAAATTATGAATTTATTGTTTTTTATATTTATTTTTTTATTTCACAAACATCCTGGAAAAACAAATACATCTATACAACATCATAAAATTCAAGAAATTTGAAAACAACAGCTGCAACTTCAGACGCGGCAGTCTGAGCAGTGACGTCAAAATGGTGCGCCACGTAGTGTCCGAAACCTCCGGTGATTGAGTTCACTACATAGTCAGCTATATAGTGAAAACCCATATGGGGGTTAGGGTTCAGGGATTGAGTGATTCATTTCGGACACAGCCGAAAACTTGCTTGCTTGCTGAGGCAGCGTCCGCCATTTCTTCCCCTCGTATACGCCGCTCTGGTACAGCAACCATGTCGAAGCTATGACAAACTGAAGGTTCTTACACACCAGCGAATTTGCGTAGCGAAGCGAAAAAGCGAGACGAAAATACGAAAATATTCGCCAGTCCGAAAAATCGCTTTCGCTTATACACACTGGGCGACCACTCTGTGGTACACACTCTCTCCCATCGTTGCTTTTGGTGCCAGTGGTGGTGTGTGTCATGTGAACTGCAGCCGCATGGGTCTGTGACGTCATCAACAACATGACTTTTGATTGGCCAGAGGTCTAGCAGGTCCAGATATTCGCCTGCAAAATCTCCGAAAAATTTGACACAAGAGCGAAAAAATAAAAGACGCTTTTCGCCCCGCGGAAAAATCACTGCAAGTTTGGAAGCTTGTATTGACTTTATGCTGTTTTAATAAAAGGCGAATAAAGGTGAATAATTCGCCTGGCGAATTCGCGCCTGGTGTTTAAGGACCTTAAGACAGGAGTCTATTTCTGCCTCCTTCATCTAAAGATTTGAGGACCCAGTGGATTAATTTTATTTTTGATGGAAATGTACCCACAACGACCCCGAAAATGTTTGTGTGCTAACCATTTCACCACGGACTGTTTTACCAACGAGGGGCACTTCAAATCAGGATTCGCTAAGAAGCTGAAGATAAAACCTGGATCCGTACCGACTATCTGTATCAGGGACCCAACTTCAAACATGGAAGCTTTAAGTTTGACCATTTTACAGAAACACAGTGGTGTACACTCCAAATAAGAAACCAAACCACAGTATACGTTTCTGCACTTGTAGCTGAATCTGCAGGCAGAGACATGACTTATCTCCACCAATCACACCCCTGAAGCTAACCTGCAAACTCTTCACTGTAACAGTGTTAGGTCCAGTGTGACTCTGCCTGTCTATCTACCTAACAACCAACCTATACTCTCCGCCCAAGCGACCCAACAGAGTCATGATTGAAACTCACGTGGGAAAACACCTTAAATTGCTCAGTTAAGTGTAAATTAATGTGTGTGTGTATGTGGGCCACCGTGCACGCCTGCACACACCTCGCTGCAAAATGAAGATGAAAGCAAGGTGTGTATGTTTATGCATCCATGCATGCGTGCAAATGTGTGTGAATGCATGCATGCACGTGTGTGTGTGTGTATTTGTGAGTGTGCATCCACCAGTGTAATGTGATAAGCTCCAGCAAAGCACATACCTGATGCCATTAAATGCAATTTCCCCTGTGTGTCAGCACAGCCATTTGTCAGCTGCTAACACTGCACGCTTTATTAAAAACCTCATCCGCTTCAATTAACTGCGCCCGCAAAGCAGTTTAACTCCACTCTAATCCTGTCAAGATGTTTTAACAGGCCGTGCGTACTGTAGGTACATCATTTCAAACCCTGTTAGTGAGGGTTTTATGATTTTTTCAAGTCTTTTTTTAAAGTTGTGGTTCAGTTCCTGAGAGACTAGAGCAGAGTGAGTGTGCAGTTTTTTCTCCCGCTGTTGCTTTTTGGGTGTTTAATGGATTTCTAAACTATAATCCACCTCTATGTATCTTTTCACAGTGCTCTTGAGACTAAATATAAGGAGATTAAATGACAAATGCTCAGGAATAAGGCTTTAAGTTTGGTGCAAAGGCTTGCAACTAGAGGACGAGATTGGGAGGGAGAAAAGGCACAATACTTTTCTCAAAGGGAGTGAAGTTTTTTACATCTAGGTCCAACGTACGATATACTGAAGTAGCAATTCATGTGCTTAAAGGGATATTCCCGCGTAAAATTAAGTGGGTCAAACACACTGTAACATCGAGTTAGACACCCCGTCGAGAGATGAATGTTGTCGACCGCTTGCTTCTCTAGTTATACCAACTTTAGTAACGACTGCAGATAGCAATACAGAGAGCCACACGCTCAACATCTTTTAACTTTGCCTGATTTCTTTAGCAAAGAGACTAAACACAACTCACTGTCTCTCTTCCAGCAGCCGCTTGTTGTACGGAGACCTCCAGGTGAGTCCATTGACTTCAGCGGGGTGACACAGCTCAAGGAACAACATTGATGATCATTACTTTATCATTTCCTTGAAGTAATAATCACCATATTAATCACAATGATCATAAATGTTCTTCCTTGAGCTGCGTCACCCCGCTGCAGTGGATGGACTTGCCCGGAGGTCTCCGTACAAACAAACGGCTGCTGGAAGAGAGTAGGTGGGTTGCATTAAGTCTCTTTAGAAATTAGGCAAAGCTTAAAGATGTTTGGTGGCTAGTGCTATGACTGGGACCCTATATGTACTGTTGATGAAGTTAGGTGCTGTTCTGAGCATTATTTGTGGCTATAGAGTGGCGTTTTGGTTGAGGTTTGTTTTTGGCTCCTGAGACCGCTGTGTATTGCTATCGTGCGGTCGTTACTAAAGTTGGTATAACTAAAGAAGCAAGCGGTCGGCAACATTCATCTCTTGAGGGTGTTTAACTCAGTCTTACGGTGTGTTTGACCCTATATTAATTTTACGCCGGAATTCAACTTTTCAAAGCTCCTATGAGGAACTTTTAGGAGTTCATGGGAAAGACTTATGGCTAACCATCAGCATCAAAACTGACAATTTCTGACAAAATCACATTAAAAAAAATGTGATTTTTTTCATGCATATGACCACTGTTAACTTTCAGTAGTATACTAGTTTGTAAGTGCTATTAAAACTACAACAGTACTTGTCTCCAAGTAAGGAACAAATTTCCTTCATACCAGCCCTGTCACCAAAAACTTTTCTTTTTTGATTTTGCCAAACTCAGAATTTTACTCTTTTGATGCCAAATGCCAATGTTTGAAAAACTGGCAGAATGAATTTGTACATCTCCAAGTTTGTTGAGACTATTTGTCACCTTTGCTGTGAAACATCACCCCTTTTAAAAGTTTGGATTTCAGGCTCAGCAGCACGCTTTGGTACTTTTTACTTGTGCCAGGCCTCCGCAGAGAAGTGTCCCTGATTGTTTTACATGAAAACTTCAGTATTCTGGTGAAGAGATGATGAGAGTCTGCTGTCAGCACCTTTGACCAAACCTGCCTGTTTGGTAAAGACAGTCAGCCTCAACGTGGTATACAAAGGGAGCTGATTAGGGGACTGAGGGGCAGGTATGTG
Organism: Xyrichtys novacula; assembly: GCA_962446985.1. NCBI lineage: Eukaryota > Metazoa > Chordata > Actinopteri > Labriformes > Labridae > Xyrichtys > Xyrichtys novacula. The sequence continues at coordinate 3,997,974 of OY660887.1, forward strand.
GGCAGGTGAGAATGAGAAGATTGGCAGGAAGAGGCTGCTGCTGCAGGAAGGTGAGAGAGCAAAGAGTCTGAAATGACAGGAGGGGTTAGTGGCAGCAAATAGACATCAGACTGAATAATAAAAAAAGCTGAAAAAGGCATTTAAAAACTGCAGAATAGTCCTTTAAAGCTTCCTCTGCGAAATTAAATCTTTGCAAAAAGGCACAGAGTCAGAAGGACTGAAAAACTGCACCCCGCAAGGACATCACACATGCTCCTACGCTTTCTTTCCTTGAAAACACACACACATGCACGCACGCACGCACGCACGCAAGCACGCACACACACACACACACACACACACACACACACACACACACACACACACACACAAATCATGCCAGCAGGGAGCTGATGGTTAGCATGGCTCTGTCACTGGGGATCCAGGGTAGGGTTTGCAGGAAAGAGAAAGGTGTAAATTGGGTGAGCGCTGGGTGCAAAGCCTTGAGAGTGAAGGTTTTTACTCTCCTTTTTGATGCTTTGTCACTCACACACTTCCCCTGAGATACAGGTGAGGAAGGGGCGCTGGAGGGGGAACTACTTGGTTCACTTTATTTTTGTTTAAATTGTATCTGGATTATGACTCTTGTGAAAGAAAATCACTATTTTTACTCATATAACCTCTTGTTTCAATAGTTTTCATTTTTCTTTGTTTTTTTTTGTTTTGTTTTTTTAATTTTAATTTTTTTAATTTTAATTTTTTAATTTTTTCTCCTTCACTTTAAAATATTTTTTATTTTTTTATTTTTTAATTGCCTTTTATTTTTATTTTAAAAGTATTTTTCTTTTTATTTACTTTCCCTTTTTAATTTTCCTTTCTTTGTTTTTTTTATTGATTTATTTTTCATTTTATTTCATTTCATTGTTTGCTTTTTAATTTTACTTAAAAATATTTTTCTTATTTTTCTTTTTATTTACTTCCACTTTTTATTTTCATCCTTCTTTGTTTTCATATAATCTTCATTTTTTTATTTATTTTAATTTTGGATGCTTAATAATATATATTTTTTAATTTAATTTTAATTAACACATTTGTGTACTTGTTTGTAAGTTATTTCTCATTACTCTTTGTGTTTTGTGAATAAAATTTGATAATACTAATCATAATAATCTTCTACTCCCACTACTTAAAGTTCTTTGCCTCTTTTTTTGTCAGCTTGTCAATGTCAATGTCAGCTTTCTTATATAGCACATTTAAAAACAGCCAGTGGTCTACCAAAGTGCTTTACAGTAAAAGAGCCAGAGACAATAAAAAAACTATAAAAACAAAAAAAGCATGAAACATATAAAAACATAAAACAACAATATAGATAAATACAGCAAATAAATAAAATACCCAATAAAAGTAGCTATACTTCCCCAAAAGCTAAAGTGAACAGGTGCGTCTTTAAAAGTGGAAAGGCTGTTAGCAGTGCGCACTGTCAGGGGTAAAGCATTCCACAAAGTGGGAGCCATGATGGAAAATGCTCAATCGACCCCAGGTTTTAAAAAGGATCAAGGAACGTCGAAAACCACCTGATTTTTGTCTTCTATTTATAAATTCCACTGTTGGAGCTGCAGAGCAGACAACGCCATAGAAGATAGAAAAAGAGTGTACAAATCCAGGAGAAGGTGGGATTGTGACGGCGTTGACCACGGGTAAACAGGTTTCTCACATAATTTCATATCTTTCAGCTTGATGCTGATGAAATTTGAAAGTGTAATCAGCGAAACGAAAGCTAACGGCGAGCAGGTGTGACTTGCCTTTGATCATAACGGAGACCAATTGCAATTAGACCCAAAATGGCTGGACGGCGGTATCAGGGGGCTGCTTGCAGATTATGTATTTTTAATCAGAGTTGTTAGCATCTGTGATGGATGCCCGTTTTACTCACACCAGCCCCTGATGGCATACGTCATGTTTGCTAGCTGTGAATTATCACCGTGTGAATGCTGTCCATTAACTGCATGAGGAAACGCACATCCCCCATTGTGTTGTCCTACCTCTACTGATGCAGACTTACTTTGGTTTGTCTCTGAACCAGCTCAACAGCACAGATGAAAATACGAACAACCAGAGAAATTCTGTAATTTTTTTAATGAACCTATTTCACACCCTGAGAGTTGGACTATCCTCTCCAACATGAAGGGTCTCACATACTCCATCAGCTTGAGGGGGTTGTGAGTTTTGGAGATGCTATCCGGCCCCTGACTGTCATATCTCCCCTTTGGATTTATGATCAGCAAAAACACACCCACTCCGTCTTTATTCCTCCAACACTGGCGGCAGCGGCAATAACGTTAAAGCTTATCGATATTACAGTCTTTAATAATTTTGCCACAGGGTCCGCTTAATACCAGGTTTTGAGACCCATCCCTGTTATTGATTACCTTTAAGCTCCTCATGGCTCCTCGCTGTTTCACACCACAGGCCTTGTGTCTGTATGTCTGTCTGCAAAATACCGGCTTATGAACCAAGATGAAGACAAAATGGCTCGGCTTAACTCTGTTTACTTTGCCGTTTTAGAGGATAAAGTTTAAAGATACTGATATCTACTTACAGATTTGTTAAAAAAATTGATCGAAGGCTGTCCCGCTGTGAAGGACTCTCAAACTGCTAAGTTGCTGACTGTTAACTTGACTCAGTGTGTTTGGCTTCAGCGTTTTCCTGCAACTTAAAAAGGTCCTTACACACTGGGAAGGACGCAAATATACAACGTCCAATTTTGGACGATCCAATTTTGCGACTTTCCGGGGGGAAAAAAGACGCGTCCTGGGTGGAAGCAAAAGACTGACACAACAGCAGAATGACTGTTTTTCAGTTCTGATTAGACATTAGTGTTGAGATGTCTGTCTGTCATGATAGCATGTACTGACTCGGGGCCAGTACCAGATAAGCACATTAAACTATAATCCATAAACGTAAGGTAACAACTGAGACCTAATGGTGCTGTGACAGCAACACGATTGAGTTTGAGACAGTGAAAATACATATGGTATGTTGTATCTGAACAGGTTAGCTTACAAGCTAAAGTTACTTAGCACAGATGAAAGTTAAAACAAAGACGTTTAGCAAACTGTTAAAGCACACAAACCATCGTCATATGAGAAATCCAACGCTATGACTCTCCACAAGTTGTCCTTCAGGTCGTTATCTTTGTAATGTTTGTGTCTTTTATCAAAAAGCACTCTGTTCTCTGACACGTAAACAAGCAGCCAGTCGGCCATGTTGGATATACCGGTGAATCTGATGAAATCTGATTGGTCAGAAGTGGACGCACAGTATGCAAAATTTTAGAAAAATTGACTGTTATACGAAAAAATAAATGCTGCAACATCGCAGGATGGGAAAACATCGCTGATGTGAACGCTTGTATTGACAGGATACGGGTTCAAAAAAAAATATTGACGTCCAAAATAATCGCAGGAAAAAAAAGGCTCCCGGTGTGAAAGGACCTTTTGAGTCGTGGAGTATAAATGTGATAAGTCAGGCTTTTGCAGAGTGTTCACTCATGGTAGATAAGGGTTGTGTGTCCCTATATAACACGAAACCATGATCACAGTCTAGACTTTCTATCTTCTTAAATGTCCCGTGATAAATTCTGCAGTGATTGGGTGCTACATGAACAAAAATTGAATCGTATTGATCCAAACTCATCATGGCAGCTGCATTTTTTTGAGAAATATCCTCATTACAGCACAATTTACTACAGTTTACGCAGCATACACTGTCCATATTTACAAAGATGAAAAGCTGTGTTTTTCTCAGTGTGTACGCGCGCATGTGTGTCTGTGTGTGTTTGTGTGTGTGGCCCCTAACTCGACCATGTGCTAACCCCACACAGCTGCAGAGTCTCCCTTGAGGGTTTGTCGCACAGGCAACAGAGGAAGAGCGGAGGAGGAGGAGGAGGAGGGGGGGACAGGGACTCTCATTTCCATGCGGCACTGTTCTGGCAAAGACATTGTACACCGCTGTGGATGTGCGTCTCTCGTGCTATTGCTCAATCTTTTTAGGCCTGTCAGTTAGGGTTTTCATCAGCCAATTCTCCGGGCGCCGAGGTTGGAAAGCTGATTGTGTACTTCAGTGTGGCAAATGTGTTAACGCATGTATACAGGAGATACAGACAGAGACAAGAGGACACTTCAGGGGGGATTATGAGCTACGAAATCTGATTGTTTTCATCTTGTCTTATCTCAAATATGAAAGTAGACGCCGTAAATTACGTCAACGTGTCTCTTCTTTTGCGTAATCTGAATGGAAAGGTTTATTGTAATAGGATTTGTAAGTTAACGGCTTCATAAAACTACCCTTATCAGTTTTTTTTTTTTAACCAAGCCCAGAGTCCAGCCTGAAACCTGTAATGGAGAAACCGAGGAGTCTCAGGTTCCTCAAATATCCCTGTCAATCAAACGCCGTTTCCTCTGAGTGCGTTTTCTATCTGTCAAGGGTCATAGAGAGTGAGGATGAGACCCATTCCCCCCCTCCCCGCACCTCTCCATCTCCTATCCCTCCCTCCTCTCCCGCTCCTTAGAGGTGTATCTCTACCTTGTGCATCACGTCTGGGCATGACCTGTTGCTAGGTAACCCTGGGTCACAGCTGCACACTATGGCAAACCCTTTTTTTTATTTATCAGCGAGTTATGTGGGAGACGGGGGCTGTAATTTATTAGTTTGATATTGGGCGGCCAGCGCAACTTTGGGATTGTAAAAAAAGAGGAGACGGCCTATAGCTCATCAAAATGCTTATTCTGATCCCCGGGCCTCGGTCAGCTCAAGAGATTCACAACAGAGGGGATCACAACATTATAAATTCATCCGCTTTTTTACTAAGAAAATCAAGCATCTTCAACAACAAAGCCAATGGTAATGCACTTTCCATGCTGGTAATTGAACAGATGTGGTCAGAGCTTAGAGGGCCGAGAAAAAGGAAAATTCATCTCAGTACAGTATGTGACTGATTCATGTCCAAGGATGAAGTGGGCGCAGGCAAAATAGCGTTAGCTGGCTTTGTAGTCACGACAGAGATAACCCTCCACCAGAAACTTCAATCCGGGCTTTTAGGTTAACACATATGGTACACTGAAGAGACATGAAGGTATGATACAACCCCCCCAAAAAAGAGTGTCCAACTCTATAAAATGTCAATATTGAAGCATTTAATGCATGGCTATATAGCAATCTTTATAAGTCACTTGTGAGTCCATGTGGTGATTTCCACTATAGAGTCATGTCCATCCAGGATTGGGTTTTTTGGCGTTCTGTCAAAGCTCCCGTTTTTTTTTTTTTTTTTTGGCACCCCATTCGGACAAAAAAAGACTGCTTTGTCCACATGGGGGTGCCAAAATTGATACAAATGCAAAGTTACCCACAGGAGCTTTAACGTTACTGCTAACTTCAACTGATCTGTTGAAGAATTAGCATTTTTGTTATTGATGTTTATGTCTTTGTTAAGCAATTAACAGGTAATTTCAATTTTGGAAAAACTGTGCCCCCCTCTGGAAAGGGTACCTCACAGTCCTCCCTGACAGCCCGGCAGTAAAGGTCCTCAGACACCGGCGACGCAAATACACGACGCAAAATTACAAAATATTCTGAGGTGAATTTTGACGCGCCTGACTTTAACCTCCTAAGACCTGGCGTCCACATGTGTGGACATCACATTTTTGGTTGTCAAGACCACAATATTAAATTTTGTTCACAAGGGCCTTCTCTCAAAATTTAAAACGAATGTCTTCATATGTGGACATCATTTTTCTCAGAAACTACATCATGTTAAAAGATCATTCTTTGTTTTTACGCTCATCAGTTCCCAATTAGCCTAAATATCAAAGAGAAAATAAAAATGCATGCCTTGCAAGAGTTCGGGTCTTAGGAGGATACACATCAAGCGCAATGCGATTTTGTGTCCTGGGTGGCGGTAAGAAGACTGACACAACAGCAGACTGACTGTTTTTCAGTTCTGATTAGACTCTAGTGTTGAGATGTCTGTCTGTCATGATAGCATGTACTGAGTCGGGGCCAGTACCAGATAAGCACATTAAACTATAATCCATAAATGTAAGGTAACAACCGAGACCTAGTGGTGCTGTGACAGTAACGCTGTGATTGAGTTTGAGACAGTGAAAATACATATGGTATGTTGTATCTGAACAGGTTAGCTTACGAGCTAAAGTTACTTAGCGCAGATGAAAGTTAAAACAAAGACATTTAGCAAACTGTTAAAGCACATGAACCATCGTCATGTGAGAAATCCAACGCTATGACTCTCCACAAGTTGTCCTTCAGGTCGTTATCTTTGTAATATTTGTGTCTTTTATCAAAAAGCACTCTGTTCTCCGACACGTAAACAATCAGCCAGTCGGCCATGTTGGATATACCGGTTAATCTGACGTTGCAACAACACGCAATCTGATTGGTCAGAAGTGGACACACAGTATGTGAAACTTTAGAAAAATTGACCGTGATACAAAAAAAAAAAAAAAAAAAAGTTGCAATATCGCAGGATGGGAAAATGTCGCTGATCTGAACGCTTGTATTGACAGGATACGGGTTCAAAAAAATATATTGACGTCCAAAATAATCGTATGACCTTAAGTTATAAACTCAGTGATTCATTGCTCTTTTTTAATTAAAGAAAGTGTGTAAGTTAAATTTCCTGTTGCAAGTGAAAATCGCTTTGTCCACAGGGGGCACCAAAATCAACACAAACCAGAAGTCCCTCACAGGAGCTTTAAACTCCTGACAAAAAATCTAATTCTGCTGACTTTAAACAGTCAAATATGTCTTTTATTATAAATATTTTACACGGAAAATGGTGAAAATGGCTTTGTTTGGGTGCTTGGCTGACACCTCCCTTCCTCTAACAATTTCAGGGATATCAATAATCGGCCTTGTTTGCTTTTATTTGCCATGAAAAGGCTTCAATATCATTTTCAGTCTCCTTCATAAAAAGCTCCCCATTGGAGCTTTAACCATCAGTTTGATTGAAAATGAGGCAACTGAGGAATAAAAATGAAAATATGGGGAAATAAATTAATTAAATGTAAGTGAAGAATATTAACAATTGCAGCTAAAGATGATGGTTATTTTCAGTGGAACAGTTTATTATCATATTGGCTTCTCTGAAGCATTTCACATTATTTATAGAGCCAACTTCTCACAAAAGCCTAAAATAAGGTTGGCAAATGTTTGGACAGACTGCTACCATCTGAAAGTTTTACAGTTTTTGCAACACTTCAGTGTGGTATTAATTTGTGATGCATCTGCTGCCATTGAGTCAGCCACACGTCTCTCTTTTTGCCCTGATGAAAGCTTCCTAATCCATCCCAGGTCTCACCCACAACACTTTTGTTAAATTCCTCCCCCTAATATGCGTGTGATGAATGTTTTTCAGATGCTTCCTTTAGGCCAGATCTGATCAAAACAAATGCACCTGCACTTTTTTTTCCCTCCTCCCTTCTTGCAACTGCAACTCCCCCAGGACGGGTAAAAATTGACTCCCTGGCTTCCTCCACCAGGCAATTACGTGCCATCTGTTCCCATCTTGGTTGTTCCAGCTCGTTTTGTTTCTGCGATTGTTCGTCTAATATCATAGGCCTGAAAGTGTTAGAGAATAAGGAGGGGGGGTGAGGCAGAGGGGGACACCAAAATGAGGAGTGGCATGAAGAGGAATTAATCGAATCTAACAGCAGAACCAGATCTACCCCTCTGAAAGGAGATAGTCCCACTAGAATGAGGACCATTACCATATTCATCATCTAATATTGCCTGCTGTATGCAAAGTGGGAGAGAAGAGCGCAATATGACTTTTTCTTGACCGCCTTTCTAATTCCAACTCTGAAAGCTCGCAGACGTCTTCTTACACTGTTTGCAACAAGTTTGCCGCCATTTGTTACGCCGCCATTTTTTTTTAGAGCGGTAATAATCGCCCATTAGCTTCCCTGTCACATATCCCACCCATATTTAAATATATGGTTGTTGTGCTGCCATGCTGAATCCCATTATTGTTGTGTTACAGTAACTATTGTTCCCATTACTCTCTGCCACACACACACTAACACACACAGAGGCTGGAATCAGATTTAATTGCAGCCATGTCGCAGGCGAGGCGAGCAGCTGGATCGGAGACTTTTAACAGTGATATCAATAACCGAGCGCCACCTTAGGCCGATATAATTTCCCATCCGCCCTGACAGAGCGGGAGATAGAAATAATCAGTCACAACACCAGGCAGACAGCCTGTAGGACCTCGTGTGACATCCAGTGACTCTGATGGCTCAGGACCCATCTGTGACCAGGAGGCAGCGCTCTGTGTGTGCGTGCGTGTGCGGTTGAGTGTAATTGGTGAGAAGGTGTTGGAAAAGGAAAATCTGTGACACTTCTTCAAGGTGTACAGTGGATGTCAAAACAGATCTTATTCGTGTTTTTTTGAGTATTCATGTGAGGAAAAAGCAACAAGTTTGGCCATGAGTTTGATCCATCCAGAAAGTTTGTTCAATATTTGTTTTAAAGCGTCTGTAAATATTTTTTAGCCGATTACTCTATATGACCTATAAAAGCAAAAAAAAGTCCATCAGAGACTAAACTGTTTATTTCTTTACTGTAGTTCCAGACACAGGGGGGTGCCAAAGTCAACAAATTACTGTTATCAGGAGTTTAAATAACAACATATCTGCTCAGTGTTTGCTCTGAATTATCCATCTGTGAAAAGGCAGTAGCTGAGACCTTACTGTTGGGCTGTCTCCCAGATGACCTAAAAGTCATGTACCAAAACAATCGACAAACATGTTACTGAGACTCAAACTGGTTGTTGAGCAGTGAAAACACAAACAGCTTTAACTTTGTTCAACTCCCTTGTCTTTAGCTCGGGCCAGTTTTGGTATAATTGAAGTTTATACATGCAAAAGAAAATCAAATCCTGATTTTAGTTAGACTAGTTTAGTGACTAAACTACAACACTGGGGCTTCAACTCCAGATATGAAAAAGGATCTTGAATCTTGAAATTTAAGCGATACAGTTACGGATGTTCAAACATCATGTTACCTCTCAATCTAACGTTTCTCTTAGAGTAGATTTAAAAGTTCTGTCACCTTATAATAAAGCTATGTTCAACCAAACAACTAATGGAGGTCAAACACCGAGGTCTTGTACCATTTTAGTTATGATAATTTGATTTTTTAACAATTAAAACACATTGATTTTTTAAATTTATGAGGAGAAACTCAATTTCAGAGTGACTTTTCAGTATGATATTTTCCAGTAAGTGGATTTAAATGTTCAAAAAAAGTTGGAGAATATCAACTTCAGATCCAAACTATAGAAGTTGATTTACAGTAGTTGTCTGTGAAAGTAAGCTGTGTTTGTGTCTTTCTTGAAGGCTCGACTTCATCAGAAAACCTGTGGATCTCTGATACCTAAAAACTGATTTTTGAAAAGATTTCCGTCAATTTTTCAACTAAGAATAATCCCATCATGGACCGATTTGATTCAACCTGCTCACCTGAATATCTTTGGAGTACATACCTCACATCTTAAAAAAATGACATGTCTCAGTAATAATAAAATCAACCAAATGAACAAAGTAAACTCATTCTGCATGTCAAACCTTTGCCTCAGCTCATGGTTCCTTTCCTGTTATAGAATTAATCAGTCAGACATGATTCATTGTAGAAGTTTAATTTGATCTATTATGTGAGGTGCATTTGATTTGAGCGTAAGTGACACATGAGGAGCACAGGTTGCTGCAGCTCTGTGCTTTAGTATTTGCTGACATCTAGTGGTCAAATGAAGGAAAGTCAATGAAACGATTGAACAAAGAACAATCAGAATCAGAATGCACTTTATTATACTATATAGATAGATAGATAGATAGATAGATAGATAGATAGATAGATAGATAGATAGATAGATAGATAGATAGATAGATAGATAGATAGATAGATAGATAGATAGATAGATAGATAGATAGATAGATAGATACTTTATTAATCCCAGTGGGTAATTCAAAATTTCTAAATTGCTGTACAATGAGATTGGAGAGCTTCTCCATTTCCTGTGCAATAGAGAAACAGAATTGAAAGGTATAATAAAATAAATATAGTTTCAAAATATATACAAGTTATGAATTCTTAAGGACCCAGAAAGAATGAAAATTCTCTTGAATACAAAACTATATGCAGCTAAAAATATTTTTTATCATGATTTATTTGTGAGAATCTTTGTCAAGGTTCATGTAGTTTACTGCATTTACAATTTTCACTTAAAATTAAATTGAAAATTGTGCAAAGACAAACAGTTGAAGCTGAAAAATGAGTTGTCTGACCATGTTTATTTCAACATTAACCTTGCAACCAAACCAAAACTTACTTTATAGTCGTAATCCTCTTTATTAAATGTATTTCAAACACTTTATATTAGTTGTCAGCTCATATGTTAGTTGGTGGATATGATTTTATTTACCTTCAGACGTAGATAAACTTTACTTGTGTTGAATGCACTGAACAGAAAGAGGGAGGGGAGACAGGGGATTGACACAGGGGAGATGAAAAAAGCTGCAGGGCAGAGAGGAGAGAGCAGCAGAGGAGGACGCACACACCTGGACTCCAGGTAAGACATCCTTAACTCACTGCTAATGCAACATTTTGCATCTTAAAACCTCAGCAAACTGTAGTTTATGCATTTGTATCCAGATATAGAGGTCACTGATTTAGTTTGACAGATTTCTTTCATTAGCAGAGGGGAAAAACATTTCATTTAACATCTCAAAGAGGTCTATACCTGTGAGCTTTAAGCTGCGTCACTTGCACTGAATGGCTCTATTGTTTAACTCCGATACGCTGGAATGCTCCTGAACATCCTGCATAATCTTCTCAATTATGAATGGTATCATTTCTTCTATGGTCCCCGCACCTCAGCGAAGGCCGCCCGGTAACTTAGCAACTGGTGCCTCTCATTCATCATTAAAATCGGGGGGAACATGAGAAGACCCAGCGGCCCCGCTCCAGGAGAGTGACAGGGATTTGTTTCCAACACATTAACCAAATTTTGCCGCTATTTTGCAAACAAACTTATCACTTTTTACCTGCTGCATTTGCCACATCTCCAGTGATACCTCTGCACTTCTTGCAACTTAATTCCAACTATCTTGATCAGCATGAAACAAACAGATAACATCTGTGACATCTTTCTACAACACGGGAAGCAGATTTTATCCATTGGCACTCTCGGGTCACATGTTTCCATTGGGAACTTTTGGTGAATACGCAGGAGTAAACTGACACCCCCGCCTTTTATCTTTAGGGAGGTCAAAGCCTCTCAAACTAGGTCTACACATCTGAAACATACATGCTGGTGGACACAATATGATCTTTTCTGCATTGTCACAGTTTGGGAAAGGGAGGTGAGAACTGACGCCCTCCTGGCAGAATCTCACATACCTCATGTTCTCGATGAAAGACGGGGGTCAGTTTCAATGCCTCAGGCAGATAAGAGCTGCTGTTTCAACTAGAAGTGACAATGAGGGTCTGTGCTGCATTCGGAAGCAAGTATTTGGGACTGTTGAAGTGTCCTGATGAGAGGTGACTCGAAAAAGGACACTTCAACAGTCCCAAATACTTGGCGTAAAATGACTACTTGGTGTTTTTATATAGTCTGATATAGCTTAAAATGTTTACCAAATCGTAGAATGCACATGAAAAATGTAGTATGACTGGCGAGGCAAATGTGTTTTCAGTGGAAATGTACTTTATTTTTCAATCCAGGACATTGTTTATTGTTGTGATGAGCGGCTGCCAATTGTGTTGAAATCTGATTACAGCTTTGACCCCAAGAAAAACAGGACAGTGGACACCCGAGAGCACTTTGGAGTCTCGTCAGAAACTGAATATCGTGCCGCATAGATAAAGTTGCAACGAAAGAGAGCCTGTGTCCCAGTTTTTTAAAACAGCAACAGGAATGTACACAAGTCCTCCCAGGGTTCATGCGGGACACCTGAGTCAACTTGTGGGTCAAATAGCAAGACTAGAGGGTTCGTGTGCAAAACAGGGAGACCATTTTGGAGGGGCAGTTCTGTTCGTCGTTATGCTTTTGTTAACCCTGTAACAGGGTTCTGCATATTTAATCAAATGAATGAATGATGGAATATTTCATCCTGGAAAGTTGGCACCTGGTCAATTTAATATATTTTTCATATTTTTTTAACATTGTAGACCCAAAATGGCTACTTCTAGTTATAGTACAGTCTGTTGGGCTGGTTGGTGACCTGCTTCGGTACATCCCTACACATGATCTTTAGTTTGGTTTAAACTCAGCCAATTGAAAAGGCATTCACTCAAGTGTTTTGTTCTGGGTGTCCATCCCTTTTTTTTTGTCTTTCCCGTCTTGACCCAGGTATTTTTATTGCCGTAGCAACAAAGCTTTGCTGGTAACACACTTTTCTTGTTGCATTTTGTCTTTGTCTCAACAGGAACAGCAGTAATAGGAGAGGTCTTCAAATCCACCTTCAACAATGCTTATGCGATCACACTCAGAGAGAAGAGCCCGTCTTGGGCTCACCGCCCTGCTGACATACAGCACAGTTAAAGAAAGAGATGTGACCTCCCCACCTCCCCTAACTTTTACCTCACGGGAGTCAATTTATGCACCCACATCTCTTACCTCCCCTCCTCCCTGGGTAGCCCAGGCCCTTTCCAACCTAGAGCAAGGAGAACAAGAACTGCAGAGCCTCAGGGAGCGACAACAGACTGAAGTGGAAGAAGTGAACCGCGAGTTAGACAATGCAGTGATTGAAGCTCAGAGAGAGGAGCGTCGCCTTCTCGAGAAAGTCGAGCATGACCATAGAGAAGCCCAGCGGCACCTTAGCCAGGTGAAAAGGGAGAATGCTGCAGCTGCACGAGTTGTCCAGTCACTTGTTGATCAGCAGATCAGAAAAATTGGACAACTGAAAGAGCAGATTCAAAGATGGGGTTGTACTGCTGGTGGAGCAAACAAAAACCAGCTCCAAAGAGGTGTGGCAGAGGTTACCCAACCTTGGGAGATCTCGCTAACACTGAAAAGGGTCAGTTTCTTACCGAGCCCTGGTTCCAAGACCTTAAGCTTGGGGGAAGTCAATGTCCATGAGCAAGGTATGACCTACCCAATTGGTGTCTGTGGAGTCCAAGGACAAAAGTGTGCCTTGCATTCAGGGGATCCGGCATTCTCAAACATTACTCCTCGAGAAATTCGCAAAGAGCCCCAATCAAACAGAGCTGGGCAGAGGTACAGCCCAGAGGAAAGCAGTAAGGCAAACAGTGGGAACATGCGAGTTGTTCGGAAGCTTCGTCTGTCAAGCTCCACTGAGAATGAGGATGAGCTCAAATCACCCACCTTAAAATCCCCAATTCCAAGACATCGGGGTGTATCTGAGTCATCCCAAGATGAGGAAGTGGAGTCTGTTTACTCAGATACACAAGGGCAAGACCTCTTCCTTGCATTACCACCGGTCTCCAGTCAAGGAGAATCTGAAGGGGATGAATGTGATGGCAGACAAAATGGAACTAAAAGGCGCTCATTACTGAAGGGTAAGAGGAGGCAAAAGGCTCTTGTCCTAGTCTCAAGTGAAGAACCATCTTGCCCTCCTGAAGAGGCTGATCCAAAAAGCAGAAAAGTGGGAATGTCCCCAAAGATAAGGCGCAAAGGGTCACTCTCGAGACAAAGTCCACTCTTGTCCAAGAAAAAGCCCTCAAATGAATCTTCAGTGGACAGTGGAAGTCCTCCATCCCCAGTAGACAGTGAGGAATCTTGCTATACCTATACTGTGAATACTCCAAGCAGTGGATCCCTCCAACAAGAGCACTGCCGCTCCATGTCCACTGCTGACCTCTCAGGTAATCTCCGCCCTTTGATCAACGAAAACCAGAGAGACGGTAAAGGAATAAGGAAGGTCACCAGAATGCGTCTTGCCTCTGAACCTTCGTCTCCTGAACAAGGGCCAGGAAATGGCGCAGAATCTGATGTGAACCCCATGAGCTCTGATGAGCAACAATCAAGATCCCAGACCGAAGCTGAACAGGCTGAAAACAAATTGAGCAAATCACTATCCATGTCAGCTATCGAAGGAGACAAATTACACCAAGTCAAAGAACTCTCCTGGGAGAACAAAGAAAAGAAAGACATGGATGTTCCAGCTTTGAGAGAGCTGGAAGAAGAAGCTGGTTCCTCTGCCCTTGATTCAGCTTATCTGATCAAACAGTTTGGCAAACAAGGATCAGGCCGCACCGACTTCAACCTCCCAAGTGGCGTTCATGCTACTGTCAAAGGGCAGCTATTTGTGGTTGATTGTGGAAATGCCCGAATACAGGTGACGGATCTTCAAAAGAATGTTGTACAACAAGTATCTCCTTTAGGGTCAGAAAGATCTTCCCGCATCTGCAACTACTTTGATGTAGCTGTGAATTCAAAGGGTCTCATTGCACTGACCTGTGCTGCTGAACGAGCCGTATTGGTGTTCAGCCGCCATGGACGCCTCCTGCAAACATTCGGAGGCACAATGATTGGTTCTACCAATGAAGAACTGGATGCTCCTAGAGGGGTGACAGTTACTCGCCAGGATGAGTTCCTGGTCGCTGATATCAAACGAGGCACCCTAACTTCCCTGAAACTGGACCCCAAAACTGGTGCTAGGCTGGAACGCACAGTTGTCACTGGGTATCACAGACCCTACCTGGTGGCAGCTTGTCTCACCACTGGGCTCATGGCAGTATCAGAACGTGGAAATGAGACTGGGCGTGTACCATGCATCCGAGTCTTAGAGCCAGGCTGGAACACTATCAGAATCCTTGGAGTGTGTTCTGGCCTGGGGCCTGTCTTGACATGCCCCTGGGGTCTCTGTATCGACAGTGATGGGGATGTCTTGGTGGCTGACTGGGGAAAGCAGCACCATCGTGTCCTTCTCTACCCCTCCAAAGGAGTTGGCTGGCCTCTGGTGATGGATAACCTGAATAGTCCGAGGGGCTTGGCACTGCTCCCTGATGGACACATGGTCGTGTCGGACAGCATGAATCACTGCGTCAAGATCTACCGCTACAAGTGAACCACATAGAAGGAAATCAGGTCAAACCTATCGGCTAGATAAAAACATAGATGTGGGCACCCACCTTATTCTATTACATAAAACTAAAGCTAAATACTGGCTCTGACTGGTTCTGCCAGAGGCTGACTTTAAGGTTAGGGCTTTCTGCTTTTACATGGGGAGTGCAGCTTACAAAAGGCAAAACCAGTGCCCGGCTAATTAAAACAAAACTTCCCTGACAGATTACTACTCAAACAAGATGTAGCAGCAGTTTTGTGCCCTTTGAGTTATTTCTTTTTTAACCCATGTCTTATCTGTTTAAGAGAAGGAAGCAGATTTTATCACTAACAGTAGTGAAAGCTCCAAATGTTTCAGCTTCACCTTTGGGTTGTTGTGTTTCCCATCATTTTATACACAGTCTTTGGTTGAGACTTACTGCTGGGACACATTAATAGTATCAAATTAGTCACAGGTGATGATATATAGAAGTAAAAATATAACCCTTGACTCACTCTGTGTTAACAAACACCGTCTACCTCTTATCTGCTTTAATTCGATTGTTTTTCCCCTTTTTATCTTGAAAATTAGTATATGCAAGATATATGTAGAAGAATAGCTCAAGTTTTTCCCCCACCACATTTATTCTGTGTTATATAAGTAGTAAATAAAGTAAAAATGCATGTTAGTTTTTTCTCCTAAAGTTATCTGGAGTCATGCTTGGCAGCTCGTTATCTAGTGTAGTTGAATGTGTTTGGGTTTTATTGAATACGAATGAAATCTAGATTATTAAACTCAAACTGTGGAATTAAACACTTAAGTCATCTTAAGCTAATTCTTGCTCTGCCACTTTCTCTGTGGAAAATTGATTAAACATTGATTTAAATCTCAGGTTGTGCTGTTTTTTCCCCCCTTTTTTGTTGAGTTATTGCAAAGCCTATGTCAATATCTGATGTCCAAAAGTTCTGCACTGAGTGTATTTCCTGAAAAATCTGGCTCAAAAGTAAAATAGGGCACACAAGTTGCTTACTAATGCTTTCGAAAGAACATGCAGTCGTCAAACACAATTAGAAACAGGTTAAATGTTAACCGTAGAGATGAATAAGTGAACTTCAAAACAACATCGATGAAGTTTTTTGATCTACAGTTAATAAAGATCATATCAAACGGCTTTGGCTGCAGGTTATATTGACATTTCCAGAACACAAAGACATCACCAGATAAGTTAAGCTGAAGTGACTCTTGGAAATGATCGTGACAAAGCCGATTTTGCAACAACTAAAATTCCGACACCCTGTCAGTGCAAACACGTGCACAAACACACTGTGTCCTGACTGACCACCCACACGCACATTTCAGTATAAAAGCACGGGGTCAGCTCAGGCACAGCCACAGCTCTACTCCACAGCCAGACTCCACTTCAAAAAGGACTTCATCGGGACAGCTCAGCATGGAGCTCCTCGCCAAAACCCTGTTTCTGTGCTTGGCACTCACCCTGACCAATGCAGCACCTGCGTGAGTACCTCTTTCTTTAATATGGATTATCACTCAGTAAGGTTGCTCAAGTTAAAATGTCTTTTCTTCAAGGTCCATGATTGTTACCGGTGAAGAGCAAAAGGTCAAGATTATTAGACGGATTTTGTGCTTTCCAATAAAATTTCAAGAGGACAAAATCTGCCAACTTTTTGGTGTACAATTGATTTTTGAGTCTTGATTGTGACCAGCATGAATTCAGTGGTCACAAAAAGAAAGAAACTTTGAAAAAATTGGGGAAACTGAAGTAATGACCCTTAAGATTTGTTTTTTTCCAGTTGCGGTCATTTTTGAAGGCTGATTTTTTTTAATCGTCACATCATTTATACCCAAATCTGCATTTTTTTCTTCACTTTATTTTCTTTAGTTCAACCTGTGCAGAGAAAATGTGCAAGTCCCTCATTTCATAACTATCTGCTGGTTCACAAAGTTCACCAGCTGGATCAATTAAACAAATACAAACACGCAACGCAGCGTATTCCCTCAGTTGACCCCTGATCAGCATGACTCAAGGATTTTTGGAAGTTAATGCTTGATTTTATACGAAATAACCTCTTTTTGTCATCCACAGGCAAACACATGATGCAGCACCTGAAGAAGGTTAGTTTTTAATGTAATCATTTTTTCCCCCCATGTCTTACAATAATGTGCATTAAAATTAACACTTTTATTGTCTTCTTGAATATAGAGGTTGATCCTAATCTCCCAGACCGGTGTGAGGGTCTTGAGTTTGATGCAATCACTCCAGATGAGAAAGGAATCACCTTCTTCTTTAAAGGTAGGACTTTTGACATTTCAAATAATGAGTTTGATCCATTTTCAGTAAATTAGTGTATGATAGTGTTAAATGTCACCCTTTTTTTCTCTCAGGGAGCTACTTGTGGAAGGGTTTCCATGGCCCAGCTCAGCCCTCCAATGAGTCCTTCAAAGAGCTGGATGACCTCCATAACATCGGCCACGTTGACGCCGCCTTCCGCATGCATGACCCCGACAACACAGACGACCACGATCACATTTATTTCTTCCTGGTATGATCCACACTTACTTTAACTTTTGATGTGATGCAAGTCAGAAGGAGACTAGAGGCTGAACTCTTTATATTTCAATGTACTTTCTAGGATGACAAAGTTTTCAGCTATTACAACCACACTCTGGAGGATGGGTATCCAAAAGAAATCCAGGAGGACTTCCCAGATGTCCCATCTCACCTAGATGCTGCAGTCGAGTGTCCCAAAGGAGAGTGTGCAGCCAATTCAGTCCTGTTCTTTAAGGGTATGTTTGCATTCACAGCAAAAAAAAATGTTGAACCTAAATGAAAATTCATTTATAAAATTATGATCTAGAAAAACAAAAATAGACTAATAGAGACAGAAATTTCCATTTCCATCAGCAGTACTTGGTAAAGATAAGATAATGTAAGATGATGCCCCCTAGTGGAGAAAAACAATCACAGCAGGTAGAAAATTTGATCTTGTTTTTGATCTGAAATTTTTGCAGCTGCTTTTTGGTTTGTTCTAAAAACTACAAGCGTTTATTGAAAATATTTGTTAGTTGTGAAAAAAAAACAGCACTCTCTGTACATAATCTAGTTTAAAGCTCCTGTAAGGAACTTTTGGTTGATTTCTCTCCACTGCTCAAACTGGTTTCAGCCCCTAAAAATGGCAATAAATAAACTGTCAGTATTGTTACTGATTGTCTCTTTAGCTTATTGACATTTAAAAGACATCGACATGAAGTTAAGTCTGTTTTATAAACATAAAAAAACTCCTCACAGGAACTTTAACTTGTTGAAGTACAATCAGTAGAAAGCACACGGTGGAACAAGTTGACTGAAACTGGTATATTCTCTCATAGGACACGATGTGCATGTTTATGACATTACTACTAAGACAGTGAAGACAAAGTCCTGGCACCACCTCCCCGTGTGCACCTCCGCTTTCCGCTGGCTGGAGCACTACTACTGTTTCCATGGACACAACTTCACCAGATTTCACCCCCTGACTGGAGAGGTGAGCGGCTCCTACCCCAAAGACATCCGCAACTACTTCATGAGGTGCCCCAACTTTGGTGAGTTTAACAAGAAATGTCAAATATCAGATAAAAAGAAAAAATGTATCTCGATACAGATAGTTCAATTTAAGTAAATGTGCTGTCTGTAGGTCATGGCGGTGATTATCAAGTCGTCAAATGCAGTGAAGTCAAGCTGGACGCCATCACCTCTGACGATACTGGCAAAACTTATTTCTTTGCAGGTAAGTTTGAAATAAATGAACAGACAAACCAATAAATAAATACCAGTTTGGGAAATGGTGTTGTCTTCTTGCAAGGTTCGATACATGAAGCATTAAGCAGCAAAACCCTAACCCTTACCCTAACCTAAATTAATTTTTATTATTCATTTCAATAGCCCATGTTCTTCAAATCTCACTTTTTTCTCTTAGGATGTTTAGTATATTCAGTCTGTATTTATTGTATATACTTAGTATTTTTAGTCTGTATTGTACTTCTTCTTATATTTAATTTTATTTTGTATTTTTTGCTGCTGTAACATGTGAATTTCCCAGTTTGGGATCAATAAAGTCTATCTATCTATCTATCTATCTATCTATCTATCTATCTATCTATCTATCTATCTATCTATCTATCTATCTATCTATCTATCTATCTATCTATCTATCTATCTATCTATCTATCTATCTATCTATCTATCTATCTATCTATCCAAACTATAGGTTTTTTTTTTAACCACTTTTGACATATTTGATACAATCTGGGTAACAATATTCTGCTAATTTGTGGTTTGAATTATTTTTTAATGAGTTAAATGTGGAAAAACTGCATCAGACTGCAAATTTCAAACTTTGAGAAAGGAAAATAAAAAAATAAAAAAGCCAAGCTCTCCTGATAACGGGAAGTTTCTATTAGATTTTAATCCTCTTATAAAGAGTTGCACTATTTTGTGTCGGACACTGGAGGCACCATCTGAAAACAGCAGTATGTTGAAACAAGACATCAAAGTACTTGGATTTACTTCATTTTCTGGTCGTCTTTTGGTTTCTGTAAAGCGCTAAAACATTTGAATCTTTTCAGGTCCCATCTTCATGCGTCTGGACACCAGCCGTGACGGCCTTCACGCCTTCCCCATCACCCGGACGTGGAAAGAGTTGACCGACGGTGTGGACGCTGTGTTTTCCTACACTGACAAGATGTACATGATCAAGGTGAGTCACCAGATGAAACTGGTTTTATCTGAAACTCTGAGCTGAACTTTAACTCCCGTCTGTGCTCCCTGTGCAGGATGATCAGGTTTTCATCTACAAAGGAGCGGCTCACTACACCCTGATCGAAGGTTACCCTAAAAGTCTGAAAGAGGAGCTCGGCCTTGAGGGACATGTAGACGCTGCTTTCGTGTGCCCCAATGAACACACAGTTCACATAATTCAAGGTGAGGGTGCTGCATGCTGGGAATAATCTTCCTGGACTCTATCAGTTTGAATAAAATGTGAAATTTCTCTAAAATATTTACACATACGTTTTCCAACAGGCCAAAAGATGCTTGATGTGGACTTGACTGCCACACCCAGAGCTGTCACCGGAGATCAGTCCATCCCCATGTCGGACATTGATGCTGGTTTCTGCGGCCCACAAGGCATTGCAGTCTTCAAGGGCTCACAGTATTACAAATATGGCAGCACTATGATGCTGGCAAATAGCAAAATGGCCCCAAGGCCCCACATTATAACCTCAGAAATGATGGGATGTCGGGATTAGGAATCAGAGAGAGTGATCGTAGATGTGCACACATGAATAGCACCCTGAAATAGCAGCTTCTCTTTTAAAAGGTTCAACACAGAGATGAAAGTGGCACACGGTCTGGTTTTGTGGAGTAAAAAAAATGTGAAAAGTTGGCATCTGTGGCATCATAATGTAGAATAAGACTTGATCAATGAATAAAAAGAAGAAAACAGCACATCTGGAGTGTCGTGTGTTTTGTATATTCAGTGTGAGACTTCTACAGTCAATCATTCACGTATGTTAAAGGGGATATAGTCACACAAGTAAGAGGAATTAAGTAGATGTGTGTGATATCAGTGGATAATAGCTCAAAAGTTAATCGAGAGGATAGGCACCAATGCAGATATAAGTATTAGCCATCACTTGGACACAAAACCTGAAGCACAGGGATAAGGTTCAAGAAACTAACATAAAACTGCACTTTCCAAGATTACGCTTAACTCAGTGGGCTCTTGTATTTCCTAATAAAGTGTAAAAGGTAAGTAAAACTTCCTCGCAGACACCCACTGACTCCACTTAAGTCCAACAATGTGGAGGAAAATAATGCATTGATGCTGGTTGGTTTCTGCGGCCTACAGGGACTGATGTTGTTTCAAGGCTCACAGTATTTTAAATACTTTCACACCCTTGTGTTTGCATTTGGTAGAGTTTCCACATTATAACCTCAGACATGACGGGATGTGAGGGCTAAGGATCAGAGATGAGGGTACTGAAGATCTACTGGAAATCAGCACGTCTGTGTCACGCATTTATTTCAGTATTTACATGAAAACGGTCAGACATGCTCATTGTTTAGATGTGCAGCAGCCAATCAAGTTAAAATTACTGTGAAGAGCAGGAAAAGGAGGAGCTTTAAAGACTGTCAGTATATCACGGCATCAAATTTAAAGCTCTAACACAGTGGTTCCCAACTGGTGGGTCCCGACCCAAAAGTGGGTCACGGACACGTTCTGGATGGGTCACGAACATCTGGTCAAAAAAGTTAATATTTAATGCAATATTTATTAGATATTCAATACTTTCTGTACATGCAACTTCAGTAGTTGTCGTCCTTGTGTTGTCCCTTTCATGTGCTCTGAAATGCACTTTACTCAATAAAAACGGTGTATTTATGTTAAAGATTTTGATATTCTTGGTTTGAATTTTATAAAAGTGGTTCGCAACTGAAGGACCATGAAAAAATGTGGGTCCCAGAGTGAACGAAGTTGAGAACCACTGCTCTAACAGGTCTCTTGTTGAGGCAGGGCATCAGTATTCCCATAACTTGACTCAGTCATGTCCAAGTGTAACCACAAGAGGGCCTACTGCACAAATCAATGAGTTTCACTCCAATATGAAAGACCTGAGAAATTTTAGAGTCCCACTAAAAGCCACGAGGTGTGAACATATTCAATCCTGTGCATTAAAGATGCTCAGTTCGACGACACTGCATGTTCAAGGAAACTAATTCAGTGAGCTTTTGTCGAACCTGGATTCAGCTTTTTAGTCTTTGGGCATGTTTTGTTTGCACTGTTTCTTCCTGTCTTTCAATAAAATGGATAATATGCTTGAGTCAAAATGAATTAAAGAGAAATAAACCATGAAAAAATAGACAAGATTGTCACTCTTTTTGCACACTTTGAAATCTGAAAAACTGCTGCCTTGGCCTTTTATAAGGTTTCCACTGATGCCCAACAACGAGCTGCAGGTGTGAATGTTCGCTCCTTGCAGGTGTGAAGCTCCTCATCCCTGGCGCTGATTTTTTGACGAGTTGCAGGTGGTGGAAACTTTGTACGACCACCAAAAAAAAAAGAACCAACTTGACACGAAACAACTTCATTCAGATATCAAGGTCGGCCCTGTGTGCAGGAGAGACTTCACCGTAGTGCAGATATTTCAACTTTGGACTTTTGCAGGTGCAACACAAGCGAATCCCTGACAGATTTGATAAAAAAAACCCAAAATATTCTTGATGCACTCAAAAAAAGATGCATTTTTAATCTTTTATCATAAATTAGACTTAATCTTTATTTTATTTTATACATATTATTGAATCTAATATAAGAATTTGCATCCTACAACAGAAGCTAAGTGAAAAAAAAAAGTGGTTGCAGATCTTTGTCATGATAAAATTCATTGTATTTATTTACAGTATGAATATACAGTACACATATTAGTGCTTATATTAGACCGTATGGGCACGTACGCAGCAGCCTGCAAGAGTCCAGAGGTCGGGACAGCATTAGTAGCCATTCAAGGCCTTTTCACTCCCTGGAGAGGTTTTTGTTCAGCCACAATCCCTGGGACTTTCAACCCACATAAAGGAAGTGCTGGCCTCAGCACAGCTTAACGGGCGAGGCCATGAGGACACACACACACACACATGCACACACGTACACACACACAAAGCCACCGGCTTTCAGGGGAATATTAATAAGAGGACCTGAGATAATGTTGAAATAAATAATCGATGTAATAAAAAAGTCAAATTAAACTGAAGATTTCTTGATATTGATAATGTAATGAGGTTCAGACAGTTCAGTATGAGCTGCTTGTTGGGTTTTCCTTTCATAAATTCAAATGGGCCTCCAAAACGTCTGCCCAATGTTACATGGGTAATTTGGGTCCTCTTAGACAGTCTGATCCAGATTTCCCACTCACAGTGCCACCTCATTGCCTTGTTAGCTTGTCGTTGATATAGCCTATGTCACATATAATGTTAAGTTTGTGTTGCTCACTATTTGACTGAGATAAAACCAAAAACTAAAATTTAACAGTGCTTGACTTGTCTGTTCAGGAGTTGCTTTCAGAGCGTCCCTCACAGCCCAGGAAAAAAAAGGCTGCATTTTGAAATGTACCACTTTAGAAGTCCACCGCCATTTTTAACAGTAAGTTTCAGATTCAACTATAACTTAACTGTGTGTGTAGACATACTGACTTTGATGCAAACAGCTTTAAAGGGATAGGAAAAAGCTTGTATCAGCACTGTGAATGCCAAAGTTTGTCATCAGTGGAGTTCCACAGGGCTCAATACTTGAGCCACTTATCTTTGGTATATGTATGGTATGTACTGCTGATATCATCAGATAACAAACTTAATTAATCAAATTTGTTTGTGTAATGAAGTTAGAAGACACCTATCAAAACTGGCACACATGAGGAATTTTGATGTCCAGGGATTTTCTGCCACTTAACAAAGACATTTGAGAGAAGTGTCTTCTGCCGATATCCATGCCTTATACATTTACTGCATAACTGTGAGTAAGAAGGGGTTAGATTTAATAAGTTTTGTTCTTCCAAGGCACAGAAACATCAAATTTACTATAACATCTCAGACCCATCTGCAAAAGAGGCCTGTTTTTGGCCTCCAAAAGTAGTGTGGGAAGCAGATCATTGAATGACATAGTCCATAGAAAAGTTAATGTTGGGCTAGTTTTGATTTGTGTTGTGACTTGGAGTTAAATAAGCTCAACTTGACTGATTTAATAGCTTAGACAGCCATTTGATAAGGGAGAAAAATCATGCCAGTGGACAAACATAAAAAAAAAACAGCTCTTACTAGGACAGAAAACAGGTATGGTACAAAAAGTTTATTCAGTAACAGTTCTGTTAACATCTGAGGTAAATGAACATTTACATCAACATGTTCTTTAACAAAACGTTCAGACGCAAGGCACTTCTTTTCAAAGACGAGTCATTTCAAAACGGGAGTAAACAAAAGGGTTGTTCTTCATCTTTTCAACGTGAGAGTCTGTATTCCTGCTGAAAGGAGCGCCATGAAAATCCCGTCACACAACAATCGGTTTTCTATCCGTTTTGTTTCGAGGCACATCCGCCAGAGTGTGAGCTGGAGTTGCCGTAAGTCTCTCAGTCCGGGTCCAGGACAAAAAAAAAAACAGTCACATCGGATTAATTTCTTGTCCATCCCAAGTCTAACTGGATAATGTTATTTTCCATAAATAAACAAAAATATGTTAATATTCCTCATCCAAGGACACCCTTTTCTTCTCTATTAATAATATCTTCATATCCTCATAACAGTGGTCTACAACTAACCAAATGTGCAAATCTTTATCTACATACCAAAAGCACTAATAACACTTTGAACAACAAGGTTATGAAAAACAGTTTATCCATAAAAACAAGTAAAACAAACCTTGTTTGTCACAATCTTTGGCCACAAAGTCCAACATTGTGCCTCTTTTCATGGGACTTGCCTTTCACTTGGATTCGTGAAAGAGTTAAATAGAAATGATCTTGTGGTTGGAGCGATGGTTGTCAGGGTTGGGGGTAACGTTCCCAAGCAAAGCCCTCTAAATATGCACCATGTGTTGTGATATCTTTGGCACAAATATCTTTGATTTGCTGAGAATCTTTGGTTGAATTTCATTCATCACAGCTGATCTCTAAAAATAGAGTAAGCGCTACAGTTGCTATATTTTAAATAAGTCATTCATTGGCACATTGGTTTAGCAAGACACGTAAACATTCGACACTGAGAAGGCAGCACTCAAGAGAACTTCTGCAAAAGCAACCAGTGTGTGTCACTTAATGTTTCATTTAGCTTGTGTATATCTACCTACGCTAGGTTACAAGTCAAGCTACAGCTACAGCTAATTTACAGTAAATCTGGTTCACCCTTAAATCACAACTAAGCATCCAATAACGAAGGACTAAGAAGGTAAAACGACTACCATACAGCTATACATACTTAAAACTGGCCCAACGGTGTATGCACATCTAAGATACTCTTCAAATTAATACAGGCCTAAAAAACAAATACAAAAATCAATGATTGTACTCTGGACCTGTTTGTTGCTAATCTTCTGGAAAATGCTTCTATGCAAATTGTATATTTTGACTAGCTGTTGATAAATAGGTGACGCATTTGCTCTTTTGGATGGACTTTTGGCCTTTTTTAAACTGCAATGATCATTGTTGATGGGTATGTTCTATTAAGTGCTTGTGTCCTCTGGAGACTTCAAATTCAGGCCGTTCACACCGACACTAATTGAAACACGAAAAAAGCTGTTTGTTAGCTGAGAAGATTCTACAACTGCCAAACCTGCAAAATGAGCGAAGATGCTTTGATTTGAAGCTATTAGCACAAAGCTAACTAGCCACTTTAGCCATCATTTGTAAGCTGTTTCTTAGTGCCAATTTCTTAGGTCCCCTTGCTGATACTAGATATATACTTGCTCCTAGAAATTACAAAAAAAGATCAGCCCCACTCGATTCTCACAGCCAAAAGATGACTACACTTAACACCAACGGTCCTCAATTTCCAGCAGACAAACACTAACACATTAGCAACATTCGCTATACTTACGCTGGTTGTCAAACATCCTTAATGACAGAGTTTGAACTTTAATCGTAACTGCTGTGGATTCAGGTTTCAAGCAGCTTTCAAAGTCCATCCAAGAGAGCAAAAGAGTGTTTTTTTTATCATGTTAAAAACCATATTTAATGATGTGCAGCGATAAACAAGACTAACATTTGAGCATATGTTCGCTGATTATTTTATCGTTGAGTAGTCCAAAAACCTCCAGTGTAAGCTCTCTGACAGAGCATGTAAGCGAACCTCCATTTAAGATTAATAATCTGGTGATAGTATCTTAATGCTGCTTCAGGCACATGTGATCTGGCACTTGTATTATTCAAGTAACTTAAAAAAACGACAACCACTACTGTGCTAAGCTTTGAAAACATTAACAGTGTTAGCTACCAACCATTCTCCTCCGCCGACTCACTCTTAAGGTACTTTTTCTTTTCCTGACTGTTGTATTGTCTTAATTTGATTTGTTTGTTTAGAGCATTAGGGCAACAAATCTGAACTTATCTTTGCTGTTTTATCTCCTTTTTGGCAGGAATTAAAGACAAAAACAGGAAAACATGAACATTCTGGTTAAGTGACAGATATATAAAAGTCAACACTTTTTTAGATCATGTTTCTCGTCTTTTCTCTAAAAATCTAAAACCTACAGTTTCATCTACAGCTACTCTAAAAATTAACTTAGAGTCCTCCTATACATAACAGCCAGGAGGAGCTTCACAGTTCTGTAACACACTGCAAACACAAGCATCAGAAAGAAGGTGTACTGGTTTTTATACACGGTTCAACCTGCAAAACGTAAAAGTACGAAATGGAGAACTTTTTAAAGATTTGACGATTCAGAATCCTAAAATTTCTTGACCCCCTAAGCCACCTGTGGGGCGAATATTGGTGGTATTAAGGGTTTAATGTGTCAGCACTTTTGAGTTTGCTTATTGCAGCTTGAGCATAAAGTCACTTTTTAAATGTAGGTAGTTCTGTATAACGTCCTATCAATACTGTAAATCATTCAATATATACATATTTATACGCTTTTTATACTTTACCCTGATGTAACTGCAGAGATGTCATTTTGTAAACAATAAGACAAGATTAAGGTGTCTAAACACACACACACACACACACACACACACACACACACACACACACACACACACACACACACACACATAAACACACAGCCTGTGAAGCCTAAAGACTACGTCTCAGGGTGGGACTGCTTTATAGCTCTCCTCCTGTCATCTGCTTCGTCATATCGTCCCTCTCTTCATTGAAACTACAGGCTGGACGCACACAAACAAATGGGTTCAAATCGACAAACGGCTCGATCATCACATCACGAGAAAAATAAAAATAAAGAAATAAAAGTGCAAACCTCTCCTCGGATGTCTCCCAGCGAAGAATTAAAAGAGAAATAAAAAAGAAAATAGTATTTCTGCTACGCTTCCAAACCTTTAAGTCCATTTATAATCATTAATATGATCATTCTCATCATCACTCTCACCTGTCGTCATGTGTGTCTATGCTAGCTACACATACCATAGGTGCGCAAAAGTATGTAAATGGGTATGTTTTTCTATCTAAATGATGATGTAGCCCTTGTCTAACCTCTCCAAACGAAAGAGAGAGTATGGCCAGAGCAGTTCTTGGCAGCCATGTTGGCGTAGATTGATGTGCATCTGCAGAGATGTGGCAATGCATTAGAAATAATGGTAATTCACATTTTTTGCCAGGGGTAAAAGAGGAGATGGGCACCACTTTCACGTCTGTGAAACGGTACTTTGCTAGTTTTGCAGCACCATTCAGGATCATCACCTCATGCTCAGGGGCGCGTCCAAACTTTATAAACTGGGGTGCCCCCAAACTGGGGCCTTATATTGTGCAAGGGGGGCATAAAGTATATGTGCATAAAAAGTTTTGATAAACATTGCTTATAAATAGAGCATGATGTTCCTCCATGCAGACCACAAAGTTGCATTCTTCCTGTCTTGACTTTCATGTATTTAAATTTATTTGTATGCCCTACATTTGTATGTTAAGTATGCTGCAAAAATGCATTAAATGGCGATACAGAAAGCACAGTTTTGTTATCGTAAAATGTTAAGTTATGAAGCGGCTTCCTGGAGCCTTGCATAGATTAGTTGGTGAAGTGTCAGTAAGCTGCTTAAAGCCAATGGACTTATTTGCATAGATTGATCTGTCTCATATCCAAAGCATCAATCTTTTATATACACACATAACAGATCATTTAGTGCAGCAACTGACCAATCAGAATCAAGTATTCAATAAATCTATGCAATGGTTGTTAGCAAAAAGGATGATGTTAGCATACGATAGAAAATTGGATTTCCTATCTGCCCAGCCCTGCTTCATGTTCTGTGTTGCTTTGATTTTTGCATTTTGAATTTCAGCGTGGTGCCATCACTGTAATCTGGCCAAACTCTTTCTCCCTGTGCCTATGTTCTCGTTCAAGCTTGATTTGCGGTTTAGCATGTTTCGCAGGAAAGTCCCTTTCTGCGGGGCATGCTTGTGTGTGGTTTATGCCTGTAGAGCATAAGTGACAAAAATGTAGGTTTTCTTTGTTTACCTTTGCATGTAAGAATGATTGTGTGAATGTGTGAGAGTGTGTGTTTTAGCTACACTGCCAGGTCATCTGGGCGAGCTCTGATCCCGCCGCTCTTACTGGCCCGAGTCGGCTTCCGGATGTCTATCACTGGAACAGCAGGAGGCTGATGCATCTCCGCCCTGGTTATGATGGTGAAGTCGTCATGTGGGGCCATACAAGGTGCACTTGGGACGATACTTTCCTCATCGACAGGTGACAGTGATGATAGAGGGGTACGAAGAGGAAGTGTTGGGAACATTGAGTGTTGTTCCCCTGGTGGAAGTGAGGGGAATATCTCCTCCTGAGGAGACGAGGAGGCTGAGGTGGGAGGGGAGGGAAGAGGGGGAGGGAAGGATGAAGGGTAGTACTTTCCATCTTGACCATGGAGCTCTCGTTCCATGTTGCTCCAATTCTGATCCATCGCTGTCGCCTGATCTTCGCTCCCCATGATCGCTTTATCTCCACTGTGATAAAAAGAAGTGGGCAAGGACTCCATCAGGTAGTCATCTGGGTTGAACTCTGCCCCTTCCATCTTGAATCGGGCAGGCATGGAGCTGGTGCTGGGATCTAAGGAAACCACTGCAGGTGAGGCCTCTGCGGGACCATATGCTCCTCCCTCGGCATCTCCACCCCTCATAACGTTCATGCTGGCGTACATCGGCAAACACTCAAGCACAGACCCGGAGGTCTGCTCAGGAATCGTGTCAGCGTCACCAGGTTTTTCTGCACTCAGAAGTAGCAACTCGCTGTCAGGTATGAACTCATTTGTGACCCCTTGCTTAACCTTTTTCCAGCCCAGGTGGTAGATCTCCAGAAGGTTTAGGACCAGGGAGACACAGGCAACAACCAGCATAAAGATGATGAAGATCGTCTTTTCAGTAGGCCTGTAAAGAGGGACAAGAGGATCTCATTCTCAGATGAAAACCACACAATCCATACTCTGCATTTACTTTTGAGAACGTTTTTATGCCTATCCAAACCCAAAACGTCAACAGCAAAAGTGGATGCTTTGTTTATCTGCTCTTACGTGAAATGCAAGCCTCAGCACACTCTGTCACTGTTGAAGGTCATCTCAGACCTTTCTTACCCATCAGCCTATCACATAAAACAACACAAATAGCCAACAGCATGACTTGAGATGCACCGCAAGACAAGTCAATTCTTCTTTGTTATCACAAAGAAGTACCCAATGGCAGAGATGGGAATTGTGGAGTCACCAAGTCATCTCCATGCCATGTATTTGTTCTGCTCTGTCACTGAACCAGCTGCGGCCAGTGAGCAGCCAGAAAGGTGAGCTCATTAGTGAAGGCACCTGGTTCAGTAACTGAGCAGAACAAATACATGGCATGGAGATGACTTGGTGACTCCACAATTCCCATCTCTGCCCAATGGTGTAAGGACATGGTAAGTCAAGGTAGTGCAAGACCTACACCAAGAAGACTGAAGAGTGAATTCCTTGTGAAACAAAACCCCCACATTGTCCAGGGTTATTGTGAATGCAGAACCAAAAAACAAGAAAACTGCACAAGCATGAATGGAAAAACCAGCAAAGACTTCAGTAAAATCATTCACAAGAATCTTGTCTCAAACATGGCAATTTGTCTCTCCCCATCTAATGATGACTTCTTTGGAATAACTATAACCTAAGTTCCCATTTGCCCTCAGTTATAGAAGCTGAGATCCTGTCTTTGGAGATGCCTAGGACCTCATTGTCCAACATCCTTATCTCAGCACTCAGTACTGAAATTTAAGAGCTCACCTTTTCCCTCTTGTAATACCATCAACAGCAGATTCTCTCATCCCAGGCAACTGGTACCAAGATATCAGCACCTCCTGCCATTTTGTACCAACAATCTTATATGCCATCTCAAGGCAGATTCATTCTGTTTTTCTGTAACCAAGTACAGAGGCAAAAAGTCGGCCATTGCCATTGTAGGTAATTCTTAATCAATGATCTAACACCCTGAGCAAATACTCTCTAAGGAAACCACTTCCTCAGCCTCTTGTAATAGCATCCAGGGACAAGACATGGGAGACAAGCGCCACCATCAATTTTGTCGAATAATTTAGCATTAACCTGACTAATGTGGACTTTTTCATCCGTCCCAGTAAATAAAAACATATTTAGTAGAGCTTTTCAAGCAGGATCACACCTCAACCTTGCCTGTTGTATGTAATCAAAGGAACAATAAGCTTGATCAGTCAAGCAATACTCAATAAAGGGTTCGGGGTGCAGTAAGTGGTCATTTCAAGCAAATGATTGGAGCAGTTTATAAATCCTTCAGCTGATGAGAAATACAATCATTTGTGTTGCAAACAACACACACTCGAGAAATTACGAAAAGGGTAAAAACACAGTAAAATCCTACTTTCTAACCTGGAGATGAAGCAGTCCACAGTATTCGGGCAGGGCCAGCGACCACATTTATAGAGCGGCCTCAGATGGAAACCGTAGAGGAAGTACTGTCCCAGGATAAAGCCCACCTCAAACAGAGTCTTGAAGATAATGTTGAAGATGTACGTCCTCAACAATGCCCCACGGATCCTGATCTTCCCATGCTCATCCCGAATCGGCGGCTTCTCCTTCTTCCCGCCGCCCCCTCCGCCGTCCCCAATTCCATTGTGATAAAGGGGGTCATGATCCTCCTGGTGCCGCCCGGCCTTTCTGAGCTCATCCTCCCTCTCCCTCCTCTTCTCCTCCATGCGAACGATGTGTAGCACATGGCCCAGGTAGATGAGGGTGGGTGTGGAGACAAAGATGATCTGCAGCACCCAGAAGCGGATGTGGGAGATCGGGAAGGCCTCGTCGTAGCAGACATTCTCGCAACCAGGCTGCTGCGTGTTACAAGTGAAGTCAGACTGCTCGTCGCCCCAAACCTCCTCGGCTGCTGCGCCCAGCACCAAGATCCGGAAGATGAAGAGGACTGTCAGCCAAACCTGATCGACAAAGAAAGGTTTTGAAGGATTAACAAACAGAGCTGCCATCCAAGATGGACTTACGGGATAAAAAGTTGTTAGATGTGCAACTCTATTGTCAGATAAGGACATAGAAATTGGAAAAACCACTGAAGAGACCTATCTTTGGGTGTGTCCTATGCAGAACTACAGGGAATACACTGAATGCCTGTCAATCAATGGTCCGTCACTCACCTTTCCAATCACAGTGGAGTGTTCTTGAGCATTCTCCAGCAGCCGCCCTAGAAAGCTCCAGTCACCCATGCTTTACTTGATTTTCTAGCCTTGAGAAAGGAAACAAGGGTGCAGGGTGAAAACACAGAAATAAGAAGATTATAGAGACCAGAGTGTTCTTAGTCTTGGGAGAATGGAGAGCAGGGATGAACAGATTATGAAGTCAGGAATTTAGACTTTTTTTTGCTGTTGGAAGATAAACATTTGGATGCCTGGAGTCAACACTTTCTTTGAGAATTAGAAACAACTAGTGTCCACACTGTTCTCTATTCTTGGTTTTAGATCATGAAAAAATGAAAAGATTGTCGAATTAAGGAAAGGGAAAGCAAACTTACTAAAATGTTGTTGTATTATCAGTGATAAATCCATCGACCAGAGATCAGGAGAAAAACAATATCTGTGGAGAGATGAAAGAGAGACAAAATAAACCATTTACATTTTAAAACTAAGAAATATGGGTCAGATATTTGAGCCACGTAACCACACAAAACTGGGCACATGTAAACTAATGGAAATAACCAATCAGTTCTTTCAAAGGGCGTTCCACAAGGATCAATTATGGGTTCTGTCTTATTTGCCTTTAAAAGGTGTCTTTTAATTTGTCAGGATTATACATACTATCTTTATGAAATATCACAAAGTATAAATATCATCTTTGGCTTTTCAAACTTACTGTAAAAGTTAGTTCAAAGTTAGAAAGTGGATGTTTCATTTCTCAAATCTATGACCCATGTTGCCCGAAGTTTAGGTCATGTGTAGTATTGTAACATAACTTTGATTGCGCTACATGCATGATGTAACTGATGTTACCGAAGACACATAAACTTGGTTTAAACTCTTGCAAAGCTCCAGTTTCTAGAAGCTGCTGCCAAGATAATGCCAATCTCAAGTCTCAAAGGCACAGTTTAAAGTCCATTTAGGTGCCATGTCTTTTATTGGAACACTATAAGGTCATAGTAAACTGCTTGCACAGAGGCTCTGTGGCTTAGTAGTAAAGTCGGTCATCTATCAATCAGAAGGTCAAGGGCTCAGTCTCAGGTCCCAGGAAATGACATGAGACACAGGCTAACCTTATTAATTGGGATATATCCCTTTATGGGTTATTTCAGAATTACACAACTTTTTCAGTGTTTTGTTGTCCTTGGTCTAACTTTTTTAAAGACTATATATAAGGTTCAAATGATTTGCAAAGCATTAAAATCTGTTTTTGTCCACATTTTTGCACAGCATCCTAACTTTTTTGGAAATCGGGATTGTACGTTTGCTTGCAGACATTTACGTATTTGTCTGTACTTGTGTGTGTGTGCTGCAGAGCTGGCTGGCCGGCTGGCGGACAATGGCTGGCCATCTGTGGGAAGTGAATGAGCGGATAACAGGTTGTCCTGGTTGAATGCTGGACTCATCACATCACAGGAATGCTGAGGAGGGCAAATGTTTGCCTGGGATCGACTGATACGTACCCACAGGCAAACACATACACACTCAGAGTTACAGTAATATATACAGCACTGTATATCAGAGCCGCCAATGTAAAGCAACTGACAGCGCTCTCTTTTTTCCACAGCTTTAACAAAACCAAAGACCTCAATCTGCTTTTCCTTCAGAGGGAGTAAATAAGCAGTCTAATGTGGAATAATCACAGTGATAGTGGGGTTGTGATCTATTACATTCCCCCTCTATTAAATTCACTTTTTAAGCTTTTCAAATGATGTCCTACACATCTGCTAAACCAACACAGCACATCAAGTGACTTTTTAAAAATTACAATGGTGAGAAAGTCACTCTCATGCCGCTAAAAGAAGTGGGAAAATTACTGTAAATGTCTACTGATATGCTAAGAGCGGCATGTGTACATATACATGATGTGTTGACGTGATGAAATACCATCTGTCACAACAGACAATGGAGAAGCTGCTAGATGGACATTGTCCAGGCTGGTAGTGTGCTTTTGATGGATCAGAGGTCTTTGTGCTCCAGCAGCCCAAACAGTTAACTCTTGGCCTGCCGTTTGCACCCTGAAAACCTTTGTAAGATATGCAGACGGTGGCGATGTTCACATGAGCAACGGGAAATCGAATTTGGTTCGACGCACAGTCAGAAACATCATAAATCAGTCCAACCTATGTAAGATCGGTCGACTCAGTGAGTCACAGACTGTGTCAGCTTAGGGTCGTCAAGTGCACAAGGATAGTGTGCAAAGAAAATGCACAAAGTTGTTCATGCAATGCCAAAAAATGTGCAGATTTCATTCATTTGTAACAGATTATATTGCACACATTTTGCTCACATTTCGTAAAGTTGTATAGAGGTAAGAGGAGTGCTTAAAATACAAAATCTCCAAATGCATTGAAAGCAAATGGATAAAAATGATTAAAATTGCTACATATGTACAGAAGTGCATAAACTAACACAGTAGGGCGAATCCTCGTGTTTGACCAGCGTGACTGCGAGTTAAAAGAGTGGGTCATATTAAAAAATCAACGTTTAGCAGAAATCACAACTTCAGCTATCGACTGGGAGAGAAAAGGCATTTCAACATGTAACTTTAAGTCCTATTAAGTTTGGTTTTCTTTCAGTTTGACAACACAACAACTCAAAGTTATTGCTACTACAAGCAGAAAGTTGTGCCCTTCTTAGGCAGCAAAGGAATTGAGTTACAGGTCAGTCCATACGCTGTTAGTCCCAGTTTATATTTTAAACATATTAGGCAACCTCTAAACTTCGAAAGTAGTGTCTGAGCCAATTTTTACAGCTATTAAATTAAGATTATAAGAGAAAATCGCCTACATTTGTGAAAAGAAAAGGCTCGCCAGGAATACAGAGACTATTTAACATCAAGCTGGTTCAATATCTAGAGTTTCATAGTGCTTTAAATGATAACTGTCATATCATAAAAGTTGCCTTTGCTGAACATCTTGATTCAGCTTTGACTAGAAAACTTTCATGAGATATTTGTGGCTTCCTGTCTGCCTTCTTCTTTCCCACAGGGGACGTGAACGCAACATGAGAGGTGCTGATAATCCAGCAGGTGGAAGGATGATAATCCCTCCTCTTCCCTCCCACTTCAGCCAACACCATCACTCCAGCATCCACCTGCTTACCGCTCTCCTCTGAAACACTTCTCCCACCCGGCGGCGCGCTCCTTCCTTCCCTTCTTCCCTCCTTCTTCTTTCTTTTACTCCCACGGGCGGGCTCGAGGCGTCCAAACCAAAGAGTAGGTGAGATTAGTGGGAGAGGAGGGGGGAGGGAGAGACACAGAGTGAGAATTACACAGTTACAGAGAGAGAGAGAGAGAGGGAGAGGGGGAGAGAGAGAGAAAGAGAGAGGGAGGGAGAGAGAGAGAGAGAGAGAGAGAAAGAGAGAGAGAGAGAGAGAGAGAGAGAGAGAGAGAGTAAAAAAGACGTGAGGCTAGTCTAGTCTAAAAAAAGGGCGCGTGTGGATCCTGTCCCGCGAAGGCGAAGCGCAGCGGCTGCGTCCCGCGTGGCCAAGGCCATCCGCCTCAGTCACACATTGGTGTCCCCGTGCAAGGGGCGCACGAGGGGGGTGACAGTGGGAGGTATGTGATTGTATGCGCGTGCGTGTGTATATGTAGAGGCAGGGCAACTCCAGCCCTGACAGGCACGGTTATAAACTATTATAAACTTCATAAAAATACACTTTTAAACTTTTTTAAATGGAGGGAATACTTCGCTTTTTAAAAGATGAGTTTTTCTAACCTTGTATTTTTTTGTAGGCTGATGACAAAGTTGGACATTTTGCCAAGACATAGATTATAATCAAAGTTTTTGAAGGAAGGTATTCCCAAAGGTTTATTTGAGGACCAAAGAAAAGTTTGATTCAAAGTTATAAACAGGTTAAAACCAGAGAGGAGATTACTTGTACAGTGACTGAACATTTTTTCCATGAGGTTGGGTGGGGTAGTCCTACTTTCCTCTGTGACTTTTGGGACCACATCTGTTTTTGGGAGTTTCAATTAGTAAATAAATAAGTATAAAAAGATATGTTGCTCCCTCTTTAACTTGGATCTATACATGGAGATCAACTTACTGCACACTATTTGAAAAGATATATTCAGTAGAGATAAAAATGGTCTGCTATTTAAAGGGATATTCCAGCGTAAAATTAATTAAGGGTCAAACACACCGTAACACTGAGTTCGACACCCCCTCGAGAGATGAATGTTGCCGGCTGCTTGCTTCTCGAGTTATATCAACTTTAGTAATGACCGCACGATAGCAATACACAGCGGTGTGAGGAGCCATAAACAAACCTCAACCAAAACTCCACTCTATAGCCACAAATAATGCTCAAAAACAGCACCTAACTTCATCAACAGTACATATAGGGTCCCAGCCACAGCACTAGCCACCAAACATCTTTTTAACTTTGCTTAATTTCTTTAGCAAAGAGACTAAACACAACTCACCTACTCTCTTCCGGCAGCCGCTTGTTTGTAGCGACCTTGACCAGTCCATCATCGACTGAGGTGGGGTGATGCAGCTCAAGGAAGAACATTCGTGATCATTACTTTATCATTTCCTTAAAGTAATAATCACCATATTAATCGTTTTGCACCGCAGACGCGGTAGTTCTTCTGCCTTTGCGTCTCAGTCTGATTGTATTTCCATGAAGAAATAATCATAAATGTTCTTCCTTGTGCTGCGTCACCCCGCTGTAGTCTGTAATGGACTGGCACGAGGTCTCGCTACAAACAAGCAGCTGCTGGAAGAGAGTGGGTGAGTTGTGTTTAGTCTCTTTGCTAAAGAAATTAGGCAAAGCTAAAGAGATGTTTGGTGGCTAGTGCTGTGGCTGGGACCCTATATGTACTGTTGATGAAGTTAGGTGCTGTTCTGAGCATTATTTGTGGCTGTAGAGTGGCGTTTTGGTTGAGGTTTGTTTATGGCTTCTCAGACTGCTGTGTATTGCTATCGTGCGGTTGTTACTAAAGTTGGTATAACTAGAGAAGCAAGCGGTCGGCAACATCGAGGGGGTGTCTAACTTGGTGTTATGTTGTGTTTGACTCTAAATTAATTTTACGCCGGAATATCCCTTTAACTGCTGTCCAGGCTATTTTTTGCTCCCTGCAAACTTTGCAAAAGTTGGTGCCCCGCCTGGGCCACCCTAGCCAAGAAAAATCTGGACACACCCCTGGTTATTGTTAACTTTGCTTCGTGCCTGTGTCTGTCCTTAGAGGAGTGGAAGAGGACACACTAACTTGTTGCAGGTTGATGTAGTCACTAATAGTCACCAGCAGAGGTCCCCAGAGATCACAGTAGATCACAGAACAAACGGAGAAGATGAAACTTTATTTCTACAGTGAGTGGTTTCTTGTTAGTCATCACATTTCCTGGAGTTTTTCTACCATATTAGAATATAAAAATGTATTAACAAAACAAAGTATTGACAATTAATCTCATGTAAACATACAGTTTTATGTTGGTGACACTGATTTCATCCTCTCCACCTCTGTCAACACCTCAGGTATCACAGAAAATGCTCAGTCGTATTTACACTCTTAGATTACAGTTTGTACTGTGGGTAACTCGGATGGGAACCTCTTGTAAAAATACAGCTTTAGTGTTTTCAAGTCTCTCCAAAGTCCATGTGAGGTCCACTTTGCTGCTGCTTTGTCAGGGCGAGACATGTAGCTTGTGGTTTGTCTTATTCTGGGTCCTCTCCCTGCTGGATTTTCTGCAGGTTTTCCTCTCATTTTGACCTCTGAGATGCCTGGAAAAGAAGGTATACATGGATTTTCTGCGGTGTGGCTTAAAATTGTTAACAGATTCATGTAGATGAGACTCAAACGAAAGCAATTGTTACATAAAATGATAAATAAATGCATCTGCTGATGAATCACCTGACTGTCTGACTGATTAAT
This sequence comes from Xyrichtys novacula, assembly GCA_962446985.1. Taxonomy (NCBI): domain Eukaryota; kingdom Metazoa; phylum Chordata; class Actinopteri; order Labriformes; family Labridae; genus Xyrichtys; species Xyrichtys novacula. The sequence goes on from OY660887.1 coordinate 4,035,347, forward strand.
ACCTCTACCTAGTGACAGCCTTGGCGACTATATAGGCGAGTTCAGCCATGTTTAGCACCATGCATATAGAGGACGCGGTGGCCATGAAGACGGTGAAGATGGTTTTCTCAGTGGGACGAGAGATGAAACAGTCCACCAGGTTAGGACACGGCCACTGGTCGCATTGCACTAGCCTTGGCATGTGGAAACCATCATACACAACGTACAATGCATACCTGTAGAAGCAAGCAGATACTCTATGAGGAAAGGAAACATGATGAGACCGTGAAAGTGGGACTAAAAATCAGGATCTTACATGAAGCCTCCTTCAAACAGCAGCCTGAACACGAGGCTGCAGGCGTACGTCCACCAGAGGGCGCCAGCTATCGGGAGTCTCCGTCTTTTCAGAGTCTGTAGCTCTTCCTCCTGACCTTTGTTACCCAGAAAACCAGCTCTGCCAGAACTCTGTCAGATCACAGTCCAAGATGAGATAAATAAGATTAGAGGACACAAAAATGTTTTAAAATATGGAAAAAAAAGAACAACACCTCTTAAATGTAAATACTACTTTATAACCTAAATGGTCAGTGTGAGTAAAATAACACAAGACAAAATTTGGCATGATATGACCAGGCATGACCATAGACTGTATATACTACAGACAACTTGGTTCTGACTTCCGCCAGTATACGAATTTGAAGCCAAAAAGCTCTCAGTATTTCTGCGTTTTTTTACTCCGTTCCCTGAAACCAACATTTCGCAGTAGCGTTGTACGCATTCGGTGGGAGAGCCACTGAGAGCCTCTGTGATGACGCTCAGCTCAAACGGCGTATCCCCCAGGAGAGCTACGCAATCCTTGTACGCCCATAGGCTGTATCAGGTGTCAATCATAGAAAATATGAACCTCCTAATAACTTTTAAAAACGGAGCTGCACAGAAAAAAGAGGACTTGAGCACAAACCAGTCTTACTGTAACTACATGTCAACATCGTAAGCAGGGGGGGAGAAAAATGATGTTCTGTGTAATAAATTTCTAAAGTTTGTCCACATAAGCTTTGCTGGCGGAGGCGGGATTCATGACCTATACTGCAGCCCGTCACCAGAGGGTGCTGTTCTCGGAGTGGCTTCACCTAAACAGGACATAATATAACAGTATCATCAAACCTCTCCCTTCATTTAAAGCAACACAAATCAGACAGTAGACACACCTGTAGGAGCCTCTTCTTGTCTTTGTGGTTCCTGTAAGCCACGTACATCGCAACCAAGAGGGTCGGCGTGGAGACAAAGAGGAGCTGGAGACACCAGAGACGGATGTGGGAGACCGGGAAGAACTGATCGTAGCAGACGTTCTCACAGCCAGGCTGGAAAAAAACACACAGATTGTCATAACATGAAAGTGCAGAGAAAAATACATTCGTATCATCGGCTTAAACACCTATTTTTAAATGTTGTAATGTTGCAAATATCATTGAAATGAAAAGAGTTTGGGACCAACTACAGACCCCTGGGGGACTCCACAGGTAATCTTTCTGAATTCTGACACTGTATCTTCAGTTCGTGGACATTTCTGCCTGTTTTCTGAGTTAAAATACACTTTGAATAGTAATATGTGGTTCATTTTTACGAATTTTAGATAGATTGTGTGTGTTGCCAAGACCCCTGATTGAACTGTTTGAATCTTATCTGTCAACAGTTAATTTTTACTGTGTATTTGTTCAGCTTTATGCATGTAGCAAGGAAATTCAAGCCTTTTAAAACATCTTTCCCAACATATTTAGTCTGTGATGCTGATTGACTAGATGTCCTACCTGTAATGTGTTACAGGTGAAGTCAGACTGCTCATCCCCCCACACGCTCTCAGCAGCAACAACCAGCACCATGACCCGGAAAATGAAGAGCACTGAAAGCCAGATTTTACCCAAGCTGGTGGAGTGACGGTTTGCCCCGACTAACTGAGTGTAGAGAGCGGGCCAGGACATCCTGCACAGAACACAATAATGTGACACAGAAGGTTAGAAATGAGTCAGAGGGAGCGTACACTACCAGGTTCGGCTGATCCATGTGAATCACACATCTGGACACTCAGACTTTGAGAAGAGAGGCAGCGGCAGCAGATGAAAGAAGAGAGCGAAACAAAAGACAAGATTGACCGAAGAAGAGGATGAAAAGGAATGAAAGTGAGAGGAGGAGGAGAGAAGGAGCAGCGCCAAAATTCATGTGAACTAATGAACCTCCCGGCCCACTGTGGACTGTACTGAAGCAAACCCACTCAAGTAAAATCACACTGAGCACACTGTACACACCCACACTACTACAGTCCTCACTTAGCCTTACCATTCATGTCCAATACTGATAGATTTATTGATACACTGATACTGAACTTATTCATCTTTATTACCCTGTAAAATAATTTCTAAGTTATCAGGTGGGTCTTAATGACAGTAAAACAAATAAAAACAGGATAAAATTGTTGTTTTTGATTCTCTCAGAGTATTTTACAGATGATACTCTTTCCTAAAACACTAAAATACAACCAAATAATCTACAAACGTAAAACTTTATCTCACCTTGTGTCTGGGGAGTCAGGTTGTCTGTAGGAAAATACTCCACATGGTCTTTTCCAGCTTGTAAACAAACAAATGAATAACCAGTAAGTTCACTGTAACGTCAAAAAAAGACCAAATAAACATGAGAAATTAAAGATGAAGAGGATCTGAACAAATCACAAACCTGCAGCTGCTGCTTCCTCTGCATGAATACAAAGTGTGACTCCGGTGTCCAGTCAGATACACTCATGCAGGCAACTTTCTGAGAGGAGTTTCAAAATAAAAGTCTCAGGGACAAACTTTCAAAATGTTCTGGGACACAAAATAAAACATTATGAAGTTAAACTGCGAGAGAAGCCTTTGAACAAATACCTGTGTACCTCTGTGTTTTCATTAAAGTGAAAAAAAAAAGATTTATTTTAATGTCGTACAAAAGTGGCTAATTATTATCAAAGACATTTTGATATTAAGATTTAACATTTAAACATAACAGTCAATATAGATGTATTTATAGATTAATAATTCAACATTTAACACTTTGGAGAAATTATAATGACTATATATAACATTTTAGATGTCACATTAAACACATATACATATACATTCTTTAACATTTTATCATTTTATCATAAGTTTTATTATTTAACACTAAATAATCAAATTTATAGTTAGACTTAATGTTCAATGTTTTGATTTTAAACCGAAACTGGATTTATGATTTAGATTCAGCATTTGAGTTGAACAGATTTAAAAATAAGATCAGACATTTAGCATTAAAACCTTTCTTCTGACAGCTACATTTGTCATTTAATATTCAGATTTAACATTTCACACTTTCACACACACAGATAAATATGACAGACTACACAAATACAACTCTAAATGTAAAAGAAATCTAAAAGAAATTACTTTGAAATCACTTTTGAAAGCATTTATTTTCAGATATTAAGATCTCTTTTTTATTTTTGGAGTTTTCAGCTTCACAATCAGTGCTTTACAGGAGTTTACTTCAACCCCATGCAGCTTAAATCTTGTGTTTTTATTTTGAAAGTTTATTCGACATAGGAAAGTGCAATACTAAGTGTGCGAGCTTCACTTTGTTGTTCTCACAGGTCACTGGTGCAGGTAGAAGTCAGATGGATCTGAACAAAGTGTCATTGTGGTGTGGAGGTGTTTGATCTCTTTGTGTGTGTAACAGGACACAGGTAGAAAGTCAGAGTAACTTTTCAGGGCTGAACCGTCTTCTGGCAGCAGTGAGGCTGAAGGACAGAGACGCTCTGTGTGCTGCTAATGACTGTGACCGATGGGCTTTTCCCACTGTTTGTTCAGGAGTGGGAGCAAAACCAACGAAAATCACATTTCTGGAAAAGCTTTAACACATCCAGCATATACAGAATCATTATGAGTGATGCTGGAGGAAAGAGGGCTGAAAATATGTTTTTTTTTCTGGTGTGAAAGTGTTCATGATAATACCATGATATGTGATTCTAACTGTGTTCATATATTTAGTTTAACAAGCAGTTTAAATAGACTTTTTCATGGAGCAGAAATGATCTGGAGGAGCTACCAAAACATCCTGTTCAGAGCCAGGGAGGGCGTAAGTGATTCTAATGGAGTCATTAGGGGAATAACAGCCACACTTATCCCTGATGCATATCAATGAATGGATATCAGTGTCAGGACCCGACTCAAAGAGCCTCTGTCCGATCTGTCAGTCAGGACCAAGCTTTAAAAAAAAACCCACAGACAAAAAAACAGAGGAAGAAAAGCTGGCGGATTGTTTCAAGCCGGGTGAATGAGTAGGGAGGAATACAGCCGGAGTGAGAGAGGTAAAATAGAGCTGATTGTTAGAGTAGCTCCTGATCAGCCGGCCAGCTGGAGAACAGAGGGGGCCAGTGTCAGGATACACACTCACAAACACACACTGTGCAACACTCACATATATGTTCGCCTGAAATATACACGCACAAACACACACACAGACTGTAATGAGTGAGGGGGAGAGCAGCATGTGACTGAATAGCAGGTTTCAGTATCTGGAGGTGGACTTGGCTGGCTGATCCAGGATCAGCCAAACTCTGAAATAGAAGGTCTACGAGCTGACAGACGACCACAAGAGTATTAAAGGAGGTTTATTTGATTGTAATGTTATAATTTATCATGATATAATATCGTCTACTCTTTTCATTATACAGTTGAATGCAAATTTGTGGATGCAATGGCAAGCTATGGAAGTCATTTTGAGCCCATGCAGTGACTTCCACCACTGTTCTCAATGTATGAAATAAGAGCAAAAGGCTTGACTTGAAATGCAAACAGCGAAGCTTATTGTGGTGGCCGAGAACCGCCACTGCCACAAATAAAAAATGAATGTAAAATAAAAACAAAGAAGCCACAACAGAAGATACAGATGCAAACCCCCCCCCCCAAAAAAAATAAAAAAAAATAAAAAACTAAAGCCCGCTGCAACTAAAAAAGAAACAGTGCAGATTAAAAAAAGAAAAAAAAGAAAGTTAACGACGCAAAAAAAAAAAGAAAAAAAAAAAAGTGGCGATGCAAAAAAAAAAAAAGGTTACTTAATGCAAAAATAAAAGGATACATATAAAAAAAGCTACAACGAAAGTCAGCTTCCGGGGACCAATCATTATCACCTCCCCCACTTTTTTTTTTTTTTTGCATCCTTTTATTTTTACTTTAAAAAGACAAGAAATAAACTATAAACGAGTTCCAACAAACAAATTTTTAAGATTAAGATTTAACTTTGAAGCAAATAATTGTGTGTTTTGTTTTGTTTTGTGAAAACCTGAGCCATGTTTTTCTTCACTGTAGTGCAGTCCATCCCTTCTGGAGTAACATGTGGAGCTGGTTGCAGTCCAAAAACTTTGACTTACCTTTGTCAGCAGAAACTATTTTGTTTGGTGTTTTCAATGAGGATAGGAACTTGGATTTTGTTCTAAATGCTTTATTGCTTTTGGGGAAGTTCTTCATTCACAAGTGTTGATATTTTAAAACAAGACCATGCCTACCTCACTGGAAGAATGAGCTGCTAGTCTTTTGTAAATCCTTAAAACTTGTTACAGAAAAGAACGCCCTACACCTATTTTCTTTACTAGAAATGTTTGAATTGATATAGAATGGCCTCTAACATTAAAATTGTGTTTTTTTTTCTCTTTTGATGTTATTCATGCTCAATCTAAGGCAAATATTCTATAATTTTTTTTAATGATAAATAAGTGCCTTGTTCGTTTGTTTATAATTCAATTAAAAAATTAAAGGAAAAAAAGAAAAAAAATGCGGTTTGGTTTCTTTTTTTTTTTTGTATTTGCAGCAGTGGCCGTTCTTCGCTACCGTAGTTTTTTTACTCATGAAACTATAACTTCAGGTATTCCATCAAAAACACTTATCTAGATGTTTTGAATCATGGCACACACGTGATTTTGTAGTTATTTTGCAATACATGGATAATTAACACTAAAAAATACACCATGTGTTTGTACAGTTATCCTTTATTTGCTGTAAATGACATTAAATCTGACTAGAAATCTGTGAAATCAACTATAAACGAGTACACTCCGAAACAGCAGGTGGCGATAGAGCGCTTATACGTTGTTGTTTACCGGAAACAGCCTAACTCTGGTTCGCCTCTGAGGTTAGCTAAGAGAGCAACTCAAAGCTCGGTGTTAAAGTGTGAAAATAAATCGCTGAGAAATAACTATGGCTCTTGAATCACGGGTCACCCAGGAGGAGATTAAGAAGGAGCCGGAAAAGCCCATCGACCGGGAAAAGGTAAAGATATGAGGGCTTTGTTCGGGTTGTTTGTTTTGAGCAGCAGCGTGAGCTAACCAGTATGGATGCATGCGGGTTTACAGGAGGAAAATGTTCATTTATTCACCAAAATATTTACAGTAAGGTAAAAATTTGGTAGATTACTGCCTTCTTATTCTCTTCAAGATGTTGTATTACGAATTAAAGACACTATAGGGAACAGAGGTGCAGCCTCATACACAGAAACGCTGGTGCTCATCAATCAGCTGATATTTAACTCTAAACAGCTTATTAATGTAAAAAAAAAGCATTTTACATCCTCAAACTTGCAGTTTATTTTAATATTTGTTCAGCTATCTGATGTATACCAACATAACTCAAATAAGTGTCCAATTTAAAGTTATAATTCCGTGTTGTGGTCACTAGAGGGCAGGCACATTCACACAAAAGCCACATTTAAGTTTCACTGTTTTGTTTTTTCCCTGTTGTTTTCTATAGACCTGCCCCCTACTCCTGCGTGTGTTTACCACCAACTGTGGACGGCACCACAGACCAGATGAGTTCGCCCGTGGAAATGTGCCCTCCAGCGAACTCCAGATTTACACATGGTGAGTATCCATAAACCTCTCCTTCTTTGTTTTGCTTTCGTTGCAAGTCAGGTATTCACCTTTGATTTTGTGCTCATCTCAGGATGGATGCGACCCTGAAGGAGCTGACCAGCCTGGTGAAGGAGGTATATCCAGAAGCCAGGAAAAAGGGGACCCACTTTAGTTTTTCCATCGTCTACCCAGACACCAGAGGGAAAGTCTACAGGTTGGTATCACACCACGAGGGATGGAAATTGATAAGATTTTATCAATATCGATGCCATTATCGACTCAATTCTTTAACGATTCCCTTATCAATGCCTTTCTTTAATTAAAAAAAAAAGAAAGTAGACTATAGGTTTTCACCGTTAACTCAAAATTTTATTAAGTCTCTGATAACAGAAACAGATTATGCCACCTTCAGTGAGAATCTAAAAGTAATCAAACAAAAATGCTTTTTGTACAGCGTTTCTGGCATGCATTGTGCTGATGCGAACACAGGACATATGTTAGGGTGACCATATTCTGAATCCCCAAAAAGAAGACCTACGTGGGGTGGACTTGAGTGCGAAATTTTGAGTTTTTTTTTTTTTTCTTCTCGGAAAGGTCGAGTGTTTTCTACGCGCTTCTAACTCAGTTAAACGCATATTATTCTGGATTCCCAAAGACAGCAGTGCATGCTGCGTCGCGTCAGTGGTGGCTTTGCTTAGAAGTGATTGGAGGAGCAGAAGTGCAGAGAGCACTGATGCGCTGCACTGTTTTATAATCAGTGAATACATGTTCCAGACATTTGAAGGATTTTATAAACTCCTCCCGGACAACCCCCCAATAGATGACATGTCAGGGTAAAAAAGACGTTTGGTCAACCTGACATACGTACCTTCCATGCTGTGCTGAGACGGAGCTGCAGCAGCTGACGAACCGGTGTTGTTAACAGGTGTTGTGCAGTAGAATGCACCCCTGACGGGAGCGCGGTTGAAAGTACATAACAGGGCGAAATAATCCTAGTTTTCCTTACTATTGGGTGGATTCAAAAGCTGGTGGCTTTAATGATTTAATTCAGGCTATTCAGATAAGCTGAAAACAATAGCCCTCTGATTCAGAATATTAGCAGTTGCGAAAGTATAATGTTCTCTACCTTGACGGGTTACTGTAGAGTTTATACCACCAAGTACACTTATATGTGTGCATTTTTGAGAGACATAGAAACAGAACGAAAGTTTGCTGCTCCATTTGACATGTTTTAATGATCCAATACTCGTGTTTTTTTTTTTTTATATGACATCATTTTCTTTCCCTTCAGAAGCTAATGAGTGGATGGGATGCAGGGGGTGCATTCTACGGCAGGGGTGCATTCTTACGGTATAACACCGGCGGAGAGTATTGAATACATGTGACTCCTTGTATTTGATACTGTGCTCCATTGACAAATGTTTAAGTATGTTGCTGGTGTTTCCACCTTAGCATGTTATCACTGCTTGACAAACGCTGCACTGTTGTCACATTTCTTAGAAAAATTAAGCCACGCTTAAGCTCGTTTCTGCCTACTTTTCGTTCCGTCCGCCATGTTGTTTTCTCTGTCTCTGTTCGCGTAGAGTGGCACTCGTGAGACCGTTTTTAAACGCACCCGGAAGAAAGGAATCGTTAAGGGAATCGTTAAAATAAAATGTAAATGATGTCGATGGATTGAACCAGTTGGAACTGGTTCTAAACAAGAAAACACACCACAGTGCTACAAGTCTGGTTCAAGGAGTGGGCCTCATATTCTTTATTTGTTTCAGGTTGAAGGATATAGGAAACACTATATCTGGAAGGAAGGGCACTGATGATTCCATGACGTTGCAGTCTCAGCGCTTCCAGATCGGAGACTACCTGGATATAGCTATCACACCGCCAAACAGAGCCCCGCCCCTTGGCGCACGCATGAGGCCCTTCTAAACACACACACTCAATCAAACACACACACACGCACGCATGCAAACATACACTAACACTGACACATTTCAACTCACTTGGTTTTCTTCATTCTTCTTCATCTTTGATGGTTTTTGCCTCATTTTATACAGTGTGATCTCCAATAAAGTTGTGTTTTTCTTTTTCCAAAGTTTCTGCTCCTTTTTGTGCAATATGTTATGAAATGGTGAAATAAATCGATTCCTATGATTCATAGTTAATAAAGTTCTGAACAATCTCACTTGACACATTAAAAACAGTCAGGTTTTTGGCATCTGGGATGTCAAATTTGCAGTTCTTGACATATAAGCGAGTCGAGACAACTCTTAAGAGGCAATTAGTGTTACAAGTTTCTGTTGTGCGTTGACTATGGCTAATTTCTACAACTGCAGTGGGTAAATTGTACCAAAAGCAGTAGAGATGTTACATTCAGGCAAAGGCTATGACCTTTATATAACAGCATGCACCTAGCTTTGTATATAGGGAGTGAAATGATTAATTTGTGGCTCTTTTCTGTGGTAGGTCAAAGACATGAACGTTCTTTAGGGTTAAGAAAAATAGGTAATTATATTTTGAAAGCCACAACCGGAAGCCCCTGCTCGTCCGACGCATGCGTAGGGTCATTTGCCGACTAGCTAGCAGAAAATACAACCCAGCCGGCTAACTACTATCCAAATAAAGCAGTTATTTTATCTCTTAACGTATATCAAGATGTTCCGGAGAAAACTAACAGCTCTGGATTATCATAATCCCACTGAGTTTGACTGCAAAGGTGAGGAAAATATCGTTAAAAAGCTAAAATATGTGGTTTTCTGAGCTGTTTAACGTGGAGCTGGTGTTACGCGTTATTGAGCTACCCTTTTAACTGACGACTTGCAAGACGGTTTCATCTGTAGTTGTATTGTTTGCTGCGGATGTAGAAAACAGAAAGTAAATATGCCGCTATTCTAATGATATGCTTGCTCATTTTAGACCCAAAAGAGGCAATGCAATACGAAAAAGACGTATTTGTTAAAGCAGTTGCATTTTCGACAGTCGTTGTAACAGTAGACGTCATTTACAGACGCATCCGGACTTAGTCGTCAGTTTACAGGGTAGCGATTTGAGCCAAAACACCAGTTAACGTGTACGTATAGGGAGCCCTATACTGCCAAACTTTACCTAAAATTCGTGGCTATATTTTGGTTTTGGAGGACAGAGTTGTTGTTTTTTCAACGAATATAAGTAATATTTTTCATACAGCTTCTTAGCATACCACACTTCTATTCGGCGTAGTTAGTTTAAATATACAGTGATGGAAATTGTCAACTTTGTGTGCAATGTTTCATGTCAATAAGTGACTTTAAAATGACCAACTTTCACTTAGTCATGTGAAAGGGCAACCTGAGTATGTTTCCATCTTAGTTGGCATCAGCTGCAACTGAGCCGGCTAACACAGTGAAGTAAAATCCTGATTTAGAAGCACTCTATAAAATTTTAATTGATCATGTCCAACTTTACTTAAACATTACAGGGCTAATATTAAGTCACACTGGAGTACAAAGCTGCCTAGATGTTGGCACCTTGTTCTGCTACTGTGACACTGTTTGTATTGTCTCTGCTCAGATGAGACACAGTATAGGAACTGCATTGTGTGGCTGGAGGACCAAAAGATTCGACACTATAAGATAGAGGACAGAGGAAACCTGAGAAATATCCCCAGTTCGGACTGGCCCCAAGCCTACCAGAAGGTATCACAGCCTAATATTGTAATCCAAAATCCAGCTGCAGTGATAATATTCTGGGTTTTTGATTATTTATTTATTTTTTCTTTGTGCAGTACCTGCAGGACGTGAACTGCCCGTTTCAAGATCAAGAGAGGCAAGAGGCTTTGGACTGGCTGCTGGGCTTGGCCGTAAGATATGAATATGGAGACAATGGTAAGATGGCAGGATATATATATATACCTCCTGCATTTATACAAGTGCAACAATTGTGATTGACATATCGCCCCTCACTGTTTTAGGGCCAGGGTAAAAATGCTCATGTCACGGTGACTCCCATGCTGAGAAGTTGCTGTTTTGACCTTTTGCATGTTTTCTATCTCCTCAGTTGAGAAGTACAAGAATTGTGAGCCGCTGGCTGCCAGCAACAGCAACAAAGCAGCAGACCCTCTCATCAACCTTGACAGTAAGTAGAAACAGGGTCTGTTTCATCGCCTCTTTGTCCCCAGTGAAGGACAAAATTTAACGTTTGTGTTTTGCAGGTGACTCACCAGAATTCAAAGCAGGAGTGACGGCTCTGTCCAACATCCTGAAGATACAGCGGCATGACGACTACCTGGTTATGCTAAAGGTGGGAGGATGGACATCTATCTATATGTGGGAGACACTCTTATTCCTGAGTACTGAAGATGTTTGCGCTCTGTTTTCATGTTTTTTTGTCAGGCCATTCGTATTCTGATCCAGGAGAGACTTTCTCCAGAAGCAATTGCTAAAGCCAACCAGAACAGAGAGGTAAAATGAAAATGCAATCACATCATACCTACAGATTAGGATTTTCCATACTTGAGATTTTCTTTTTATAATGACAGTTTTTAATAAATTATTTGGTTTCTAGGGTGTCCCGGTAGCTTTGGACAAGCACATCCTGGGATTCGACACTGGAGGTGACTAGTTTGTTATACCTTCTCCTTTTCTTTATGACAAATGATCGTGCTCTTACCTCACAAATTAAGATTGAGTTAAATACGTTTCACTACAGATGCAACTCTGAACGAAGCGGCCCAGATCCTGCGTCTGCTGCACATCGAGGAGCTGAGGGAGCTCCAGACTAAAATCAATGAGGCCATCGTAGCCGTCCAGGCCATCATAGCCGACCCAAAGACAGACCACAGACTGGGAAAAGTCGGCAGATGAGAGTGAGGGTGAAGAAGTGATGGAGAAAAGAAGGCGGGACAGAACCAGAGGAGTTTGATTTTGAGAGAAAAGACTTCCTTTATTTGAGTTGGACATAAATGAGCATTTTTTCCGTTTGATGCATGAGTTCTGACTGTTCAAATCTGGGATTTTTGAGTCAATTTGAGCAAATTTTTTAGGTGGAGTAGCTGCTGAATAGGTGATCTTCTCATTTAAGCTGAAAACCCTATTTTATCAACAGAAAATGTTGAACCTCCTGATCTGCCAAAAGCAGAAAAACCTCTTAAATATTCAAACTGACAGTTTTGATTTATCTATTTTTCTTTTGGCTGAAGAATTAAAAGTCTATCATGAAAAGTTTACATTGATGCTGTGTGGGAAATATAAATACAGCTAAAGAGAGTGTGTCTCCTGTTCTTTTTTTCTCTGTTAAAGCTCCTGTGTAGGGTTTTTTGATACGGAAATTCAATAAAATGCTGTTTTATGGTGCAAAAAGCAATTTAAACCATCGGCAACTACAAACCACCTTAAAAAAACTAAAAAACTAACTAAACTCATTTTTAATGCTTGACTAACTGAAAGTTCCTCACAGAAGCTTTAAAAATTATGAGCTATATATTTCAGTTGGAAAAATAAAATTAAAAAAAGAATTATTAAAAAATATTCCTCTAAAAATACTATGCAAGGTCCGTAAGGTCACAGTTTGTCAAAATGTTTTTTCACAGTACACTGCTACAGCTGAGAAATCTTCAGGACTGTTGACAAGTACGCACACAGATTACAAGTCCGTCATTTCCGTTTTCCCTTTCTCAATCAAGTTAACTAACGATACACCGGTGACACGGAAGTCTGTGTTTTTCAAAATAAAATATTCGCCAAACGATAAACGCTGGTTATAAGGGGGAGAGACGTGGATTTATTCAGAAAGTTTTGTATAATCTAATAGACAAAATATAGTCACATTATCATCGTAGAAGACGTTTAAATAAAAGTTTCAGCATGTTATTGTAAAAAATATTCAAACTACATTTTACGTTTCAACTTCCGGTATGTTTTGCCTGATCTAACTTGATGCAACCCAAGCGGCAAACCGAGCTGAAAAGCCACTTTCGAGGTAGCGATTAAAGGTTAGCTCTCCGGTCAGACAGACGGAAACATGGTGGCTGCTTCGTTATTGTTTCTGTTAACATTCGGCTTTATATGTGGAGAAGCTGAAGCACAAAGAAAACTTGTATACGTGACTGTGGTGAGTAATATTACAGTTTTTTTTTATAACTCTACGGAAGCCGTATTGAACGCTGCAGCAACTCGTCGACGCACACGAAACTGTATTCGAAATTTAGGAGATTTTACGTTTTCTTTAGTATCTCTTCACATACGTGTTTGTCTGCAGAGTCTTTAAGCGTATTAAAAGTGTTTTGGTACTTGATGAATTCGTCTAATTCAGAAGTCAATTAGGAGCTTGAGTTTGGTTATTATAAACACAGCTGTGTCTGTTTTAAGTGCTTGGGGGGGTCGCAAAACTAAGCCCATGATAACGATACATTTGCAATTCTGTAATTATCTTTCAACTCAAGGACGACCACATTAATTTGCATCATGTACACTGATAAACTGGCGACTTTATAATACTGCAAAAATGGCAAAATGTTAGATTATTATTAGTAGAAGTAGTATTTGTAATATTGATATTATAGTGCCACTATAAGAAGTAATTAAGTTGTGATGCTGGTTAGCCTTAACTTAAAGGAAGTCTATTTAAGGAACTGTATTATTTATTTTTAAAGAAAGACAGTTAATTTATTGCATTTTCAACAGTCAGGACTATGTAAGGTGGAAGTACTGATACTTTAACTTCCCTCTTACTTAAACAGTCTAATATGAATATAGGTGTGTCAACATTAGAAACTAGGTTAACCGAAACAGATTAAATGAGGACATCCAAACCTTCATGGTTAGGCCAAGTGGAATACTACCTGCTTGCAAATACAAGTCTTAACCTGTCAAACCTGCTTCATCTGTCATCTTAAATTAAATGTCAACTATGTAATTAATACATTTCACTTTCGTAGACTCATCCAACATCATAGAAATTCCCCTTCTTCTCTCCGCTCTCCCAATGCAAGCACAAAGGCACAGCTTAAAAAGGCCCTGGCCAAAGTATTTACGGGCACAATCGCCCTGCTCTGAACCTGTCCTCAGCTCATCAGGAAGGCCTAGATTACCCGGGATGATTCGCAGGTTAGTCAGGGACATTGAAGTGATTGTCTTGACAGGAGGACAATGGGCAGCATGCAAGCACAAGTCATTGTGATTGTAGTGGCAGGACACAAGAAGGTAGATTAGAAAGAGGGCACTCTGCGCTCCTAATTGACACAAATTACAAAGATGCAGTATGAAGGCACCTCGTATTTACAGCACAGTTTTCCTATGGCTTTGTTTTACCAAGATCATGGTCATGGGGCTGTCATAATTTAGGCTACTGGATTTCTTGCTTTCTTCCAGTTAATCCCCTTAAAAGAATTTTGTGGATTATTTTACAAATACTCGAGAATAAATGCACAGTCCAGAGGCTGAATTGACCTCTCAGAGTTGTGTCCTTGTACAGTAAAACTGGTTCTTCAGAGTTAATGTTAGACCATTTTGCATGCTGACTTATATAAGAGTCTCTCAGAAATATCAACCTTGATGTTTTCCCATGCAAATTTCCTCTCATCTGCACAATAACGTTGTGTTTTTTTGCACACTGTGGATATCTTGCACCGGATAATTACATCTGTGTGAAAATTTGGTGTTTTGTAACAAAATGTTATCTTCAAAAATGAGTGCACTCAAGATAATTATATACATGCACAAGATAAGTGACATTCTCATACAAGATGATTTCATTTTGCTGTTACAAGTTATTGTTAATGTCTTGTGTGCACAAGATATATCTTACGAGATGATTTTTGTGTTCATGAAGTTAATCAGAAAATGAATCACTTGTTTCTATAAAATGACTGTTGTAAGCTCAAAATAGTTATGCTGTTTGCACAAGATAATTAACACGCTCTCTTAAGATCATAACTTGGGCGCACAAGATAAATCTAATGAGATGATTTTTGTGTTTATAAATATAATCAGAAAATGAATCACTTGTTTCTACAAAATAACTGTGTTGTAAGCTCAAAATAGTTATGCTGTTTGTACAAGATGATTAACATGCTCTCTGAAGATGATAACTTAGGCGCACACGATAGCAGCAACCCCTGCAGACTTACAAAGAACACACAGGTGTTTTAAAATTTAACTTCAAAATAGTGTTTTTAAAAGTTTATCTTTTGGCGCATTATCCTGAAAAACTTTTAAAATGTTGTTGTAATTTCTTAACAATACAAAATCATGTTTTATTGTGAGTAGGATCTGACTCCCAAACAGGGAATCTGCCACACACGTGGCAATTGAAACAGCATCAGCCGTGATGTTGCGTGTCTTTCATGTCAACGTGTTGAAGCTCGGGGGAAAAAGTTCACAAAGAGTTCTGAATACAAAAGTCCTAAAGTTAAACTTTGTTGCTGCTGCAGAGCGTAATCCTGTCCTCGCACTCATTCTTAGAAAAGAGCGACAAAGTTAGCTGCTCAGTAGCCAATTCTGGATCATGCTGTAGATAAGATTAGGTGTTTCAAAGGGATAAGCCAGCCTTCAAATAGATTTTGCACACTTTATTCTTCCGTTTTGGACGAGTCAGTCATGCATGCTCTTCACCCCAGACAACTGCAAACACTATTTTCTCCTGTAGCTGCTCAGGGAATGAAACCTGTAACTGTTCTGCCTGTAAAGATAGGTCGTGTTGTGGTGTCTGGTTACACGGCCTGATTGTTCGGCTGTAGAGTTCACAGCATTCGCTCTATTATAAAAAGGAGTGGTTTCAATAAAGGGCCGTATCTTCCTCTTTGGTTTCTAGTGTTTAACCAGAGCAAGACAAACAGGAGTTATAACATTCCAGCTTCATTCGTGAATCTGTGTTTGTTTTTTTTTTAAAGAAAGACAAGATCATTACGGTCAGCTGATTGCGTTTTGAAAAACAGTCACAGATAAAGCTCGGACAAAGGTTCCGTGTTGATTCAAGAGTGATTTGTTGTTAACAGCAGAGGTGAAAGTCGGCTTTGGAAGTCAAACACGAGTCAGGTGATGGGAGTCGTATTTGCTCAGAGTCTATGTAACAGCTTTATCTAGTGGCTGCTGCATGACCTTTCACTGATTCTGCTCAAATCCAACCCGAGACTTACTACTGACAACAAATTACATTATGGGAAGAACGGAGAAAGCAGGAAGTAAGAATTTCCCAAACTGTGTCATGTTTCTTTGTGCCATTGTTGGAGTTTATTTCTTTTTTTTATTGTTGTGTGTCAAGGGTGTCTCTTATTTGTGTTGTTCCTACAGTTGTTTCGCCATGGAGACCGGTCACCAGTCAGAGCTTACCCAACAGACCCGTACCAAGAGTCGGCCTGGCCACAAGGCTTCGGGCAGCTGTCACAGGTATTACAGTCAGCCTCTAACAATAAAAAACGTTTATTATTCCTGGTCTTTTGTCATTGCGCTATAGTGCAGTGTGTCAAATTGTTTGTGTTTTCTCAGGTGGGGATGATGCAGCACTTCAACCTGGGCCAGTTCCTGAGGAAAAGATACAAAGGTTTCCTCAACGACTCCTATGAAAGACACGAGGTGAGCCCACTTTCAACTCGCCTGAACCCTCTCAGACAGGCAAACATTTAAGGGGAAAGGGCCTCCGACATGTGGGTGTTAAACAGGGTCACTGCTGCTGGGATGCTTAAGACGCGATCGATGATTCAGAGTTGTTTTTCAAGACGGCGGCCTCAGTTCCCCTTTCACAGTTTATTAGCAAACACCCCAATGTGTAAACTGCAAATTGACACAACAGATCATCACGAGCGTCTTATTTGTCCTCAGATCCTGGTTCGAAGTACTGATTATGATCGCACCCTGATGAGCGCTGAGGCCAACCTTGCAGGTCAGGCATCGTCTCCTCCCTTCTAGTAATCTCTCTACTTGTATTGTCCACCTATTGTAAACAGTTTGAATTGCTCTCTCCTAGGTCTCTACCCCCCAGCTGGTCAGCAGGTCTTCAATCCAAACCTAATCTGGCAGCCAATACCTGTGCACACCGTCCCGCTCAATGAAGAGAGAGTATGTACAGCTGCAAACTTCTCTGTAAAATATTGATGATTCTGATGGTTTGAAAATCTTTGAACACTTCAATCAAACAATCAATCAATCAAATTTTATTTATATAGCGCCAATTCACATCAGAGCAGGTCTAGACCATGCTCATTGTTTGATGAATTACCAAGACCCAACCTTAAGATGGGACAGATTTGACCCATCTCATCTAACATGAGTTACAGTGGCAAAGAAAAACTTCCTTTTAACAGGCAGAAACCTTGGGAAGGACCAGACTCATGAAGATAGCGCAACAACCACATGTCAAATACTGACACTACAAAATTTGTGGTTTTATGGAAATAGAAGGGTTTCTGTGCAACGTCTCCACAAATGCAGGTTAAGCCAACTGGAATGGACTTTGGTTGGAGTAGAAAAGTGATCTGTGGTCGGACCGCCATGCTTGTTATCAGCGTCCATTCTGGTTCATAGATGCATTAACGCTCAAACCTTGCATATTGCATTAACATTTTACACAGTGTTCAAACTTTTTGGAGGTTTAGGAAGTATACAAGAAGTACTTTAAAAAAGTACTCTCTGAAAGTGAATTAACAGAGTTTCTTTGTCTTCCCTCCAGCTCCTCATTTATCCGATAGCAGACTGTCCTCGCTACCAGCAGCTGATGAATGAAACCGAGCACACTGAAGAATATCTAAATGTCACTGCTGAATATCGGGTACTTCACAGATTTATAAAGTCTCATATTTCTCCGGGTTTTGGGGCGACTGGCATCATAAGAAGTTATAAATCATTCTGTAACATTGGTTTTACACCGCCTGGTCCTCTATGTTGTTTTTTTACTAACTTATTTTTAAAAAAACTTGATTTCCTCAGGACATTATCGATCTGGTGAGAAATAAAACAGGGCTGAACAAGACGGATGTGCAGTCAGTGTGGTCCGTGTACGACACACTCTTCTGCGAGGTGAGAAACACACACGCATGGTAGCAACAACCCTGATGCAGAAGTGCGGTAATAACTTTTGACACTCTGTCAGCTCTAGTTTCACTTTTGCAACCAATCTTCTGCGCTGAGACTTTCTTCCAAATGGTATTTAATCACAGGACTGATGTGAGGATTTGCTATTTGAACACAAAAAGCCAAAACAAAAATGAAAATGTCAAAGCCGTTATAACCGTGGGTTCAGATGATGTATCTTACAGGCATCCAGGTCATCCCAGATCTAAGCGCCCCCCTCTCCGAAGCATATTTCTTTCTTGATTTATTTGATTTTGAGTGAATTTATGGTCTTGATCACGAGTTTTGAATCATTTAGATATGACTTAGAAAATCTGGGCAACAGCAACAGAGCAGTGTATTCTTCAGAGCACGAAAAGCCGCAGCCATCTGTCAGTCAAAATAGAAACATGAGAATCTGATTAAACTCCACAAATCTAGTGACTCAGTCTATGTTTCAGACACGCTTCACAATCTGTTAAAGCCCTAATAGAGAAGTTATTTGTAAACTTCCTGTTTTCCGTGGTAAATTTGCATGCTTCATGGTTTGAGCTTGTGATTTAATAGGCCACGCCCCTTTTTTTCTCCAGACGGGCCGTTTGAGGAACAAGACTTTGCAGCGTGCAGCAGTTCCATATCAGCTTTTTTCAGCGTCGTGTGCTGATGCTGAAATAAACTGATACGGAACTGCTGGACTAATCATGAACATTCAGGCGCGATGATAATATCTGAGTGATATAAAAATCGTCTGTTTTGAAGTGAAAGTTTGTTATGAAACGGAGTAAACTGGGTCACTGAAGTCAGCTGCAGAGTTATGAAGCAGCTATGTGAGAGATGGTTGTAGAGAGTGACAGGGTGAGGTGAGGAAGCTGCTGACCAAGTGCAGCTAAGGACAAAAAGGCACTCAGGCCTTTATTAAAGTCAGCTGTTTTCTAATGAATCCTAATAATGTGTGTCTTTCAGTCTCGACACAACAAGACGGCTCCGAACTGGGTGACCCCTGACGTCATGGGGAAGCTGAAGTTCCTCAAGGATTTTGGATTTCGGGTAAATAAAAGAATTTTAAAGTTCAAGTTAGCGGAGAAGTTGAGGTGTGAAAAGTGAGTTCAAGTTTGAGTGTTTGGTTTTAACAGGCTTCATTTGGGCTCCACAAACAACAAGAAAAAAGCCGCCTGCTGGGAGGTAAGAGATTCATCCTCAGAGGGTTCACATTCAGAACGTTTCGATTCAGCTCAAGTTAACCTCACCTGTCCTTTTAGGTGTCCTGCTGGGAGAAATAGTGAAGAACCTTACCAAGATGGCCGATCCAGACCCCAAACAGAAACTCAGACTGATGATGCTGTCAGCGGTGAGCAAATGAACAACGCTGAACAAACGGATTTATAACACGCTCTGTTTCCATGTTCAAAACCCAATTCCATTGAAGTTGGGAAATTGTGATAAACGTAAATAAAAACAGAATACAATGATTTGCAAATCCTTTTCAACCTATATTCAATTGAATACACTACAAAGACAAGATATTTAATGTTCAAACTCTTAAACTTTATTTCTTTTTTGCAAATAATAATTAACTCAGAAGTTCATGGCTGCAACACGTGCCAAAGTAGTTGGACAGGGGCATGTTTACCACTGTGTTTCATCACCTTTCCTTTTAACAACACTCAATAAACTTTGTGAACTGAGGAGACTAATTGTTGAAGCTTTGAAGGTGAAATTCTTTCCCATTCTTGCTTGATGTACAGCTCCAGTTGTTCAACAGTCCGGGGTCTCCGTTGTCGTATTTTACGCGTCATAATCGAGTCGAGTACTTGCACTCTTTCACCAAGAAGCCATGCTGTTGTAACACGTGCAGAATGTGGCTTGACATTGTCTTGCTGAAATAAACAGGGGTGTCCATGAAAAAGACGTTGCTTGGATGGCAGCATATGTTGCTCCAAAACCTGTTGTACCTTTCAGCATTAATGTTGCCTTCACAGATGTGTAAGTTACCCATGCCTTGGGCACTGATGCACCCCCATACCATCACAGATGCTGGCTTTTGAACTTTGCGTCGATAACAGTCCGGATGGTTCTTTTCCTCTTTGTCCCGGAGGACACGACGTCCACTATTTCCAAAAACAACTAGAAATGTGGACTCGTCAGACCACAGAACACTTTTCCACTTTGCATCAGTCCATCTTAGATGAGCTCGGGCCCAGAGAAGCCGGCGGCTTTTCTGGATGTTGTTGATAAATGGCTTTCACTTTGCATAGTAGAGTTTGAACTTGCACTTACAGATGTAGCGACGAACTGTAACTGGTTTTCTGAAGTGTTCCTGAGCCCATGTGGTGATATCCTTTACACATTGATGTCGGTTTTTGATACAGTGCCGCCTGAGGGATCGAAGGTCACGGGCATTCAATGTTGGTTTACGGCCGTGCCGCTTACGTGCAGTGATTTCTCCAGATTCTCTGAACCTTTTGATGATATTATGGATTGTAGATGTTGAAATCCCTAAATTCCTTGCAATTGTACTTTGAGAAACATTGTTCTTAAACTGTTCGACTATTTGCTCACGCAGTTGCTCACAAAGTGGTGAACCTCGCCCCATCCTTGCTTGTGAATGACTGAGAATTTTTGGGGAAGCTGCTTTTATACCCAATCATGGCACCCACCTGTTCCCAATGAGCCTGCTCACCTGTGGGATGTTCCAAATAGGTGTTTGATGAGCATTCCTCAAATTTCTCAGTATTTTTTTCCACCTTTCCCAACTTCTTTGTCACGTGTTGCAGCCATCAAATTCTGAGTTAATTATTATTTGCAAAAAAGAAATAAAGTTTATGAGTTTGAACATTAAATATCTTGTCTTTGTAGTGTATTCAGTTGAATATAGGTTGAAAAGGATTTGCAAATCATTGTATTCTGTATTTCCTAACTTCAATGGAATTGGGGTTTTGTATGTCAGACCACTTCATGTGCATGTGTGTGTGCGTTTGTTTCCCAGCATGACACCACTGTAGCTGCCCTCCAGGCCAGCTTAAACGTCTTCAACGGACGACAGCCGCCCTACGCCTCCTGCCACATATTTGAGCTCTACAGGGACGAGAACGGGTAAGACACTTGCTCCTAAAAGATCTAAAGATTTTGGTTGTTTTTTCTCATCATTTAAAGCTATATTTAGTTAGAAATAGAGAATTTTGACATAATTCATGTTAAAAATGATCTAAAAACAGCTCATTTCTCTCTGTGTGTCCCCTCAGCTCTGCTTCAGTCTCCATGTTTTACCGTAATGACAGCAAAGTGGATCCATACCCTATTCAGCTGCCAGGCTGCACCCTACAGTGCCCTCTGGAGGACTTTGTGAATATTACAAAACCTTCTATTTCAGACGACAGGGACAAGGAGTGTCAGCTGCCTTCAGAGGGGAGAGATACAGGTGAGAAACATTTTCATGTACAAGGACAAAAAGTCTGATTTTTCTGATCTATTTATTCTGATTTATTCTCCCGTCTCCTCCCACAGAGGTCATCATCAGCCTGGCGCTGTCCGGCTTCCTCCTCCTCCTCCTCATCGCCCTCCTCCTCGGCGTCATCTGCTGGCAGAAGGTGCCATCCAACAACCGCGGGTATCAACATGTGATCAACCAAGAGCTCGGCGTGGAGTCCTGACAGGAGTACAAACTCCTCCCTCGGAGATCGTCGAGCCTTGCGTCGTGGGACAGCAGCGATGATGGGGAACTCTGAAACTGCCGAGTGACCCTTTTTGGTGGTTTTGTGGACGCTTTGTGGGCGAGACCCGCCACGATTCCTGTTTTGTTATCCGAAATGACCCTGTTTTTATCGGGTTAGAGGGAGGAAATTTAAGATTATTTGGAGAAATATGAGAATCAGAGAATATTTTAGAGTTTTTAAATAATGTTTCTAAATCACTCCAAAAGATTACACGTGAAAACTGGGTCATTTTTGGAGGGACCAGGACTGATTCCTGCCTCAAACCAACAAAATGCAGAAAACATTTTGTATTTTTTTGCTGTAAATCAGCTGAAGTAGCTGCTGTGTTTTTGTGTGTTCTGATCCACAACCAGCCGAAAAACCACACGGTTTGAACAGATGCTTGCAAACGGAGCATTTTTGTACCTGTGTGGCTGCAGAAAGTAAAAATAATCAACGCTTTGAATGACAAATTCTGGATTTCAACAGTGAAAATAGAAATGATTCTGTCATGAAAACAGGTCGGACTTTTTCAGTCATGTAGCTAAATTAAGAAAAAGAAAACTAAGATGTCCACTAGACTATCTTTTAAATGTGTCACTACTGAATTTCAATCCAAAATGTGTGTTTTTCACCTGCTCAAATCCAAACCAGTCACTTTTTAATAGGTTGTGTTTGTTTTTATAATTAGTACAAAGAATGACAAATAGTCGTGTCTCAGTTTACCAGTCTCTCCAGGAAGCTGTGATCCAGTAAAACCAATCACATCACCTTTACTGCCACCTTGCATCTCTGAAACTGGTCTGTAAATCTGAACAGTATCCATTTTTCCCCAATTTAAAAGTCACCGAAGTTTGCCACACAAAGACAATGCATATATGGGCCACTAGAGTATACTAATACCAAATTTTTCTTACTATAAGGCACACTTAAAATCCGTAGCCTCACGGAGTTATTGACTGTTTTGTTTGGCTTAATGCGCTTTATAATCCGGTGCGCCTTATGTATGAAAATAGACGTGAATAGATGCGTTCATTGATGGTGCGCCTTATAGTGCGAAAAATACGGTAACTGACCATTTTTACTATCTCATTTTTATCACTAAACTAGACTCATTATTTACTTATTTCTATGGGGCCACTACTTTTTGTATTGTAAAAACGATAATCCTGCCCAACTCATGAAAAAAAAGCAGCAAAATTTTGCAACTTTTTCTAAACCTTGTTGCAAAATCTTTTTTTTTTTTTTTTATCCGTGGAAAAATCCTGGAGGGGCTGGCTTATGTGTCTCCTTCAATCATGTTTTATAATGTGTGAACTCTGTGTACTTAGTAACTCCGAGGCCTAACTACCAAGCTGCCTTAAATATTTCTCATAATGTTTATGTTTTATGTAATGCATATTTTTTTGCAGGGTTTTAAGTGTTTCGATCTTGAAAAGGTACTTTTTAATTTATCAGGACGAGCAGCAGGGTGAAGTTTAGCTAGAGGGAGCGAGCTTTAGCCTCATGACACTTCAGGAACAGCTCAGTGCTGGCTTAGCTGAGCTTGACCTTTTAACCGTTTACAGAGGGAAACCAATCAGAGTACATAGTGAGTCTATTTTGTGTCGACAAGAATCAAATCAGTTTAGCGGGATTACGTTGGATGTTTGAACACTGGAAACCTTTACATTTGAGTGTTGTTAAATCTCATCAGTTTTATAAGAAACGTCTAATTTGGATCTTTGAAACTGAAAAGCCTGTTTCAGCTTTTCACAGAGAGAAGTTATGAGGTGGTTTTCATCAGGATTAGAGCTCATGCAGTTTGAAACTTAATGGACTGAACAAAATGATCATATTTGGGAGTCGAGACTTTAAATCGAAGTTAGAAATAATATTTGTCTAAATTGACATTTCAGTTTTATGCCATGTTGTAAAAAAAAAAAAAGATCAGACTTTGAGAATGTGTTGCTTATAATTGTTTTTTTTTTTTTTAAATAAAGGATCAGCTACTGCAAACTCTGTCTGTTTATGCATATTATTCACACTTTAACATCCTGTTGCTCTATCCATTGGAATTAGATTGTGAATCATGCTGGTTCAGGTTCTTCTGGACCTGTCTGCACCCTCCTCAGTGGAGACTTAATTCTAGCAGCCAATCACTGCGGCTCCTCATTATCTTAACATCCCTGCGTGCTTTTTTGTAAACATAACATATTGTGCACAGCTAAAAAACATTGCTACATGATATTATATTTAAGGTTTGATGTATTTTTACAGTTTGCAGAGGTTTGCTTTTGCCCATGCATGTAGTTTGAAAGTATATACAACCGTTAAAGCCTTAAACGGTCTGTGATTACATACTTATTTATTTTATATATATGTTTTTGTAATCAAAGCATTTCATTAGTTGGATGCAAGGCTTTTGCTGTCAAATTTTTTTCTGTAAAACGCTACATCTGTCACGTTCTTAGCAGCTCACAATTTTTGATTTTACAATAATTAAGCCCCTTTTAACTATGATGAATGTTTTGATCAAAGTTAATATATTAACTTGTGTTTGATGTTATTTTTTTATTCACTTGAATAGTTTGATCCTTGATCGATGGAGTTAAATTAAAAGGACTTCTGTGATAACAGAGCAACAAGCATATATTTTTTCGGTATCCCTTTTTTTTTTTATGGTACACTTATTACCAGGTAAATAACAGGTAATTACCTAGTAACAACATGAAATTATCTGGTAATTACATGATAACTACAAAGTCAATACTGTCTAGTTTTTCTTTTTTTCTTTTTTCTGTGCAGCTCCATTTTCAAAAGCTATTTGGGGTTCTTATTTTCTATGATTGACACTTGATACGGCCTATGGGCGTGCGAAGATTGCGTAGCGATACGCTGATTGAGCCGAGCATTATCACAGCGACTCACCCGCCGATTGCGTACGATGCTACTGCCCAAGTGGTGGTTCCAGGAAGAGGAGAAAATCCTGGAAATACCAGAGCAATTCAGCTTCAAATTTGTATGATGATGGAAAGTTACCTACCTGGTAGCTAGACAGTATTGACTTAGTAGTTATCATGTAATTACCAGATAATTTCATGTTGTTACTAGGTAACTACCTGTTTATTACTTGGTGATAAGTGTACCGTAAAAGAAAGCGTTACAATTTTTTTCCATGCGACTGTAATGTTTCATCTTGCGTAAGTAATAAATTCAGAGTTATTCAACATTAAGGAGTATTTACATTTATTTTACATTACATTTGGTTATATTTATAAGTTACATCTGGCCCTTTGAGGACAGCCATTATGCTGATGTGGCCCTCGGTGAAAATGAGTTTGACACCCCTGGTTTAAGGTATCAACCAAAAGGAAACATGCTACTAATATCCTCAAATACAAAGAAAACATCCTGCTTAACTCCAGCCTGTTGCAACTCAATCCAAACAGCTGATTTGATCAGAAGTCCCGCCTCCTCCAAGGCGAGTACCCTGGCATTGTTTGGGGATTTTGGGTTTCTTCCAGATTTCAAGGGGGACATGTGCCACCCAGATTATCCCTGATTACTCCACCTTGGATTTGTAGTCATGTATTTTAACATTAATCCCTGAATGAAAACATTTCCCTTTACTGATACATGGGAGTTGTTTTCTTTTGCTGTAAATCTGCTGATGGCTCCCAGAGATCCGTGCATGCCTGGGAGAGGAGCAACTAAAGTAGGCCATGATTGCAGTGACCGAGCCAGCTGCTACCCCCGATTTAATTCGGATGTTCCTCATCAACTAATTAACCGGCGGATTCAGCCACATGACCAGCTGCAGGACTTAAATTCGGTGTGTATCATTGATTCACTTATTCGGGTGGAGATTGAAAGCGGGCATTGGACAAATTCTGTCTCACCTTGGTTTTAAAAACAGTGCAGTAGGCCTTTATTTAAACATGGTAGTGCTTTTCTTGCATACATCGTTAGTGATCTGTCGCACAAGGTTACATTCAGTATGGCCACGGGTAAAACAATCCATAACATGAAACGGTTAACTCTGCTTTTTGATCACAGATAGAGCGAGTAACATTTGTACAGAAACAAGATCACCCTGGAAAGAAATCTGACACTGATTTATTGCACGCTGATGCAGAAGCATGCACTGCAGATGTTTATTAGTCAGAAATAGATGAATATCTAGACCCAAACATGACATTTAAACATCCCACCACTGTTTTCAAAGTGAGATTTCTTCATACAATAGTTTTTTTTTGTTTAAAGTCAGCGTTTTTACAAGATATCTTACAGTCTAAATCATGACAGATTAAGTGGGTTGAAGTGTACAAGAACACACAGAGGCATTTTTCCATCAATCTGGAAAAACTTTGTCAAATTTTGGCCCTCAAACCAGATCTGGTGCCCTAAACTGATCCATCAACACGACATATTTCATGCTACTGCAGTCTGTCATGAGACTCTGAAAATGTTTGAGCTTATGGATGACCACGAGAGATAAAAAATAAAATATAAAATCTGTTAAACAATACAAACCAAAGTAAAAAAAAAACATGTATAAAAGCATATTAAAACATCCAAAACATAAATCTAAGATCACACACATACTGACTCGGAATGTCACTGTACACACATGGATTAGGAATTGATTAGCTCACAATTAAAAACACACCGTTTCAACAATTCTTGTGCAAAAATATTCTCCTTAAGGAATGAAACAGATATGACGACATGTGATGGCACATTAATGTCTCCTCTCTCCAAGGATAAATAGTAAAATATAGAATACAGACATAAAACAGGTAGGAGATGAACTCCTACATTCAGGCTGGAAAAAAAAAGCCTTTTCTCTGAAGGTGAACATCTTCCAAAGTGCAAATCGTTGCCTCACAGGTTGCAAAAGATCGGATTACAAGAAAGTTTTTGGTCAAAAATACGTTTTAAACACAGTTCCCCCTTTTTTTTTAGAAGACAATCCTTCAGTTTCTTCTACTTCAGCGATGATTGTATGTTATCTTTTTACTTAATTCTCTTCTAAATCTCACATATGCTTTCTCTCTTTGTCAGGTTTTCATCTTTTTAATTGTGTGTTCAGAAACTACAAACTGGCTGCTGTTGGATATTTCATCCTGAGCAGTTTCATCAAAGCCTGAGTAGTCTGATGTATTTTTTTGATGTTTCATTTTAACACATGAACATGATGACTAAGCTATAGAGTTTGACTAACACACTGATATGGCAGCTACATAGAGATTTCACTTGATTTTTTTTGTACAGTCTTTCATGGAGGATAATTGCGACACAAACTGACCAGTTTCTAAGTTACAGATAGTTATGGAAGCTGTATTTCACATGTAAAACTCCAGTGAAGTAGAGCTGTGGTTCAATAATGAGATAGCTGATCACTGTTATACACGGCTGGACCTAAAAATGAGTAAAAGCATAACTCTTCCCTTGTTGATACTATTTGGTTTATGTCTTGAGAAATAATCCCCATTCTGATTATAGAGAATGAAACTAGCAGCCTTCAGTTTTCTTCTCTTTTTCGCGCTGATTCAAAGGATTGTATCGTCTGCGTACACGTTAATAAATAATCCTCAGAGCTCTGATGATAGGCCAGCTACTTCGCTCCAGTCTAAGCAGTGATGACGCGAAACACGACTGAATTTACAAGGAATGGTGAAGAGAGAGCGTAGAGGAACGATAACAAGGTCGTCATCCCAGCTTTAGAAGCGAGAACGGCTAATCCAAACACAACAAAAACAGGAAAACGTTTGGTCACTGCACTTCGCTGTGTTAGCTACACTGCTAAAACTCCTACGTAGAGCCTGCATTTGCTTTCGTTCTGGTCCGCACACAGGATTTAAGGACAAGGATGTCATTCAAGAGCAGATGCCGCCATAATCATTTCCTTTGATGAGTCTGGCGAAGCGAAATGAGGACTCAGACCGTTCAGTCTCTGTCTCTAGTTTTGAGGGGTGCAGTAATAAGTCTGCGACCCGCAGTAATAATTCTGTGGCGTGGAGTAGAAGTTACTGTGATGGTGATGGTGGTAGTTGTTGTTCTGAGGGGTGGAGTAGTAGTTGTGATGGTGGTGGGGGTGAGTCTGGATGTTTCCGTAGGCGAAGAGGAGGGGGGCTGTGGAAGATGGCGGCTGCTGCGCGGACGCTAATCCCGCTGTTAGAGCGCCGTTGCGTTGAATGGAGCCGTACCAACTAGATGTACCCAGCTGAGGGGTGGTGGAGAGGAGGCTAAAGGGAGAGGAAAACATCAATCAGGTCACTTTATCTAAGAGGATATTTGTGTTTTAATAAAAGTGTGGTTGTGTTAGCCCACCTGGCTCGATCGCTCCTGCTGTTAATCCCTCTGGACAGGTCATCGTCGCTGTCATACCGCCGAGGATTGTCAAAAAAATAAGCTCTTGAGCTGAAACTGTGGCTGTTGATCATCCCTCCTGGAGCCTGGGAGATAAAGGGGCTGAAGTTTTAATTCAGTTCACAGCTCAGAGAGTTAAATATTGGTGCTTTTAATAAGTTGTTTTACCAGGTTTTGATTGGGTCTTTGCACTCTGAAGAAAACCACCACTAAGCTTGTGGGGAGAAGCTCCCAGAAGAAGAGAATGATCCCGAATATGATGTAGGCTTCGCCGCTGATCTCCTGCACGTCAGCCTGTAACACACAATAATATTTCAGATACTTTTCCCAACCTACACAAGCTCTTTACTTCCTTTTTTGACTCTTCTTGTCCTGAACTGATGTGCATTTGGAAATGGAGTGAAATTCGATTATTTACTCTTCTTGCAAAGACTTACATAAGAGTTGAAATAATCTTTTCCACCAACTCTCAGTCAGCAGGCAAATAAGTGTGTTTACTAAAAGGTCAAAGTATTTCCAGAATCCAGCTATGAATGGCTTAAAGATTAGTCACTATCAGACACTGGCGGTTAAGCTAATAAGGATCTAACAATGAATGGGTTCAGTGCATGGATCTACCAGGCGAGGCCCAGGAAGCAGACACCCTCTCTACCTTAAAGAGGAGGCTTAAACTGTTTTAGACTGCCTCTTTCTGTCAGTGTCATTAAAGGGATATTCTGGTGTGAAATTAATTTAGGGTCAAATAAACTGTAACACCGAGTTAGACACCCCCTTGAGGGATGAATGTTGCTCACCGCTTGCTTCTCTAGTTATATAAACTTTAGTAACGACTGCAGGATAGCAATACACAGCGGTCTGAGGAGCCATAAACAAACCTCAACCAAAACGCCACTCTATAGCCACAAATAATGCTCAGAACAGCACCTAACTTCATCAACAGTACATGTAGGGTCCTAACCATAGTTCTAGTCACCAAACATCTTTTTAATTTTGCCTGATTTTTTTAGCAAAGAGACTAAACACAACTCACCTACTCTCTTTCAGCAGCCGCTTGTTTGTAGCGAGACCTCGGGCCAGTCCATTAAGGACTACAGCGGGGTGACGCAGCTCAAGGAAGAACATTCATGATCATTTCTTTATCATTTCCTTGAAGTAAAAATCACCATATTAATCATTTTGCACTGCAGACGTGGTATTTCTTCTACCTTAGCATCTCGGTCTGATTGCATTTCCATGAAGAAATTATCATAAATGTTCTTCCTTGAGCTGCGTCACCCCGCAGCAGTAATGGACTGGCCTGAGGTCTCGCTACAAACAAGCAGCTGCTGGAAGAGAGTAGGTGAGTAATGTTTAGTCTCTGTGAAAGGAAGTAGACAAAGTTAAAAAGATGTTTGGTGGCTAGTACTATGGCTGGGACCCTACATGTACTGTTGATGAAGTTAGGTGCTGTTCTGAGCTTAATCTGTGGCTATAGAGTGGCGTCTTGGTTGAGGTTTGTGCGTGGCTCCTTAGACTGCTGTGTATTGCTATCTGCGATCGTTACTAAAGTTGGTAAAACTAGAGAAGCAAGCAGTCGGCAACATTTATCTCTCGAGGGGGCGTCTAACTCGGTGTTACGGTGTGTTTGACCCTAAATTAATTTTACACCAGAATATCCCTTTAACTTTGAATCATCATGTCCCGTTAGAGTCACTCGTACAGTCTTTTCTTGGAGTCCCTGAGCTCCATCATGCTGTAGACTCCTCTGGATCGCTGCTTCAGATGTCAACTTTGACTACAAACATCAGCTCCTCCTCTTTCATCAGTGTTGCTTTTAAGCTAATATTTCTTCTTGAATGATATGACCCTTTTAAATGTAAGTGAATGCACACTTAAGTACACTCATGTTGGGGTAAATGGCAGAAGACTCTTGAAATGCTGCTCTGACATCTGGTATACAGACAGATTAAAAGACTAATTTCTGATGTCAGATTATGTTGATGTCTGTGGCTGTGAATCATGTCTGACAAATACACACAAACACACCCTCTAAAAACGGGCTCTTCATCCCAAGGCCTGAGCCCTGATGTAGGTCAGGACACACAGACACACACCCACATGGTTATTTATAGCCAAACAAAGCCCTTTACCCCACTGAGCATCGCTTCCCCAAATCTCCTAAAATGGATTGTCCTCACAAACACACACACCCACACAGACAGACAGACACTCTGGGCACTCTAGATAAAAGCTCATTTTCAACTGACAGTATGAGACACTAGGTGTGGTACCTGATCTGATACGCTGTACCAGCCATAGTTGAAGGGACTGGGTCGGTCCTGCGGTGACATGGCCACCACCACCAGGTTGTAACAGGCTCTGGATGTGTAGAGCAGAATCACCACGGCTCCGATAGCCGTCGCTTGGCACACTGATGTACCCTGGAGGGGAGAGTGACTGTGCTTATTACAAGCTCATGCTCATGTATCAGCCTGTAATTGAATGTAGGATACTGGCCAGCAGATGTGATCCACTGAAGCCTCTCCTGCACCGAAATGACAGACTTTAAGCTTAAAATCAATTATTAAGGGACATAAATTTAACATTCTGTTCATGTCTGCACTTTCTAAAAACCATGAGTCACCGTAGTTGCAAGTAGCGCTGTGTGTAGTTGAAAAATGATCAGCACCGGTGCACATGCAGAGCTCTATTGTTGTGAGATGTGAACACGTGCAAGGGGGAGGAAAAGCAGCCACAGTAGCTGAGAGATTAAAGGACCATTTCCAAGTTTTTTTGTGCATTTACCTGACAGACTAGTGTGAGAGTTTGCACTGCATTTTAGAAAGGTCGATGGGACAGTTTTGAGCGAAAGCAGGTCAAATTAAATCAAAAACTGTCTTTTAATTTGGACAATTCATGGATCACATTTTCCCCCACTGATGGCCACGTCATTTTCACGTCATTTTCTGAAGTAGGAAGTTTATGCCAAGTCTTTTAACAGCTAAAAATGAGTGTTTTGTGCTTTTCTTGTAGTCAGAATTTCACACATGCTAAATATCATTCTTCTTTTTATCCCAGCAGCTTTTTTTTTTTTTGGCCTGAATCCTACCTTTGATTCCAGGTAAACATTAGCCGAGGACATCTTGGCAATCTTGAAGACACAGACAGCCAAGGAGACGGCACACAGGACAAAGAGACTGTCGTTGATCAAGACCCGAGCCAGGACTGCGTGTCTGACACCGCCATCACTGGAGACATAAAGGTGATTAACTCAGGACACTCCAGCACACAGGCAATTTAAAAGCAAGAGGCAGGGATACATGGGAGGGGTAAATGATCTGTTAATGGTGCTTTTTGTTTACCTTGGTGATTCAGAGCGCTCCAGAGCTCCTTGGACCAGCAATGCACATGTGAGGTTCACCACAAGGAAAAATACACTGAGACACAGAAAGAAGAGACGCAGAGGGACCCTGGAGGGTAATAAAGTAAGAGGAACATAAACATATGAAGGGAGTCAGAAAATAGACAAATATCTCTTATTTTTACATGAACAACAGCATAAAAAACAAAGTAAAAGGAGGAACTTACTTGTATTTGGTGAGCTCTGGGGAATACTTCGCTTTAGCCTTAAACATAACCTAAAAAAAAGCACAAAAACATCATTAGTTTTTCACGTTTATAAAAATATTGTATGCTTTGTTAGCAATTCCATTACATAACATTAACTATTTGACTTTTTTAGATAAACAGAAGAGTGTAAAGAGACTGCGGTGAGTTCAGAGCACACACACACATTTAAGATGCATCAAGCAGATTTAGACAATGCAATAAAAACAACAGTGCAGAGCTTTCATGCATATAATTGAACTAACTGTGAAGGCTACAATGAGCTTATGAGCTTATTAGGAATTTATAATAAGCAATTAAAGGATTTTACACACTCAGTGAAGTCAACCTGAGGTACAAACAAAGTCCATGAGTATGGGTTCGGTTTTTATTAAGCTTTACATCTATTAAAGCGAGGATAATTAATGCATACGGCTTGTATGTAAGTCACAAATAGGTCTGCGTGTTGGCATGATTTGAGCTTTTACCTAACATCTTTGAAAAACAAAGTCAGTCCAGGAGGTGAGTGAACCAAATCAGTTGAGGCTAGTGTCCCAGATTTTGAGCACTGACACCAGACTTGTTTACAGTTTGATGTTATCCATGGTCACTACCCAATTCTGAGGACATTTGGCACAAATCTGCTGCAAACCATTTGACTTCTCTTTGGACATTCAGGACTAGCAAACAGAGTAGCTTTTGGTGCTGTATTATTTGTTGAATGCGGCGTGACGTCACCACTAAAACAGAGATCTGACAAGAAGTCCTTGTTGACATAATCACCTGCAAAGACATCACACTAAACCTGATTTGGTCTTCATTAGGCCAATCTGATTGGTTGATTTGATTGGTGAAAGGCTAACTATGTAAAACAGTCTCGGCTACGCCTGTGAATTACATACCAGACGGATTAATCTCATTTAACGGTTAAGAGAACCAGAAAATTCAATGACTTGACCATGATCCTAAACGAGTTACTATACAGCTAAACTTGTGTCGAGCTTCAGAGCGAGCGTTTAATTTCGCAAACATCCAAGAAGGTTTGACTTCAGTGAAAGAAGCACGAACAGGCTTTTTGTTTTAATGCTCTTTGAACTAAAACTCGATGTAATTTTTCTGTTTAACCAACATCTGCATCTGTTTGGAAGCTAGCTACCTGCTGAAATGTTCCCAGGCGAGAGTGCCGACCTTAAAAAACATCATACTGTACAAAAGTGTTATTTAAGCACACAAAATCTGGGACACCAGCCTCATGCTCTGGTTCATGTACCGTCCTGAATGATGTTTTGTTTTTCAAATATGTAGATGTGCAAACATGCGGGCTGGTAGATGTCTATCAAGGTCCCTGTTCTGTCAGAGCCTGATGAATAATGATGATTCAGCTTTTTTAATATTAAACAAGAGCTGTCGTGGTGACGAAGGTCTTGAGAATTGCTCAACATTGTCAACACTGAGTTTTTAAATACACACAGCTCCATCTGACATACACTCAGCCTTTTGTGCAGGAATGTAGGCCAGGAGGAGGTAATCTGTAACCTAGAAGTGATGCAACGAGCCTACACAACACTGACAGATAACACACTTGAGTATTTACTCCATATGTTCCCTCAAAGATATCAAAGCAGCTTTCTTAGTTCAGCAAAAAAAGATCTCAGTTTTTGTTGAGTTATTTCCAAGAGCTAAAGGCGCCACTAAGTAATAAAAGAGAAGTAAATCACGGGTCATCATGACACAGGCCTTACTCATCAGAAAAAAACACTACACTCAAGTATTTCCACACACGCGTGTCAGGTGGGAGGCTGTGTTATGGTGGCGTGATGTTTTATCAGCTTTCTGCACATACTGTTATGACTATCAGCGAGTTCAACCTGAAACTGGATGTTCAGCAGTCAGGCACTAATGTGGAAACTAATTATTTATCATTCTGAGCAGTGAAGATATGAAATGACACAGTCTGTACTTAAAGTAATCAAAAAATCACTGCAGTTTAGTTTCTACAGACGAAATGTGCAACATGTGATGAACAACACAAGCCTGCAATAACATAACTTTTAAACGTTTACTTTGGTCATTGTTTGGTGATGGCTAACCCAATTTATAGCACAAAATAGCTAATTAGAGTACATTTCTAGCAAAGAGAACTGTTAGCCATAAATGAGCATACAAAGACTTCACTATCATGACAGAAAACGCTTTTAAAAATGTACAAGTCATGTTAACAACTTTACGCTTTTAATGCAGCAAATCAAAAGGGTTAGCGCTAAATGTTTTGGCCTCACTTATAACGAGATGTCGTGTTGCCCGCCTTTTGTACAGTACACAGATTGGGATACAACAATTACAAGAAATATGTGATTTAAAAAATTCAGCTGCATTAATTTTAAAGGAATTTAAACTTTGAAAGAAATATCTGACATTTTTGGAATTATTCATGTCTATTTAGTGTTAAGGTAAAAATCTGTATCTAATTATGACTCAGACTGAAAATATACATCTTATCTCTGACTCAGGTCTGACCCGGCGAGACATAAAACCATAAGCAGGAAAATTTCATTCACTGAGCTGGTCAGTCACATGGTTTTCCATACATACATGTACACAGAAATACACATTTTAACCCTCTCATGACCATGTTGGAAATAAAAGCCGTAAAAGATGTGAAGGCAGATTTGTTGCTTGTTTACAGCCGATTACATTTCAGTGGTAAAGTTTGTGTGCTTTGGCTGGTCACAGACCAGCTAATGGAGGTAAATGTTTATTTAGCAGTCATATGACACTGCTGGATTTATAACCCAATCTCCACTCAGCCTGTTGGACGAGCTTCCTTTCTCCTTACGCTCCTGCATGTGATTGATATACTCTGTTTTTCTGCTTTGAAGCACTTCTGACTGAACTGGTGTGGTGCGACCAGCTGAGAGTGTGTAGGTGTGTGTGTTTTTTTTTTCTTTCTGGGGCTGAACAAACAGGTCTTTGACATTTGGAGTGGGCAGGTGCTAAACAACTGCGACTGACCAGCTGTGTCCCTCTCTTTCTTCTATACCCACTGTGGACACACAGTTGATGAGAACATGCTGCTGACAGGGACATTTGCTTCAGTCTTATTCACATGTAAATAAAATGCTTTGACTTGATTCAGCGTGGGCCTCAACAAGGAATCTGGTTTATGAGCTGGGTGCATTTCTAAAGTGCATTTCATCTCTCAGTCTTTTCACATAAACACCAGACTGTAAAAACATAAAGCTGCAGGGTTAAAGGAGGTCATGGGAGGTTACAGTTTCTTAGCCAGGTGCAACTTCCTGGTAGCTGCATCACATCTTCACTCTGTTTACAGCTGAGCTCAATGTGGAGCTATTACTTTACAATGATGTGTTATTTCCAGATAACCACACTGCTTTGACAAAGAGTATTTAATTGGGTAAGACCCAACAGGGTGAAAAATGATGGACTCCTGGATGCAAATTAATCTGATTTTTCCTGTGGGATTTGTTGTCCCTCGCAAGAGGAGGACTAAACAATCTGATCCAAGATAATCAACCCCAATGTAATGTAATGTTTAAACCTATAAAGCTACATTTTCAAGTTTTAAAACCCCTCTGTCAAACAACCAAATGTCTATCATTTTGTCTGATTAGCGTATGCCCAAGACTGGCACCATTACAGTAAGGGCTGTCGTTGCTGAATTAGGCCTACTCGTGGTTTATCTGAGTTTTTGGTTGCTGTAATCTCACTGCAATAAAATCTTTGTGTGGTCAATGAGTGCACTTTCATTAAAATTGGGTTATCATCCCTGCAGAGCTTTCGATCAAAGGGCATTGGACGATGTATGCATAGGAAATTCAGGACATGGCGTGAGCAGCAGTCACCCAGGAGGGTCAATATAACACTGTAGAATAGATTAACAGCAATATTTGGGGTTAAATGTAAATTCAAGTGAAACAATGCAAGCAAAATTGCAGTGTCAGCAGTGCTGTGAAACCAGGTCACAGAAAACACACACCACACACACACACACTCTCTCTCTCTCCCAGACACTCACAAAGACAGTGCAGTCTTACCTGTGTGAAGTAAAGGTTCAGCAGGCATAGTGTGAAGAATTGCAGGCAAACAGGGCAGCAGTAGAGCAGCCAGTAGGCCAGGGGCTGCAGTTGGTTGGCCTGCACCACATTTTTAAAGTAGAAAGAGAAGAGGGTCGTCCTCAGTGCTGCCCACAGCAGACACAGAAACAAAAACACACTCTGGTAGCTGAAGCGCTTGTGTCCGTAGTGCAAAATGAGCCAGAGCTGCAGGTAGACGAAAACAAACAGGAAGGAGTAGAGGACGGTATAGATGGTTGTTAAACTGAGCTCCAGTGTTGGAGAGATTGCAGCTCCATGGGACTCCTTCAGTGAGGTAAACAAACGGGAATTCAGCTCATCTCCTGCCGAAAACATCTCCACTGACGCCTCGTACTAACACATAGGAGGCTGCAAAAGGGCAAAAAGCACTAAAAATGGGTCAGACCTGAGCCAAATTCACCGTGACTGACAAAAAGACGAGGATATTCAGGTGAAAATATGCCATAAAAGCAGTTTATTGCGAAAAGATGTGGCATAGTGAGATTGCGTTAGGGTTAAAAATCCGATACAGGGTTTAAAAAAAATCTGGATCTTGTTTTAAAGGTTAAAAATAACAAGACAGCGAAAGAAAACAAGAGAGAGATCCCTCTGTGAATCTCTGCAAAGCTCCTCTCTGCAAAAAAACAACTTAAGGGGGGGAAAACCTCCGGATCAGCTGTGATGCAGTTTTAGACCCGCCCCCTCGCTCTCAGCTAAAGGAGAAACAACTGCTACGTTGGCCGCCATTTTGGCTCAACGCTACGCTTATTTTCTCTGCGGATAGCACACTCGAGAGCCACAGACTTCCGCCAGTTGCGTTGCTAAATCTCTCCAGTGAAAGACCCTCACACGCCCACCTTTTCAGAGCTCCGCGTTATTGGCTACTTAGCTGCCTAACCCCCACAATATTCATACTTTATTGCTCTAAAATGATGTCAGCTGCGGTAGAGCCCACCCTCTGTATGCCTGTGATTGGCCTTTTGTTCAAGTCAAAACATTTCGCTTATCTTATTGGCTGAAGAGCGCACGTGGGCGTCTCTCGCAGAACAGGGGCACCAAAACAGTTTTCAAGAAAAAAAGCTGGGTAACGTTCACGTAAACACATACTTGGCTTCAAAATAATAGCCTGAATGGTAATTTGTACGACAGATTTAGTGTGAATAAACGATAACACCAACATAGAGTCTCTTACTGTCAAAGAAAACCGTCTTATAGCGCGTTTATTACACAAAAGTGCGAGCTATTGTGAGATATAAATATCTTTATTTTGTTGAGGACTTTATTTTGAAAGGGGGTTGGGAAGTGTTGTTCAATCTATGCTAACTTTAAGTGTTTGAGATGGATTGGAGCGTTACTTTTTTAAAACAATTTTTTAATGTTTGTTTCGTAGCTTGAAGAAAATTACATCCCAGAGTTAAGGGTCTGTGGTCCGTCGCTGCATTACCGCAAAAATACGCTGACATGTATCCTCTAAATGCGCTCGAGCGTTCATCCTGTCGGCAGCTAACATCATAGCTTAGGTAATAACATTTTCTGCATACCTCAGTGATGTATAAAACACTTCTTCTGTATAAAACGACTTTTTATGGGACCTAAGAGGCGCTTATTTTCATAATAAGAGTCGCAATGCTCTTATTCACCCGACCCACAAGTTTGGCTGTGCTCCTATCCGCTATTTGGAAAGCCAAAAGTTGAACTTTAACCCCACCTCAGCTCTCTCAGGTAAGTTCATTTGCATATTTGTTGTGATTGCATGCTTTTTTCGTTCAAGACTTACATATTTCCGTTAAAAAAAACTACTAATTTGAAACATAAGAATGCACTTCAAGGGTGTGTCTAGATGGATGGCTAGAGGTGGCGTAGCCCCTCTAATATGCAATCTACTTGGCCACCCAGCTGTGTCAGTGAAGAAATCTTAAGGTCCTTTCACACCGGGACCGTTTTTGTCTCGCGATTATTTCCGACGTCAGTATTTTTTTTTAATCCGTATCCTGTCAATACAAGCATTCACATCAGCAACGTTTTCCCATCCTGCGATATTGCGGCATTTATTTTTTCGTATCACAGTCGAATTTTCTAAAGTTTCGCATACTGTGTGTCCACTTCTGACCAATTAGATTTCGTGTTGTTGCGACGTCAGATTCACCGGTATATCCAACATGGCCGAACGGCTGATTGTTTACGTGTCGGAGAACAGAGTGCTTTTTGATAAAAGACACAAATATTACAAAGATAACGACCTGAAGGACAACTTGTGGAGAGTCATTGTGTCGGATTTCTTATATGACGATAGTTTGTGTGCTTTAACAGTTTGCTAAACTTCTTTGTTCTAACTTTCATCTGTGCTAACGTAAGCTAACGGTTGTTACCATAGTTTCATGTGCTTATCTTATCCCCTCTGATTGGCTATAAGTGCTGACCGTTTGGCTTGAGCGTCTGATGATGTTTCCAGCTTTTCTAGCCGATCACAAGTGAAGGAGGCTGGACTTTCCCCTGAAAAAGTCTTCCCTGGGATGTGTCTTTTCCCTCCCAGAAAGTCGCAAAATCACATCTTGGGGCTTGATGTGTATAGTCAGGCGCGTCAAAATTCGCCTCTGAATATTTCATAATTTTGTGTCGTATATTTGCGTCGACCCCGGTGCGTAAGGACCTTTAAACATAAACTACAATTGACTTTTTTTCTTTTGAGAAACTGTGCTTCTGATAAAATCAACAAAGTGTACTGTGTTGCAGGCTGCATGTAGTTTTTGTCTTTATGTCAATATGACGAATTCTATAAAACATGTCTGTAGCTCCAGCGGCAACTTCTAAGTAACAAAGCTGATGTGGAGATGCTAAAACAGCAGTTTTTGGTGATGTTTGCCCATTCGAGCCACTGTTGTTGAAAAGTCTTTGGCACGCCCCTGTATGCATAAAATAGTTTTAGCAAATGAAAAATGAGTGGCGACTCAGATCACCAACCGTTTTATTCCTTTCTGGGTTTCCCCTTTTGAAAACTGGTTTGTGATTATAATAATAACTCACCTTTACAACATCTACTTCACAACTGTGTTTTTCCACAGTGGGAGCTCAGCCTGTTCTCCACGATGTGGATGTGTGTCGCTGTTTTCCTGCTGTGGATGAGGTCAGGAGGATGCACGGAGAAGGCTAACACATCAGACCTGATTGAATACACGGCAGCAGACTTCTATGAGAAATTACACTCCAGCAAAATGATGTTTATTTACTTTGAGCATCAAGGTATGCTCAGTGGATCAGATTTTACACTTTTGTAAGCACATATTGCGCATTTTGAAATCATTTTTCTCCCTCACTCCAGTCTCTCCAACCGTCTCCCTCTTTTTGGTGGAGCTGGAGAAGTCTGCTGAAGCCCTGCAGGATTATGGAGTTCTTGTTGGCAAGGTAACTCCAGTCCTCATGCTCCATCTGCTATTGAAGAAGTTTTTTTTTAACCATGAATATTAGAAAGCAGTACCATGTTTCCTCATTCATTTTAGGTCAACTGTAACAAAGAGCTGGTTCACACATACTGCACAGGGGAGAGGGTGCTGAACACAGCTTTTCTTTTCAGGTAGGTTCTGTAGACTGTCAATTTAAAAACAACTGTTCACACCTAATACTGCTGACAATATACACTCACCGGCCACTTTATTAGGTACACCATGCTAGTAACGGGTTGGACCCCCTTTTGCCTTCAGAACTGCCTCAATTCTTCGTGGCATAGATTCAACAAAGGTGTCTACGTTTGTGTTGTGTGTAAGAACATGATGTATAAAACAATATGGCAGATTTGTGTCCTGAAGTCTAACCACTGTATTCGAAAATTTTTCTCCTTAATTATCATGAAGATGCTGCAACTTTTTCTGGTAAATTTTGGACCATTTGAGTACCTGAACTCATTGTCATGTTCAAGAAACCAGTCTGAATGGTTTTAAAACTTTATCTGTTAAGAATTTCCTATAACTGAAAGTACCATACTGAGAAAAACGTTTTTCATTGTGTATTTTAATTGACCAATATCCCATCTGTCTGTCTGTCTGTCCGTCTGTCTGTCAGGGGTGGAAGGGAGTTCCTGGGCTTTGATTTGGACACTGTGTTTGACGTCAACTCCATTGTCTCTGAAGTCCTGTTGTAAGTAAGCAACACTTCCTCAGTTTCATGCATCAGCGAAGGCCAGGCTTTTACCTGCAGATATTACTTTGTGCCTAAAACACACATTCCAAAGAGTTTTAAGTGATATTTTTATGTATATATGCAGTTTGTATTGTCCAATTTGTATGAAGTGGTGGTATGTCTTACTATATTGTGAAGCTGAAAATCAGTTTGCAACAGCTAAATAAGTAATTATAAAGATAATTGATTGCTTTAGATAAGAATAGAACCCAAACCTGTTCTGTTACCTGCACACAGTTCGAAGCTACAATCTGGTGCTCATGGTATGCTAGCTTACACACCTGGGAGGGCACCAGTGATGCCCAAAAGCACATTTAGATTTTAGAGCAACATATGCTGCCAACAAACACTCTTTCTGAAAGACTTTAGCAAGACCAGATGCTGCACTCTTCTGCCTGCAGTCCTGAAATGTTTTTTTTTTCTCCAGCGCCATCCTGCGTGAAGAAGTGAAGTACGTCCACACAGACGCTGATCTCCTGGCCATGGAGAAAGCTCCCAGTAGATCAGCAGTTTCTGAAATACTCAGACCAGCCCTTCTGGCACCAACAACCATGCCACGTTCAAAGTCACTCAAATCACCTTTCTTCCCCATACTGATGCTAGGTTTGAACTGCAGGAGATTGTCTTGACCATGTCTACATGCCTAAATGCACTAAGTTGCCGCCATGTGATTGGCTGATTAGAAATTAAGTGTTAACGAGCAGTTGGACAGGTGTACCTAATAAAGTGGCCGGTGAGTGTATATAGACAGACAGAGCATACCCACTTCCTCCCATTGCACAAAAGTGAGACCAAAAAAACCTGAATTACAGGCCCTGACTTTGTGGGCATTACACCATTTAGCTGCGGTATCAAGCGTCAAACCCTCATGCCAGCCACCTAAAATACCACTGTTAACAAAGGCTGTCTACGTTGTGTGTGTGTGTGAAGAACATGCTGTATAAAACAATATGGTATATGTCTTGTGTCCTGAAGTCTAACCACTGTATTCGAAAATTTTTCTCCTTAATTATCATGAAATTGCAACTTTTTTCTTTATAAATTTTGGACTTTTTCCTGAATTTTTTTTGACCAATGTGTGCAAACCTTTGGTTTTAAAACTGGTCTGTTAAGAATTTCCTATAACAACAGACACCATACTGAGAAAAACGTTTTTCATGTGTATTTTAATTGACCAATATCCCATCTGTCTGTCTGTCTGTCCGTCTGTCTGTCAGGGGTGGAAGGGAGTTCCTGGGCTTTGATTTGGACACTGTGTTTGACGTCAACTCCATTGTCTCTGAAGTCCTGTTGTAAGTAAGCAACACTTCCTCAGTTTCATGCATCAGCGAAGGCCAGGCTTTTACCTGCAGATATTACTTTGTGCCTAAAACACACATTCCAAAGAGTTTTAAGTGATATTTTTATGTATATATGCAGTTTGTACTTGTTTTTTGTATGAAGTGGTGGTATGTCTTACTATATGTGAAGCGAAAATCAGTTTGCAACAGCTAAATAAGTAATTATAAAGATAATTGATTGCTTTAGATAAGAATAGAACCCAAACCTGTTCTGTTACCTGCACACAGTTCGAAGCTACAATCTGGTGCTCATGGTATGCTAGCTTACACACCTGGGAGGGCACCAGTGATGCCCAAAAAGCACATTTAGATTTTAGAGCAACATATGCTGCCAACAAACACTCTTTCTGAAAGACTTTAGCAAGACCAGATGCTGCACTCTTCTGCCTGCAGTCCTGAAATGTTGTTATTTTTTTTCTCCAGCGCCATCCTGCGTGAAGAAGTGAAGTACGTCCACACAGACGCTGATCTCCTGGCCATGGAGAAAGCTGCAAGGGGGAGGAAGGATCTAGTGCTGGGTTATGTCCGCAGTTTGTGGAAAAGGTGGAGGGAGAAGAAAAAGAAAGTAAACTTGTGTTCATTCATTTCTCTTTCTCCCAAGGTGAGCTAGATGATGAAATCGCAGCTTCTGTCTATGAAAAGCGTGGAAACTTGCCTGACGTGGACTCAATTACCCATCTGACCTCTGAAAACTTTCACTCTGTAATTGCTCAAAGCAGCCTGACAGTGGCGCTCTTCTACCTCAAATGTGAGACTCATCATTTCTGCTGCCTCAAATATGGTCGTAATCATCGAGTCTGAGGAGGTATGTTGTATTTACTGTCTCTGTCTGTCTTTCAGTGCTGATGAGTTATCCGACTCATCTCAGGTGTGGTTCCTCCACTGCAGACTTCACAGTCGTTACAGGAACCCAACTTCTGAGCGCTGCCCTGTAACTCGTATGAGGAAGCCCCTCTCTACCCTCAGCCTTCACACCTTCCTGCAGCTCATGGAGGCTCCACTAGTGGTCAGTATGATGAAAATATACATTATGTCTATCCTGGTTGAACCGGGTTGTATCACTTAGTGTCATATCATATATTCTGTTGTATCTTAAAGCGGTCGTTTTAAAAATATTTGTCTTTTGAGTTTTTTCATTCAAACAAAAATCTACAAATATGGCTCAAAACGATGCCTGAATTAGACCTAACTGTACATGTCTCTGTGCTGTCAGTCTGAGGTGTATGAAGACCCCTCCTCGGTCCAGCCCCCTCTATTCCCCTACCAGCAGACCCCCCAGGTTTTCTTGTTCGCTCATCCTGCAACCGAGCACCTGGATCGGGAGACAGCAACCACTCTGGCTTGGAGGCTCCGTGGACTGGCTCTGCTGCTGCTCGTACACAGGTATACTCTAACACACACTTGCTGTGCTGCTGTGTCATGGTTTTTCTCTTTAGAGGATGTGTGTTTTTATGTCTTTCTCTGTGTGGGATCAGGCAGAGTCCCGCGGTGAAAACCCCAGATGAATATAACGCTGCTTACAGGCTGCCTGGGAAGGTATGAAGGTCACTTGCAGACTTTCAAATTAAAAGTTCTTCTGTTTTTGTTCTTTACTTAGCTTTTTGTGTGTGTGTGTTTGTGTTTCTGAAGGGTTTAGATGTGAAATACTTGACCCTGCATGATCTGGATGAGGTGTTGGAGCTCTTCACAGATCAAGAGAGAGAGGAGGAGGAGGAAGAAGAAGAGGCCGAGGAGAGGGAGGAAGAGGAGGATTTGGATTTTGGTAAGTTTGTGGAAAAGGTGGAGGGAGAAGAAAAAGAAAGTAAACTTGT
This sequence comes from Xyrichtys novacula, assembly GCA_962446985.1. Lineage (NCBI taxonomy): Eukaryota > Metazoa > Chordata > Actinopteri > Labriformes > Labridae > Xyrichtys > Xyrichtys novacula. The sequence goes on from OY660887.1 coordinate 4,078,303, forward strand.
GTTCATTCATTTCTCTTTCTCCCAAGGTGAGCTAGATGATGAAATCGCAGCTTCTGTCTATGAAAAGCGTGGAAACTTGCCTGACGTGGACTCAATTACCCATCTGACCTCTGAAAACTTTCACTCTGTAATTGCTCAAAGCAGCCTGACAGTGGCGCTCTTCTACCTCAAATGTGAGACTCATCATTTCTGCTGCCTAACAAAAAAAGATGAAAAAAAAAAAACAATAAAATACAAAGTGTGACTGCAGTTTTCTGCTTTATCCACCAGGGGATGCTGTTTCCATGGCATTTCTCAGCTCCTTCATTGAAGTTACAGAGAGGCTTGCAGGTAAACATGTGGGGCTGTGGGGGTTTCTGTGGAGCTATCAAGTTAGTTAACTCTCAACTATATATAATTTATATATATATATAAAGTATGTTGCAGCCTTACCTGTCATAGATTTAAAAATGAGTCAGGTGAGGTGAAGGCTAATTTTTTAATCCAAATTTGAAGATAAAGCAGCAGATTGATTTAGTGTATTGCAGTGTAATCCATTATTTTGATTGAATATGCAAAAGATTATTTAATCATTATTTTTTTGATTAGTTCATCTCAGTGTTTTTCTGATTTTTCCATATCATTAGAGTCCATGGTCCAGATGAGCGCAGTCGACTGTGGCGAGTGGACCGACCTCTGCGCTGCTCAGACGGGCAGCTCCCTCCCAATCCCATTCCAGCCAATCACAACCTTCCCTACTGTCCTGTTGCTCCGCCCCCAGGAGCCAGCTCAACACTATAGAGGCATGCTTGGCACAGAGGCGCTGCATTGCTTCATCTTACTGTAAGATTCACTCAGTTAAGCTACAATCAAAAATCTCTTGAAATGATGTGAAATTGAAGTTTTGAAGGAACTCTAAGAAAACAGGTTACACTTTTACAGCTAATGTGTTCGCTTTGTTCTGCTGCAAACAAGAACAAAAAAGTCCCATCACCTCTGGAGGGCCCGCAGCCTCTCAGTTTCCTGCCACTTTACCCATATGGTGATCTGAGTACGTGGGGATGCAATGATACTGACATGCTGCGCAAACTGGCTGCCTCGATGTTGTGTGAAAAGAGGAGGGTTCGGTTCAGACTAGTCTAGTTGTGCAAATAGATGCAGAGGCGGAAAAACACCCAACACAAAAATGGCAATTGTTCCAGAAGAACTGCTACAGGTACACCGCAACTAAGCCACATGTGTCTCTTTTAATAAACCGTAAAGACTAAATCAAAGTAGGGACATTCACCATATTTACCATCAGCTGCTGGTGGATCACAGATTCTTAGTGGAGTCCTTTATGTGGGTCATCCTTGTTGAAGCAGTCTATGGTTGGCACAAACAAACAAACCAACTGCATCTAGTATATTGTTAACAAATACATGCTGCAACTTTCTTCAGATCACAGATGGTGAAGTTGTTTGTTTTTAGCAGAGAAAATCTGTCTGTGAAGTTTAACGTGCACATCAAAGTCACAAGAGCATAAGAGGAAGTGGACTTGTTTGAGGTGTGAGAGCGGTTTTGGTTGCAATGCCAGTGCAAAGCCATGCTTTAAAGGTTGTGCCACAAGAGTCGATTCAGATAGGCTTTTCGTACAGAAAAAACGCAGAGGTGTCAATGCCTTCACTTTCTCAGGACTGCTGGGCTGAAAATGGACTGAAGTACTTGTGGGAAGTCAAGAAGAACATGTTTCTCATTACTGAGACTTTGAAAGAGGCCATCTGACACATCCAGCACCCAATTTACTCATCATGGAGAAAACTACTCAGCCTGTGAAAACTCTCTAACTGTGTGTAATGTGATTGTGGTGGGAGTGGTGAATACTGTCATGATGTCAAAACGATGTCATCAGGGTTATTTTAGCTTGCTTTACTTGTGCGAGCTGACTCTTTCCCTCCACTCATTTCAGCCTTTGGACCGTGCTGTGACCCCAAATGAGAAACTTTTTGTTTTCACTGTTACAAAGAAACCCACACGGGAAACTTTCTCATACAACCACATGTAAATGAACTCAGCAGAATGATACAGATCAAGCTTTCATGAACAGATAAGCACCTGTGTGTTGCTTATGTTGATGCACAGTCATGTTTTGTTTCGCTCAGGGCTCCCACCTGATAACATCTTAGACCAAAATCTCTCTCTGCTTTTCTTCCATAACCTTTATTTATTAGCGGATCATAAATGTAGCGCAAAGTTAAGCCTGTGAAAATGTGAATTGAAGCATATATATTTGTTCCTTCTTCACCCAGGAGCAGTCGAGCCTCTCCTGTGCTGCTGTCCACCCAAAAGGAAGTGAAATCATTCCTCCAGGAAGCGCCTTATCCTGAGCTGACAGGCTTTACACCCAACAGAGCTCTGGGACTGTTTCGAACTCCAACAGATGCAGGTATTTATGGGCTTGATCAGAAAAGATCTAAAACCTTAACAATTTGCTTGTCACATAACACCTATTTGCATGTAACAGATGTAGAGGCCCAGCTCTCTGATGAGCAGAGCTGCACCGTGCACTCTCATCCTGACAGCCCCCAGTTTTATCTACATTAAAGATGACGAGCTGAATTAGCTATACGGGATGATTCATGACAGATGATGTTTAAAAAAGGGGGTTTTAATACACTCCATGAATAACTCTCCACAAACATCTGCCATCAGTTTCACTGTATGACGGTGTAAACTTGTTTCTCTGTCTCATCAGGTGTGTCACTGTTCACTGAAGCAGCCAAGTCCTTGAGAGGAGAGGTGCTGACCGGACTGCTAACTGATGAACTTGCAGACAAATGGTAACAGCTTTGAAATCAGTCACGTCATCCTGGTCTGGAGATTGTCTCGGACTGTAACCTTTGAGTGCTGCTTTTAAGCTGATGTGTCCATTTTGAAGCTTTTAGTCATGAATCCGTTTGGTTCAAGTGTCTGGGCTTGATGATGGAACCCAATTAAAGTGCTGGAAAGACACTTCAGTGCATCATTAAGCAGTTTTAGAGTAGGACATATTTATAGCCTTGAATGTTTGTCTAAGTTTGATGTTTTCTTTGCAGGGCTGCAGAGCACGCTGTCAAACTTCCTGCTGTGTTTGTGTTTCCCTCTTGGAGGACACACACTCGTCCACCCACGCTGTCTATACCCTCTTCTCCTGAAGAGCTGCTCTCACACATTAAATCTGCACTACTGCATCCACTGGTAATCAAGTGTTTCTGTTTTTTCAAGTCATGTTTGACTTAAATTTGACTCATCTGAAAACACCGGAGTAGCAAAATAATGTGGTCAGAAGATCAATATGAAATGAATACAGCCGTGACATGATGTAGACGTAACTTCTTGGAAGATCGAACAGTTCACGGTGTGTCGCTGTGATAACAAGCACCACATGTGGGTTTTCACAGAGTCAGGACGCTGTTTCCACAATATCCAAGGTCAGAGCGCTGCGTCATGACTGAGTTTACATTAACCACTTAAAACAAATACAAAGAGGTGATGGGGAGACATGTGGAGCTTTAATATTGATGTTCTCAGCTTGTCAAGTTCATCTGAGTGTTTATTAAACCAGACTGTACTCATTAATCTGGCTGCAAAGGGAGTTCAACCCAAATGTTTGACATCTAAATGCACTGGGGGGAGTTTATTTAAGTGTGTGGTATTAGGTTTTGTTGGTGGAAACCCCAAATAATACCAGAGTCTGACACTTGGTGGCACTGTTGTTGTTGATTTTTTTGAAAGCCGAAATACAGTGAGTTTGACACACCAAAATTGCACACAATCCCTTAGCTGTATTGTTTTGAAATTGAAGCTTTTATCAGGAAATTTAGTTTTTTTAGCTTTTATTTTGGAAAAAAAAATCACTGAGACCAGCAGTTTTAATTTTTTTTAAAAATGGAGAAAAGCTTCTTTCTTTGGAGGATTTGGCGTATCCACCTCTCTCTTGCTCTTAACTCAGATTTTAACTCTTCTTTCTTGTTCTTACCTCCAGCCTGAACTGACGGTGGAGAACCTGCCCTCCTTCCTCTCCCTGGGTAAAGCCCTCCTCCTCCTCTTTGTGGGAGAGGAGGAGGATGAGATCGGACTGAGGCAGAACCAGGCTCTGGTGGAGGAGATGAGAGGGGTGGTGGAGCTAGGAGGGGGGAGGATGGAGCGATACCTGGCCTGCTGGATCCACCTGTATGACCATCAATCTCTATAAAAACAGACCTCTCTTACTACATTAGCTGCTCTATCCATCCTTTGCTTTTGACTTTCTTTAAAAAATCTGAAATATTGTTGTCTTGTGTTCCAGGGGGCGGACTCCAACTGGTTTGTCCGTGTTGGGGTCCTACCTTGGCTCTATGCCGCCCCTCCCTGCTCTGGTCCTCACTCATTTGCCATCCAGAGATGAAATCTATCAGTATCCCATGAAGTTCCCCATAGCTGCCCCCTCTGTGCTGAAGTGGCTGCAGAGGGTGGAGGATGGGAAAGAGTCTCCAGCAGGTAAGACGGGGGAGGTTTTAAAGACAGACTGATTCAGGAAGTGTGCAGGTCAATCAGGGGAGCATTGATCCCCCACATGGTTAAGGACACAGGAAGAAGGTTTAGGATTATAGTCCATGTCCATGTTTAATACAGTATTTCACATTTATACAAATATGAGGAGCCTTTTTCTACACAGGTGATAAAACAGTCTAATTTTAACACTGACTGCTCTTTATGGCCTATAAAGGCGAAACCAGACCACCAGCAAGAATTCTGACTATCCCTGTATACAATCGTCATTCTCATCTGTCAAAGCTGCTCCTGGGTTACAACAAACTGTTTTAACATTATGCAGAGCTTTTGCTCACTATTTTTCCACAGCAAAGTTCCTCAACAAGTTGAAGATTAGCTAGTAAAAAAGAAAGCTGGAAAAAGCGCCGTCTTTGGCAAAAACATAAGGATTAGCAGCTCTTATTCGACTCGTTCCCACTCTCTCTTCACACCATTAGGTTACTGGAATCACTGTTTTCCTCGTCATTAATGCCCTTCGAACACCAGCTGCTAAGATTACCGTCTACATCTGGATGTGTTTTTTTCGGCCCATCACATCTCCACAATCAACTACGCTTTCACATTCACACCTGAGTTATTTTTCCGTACAATTTCCCTAAAGCTAGCAGCAGAGCGAGCATGTGACAACTTAAACAGACACAGCAGGTGACGGAGACGCTCTGATCTACAATACTTCTCTCTGCAGTCAAGAGGTCACCGTCTGAAGCAGCAGGAATTGCTTGAATGGCGTTTTTAAGTGTTGCACTCACTCTTCTGCCTGCTGTGATTGCCGACTTGCTCGCAGAGATTTGTCGACCACCTACAGTGATGGCTTTCCAATACATGATGACTCCAGAGTAGCACAGTGTCAGCACTATGTCTGCTCTGTGTCTTTTTGTATAGATTCTACATAAAAACAAGAATGTGGACTATGTACTTGGGAAGTGTTCTGGATTGCGTTCAACATGCTTTTGCAGCCCAAGCAACCCTGACCAATCATAATTTAGCAGGATTTGGCGTGTGCAGAACAAAACAGTGAGTATAAGAGTAAAAGCAGTTGGGAAGTGACATCCTAGCTCCTATACGTGGTGACCTGACAACACTTTATTTATTCTATATACATATCTGCATCATTTGCCGGCCATTAATTTTGTAATGAGGGTTTTGACGACTCTATTAGAGGTAAAAAGGATGGTGTCATCTGCAAAAAGTAGTAGGATTGTTGTGTTCGATACAGAAGCTATGTAATTTATGTTAATAAGAAACAATAAAGGTCTTACAATGGATCCTTGAGGTACACCACATTAGATTGCATCTCCTTTCGAGGTCATACATATTGTGTCGGATTATGAACATAACTACTGAGCTAATTTCTGTGACAGAAACACACCATTACATTACTTTTTGTGTGTGTTCATGCCTTGAAAGATTTACATTCATCCTAGAATGTCCTTATGTGAAGTACTGTGAATCAGTTAATTGCATGGTAGTACCATTTTTAGTACAGATTTAATATCTTTTTTCTTTAAAAAGGCAGTCAACACAGAATTGATAGGGTTTATGTCGCAGGCATGTCTGAAGAGCCAAATCCTGCATTTGGTGTGAGCACCCTAGTTGCTGGTTGGGCTGTAAACAATGCAGGCCATGGGAAAGGAAAACTTGGCTGGAAATTGTTTATTTCCAACCACTGGCTTTACCAGGCATTTGGATAAGTTTGCCTTTGTTTCTTTTGAAGCATTTATCATTGTCACATGATAGAAGATGGATGTACTATTTTTACTTTTTCATGACAAGCATTGAGAGACGGAACGTGGAAAAAAATGTGACATTACTGTTAGAGCACGGACAAAAATGAACAAGCAAGTAATGGATGCTGTCTTTTCCTATCTTTGAGACGTCGAGGCACACAAAATGCTGTGTGCTCCAAGTTGTATAGGAATATTTTGCAGTTTAGTTTACCTTCCAGTGATTACATAATAAACCTAATGGCGTCTCTGTCTGTGAGTGAAGCAGCTACATTTACGTAAGAGGGTCTTTAAATGAAGGTGATGATTGTTGAGGTAACTTTAGGTTAAACCATGACAGTCTGGAGCCATTAACTCTTGACCTTTGAACTCTGTAGTTTGGTCTGGTGTGGTCTAAGATGAGGCACAGGACTTACTCTGGACTAAATGAACTGAAGGATTGTCATCCAGCACATTCCATTCATGCTCTTAGGAACCAAAAGGCGACCTGCAACCCAAAGAGATACACCACAGGTTTCAAGACTCCAGTTTTTTACATCCTGATGGATCGAGACTACAGCATGAAAAACTTTCACTCCCATTAGATTGAAGGCTGGTATCATCTTTATTGAATTCACTTTACAATTAAAGGTCTCTGCCTTCGTCTGTCTCTGCAGGGATGTTGGGTGACGACAGCTGGCCTCCTCCTTACGACTTCTTCGACTTCCTGAAAATCATGGACATGCAGGAACCCGACTCTGCCCAGCAGCTAACTCCTGCAGATGAAGATTATGTGGATGGAGATGATGAAGTAATTGCTCAGGGAGATGTTGCAGAAGATGAAGCGCCAGATTCGTCTTCCTCTAGGTTTCCAGAAAACAACACCAACATTCACTCTGAACTATAATAGAACAGGAGAGGGGAGACACTTTACCACTGATAAATCCTGATTTTAAGCTTTATTAATGTTTTTATCATTCTGTATTTATTGGGATTTCTGAGTGAACTACTGTGATTTATTTCCACTTACTTTGCTATTACCATAAAAGACATATAAAGCCATACACTGTATGAACACCATTTAACGTGGGATGAACCAAAAAACTCTTCGACTGCACTTTTTCCACAGCAGTTACTCCAAAAAAAAGCAAATTATACTCAAGTGCCGATCATTTCAATGCATGAAAATTGCTGTGGCGTTACATGAAGGATATTCACATCCAGGAAATTCTCGAGACCTTACTCTTCCCGTCATTGACCATCTTGCGCGGTAATAAAATTAGTGTCATGGGATAACCGTGAAATTATCCTGACAGCTTGAAATGCTGAACAAAGCAGGTGAAACAGGTTATTTGGACAGGTTATTTGGACAGGTCTGTTTTAATCAGTGCCATTGTTTTCATTGCGGTTTCTGGGAACTTAAGCTGTTTGAATTATTAAAAAAGGATTTTCAGATTCTGGTTTGGGACAGGGTTTTCTTTAAATATCCAGCATCAACTGTACTCTGATAAATACCCTTGTTTTATGCTAACTAAGATAGATAAAGTTAATTAAAACAGCTGTGATACATTTTATTTCAACTACTGCCCTTATTTTAACGTATGACGGGGCAGAAGTTTATACTGAGCATATATTCTCAGTGTATTTGTCTGCATTTGTTAGTTAAACATTAAAAAAATAATAGTTTTTCTCACTTTGCCAGTACAGTTTACTTGAGTGTTCAACAGCGCCCCCGTTGATTTTAATGGCCACCCCATGTTAGTTAGCGTGTGTGGTCAAACACGGTACTGCACTTTAGCAACAGTATGACATCACGGAAACGCCAGGTGAAGTTAATTGATCAACCCTACCCGTTAAATCGTAACCGCCGCGTGACAGCTAAAATAATACATACAAGAGTATATGGAAAAAATAACTCTACAAAGTTCTTCATCGGTATAAAGACAAGGAGAAAAGGCATGAACCGTCAAAAAAGGTGGGTCTGGGTCCTACATGTTTGTTGCTGTAGCCTGTTGACTCATAGTTAAGAGCATAAAGACCTGTTTTTTTTTCACATAAATTCTAAGTTTCTGATAATGTAAAGTACTAGTTTTGGGTGCTTTCTGTATTCACTGCAAACCTGGACTAGCGGTTTTGCAGTGCCCATGGTTTTGTGCTTATACTATCTAACAGAAAAGAGATGTGCTGACCATAAATCCATAATGTAAGCAGTGTTATATAATCTTTTCCCAAAACAAAAGGCTGACCAAATAGTCTATTTTTATACCATAATAAGAGTGAAAAGCTTTGCCTGTCAGTAGTAATGGTTCCAGTCAGAGGGAGTAGATGAGGTGGGTTGGAAGCAGCAAAATGGACAATCTTAAGGTTTTATTCACTTTTGACAAGGGCCAAACCATAGACTGAATATAAATTATAATATATAGCATATAGAGTATAGTATATATAGTCTATGGGCCAAACTAAAAAGTCTGGAAGACAGGGTTGTAGCATCTCCTCAGGCAGTGGGAGACCAAAGCTCATAGATGTGAACGGTCAGGCAGGTTGATGGTTGTATGTTGAGCCATCATTCTGTAATGAAACTAGAAATAAAAATCAGCTTAAGATCAAAAGACCAGCCAGAACACTGTCATCAAAAAGACATCAATCCCTGTTATGGAGTAGATTTCTCCCTCATAAAGTCAGTCCTCAGTTTACCAGGATCTGCCCAAGTCAATCAGTGTCAACGCTGTTGTGAGCAGAGCAAAAACACACTTTGAAGAGCCAATCCTGAGCAAAGCCGTGTGTGTTTACACTTCACAGACAGCTGGACTGTATCCTACAGTATATGTTTGGATTTCTGTGGAGCCTGTGATTAGAAAAGGATTAAATCTTAAGATGGAGCCTTACTTATCCCATCTGGAAAAGACATTTGAACATAAAATAACATTTAGGTGAGCGGTCTAAGCTTATAGGGCTTATGTGATCTTAACTCATGCATCAGCTATGTGACGTATAGCAGCGCCAGTTTGAGGAAAAGTTTGGAGAAAATAATTGCTGTCACTGACTTTAACAGTGAGCTTGTCTGCGGTTGGCAGATAGTTTCCTTTAATTGACTCCTGCATGAGATAATGGCTGCTCAGTTTGCCAGATACAGTCGCTACATTCAAATTAATTAGTAATGACAAATCTAAACCTGCACAGGCTGATTTTATGATCTGCTTTTGGCTCTGGATGGCTGCTATGAGCATAAAAGAACATCCTGAGCTGACAATTTCAGCCTTTTAAGGGAATTTGGCATTCAATATATAAGCAAGGCATTACCCAGTAGCCATTATAAGCGTGCACTGTGACAAAAATGTCAGTAAAGCATGTGAAGGACTCTTGGTACTGTTGTTGTGATGTAAGTGTATCCTAAAAGCTCAAAAAAGAGAATAAAGCCATATATCAGCAAATTAGATTATTTGCTTAGGGTTGTCAGGATATCAGATTTTCATCTCAAAATTATCGTGGTCATTAAATATAATGATGTTATTGCGATATTTAATCCTGAAAAAAAGTAGTCAGTCAATTTGAGGAAAGGCAAGAAAAGGGCAAGACGACATTTTACTTCATAAACTTTAAAATGTAAGTCACTTAAATTGCATTGATTAACTCTTATGATATTGAAATTTATGATTCATCAACAGCCCAAGTCCGAAGTGAACACCACCTCTGATGGAGATGCTTAGCCAGGACCTAGCACCTGCCCACAGCGCCAAAACTACTCCAGAATGGTTTGCTTACAGCGACATCACCGGGTGTGATTGGCAAGTCCTCTTCCTGGACATGAACCTGTCAGAGAAGGTGATTACTCATGTTTACTGTCCTGTTTGAATATTTCTGTGTGGATAGATATAATGAAAACCACTCTCACCTAAAGTGCTCACAGCAGGTTGTGGGATAAATGATCAGTATAGACATGAATCTGCTTATACCTGTTGACATGGGGCTCTCGTACACTCATACACACACACACACACACACACAATCGCTCACACACATGCAGACGGACATGCCAAATAATTTGATTTGCTGCTGCCCGGAATAACCTGAGTCAGCGTAATCAATCAGTAGGGAAATGATGCTGCATGGGTCCAGAACGTAACAAGATTGCAGACCGGCCATCCGTCCCTGTGTTACATATAATTTATAGCATTAGAGTAAACAGACCATACATATTGAATTTCTGAGGGGCCAAACACACAGACACAGAGCAGACCTGATATCTGAAGAGGTGTGTTTACCGGTAACCTTCGCAGACAGTTTCAACTTGTCTTTTGTTGTTTTTGTCTCTGGGATGAAGGGACGTCACTGATGTTTTACTGATAAGACTAAATGGAAAGCCATTTCATCAGGCTGCAGGCTCGCTCCTGTTAACCAGCTTGCCAATGCTTACGTCACAGTATATTACACTGAGTGAAAGCAGACAGTGGTTGTTAAGCAGGGAGCCAATTTCACGAACTGTTCCTTTAAAATAGTTTCTGCAGTTGCATAAGGCATAAAGACCGCAGCGGCTGGTTTCTGTGCGGCAGCTATACAGGAATCCAAAGCAGCAGCAGCATGTCGACACACACATACTCGAGCATGTGTCGAAGGAATCTGGCTTGATTACAAGGGGAACGTTCGCAATCACAGAGATGATGGTATAATAACACACAGATGCTGGGAGTGTAGGAAAGTATAAACAATGATGTGATGGTATAGAGGCAGAACCAATGAGGAGGGAGGAGAGTATTGCATACTGTATGTTTGGATGATTTTCTCAGTGCTTCGTCTCTATGTTGTTGGTTTCATATGATGTTTCCCTGCTCCAACGCACCTGATTCAAATGATCAGCTCGTTATCAGACTCTGCTTGATAACGAGCTGATCATTTGAATCAGGTGTGTTGGAACAGGGAAACATCCAAAACATGCAGGACAGTGGGCCTTGAGGACTGGACTTGAGAACCACTGATCTAAATTATTTAAAGCTTGATATTAATTCTGAGTATCTGACACAATACCGCATCTCCAAAAATGTTGAACGCTATCTAAAATGTTAATAAAAAATTTCATTAAAACCCTGTACTCAAAAACGGTTTGAAAACCACATTTCAGGTTTTGAAACTGTGGAAAAGTATGCGCTCATTTTGAAATGGATGCCAGCAACCAGAGCCAGCCGAAGCCTCAATGGGGCCCTAAGCAAAATTTGATTTTGGGGCCCTCTGTTTCTTCCAATAATATTGATTGTTGATCATTCACACACCTTAACAAATCTCTTTTGTGAAACATATCTTTATTTTGGCGTTTTTTTTCTCTTCTTTTCTTTTCTCTGCTCCTGAAGGATATTGTCTTTTCAACGGTAGCTAAACTTTGACATATCGGCAGTAAGAATCATAGGCCTACATCAGCAGCAGCACTAAAATGTTTTTACTTTATTTCATTATTACAATAATGTATATTTGATCATACAGAAAGCATCACTCATACATGCAAAAAATAAAAAATATTAAATTTTTTTTTATTGCTCTTGGGGGCCCCCTATTGGCCGCGGGGCCCTTAGTAGGTGCTTAGTTCGCTTATGCTTTGGGCCGGCTCTGCCAGCGACAAATTATGCTTTTAATAAAATTTTACACAGCGTCTCTGCATTTTTTAACAAGTGGAGGTCTATGAAGAAGAACCCGCACATCCGGGAGCATGGTCACAGTGATGTGGAGTCATGTTGGGAAAGTTTGAGTGCGTTTGTGAACTTGATCGGTCTGTTTGTGGGAATACAAATACTCCAAGATAGTGATTAATCAGATTCGAAACCATAATTGCAGTCAGACCCCTTTGGGACGTCTCTAAATCTCTGCTCTCAGACACAGACTGATGAACACATGGGAGATCTCACTGCAGAAGGCATTCCTGTGAAAGAATAATGGATATTGAGAAATTATGGTATTAAAATAGCACACTGCACAGACGTCAGTAAGACTTATGAGTATTACGTTTTTACATTTTAGAGGGGTGATCTCACTGCTTGCTGATAAATACAGTAATAAGAAAAATTCATATCCATTCAAGCAGGATACTCTCCTGGAGTATTGTCCATCAGATGTGCAGAGTTAAAGGTGATGTCAGGTTCACAGTAGAAAATGATGACTTGGTTTCACTCCTTCTTGGCTGCAGATTTCTGCACACCCGTGTATTACCTCACCTCAGTATTCCCGGGTTTAGACCTCTCCAGTGGTTTAAGTATCGTGTGTAAAGCTTGGGAATGCAGGGAGGGCTAACTGGTTGAGCAAGTTTTGGGTTGAAGTGTGAAAAGATTGTCTTGAGTATTACTTTGCCCTGATGAAAACAAAGTAAAGTTGGTGATACGGGTCAATCACTTTCATGATTGCACGGAAATGGACTAATCACTGATTCTGGCCTTTAGAGGTCAGCTTCGAGTTGCCTTCTGAACCCTTTGTAACCTGTTGACCCCCCAGGTTGGAATAGAAATGTTTTGTCCTACTCATTATTGATGCACTCCTTTGTAGTGGTGCTTGATTCAGGGCCCTCAGGAGACGTGGAGCATACCAGGAGTGAAACGAGTAGATTAGCAACACAGCTGTGTAGATCAGCTGTTCCTCCTGCTCAGACATCTTGGATCTGGGTGTGACACTTTGAATCTGGACTCAGTTTTTTCCTTGATACTGTTTTTAAAAAAAAAATTTTAAGCATTTTAAGGCCTCAACATTGCAACAAAAGTGACTATTTTTTTCCATTAACATGTTTAGTTGATCAGCCTCAGAGGTCAGAGCTGATATTTCACCAGCCTTCTCTACACTGGAAGCCTCCACACTGTGTTGCCATGAGAACAACAAAGTCATTTCCTGTCTGTCTTAGCCATTGGGGAAATGAGGAAATATGAATTGAGTGTTTAGAGCACGTCCGGACAGTGATGAGTCAAAATGGGAGGTCTCGTCACCGTCAGGTTAATTCATCCCTGGGGAGTTGGGTTAGTTAGAAAGTCTCCGGTGCGGTTGTGACTTACGAAAACTTCAGGGATGCGCAAAGCTTACTGTAACCCTGGTCTGCAATGGTCTGCATAATTTTTAACCGGAATATTCACAGATGGTGATTAGAGAAGTTTGTCACTCATTTACTTCTTCATGTAAAATACAGCGTTATAATTTCATGTAGCATGCTTTCGTCTAAAGCAAAGTACATCTAAGAGAAAGTAGACCCCAGTCAGGCACATATCTGCCATTACACAGTAAATACCATCCACAGTGATGCTTTTAGCAAGGCGTCCTGGTTCAAAGACACATAAAATTTTGCACTTAGCTTGCTACCAGTGCATCCCAGGGACGTGCCTCATCTCTCCTATTAAATGTCGTTCGTCTTGTTTTATGCAGCTGCAGTTTCGAACAACCCAAATCCAGCACCATCCTACAGGTTTAAGGTCTTATTACGCAACCCTATCATCACATGGCCCCCGAAATAATTAACTTTGATGCAGCTTGACGTGACGAATACAAGAACAGCTTTGTACTTTTTTTAAATTATGAAAAGTCACTAATAAGAGTAAGGTCTTTCTAGCTGCACTGCAGGTCAGACACCAGGCTGGGGTTAATTGTTTCATCAGTTTCCAAGAGAAAACGCTAAGATCTAGAAGGTCAAAACGGACAAAGACTAAACCTTATCAAATCAAAATGTAGATTAACATCTCAAGGCTGCGTGAGGAGTTTTGGACTGCTTTAGTATTACTCTTATATTACATTGTAAAGTAGAATTATCAGCTGCAAAACTGGTCATTTCTTTTCATAGAGAAAGTCAGCAAAGTAAAGGAGGATCAGAACAATCAACGACAAACAGTCAGCCATTAGAGGGAGCTAGTAACATTATTAAGACCTGACATGGAGCACAGTGTTGCACATTAATGACTGTGTTTCCCAGCGTGGGTTTGGTGTGTGTTTGTGAAGAATTAATATTTGCTTTAGGGGAAATACCGACAGTATGCAGAGTGAGTTTGTTTCACTTCATTTTGCTCCTCCAGCACTCATGATTCAGGATGTCAGTGTGTGGAAATATCAAAACTGCAGAGCACGCAGAAGATCTTATGACCAGATTTTTGCACTTCAGTAAATTTGAAGCCTTAATTTTGTGTTTTTAAAGTCCACAAAATGAACCTTGATGATCGAAATGACTGTGCGTGTGCGTGTGTGTGTGTGTGTTTGAGTGGGCAAAATGGAGCCACCTGGTAGACAGATCCATCTAACAGGCTTTTATTGGCTTTGTTACACAATTCTGGGAAGAGAAACACAATAGCCCGCTATAGAGGAGTAGATGTCAGGAAATTTGGTGTTTCTGAGTGTGTGGTGAGACAGAGAGAGAGAGAGAGAAAATCTGACAGGTGGCAGAATGGCTCCTGACAAATCATCCCTCTCTTTAACAGGATACAGTCTTATTCTCGTAATATTTCCAATAAAAACAGCTGGTTATTCAGCAGAGATGAAAGTGTAGGAGACTTTGAGATGATTTTGTTATTTATCTGCTTTTGGTTTTGGCGAAATTTCTCAACACATGGGACGTCTAAATTCTTTGTCAGTGCAGAAGGATGTGTCAATATTTAAACATCTCTGACCATCTGCTTTCGTGGATTTCAAGCTTCCAGATTTCTTTGTCACCATTTCAAGCGTATCAAAGTCCATAGAGAGGGATCACGCGAAAGGTCACAGATAGTTTGCTTAAAAACTGACTTGTTTCCTCTTTCTGCTGGTTAGAAGATTTTTCAGATCTAAATGAAGTGAAAGGAATACTGACAGTGTAACACATGTTTGCATGAACTTTTGAAAAGGAGAAAAAGTGCCTCCATGTCGTCTCTCATTGGCAGCAACACAAAGAAATTCTCTCCTGCCTCCAGCTCCCAGGAGCCTTGCGATACAATACCTTTTAACACCTATTGGAATGGTACACAAAAGCCCTCCAAGTGTGTGTGTGTGGGTGCCGACGCTGACTTTGGACAGGCCAACAAAGGCAGGGTGAGTCAGTGACACAGAGAGGAAGATAAAGTCTGGCTGACAGCTTTTCTTTATTAAATCACAGAGATTTTCTGCCACTGCTGCGGCCAAACAGCTTGCTTCTCTCGGTCAAATCAGGATCTGTGCAAAATATTTTCTTTGAGTTGTAATCGAGTCTGTCAGGGGGCAAAGTCGGACTAGAACATTGAGAAACAGGCCAAGATGTCTGTATAGGATCAGAGGGATTTGGGAGCTGTTTGATTTGATTTGGAGATCTCTCTCGGCTGATGGACCCTGAAATGGTTTTGAACTAAGAAATGAGAGGCAGATGTCTTCAAGTCTGGTATTTCATAGATCCATACAGGGCCATAGAAACAGACCTGTCAGAAGATGGTTTACTTGGGTTCAGCTTTTCCTCATAACCTCTTTCCCACATTCAGATTTTGGCTCCTAATCCACATCACTTTGGACCCAGTTTGACCACCAAACAAAGGCATGTGTGTGTATGTGTGTGTGAGTGAGTGTGTCTGCATGTTACATTTCACCTGGGACTGTCTGCCTCAGGCTATTTTAGGGTTCTTCGTTACCCCAGAAACCGCAGATTTCCAGCATAATAGAATCTGAAGTCAAACAAAGACAAACAGGAAGTCATCATTGCATGGACATGATGAATCGCTGAAGGAGAGGGTCACAGTGGGACATGGGGCATTATCAGCCATCTTTATTTGTGTGTGTGTGTGTGTGTGTGTGTGTGTGTGTGTGTGTGTGTGTGTGTGTGTGTGTGTGTGTGTGTGTGTGTGTGTGTGTGTGTGTGTGTGTGTGTGTGTGTAAGGAGTTGTGTTTTTACTGGGTCAACAGGCAGAGAGGAGTGGGACCAAGCTCTTGTCCAAAACAGATTAAACACAGTCGGGTAATAATAGTATATATACTGCCCTTTATATCACTGTTTTACTATTATGACAGTGAAACAAACTGGTTGTGATCATCATCCTAAACTATTAATTCAGATAATGCAATCATCCCGCTACCATTAATGTACATCATACTTGTCAAATATTTCCCAGACAACAAAAACCAACTGAATTTCTCACTTCTATTTTTCCACTGAACTCTGCTTTGATCTTGTTCTCTGTAATGGATCAGAGGACTTTGCGTTTTGGGGTCCTTGTTCCTGTTTCCCTGCGAAAAAAGCGCTGCAATATCATGTCTTAAAGGAAGTTGTAGAGGCGGTGGACGGTTTCGCTTTGACTCAGACTAGAAAAGGTTGTTGGTTTTGGTTAAAATTTGACATTTTCTGTCGTGCTTGAAATCTTGACCTCTTTCAGATTTAAGATTGCAGTCCTCTTCTCAAGCACCATAGGAGAGCCATGAAGCTCAGTCATTTAATTTAAGTTGATGCTACAGTAAGCGTTTGACGATGGATGATTGACTTTTACTGGAGTTTCCTTTAGGTTACTCCTTTAATCCCCTACGTCCTTTTATTGCTCTCTCCTGAATGACTCCTTCATTAAGGTGGTCTGGTTTTAGAAATGTTTTCTTTATTCCCCGTGTAGTTAAACTAAGAAGGGTGAGCCGACCTCTGCTGCTGTAAATCTGTTTGATAAAGAGAGGCAAAGCTTTTAAAATTCTCCTAACATGACTCGGAGGAAATGGAGATGTCTAATTTCGTGTCGCTGCCAGAATCTGCCTGCTGAGTCGCCGCCGCTCTGAGGTTGTTCAGTGTTTACAGTGTCCAACCTGTGGCCTCTATCCTGGACTCATGACTCTGTACACACATCCTGTTCAGGTGTTCTGGATCTTTGACCAACTAAGAAGGAGATAAGTGAGATAATTGAACCGGTGAAAAACAGACCATCCTAAAAAACAAAAGGTCAAAAAGACGCGATCTGATCGTTTTGTGTATATTTGTTCTCTGGCTGGTTTTTCAACTTTATGTCGACATGACTGATGTCGCTCCCTGGGTTGTAATAACAGTTAATGAGGGGTAACAGATTGAGATCTCTCACATGGATTAAAGGCAAATGTTTTTATTGGAAATAATGGCAAACTCGGGAGGGAGAAACCCAAAAGGGGTACGAGCAGAGGTCAGCATTCCAGCTGGTCCACTGAGACTCTGGATCACTTGGCAAGCAGAACAGAAGCATCATGATACTGGGAAGCACAAGGCATCCCAGTCCAAACAAGTCATGGTCAATTCTGTCAGGGGTCAGTTTGCTGTTTGTTTCACAAACTTACTTTCACTGAACGTGACAGCACGCACACGTCTGTGTTTAGAAGTTGACGCAGAAAACACTGAATTGGTTTCGACACAGATTGTTCATTTTCCGTGACAAGACGTCTCGGTCGTTCGTTGGCTTTCTGCAGACCGGCCCTGTGCATTGACTGAACGAAGAGTTGAATTGTCGGGGGATCTCATCCTTATCATCTCTTTGGCTTTTAGGTTTGCTGCAACTGAAAAACATCTGGAAACTAGCATGTTTCATTTCTGGGAACAGCTGTTTCATCTACTACACTCCCAGGATTCATTATCATGTAACAAATTTTACCTTGTTAGCTTCTCTTGGTGACAATTTCACAAGTTTGCCGTCAACCCAAACACTGAAATACGTCTTTAGATGGTGTAGTCTGTACACTAGCTATGAGACCCTGGTCAAAAAACATTAGGATGAGAGGATGCCTACCGAAACTTTAAGCATTGTCCCTGGAAGATGGTAAAAAAAATAGGTGACACCTGTGCTGGCAGAAGTCTAAAAATCATTGACTGAATATACTATGGACAACTTGGTTCCGCCTTCTGCCAGTATATGGATTTGAAGCCAAAAGTATTTCCAGTATTTCTGCGATTTTTCTCCACTTCCTGAAACCAACATTGCGCAGTAGCGTTGTGCGCATTTGGTGGGAGAGTTGCCGAGAGTCGCTGAAATGAGCTACGCAATCTTCGTACGCCCATAGGCTGTGCCAGGTGTCAATCATAGAAAACATGAACCTCCTAATAACTTTTAAAAATGGAGCTGCTCAGAAAAAAGAGGACTTGAACACAAACTAGTCTTACAATATCTACATGTCAACATCGCAAGCAGGGGGGAGAAAAATTTACATTCTGTGTAACAAATTTCTAAAGTTTGTTCACAACTCTATAAGGATGGCTTGCGGAGGCAGGATTTATGACCTATACTGCAGCCAGTCACCAGAGGGTGCTGTTCTCGGAGTGGCTTCACCCAGCGAGGAGGCAGATGGCGTCCATTCTATATACAGTCTATGTTAAAAATGAACCAAGATGAAGACCACACTGAGTGACCGGAGAAACGAGGACTCTGCTGCTTGTGTTTGCTTTAAAGATGGCCAGAGTTCTGTTCACACTGCAAAACACAACACATTGCGTAGACACCTAAAAAATATGAATGAATGCACATATCTTAAAGATCCATCATTGCTTTCAGCTGTTTCCTGCCTTGTGAGAAAGCCAAAATGACTGATTGAATCTGATATTATTGTTCCTGATGTTGTTTGTGTAATTATTGATGGACAAAAGGTGAATCTGATGACTTTATTTTGAAAGGAACAATATTGGTGAAAAGCATCTGGGCCACATGCTTCTGAGTGTCTTTGGCAGGCCTTGCTGAAAACATCCAGGGTTCAGAGCTACGCAGTAGGTTTTAGTTATCTTCTGTTTATTGCTGTAGCTCAAAAATGTAAATCACTTTTTTTTTTTTTTTACAGAACATAAAACCACTCTGTGCTGTAAACACCAGAAAACCTCTAATGTTGACAGTATGTCTCTGTCTTCCAAAGCCAAAATGAAATCCGAACTTCGTTGGTTTTCCAGCCTGGATTCTTTTGGTCGCCACAGTATGATATAGTCCACAGTCCATGTCCACAGAAACGGCTTCAAACTGTCCAATCATTAGAGACTTCAGGGACAGAAAGCAACATTAAACCCACCATGGGAAACCTTTAAGTGGCTGAATTTGATTTATTATTGAAGGCTTGTTTCTAAACATCATTTACTTTATTTGCAAAGTTGCATCACCGTAATGTATCTAATGCATGTGCACTCATTTCTGCCGTCAGCCTTTAATAACTTTTGCTGCCATTAAGGAGGTTTTTCTTGATCAATAAGCGGAAAAGTCCTGCACATTCTGTCCCAAACAGCATTTTCATGTTGTTGTGAGAAAAAATAGAAGTTACACTCAGCTCTCTGAGTATGTGTGTGCGTGTTGAGGTACCTCAGAATATGAACCTACAGCAAAGAAAACATCCTCCTCTTTGTGCTCCTCTCTCCGTCCCCCCTCATGTACAGCCTGGTAAACATCCTCCTCTGCCTCTGTTCTCCAGGAATGTCCTACAGCGTTTGTCTTCAAGAGGAGAGAGAGAGAAAACCGCTGTGTGTTATCTGCGTGTGCCACCCATGATAAGCCCGGACAGCACTCCTGTGAAAACCATGTGTGTGTTTGCGGTGAGTGGTATGTTTTAATGACGTCAGAGCTCTCATCTCCCCTTTGTGTCGACATTCCTGCTCACATAACCACACAACCTCACTCTTAACGGTCCGTTGATGCCATACCAATCCTGCATTTCTTGTATCTACTCCTAGATGTTGATTTCCGCCATCATTTCCGCATCAAAATTTGACGTTCTTTTTGGAAATCATGGCCGCAGCATCCTTCACACTAAAGCGGCGGTGGTGCTTTAAACCTTTTGCTTAGTTCCCACACTTTCTCTTCTATCACACGGTTTACCCCATCTCGGTCTTCTTATGACTCACATTGAGCTGGACTGAATCACAGAGGAAGAAGAGCTGTAGCTACCCGTCGTCATGGTAAACAGTCAATGTACCACACTCGTACAAAACCTCAATAGCTCAAATGATATTTCATAGCTCTGTCCTTACTACAGACCAATCACTGACCCGTCTTGTGGAGAGGACATTTCACTAACAGATGACTGTATCACCAGATCATGGGTCATTAGTTAGGGTGAGAGGTTAAGCTGCGAGCTGCACCCTTAGGTTGTTTCTGTCATGCATGAGACTCATTGTAACACGGGTCGAGGTGGGTGGATCGATACAAGAGCTGCACAAAGTCTGGATCAGTCCATAGCTCTGCGTACAGTTACCAGTATGAGCCATTTGTCATTGTCAGCGGTGACTTCTCGAAGCCTATCGTCTTACACCCACGCTGTTTTAAAACTCCAGGCGCAACAAGCTGGATTTCCTTTTTTCTTCGATTTATTCCTGAGGATGAAGTTTCGAGACGATTTTAACCATAAACGGTAAATATAACAAAGTGGGTTAGCTCAGTGTCCGCTCTCATACACTAAAGCAGCAAATCACCCTCTCAGTAAGGCTTTGAACAGCTCCCCTGTGGTGACTGCTCGGCTCACCTGCATGCATTAAACATGCGACGCTTTTATGAATGAAGATGATGAATGGAGGTGTGGGGCGAGATTTGACGGGATGGGGCCACTTCAGTATTCAGGTCAGAGCACGGTTCAGGCGCAGTGTTTGAATACAGATCTCTTAACTGACATAAGTGTGTGTGTGTGTGTTATTGATCTCAGATTGAGGTAACAGATCTCTGCAGCAGATGTTACGTCCCATTTAGCTTTTCTTTACTGTGTCCTTGAGAAAGGGTGCACACACAGAGCAGAGTTGATGGAGTGGTTGGAGTAAACTGGAGCAGATAAATCATTTGGACTTGACAGTAAGGCGGTTTGTGGTGGTTTGATGGATGTATACCATATAGAGTTCGTATAGCCTTTCCAATACAGAGATATACTGTATATCCGCACATAGTTGTGTGATGAGTGAATGAAATGAACACTTTGTACTTTTTTAATGCTTTTCAAGGTATCGTCATGTAAGATGGGCTTATCTGCTAGTACAAAGTGATACACAATCACAGTGGTGTTTGGTTTAGTAGGTCAGATTGTTTTGAAGTTGAGAAGGTCACTTCACACTTTGAAGTTGTTCAAACTTGGTGCTGAAACCACATTTTAGCTCGCAGGTATACACAATTTTCTGTGCCATCCAAACCACAGAGCCTGTTTGTCAAAAACGATTGTGGTCCCACTTCCGCTTTTGTCGTGAACTCCCCTGCCTGTGTGGTTCACTTTTTTCCAAGAGCTCAGTAGGCTACCCACAACCACATCTATACTCTTTGGCATAAGCATCCTGTGCATGCCGCAGGAGGTGGACATGCTTGCGTCAGTGATTCAATTCTTGCCTGGTGCATGTGAACGGTTAAACTGCCTAATCAAGCTTTAATGTAGCTTCACTTAACCGTGCATATAGATGTACTGAATGTGGACGATATTCTGATACCCGGTACTGCCATCCAGGCAATGGCGCCATCTTGAAATTACTTATCTCGATGAAGAAACTTCAACCACAAGCAGCAACACTGTCAAAACACCACATCTTGTGCGTCATTGAAAGTTCATAGGCGTGTCAACAAAGCTTAGAGATGAAACAAAACTCAATAAGAACAAAATTAACATGATTATTTTTCATAGAAGTCCCTTTCACTTAGTCTAATGTTGCTTCCGATAGAAACGTTCGGTTTGACGTTAATCTAAGCATAAGCTCTGCGGTCTTTCTGAGGAAAGTCTGACTAAACCTGGAAATCTGAATGAAATTAGCACCTTAAATGAGTCAGTAAGTCAATCTGGTTCCACTTTGTTAAAACACCGTGAATTCTTGGAATAAGTGACTGTTAATGAAAGTGTAACACAGCAGAAAGCTTTTGAGGAACTGTGGCGGTACCTTCTGGTAAATTTCTTCATAAATTTATTCACAGGTGAGGAGGGACAGCACAAACACTTGACATTTCACTGATTTCTAGAAGGTACATATATGCTGTTTTCCTGTGGAAGCATCGACTTTTACCATAAACCAAACAGAAGCACCGAAGAGGGAGGAGGCGGTCCAGACATGGCATAAAAAAAGGGCAATGAGAGGTCAGTGTTTATGGATGCCACAGGGTCAAAGGGACAGGAAGTCAGACATAGAAAATGATCAGATCATGTTTGAGAGGGAGGGCAGAGGAAATAGAGGGGAGGGAAAGGGTAAACAGATAAATGGTGATAGGTCAAATTTATGAATAGTTAGAGGGTTGAAAATAATATTTATATTCCGGTGTATATACACTTGAAGCGGAGTTATTCTGTCTCTGATTTCTGCTGCACTGAAGAAGTTTTATGTTAATGTCACAGCAGGAGCACCGAGAATGCTTTTATTTTGACAGACCCCTGCTCATGCACAAAATGAACTGTACTTTAGTATAGAGAGATTAACTGAGAGTCTGACATGGCCTGAAAATAGGATAGAAGTTATATGGAGAGGTTTGTACAACTCATTGGTCCGTCTAAAAGTTATCATTAACGAAAACTAAAGTGTCAAAACCATTTTTTAACTGAATTGAAAATAAAAATAAAGCTTCACAAAAGCACGATAACTGGAACCCCCTACGCATGGATCTATCTGCTACTAAAATAACCTACTCTGGTTGAGGTATGCACCAACTAACGGGGGCGTGTCCAGACCTTTTTGACTGGGTGACCCGACCTGGGCAAATTCTCCTTTAAGGTTAGTGTAAAAAAAACATAAAAATAAGACAACGTTAGTCGTTTTTGACAAACGTGAACAGTTTTTAGAATAGAATAGAATTATATTGTCATTGCAAATGTCACAAGTACAGAGCAACGAAATGCAGTTAGCATCCATCCAGAAGTGCTTAGCACGTATGAATATATTTACAAATGTACACGGTATGAAGGAGATCTATACATGAGTATATCACGGGAATATAACATTGTTATGAATATGCTATAACTATAAGTATGTACAGGCTATGAAGAGATTATATGTATGGTTACAAATATGAAGGCTATAAAAAGACTATAAATATGATTATATGACAGATAAATTATACAGTAGTGCAATATTGGATGGATTTACAGTAGTGCAGGTGAGGTTTGAAAGGTTTTAAGTTGGTTTACGGATACAAAGTGCAGGTAATCGTAGATAACTGTAAGTGGTGGTTAGTGTGTGTGTGTTTGTTCAGCCCATAAGTGTTAATGTGGTTCAGATGTCAGGAGGTAGAGTTCAGGAGTGTGACAGCTGTGGGGAAGAAGCTTTTCCGGTACCTGGTGGTCTTATGTATGTACTAGATTTTCCATTGAGCTGTTTATAACATAAGTTAATTAAATTACCAAAAATGAGAGCCTGTCTGATGTTATTCGGCATTGAAGGCAGATCTCCTCATGGATTAGACTTAAAGACTTTTCTTTTAACAAACCCTGGACCTTCATGACATGATCCACAATTAGCAGTTCCAGCTCCTGACACTAAATCTTTTGACTGTTAGATCAATATTTGTCAGGGTGCGTGACTTTAACATAATCCAGAACTAAAAAATGATTTGTCCGATATAATCTCTTTTCTTGACTCCATTTAATTCCTCGATTTATTTTAACCCTCCAGCTGAAATCTCGTTCTCTGTTTTCATTGAGAAATTTGATGAAGAGGATTACCTCTCATAGGACTGACTGAGGTCATGAGGGTAAATTTCGAGGGTTAATTTAGGATTTTCGCTTGGGGCAGGAGTCTCAGAGGAGTCATCGACCTTCACTTTATTGATCCTCTGAAAGCTGCCAGTAGACCGCTTTCTCTCATATAGGCTGGCACCGTGTCATGGCAAAAACAGGACCGATTCAGATCCAGAATGAGATTTCTAAAGACTGGGCTTTCTATCTCACAATTTGGACTTTCTCAGCTGTTGGCTATTACCAGTAGTTTTTTGGTAATGTTGCATAATTTGAAGTTATTTTGGTTTTCTTTTTGTTTTGGTAGGAATGCTTTGACTCAGTTTAATAGTAAGGGTTTGCTGGGAAATGCAGTGCACATTCACAACAGTGTAAACAGCAGTTCAGACAAGGCCAGTGTGTGTAATATGGAAACCAGACGCTTATTATTCTGTCATTTAGTAACACATGCTGCCAGATGTCAACTAACCAAGCACACATCAGTGTTTGTTCAGTGTTTGTTCAGCAGCTAATGGTGTCCAATCACAGATGAATTTCAACATCCTGCAAGACATCACCTTCAAAACAGTCTGTCCCGGTTCT
Source organism: Xyrichtys novacula (assembly GCA_962446985.1). Classification (NCBI taxonomy): domain Eukaryota; kingdom Metazoa; phylum Chordata; class Actinopteri; order Labriformes; family Labridae; genus Xyrichtys; species Xyrichtys novacula. Next base: position 4,102,650 of record OY660887.1, read on the forward strand.
GTTCTGGGTTGACTTTAAGGTCCGATGACGTGCTGGTGTTTCCTGGGAGGATGAGCAGAGCGTGGGAATACTGAGCTGGTCACGTTACAGGCATGTCATGATGCTCCGCTATCAGGGAGATTATCCATGAAGAATTCCCAGCCATCTGCGGTTCTTGTCAAATTTCTGAAATGGAGACACAGTTTCCTTTTAAAAACAAAACATCAACAACAACAACAAAAAAAGATCCTGCTGCTGAAAACTTAGAGTACAGGATGTTCCAGTTGTATATGATTAATATGTGAGACATAGTAATTTTTTTTTTTTTTTAATTTAACCTTTTATGTAACCGAATAAAATGGCAAATGTTTGTCCAAATCAGTCTCTTTGTAAGTATGACACAAACAGCCAGATGTGTCCACCCCCAGTTTGTTCAGCATCACCTCTAAATACCCAGTTAGACCAGTTGGCTTCCAAATAAAATAAGACGCAAATTATTATAAATTTTTTTTTGCCCATTTTAGTTCAAACGAAAAGGATAAGTGTATTTTCTCACTCTGTTCTGTTTGATCTAAATTATAAATATGTCAGACTGGTTTCATGTTGGGGATTCAAAGAAAAGGCGGCGTTTTATTGTAAAATTGAAACCAGCTTGAGTTTTGTTTTGACATTTTGTTAAACTGTGTTCAAAACAAGCTGCAACTTGGGGAGAGTCTGGGTCAGGAGGGGATGCTGAGCAGTACACCGCCATGTCAAAAACAAACAGTAGAAGTGAGATGTTTAGATTTTTTATTCTCAACCATGCGGCAGATTTGATTCTCACGGTTATGTTATGGTTTTTGGAGGGAGTTGTAAGCAGGCAGCATCATATATGGCACAACAAAGGGAAGTAAAATGGGTTTCAGAAGGCCACAGTAGCATCTGTGCACCAGCAGTCACTTTGTCTGCAGATTGTAAATCAGGAATTCACAAAATAGGCTGATGTGAGGATCCAGCTATGTCCGTCGCTCTGCCTGTTTGCCGGGATCGCTCAGACTTTAGTTTCTTCCAGCAGGTCCTGACATGGCTCACTATTGGCTCACATACAGAACTAACACACTTCCCCAAACACACACCCATGTAGACAAACTGTTCACGCAACTGAGAACACACCCCATAATGTTGCTACTGTTTTGATATCTTGTTTTAGTTACCCCTTTGGTCTCAGGCCGCCGTGTGAATTATTATTCATAGATGAATATTACAAAGAGTGAGAGAGAGAAAAGGAGAGGAAGAAGAGGAGGCCAGAGGCGAATTTCTTCCAGCCCGAAGTTTGCTTCCTCTGAGGAATTACCAATCCATGACTCAGCATCGCCCACACTGAAATTTTGATGTTGTAATAATTCCAGTTGTAAAAGCCTCACAGAACGGGCCGTAGATGCGTGTTATTGCTTGCTGACCTTGTTCTAATGAGTGGCAGGAAAAAATCACTTTACAATTTCGCAGTATTGATCCGCCATTACTTACACAGAACAAGCTTACAAGATACAGTCGACACGGGTTGAGCCGGTTGCTGAAAAGACGGAAATAATTGTGTCATTTCTAGTCTCTGTTTTCATAAAACCTCGAGGCTGAAATGTCAAGAACGCTATTAATTTTTCCCTGACTCTCAAACACAATAAAAATGGAAGGCAGCCTCTCATGAAATAAGCACTTCATTATACAAAGGCTGTGCTAAACAGAGAGATATTTAGATGAGCTGTTAGTGTGACATTTGAAGAACCATAACTGAAGCCGTTTTGTGTGTTATGAACTCAGATGAAGTGTTAGGACTGTTGTGTGAGAATTGGCCGCTCAAAAAACAGAGCGGCGTTTGACATTCTCAGTCGGTAGAAATAAACACTCAGACTGACCTGAGAGAGCGAGTGCGGCTTTCAGACACTCAGAGCGGGAGAGGGGGAGGGGAAGGGGAGGGGAGCAGGGGGCAATTACAACATCATAAGAGTGAAACTGGACGTGTTCAGACCTGAAAGAGAGGAGGGAGGGAGGGAGGTGAGGGGGGAGCGTGTGTCACAACTTGACAATAGTTTGAACCATGCTGCTCTGGCCTTCAGGAATCAACGAGACAACAGCCAGTCAGAACAGTCTGAATTTTTAAGTTTGTATTTGATTAGATAGTTCAGAGACAACGTATTGAAATCGAAAAAAAGGTCAATATGCTCATTTTAAATCTGATTCCAGCAACGTGTTTCCAAAAATGTTCAGTTTAAGTATCTTATTTTTTGTCTTTACACTATTTCCAGTAAAATGTGGGCTTTAAATGCCAAGATTAAAACTCTTCACAAGAGTTATCTTAAACTGTGATGGTCTCTTAACTTAACAGATAATTTTCCGTATTCACAGAACCCAGCAGAATTAATGACATTACCTCATCTGGTTAAACTGGCTTGTAAAGTTGGAGCAATTACAGATAAGGAAAGCGAGAATCACAGGAAGATGCCATTTGACTCATTACGGTAAATTCACGTCTAGACTCTTAATTTCAACTCACATACAGAAACACTGTGTGGACTTTTGATTCCAGCTCCAGCCTTTTTTGCAGTATTCCACCCACAGCATCATTTTTACTCAGAAACACACTTTTAGTTCTTTCCTCCATGAGCAGATGTATCCTGTCGAGACACAGACTTCGCTTCTGTGTATCCTCAAAGAACAGATAGTAGCCGTTGCTGCAAACCGCACGCTGTCACTCAGGAGCTTATTATCAGCTTCTGCTGAGCATGGACCAGTTCAGGGTTGACATGATGTATATGACTGGAAACATACGCATGATTCCATGTTATAAGCATAGATACCTGAGCGAGTCACACTAATCAGTTCTGTTTTTGTATAAAGACAAACATAAGATACATAATCGTGTTCCTTAAACAAAGACTGTAACCACCGTCCTGTGAGTTTGACAGTTTTGATAATTAAACTGTTATCTTTAGCCAACTGTTCTACCCCAGTTTGTTCCCCTGTTGTTAACCAAACTCTCACTGTGAAGGGATGATGGAAGTAGAAAGATGTTTGTCAATATCCAACTCCGCCGCATGTCCAGAGTCTGTGTGTCACTGCAGTGTGTCATAGTGGACACTTGAGAGTGAGGCAACCCTCCTCTGTTTTTCTCCATCACTCAGAGGGTAAAAGGGAAATCCCTCTGGAGTCCCCCAGAGTGAGAGTGGAGGAGAGTGTTTTGGGTGGCAGAGGAAATGGTTCATTATCTGACGGGACGGTGGAAAAAAACAAGAGAGGGACGACTGATTCATATATTATAATCATCTTTACAGGCCTGCAGTGGGTCGGCTGTGGTTGAGTTGATGTCATGTAAGTCGTGCTTGTGGTGTCTTTAAAAAACAGGGGGGGCTTCATTTGGCTTGTTACATTTTTATAACTTCAGTTGCTCTTCATTCCTTTTCTGCACCATATCTCAATAAGGGAGACAATTTTAGGAACGTGAATCCCTTCAGCCCTCCACCAGAAACGAGAACATATTAAATGAGCAGTAGATTTAAATCATCCCGAGGGATGGGACCTCACAGTGGGGTTTTGGCAAACTGTGCTGGTGGAAAAACAAACTGTTTTTAAACAGGCCGAGCCAAACGAAGGCCAGAGATAGTTTATGTGCAATTATTCAGCCGAGGCTGTGGGTATCCAAAAAACGGAGGATTTTCCAAAGCGACAAATTTCGTCTTCATTGGAACAGAAACTTTGAGACGACCTTTTACCCTCAGTTTCACCTTTTATTTTTCAGTCTTGGACAGCGATATTGTAACTCTGTGTGATTTTCAGCTCAAAATCTCTTTCTTTCTCTTATCCTGGCTCAGCTATTGTCTACAATGCTTCATTTTGGCAGCTGTTCTAGTGATATTCAGCATGTGGATGTTACTTTTTACACAGGTTGGTCATTGTAAAGCGATCCAAAAGTTATGCAGTCACAGAAAAGCACAATATACTGTAGCTACTGTTTCAATTTTACTCACAGTTTGTCGTTCTGAGCTTTTTATAGAGGGTTTTTATTGATGGAGCAGCCCCAGATTTCAGTCACAGTTCAAGAACAGTTCATACTGGCCTTTGTTTACAGTGGCGTTGACAGTGAAATGGTGAATGTTAACATCTATGATACGGTCATGGTCACAAAAAGTACGGACTTTCAACAGTTTTCAGGCGTTGTCTCTGGGAAGTAACTGTTTTTCTCATTTTTTTAACTCAAGGTCAGATATTTTTGGACCAAATGGATTAGTTTACCTCCAACACCGTCCCCCACAGAGCTGAGCTGATCGTACTTCAAACAGCATATTAGTAATACATATAGATAGATACTGATTCATCTCATGTCATGTTTGCAGCTGCAGCAGCAAAGCACACTGCTGTCACTCAGCTTCTTATCAACTTTTATGAAAGGATTAGTAATTCAGTTGACATGGCGTAACATCATGTGCTGCATCCGTGGTTCCATATTTAAGTATTAGCATAAATCCCTGCTAGGAACCGAGGAGTATCTGTATGCATAAGAGCTGCATGCACCGTGTGCTAAATTTGTTTTTTAATATGTTGTTTAGTTCGCATAATGTAAACGTGCATGGCTTCGCATTCTGGGAACTGTTAGATAAACAATATCAAACGTGTTGCAAGAGGTTTCTGTCACGGTGGAAATAGTCGTGTGAGGAAAATGTGTAGTAATCCCTCCGCTCTGACGGATACCCACTGTGGTACCTCAAAGCGGAGCAGCTAATCTCTGTTTCCTGTCAAACTCATGGACCAAAGATAGAAAACTGAGCTGAAGTTCAGCTAACAGCAGATCAACTTTTTCCTGCTGGGAGGAAGCCCCCTGAGGTCAAATCACCAAGTTGTGCAAAACATCCTCCCTCATCCCACAACCTCTTCCACATCCTCTCCTCTAAATCACGCAGATATTAGAGCGGCGCAGCGGCCTGAAGCCTCAAGTGTCCTTGAGCAAGTTGCTGATTGCTCCCAGGGTTTCACTTCTGAAATTAACTTTAAGGCGCAATTCACTAGAGATGTTTGATAAATCAGCTCTTCAGGTGGCGTAGTCAAGGCCGTAGAAGGGGGAGTTTTTTTCTCATCGCTGCTCTAACAGACGCCTTGAATCATGAGGTCAAAAAACAGAAAAATTCCTCACATGAAGATATTTGAAAATGAGCGTCCACGACCGACAAATTCCTCGATAATTGGGTCGAAAATATGTAAAAGGAAGAGCCTCCAAGATTTATTATAAACGGAGACAAACAAGCTCCCATAAACAGTTTATATTAAGTTTATATCTGATGATTTTTCATGTATTTTGCCAAAGCAGCCATTTATGGTTTTTACAAGCTGTAAAGGGACGCTCAATGACAAAGCCCCCCTGTTTGGATTTTGTCATTGACTCAAATAGGATAGAGCAATCTTCATGTTAAATGTCTGTGGTTCAAATATCTTTACAACATAACTCGGTGTAATTTCTATGAGAAAAGCCTGGGGGCAAATGAAGCAGTTTAAAAGCTATTACCAAAGAAATGTGCCTTTATTACTGCCTACTGATTTGACTAAAGTTAAGCTGTAAAAGCACAGCAGACAAGAAACTCACTCTCTCGCCTCCACCCAAGTGTTGCAAGCAGCCTTTCTAATCTGCTTCTTGTTCTGACTGGCTAACTTCCCCCAAAGCTACACTTTTCTGTGTGTTGACCTGGTGACCTCTTTCTCTAAGGTTGCTTTCCCGACATATGATCTACCAGCACCTCGAGTTCATCAGCTGGTGGACAGAAGATCATCTCAGAAAGATCCCTGAAGCAGTTTTCATTGAACCTACCACCTATAAACTAAGCATAATAGCTTAAATGCAACAATAGGATTAAATAATGCATCAAAAATGTGATTTTACTGCCATGAAGTGTTGACATTCAGCTGTTATACTCTCCAGATGACTCCTGGATCTCAGCTGAGAACTTAATTATCTTTTTCTTAAAGCACATATTTTTGGAAAAGACAAAATCTGGCATGAGCAGGGCTGACAAAAGCCAGTCTTCTTTCGCTAAATGCTGCAGCTAAAGTGAGACAATCCTTCATTTTCTCAGACGTGGAAAAATTTATGCTCCAAATCTTTCCTAAATTGTTGTAATTTCCTGTCCAGGTTTGCCAATCAGCGGTGTCCTGCTTACCCGCAGCTAGAAACAATAATGAAGACACTGCGTCACTGTTCAAACAAAGTCATTTCTCCTAAACTAGCTCTCCCACCCTGCATGGTCTTTAACCCGACACAAAAGCTAAAAATTTTATGATTAATACTTTGCAAACATTCGCCCACCTTATTGTGGTAACTTCTCAACTTCGGCAAACACCTAAAACAAGTCTTAAGGCCGTATTTTCTGGAAAGAAACCCGGCTCTCATAGTTGGCTTTAGATATTCTGGCACTCCTCAGCAAAGTCATCTTCATGTTCTTCAACACAGATTCAACACACGGCAGCAGCAGCTTCCTTCCTCTGATCTAATGAAAACACAAAAGGACACAAGATTATGCAATTAGAGCGACAGAGTTAATTAATCAACTAATCAATTAGATGGACTAAATCCAGTTAGAGCCGATGTGTTCCTGATGTCTGGCCGGTCAGTTGTATGTAATTGTTTATTGCTGAAGCATTAATCGAAAGAAAAGAGGCAGGATATGTTGTAAATTACAGGTAATTAGAGAGGATAATTACATTTTTGTCAAAATCTAGTCAAAAGACGTGTGCTGCTTTCAGCGGCACGAGTTCAGGACTTTGGTCTCCTCGTGATGCAGCAACATGTAAATGAGCAGAGGCGGCCAAGAGTGAGTCCCATCCTATGCCCACTCTGTAGTTGGTAGATCCTCTTTCAGCCTTTACGAAATTTACATTCGTCAGTCAACAGTGGATCGAAACGAAAGAAACAACTTGTTATAACATCTGATGAAAGCTGCCAAACCAAGATAAAGGATGCTGTTTGGAGCTCATGTCACGAGGTCTCGGTTTAAAACTCCAAGTCCTTCTTTCAGCTATGGAAATGATTTAATTTTGATTGGTTTCAAAACAAATTGAAATAAAAAAAACAACGATAAAGTTCCTTACTGAAGCTTTAAGAGGAGAATATCTTAAATTTCAGATCTAATGGAAAAGTACCTTTGAAAACATCATACACTCTATTGGTTTATTATTCTGTGTCATACTTGATAAGTGTGGTTTTAAGCTCATTTTTTAATCATGTCAAGAAGTGAGTGCAGCGTTGGCGTGATCCAAAAAACAGAGGCGAAGGAAATTGAGTTTTCAGATTCATGCAAGTGCGTCAAGACTTCTCAGTTAGAGCAAACAAAGTCATGTCTCAAAAATAAAAACTCTTATTGCAAAGAAGTAAATAAATAAATAAATAACCCATAAAGTTCCTCACTGGAGCTTTAAGAAGAGAGATTCTCAATTTCAGATCTGATGAAGGGGAAAAGTACCTTTCAAATACACTATACACTCTACTGGTTTATTTTTCAGTGTCAAACTTGATAAGTGTGGTTTCAAGCTTATTTTCTAATCATGTCAACAAGTGAGTGCAATGTTGGCGTGATCCAAAAAACAGAGGTGAAGGAAATTTGAAATTTCAGATTCATGCAAGTGCGTCAAGACCTTAAGAGTGAAAAACTCAGAGTCATGTCTGAAAAACAAAAACTCTTTTTGCAAATAAGTAAATAAATAAATAAATAACCCATAAAGTTCCTCACTGGAGCTTTAAGAAGAGAGAATCTCAATTTTCAGATCTAATGTAGGGGAAAAGTACCTTTGAAAACATCATACACTCTATTGGTTTATTATTCAGTGTCATACTTGATAAGTGTGGTTTCAAGCTCATTTTTTAATCATGTCAAGAAGTGAGTGCAGCGTTGGCGTGATCCAAAAAACAGGAGAAATTTGAGATTTCAGATTCATGCAAGTGCGTCAAGACCTTAAGAGTGAGAACACTCAAAGTCATGTCTGAAAAACAAAAACTCTTATGGCAAAGAAGTTTAATTGACTAAAACATCAAAGTTCTGACGCAGTCTAACTGAATTTTTACCAAAGAGGGACACATCAGCTCTCACAGCTTGCTATCATCAATCAGCAGGAGGAAGCCAAGCTGTCCTTCACAGAGGAAAACTTAAGGGCTGAAATAAATACTAATTTAGCTATATTTGTTTATGTTTTTTAGCAGAGGCAAGACCTGTGACTCAGCTGAAAGACACGCACAGACAGGAAGTGTTTATTACATAACTTCATCGAAACAGTCAAATAAGAGACAGATGCTACTCTAGAGACAAACGTTTGCATTTGATTGAATCTAAACTCACTCGCCTGCTTATACTGCAGCACAGTGAGTGAGTGCTTACATTTAAACAGCGATAAATATCCACACAGATTGTATGACAGTGTTATGAACTAAGCAGGCGAAGGCAGGTGTATCTGTATATGTCTGAAAAGCCAAAGGACAGACAAAGCATGCAAAAAAGCGTGAGACATCGCTCTGAATCATAATCCAGTACAAACTCAAGTCTTAATGTTATAAAGGATCTTCAAAAGACTGAATTAATTCATCTGCAGCCCTGTGATTATAAAAAGTCAAAGATGAATCAAGTCTCATTCACAAAGCCCCTGTAGAGAGTTTTTCCACGTTAATGAAATAGACTGATATTTGTATATTTCAGAAAAAGTAGGCAAACTTTAAGTGAGCTTTCTGAGACCGTCCCTATCTTCAGCTTCTTCTAGCAGAGCAAGGTGCAAAGTTTGAAATCAGATAAGATGACTTTCACACCTCTGCCTTGGCAGGCAGGCTTCTCATCTGAACCTGTGATGATGATAAGATAGCGAGGGTGAACCAGGCTGTTTATCTTCATCTCTATAGGTTTTAATCTTTAAGTAATTTTATACATATTTGTGAATCCACATAATAGAAATTAGGGTCGCAAAAGAGTAAGTGTGATGAAATCTTCTTTTAAATGACTGTCACTTGTAGATTTATAAATACATTTGTGGTCTGAAACCATGGCTGAGAGGCAGGAAACAGCTTCAGGGTGCTTTTTCTGTGACAAACAGAATTAGCATGTTGACAATGATCACGTGTCTGTTGTCACCCATTTAAGCAGGCGCTGCTTACAGGTCCACAGGTTCCATTTGACACGAATATCTTGTTACTTTTGACTTGACAGCTAAACCAACTGGATGTTTTTACAGTAAGATAATAGTACCATTAAAAAGAGCAGTGGATGGATGCAAGAAGAAACTGCAGCAGCTTACCTATAGTGTCCTTGCAAGGTCAAAATTTATGCAAAACTTACCAAATCACAAATCAGCTCGAGCTGATAATCGTAGAAAGTCTTTAAAATCATAGAACTACTTTAGTTTGACTACTTAAATTCAGATCCCTAATGTTTATCTTATCTTAATGATTTTATGTGGGATTTAGGACCAAACCACATGGTAGTAGTTATGGCATCCCAGGCAGGTGCAAAGTCCCAATGCACCTAGATACCTGATGATAGTGGAAGAAGCTACACATCTACATTCAAACTGCACAATGCTAAATGCAGTAGAAGTCTTCATGCAGGGAAACAGTTTAAAGTTTTCTCCCCCAAAAATGGACTGTATCTGAAATAGGTACAATCATCGACAGCCCCTGTTTGATACTAGTAGTTTAAATTTTACTTTACTGAGCAAAAAGTACAAAAGGTTTCCGTTTTGACTTTTTACAAACCAACTATGCTTTCTCTAAATAAGTTTGAGGTTAAGTTGCTTTTCCAGACAAAGAAAACTCTTTGTTAATCAATTAAACCACAACAGAACAAAAGTAAAACCAGTGAGCAGTGTGAGACAAAAACATATTTCCTGTTCACAGACAGCAAACTTCACTTTAGGGTCGCTAAGAATAAACAACGAACATACGCAGTGTTGAAATGACAGAAAAGAAAATGTGACAAACCGCCCCTCTTAACGTGACTTTGGAGAGAAACAACTCCAGTCAAAGTTCAAGTGAAACACACGTCTTGTTGAAAGATTTGCCTCTGCCCTCCACATCTGGAAGCCATCCACAAACTGTGTGTGTGCTGAAAGAAAAAAAGTTACCGAGCAGGTCGGACTGAATTTTTGTTAGATGAGATGTTTATTTACACAAGCAATAAAAGACACACATGCACACCCGTGTGCTCAGTGCATTCACTTTCATTTACAGTACTTTAATAACAGACACGTCAAGGTAGGTAGCATTCTGTTTCCACACGGGTACATGTCAGTGCTGTCTGTCTCTCTCTCTCTCACACACACACACGTACAGGAAATTGCACCTCTTGTAGGCACTTGGACAAAAGCGTTTATCCAGGAATTTTATATTAGCAAAAAACACATGTTCACAAAAACACAACACACACACACACACACACACATACAGAACCAAAGCTCACATAACACACACGCAAACTCCACAGGACGTATAAGTGACCGTCGTAAACACTGACAATTTTGATGCTGAGCTTACAAGCAACAACAGACCGACAACAGAGGCAATAAACTGCCGTTCTCACAGCAAGATAACCAAACGACATCCTCACTCACACACACTTTTTTTTTTAACACATTCAAATAAATGGTTGCAGCCCGATCGTTAACCCGATGTTCACACACTTTCTGGTATTTTACATGACAGAGCTGAGAACCTTTTCTCTTATTTAACAAGCTTTCAGTTAAACGAAACTCCTGCCATTACGTAACCCCGCTCACCATGGAAAGATTTTCTATTTCGAGAGATTTACGACCGGAGATCCTGCTAATCTCAAGTAGCTTATTTTCTTGCCAAACACTTGAGCCCTGACAGAGTTTGATCCATTATGACAAAGAGATGTTGTAACAGTAACAATTCCCTGTGGTTTTGTGTTATTTAACACCGTATGATGCGACATGTGCGACTTTTTACCAGCCCGTATTTTCCAGGAAAGTCATTGATCGTCTTAAGCTCATTGGACGCACTGATGACTTGTGTTTGTGGGCGGATATTTTTCAAAGTGACTGGTGAAGTCTAATGCAGGGGAACTTTTTTGTCATTAGTTTTTAATCAGAGGACTTGAAAGCATTTCCCCGTCAAACTTCATTCAACAACATGAACGTGCGATCATGACGATTCCCATGAAAAAGGACGTGCTCCTCCCCGCATAAAGGATGTCCTCAAAAGAAACATTCAAAATAACCTAAACACTTCAAGATGCCCTCTTTTAAACCCAGCTGAAATGGCACTTAAGTCATGAAGTTAATGGAACTATCCCTTCATAGTTTCCAGACAAGTTTTAGACATCACGCCCAACACAGTATCCAGCATGAGAAAGCGAGATAAAGGGGAAACTTGTCAGTTTACTTTGTTTCTGAGAGCTGGTGTACGGCACAGATTTTCAGCACATTATGGTACATTTTAAAGGTAATAAAGGAGTTAAGTCAACAACTTTTAGCTGAGTATATGATTTATATTGTAAATGAATCTTTGCTCATCAAGCCAATGGGGATTTTAAGCTCTTAACTTGCTTATGCCAATTATAACCCAGCTGTAGAAAAGACATGTTTCTAATTGGCCAAAATCCCATAACCATGGCGATTAATTCTCAAATGCAAAAGCGACACTAAAGACAATTAAATTGCACGCCTCGAGTCTGATTGGTCTGCATGTTGACCTTGTGCTACCTCGTCACAGATGTAGTTTGTCATGGCCGCCAGTGCAGCCGCCGTTAACTCAGCAGGACCTTGGATAAAACCACCAATGTTCCAACTGAGAGGTGACCTACTGCGAAAATGAGCCACAGCTGCGCTTTCTAGGCAAATCAGTCACAGGTGGTTGTTTGGTACCTCATAATGATCAAAGTTTCTGTTGGCACATGGACCGCAAACTGCACGTGGTGAAAACAAAAGAGAAGTACGGGGATGTTTTGGATTGATCAGACAGGAAGTTGGTTTAAAATTTGGTCACACTAAGAGACTCCGAAAATCAGACTCTGTCTTATGTACTGGTGTGGTTTACACTCTGGCTTCACAAATCTAATTGAGTTAATTTGGTGTGACAGGAGGTAGCTTGTTCCTTTAAAAAGTACCATCATTTGCGATCAATCTGTGCCGTCACTGTTTTGGTGTTTCATAAAGACGATTATGAAAGAAAACTATCTGGGTTGTGCATGAAACAAAAAAAAAAAGGAAGTTTTGAAGTCAGATGGTCACTGTGGTCTCGTATCAGGAACTCTCCTTTAGATATGGTTATAATAATTCATATGCTTCATACTGTACATGAACACATGAATTCGATATTGTCGCTACAGCTCAAATAACCTCTCCTGTGTTTATCACCCACTCCCTGAGTGAAGTGTTGACTATCCTCTCTCCGGGCTTGTTGCCTTTTGACCTCCAGCAGGAATCTGTTTGGTATGTGAGGGAAAGGTTCACCGGGGTTCAGGTGGGGGGTTTAGAAGCCCAGAGGTGATAATGCTCTTCAGATGAGGACACATAAAAGAAAAAAGTCTGACCTCTGGCATCTTCAGTATGTTGCTTTCTGTCCTCGTCCAAGCTTGAGATATTTTAGATTCAATTTGATGCAGAAGGAAACACTCAGTGTATCCATTTCAAACTATACAGATACTATAAGTGGCATCTTTCTTTTGCCATCCATTCAGCAGCTTTCTTTAATTTAACTTGTTAATGGCAAGAAATATAAGCAGCAAAGACAGCAAAATGTTGAGCTTTTACACTTAGAATAAGGCTCCAGAGAAGTCTGTATGCATTCAACATGCATCAACTTAGTTGAAATGCGAGTAGAAGGTTTCAATCCCCTGTGAATGGCAAGAACTCTGACCCCAAAGATGGTAGTTAGATTTGAGTGACAGGAACCGCCATTTTTAAAACAAAAACTCTCAGAAATAAAGAGATGTTTAAGTCCACAACACCTCTGTTTCATGAGATCACAGAGGAAAACACCTCCTCCAATCTGGAGTCCAATAAATACAATTCTTAGAATATAAATACTGTTACGGTCATACAGCTTCAGCAGTCTGGAAATTATCTGTGTACTGCCACGTCGGGCAGGTTAGTTCAACGTTCGGTTGAGCGTTCTCTTTAGCTATTGAAGTTTTAAACACAGAACCCCTGGAGGCCCCAAAGGGAAATCGGCAAACTGAGCCCCAGAAAAAGTGCAGCACACTGGGGGAAAGGAGGATGAAGACCCAGGGGTCAATGATGGAGTTGACAGAGATGAAGCGTAGGGCGACCAAGTCCTGTAGGTGGAACTCATCATTCCTCAATGAATTGATGTAGACCCGGATCTGAAAAATAGAGGGGAGGGAAAAGAGAGAAAATGTGTGTTAGATTGGTGTTTTTCTTCTTCTAAAACCACCAATGACAGGCATTAAGGATGGAGAAAATCCTGTAAAAAAAAAAAAAACAGTCCTCCTCACCCGCAGGCACTCAGGCCCTAACTGATTTATAATAAAAAATAATGGAAAAAGAGGATCTAGCAGCAGTGAAGGTGTACTCTGGCTCTTTGTCCAAATATGTATTTTCCCACACTCACAGTAAATAACACTTTTTCAGTCTGTCGCAGTTTTATCCTCTTTCATACAGGAAGCACAACCACTCAGTCCTCAGGATGTTTGCAGAGTCCTAATTCAACGAGGATATTCCAATTACTCTGAATCAGCTTGTTTGCTTTTCAGACGGGCCGCCGAGGCAAACACAGGCACGCCATAAATTATTGAGACCGAACATTTGTGTATTTAGTGGTTTTAGGAGAAGCTAAGAGGCAGATGTTGAATGCAGAGGCAGAGCAAAATCAAGATTCCCATGCTGATATCCAGTTGAAGTGGTTTACTCATAGTGTGAGAGAGGGATCATAAAAGGTTCTTTGTTGAAACACCAGGGTTGTATTCTCAAAGCTTCTCTATATCCTCCTGCAGAGTAACGACACTGGTATTTGCTTTTAAAATACATGATAAGGTGAAAACATGCTACTTACAGCAACCAGGTAATGATTAATATGTGCTGCTCACTATTAAGTTTTATCACCTTTTTCCCTCAAGAGGAGTCGCCAAGTTTAGACATGAAGACATTTACAGCCAAGAGTGGATTTGTGCAGGGACTAAACCTCTTATGCTGCGTTCGAGTTACCTCGGAAGTCAGATGTCTGAGCTGGGAATGACGTCACACCTGAGTTACTGTTGTTTCAGTAACCAAGTCAGAGAAAAGCAAAATCGGAGGTGGAAACAAGATGTTGCAGAAGGACCGCATATTTGTCCAGAAGTTGCTCTCATTCGGACAAGGCGAGCGCTAAAATAACTTTCGTAGATTTAGCCTTTTTGTTTCCGCCTTCAATTTTGTTTTTTCCGACTTGGTAACCAAAACAACAGTAACTCGGTTGCGACGTCATTCCCAGCTCGGACATCTGACTTCCGAGGTAACTTGAACACAGTGTAAAGGTCCTTACACACCGGGGCCGACGCGAATATAGAACACGAAATTACGAAATATTCAGAGGCAAATTTTGACATGCCTGACTATACACATCAAGCCCGACTTTCACGGGGGGAAAAAAGACGCATCCCACGGAAGACTTTTCCCAGGAAAAGTCCCGCCTCCTTCGTCTCTGATTGGCTAGAAAAGCTGGAAACGTCACACACTCAAGCCAAACGGTCAGCACTCATCAGAGGCGATAAGATAAGCACATGAAACTATGGTAACAACCGTTAGCCTACGTTAGCACAGATGAAAGTTAAAACAAAGACGTTTAGCAAACTGTTAAAGCACACAAACCATCGTCATATGAGAGATCCGACGCTATGTTGTCCTTCAGGTCGTTATTTTTGTAATATTTGTGTCTTTTATCAAAAAGCACTCTGTTCTCCGACACGTAAACAATCAGCCGGTTGGCCATGTTGGATATACCGGTGAATCAGACGTCACAACAACACGAAATCTGATTGGTCAGAAGTGGACACACAGTATGCAAAACTTTAGAAAAATCGACCATGATCCGAAAAAATAAATGCTGCAATATCGCAGGACGGGAAAACGTTGCTGATGTGAACGTTTGTATTGACAGGATACGGGTTCGAAAAAAAATATTGACGTCCGAAATAATTGCACGACAAAAACGGTGTGAAAGGACCTTTACTCTCAGGAATAAGAAGTTTACAGTGAATAGGTGTTTGTGCATATTAGAGTCGTAACAGGGTGAGCAAGACCCTTATATGAAGCCATGGGGTCTAGTTCACCCTGATTTTAGACTGATTTTATTTCGTGCTGTTTTCTATTTAATTTTTTTTTTCTTCCTCAATTTTTACACACTGTACCTTTAAATTTAAACAAAAACAGTTACAGGATTTTACCCTCATAAATCAGAGCGTTGGGGGTCTGTTTTCAACCTTAGTACTCCCTGTCTCTGCACCTTCAGCTAAAGTTAAAGGGAGGCTTAAAACCTGTGATCCACCTCACTGTACAGCACACACAGACACTGTTCCATGATATCATCGACAGGTCAGATCAATAAGTACCACATTAAAAAGTCTTTGACCTTTCCTAATGGGAACAGCTTTGGAGTACGCCCGTTTGATCAGCACTGTGGGGGCTGGTTAAAGTCTGCTGCTGAAATCAGCTACTGCAGCACTGGCTTAAGTGGAAAGCAGTAAATTCCCCAAGCTGATGCCCACAGGCTCGGGAAACAGCACAATAATACAATCCAGGGAAGCTATGACCGGCTCACAGGTTTAAAAACTCCTGCAGCTGCTCTCTCCCGGGGACACACACGAACAATATCCAGTAAAACATGAATGCAGAAGTGAACAGGTTGTAAAGTAAATTTATGCACCGCTTCTTGTATTCTTCTTTCAGAGTTTTTCCACCCTCGCCCACCGTTTTCTCTTGTTTTTCTCATCTCTGTCCCTCCAAGTTTTTCCTATCTCCCCCATAAAAAAGTTGTACTCTAAACTGACTCAGGTTTCACTCCCGTAAAAGCTCCCTGCTTCCTCAGAGAGCGATGCTTACACTAACATTGTCGCGCCAGTCTCATTAAGCCAATTTCCTGTTGCTAAGTCACACAACCATGCAGCTTTATTGCTGCATGAGGTCTAATTGGCTATCTTGAAGCGCAGTTGTCTCTCCTAACAAACACACAGCTGCAGATGGCAATCAGGCAACTGTTTTTAAAGAATAGTTGAAACTTTTTCTTCTCTTAGGCTGGAGAAAAATAGTTACATAACATGTTTAGGAAATTTTATAACACTGCAGAAACAGAATCTGAATGCAGATCAAAAACACCAATGACGCAAAAGAAATTTGTGAGGTATTGACTGTTTTTAAAATGTAGAGGAGCTCCACGCTAACCCCAAAGTCCGTCTAAACAAATCCACATGGGATCATAACCATGATTAGTGACAGGCCTCGCAGTGTGTTAGAGACAGAAACCGATGGGGAGAAGGTTAGAGAGCGTGAGCCTGATTTTCTTAGTTCAGCCAGGCTCGGCACTGTGAGCCCATTTTCTCCAGCTCCCCTGGAACCGAGGAGAAAGAGTCGTAAAACAGGTAATGTGGAGTGTCAGCAAGGACAAAACGGTGTAATTTTCCAGATGTGATAATCTAGCTCCCGAGTATTTGTTGTTTTCTGTTGATGATAAATGAGAGTTAATATTCGAAGTATGTTAAGAGACTTGCGGGTTGGCTTGTGAAGTCGTGAGATTAAATTGAACAGTTTGTGTTTGCAGAGTTCGGCCAAAATTCAAGCATTTGGAACCAAAACTTTACTAGTCACAGGGCTCCAAACTATAATTGTTTTACGAGTGTGTAAATAGGAAGTTTGTGGGGAAACGTTAGAGCAAGTGGCCAAATCTGGCAGCGACTCACTGAGTATTTACTGTGTCCCAAAATGAAGCGGTTTAACAGATTATTTCTACAAGCAAAACAAGGAGGGAGGAAAGACCACTGACTGGGTAAGAGAGCCACAAGAGGTTTCACAGACTGTGGAGCCAAAACATCCAGAGCTCCTTCTACTGGCAGAGTAAAGGAGATCACTTTCAACCCGTCAAATGTCCTATTCTGGAGTATCTCAGATGTTAAATGTTGACTAGAGAGGAAAATGAGTGTTTTCAGGAGTGAAAGGTCAGTCTCATGGCTCCAACCTGCCAGATGGCACCTCTGCACATGTCCTTGGTTGGACTTGTGCAATATGTTAGTCACATTAAGGTAGAATTCCCATCTCACAACAGGAGGAGCATGAAGGCGTGGTGTCCATGTTAATAAATAGCTCCTACTTGTACACCACAGATGATGAAGGAAACTGATCTTCACATTATATCCAAAAAATAAGGCGAAAACACCACTGAATTAAATAAAGTTAGTAACGTATCTCATAAGACTAAAAGCCATCATGATATCCGTCCATTTGCTGGGTGTTTACTTTTGATGTTGTCGGCTGAAAGCTAAAAGCTAAATGGTTGATGGTACTAATGAATGAGAGTCTCTTATCCACTTTATAAGTTGAGTGGATATGTGTTGTATTTGGTACTGGGGGAATTCAACTATATGGATTATTGCTTGAAAGAGAAAGAAAATGAGAGGACGAATTGGAGAAGAGTGGCTTTATCAAAGTGAAAGAGGAGCTTGCAGTGCTATCATCCTAATCCCAGATCACAGTAATGAGGAACACTAAAAATGGAAATCCAATCTGGGGATTTTCTACAGCTATTACAATGCAGGGTTAGATTTGAAAACTAGACACAGACATGTCGTACCAAATAAAAACAGAGTTGAAAAGTTGGTCTTCAGTCCTGATTTAAATTCTACTTCTGTACTGCTGTGTTATATTTCTATCCGTCTCTGCCCATGCCTTCTGCTCCATCAATTTGTTTTCTGGACCAGCGGGCTATTGTCTGCCCTTTTCAATTTTTAATGCAATCCCCAATAACCTGAAGGACCTCACACACACACAGTCACATCATCAGTGTACAGTTTCATATTGGCAAAAAACTGTAATACGATCTTTCTTCATGTGTGTCTGTGTGTGTGTGTGTGTGTGTGTGTGTGTGTGTGTGTGTGTGTGTGGAGCATCCCGACCTCAGACTGTGGTGTCACATCGCTGTTTGGACACCCATGTGTGTTAATATAAAACTCTTCATTAATAATGAATCTGTACTCATGTTAAGCCATTCAGTGTGTTGCACTGTAAACTGCTAATTTGAGATACCAGATGTCAAGTTCTTTGAATGCATCCACACCTAATCTCTTTGCTGACACCAGCTTTCAAAACAATCCCAATATCATGTTAAGACTTTAGTTGGCTGTGTCCTCTAAGACGCTGAAGACAGTTGACACAAGTCAGTTGAGTTTTAAACAAGCCATAGGGATGTGCCTGATATGCAGATTAATCATTTAAATGTCATCACTGTGTCATCTGTTATATCTGCTAGTTAAGGGTTGCATCTGAACTGTCATGCAGCCTCCCGCTACTAGCTGTGCTGTAGACCCTGCTAATGGCCCTAGATTCAGCGCTCTTCAGAGTTTTTGTTTGCGTTTACCCTTTGGAAGAATCAAGTTGGAAGAAAGTGATATTAAATGTGATAACGTTGGCTAGGGTGGCTTTGAAGAATTCTAATAAAGAGAGCGAAACTTGCTAAACACAGCGTAGTGACATCCAAGATTGGTAACCAAACAGTGAACCATCCTGGAAAAGACAGAGTTTGTCTACAAAAGTACGTCTGCTGTCTAGGTGCAGCTAAAAAACTATAATGTCTAGAAAAAGTTTATTTTTTCCCTATAATTTCATTCAAACCAGTGTTGTTTTCATTGACGATGACGTTAATGAAAATATTTCGTCAACGTCATCGTCAACAAAAACAACACTGCAGAATATATGTTTAGCGTTTGACTGACGAAATGCTCATGAATTTTGCAACTCTGTTCGTCGTCCACCACTAACGTTCTCGTCTCGTCACGTCAACGTAAACGCACATTCGTCTCGTCACATTTTAGTCATTTAAGACTTTAGTTTAGATGTTTAGCTCGTCAACGTCATGTCTTCGTCGGGGAAAAAAAGAGGCATTGACGAAAACAACAGTGGTTCAAACAGGGAAACATCTGCAAAGTTTTACGGATTTCCTTTTTCCATCAGTACCTAGCATCTGCCCACAGCGCCTAAACTACCAAAACCCAGTTTGCTTACTGTGGTATCACCGTGCTTGATTGGCCTGACCTGAACCCCAAAGAGAATCTTGAAATATTTCATTTGTGTGCGATGAATTCAGCGTAGGTGTAAGAATTAAATTACCTGAATGTACATTTTAGACATCTCTTTAGACAAAAAAAAAGGTCCTTTAAGGATGAAACACAGGCCCTACGTTGTCTTTGGCACCAGAACTCTTGACTGATAGATCACCAGCTGAAAATGTTGGCTGCCTTCAGGAGAGAAGACAGCTTTTACCTTTGGTGCATTTTTCATGTAAAGAATGGGGAAGGAAATTCAAGATGAAGGTGGATGTTACTTCAAAATAAGAGGCCAAATTACCCCCTGAGTTATAACTGAGTGTGTGTTTTGAGTGATGTATGGTAAAAGGTTTTCTTCATATTTTGCTGGCAGCAAATGGAAATGTCAGCCAATAGGTTAAAGTGGCCATTCTGCAGAAATATGAGAAGTAGTGACAGACACAAGTAAGTGATTGACCAGTATATGAAGCGCGGCACTCACATAATAAGACGTATCCATCAAATGTGGCTGAAAGTAATGTGCATATCACTTTTCTCTGCTGTGGTGATGGTCTGTAGTGACTACAACTGGACATCTGATACAAAAATAGTGAGCCAGGGTAGCAGCTGGACATGAAAACCATTATATACTTATCAACTAAATTTCTACTTTTTATTTTTGGCGTCATATTGCAATAATAATGGTTGCTGCCTTGACTGTGTGACTGGAGAATTAATGGACTGTTTCAGCTTATTTTGACGTTTACTCAGCCTTACATATTAACTTGTTTTTGACCTGATGATACCACAGGAGGGATCGTGTGCAGCCTAATTTGTTTTTCTGTCCTTTAGTCTCTTGTTCATCTACCTAACCTGCCTCCTGTTCTGTCCTTGATGAGCTTCACTGTACCAGTCATCTATTTAATCCACCGTCCTGGAGGAGGTCAGTGCGGGAAGCTGATATCAGTGCCCTTTACCTGTCATGAGCAGTAAACACCTGGTACACAGTGTACAGTGTACAGCGGAGAGCGGCTCATTGGTGATGAAATTTGATCAAACAAACTTTATGTGCTGCTCTTAAAAGATCATTAATAGCCGAGTTTACAGTTAACGCCCTGTGGTTGTGTCTGGCGTTGTTCGCTTGTTTGCATAGAAATTAAGTGTCAGCTGAATGTATTGTCCTCACCTCATTGGGAAGGAGTGAGTATAAAAGTTAATCACATCAGTAAATCCCCCGTCATAACAACAAACAGTAGCTGATCCTGCCTTTTAGACCTTCAGGGTTTTAGGTACTTCTTTGTTAACCCATTTTAATCCATGTTTTATCTGTTAAGGCCGAGGAGTAACATCCAGGGATCAAGAACGACCAAACTCAGAAGTGGCCGAAAAGGTGCAGTTCCTTGACTGGCCACTTGGGACCAACTCCAAAAGTGAGTCATTCCCTATTCAGTTCCATATCAAAAAGCTAAACATAACAGCATGGTTAAATCTGTTTCGAGCCCAGTGCAGAAATCAGTTTGGTCTCATTTGCCATTTCTGACAGCTGTGCAAGGAACAAATTATTTTAGCAGCTCATTTGTCGCAGTTATATTACGGCTAGATTTATATATTTTTTAGAACGTGGTCACCCTCAGTGACATTTAAGTTCTTGCCAGCTTCTCTGCTTAGTGTCTCTTCACCAGTGCAAAGCCAGGAAGTCATCAGTAAAAAGTTCAGTTTGTTTACTTTATCAAAGTTTGATATTTTGCAGCTGTATCTCCACCATTTTTCAAGCGAAAACACAAGCCTAATGGTAAGAGTTGAAATATACTTCAATAAGCTCCACTCAGTGGGAACACTGAGCTCCTCGTGTGGTCACGCTGCGCTTTCTGATGCTTCTGAGGCTATCAAATTAAGTCTGATGCTGAATTTGGCGATCGCTGCAGAGAGGTAATGTCTGCATTTTAAGCCACAGCAGTGCAGAAGACAGCACTTTGGCCCTATTACCGCTGTCTGCAAAAAAAAAAAAAACAACATCATATCTGCTGGGAAATGCATCGATTTTTCTCTAGAAATTCAAAGGAGATACTTTCAAAACTGAGGTGGAGGCAAAAAAAATAGTTTTGGAGACTTACTGTGAGAGCAAACTGTCTCGTCGCTGCTTGTTGAATCTTTTAAGGGTTGTTTTGATCTGGATCTTCACTCATAAATGATTTGATTGGCCCACGTTTCGAACTACATGTAGGTATTGAAATAGATGCTGTTCCTGGCTGCTGTTAGCATGTGTTATCACCTGCTACGGGACACATTGTTTGATTTGCCTGTGGGGGTAAATCTCATAAAAGCATGACTGCAGACTTTCATTTGTGTATTTTAAAGACATGCTAAGTGATTAATAGCTCTGTGCTCCCCTTGATTAGCCATCAGACACATGATTTATCTTGTTGTTTTTACATTTGAGCCCAAACTCATAATTACAGTCAGCGCTATCATCTCATTATGATCCGTCTAACTGACTTCCTGATGACATATCTGACAGAGCCATTTGGGGTCGTCCGAAATACAGCAATTTTTTAACCCGTTTGCAATAAATGTTCTGGATCCAGCTGCTGAAATGTGAGGATTTGTTGTCTTTTTCCTTCATATTTCAAAGTTAATTGAATATTTTGTGGCTTGATGCTGTTGGTTTGGCAAAGAGAGCAATTTTTCAACTATTTCCTATAACATTTGACTTATATAGTCCCAGTTAAGTTTGAAAATTTCACTAAATTTAACACTTCAGAGGTACACAATGTAAAACACAAGTCTTGAACAGTTCTGTAACCCTCTCTACCAAAGTGATTTCAGTGGTTAGACCTTATGTGTCAGCTTTTCCTGTGTACCATCTGATGACATTTTTACAGTAACAAATGACTGGCAAACCTCCAAAACAGGATCTTATCTATATTTACATCAGTATCTGTACACGTCTTCAGACTAATATATGCAATAGCTGTCGCTGCAACACGTTAAATTCTCCATGCACTTTGAAATAACTTTGCAAACATGTCGAAATCATCAGATGATCTGAGTGTTTCAGCAAAGAAATGTCAGCACACCTCTAAGGATGCGATGATAAGTCACTGACGAAAGCAGTGGCACATTTGTATTTAACAGTCTGTTATTACTCTGTTGCATCATTGGGTGTGTTTTTCATGCTGTTTGCAGAGCAACAATTTCCCAAAATGAAAATTGCTGAGGTGTGAGTTGTGCATGCAAAAGAGCTGAAGGGAAGTAACAAACAAAACAAAGCATAAAAGATAAATGTATCACTCTACTATCTTTATAAACACTTAGTTTTGGTCTCTCACCTTCAAACTCTTTACTCAATGTCCTCCTCTCTCTCATCGCTTTCATCTATTACTGAGCAGAACAATTTTAGCCGTCTTAAATAAACTCCAGATAGAAAATAAAATAGATTTCATTAAGAATTTTAATGGTATGTTTTAAAGTCACTTTGAATTTAAAAGCTTCTTCCTCAATAAGAGCTGTTAGGTAAAGATGTAGCTCATGATCTAATATTTTCATTGTTTCATTTATTGATGATTAATCAGCTACCAAAATAGCCATTAGAAGTTGCCCTTTCTTCAAGTCCACTGAGATGATATCTAAATTCAAGCTCCTGGTATTTAGATCCTGGCGGTATAATGGGTCGCTGTGAATGTCACTGAAAAGACCGTTTCCGATCACAGCTTGGTGCCACAACAGTTCATAGTCGATTGTGTTATATTTGAAAGGCAGAATTTCTACAAAATGCCACAAGAGCGGTGACAAAAAAACACAGAGATATTTAGGAGATAAATACACATGAGTAACAAATGAGATCTGCTCTGGGTGACATTTTAAATCTTTCTTTAAATACCACTTGGGCGTCTCAGGCACACGGCATTTGGCTATGAAGTGGTTTTAATTTTGGATTAGTGATAGATGACATTACTGAACTCAAATCAATTATTCTTGCTATTTTGATCACTTTTGGTGAGTGAGGATGTACTGAAAGAATAAACATCAATTTAAAAAAAAAGGGCTTACAAAAGGAGACAACTCACTTTGTTGTAATTCTGTAACCAAACAGACGCTCTGACTGTAAAGTGGTTTTACAGAGTTTAAAAGGGTTTTCAAGTCTTGGGCTGTAAATCACTGTGCAGATAATGAGGATAAGAAAGCAGAGCAGCGCTGCAACATCAGCAGACGCACAGGAGAGTTCACTGAGCTGTTAAATTACAGTGAGACCTGAGATCAAAACCTGTAAAGCCACTGTAGGGTAAAGATGGGGATGCTGAAAAATCTGCTAATTTTGTGTGTGTGTGTTCATCCTTTGAAATCAAAATGAAAGAAATTCTCTTATTGCATTTATATGATTTTTACAGACACTAACCCTTTTTAATGAACACTGATGTGCTTGTAGAGAACCTTGTGCGTACTCCTGCTGAGGTTTTTCAGAATTAAACTGTGTATTTCCTGGTATGTGTGCGCATATAATAGCATAACAGTAAGTTGTCTTCAGTGTTCTTACCACTAGGGGCAGTGTGCAGATCATGAAGATGATGGTCATGAACACCAGTAAGATGAGATACTCCACTTCCTCAGCCATCGACGTCGCCTTGCGTTCACTGCTTGGTCTTGTCGTCACCATCACCGAGCCGTTCCTCCTTCGACGTTGGTACATTTTGAACAGCTGGTAAACCACGAAACAGTTGCACGCCACTGTTGCTAGCACCAGCACTAGCATCAACGTAGCGTACAGGTTCGCGTAGGCACGGTGGACCGGTTCTTCCGGCTTCATGTCAATAAAGCACCATGTCCCGGGGCAGTACTGAACATAAGTACCAAATCCCGCAAAAGGGAGGAGGCAAAATAACACACAGAACAAAAATACTGATGGGATTGTGATGTAGGCACATTTTTTGGTGACGTGACGGCTGTATAGGTAGGGATACCCGATGGAAAAACCTCTCTCCAGTGCCATCATAAAGAGGAGCGACATGGTGGCCAGGCTGAAGAAGGTCATGCTGAAACCAAAGTACTTACACACACTCCTATTACGTTGTTCCATCCCCACTAAGGTAGTGTTTTGAGAATATGAATGCTGCACCAATGGACTAACAAAGCAGGTCCCCGCCAAGTCCGTCACTACTAATGTGGTGATGAGCACGTGAAACAAAGATCGACGCCTTGTGTCTCCAGACCTTATGCTTTTTCGTCGGCGAATTTCCAGGATCACCAGGGCGGCCACGTTGCCAAAGATTCCTGCTGCGAACATGATGGCACTGATTAAAGGCTTCATGCCGGGGTCGATGTGGCTCTTGGAGTGGCATAGGTCTGGCTTTTGAGCCATGGCTGTAGGCTGCAGGAATTGTGTCGGATATATATATCCTTGCTTCCAAAGAAAATGTCGAAAAAGTGTCCTTCAAAAGTTGGGTGCAACCATCCTGGAAAAAGACAAGTGAAAAAAATTAGTTTTAAAGAATTTGCTCATCTGAAGAGATAATATCAGAGAGGAAATCTGTCCAGCTTGTCACATTATCTTCACTTTGAAGATCAAACCTCCTCAGTGTATCAGCTGAGGCTTGTGCAAAAAAGACTAATTCTGACTTTCAAAAGATTTGTTTACATGCTGGTCCTCGACCCGGAGAGACCCTGCTTCAATTATGAAGAATGTTTACAAGTATTCATTCTGAGGAACTTTATCAAGAGTCAACACCAGCAAATTACAGCCAGTGTGATCACGCAGAGCACTTATTTTTTCCAAGCTCTAATCTAGCTGAACTGATTCTAGATAAAAATGGGGAACATGTTCATCCTCTCATAAAAAAGGAGATTTTGCACGCACTGAGAATTTCCATCACCTGAACTGTGCTCTAGTTGAGTTTTGGCGTTGTGAAACCATGACTTCTTCCCCTTCTGTCTCAGCCTTTTACAGATATCAGCTGACATGCTGCAGTTTTGGAAGCTGCATTTTCTCATCAAAGTTGCAATTGTGCTGAATCATAAATAAATAATCTTGTTTCCCACTTGCAGCTGTTGCCCCACTCCAAAAAAGTGAATCTCCTCACCCTTTACTCCGGTGTAAGTATAATCCTACATAATGCTGCACATCTGTTCCTGTTGCCTGGTGTTTTCATTGTGTGTGTGTGTGTGTGTGTGTGTGTGTGTGTGTGTGTGTGTGTGTCTGTGTGTGTGTGTGTAACAGTCAGATATCTGACTCACTTACTTGCACGTGTCCACTGTTGCAGTTCGGGCTCCAAATGTCACCGAATCGATGAAAAACACCAACAGCTGAGGCAATGTCCGTGCCCTGTCTCAAAAGAAGAACCAGCAGAGCTCAGCCAGATGTGTCCAGGTGTGTTATATACTGACAAAGTGAGGCTCCAGTCCGTCTGGGTACAGTTTACAACTCGTGAAATCCATTAAGACACGGTGAGGGTCTACAATTAAAACCCATCTCCAAACTGAGCGTGAGCAACGTGCTGACGGATTGGACAACAGACGAAGTTCCGTGTGACGGGGAGTTAGAATTCGGTTCTATGAATAAAATTGGTGCCAAATGAAAAGACTTACTAATGCTTTTGTTTTCCTCTGCTACAACATTAAAAAACTTCTTCATGAACCTTGGCGCAAGCGTCCCTCAGTGGGTAAAAATGCCTCGAGCACCAACTGTCACCACCGCGCGCAGTGGAAAAAGATTTGAAACACATCCAAATAAATTAAGTTCTCGCCTTTTCTTCAACTCGCTCCCCGCAGAGTTGACGTTTATTTCCGCGTTTTCCACTCTGCTTCGAGTCTTGCGGAAGAAAAAAAAATCCCTAATTTATAGTTTTGCTCGGTGAGCCGCGCGGGTTCGAGAGCGAGGTGTGGAGAGGGCGAGGCGCGCGACACTGTGATGAGGCAGGCATGAATGGACCCCGGGTACAGGGGATGATGCGGTGACGTCACGGGGCCCGGGTACACCCCCTCGGATATGAGCTCGAGCTGGCCGCATTAGTAATGTTTATGATATGAGTTATTCAGTTGTAAGAGTTTAAACACTTAATTTTTAAAGTGATACCATCAGGACAAATTGCGTGGCCAAAATATTCATGTATTTTTTTTACCTTTATATGTTTTAATGTGTAACATCAATGTGACATCAGACAGGGTAGCTGATTTATAATATACAGTATGTACAAGGCAGTCCACCCAGATTCAAAATAATGAAACAACAGCAGCAAACAAAACTTTCCACAGGCGTCCTGACAAATGATAAGACGACTTGTAGCCCACTGCCACTTTGCATGTACAGTATGTATCGTGGTTTGAACAAAGCAGCTCAAACCTCACTGCCAGGATAATCTGCAATTGTTATTCAATCCATGAAGCAATTTTACTCAAACAACATGGAAACAATCTTCTCAGTGTACACGGCACTATGCTGACTTCCTGACCTGCAAATAGCATGGCTCTAAAAATAACAAGAAAGTAAGGCTGTATGTTTGGCACTGTGTGGACAAACTCATGTCTTACTTGTTTTCTTACCGCATGAATTTAAACAAACAATTCAAAGTTGTATTTACGTATCTGTGTCACTTCACTTCAACTTTATTATGTCCCAAAGATGGGCAAATTGGGTTGCAGCAC
This sequence comes from Xyrichtys novacula, assembly GCA_962446985.1. Taxonomy (NCBI): domain Eukaryota; kingdom Metazoa; phylum Chordata; class Actinopteri; order Labriformes; family Labridae; genus Xyrichtys; species Xyrichtys novacula. Next base: position 4,129,502 of record OY660887.1, read on the forward strand.
GCACAGACATTTAAAGCACTGCCATACATCATAAAAATAAATAAATGAAATAAAATTAATCGACATAAAAAACAGTTTAGGGGGTAAAAAGTATTAAAGATGATTTAGAAGGTAAAAAGAAAAGCATATGTCGGTCATACCAGATAAGATAAGATAAAATGCAGAAACAAAGTACAATGTGCGGTTTGCTTACCAATGTAGGACCCCTAGATGAAGCTTGATCTATAATAATTATAATAATAGTAATAGTAACATACACCATATGCTATCAGAAACAGTTATCTGTGTACCTTATGAACCTCTGATTGCATGTGTTTTCACTTGTCCCAATTTCTGTTAACCTTTTTTCTGTTGTGTTTAGTAAATCTATCAATCAGGGTTTATTTGTTTGTTTTTTCCAAATGATCTTCATGAATCCAGCATAAGTACTCGAACAAAGTGGATACCATAAACTTATCTAAAACAGGAAGAAACCGGAAACATCTCCAGGGACCGGATGGACAGATTAAGCTGGGGAGAAGGGAATAGAGAGGGAGGGATAAAGATATACAGTGATGGTTTTAAAGAAAAAATTTAAATACTGGCAAGAAAAAAACTATGCTCATGAAAAACATGTATGTATGTATATTGTCAGTAACAATTATAGTATGAAAAGTAGGCTGAAATCCCAAGAAGAACGAGACTTAATGGTTAACAGCTTTCTGGAGACATAGAGAGAGATAACAACTTAATGTCTGTCAGTGAAGGTAGACACCTTGGGCAGAACCACATTCACTTGTGGAAAGCTATGGATAGGCAGAATAAGAGGGGAATGAGGACAGCCAAATAAGTTAAAAACACTGATAGATAGAGCAGGTACATGGTAGCAAAGCCAACAGGATAAAAAAAAGTGAGACTTGGGTAGAAACTACAATCAGAACCAGATTAATTTGTGGCCAGCCATCTACCTTGACCAGCTGGGTGATTGCAAAACTAATAAAGCTGAACAGATAAAGTTGAGCCATACTTTTTCTTGGTTTTTGGGTGGGTGCAAACACTTCCTCTAAATGAGGATGACATCAACCTTAGAGGGGTGAGGTAACATCTGCCCGTTCTTACTGTGGCATAATAGCTTTGGATAAATGTCCTAATGTATTCAAATGATGTTGTAATTACACTTCAGCCAAACAGAGTACAGAAATAGATTAGTGATCTATGCTGAAAGCTCTGAAATGACACTTGAGTGCTTTTATACAGAGCCATTAACCAATCATTCATTATGACATATTGTTGTTTTGCCACTTCCCCATTGTCTCTTTTTTTCTGTCTCTCATCTTTGGACAGTCATGCCTCTTATTTCTGCTCACTTTTCACCCTTTTCAGAAAGGCGACAGACACTTTAACAAATCCTGATCCCTTAATTGTGGAGTTTATGGCAAGAAACGCTGATTCATTCAGATTTAGATGTCACAGCCTGACTCTGCATATGCTGAAAGTTATTTCTCGAATTGATCTTTTCTCTCCTTCCTTCCTCTCTCCCTCCCTTTTTATGTCTTTCTTCCTGTTGCTTCTCTTTCTCTTCGTTGCTCAGTCTCTTTCTCTTACCCCTGATCTATATTTGCTTCGTCATGCAGCAGAGGCCCCTTCTACCTCGTCCTCTGCCCTCGCTGGCGCCCTTTTCCCCCCTTACCTACTTTTTGCTGTCGTGTCTTTTTTTTCTTTTTTTTTAATTGATTTTTTTCTTCTTTTTTGTCTTTTGCATCACCTTTCCTTTGATTTTCACAATCTTTTGCACTCTTTACCTCTCCTCTTATTTCTGTCTCACCAAAATATGAACCCAATCAGAAAATGTATCTCATAAAAAGTCCATAAAATAACCCTCTCCAAGACTCCACTTGGTTTTAAGTGGGCAACTTAAGCGCTACTGTTACTATCTGAGCTCTTTATTTAGAAGCAATTCAATTATTGATCAAGGTCTTAACCCATAAATCCCCCCACTCTGCTGGTAAACAGCCTTTGTGGAGGGCCCGGCATCTGTTAAAGTGCTGACAAGTGCTGATGTATTGTAAGTCCACCTCTCTGTCTGACACTCACACATGCACAAACAAAACAATGTGCAGTGCAGAATTTCATCCCTCCCGTTACTCCCATTTGTCGACAAAATACGCGTGCTTGTACCCAAGCTTTCTAATGGCTCTGAATTATAAATGAGTGATTGATTTTGGCTGATATCTGATGTCACAAATGAAGGCGATCGATCAGCAGACTGTAATTAGACTCTGAGACGCTGAATGACATCATGAGCGCAGGAAATGTGATCAGAATTGGTTGAAATTGCGATAGCAGTGTAGTGATTTATTTTAGATCTGGAGGATTTACAGATATTCTTGTTTACTTTGATGCCAGTTTGTAGAAATCATTGGTCAAAGTACAGCATTTGAGGATAAAGTCTATTTAGATGACATGCTGCTGTTGAATTTGTAGCCTATCTTTTGCTGCCACCTCCTGGATTCTCAGTGTTAGTACCTCTCACATCAGATTCAGTGGGAACCTACCCACTCGACTGAAGTAGAAAACTGTCCACCAGCAGGAGTCAGAGGTCTCAGCCAGTGGAAAGACATTTTGTTCCTTGCTCATGTGGGATTCATGTGAGGTCTTTCTCAGTTAAATCATGTGAACACCCTTTTTTTGTGAGGATATGACACTGTACAGATAACAGCTGACAGCACCGGTGGTACGGCTCTCTCCTGTGATGCTTTGCGCCTCTTTCCAGATGTCTTTGATTCACATGATAACGCCTCCTCTTATCTCGTCTCCTTGATTTATGGACCCAGGCTTTTGTGTGTTTGTGTAGTCTGTTCTCTTTCAGGTCTTCGTCAGGTTGTCATGATGGAGAGGAGGTCTTGTGGCAGAGGCCCTTGGGCACCTGGGAATTGCTCAACATCATCCTAGGTTATTTTCCTGTATTATTCTGCAAACAAAGTAGCCTTTATTGCCTTTTATGTAATTTTACAATACAACAAGTTCAACCATAACTTACAGGCTCTGAAAGAAAACTATTCTGTGGTTTAAAAAATCACTTTTTTTACATTTGATATGTTATCCCTTTGTCTTTTATTAAATAATCATAGGGTTAAAATGTTTGGCTTTAACTTTTTGACACAATGTCCCAAACTTGGGGAAATGGGGTTGTAAAATAGTTGAAAATAATAAGCAAACCGAATGAAACTTTAACAAAAATGGAGAGTATAATAAACTCTGAATGAAAGCAGCTGTAATGCAGATTTCAGACACTAGGTGGAAGACGAGACTAAATGTTTTAACGCTGCTTGAATGGCTCTCTATAGATGAACACAATGCTGACACGTTATATTTAATTGCTTAGGTATTCAACTTTATCTTTAGAAATATATAGAAGTATGATATACCTTGTAAAATTGGATTAGTGAAATCAATAGTCCCGTTTTAGACATTGTTTTCTTCAAAGTTTGGACACATCTGTCAATAAAATCGCAACTTTTCAAGGATTTAAGGCGTTTTTGAAGAGTGTGTATTTATTTGAGTGTGTGTGTATTAGTGTGTTTGTATTACACAATGTCGTTTTTTACATTGTTGTGAAACAGATTAAGTTACATCCGGATTAAAAAACGCTCTATTTGTCTTTACTCTTAATACGAGCCAGATGTGACTGATGCTGCTGTCACTCAGATCTCCGGCGACCAATCACAGCGCGCCTTAGCTCCTCCCTCCCTCCTCCCTCCCTGCTGATCATGAGCGTCTCTCTGAAAAAGGAGGAAAGTTGTCCTCTTCTTTCTCCCCCTGCGCCTCTCTCCCTCTTTCATTCAGGCCGGCTCCACGATGCAGAGAGGGCAGCTGTTGGCGGTGTGTGCGCTCTGCTGGAGCGTCAGCGTGTGTGTGGTTTCGGGCATCCAGAGGGCTGATCTGTTTCCTTATGGTCCTCTGAGTGGAGATATGATTCTGGCTGAGGGCGACGATGAAACGTCCAAAGTGCTGACCCTGCCCAGACCCTTATACTTCTACGACTCCCACTTCACCCAGTTATATGTGAGTACTGTTAAATGCAGACTGTTTGCATGCTTTTAATCTCTGCAATACCGTGAAATTATAACCTTTTGCAGGTGATGTTTGATAGAGTTGTGGCTGGTTTTATAGTGCAAAATAAAACTAAAAATGAGCTTGTTTAATGAGGAGAAAATCAAGACCTTAGAATAAGGGGGCACTGGACTCACAAATATTTATTTTTTCCTATTGTGCTGGATTTTGTTAGGCTTTTAGCATTTAAAAAGTATTTGTTATGACTTTTTTTGAGTCCCATTTATCCTGGGAATAAACACAGGCTGCTGATTAGGACAACAGGTGTGTTTTTAACTCATTTTTACAGTTAATTGCTGTGAAATAAAACAACACAGGTGTGTTTGTATTGTTAGAGAGAGTGTGAGCAGCAGTTCTACACTGCAAAAAGTTAGTGAAACTACTTTTGTCTTGATGGACCAAAAGTGAAAGTACCCATTACAATGGACCCTGTTAGCAGTGTAAAATTGACGGCAGTTTAAAATTACTTAGTTACAGTGTTCAGGTGCAGGTTTTGGTTTAAGTGTCTCTATTTTATGTGACCATTGGCTATGTTTAGACAAGAGAAGCACCAATAAAAGCTGAAAAGTCTTTTCTTTGGCAACGCTGTGGAAATGATCCGTACACAGTTGAATCTGCAAAACTGACTAAAGACGCGAGTGTATGCATGCCAGGCTACCAGTTGACAATATGACTTTGTAATGTAATTAAACCGGTATTGCTGCACATTAAAAAAATTGTTGCACAGAGTATTAAACAGCACACTGTAGAAAAAAACAAGCTTTTTAAAGCTCCTCTAAGGAGCTTTGTGTTCCTGTCAAATTTTTCGCCCCCTGTTGACAGAGTAGTACCGTATTTTTTGCACTGTAAGGCGCACCATCAATTAACGCGTTTATTCATGTCTATTTTCATACAGAAGGCGCATCGGATTATAAAGCGCATTAAGCCAAACAAAACAGTCAGATAAGTCAAACTTTATTTAACTCAGTCAATAACTCCGCGAGGCTACGGTAGCTGCAGTGCTCCGACAAGCCAAAATGATTTTAAGTGCGCCTTATAGTGCGGAAAATACGGTATTTGCTTATCTCGTATTCTACATGCTAAAGCAGCGTCTTCTGTGACACTAATGATAGTCAAGTACATTATTTATTACTTAAATTTAACCTTAAGAATGCCAAATCAAGGCTGACACCTACCCCCTTATCAAAAAACTGACTTTGATTCATCCCTATTTTTTGCTTTTTTGCGGCATGCTGCCCCGACACTTACCCCCTTGGTGGTTTTAGGCATAGAAAATAACAAAACAGACATTGTTAGTCTTGTTACTGATGGTTTAGTTTGCTTTTGTGGGCCATAAGGAGGCATCACTTTCAGTTTTTGCACATTTCATTACTGACTAAAATTAGCTCACAGGAGTTTTAGGTTAGCACAACCACACTGTAAAAAATCACAGTTAAATCTAACAGTCAATGTGCTGAAGTTGATGCTAAAGTTGATGTGTTTGGGTTGTTAAACATCTTTTTTTTTTACAGTGTAGCAAATGTAAAAGTTGGTTTGGGTTGAATGTGGTTTCAGTATCTGTCACTGATAGTCTGGGATGAAGGTCAGGGAGCCCCAGAGGCTTCTTGTGGAGGTTGTTGGTGGTTTATAGGGAGATCTTGAGGTTCATTATGTGGTTCCTGGGGTCCATGAGGAGGTTGCAGTGGTTTATGGGAGGGATACGGGTTCATTAGGAGGTTCCATAGGTTCAAGATGGCTTTTTAGATATCCCTGAGAGGGGTTTATGATGGTTTTTGAAGTGTTGAAGACACCACTAGCTGGACTCATTGGTAATCAGTCACCCTTTTCGTTTCTAGGTGGCCACCAATGGAATCATCTCAGCTCAGGACCTGCCCATGGAAAAGCAGTATGTGGATGATGGCTTCCCTACAGATTTCCCCGCTATGGCGCCATTTCTGGCGGACATTGACACCACTGGAGGGCGAGGACAGATTTACTACAGGGTGACCGAGACGCCCAGCGTGCTCAACAAGATGGCGCAGGTCTGTTTGTGCATTTAAACGAGAGTCAAATACCCACTAAGATGACTTCTCTTTGCTTGAACTGAACTATCAATCTGAATTCTTCCTTTTCCCGTTAGTTCAATCCATCTCTGCATCTCCATCTCTATCTCTTTCTATCTCTTTTCGCCATTCATTCATGATTCATCTGCTCATCCAGGAGGTACACCGAGGGTTCCCGGATGCTAAATTCACACCTACACATGTCGTGGTCGCTACGTGGGAGAACGTGGCAGCGTATGAGGAACCGTCTCGGGCCGCCGGACCTTCAAACAAGGTATGATTGACGAGTTACGCCGTCATCTCGTAAACAGGCCGCATGTTTGGCTTCTCGTGAGAGACAATCCCAAATTCCTGGAGGATGTGCATCGCTTGTAATCAGCCAGGGGTGGGGGGCCTATTTGTAATTCCTCTCTCCCTCCTAATCTGTCTCTTAACCTTTTCAAGAGGTCAGAGGTCATCTTTAAGGGTCATCAAAGTGCCTCCCAACTCATTATCCCCTCCTCCAGTTCACACACAGGTAGATGCAAACATGTTTCTGCTCACATGCTCTGGTGGTCGTTGCACCCCTCCCTTGTTTGTGAGCCAGTTACTTGTTAATAACCTGGTTTGCCATTAAAGTACTCATCTCCAGTTTCACCTCACTGAGCTCGTAGCGTATTTCCCCAGATAGTGCGTGCCCTGACATCCTCTTCTTCTGTCAAAACCCCCTCTTGCACCTGTCCTTTTCATCAAACTCACTATCTTTGACTCCTATCTCTCCATACTTGACCCTCTTTAGCATCTTTAGTCCTTCGTGAACCCATCAAACTTTGGATTCTTCTTTTCTAATCATGCAACTCTGATGTGATTTCTCTCATTTCTGCACAAATATTAAGTCTAGAGTGAGGCTGAGATAACCCTGATGGCATCACTGTGACAAATCTACAACCCAGATTTTATAAAAGTGATGATAAATAAAGTTGATAAAGTAGATTTTGATCATTTGAAATGACTCAATCCTTTGGTTTGATTTTACAGTAGTCCAGAGACGACATATCCTCGTTGTCATGGCTGTTTTAGAGGTCATTTTGTGATTTCCACTTCAGAGTCATGTTTGTTTTTAATGCAGACCTCTCCAGATTCTCTCTGTTTTTTAATGATATTGCGTTTTATATATATGCTGAAATCCCACAATTCATTGCTGAAGATTTTGACTCCAAGATTGTTCAAGTATTCGCTCACGCTGCGTCCCCTAAAGCCGCTCCTCCTGAACTTATTGATCAAACAAACACAGCTTTGTTGTTCCTGGTTGGTCGTGCGTGGGTTGGAGGGATGAAGGGAGTGGCAGATTTAAGAAAAGCCCCCCGGAGATCTCGCCGTCTCCCTCCGTCTCATCTGCTTGTCCTTTCTCTTAACTCTTGCGGTCTGCTCTTGCGGTTAACTCTTTTTTTTTTACATCTCTTTGAATTCTGATTGTTTAAAGGCAAACTAATCAGTGATTTTAAGCCTCAGTATTGAAATTCAGGCCTCAAGACCCCCGCCAATGTTGACGAAATGCTACCTCAATGTTGACATCCGCCTTTTAAAGTAAAAGATTATTTATTATGTGCTAAATGGGGGTTGTTGTGTTATTTAAAAGCCCCGTCTGCCTTGTCGGATCGAAGCAGTCGGGGTCCCTGCTGGGATTTACTCCAGTGGGTCCCACTTTGCGCTGATAGCATCTCCCCTTTGAAGTGATTAGCCAGAGGTGCTGGGTGGGGTGTGTTGGGGGTGGAGTGGTGGTATGTGTGTGTGAGCACTGATTAACCTGAGGTGTGTGTGTGTGTGTGTGTGTGTGTGTGTGTGTGTGTGTGTGTGTGTGTGTGTGTGTGTGTGTGTTTGTCAGGATGTGTATTAGGAGTGACGAGGTGAGGTAGTGTTTTAGGGGGATGGGGGCAGACTGGGTGGCGTTTAGGGGCCGGATACAGAGATGGGAAAATACGGTGAGCAGAAAAGAGAAAGTTCACATCCTTAAGAAAGCAGAGCTGTGTCTATGAAATGAGCCTAAAAGAGGTTATTATCATAATTGCAAAGTAATTGCTTCACTTGAAACTTAAAACACACACACTCTGTTGTATCTGCTACCATGTAGCTCAATTTGCTAATGACCGGAGTCATTTACAGAGTCTGGACTTCCATGTGTTGATGTTGTAGGAAGTGTTCAGCTCTTAGCAGCACATTGCTAATCCGTCTTCACATTAGGATGCATAATCACCAGGTGAAAAGTGACTTTGAATGACAGGATAATACTCAATACAGAAAGAGGGTTCATGCTATGAAAACATCTAAATGAAAAGGTTCTGCATGAACACAATATTAGAAAAGTGTCCTGAAGTCTTCATCCTGAGAGCATCACTGTGTCTGAGCTGCTCTCTGAAACTCTCCTCTCAGCTCCGAGTGCAGGAATGGAAAGTGTTTATGACATGTTTGGTGTGTGAAGGTCAGACGAGGCCAACAGGATGAATAAATGGACTCCTCTGTTAGATCTGGCCCTCACCTTTCACTTCTCGCTCTCTCTGCCTCCTCTTTTCTCTTGTCCTCCATGTTTTTTTTTCTTTTTTGTAGCACAGAAGGAACTTTTGTTTTCTTTTGTATGATTTGTTGTTTCTTGGGGGGCCTTGCAAGGACACAGTGGGAATCTCTTAGATATGGAGCCCCTGAAATCACAGCAAGATTTAATTATATTACATGCACAAGATATTTTCATGAGCGTTTATATGTAATTGATGCTCAGGATATAAGTATCTTGTACCAACTACATAAATATCTCATGGAACATAACATTATCTCTCAGAAACAATTTAATTACAACTAATCATGAGTAAATATCTTTCGCAACAATATATCTGGTGCTACTGTGTGCATACAGCATACTTATCTTGTGAGAGTAAGCTATTGTTATATAGGAACAAAATTGAACTATCATGTGTGCATAATTGTAGTAGTTTGTGCTCATATTGTGTTGTTTTGTGCACACTATAAGAACCTCCCATACACAAGTTACTTTCCATTGTGCACAATGTAATAGACACACTTTTATGGCACACTTGGGCACAAGAAAGTATCTTGCATGCACAACTTAATTATAACTTAATTCTTGTACAAGATATTTATCTGCACGCAGTATTTTGAGATTGGAAGTTTAGTTTATGCTAAGGCTGGTTTAGGTCCTGACTAATGATCAGTACAGTTGTTTTCTTATTTGATCTTGTTGGGAACATGTTCATGTCCAGAAACCTTCCAGGATCTTTAAAGAAGCAGCTACAGCAGTCCTGTCCATATGCTCACAAGTAGATCAAAAAACCTTCAAATCCTTGAAGTTGAACAATTTCCTCAAACATATGAAGAGCAGGGATTCCTTTGGAGCAGAGCTGAAGTTATAACAGGCATGCCCCCCCCCAAAAAAAAAAAAAAAAACTGGAGCAAGATTTTCATACAACAACAGTGAAATACTGGCTGTACTGCTCCTGGCTGCAATCCTGGACTGTGTGTGTGTTCATGTGTGTGTGTATATGTGTGTGTGCCAGTTCCCACGCTACAGGCAGTTCCGTTTGTAGCACTCTGGTGAGGCTGGCAACTGGACTGCAGCTGCTCTCCGTCTCTCTCTCTCTGTGCCTGCTTACAGCTGTGCTGTAAAACCAGCGACCGACCAACAAACAAGTGTCGTACATTCATCCCTTACCTCCCTCTGTCGCTCTCCTCTCTGGGATGTTCCTGGCGAACCAAAGTGGAATCCAGCTTTGGATAATTATAACATGATTCGAAACATTCGCTGCAGACTGTTGAGTCACGTATTTGAAGCGCAGACGAGATGAGAAGTCGGTGAAACTGCATTCAGCTTAAGTCAGCTGAGTAGACTAAACTATATAAAGACAGAGTAAAGCAGATGAGCGCATAAACAGAGCTGGACAAGACCAAACAGAGGTAAATATGATGAGACTACACCAAATGAGACATAAAATTGCTTCCACACAACACCTGCTACGTGTTAGCAGCAGCTGTAGGGTTTGGAGGGTATAATTAAGCCATGTCAGGTCGTATAGGCTACGTAAGTTATTTGTCTGCTGATTAACAGTTTGGGGTTACAGGGATCTTGTACAATTATTCATATATTCCAACATCTGTCTCAAGCCCTATGCTAGTTTTGCTGTGGCGCAGCAGTGTGGCGTGCCTGTTTACACTTTACAACCATGTCGTCTCTGTAGTTACAAATTACACAGCGCAGTGCTTGTCCCGTTTTTCAAGTCTGGATCAAGTCAGGTAAAAAAAAAAAATCCATCTTTGTGCCCACACATGTAGCTAGATTTGATTACGATTGAAACCTTTAGAAATGCATCAGCGAGCATCTCTTGGAGCTCGAGATTATTTAAAGAGACAGCTTCTCTTCGGGGATTGAGTAGAAAAGAATCAAGAAGCCACCTGACATATTGAACTTGGGCTACCTGCTTCAGAGAAGATAGCGTCTTTATTAAGGCACTCTATGTAGCTTCTTAGCTAAATGGGAGCCTTTCAAATTGTGCAATTAAAGTTGCTTAAATTGTAAAAATCTTATTAAATGGAGTTTGCAAAGTAACAAGACATATCTCACTCTTTAAAAACCACAACTTGTTGCTTTTAAGACAATGCAGTCAAATACCATAAGCTTTAAATCTTTTTTTTGTGTCCAGATGCTAAGGAGGAGAACTAAATTCACTAAAATGACAGACATTAAAGCTCCGATGAGAAACTTTATGTTTGTGTCGACTTTGGCGCCCCCTGTGGACAAAGTGGTACTTCTTCGCATATTTAGTTGATCGCATTAAACCCTGTTCTGCTTTTTTAACAGACAAATGTATCACAGTATAATGATCTTTATTGAAGTACAACACTCAGCTTGACACCTACCCAGCAGCAGCAGTTACAAACATTAGAAATCACTTTATATGGAGAGTAAAGCTTGTTGTTTACGCTCTGGTTTGCTTTTTTAAGGTAATAATATGATTTTCAGTGTCGTGTCTGAGTCCTCCTGAGTTACCTGCACCAACACCATATATTTACATTAGAGTTGTAGGGTGTTAACAGACTTCAGACCCCCGTGGTGCAGCAGACAGACCCAGCAGACAGATGATGTTACCACTTAAACTGTCAGGATGTCGCTGGCAACAAACATTTGTTGATCCCGGAGACGATTACCGTCTGTGTGTGTGAGTGTGTCTGGTCAGTGTGAGGAAAGTCTTTAAAAAGGTGTGACAAACCCCTGTAGGAAGGTCGAGGGGGCGTGTGTGTGTGTGCTCTGACACACACACACACACACACACACTCACTCACATACCGAGCTGAATGTCTTTGATGTGTGTTGGCTGCAATTTGTTGTCTTCCAGCTGTGAGTGTGTGAAGCACACGAGGCTGCTTCACACAGACTGAGTCAAAGTCAGCAAATTACCACACTGAAAGGGGAGGGGCTGAGGGGAGACCACAAATTAAAGGAATAGTTTGACATTTTGGGAATTATGCTGATTTATTTTCTAACTAACCAAGAGTGAAATCAGAGGGTCCATCATACACTTTTAACTATGGAGCTAGCTGAAAGTACTGGAAACGGGGTAAAAACAGTGAGTCATGCTCTTTTTGGTGTTGGAGAAGAGCCTCACTGAACCCATGACCTTTGATTATTATACTTAAAACACATTTTTTTATCTCTTATACAAAATAAAAATGTACTTTGTCCAATCCAAAAGACTTCCCACAAATTAAATCAAAGAAAGAAAAAGGATTCGAGTTGAAATCAAAGCTCCTATGAGAAGTTTTGTGACATTTATAAAATACTCTAGAATTTCTATTGATGCATTTTTATGGATATTAAAAAAATGCATCCGTATGAATTCCAGTCCATGGCAATCATATAAAAAAAAAAACTTTCACAGGAGCTTTAAGCCTATAGAGGACCAGAAAATTAGCAAACGCTAAAACTGGCACAACCCAAAAGAGACGACTTTTAAGATTTCACCAAAGGATGGAAGATATTGGTTTTTTTTGTGAAGAATGCATGAAAGGTCATCATGCCACCCCAATTTTGTTGACTTCAAGCTCCTTTGAGGTATTTTTGACATGAATGAAATCGCCTCATATTCAGATTTATGATATACAAAAGGAAACAAGACCGTCAGAGCGGTAATACGCAGATTTTATTGTGTAATTTTAGTGCCTGAATTCAGTGTGAGGGGGTAGGTAGATAAAAAAGATAACAGATTTGATTCTGAGAAGTCAGCAGGATGACATTCTTGACACAACTGAAGCATGTCGATTGTAGGATAAATACAAACTGCTTTGTCCACAGGGGGCGCCAAAATTGACCCAAAAAAGGAGCTCAAAGTTTTTGAAACCATTTCAAAGAAATGATCCCTTTTCTGTCTCCCATTGTAAACCAGACTTAAGGTGATCCCTCCAACCCCCTGCATCCTTTCATCTCTCTATCTGTCTAAGCTCTCTCCCTCTATCCCCCCCCCTCCCAGGAAGAAGGAGGGGCAGTCGGGGAGAAAAATACAGACGTTTAACAGGGATATTAAGGACAAAGGAAAAGCAGATCCCCTCTTGTAGCTCCAGCGTCTTCTCCTCCTTCCCAAAGACAGAAAAAAGAAAGACCCCCTCCTCAGTAATTAGACCGAGCCTGGGGGCTACAAAGTCTTCCCCGCCCACAAACAACAAGATAGTTTAAAGATGTTGATGTAAACAATTAGGAACACACACATACACTCACATGAAGTGAACATAGGTAGAGGGACATCTGTGTTGGATAAGTGCGTCTCACATTGTAACGATGTCTGGTTTGAATGCTGTAACATCATCATGAAAGATGTCCAGACACACAGGAAGACAGCTGTGGAGATCAACATCTGGGCCGGGGGTTTGGAGACGAGATGTGTGTGTGTGTGTGCTTCTCTGTGTTTGTACAGATAATGTGATTCTCTCCCAAAGGAAAACAACACAGAATCACTCACAGTCTTCCCCTCATTCACCAAATCGGAGTGTTTTCTAAATGTGGTTTAAGGAGGGAGAGTGGGCTGAGCGCACCCACTGACATGTAGGAAATAAGTTCCTGAAGTAACAATCCAGTGTTTAGCCAAGAAGTCCTCTGATTCATCTCCTTCGGTTTATTTACTCTGTCCTAATTCACTCAGAATAGATGTTTAGAAACCCACATACTCGGGTCAGTATGTCAATAATTTGTGGTGGTCGGAAGAAGGGGGTTCGAAGGGTGTGAATTACACACATGACTCCCAGCAGAGCGAGAGATGAGAGAGGAAGAGGGGGAGACGGAAGAGGAGAGGAGCAGAGGTGTGAAGTTTAAATATGAGGTGTGAGAGTTAGAATAATTTGGAGGTGGTCGAGTGGGACTGACTTTGAGAGCACACAAAAGGTGACCTCATCTCTTTGAAACTGGCCAAAGACAAATATTCACAAGGCTCCTCCTCAGTTTGGAAGTTATCTGCTTCACTTTAGCTGAGAAACCGAGTCAGTTTTAAATTAAAGAAGAAACTGAACGTTGTTTGAATACTGATTTTTAATAGGGTTTCTCTATGCATTGTACAGTTTTAACCCTGAGTTTTTGGGCCAACGATTTCCACAACAGAGGCATGCTAGTTTTTGATGCAGGGGCACCTGATGGTCTATTTACTGTATAACAGCCAAACAGTATCTTTTTTCAACTATGTTCCTTTTTGTGCTACTATATCTCCAGATTTATTTAATCTTTTCATATTATCATGCACTATAGCTCATGTCATTTGCATAAGAAAGCTCCTGTGATGAGTTTTTTGATAGTTACGAAACAGACTGAAATTCATATTGATGCTTTTTCGTGATATACAAAAGCAAAAAAGACTGATGATTTCTATCTTCCCACTGAGCATTTTTTGGTCTTAATGAGGTCTAATAGACGTCTAAATGAAGTCTAGACGATGGTCTAAAATTAGACTACCACAGGTCTAAAAATGAAAGTTTTCAGACGTCTAAATTTAGACCAAGCTTAGACTAGCCAGCTAACAGAGGTCTACCAGTATATTGCTCAACGGCTATCATGATTATTTTGGTTTAGTACTTGGAGATCAGTTATGCAACTCACAGTTGCTTTTTGAAATAGTTATTGAATAATGGGTTGAAGTGCAACATCTAAATTCCGTCTACAGATATACAGAATCTAGACGGTTGAAATTAGGTCTAAAAATAACTTGACGTCAAACAGCCGTCTATTGCTCATTGGGTTGTAATTCTTAATGTGACCCATTTGACGACCCAAAGAAAGCAGGATGAGATTTCAGTAAAATCAACCTTGACTTGCACAGAAGTTTCAGACTGACTCCGCCTCTTTTATGTCTTTTAAGGTCAACACGTTTCAGGCAGTGATTGGTTACGATGAGACCGACTCCTACGCTCTGTTCCTTTACCCTGAAGGCGGCCTAAACTTCTTCGGGACGCGACCAAAGGTGAAGTAAAACACAAGAACTCAGTTTTTCTGCTTTGACGTTCAATCACTTTTATAAAAAAACAGCAATTTTGTCTGAACGCTTTAATTTGCTTCCAGGAGTCTTACAACGTTGAGATCGAGCTTCCCGCAAGAGTGGGCTTCAGCAGAGGGGAGGTCACATATTTGATCTTCTCTCGGATTGAAGGACCTCACTACAGCGTTACCAGTGATGAACAAACTGTGAAAAACCTCTACCAGTAAGTAAAAGTCCTCAAATTTGCTTACAAATGTCATTTTATGCAGATGAGATTAACTTTGCTAACGATGTAAAGCTGTAAGGTTGGGCACACACACACACTCTCACTGTTTTCTTGCTCTGCAGGGTCGGTAACACAGGGATCCCCGGGGTTTGGTTGTTCCACACTGGAAACAGACACTCCTTTGACAACATCGTCCCTGCATCCATCGGTGGTATTCTCGCCACACCTCCAGCTGGAGGACACGGCCTCTCTCTGGTAATTTACTTTCTCGTTTTTACTCATTCATTGAGATAAACCGTCCAGGACTGACTCTTTCATGGTTTCTTCCTCCAGGACACCACCACCCCTGAGTACGCTGAGTTTGAGGAATACCCGGACAACACTTTTGACCAAGAGGAAGATGACGATTACCCACTGACAGGCGGGGACCCCGAATTCCAGCCGGCTCCTGCTGGAAGTGACCAGTCTGAGCCCCTTCAGCCTGAAAGTCCTGATGTGCCCTCGTCTCCCTCTGAGGGTTCTGATCAGTACAGGAGGGAGGATGTACCGCTGACCTCTGAACCGAGGTACAGCTCAGAGCCGGTGGGGAGGCAGTATGCGCCACCTAATCCAGAGACTCAGGAGCAGCCACAGGTACTGGCTAGTTAGTGTCAATTTCACACAGATGAGACACAGTTAACTTGCTTTTCGAGAGATCACAAGTTTCTACACAGTATATCTTTTAAATGTGACACGAGCTCCTGCAGAAAACAGTTTAATATGACAAACTGGAGTCATTACTTTCTGCATCTGATGAGAAATTATAATTGCGGTTAAAGACCGAGTTTTGAAAGTTGTAACTGCAGCTGCTTTTTGTAAACTCTGCGGTGTTTATGGAATGCCGTTCTGGATAAACTATAATGCGCTTGCAAAACCTCCGTCATGATACTCTCATCGCTGTAAACAATATCTCGGGTATGCACAGATAATAGCGCTCTGGTTCGAAGCATCTGGAAGACGTTAAAAGAAATTGGTTTGGCTTTCAATAACAGCACAGGAAAATAATTGTTTGTGTGTTTTTAGACTCCTCTTGAGGTGGTGGACGTCTACCCGCCTCACAGAAATGAACCTCCTATTTCCCCCGGAGGTCACGTGGTCAGCGTGGATGAAGATGATGTCGATTTTGACACAGGAGGTAAGCTCATCTGTAAATTTGTACACTCATGTGAAAGGATGGTCACTTTGAGGGACAGAAAGGTAACTTTAGCTCGCCCTCGGCTGCAGAGCGGCTCAGCAGCTGGCAGTACAATACTGCCGTTGTGCTGGGCAGCTACCAGGTGTGTGTATGTATGTGTGTGTGTGTCCAGAGCTCCCTCCCCTGCAACTACTCCCACAGGCCTTTGCTGTAAATAAGAATGAGGTCTCAGTCAACCTCCCTGGTTACATAAGGGTCAGAGAGTCTGTTGGTGTCAAAAGTATTCCCTTAATAAGCCATTTAGCTCAGGCTGAGGCGACGACAGTTGAGTTTCTACTGAAGATGCAGGGAAATATCTGTCTGCAGTTGACGTTTTATTTAAAAACAAACTGCAGAAGTCCAAAAAGACACATTTAGATATATTTTTAATGAAAACAGAAGAGTTAAAAACTTCTACAATAAATATTAGCTTTGTAACTGTGTTAGAAATGGAGGGACTTATGCAAGTAGTAGTAGCAGCTGGAAAGCAGGCAGGTCCACAGCAGCAGCGATCCAGAGGATGAGGGAACTCAGGGACTCCCAGAAAAGACTACAGAGTCATGAAGCATAGCTGAGCCATCCCATTGCACAACTTATTCACTAATTTGTTGTCTCCGTTTCAGCTTCTTGAAACAGAGCCTCTTAAATTCCATTTCAGCTTCTTCTTCTTCTTTAGAGGGACAGTTTTAGAGGGAGCGTGTGAAGGATTCGAACGTCTCCAACATGACGCTGTCTACATTTGCTCATTGTGTGTGTGGGTGTGATTTTTATGATACTGAGAGAGAACATAAAAACAGTGCTGTGTTTATCTGTGGGATTCCCTCAAAAGACCTGGCACGGGTGTGTTTATGTGTGTAAAAGCGCTGTGATTGCTCTCCTGTGTGTGTGCGCGTCTGTGCCTACGAAAATATCCAACATCCTGTGTTCGTTTGAGGGCGTTTCTGTGTGTGATACTCCTGTAAGATGACAGAATACTGCCTTTTGGATTAAATACAAAAAATAACGAATAAGGAAGGAGAAACTGGGGAATACAGAGTCCTGTGGGAATGATTCTGTCAGCTCAGCAGCCCCGTTTTCAAGCTGATCATCCAGTTCGTTTTGTGTTTACTCCAAAGAAATCAACAACAGAGTGAATCACATCCTGTGTGTCAGAGGATTGTTCTCCAGAAAGGACAGTCGGCCCAACGTGTTTAACAGAACGTGAACTGTAACTAAACACATTTATTATTTGATACACACTCGCAAAGTCGACTGAGATATGTGTCAAACAATAAAACGCCATTCGGAGGTTGAGAATCGGATGAATATGTGAGTGTGGGAGGCAGTGCTGAAACAGCTGGTTTCTCTCCAAGTAGTGGTTTGACGTGGGTCTGTGTTTGTCCCTGGATCTTGTCCACCTTTTGTTCCTCGTTTCTAGAAATACTTGGAAACAGCCTTTTATTGTTCAATAGCCAATTAAACGAGCATGTTTGTGATGATAGTATTGGAAGAGCACAAGGAAAAGTATCTAACTTCTCGTTTCGGCATCAAAACGCGTATAACTATCCGATAAATTAGCTGTTTTGTCAACATTAGTGAAAGATTTAATCCTAAAAGTGTCCAAAAGAGATGGTAGATGGTGATTTTGAGCCCATGCAGTGATTTCCACTCCAGAGTCATGTCAGTTCCTATGACAGTGCCACCTGGGGGCTTGAAGATCCAGTGTTGGTTTTTGATTTTTTGAATCTTTTATTTTGAAATTGTTGGATGTAAAAAGGCGCCTCTTTTAAATTCCCCCTGTTATATGCATTCATGTTACTCATCAGTTTAGAAATCAACATCCCTTGTCTGATGATGTTCTTACAGGTTATTTTTTTAAAGGAGCATTACGCAACAATCCCAGCTTTTTTTGTTAGAACAATCCTGTCTACTTTGAAACACGTTGCTGGCATCAAATTTGAAAAAAGCACATTGTTTTCATAACATAGTAATCTGTTTTTTTCCCCAACACTTTACACAGTGTCCTAACTTTTATGGAATTGAGATTGCACTCACAAGATTGATTACTTCCACCTGGGCCTATTGCACAACAGTTTTGGAATTAGGGCGGCAAAGGTCAAGTCAAAGTATTTAAAACAACAGAAATTGTGGATCTCATAGTACTTCTGCATTGTATGTAATTCTGCAGGATCTTGGATGAAGGACACAATTTCATATAATGTAATTAAATGATAATGTCTTCTTATCTGTCTTTCAGTGATTCACTACACTACAGAGAATAAGGAGACATGTGCCAGGTATGAACTCAGAGAAATAATATAGACTGTTCCTTTCTGGTATAAGAACTTTGTATTCGTTGTATTGCGATATATTGTAGGCAGGAAATCTCAGCAGGAAGATGATGGGTTTTTGATTTTTGTCAGCTGTAATCATCAAGTTTCTTTTTTTCTTACAGATTCCAGCAGCAGTGCTCCCAGAATGCATTCTGCTCTGACTACTCCACAGGCTTCTGCTGCCACTGCCGCTCTGGCTTCTATGGGAACGGGCGTCACTGTCTACCCGAAGGTAGGAGCGTCGTCGTTATGCCTCAACCTGTGGGATTTTGCACTATCTTCATATAGTATTGTGTTAAATTCCTGTGCATCTCTTCCAGGTGCTCCTCAGAGAGTTAGCGGGAAGGTTAGCGGGACGGTGACAGTGGGTTCGACTCCAGTGGAGCTGAACAACATCGATCTGCACGCCTACATCGTAGTGGGAGACGGAAGAGCGTACACCGCCATCAGCGAGGTATGAATCCAGAAACAAAACATCTCAATGCGTCATCTTTACTCTTACAGTTCCGTGTTTGTAAACTTTGCTCTAATTGGTCAGGTTCCCGAGCCTGTGGGCTGGGCTCTGATGCCGCTCGCACCAATCGGAGAGCTGTTTGGATGGCTGTTTGCTCTGGAGCTGCCGAACAGCCAAGCAGGGTTCAAAAACACAGGTGAACTGGGTTTGTCTAAAAGAGAGAGAGTGTGTGTGTGTGTACGTGTGTGTGTGTGTGTGTGTGTGTGTGTGTGTGTGTGTGTGTGTGTGTGTGCGTGCTTATACTGGCTTGTATATCTTGGAGCACATGTGTGGATAGAAGGGGGGACTCCTCTACTATGTTTGTGTGTGTGTGTGTGTGTGTGTGTGTGTGTGTGTGTGTGTGTTCTGTCTCCCAGCCAGCTGTATTTTCTCCAGGGATGTGATGTGATATCAGGCTTCCACCTCCCCTCTCAAATAGGAAGCAGCTGTGTGGTGTGTGTAGGTGTGTGTATGTGTGTGTGTATGTGTGTGTGTGTGTGTTCTGTCCTGATAGTCCCGTTGCAGACCTCTCGTATATGATATGTATCCGCTGCGCTGATTTGTGTCTATAATGAAATTGATCTATAAATAGAGGAGTTGATATATACAGACGTGCGCTGATTGTGTCACCAGGCGCCGAGTTCACCCGCTATGCAGAGGTGGTCTTCTACCCCGGCAACCAGCGCCTGTCAATCATCCAGACTGGCCGCGGCCTCGACGACCACAACCACCTGACTGTGGACACTGTAGTCAGTGGAAACGTGCCCTTCCTGCCCCCTGGAGCTGAAGTTACCATGGATCCCTTCAAGGAAACCTATCAGTACTACCCATCTGGTAACCATAACAACCTCTACGCTCAACATTATCAACATTAAACCTTTCCATTTTTTCAACATAGTTTGATATCATCCTCCAGTTGCTACCTCCACCTCCGTGAGGGAGTACATGGTGGTCTCGGCAGAGCGAGGCTCCGAGTCCTTCTCCTTCCAGCTGAAGCAGAACATCACCTACCGCGACTGCCGCCACGACAACCGCGCCACCGCTCCGGAGACGCTGCAGATCACCATGGAGAGGGTGTTTGTGATGTATGTGAAGGAGGAGCGCATCCTGAGATACGCCATCACCAACAAGATCAGCCCAGTTGGAGGTGAGTCAAACTCAGATTTCACAAAAACTATAAACTCCATTGATGAGAGCCAACTCTTAAACGTTCATGTATGGAAATTTGACTTGGATTTTATGACTCAGCAGGAAGCAGATTTGCTGCACTATTTCAAATATCTGATCTTGAACAGGTTTTCAGCAAAGATTGTTAAATTGACCTCAAATTGCCACAGATGGGTGCCTGATACATCACAATGCGCCTGCTTTTGCTCTCCATACAGACTGTTTTCTTTATAGCTGCGCCAAAGCCCGCTGATTCATGATTAGTCCGTCCTACTCAGACAACACGAATACCAACGTCTGGTTCAGTGTAAAGAGGCTCTTAGTTTCCAATCTGTAAGCAGAGGTCAGGTTTGTCATCTTTACGCCTGCTTTGGCTCTCCATACAGACCATTTTCTGTATGTGGAGGCCTTTAACCCTCAAACGAGAGTGAAACTGGGATTTTAAAAGTTTAAAAAAAAAACTTATATTGGTTCCTGAAAAACAATTCTCTCTTCAGCAAGCGGTCAGAAACAATTACAAACCTTAAAATGACAACAATATGAGGCCACACAAGCCAGAACATCGAGTGCTGACTGGGCTTCGGAGGACAGATTTCGACCACATTTTTTTGGAACTAATTTAAGAAATGCTGAATCAAGACCCTTTTATAAACAGCCCTTCATCAAAATAATGATTCTTGACATGAATCTTAAATAAAAACACTAAACCAAGAACAAGAAGTTCATTTTGTAACCAGGTTAGAAAACACATGCGAACAGGCTACCTGTGGTTAGGGGGGAATATCCATCAGTGGTCTGTTACATTGAAGAGTGTGTGAGTGATGGCCGTAATCCAGTCCAGACCACCGCTGTCAGTCCATAAGAGGTTTGACACACTGAAGGCGTTAAAAACGTGAGGTTTTGTGCTCCAGAGCCACAACTAGAGACCAGACCTCATGGTAATTGTACCGCTGAACACAGAGACCTCAGCCAAACCACGATGTAGTGCTCAGCTTTGAACACACACGCTGCGAGCGGCGATAAATCATACATTACAACCATAGAAAAACCATTTAAGAACGGCTCTATTACCTCTGCTGTTCTGCTGTGATTGATACCAAAACCTGCAGACACTCAGTTCCACTCAGAGTGACCACAGTTTGCGTCACAGCTGACTTTCCATACTTGTAGTTTTCTCTGTTTATGATGGGGATATAAATAAAGCGTTGAAGCTTTTGTGCAGAATAATCCGGTGGAACTAAAAGGAAGGCAGAAAGTTCCAGGAAGATTGAAGCTTATGTGGAGGGGAAAGTGCCGAGCTCATTGTGGATTTTCTGTTTGGAGATACTTTGGAGCAATGAAACACAAAACTTAAACCATAACGATTTGTGGTTAAGGAGGCACAAATGAGCCACAATGACTTTAGTCCTGCTGTTAAATGAATACATTAAGGTGGAATGTAATCAAAATGGTTGAGTTTAATCCGACTTGTTTACTTTTTCTTGGATTTGCAAGACCATTTTAAGCCTCAAATCCTTTTCTTAATGTTTCCATGTAGCCAATTAAATTTTTTATCCATTTGATTTGAATTTACAGCCATGAAACTGATGAATTTAAAGATTTTTATGAGTTTGAAAACACCTCAGATGATTGAATCATAGAAGTTTGTAAAATTTACCCACAAATATCTTTTTGTCTTTTTTTTTGTCAACAAAAGTTTGAAAAAGCACAAAAGTTTTTTAGAGATGCACATTTCTAGAGTTCCTGTTACTTTTGGTAGAAATGTAGCTTAAGTTGTATGTGGGTTTTGTCTGGCTAAACTGACATTTAATCACTTGTCAGGAGAACATGTAACCTGGATAGGTGTGGAAGGAGGACTGAAAGGTGGTCGGCTGGCTCTGCTACCTTTAGCCGGATTTAAAAATATGACATAGTAAATTGAGCTCATTTTTTAATTATTACCTGAAGTGAGAGTCTCCAGGAAATTAGACCCCTAAAATACAAAAATATGTGTAGTTATTCTGTCGGCACACAGTGGTTCAAGATGCTTTCTTTACCCGCTCCATCTGAGGAAAACCAGGAACACGTTGACAGATACAAGAGACTCTTAGATGAAGAGGGAATTACTGAGATTGAGAAAGTAAAAAGACGAATCGGTTTGCCTTGTTTTTGAGTTCAAACTGAGTTTTTGTCATTTAAATGTCAACGCGCTGATTATAAAGGTTATGATGACACATCTCACATGCACATGTACACACAATGACACAAGCAGAGCACAGCTGGAAGAGCTTTCAGAGATCAGGGGTTTTGTAAACACGGGTTAAGTGGTGTGTGTGTGTGTGTGTGTGTGAGAGAGAGAGAAAGAGAGAGAGAGCATGAGTGTGTTTGTGTGTTAAAGGGTCTTACACTTTCTGGGAAATAATATCCCAGCCAATGACAGATTTTCTGGAGGGGGGGGGGGGTTGCCGGGCAGAATAGCTGCCCAATGATGTCATGAGAAGCAGAGATTGCAGGAGACCTTAAGACACTGAGGCGAGGGAGAGAGGACGAACCCGACTCCAGCGTGTGTTTGCTGTATCCTGTCGTCACCTGGGAATGTGGATGATTAAAGTTAAACCGCCTTTATAACTTTTTACAGCCGTAATCAGAACAAACCTCCTTTAAGAGTCACATGACCAGGAGTCAGTTTTCAAGCTGAATTGTAAAAAAGCATTTTCACGCATTTTAATAAACGGCCTGTAATTAATATTTCTGCCTATACTTCTTACATTACGTTACTTACTTTGCATTACTTAAGTTGGATTACTGTTATTATGTTATTTACATTACATTCAGGAATCAAAGTGTTGTTTTCCGCCAAAAAGCACGTTTTTAAATCTGCTTCCTTCCCTCTACAAAACCACAGTCTTAAATTTTAGGTCATTGAAATGTTTGAGTAAAAGTCACTGATGATAGATATTATAATCTGTGTTGCATTTAGAGTGATTCACTTGATTTAAAGACACGTCATGTCACCTTTTTGCCACCCAGAAAGAGTTACAGCTACGCCTCTGTGAAACCAGCCTGTTTGTGTGTGTGTTTGTGTGGAGGAGTTTAGTAAAAAGCAACAGGTGGGAAACTGTAGCCATTGCTTTGATGGCATGCAGTGCTCTCTCTCTCTCTCTCTCTCTCTCTCTCTCTCTCTCTCTCTCTCTTTCTCTAATTACCCCTTAGCCCTCTCTCCCATCCACATGCATCTCGCCCTCTCATCTCCTCGTCTTCCCCGGCCACATTCAGCACTTTGAAGAGTCTCTGTCTCTTTGATAATGAGCCAAAATTGGCCTCTGGCTGAAGGAGATGGGAGCAAGCTGTGCCTCATGTCTGTGTGTTTGGTTTTGTTTAGGTCTAAGTGTATGTGTGTGTGTTGTATTTTATAGCTGATGGTGGTAAAGAAAAAGACCATCCTTTAACACTTAAGCATCATTTAAAACGGTTATTACTGATCATGAGATTTTTTTCATGTTCCTTTAGGTGGTTTATGTTTCTTATTATCGCAGATAACGGCCCATATGTGGACAATATGGTCGACTGGACTCCAAACCACTCACAGGGATGACATTGATTTTAAAAAAGTTTAACTTTGCAGACACTAAAAGGCTTTTAAAAGCCAAGGGAACCAGAAAAAATCAATTCCAGACAACTTTTATCTACTAGAATCCACATTTTTTTGAAGAGCGAAAAAACGCCATAATATTCGTGTTTGCAACACTTAAAGCTCCTGTGAGGAGTTTTTTCACATCAGTGAAATAGGCTGAAATTCATATGGATGCTTTTTTTAAGATATACAAAAGCAAAGGAGGGCATCAGGAACAAAACTAATATTCATACACTGTGATTTTTAATGCTTGAAACTAGTATAAGCGGGTAAATGTCAGCAGTGCAGCTCAAGAAACAGCCCGGTTTTAAGTGTTTTAGCAATAAATGAAATGTTTGACAGGATGTGAGACAGCTTTATTAATTCCAGTCTGTTTCATAACTAGCCAAAAACTCCTGACTGGAGCTTTAAAGGTCTGTATCTGGGTATCTGTATCTTTTGTTTCAACAAAAATGGATTTCCTTATCTGACTCAGTCTAATTCAGATCAGATCAAACATGAATTTTGTCCAGATCCACTTGGCCACCCATCCTCAATCTTTCCGAAACACTTAATTTTTAGCACATTTATACATCTATCACATTTT
Organism: Xyrichtys novacula; assembly: GCA_962446985.1. NCBI lineage: Eukaryota > Metazoa > Chordata > Actinopteri > Labriformes > Labridae > Xyrichtys > Xyrichtys novacula. The sequence goes on from OY660887.1 coordinate 4,153,741, forward strand.
TCCCTAATGCTCTTTTCATGGTTCTCTCAACTGTGTTTTTTCTTCACATTTGTTTTCCAGAAATTAGTCAAAGCCGTGCCTTTGTCTTTGATTGTCTTGTGTGTCGGTATGAGGAAACCCCGACCACACATCCGCTCACTCATCCGTCTGTCTGTCGTCTTTCTCTCATGTATATGTGTGTCTAACCTCATCCATATGTTGAATATTGAAGGGAGTCACTTCCTCAGAGGAAACCCTCCTATGGGGGTTTGTCTGGACCGATCTCACATGTGTGTCTGGTTAGGCTGTCTTGTAATCAGGGCTGTAATCATCAGAGTTTAGCTAGTGAACGATCCAGATCTCAATTAATCTCAATTTAAGGGCATTCAGAGTGTGAGCAGTTGTGCTGAATGTTGTCCTCTGATTGTCTCTGTGGTAGGATTCAAAGGTTGAAAGGGAGAATCTTGACTTTTTATCCTCATAGACCTTCTCTAAGAATCCTGACTTTTTCATAGCATCCTGACTTTTTACCAGAATCCCAGCCTTTTCTCATTTTTCTGATTTTTTCTTAGAATCCTGACTTTGTCTGAGTCCTAACTTGTTTCTTAAATTTTCTGACTTTTTATGAGAATTCTGACTTCTTTCTTTGAATCCTGACTTAATACCAGAATCCAGATTTTTTTTCTTAAACCAAACTCCTGATTGTCACTCAGACTTCTTACTTATTTTTAGAGCTCTACCTATAAACTCAGAATTTCTCCTTTTTCCTCCTTCCTTTTTAGTGCCTCCCTACCCTTGTTTAGCTCTTATTTGAGCCTAATATTGAAATTTTAATTGTTTCAGGAAAAATATATGTTCATTTTAAATTCATTACCAGTAACATGTTTGCTATTTAAAAATGTTGTATTTAGATTAAAAAACACCCGGAGGAACCTCTCCTCAGTAAAATTGGGAAGGTTTCAGGATTTTGTGAGAGACTGTGTGAGCAAAGAGTTCAACAGTTTCAGAATAAAATTCATCGGTGTGAAATCGATTTCATCATTTATATTGCATGTTGTTAAAAATTCAGATTTGAAGAAAGGTCACAAGGTCAAGGCCTAAAGTTCTGCGTTGAAAAACAGACATGACTTTGTCGTGGAAATCACGGCATGGGTTCAAAATCACTTCTGGAAACCATCGACGGTGAACACAGCTCTTTCAGTAAAAACAAAGAAGAAAAGTGTAAAGTACCATTAAGATTAATCTTCATCTGTCCTCCTTTTATCACAGTTGAACCAACTGGGCCAGAGCTGGTGAACCCGTGCTACGGTGGAAACCACGACTGTGACACCACAGCTCAGTGTATCCCTCTGGAGGGTCAGGACTTCCAGTGCCAGTGTGCCACTGGGTACAGAGGAGACGGACGCAACTGCTACGGTACCTTTGTCTCTCTGTGCTTTAAAAAGACACATCTGATCCTGAAAGAGTCCAGGGTCTGGGCATCTCAAATGCCTGAAGTGTTTTGTGTCTGTGTGTGTGTATTAGTGTGTAATAGAGTCTGACATATCTAAACTGAGCGAACACATGTAGACAAAGTAAAGACCGTTCATGGCAGAGTGCCTGTGTTTCATCAACATCTGTCCATCCAGAGGAGAAGGGGGTCAAGTACAGGCTGGGGGAATGAATCATCTCAACCCTCTTCTTCTTCCTCTTCTCTCCTCTCACCCCTCCCTCTTCTGCTACATTCTCTTTCTCCTCATCTTTTTGCTAACTCTGTGTTTGCTCCTCTCATCCCTTCCTCTTCTGTTCACTCCTATTGTCCTCTTATCTTATCTTCCCACCTCTATCTCTTATCTCTCTTCTTTCCCCACCTTGTTTCCTCTTCTCTTCCCCTCATCTCCTCTTCTTTTGCCTCTTCTTACCCTTTGTCTTCTTCTCCTTTTCCTTTATCCTAGTCTTAATATTGTTGTTCACAGAGCCTCTCAGTACTCTGGGCTGGATCATGGTCTGTCATTAGCCCAGCAGCAGGTCCTTCTCCCTCTCTCTCTCTCTCTCTCTCTCTCTATCTCTGGTTTTCTCCTGCTGACAGCGCTAGGAAGGCCTCAGGCTGAGTCACAGTTCCCAGGATTAGACTTAAGTCTCTCTCTCCCTTTGCCTGTGTTTTAATCCTTATATTTAAAATCCATCCGACAATGTTGTCATGAAAACAGGGGTGACAACCTACGTTAAAGTTACACAAACTGGCAGGAACACAATGTGTACATACTCCAACAAAAGCACCAGTAATTAGACCGTTACACCTTGTAAACTCGCAAACAGATTCCTGGTTTATAGGTGGAAGAGTTAGTGTGAAACTCACTTTTATTCTTTTTTTTCTCCTCTCTGCAGACATCGATGAGTGTGCCGAGAACTTGAGCTCATGCCGTGCTCATGCTGAGTGTGTGAACCTACCTGGCAGCCATCGCTGTCAGTGCCAGAACGGCTACGAGTTCGGCTATGACGGCCGTACCTGCGTTGGTGAGTACCACCCCGATTCTAAAAATGTGGGACAAAGTTGGTTTAATGCTTTTCCAGTCATTTAAACTCAGTATTTGATCAAAATTAGTGAAAAGACAACATATTAAACATCTTTATTACATTTTTTATTGTGTAACAAAAAAGTATGTGCTCATTTTAAATGTCATGATAGCAATGCTTTTTCCAGAAAGTTCTTTGGTAACACTTTACTTGATGCCTCTCTCTATAACGCATTATAAATATATGTATAATGTGTTATAATCAAGTTATAGCACTGTATTACTATAGTTATAAACACTCATGCATGATCCTAATGCTTTATAACAATAATAATTACACACTGTAAAGCATTTTATCATGACTTACAAGATCAGGTATAACACATGACTCTCTATAAGTCCTGATAAAATGTTTTATAATGTGCAATGATTATTGCTATAAAGCATTATGATCATGTATGAGTGTTTATAACTATAGTTATACAGTGCTATAATGTGATTATAATGTATTATAAAATATTTATAATGGGTTATAGAGACAGGCGTCAAATAAAGTGTTACCAGTTCTTTCATTGACAAAAAACTCTAAAAAAGATGCAAATTGCTAAAGAAAACCTATTATGCTCAAGTGCAATAGATTTGTATCATTACAGTTTATAAAAAAGGCATTTCGTATCCCAAAAGTAACACACTGTGAGAGACTGCATGAGCTATTAGTTTGATAATTACAGGATTATGAACTTTGGTGTTAAACTACAAAGAATTTGGGGATTTCATCACCTGCATTCACAATATTCTGCAAATAATTAAGAGAATCTGGAGAAATTTCTGCACCAAAGTGACAAGTCTGATAGCTGAAACTGCGTGGGTGTGACACTGCATTTAAAAAAGACATGACTTTAGAGTGGAGGTCTACGCATGGGACCAAAATCACATGCAAAAAACCAGTGGATATGATAGCGTGTTGCTGCATCCACAAATGCATGCTAAAATTGTACCGTGTGTCCAAAACAGTTTATTTTTGTGTGTGTTAAATTGCTTCATCATTCCCCGCAGCTGTTATTTCTCCTCTAAAATGAACCAAAGTCCATTTTTGTGTTTCGGTCTTTGGGCTGAGCTCCATAATTGCTCTTAAAACTGACACAAGCAAGGATGTCAGCTGATGCAACCCACCGGAGTAACCGAATCTCATCCTCTTCACGGGTCGTTTGCGAGCTCCACGTGTTGTTGGTCAAATAAGACACGTCCTGAAGGGTGTAGTTCTCCGTGTTCTCAAAATCGAGCCCAGTATTTTGGAAAAGATCCACATATTTGTCCCAGCGCAGGCATAACATTTCTTCCACAACAGTAACGCACAGCTGCAAAAGCGAGACAACGCAGCGAGAGAGAGAGGAGAGAGAGGGAGGATGGGTGACAAATGTGAGAACGAGGAGGGGAAGGAGGAGAGGGTGAGATTAGACAGAGAGGGGGGGTGAAAGTGGGAGACAAATGGAGCAATGACACAGTGTGTGTTTTTGCTTTGGAATGTGTGGAGGAGAGAGGTCCTGCCGGTGTGTGTTTGTGTGTGTGTGTGTGTGTGTGTGTGAGTGTGTGTGTCCTGCTTTCACCCATCAGTATGAACTTTTGATGAACCTCCTTTAAACTCTCCTCACCTTCCTCTTCACTGATAAAGTCCCATTTCACATTTTAAGGCCTCGAAATGATTTAAAAACCCCAGAACAAACACAGATTAGATAAAAATAATTTCAGGACAGATTTGTTCTTCGACAGTTTTTAGTTTGTTGTTGTTTATCTTTCACGCTCTCTTTGTTTTCAGACATCGATGAATGCAGCTCCTCTCCCTGTCACATCAACGCCAGATGTATCAACGTGCTGGGATCCTTCCAGTGTCAGTGCCAGCCAGGGTTGTACGGCGATGGTTTCTATTGTTCTCAGCAGGAAGGTCAGTGAAATTTATGTGTTTGTGGGTCGTTTCTGTGGTTGTGTGACTCCCATTATCGTATTTGGTAATACTTCGTAAAGCTGAAAACAATGATTGTTTGTGACTTTGTGTTTTTCAGCTGATTTAATTTGCTTCACTCTCACTTTCGTTTGCATAATCGGAACTTTTGCAACACAACATCAAGCGGATTTTTGAGATGTGATGTTCTGAATTTGTCTACAGCTCAGACAGTCCGCCCAAAGACTCAGTGTGAGCAGCACCGGGACAGTCTGCAGAGTGGAGAACCAGGCAGTCAACCAAGTCTTGGCGCTTTCATCCCCCAGTGTGACTCTGAGGGACAGTACCGACCCCTGCAGGTAGAGTCTGAGTGTAAAGTGAATGACTGAATGACTGTAGAGCTTTAATAAGCAATGAGCTGATTTCTAAACTGAATTACAACAGTGTCACGGCTCTACTGGACACTGCTGGTGTGTGGATAACAGAGGGCAGGAGAGAGCCGGAACCAGGACTCCACCTGGTACAGCACCCAGAGACTGCAATAAACCAGGTGAGAGAGAGGAAGCCTATTTAACACAGTTATTTCTCGACCTGCGTTTGCACTTTTTAATTTCATTCATGAAAGTTGAACATATGAGACGTGTATTTGCAAGCCTAAGTTCTGTCCATCTTTATCACTCTAGATGAGTCAGAGGGTCCGAGAACTCTCTGTGAGCGCCACAGGGATAGTGTTCAGACCACCAGTCCAGAGGGATATCCTTTGCTAGGAGCCTACGCACCTCAGTGTGATGCTAATGGAGAGTACAAGTCTTTGCAGGTATGTCGCAAATTCAGGGTTTGAAGAGGCTACCTGCAACTTAAAGTAGACTAACCTGGATTTAAAGCTCCTGTGGGGAACTTTTAACTCAACCTTAGTGCCCCCAATGGACAAAATCATTATTATCTCTTCATTAATGCACTCATTTCCTTTTTGTACATCATAGGGACCAATCACAGTTGATTTTCTGTCTGTTTCATATGCAATCTAAAACTACTCATAGGAGCTTTGAGTTCACCTACACTCGTCCCCTTGTACCAGTTTCATGCACAATTAAAATTTTACATTTTGTTGCTTATGGTCTTGTTTGTTTGTATATAATAAAAGGATAAATTTTAGTGTATTTCTAAAAGTTTAGAAAAGAAAAAAAGATCTCTTTACCGGAGCTTTAATTTGTGATTTGTGTTATCGTTGTAGTGTCATGGTTCCACTGGATACTGTTGGTGTGTGGACAGAAATGGGCAGGAGAAAGTAGGAACAAGAACGGGACCTGGACAAACACGGGCAGACTGTGATAAACCAGGTAAGGGTTTATCATTATATTGTTATTTTTGATAAAAAAAAAACATCCTCCACAACAAATTTGGTTAAACTTTACATGGATTTTAATTCTTGCTGATTGTCACAAAGTGTATTGGTCTGTTTTCTGGTCAAATATCTTGTTACGTTTACTGTGCGCCACAATTGCCTGACAAGTAATGATTGAAAACCTTATTTTGAAACATTATGAGCATTTAAAAAAGACCTGAACTGCCCTCATTTAGTAAAAAATAGCTACCAGAGCATAGAAGGGCCCCTGGCACAACTCACCTGCATTTAAGAGGCACTTAAGTTTTTTGTATTTCACGTCCATTAAGTAAATAAACCTGTAAGAGGCGGTACAATGTGATCAAAACCAAAGCAGCAAGAAGGGATATCCTTATTTTTGGTCAAGTTTCATGAAAAATCCCCCCAAAACAACCGATAATAATCTCTCTTTAGACTCGCTCTGTTAGGGTAAATCCCCACATCTTACAAAATCCATACTCCTAATTTTTTAATGCCTGTCTGATGTGAGTTTAAGTGTCCAAACCCAAGCTGAGATAATCCCAATGACATCACGGTGACATCATTACACTCTCAAAGTCGACAAAGCCCCACCAGAGGTGAAGAAGACGTAATATGGCAGTTCTTTCAAGGCGTAGCAGGGTTTACCATTACAAGTAAACATGTTGGGTAAAATGAGTGGAACGCCCCTTTCAAAGCCAATGAGGCAATTATGGACTGATCCCATTATCCCAGGATGTAACAAAAGCTACCAAAGCAAGTCGACTGTTTTTTATGGGTCTAAACGTGATTCGACAAGACACCAAAAACTGTTCCTTTATGCAGATGACACCGTTCTGCTGTGCTTCATCACCTTTAACCAATTGTATAGTTGAAACTGAATCTATAATGCTCTACTATTTGGATGCTTAAGTAATTTACATAATAGTATTAGTACGCTATCACAGAATTGTGCTCTGTTTCTTTTTATTCCCCCAGATGAACAACAGCGTCCTAAAACTCACTGTGAGCTCCACAGAGACAGCGTACAGACCACCAGTCCAGAGGGATATCCTATCGTCGGAGCTTACGTACCTCAGTGTGACGCTCATGGTCAATACAAATCATTACAAGTCAGTAATTGTAATTTTTCGTATTTTCACATAAATAACTCAAAGCTTATATGTGAAGGTTTTCGCTTGTGTCAATTTTGGCGCCCCCTGTGGACAAAGTGTGGTCTACCTCTTGGCTGATAATTGTGAACACAATTGTTACTTTAGTGCCATGGTTCCACTGGACACTGTTGGTGTGTGGACAGTACCGGACAGGAGCGGGAAGGAACCAGGACACCTCCTGGTACACCATCCAGAGACTGTGACAAACCAGGTGAGGTTTGGTCTGGCATTAGACATGTATTTCTTAATAATAAAAAGCTTGTGTTTATTGTTGTGGAATTGTTGATTTTTCACTGTCTTTACAAGTAAAATCTATTATTTTCTTCTCAGATGAGCCACAGCGTCCTCAAACTCACTGTGAGCTCCACAGGGACAGCGTACAGACCACCAGTCCAGAGGGGTACCCTATAATAGGAGCTTACGTTCCTCAGTGTGATGCTAACGGACAGTACACGCCACTGCAGGTGAACGTCTTATTACTGATGGCAAAAATATATATATATATACTGTATATATAATATATATGTAACTTTTTTCTTTTTATACAGAGTAACATCATTTTTGACTGCATGAAATTGACTTTATTCCTCGTATTTTACAGTGTCATGGCTCTTCTGGGCATTGCTGGTGTGTAGATAGGACCGGACAGGAGAGAGCAGGAACCAGGACATCACCTGGGGCACCACCAACAGACTGTGACAAACCAGGTGAGAGTGACAAAGATGAGTATGAATGGAAAAATGTCTCTGAGTTTAACATCCCAGGGGTGCTTGAGCTGTTCCTATACATGTGTTAATGGTACGAGTATCAGCAGGTGCATTATGTCATGGCTCTTCAAGGCTGCCTCGCAAAACATTGACCTGTGAACTGCATAATTCCTCAGCTCAATGACAAGTCAAACAGACAGCACGTTTACGTGAGTGTGTCTAACCTTGTAAGTGGTACTCTATTAAGGTCAATGGGTCCTAGCCTTGGAATGCCTGGGAAAACAGGTGACATCACTGCGAGGCTGTGTGTGGTAGGAAGCTTTACAGAAACGACGGCAGAGTGAATCACTTACATGAGGCTGAAAAATACGGTCAAGAAATAAGAATTTGTTTTGTTTGAAATAAATGTAAAGAAACACAAAATAATTCATTCATTATCCTGACTTTGGATTCCTTCTACCCTGTGCTGCCAGTGAGAAAATAGACATCCCGCTTCTGTGAGTCTTTATTGATGAAAATGTTTGTTTCACTTACTCATTGTTGTGCTGCACAAATTCATGTTATGTTTTGTAGCTTTATATTGTGTTACATGTCTAAATATTTCTTTATTTTACTTCACATTAGGTTATTTTTGTGGTGTTAGGTTGCATTGTGTTACCTTACATTGTGTTATGTTACCTTGTGTTACATTGGGTTGCGTTATGTGTTACACAACATGTTACGCAACACTGTGTTAGATGATATGTTACATTGAGATATGTATCAGTGTGTTACACTACATTGTGTTATGTGACTATACATTGTTTAACTTTACCTTGTGCAGTGTTACGTTGTGTAACAATATGATGTGTTTTGACGTGTTATGTCACTTCACTTTGTTACATTACCATGGTACGCTTGTTAAATTACATTACAACATTTTACTTAATGTTACTTTTCTTGATGTTACATTTAATTACATTACAATTAATTATTAATATATGTTTAATCAAGTTACATTTCATTACATTTCTCCACACATGACAAATTGCTACTTTAGATTTACCGTATTTTTCGCACTATAAGGCGCACCTGATTATAAGACGCACCATCAACAAACGCGTCTATTCACGTCTATTTTCATACATAAGGCACACCGGATTATAAAGCGCATTAAGCCAAACAAAACAGTCATATAAGTCAAACTTTATTTAACTCATTCAAAAACTCCGCGAGGCTACGGTAGCTGCAGTGCTCAGACAAGCCAAAAGGATTTTAAGTGCGCCTTATAGTGCGAAAAATACAGGAGTTACATTATGTGAAATCTCATTATGATACATGTCTTTCATTACGTGATGCTGAGCCTCTCTATTTTTTTCTTCTAGATGAACCGCAGCGTCCCAAAACCCACTGTGAGTACCACAGAGACAGAGTCCAGACAACCAGTCCAGAGGGATATCCTTTATTCGGAGCTTTTGCGCCTCAGTGTGATGCGGATGGACAGTACACACCGCTGCAGGTGAACATTGTCTGAGTGACATTTGTTTGGGTTTAGCTGTAGATTTTAAGGTTTCAGGTTCTATCCTAACCCATTTTTTCTTACTCCTTAAGTGTTACAGCTCAACTGGAGAATGTTGGTGTGTGGACAGTACAGGGGAGGAGAGAGTAGGAACTAGGACCTCTGCAGGAGCGCCACCGCCAGACTGTGACAGACCAGGTGAGGGACAACAAAACATGCACTGAGAGACGCAAAAAAGATGTGAAATGTCAAATTAAGTTGCAACATTAGAGACTGAACGAACAAGTCATCCACCAAATTTAGAAAAGCTGCAAATACATGAGGAGTCTAAAGAAATATCCGTTCAGAAAGGACAAGGCTGAAACTATCTCTGGATGGTCATGATCCTGCACGAAAAAATACATGACTCTGTAGTGGACGTCACTGCATAGGTTCAAAACTGCTTCCAAAGATTCTTTTTTATTAACATTTTAAACAGACTCCCATCTCTTTTGGAACTGTGGTAGAACTTTTGTGCTAAAATAATGGGCAGAAGTTGTGTAGCACACTGCTGCTCATCGGGTTAAAACCACAATTAACAGTTTAAACTGAAAAGAATAACTTGATTTATTGCCTCTCTCTCCCTCTCTCTCTCTCTCTCTCTCTCTCTCTCTCTCTCTCTTTGGCTCTCTTTGCTCTCTCGCCCTCTCACTCCCACTCTAAACGTACACAAAGAGGCCGTTCTATAAATCCAGCCCTCGCTATAAATTCCATTTATGACCATCCAAACATCTGAAGTGGTCACTTCTTGGTAGGATGAGCCTGAGGGCTGTTGCGAGGCAACCGAACCAAAACATGACAGGTTGGCAGACCAGCTGAGCGACAAAACAGTGTTACACCCTCCCTGCAGATGCACATCACTCTAAAAACACATGCTTATAGAACTGTCCGCTTGCTCTGCCTCTTTAAATCTAAATGTGTTTGACTTAGTTTGATGACTGCACATTTATTTGCTCTATTTCTCATCTGGAAGCTGCATTAGAGGCTCTCGTACTGTCATTATTTGCAACGATGGTGGCTTTTCATGCTCAGTTTTAGTTTGTGATTCACATCCTGTGGTTGTCTAAATTAAAGGTTCGGATTAGAAACACTATTTATGAAGATGTGACCCCTAAAAGGAACTTTTTAAACTTTATTTTTGTAAACAAACATATAATAAACAACATGGGTAAGCACTTTTGAATACAAGTGCAGCTCAAAACATGAGAAAGTTCTGAAAAGGTCAATTTTTCCCCCAAATTTGATTCAAAAAGGGAAACTTTCTGTCAAATGGTTTTAGATAGTTTTTGATTTCCATTAGCTGTAAGCCTCCATTTCACAAACACAAGGAGGTTTGGACAAGAACCATCTTCATGTTTCTGTTGTTTACACTACACTTGAAAAATGAGCTGCGATTATTGGGTCTGAACAGTCAATCCTGATATCAAGAATGTGTTCCCCACGCTGCCTCATGCCAATACGGACAAATTCCTGCGCAGCTCAAAAGTATGTGAAAATGGTCTGCCAGCTGTTCCACACATTTATTCCAGCAAAGACAGCTGTCTGTACACATTTTATTTTCTGGGTTATGAAATCTGCAGTCAGACTCCGCCAGCAGACGCCCCTCCAAAGACCTGAGCTGGTGGAGGTGTACTGTATGTACTGTACCGAGCTCAGAGGACTGTCATGTATCACACTGAGACTGTTTTGTGGAGGAAGATAGTGTCAGATCACTCTGTAAGAGGACTTTATGTCATACTTAAGGTAATCTTTAAAACTCAGTCATGGTACTAGAAGTTTGAACTGTCATCAATTATGGTTCAAATACCGAAGGAACAAAAATTGAACTTGTAGTTAGTCTCATTTCTCCAACATTTCGCCCTGCACACCATTATGTTTAGGCACAGTGTTAAGGAGGGCAACTTGAGATTAATTTACAAATACCATCTGATTTCTCTTCTCCGCCATTTTGTCTTCTCTCAGTCTCTTAGTGGAGGGTTGTTAAGATACCCTTACCTGAAGTAGAACCAAACACAACCATATTTTTCTCAACTGAATTACTTCTATCTGTTATGGATGACGCCATCTTTATTGTAGTTTGATCCTTGACGGCCTCCGTTGCCTTGGTGACAAGAATTTTCTACAGACTGCACCTTTAAAATGATCCCTGGTTTTCAACTTTCTTATAAAATTACCAATCTAGACCATTAATTGAAAGGTTTTTTTTTAAAACTAAACCAAATTCGCTGCAAATTTCAAGAGTTGGCTTCATGCTGGCATCAAACACCCACATCAAACTCAAATCAGAGCGCCAGTTTCAGTCAGCCTGTATTTTTGCGTACCCACATAATTGTTATAACTCATTGCCAGCTCAGGATGCCAGCCTCGGGACTGAGATGTCATTTATTTAGTGGACGGTCCACATGCTGATGACTTCTGGGAAGGACATTAGAGGAGACAGAGCCTGCTAAACTTAGTTCATCACAGAGAGGAAGCTGAGTGATTCACAGGACCGGACAACAGCACGCTAACTTCAGCTGAAATAAACCCCTCTGGAAAAACCTCGTACAGGACATGAATTTAATTGTTTTGTTAGTCTTTGTCTCTCTGATCTCTCACTGCAGATCTGCTCTCTTCTCACACTTCTCTCAGATACTCTCCTGATCCCCCTCTTAGTTTGGAGGCTGTAGAAACTTAAAGGAGGAGAGAGAGAGGGGGGCCTGAGTAAACATTCGTAGAAGCCTAAAGTGGTTTCGGGTGTAGTTTTAAAGCTCTCCCATAAAATGAGTTATCAAAGGGGTTTTACAAGGTAAACAGTATTGACAAAAGCAAGATGTGTGTGTGAGCCTCTTTAAACACAGGGCCCTCCTACGCCATTAATCAGGCACTTAAACGCTCACTTTGAGATAACTTTGGAAAAAGAGAATAAAATTTCAATAAATGACAAGAAAAATGAGATCAGACTCATGAAAAGTTGTAACCATGTTTGATTCCTGTCCTCCTCAGTCCCTGTGGCTCCAACCCAGCGTCCCGAGAGTGTGTGTGAGCGATGGAGGGCCAGTTTGATCGAGCACTATGGTGGGAAACCAGAGGCGCAACACTATGTGCCCCAGTGTGAGGCAGACGGGCAATTCAGGTATCAAAACACGCACAAAAATACTGTAGTATACTGTTTTTTTTTTTTTTAAAACAAGGCTCTAAAGAAGTGCCTCTTTTCACAGTCCAGTCCAGTGTTACGGGGAGACCACCTACTGCTGGTGTGTGGACGAGGATGGACGTGAGGTTCCCGGTACCCGATCGCATGCTGCTGTCAAACCTGCATGTACGTACCATGTGTTTAAACCTTGATGGTAACACTTCATGGTGATTATGCTCCAAAAATGCTCAATTGCGTCATCAAATGTCATCCTAGGCCTTCCCTCAGTGGCCCCGCCCACTGTGCGTCCATTGCCCCGCCCAGATGTGACCCCTCCCCCAAATGCTGACATCACCCTGCTGTACGCACAAGGGCAGAAAATAGGGGCGCTGCCTCTGAACGGGACCAGACTGGATGGAAACCGGTCCAAAACTCTACTGACTCTGCATGTAAGACTTACTCTGGTTAATGGAGTTCTTGTATTGATTAATTGACCGTATCTATTGTATATTGTTTTCATCCAGATCCACAATTTACAATCTACAGGAAGTGTTGTGTACTTCAAAATAAAAGCACAGTTTTATGCTTTGTCTGACCAATTTTACGACCTTAAATATCAGATTCAGGACTGGAAATGGATGAAAAACCAAAGAAAGCTGCATTAGTTGAGTGCATATGAACACTCATGATTCAGTGCACGCTCATGTATATACATGTGTGTGTTTGCAGGGATCTATAGTTGTGGGTATCGCCCATGACTGCAAAGAGAATCGAGTCTATTGGACGGATTTGTCTGCAAGAACGATCAACAGAGCTTTAGTGGCGGCTGGAGCTGAGCCCGAGATCCTCATCAACACAAGTACGAAGACGATCGTAAACTCCTTCATTTCTGTTATAACCCCCCCTAAGGACCAATCACAACAGCTTTCATGTCTTGCGTACAGATCTGGTCAGTCCAGAGGGTTTGGCACTGGACGTCAATCGCAGAATGATGTTCTGGGTCGACTCAAACCCGGACTTGATTGAAAGCGCAAACTTGGACGGCAGCGGGAGGCGGACGCTGTTTGACACCGACCTGGTCAACCCCAGAGCCATCATAGTGGTCTCCTCCACCGGGTAAGGCCCTGGATTCATAACACAGCTGCTGATTTTTGTAATATCTTACATTAAGTTTAAAGAAAAAGGTTGAAATTAAAGGAAGAAGGTGCACTTTGTTTCACCCTCCAAGCCTCGAGGGGGGAGTTTAGCCCAGATTTACGAACATGCACGAATCTCGAAACAAACAAACACCCACTCTCATGATCGAGTGTCACGTCCTGGAGGAGCTCCACTGAAGCAGAACGAGATATCGGCAGTGATTTTCTATCAGAGGCGGCCCCAGATGGTTTTCAGCCCATTAGCACAACCATGAAATCAACAGCATCCAAAACCTGCAGACGTGCTCTGAGTCAACACGGCCTGTTTCTAATTCATGAGTACAGTGGGGGGTTGTATTTACAGGCATTGCATAGTGATTTCGGTTAGAGTCTGTGACCTTAACATGACCTCATGGGTGTGAGACGCTGACACAGAGACATGGACGGGATGATGGGGCAGCTCTTCAGCCTCTAATCGTCATAATCTTGTCGTAAGAGTAACTTAAAAATGCTTTTGTTTGACGCCAAACTAAACTGAGAAAACTGGATTTACTGATGCTGTTAATCCAGGACACACACACACAAACACACACACACACACACACACACACACACACACACGCACATGTGCAGGGTTGAAAATATGAGGCTGTCATCACTCCGCTCTCCAGGAATAACATCTGCTTTTCGTCATCGCAACTAATCACATAATCAACAGGTATGCATGCATGTGTGTTTGAGAACGTGTGTGTCTGCAGTTGTGTGTGTCTACATTTGTGTGTGCGTGTGTGTAGAACCCTAATTCCAAAAGTTGATTTTAGTGATTTTTAAAGATAACGGATCAGATATTCAAAATTAAAATTGAATGTAGATTTAAAGCCCCAGTGAGAAATTTTATGTTTGTGTTGATTTTGGCGCCCCCCTGTGGACTTAGGGGTTTTGGTCTGTCACAAAAAACTGCTGACTTTTTTTACTGTTAAGCAGTGTTGTTTTCGTTGACAATGAAAACAACACTGCGTAATTTATGTTTAGTGTTTGACTGATGAAATGCTAATGAATTTCGCAACTCTGTTCATCGTCCACCACTAACGTTTTCGTCTAGTCTCGTCTTGTCAACGTAAACGCACATTCGTCTCATCACATTTTAGTCATCTAAGACTTTAGCTCGTCAACGTCACGTCTTCGTTGTGGAAAAAAAGGGGGCGTCAACGTCATCGTCAACGAAAACAACACTGCCGTTAAGTATATCACTAATTTCCCCATTTCTCGTCACCCTAAATGTTTTCAGGAGGCGACAGACTAGGACTTTAGGCAGACCACTTAACATATTTTTCACACTATAAGGCGCACTTAAAATCCTTTTGGCTTGTCAGAGCACTGAGCACACAGAGTTTTTGAATGAGTTAAAGTTTGACTTTTCTGACTGTTTTGTTTGGCTTCCATAATCCAGTGCGGCTTATGTATGAAAATAGACGTGTTAATTGATGGCGCTTTATAATCAGGTGCGCCTTATAGTGCGAAAAATACGGTAAGCTTCAGGACTCTGGATTCAGCTGTTATTTTTTTATCGTGCTTTGGAGCCTATGCAGTGATTCCCACTACAGAGTCATGCCTGGTTCTGCCTGAGGCTCTCAGATCACAGACTTATGGGATTGGTTTTATCATGAACTGTAGTTGATGAAATCTCTTCTTTGATTCTATTCTAAGGACAATGACCCTGAAATAGTCAGACTGTTGCTCACACAGTCTCTCACAGAGTCTGATCTTCACCTCTGAGAGACTCAGCCTCTTACTGGAACGCCCTTTTTTATACCCAGACATGTTAATCACCTGTTGTAAATGAACCTCATTAGTTTGGAGACGTTCCTCCAGGTGTTTTTTCGTCATAACGCGACTTTTTAATGCTCTGTTGTCCCAGTTCCACCTTTTATGAATGTGTTGTTAACATCTCATTAAAAAACAAACATAATTTCCAGTAAAAATATATATTTTTTATTAAATATGTTGTTTTTCCAATTTAAGATTCTGTTTTTGTTGAAGTTTTATAGCGTCCCAGCCTTTTTGAAATTATGGTCTTATGTATTAAATACAGCGCTTTAACACAGCAGCAACAACCCCGATCATAAAAGCTAAGATGTGCGAGTTCAGATTATCGCTTTGACAGTTTATTTTCTAACTCAAGGCCAAGTGTGTGTGCGCGTTTATGTGCTTTGACTTAAAGCCAAGCCCTTAAGGTAATTGCTGCTTCACATGGGTACACTTATGCATGTGCTCTGTGATTTCTGAGCCTTCACATATTGCCCTCACACACACACACAGACTCACACAGACACACACTCAAAAATCACACACATTATAAAAACAGGAACAGCATCTGCTCGCCTATAGGATCATAAATTGATTAATGCACACACATTCATAAACACATGCTGTGTGTGTGTGTGTGTGTATACGCTGATTGCTCATGTGGTGTGTGTTACCTGTGGATCCCAGTGGACTGCCCACATGTGCGCCATCACGTGCAGACGAGAAGCACAAGGCGTCAGACGCAGCCCACACACACACACACTTTAAAAATGTTCCCAAACAAGAGAATTTGATTGATTTGTAGTTTTAACAAACTCGCGTCTAACTCAAAATAAGAACATTTATGGGTGTATGTTCTGATTTAAACGAACAACACATCCATGAAAAGGCATTGGGTCAAAGGTCACACATTGCTCAGAGTAACCTGACCGTCACCTCATCAGTTTGAGACAGCTGCTCCCCGGTGAGCTGTCCTTTTCTGCCTTCATGTACCAACCCTCATGGGGCTTCGGTTCTCTTATATGAGCCAGATCCCACTGCTGAGCTCCAAAACCACTCCGGGTAGAAACCCCTGATTTTTCCACAGAAGCAGGTAAATCACAAAGCTGCATCTTCAGACTCTGTTATGTCGTCTTGTTGCAGAACTCTGTACTGGACTGACTGGAACCGAGAGGCTCCAAAGATTGAGAGCTCATCAGTGGACGGTCGGAACCGCAGAGTGGTCGTGTCGGAGGGGATTGGCCTGCCGAACGCTCTCACGTATGACTCTTCTTCAGGACAGGTCTGCTGGGCTGACGCAGGTAAACACTCCCTCTACTTCAGTTCTACTCCTAAAACCGCTATCTGGGTGACTTCAGACGCTCAAATGGTTCAATTTTTGTACAGGTACGAAGCGTTTGGAGTGCGTGTCCTCAGACGGTTCAGGTCGAAGAGTGGTCCACCCCAGCGTCAACTACCCATTCAGCATGGTCTACTACAGGAACCACTTCTACTACACCGACTGGAGGAGGTAGCCATCTTTGTGACAGCGCAAATGTCCAATTATCACCGATCACTGATCGTTAAGGTGATCGGTCATCCTCTGTGCCTCTCTATGTCTGCTGCCTTACAGGGACGGAGTGATCGCAGTAAATAAGGAAAGCAGTCAGATCACTGATGAGTACCTGCCAGACCAGCGCTCTCACCTGTACGGCATCGCCATAGCAACTAGCCAGTGTCTATCAGGTGAGATCTGTTTGATAGAAACACAATTACTAACCCTTTGACATGTTCTCTCTTATGTATTATAAAAAAGGCTTCAATATGACTCTGTTTGTAAACAAAAAAAACTCCCTACTAGAGCTTTAAAGTCAGGTTTTAACAGGTTCTGATGGAACCACTGTTGCAGACCACTTGCTTCTCTAGTTATACCAACTTTAGTAACGACCACACGATAGCAATACACAGCCGTCTGAGGAGCCACACGCTCAACCAAAACGCCACTCTATAGCCACAAATAATGCTCAGAACAGCACCTAACTTCATCAACAGTACATATAAGGTCCCAGCCATGGATAGTAACTTCATGTTGGTTGAATTGAGTATTTTTCATGCAGTTTTTCTACCTGCACTGAGCCTGTAGTTTAGGAAGTTTTAGTTTAACAGTATTAAAATTGTTCTAGGTTTGAACTCTCAATCGCTCTGAAAAAGAAGGAGCACTTTTTAATACACTTTGATATTTCATTTTAGCTCAGAAGATCCAGAGTTTTCCCCCTGAAACCCAAACTGCCCGTTAATAGTACCCTGGAAGCACAAATTGTGCCGAATATATTCATGCTTCATTCTACCTTTCAGGGCGAGGAGAGGTAATTGGCCCCAAATTTAAGCTTTATTCCCTCACTTTAAGTCCTGCTGTTTTTTATCAGTCACATCCTTGTTACACCTGAGATCAGCAAAGAAAGAGTACAGAGGAGATCATGAACTCAAAAGAGAGGAGGGGCCACCTGACATGAGCAGGTAGTTGAAGCAGCTGAGAAGCAGGCAGGTCCACAGAGGTATCCAGAGGAAGCTACGGCATGATGGACTCGCAGAGAAGACTGTGATGATTCAAAGTTAAAGGGGTATTCCAGCATAAATTTAAGTTAGGGTCAAACACACCGTAACACAGAGTTGGACACCAACTCGAGAGATGAACGTTGCCAACCGCTTGCTTCTCTAGTTATACCAACTTTAGTAACGACCGCATGATAGCAGTACACAGCGGTCTGAGGAGCCACAAACAAACCTCAAACAAAACGCCACTCTATCGCCACAAATAATGCTCAGAACAGCACCTAACTTCATCAACGGTACATATAGGGTCCCAGCCATAGTACTAGCCACCAAACATCTTTTTAGCTTTGCCTGATTTCTTTAGCAAAGAGACTAAACACAACTCACCTACTCTCTTCCAGCAGCCGTTTGTTTGTAGCGAGACCTCAGGCCAGTCCATTACGAACTGCTGCGGGGTGACGCAGCTCAAGGATCATTACTTTATCATTTCCTTATAGTAATAATCATCATATAAATCATTCTGCACTGCAGACACGGTAGTTCTTCTGCCTTAGCATCTCGGTCTGATTACATTTCCATGAAGAAATGATCATAAATGTTCTTCCTTGAGCTGCGTCACCTTAACCCACTGCAGTCGATGGACTCGCCTTAATTTTATGTCGGAATATCCCTTTAAGTCATGTGAGCCTTTACTGGATGGAGAAACTCATCACCATAGGAAAACAGTCATCACACAGCTGGATTACACCCACTACCTCAGACTTGTACCTTTGTTTTTGTGTGCGTGTGGTGACTTCACAAAAGAGCAGCGATTACACACAGCTGTCTGCGACCCTCCACTTCTAACCCATGTGTGTGTGTTTGTGAATCCACTCCACACAGCTGTGCGCGACCCTCTACCTGTATTTTGTGTTTGCGTGCGTCATGTTTGATGTGCCCCTGCATGCAGACGTCTTCACCTCCTTTCAAAGACTCACATTTTACACCTTGAAAGTACAAAGTGGGCCTCTAAACACAGGATAATCCCCAAAGTGGCACCTCGGCGGGGCTGCACACATCTGCAGGGAGCGTAAAAATCTGCCCCTCAGTCCGACTCGCAAAAGTGATCCAAAAAATTGAGTTTTAAATGTTCCTCTGACTCTCTCTAAAACCTCAAGACGAAACAACCACCGCGACTTCAAAGATGTGGATGTGCGGTGTAATTGCGCCCATGATGACGGCTCTTAACGCTCTTGTTGAGGGTTCGGGAGCTGCTTGTAAGAGGCTTAAAAGCTGTTATTGTTGAATAACGTGAACACACACTGACACATGCTCTTAACGCAGATAATTTGCGGTCGCCACAAGCAGTAAAGTGAAGGGCTTTGTGTGGGATGTTTGTTCTGTCATTAGAGCCGTCGCGGCGCTTAAGCTTTCATCCTGTTGCGCTCAGAGTCACACAGGAAGAGAAAATCAGACCTTTAATGCTCCATTTCCTCCTGCAGCTTTGAAGAAGAGGTTTGTTCTTCTACTAACAATGGAACATTTGTGTCAAGTAGCAACTTTCCGTCCTCGTAACGTTTGATTTCTGTCTCAGGGATCCATTAACGATGGACTGGCAGCTGAAGAGTCCTTGGTGCTAAAGCTGGGGGGATGCCTAAAAAGAGGGGACCACCCCGAACAGCGCCCTCTCCAGTCGCCCCCTCAGAAGAAGGATACTCAGTTGGGGAGCAAGTCGGCTTCCTCTCGCCAGATCGACCATCTTTCAGCGAACCCCGTCCTCTCACCTCGAACCCGACCCCGTTATCTCACCTTAAAGATGTAACCCCCCAAATAACTGTTTTGTAAATGTGTTTTATACCTCATTTCTAGTTTTTTTTTGTTTTCTACTGTATTTTTGTACGTGAGTCGTTTTTGTTTTTCTATCATTTAAAGCTACAGGAGATTGGAGTTTAGGTTTTCTGTCTTTTACGCCACAGAAGAATCACATAAAGGAGCCTCGAGAAAGTGTTAAAAGCTAAATTCATGCATCAGTTTTCTTTCCAGTCAGCCGGTCACGGCGGCGGTGTTCAGATTAAGTCAAGTGGGAAACGTACGAAAAAGAAAGAGGTGGAATAAGGTCCTTTTTTCCTCAGCCCAGTGCGCCAGCTGGAACATCAATCTCTGCACTAATAATCTCTACTTTACACATCATGAATTGACGTCAACATTCTCCTTAATGCCAAATATTTTTGCTCCATCTACTTTTCAAATCTTTATCTTTTTATAAGATGTGATATTTATAACAATAAAATGTGATTTGGTACTTGACAGACCTGCAGTTTGTGGTGTTTTATGGACACTTAAACTATTACGAACAAGCGTCACTTACTTATATCTGAGTAATTTTGTTCTTCAGAATCAGAAACACATTAATAATCCTCAGGGGGAAATTGCTTTTGTCACAGTACTCCAGTGCAAATACAATAAAAATAGGGGGAAAATAATAGATAAAATAAGTGATAATAAAGAGATAATATACAAGTATTTACACACAAATAGTAACATCAGATGCATGTAAATCTGAGCACAGTTACTTATTTACAGTAAGTCAATGTTGATTAAAAATTACTGCATTTTAAAAAATGATGTTTATATTGATTAACTAATGTTTTATTCGTGGCGTCAAATCCTAACAATTTTAACAAAGTTGACCAGAAAATAACTGTAACACGAGTTGGAATTTTATTAATGAGGAAAGGTCAATTTTTCTAAATTTCCTAGAAGAAATTGTCTGCCTTGAACATACACCACATCCTTCAGGACGTGTGCAGTTTCTCCTTTTAGCCACTAGAGGTCAGCATGACGCTGTTTACGATCAAGTAAGGAGGCAGTACAACTGCACTCCTCTACATAAAATCAGAGATGCTTCTTAATCTTCGTCCTTAAAAGCGTGATTTTGAACTGGTTGTGAAAAAGAAGTAAATTAATACCAGTGCCTTGACACAGATCTTACCAGGAATGAGATTCATTTCTTAAAAAGTGTCACTTTAGGGTAAAAAAATGTATGTTTTGCACTCAAACCATCTCAACCAAATGCTAAAGCTTAAAAATTTTGTAGCATAACAAAGCAGTTGAATAACTATCATTTAGCTCTTCAGACCTACACATTAATCATGTTTAATGAAGTTAAATCACTTTACAATCAGAAAAATCTGATATACTTAACAAGTGTATTAGTTTTTAATCGTAAAAATACAATAAATAAATACTCTTTTGGACAAATAAGTGTCTGTTTTCTTTCTACCTGTCTAACTTCCTAAAGTGAAGGCTGTGAAAACCATATGTCTCTATTAACAGGTTAAAGAAATCTGCTTCCCATCAAGGATGAAGCATAAAAATTCGATTTTAATAAAATCTGAGAATGTAAGTTACTAGTTGTCATAAAAACTTTAGTTTGACAAAATAAGCAAACTTTATCCTCTTGGGAAAAAAGTGAAGAGCCCAGGAAAGCCAACAAGTGAGCCTTGAGTTTTCTCTTTGCGAAACAGGCCCCTGGGTAGTCTTTCAGACAGTGAACTGATACTCAACCGAACTGGATCTGCTCCAGAAGATTCTTTGGAAATATGACAGCGTGAGTGATTCTCTGGGAAAAACTGTATAAAGTGGTGTCTGTCCCCCAGCTTATTCACACTGGGATTGTATAACTTGTCAGCGTGGAGTTGAAAATTAACCAGTGGTGGAAACAATCCCAAAATATCCCACGGAGGTCGGAGAGCCCCTGATTTGCTGATACCTTCCTTTACTTGAACCAAACCCCGCAAAGGGAGATCTTAAATTTAAGGTTTATGTTCAACCAACAATAAAACCACACCAATACTACACAGGACTATTAATTTCAAAAGGATGAGGCACACCTGGACACAAAAACAAACCAAATCCTTCATTTCTGAATGAAAACACTCAGATTAATGTTGGCATAAACCCTGTGGGAAAGTCCCAACTCACCACATCCCACAAATTGTCTTCAAAACATCAAGTAGCAAAACAACAATATTCACTCAGCAATATTCCCTCAGCACCACTGCCAATTTATTGTGCGTCTTTGCCAGTAAAATGTCAACACTAATCTCTTTGTTTCTTTGTTTTTGGCTCAGGCTGATAATATTTGTGGTTAAATGATATGTGTTACCAAAGCCCGGTTGAAGTGTTTATGTTTTCGCTCGTATCTCAGATTATAGGTGGCAGCTAATGCCAAAAACACATGCTGTGGCTGAGCTTAACCTTGGTGAATTAACACTTGTGCAAAAACAGGAAAATAGGCAGCGACCAAATGTCGCACACACTGGCACCGACAATAACAATAATGTGAACAATAGTGATTAGAGGAGTCAGGGATTACCCTTAATCTGCACTATCGATGTGTTTGTTTAAAGGGGTAGATATGCTCATTAAAAAGGAGTTAAAGCAGGGGTAACCCTCCTGTACACTGACACCTCATTCACAGAGGTGTAATCTGCTTGTTGGGGGATTATAAAAAGCAATCCAAGTGTGTGTTTGTGAGGAGGGGGGGTCTTCCCCGCAAAGGCATGACTAATGATTACAAAGATCACAGAATTACTGGCATAATTACCGAGATGATCTGATGAGCAGATGTTTGTGAGCTTCCCAGTGTCATCTGACCGGCCTCTCACGGCCTAATACAATCACCCTGAGCGCTTGTTTATCAGCGCTGCAATAAATAATGATGGACTCCGGCTATTCCAGGGGACAGGGGCACTGTTTTTAATTTATGCTTTGGGTTTTGTTCACTGGAGGGCATCCAGAGGGCACTGGTAGGACTCTATTAAAACAAAATTTCATGTGATTTTTCCAAAGGGCACCAGTGAAACCAGTCATTTGTTATATCTCCTTTAAGGTCATTTAAGAGAGCACTTGTGTGGTTTCCTTCAGGTCATCAGGGAGGACAAAACCCCACTGTAGATAAACAGTTAACATCAAGTGAGACACGTTTTACTTGATTTATGTGTGGGAAAAAAAAGTCTCTCAGTGCAGAGAGTGAGGACTGAGCAGCCAGGTGATGGCAGCATTTCTGCAAGCTTGTTATTCCAATCCACACAGGCTTCTGACGCATTTGCTTTAGTCATTCCCCCCTCTGTGCGGAGGCTGTTTTTCATTCAATAAGAACACTTTGTAAATATGCAGCAAAGTGCAGCAAAAGCATGAGGGAATATTATGTCACAAACAAAGCCTGGCTGCCACTTTGGAGCTGATCTCTACACCGGAAAGACACTTTTTTTTTTTTTGAGAAGTAGTCCCTGAAATTGTACCAAAATGAAGATAGTTTGGGTGTTAGAATAGTTGAAAAGGTGTTAGTATGAAAAAGAAAGGTTTAAAATGAAAAGGGATACCCATTAAGTTAAAAATAGGCCACAACACGCCTTATATAACAAGTGGGACGTTGAGGTTGTTTACAGTGTGAGTGCGTGCCTGAGAAATGAATGGTTACAATGCAGCATTATTATGCACTTCTCAAATCCTCATTAATCCAAATGAGCTCAACTGGCCTGTCAATCACTCTGTTAAAAAGCATATTCGAAATATCAACTTTAATAATAACAGTGCACTTTCTGTCGTAAACACGTTCATAAAACATGTCGTGACGAGTTTATGGTGTTGTTATTCTGCACAACACTTTCGTTTTACAGCATTCCCCTGAAGATTGACTTGTTTTTCAATGGAGCTTTGCTGATAATTTCAGTTTCTACATGAGAAAGCAGGGCGGGGGCGGGGTTTTGGCGTGCTTGAATTATGAAAGCAGCCAATGAGGAGCGCCGTAGTCAGGTGATTGACAGGCACGGCCCCCCTATGACTCTGTGTTTTATTCTGTTTTTAGAGCAGCAGCAGCGTCACATGTTGTTTTTCTCCACGATCGGATCGAGTCGCGCAGCACTGTCTCTCTCACCGTGGCTGACGGCGGACACGCATATCGGTGTCTGCAATGGATCCGGTTTAAAAACGGGTGAGCTTTGAGTTTCTTATACATTGAGTTTATTATTTTTGTTGCTCTAAAAAGAAGTGGAAAGAAATGGCAAGTCCTCCAGCGACAACAGGGGGACACCTGTTATCTAACGGGACGAACGGAGTGAAGAAGTGCGGGTACCTGAGGAAGCAGAAACACGGACACAGGCGCTTTTTTGTCCTCCGAGAGCCCACGGAGCGATACCCCGCGAGGTTGGAGTATTACGAGAGCGAGAAGAAATGGAGGAACAAGTCCGCAGCGAAACGGGTCATTACTTTGGACTCCTGTCTGTGCGTAAACAAACGCGCCGACGCCAAACACAAGCACCTCATCGCCCTCTACACCAAGGACGAGTACTTCGCCGTGGCTGCCGACAACGAGCAGGAGCAGGAGAGCTGGTACACTGTGTTGACTGATCTAATAGCCGAGGGGAAAGTGTACGACAGCCCAGCTTCCACTTCCTCTTTAGTGGGCTTTGAGGAATCCAGCTATGGACTTATTACTCCTGCAACAGCTGCTTACAAAGAGGTCTGGCAAGTCAACTTGAAATCCAAAGGTTTGGGTCAAATCAAGAACCTCACTGGAGTGTACAGGCTGTGTTTGTCGAGCAGAACCATCAGCTTTGTCAAACTGAACTCAGAAACAGCTGCTGTGAGTTTACAGCTCATGAACATTCGCAGATGCGGTCATTCGGACAGCTTCTTCTTCATTGAGGTGGGGAGGTCAGCGGTCACTGGACCAGGGGAGTTCTGGATGCAGGCGGAGGACTCTGTGGTGGCGCAGAACATCCACGAGACCATCCTCGAAGCCATGAAAGCCATGAAGGAGCTCTCAGAGTTCAGGCCGCGCAGCAAAAGCCAGTCGGCCAGCACTAACCCCATCTCTGTGCCCACAAGACGCAACCTCAACAACCTCCCCCCAAGTCAGACGGGCCTGGTGAGGAGATCCAGGACAGATAGCATGGCAACGACGTCCCCCGGGAGGAAGTTCACATCCTGTCGAATAAGAACAGCCAGCGAGGGGGACGGGAGCGTGACCCGGCCCGTGTCCATGTCTATATCTGTGAATGGAAGCCCAACAAGTCCGAACTCGGGGAATCTCAGCAGGTGCAACACCCTCAGCAGCGGGCGCACCTGCAGGATGCTCGAATCCTCCTCCAACCTGCATCACAGCCGCTCCATGCCGGTGTCCAACTCCCCACCAGCTGCCTCCAGCCCCATCAGCATGTCTCCCAGAGGGGGGGCGAGCATCTGCACTCCAGATAAAGCAAGACGACCCTTCAGCTGCAGCGCCTCCATCTCTGGCTCCCTCAGCGACACTGGTTTCATGCTCTGTGACGACTACAGCTCCAGCCCAGGTGACCCTAAATTCCTCCCCCTAACCCGCAGTGACACCCCCGACTCCCTGTCCAGCACTCCTCCTTCCCGTGACATTAGCGACCCTTGTGGCTACATGATAATGGAGGGGTCCGGCAGCAGCAGGTCTGGGCTCGGCGGAGAGGGTCTTGTATACGATAAGGCGTACAGGAAGAGGACGCACTCCCTCACAACGCCTCGCCAACAGAGGGTCGTGGCGCCGCTGTCCTCTGCTTCCTTGGATGACTACACTCTCATGAGGATGGCCCACGGGCAGAACTCTCACTCCGCCTCACCCAAAGTGTGCTACCCAGAGGATTACGGTGACATCGAGATCGGTTCATCCAGGAGCTCCAGTAGTAACCTTGGAGACGATGGCTACATGCCAATGACACCAGGTGTGGCCTCCCAGTCAGCTAAGGTCGACAACTATGTCCCCATGAGTCCTATGTGCGTCTCAGCTCCCAAGCAGATTGTGAACCCTAGGGTGCACCCGCAGGCGGTTGCCAGCGGCGGCTACAAGACCAACTCTCCCTGCAGCAGCTCACTGGAGGACAACGGCTACATGAGAATGTGGTGTGGATCCAAGTCCTCCATTGAGAGCCCAGACAGGAACGGCGAGTACATGAATATGTCACCTGGAAACCCACCCCAACTCCAGACGCCCCCTGACTACTACTTGGGTCTGCTGGCTGGTGAACCCGCGTCGGTTCGGCCGTCCTATCAGGCCGGTTCTCTCACGCTACCTGCTAAACTCCAGGCCTCCAAGAACGACGAAAGCAACCAGTACGTGCTGATGAGTCCTCAAAGTTTGAGACAGAGGGTGGGGGAGTCAGACTATTACTCAGTGATGCACCCCAGCCAGACCTCACCACTGAGCCCCTCAGTCCCTTCCCCAATCAGGCATGGCCGAGCGGAAAGCCTCCCCTACAGAGGGAGAATGGGCAGACCCAACAGACTTTCTCTGGACACCCTGAGGACCCTACCCAGCATGAATGAACACCCCCTTCCCGGGGAACCCCGCAGCCCCGGCGAGTACATCAACATCGACTTCAGCAGCGCCAGATACTCCCCGCCCTCCACTGTATCCACTGAAAGCAGGTCTTCATCACTTGGATCCAGCGGCGGGGGACCAGGGCGGTCTTCTCTGTCCGACTACATGAACCTAGAGCTGGGCTCACACTCACCCAAAGAGGCTGACACTCCCGCTGAGCGCTTGGACACACTGCAAGAGTTGTCCATGTGCTCGGAGGAGGACGGAGTGTACCATCTGGACCACGAGAAAGGATCTCAGGGCCTGGGTGGTGATGGGAAAAACGAGTACACGGAGATGACTTTTGGGATGACCAGCTCGCCTCCTCAGCTTGTTCCTCAAAACGCAGCTAGGTATGTACACCAGAAGTCAATGAATGAATGAATTAAAAGTGCCATAATCTGAACACCATTGATGCTGATAATGCGAGTGGAGAACTGAAAAATGATCTTCTGTAATAGATTCTTACTGCTATAAACAGGATTGAACTTGTTACTAAGTTAATGCACTTTATAGTATAGCAATATGCTGTGTGTAAAAACTAGGGGTCGACTGATATCAGTTTTTCAGGGCCGATACTAATACTAATAATTGACTGATAGCTGATATTTGGAACTGATTTGCATTTGCGGTGGAAATGAAAATTTAGCTTTGAATATGACCAACTCCATTTAAACTGAAACTTTCAACATCGAATTCGGGAGGTTGCCAGGTTTGAAGTATCGGGCCATAGATAGAGTGAATGGAGCTAATCAGGTTGAGTTGTGTGTGTGTGGGGGGGGATATTAGCCCAGACAGAGTGGCGAGGTGGTGCACTATTTAGTTAATTGATTGTGTTGTTAACCAGTAAAATACAACGCCAATGCAGATATCGGTCACAGGAAAGTATCGGCCTGATTATGGGCCGAGCTGATAATCAGTCGACCCTTATTTTGTTTGACGTATGAAATTAAAAAGATTCTTCCTGACTTCTTCCATCAGCAGCCAGATAATTAGGGAGCGGAGACTCTCTCTGGAGGACCAGGGTGTCCCAAAGAGCATTGGAGTCTTCCTGCTCGGCGCCCCCTCTCCCTCCACACTGGACCCCGACTGCTCTGCCAAGGTAATCCGCGCCAACCCGCAGGGACGCCGGCGTCACAGCTCTGAAACCTTCTCCGCCACCGCCACTGCCACCGTGACGCCGGTCTTCCCCTCCTTCGCCCGGGGGGACGCGGTCAAGAGGCACAGCTCGGTGGAGAACATCTCATCCCGGAGCAGCGAGGGCTCCGACGAGGAGTACGGCAGCCCCGTGAACCAGCAGAGCTCGGCGGGGTACCCTAACGGACTGAACTACATCGCCTTGAACCTACTGGACAACAGGGACGTGGAGAAATGCGAGAACCTGGCAGGCTTCAAACCGGCCAGCAGCTGCAAAGGTGGCATCAATGGATTACACAGCTCACCATATGTGTGTTTGGGATTCAAGGAGGCTGCAACTACTGCCAAAGGTGAGTGAGTTTGATGTCAGCTGTTTTACCGCTGAATTCTTTCCTTTGCAGGTGTTATTGTTTTCACGCAGGAAACTTTGCATTTGCGGTATGTGAAACATCCTATTTTTAAAATCATACAAAAAAAGACAGGGGTTTGGTTGAGCTGAATGAGGAAACAGCTGCGCTGGTAGTCAAATGAAGGGAGAAAAAAAACAGAGATGAAAGCAAACCTGCATTTCCTGTTAATTCAAATCCACAGTGTCTCTGTGGATTACAAACAACATGAGTAGGTGGTGCTGATGTGGCCTTAAGCTGCGAGGTTTAAGAATATACAGGTTCTGCAGCATTTCTTTTCTTTTTTTTTGCACATTTCCCTGATAAACAAGATTGCAACACAACATTCAAAAAACAGAGGAGTGGATCAGATTACGCTTTGATTCAGTTGATCCTTTGCTGCTTCTTTCAAAATCATTCATATTTGGTAATAGCTGCGTTTTTCTGCGGCATGTGAACGCAGCACGAGGCTGCTATGAAACGTGACCAGGCTGAGAGCTCTGAAGTAAACAAGCACCATGACAGAGCAGGACGCTGCCTCGCTGCTCCTGCTCCTGCTGCTGCTGTCGTGGGCTGTGGACGCTAAAAATACTCGAGCAGATTTTAGGATTCCGCCGACGCTTGTTGTGAATGAAAGTTGTTTGTGCATAAAGCAAAAATGAAACGCTGAATAGACCCTGGAAATACAGCCAGCGTTTAATTATAGCCCGTGAAACGATTTTACTATTAAGTGTTACGAAATCTGTAAAGCTCAAGGAATGCCTCAGAGTGAATAGGTAATGTCACAACAAGCTGCAGGCATTTCCGGCTGTTGTTTTTCAGTTGGGTAGGCTTTAGGATGTGTTGCACATCAATATGACCTCTATAGACCCCTTATTCCCACCACGCCGTGATCAATACCCCCCTCCGAAAATAACAAAACAAACGCTGTGACGCTGGATGCAGACGGCGTAAACAAAGCGGTCAGAGGCGGCAGATTGTTGACACAAAAGCCAAGTTTGACTATCTGTCCCCTCACCTACAGTGAGCTCAAATGTGTTTGTGAGCACACAGAAGGGGGTGGGAGCAGGGGAGGGGGGGAGGGAGGACTCCTACGCTGACATGTGAGGCCCCAGCACAAGTGGATATGTGTTTGTGTCCTTGTAGGCAGCAAGAGAGGGGAAAACAACAAAGTGGGCGAGTTGCTATGCAGCCATCAGGTAACTGGATGTCACGGTCTGCATTCCTGGCAGAGCGGGGTTTGAAAAGTTCCTGTGAGAGGGGGCCTGTTTTTGTCCTCGGCTCTGGGCCACTTTGAATAGAAAGTGGCTTTTATTTCACCGCGAGGGCTCCGTGTGTGGGGAGAGAAGTTATGTTACGTTTCATCTTAACACACTGAACACAGAAATGATTAAAAAATCACTCGTAATAAAGTCGATTTGATAATAAAGGGGCATTCCACGGAGGCTAAGGGAGAGATTTACCATTTTATGTGTTAATATTTTGCTTCCCTCTGTTCTGGAGTTGAGGACGTATTTTTCAGCCTCTTTTTTTAAGTTGAAAAGGAGGTAAATGAAGTCAATAATGGTCTAGTGCTTCCTTTCAAACCCTAGATTAACGTCAAAAGGACGAATAACAACATGTGGGCACACTCGGTTTGTTTTTGTCCGAGCAGTGTGGGCTCGCACGTGTTCCTCCCTCATGCTTTGTCAGAGTACAAACATTTTATTGGCGCTAATAAAGCTCGCTGAATGTAAATGAATAGGGAGAGGGAAAGGAGAAGACACAAGCACATACATGTGGACTCTCGCACGTACGCATGCAGAGCAGCGAGGGGTGTTTTTCTCTCTCAGGGATCTTTTTTTTTTTTTTTTTTTTTTTCCAGTGGCGTTGCCTGCATCCGTGAACACTTGGCAGAGATGCGCAGAGAGAGAGAGAGAGAGAGAAAAAGAGGGAGAGAGAAACGACTGTTTTGTTTTCCAGTGCTGCTTGCCTGCCTGTTTGTGGAAGAGCGAATGAATGCGTGCATAATGGGGCAGCATGGCACGTGCACTCCGCTGCCCTTCTGCCTCATTAGGCTGTTCACTTAGCAGAAGTAAGACAAGCAGAGAGAGAGAGGGGGGGGGAGATGGAGCACAGCCTTGTAAGCTCAGTAGGAAAAAGAGGAGGTGGTCGAAGAGGAGGAGGAGGAGGAGGAAGGGGGCTTGGGCTTTTTACAGCAACAAACAAACTCATTGGTGAGGTGCATTCTGGGAGCCCAGAATGGCAGACCTGATGGCTTGTTTACTGAACACTCAGTCCTGCTGCTGTGTGGCGAAGAGAGGTGAAGGAGGTCGAAGTGCTTGGTGAGGGTTCCTGGCGCCGAGCCCGACTCACGGACAGCTTTGATTTCATGTTTATCAGGACGTCACGCTGGGAGCTCGGACTATGACCCAAAAGTCTGCCAGTTTCATTCCCAGCCAAACCCCCCTCCACTGTTTGTATTTTTACCCATTTTTGGTTCAGGGGGACTCCTTGGAGTTTGTCAGGATCAAAGTAATGTACCGCTTAACCTCAACTGGCCCTTGGAATTTAGCATTGGCCCCCGGACCCATGTGACAGCCCCCTCGGTGAGAAACGTGACTGCACCTCCTCAAGTCAACAAAACCCAAGTCAAGAGCTTTTGACAGCTGGATGCTCTTTTATCCTTTTTTTTTTTTTTGGGTGTTCCACCTGGAGTCAGCTTAGTTAGCTTAATGCCCGGCATCAGGTGTTTGTTTACCTTGTTCTGTCAGCAGAACAGGATCCCATGTGACTCCAAGGTAGTGTTTACCTCCTTTCGAACCCAAGCTGCTTGCCTCCTCTGGTTGCCCTGGCTAGCCGCAGCTCAGCCAGATGGATGTTCTGTACCAGACTCAGATTAGCCGAGTCAGCCGTCTCTGTTTGTTTCCTTCGCTTGTCTTATAAATACCTTTATCTGACGGCTGATGCCTCTGAGATGACTAAAGACGCTCTATTAGTGGAGTAAGATTATTCCCAGTACATCTCGGTTAATATGCCGCTAATCATTTCATCTTGGCAGCACTGTAGGTAGAAGACAAGAGTAGGGCTTGGCGATATGGGAAAAAGTTTATCACGATATACTTCTTTCATATCAGTCGATATCAGTATATATCACGATATAAAAAAATTACTTGTCAATCTTAAATGAAATTTGACAGTGCTATGTACAAGGGCCCGACCGATTTATCGGCGAGCTGATTAAATCGGCCAATTTTAGTCCGTTTGAGACTAGTCAGTAATCGGCCAAAACTCGCCAATTTTCACCAATATTTTCAGAAATAAAATGCGGAGAATAAGATTCAGTTTCACTTCGAAAGTAAGTAACTATACAAAATAAGTCACAAGTTTCAGTTCAACCCACTTCACGATGTTCCCCGCTTTGCTGGTCTCGGTCACGCCGAGTTAAAGGTGAAGCACCATGTAATATGCAAGCTAAAGTTAGAGTTAGCCATCTGCTATTAGCCTTGCTACACTGTTAGCCGTTCCAGTAACGGTAGAATAAACAACAGTACACATTATATGATCGAGCTACTTCTCTTACTGAGGCAGCTGCTGGTCCGAGTTTGATCAGTCGGTCTTCCTGTCAGCATGAAGAGCAGTAGCCGATCTACAGTATATCGTATACTGTAGATATCTACAGTATATATATATTTTTTATAACTTAATAAAAAAATGTAAAAATCACCTGATTAATTGGTGATCTGATTTTTTCCCCTAATAATCAGCCCCAAAAAATCCATATCGGTTTGGCCCTAATATCATTATCGTATTATCGTTTTATCGCCTCGCCCTAGACAAGAGGGTAGGGTTTGTGCAGTTGGTCTGATACAGACACCAGGATAGGGATTGGCTCCAGTTGACCTTAAAAGTGGCGTTTGATATCTCAGAATCAATGCACGCATATTTTTCCTTAATCTATAATCTTCTGATACCTAAGGAGTTCTCAGTATCTTCAAGAAAAACATAAGGGGGCTTCAAGACTCGAGGAGCCCCGCTGTGACACTCCGAGTCCCTCCTGAGTGCTTGTGGCAGATGGTCACTCTCTGGAGGGCAAGTGTGTGAGAGTGTGTGCGTATAGTTGTGGGGTGAGGAGGTAGAAAGGAGGGGTGGGGGGGGGGTTAAACACCTGCCATGCTGCACTATCCTCTCACGCAAACCTTCTCATTACACCAATTTCCTTTCCTATGCCCACTCTAGCACGTAAATACACACGGCTATATCGCTCTTCCGAGCAAACACACACATCCCCACCTACTCACTATCCCTCTGCTAATGACGGCCCACCATCTGCCGCACCCACGGGCTGCACAGAGCATGACCATCAGCATCATGCGTGTGCGCGCAACTGTGTGTGTATGTGTAATTTATCGGCCAGATTAGAGGCATTCGTGTCCATCTGCACAAATCCCACTTCCTCCTAACGTCATTCAGAGAGTAGTATTTTCAATGATGTCATTGCAAAGAGAGGAGAGGAGGCAGTGGGTGGATCTGAAAAACGCACCCGGAGCGAGTTACGTAGAAATGTGTTATTTACATTTCCTGTGCAGTGAGCGAAAGAGGTCTTGCCGCACAGCCATGCATCCCTAACTCGCTCTGAGCATGCTCAGTTGGCGCTTTGAGGGGAGAGGGAACAGAGGAAGTGATTTGTTCCCAGATACACAATGAGAGAATGAGAGAATCAACCGAAAAATAAACATTTAGAGATTTAGTATCTGTACATCATGTTATTAAATGATACTGGAAAAACCTGCGTGGAAAAGGGACACAGCTGAAGACCAGCACTGCATGGTTTTGATCTTAGCATCAAAATTAGACACGACTCTGTAGTGGAAGTCACCGCATCAGCTCATTAAAACCACTCCCTGCATCTCCAAATGTGTGTCAAAGCTAAAAGCGAGTCGATACTCCAATCCCATCTTCTGCTTTTAAAGAAAAGTAGCACCACCCACTGTCGAACCACCCAAAAGGGCGACACCTGATTGAACCCATCATCCTAAGTGTCCAATCCCTCGCCGCTAAACAATTCATTTACTCCCTCGCCAGCGTGCATTGCAGCTAAGATCTGGCAGACACAACAAAGCAGTGGCAGGAAATCCAGAAATGCCATGTTACTTGATATATAGAGAACAAACATGCACACGTAACACCGCAGGGCTCTTGTGTCAGAGTTTCCAGGCAGAGTGTATGTGCATGTGTGTGTGTGTGTCATGCCACAAGGGAGGAGGGGGGCTAAAGTAGGGCGGGATGTTCCAGACAGGAGCGCTCACTGCTAGATAACTGCGTGGCCAGCGTTCCCCACATTTAGCCAGCCACGGCTCCAGATGAGATTACAGCCTCTACAGGCGAGATTAGACGGCCAGGGGTAGATCAGCGATGGTCAGTGGCTTCTCCGCAGACAGCAGCTGGGTAATACGTAACGCAAGGTGTGTGCATATGCGCCGTCTGACCTGTCCAGATTGGGCTTGTTATCAAAATCATCCGCGGAAATAGAGGAGAAATTTACGTGGAAATCGGCCACGGGATTATACCTGTGGGGCCCTGAGACAATGTTCCCAAACAGTAATATTCTCTCATTCATTGATCCACTTTGTCCCCAAAAATAGTCAGGACGTACAAGGGGATTCAGGATATTTTGATATTACATAATAGAAGATATTAAATCCTTAGATTTATCAAAGGATTAAGTGACTTAGCATACCTTATTAAACTACCCTTTATCCTGCTCTGTTTGTCATTTTTAAAGTGTTTTTTTATGGGGTCTTTTTCTTAAATCTGTATTGAGTAGGAGTCCTAAAATTGCTTCCCTTCACTTCCAGTCATTTTGAGGTGGTTAGCCATCTTTTTCTGATAATTGCGACCTTTCCCTCGTGAGATTTCCTCCTGAAAGCATGCTCCGAGGCCCTTTTCTCACCCCTCTGTATGTACATCAAGGATGCATCCGCCACTCTGTTACAAGCTGGTCCGCCTCTGCTCGGCTTGTGTCCATAGCAACGCGACAGGAGACCCCCAACCCCCATCCTTCTACATCCCAGATTATGTAATTATTGCAGACCAGGCTTCCTCCCCCCCTCGGCCTGTCCGTCCGTCCTCTAAACGCTTCCCGGGCAAAACAGCTGGTGCGACAAGAAACGACACATCTAACTAAAGCATGATGGGATTGGAGGGCTCAGGTGGAAGGGCGGCGAGTCCAGGTGCAGCCCAGTTGGCCGACTGGAAAAGATTATAGCTCATGTATATACAGGAGAGTATGCACGCTGCAAAAATAATTAAAACGACCCTGAAAAGACCCTCAAACAAAGTCGACACGACTAAAACCTCGGCTTATTCAACGAGTGTGCGGTACTCTCTGTTCTTGTTACCCAAGCTGTTTTGCCCACCGTCTCCTTGTTATTCTGAGACAAGTACAAACTTAATCTGTAAACGACTTCACGCCGTACAGTACAACACACTGTTCTCACAACCAACATGTTTGCTGCCTGAAAGCCAAGCATTGTGTGCTCCAGCGTCACTTATTGGAAAATATTGCGGCTACGAATCACAGCTTTCTCACTTTATTTTTACAGTCAGGAGAGAGTGATCATGAGCTCTTAAAACATTCCTTCTCTTTACGTAAGTTAATTGGAGCTCAATCATTCAGAGCCATTAGATGTCCTAAGATTTTATAGAAACACCCTTGAGTCTGGAGCTTGTGAAGCAGTGTACTTAAAGGTATATTACGGCGTAAAATTAACTTAAGGTCAAACACACCGTAACACCGAGTTAGACACCCCTTCAAGAGATGAATGTTGCCGACCGCTTGCTTCTCTAGTTATACCAACTTTAGTAACGACCGCACGATAGCAATACACAGCCGTCTGAGGAGCCATAAACAAACCTCAACCAAAACGCCACTCTATAGCCACAAATAATACTCAGAACAGCACCTAACTTCATCAACTGTACATGTAGGGTCCTAGCCATAGTACTAGCCACCGAACTTCTTTTTAGCTTTGCCTAATTTCTTTGGCAAAGAGACTAAACACAACTCACCTACTCTCCTCCAGCAACCGCTTGTTTGTATGGGGAGCCCTGATGAGGCGATCACCAAGTGCAGCGGAGTTTCGCAGCTCAAGGAAGAACATTTATGATTATTACCTAATAGAAATGCAATCAGAGTTCTTGTGTATCTTGAATTTCAGTTTAATTATTGAGTGCTGGCCAGGAAATGAGCGCAGATGAGCATAGCATTTTTAACTTCCCTTCTTTACGTTCGTGCTGTCTCCTCACTCTTCATGAGATAAACAATCGCGTTTGACTTCATGTAAAATTTCGTGTTTGTTTACGCAAGTTTCCCCTGCAAATATGCAAAGTTAAAAATGTTCATCTGCACCCCACTGTAGCTTTAAGTTCTTATATATATCAGTTTTTTCTTTATTTCTTGAGATGAGTGTTTTCCTTGACTGCAGAATGGAAAGCATTTGTTTGTCTTTAACCCCTGAGTGTAAACAAAACCTCTGTTTACACGAAAAACACACAGTACGGCTTTAAGTTTCACTGCATTTTACATTCATACATATGAATGAATGGATGGAAATGTCTCTGTAAGGCTGTATCTCATAGTAGATGTTGCTGTTTAATGGTATTAGATTTGGTTTTTGTGCTGGAACTACTTAAATAATGGATATTTCCACTAATGCACCTCTTCCTTTCTTGTCGTCTCTTTCAGACTGAAGGACCCCTCTCTCCTCAGACTTGGCGTCTTCACTGAACTGCTGCTTGAAAAGAAAAGAAAAAAAAACAAAAAACGAGACAAACGAAGAACTCAGCCCTGCCACTGGGCTCCATCGCCCTAAAAGACTGTCTGGACCCTCAGTGACACTCACACACAAATGCATACACACACACACACACACACTCTGGAAACAAGCAGGTCACCATCTATGCATGTTATGAATTTCCCTGAAGGCACGACAGGTGTGTTTGTGCACCGGTGTGTATTGTGTATCGGTGCGTCTCATGTTCCCGGCACTTTCAGGGGGGCCATTTCTGCTCTGACCCAAATTTTGGCCCAAGCACAGAAGCAAAGATAGTCAAGACAATAACAGGACTCCTAATGGCACCCAGATACTATTTATTTACTTGAGGGCAGTTTCACGACTGCCTGTGTGAGTGAGAGTGTGTTACAGTACGACCAACTGGTGTGTCAGTGGAAAGCTACTACAAAAACAGCCTAGGGAGTGATGATACCAAGGTACACTGAGTAAATAACTATATTTAGATTAGATATTTTATTTATTTTTGAAAGATGAATGTCTGATAAGACCTACCCGATGCCTTAATGTCTATACTGTCCTTATGTTTTCTATGAAATAAGAGATAAATATTCTATTTCAGTATGTCTGTTTGGACCTGCATCTCTATATTGTTATTCTGTTGTGGAAAGTAAAAAGCCTAGCTTAAAATAAAAACAAAAAAAATCCAGAAATGTACGAAACAGTGGGGCTGTTTGAGGTCTGATTTATCGTATTAATATTAAAGTATTTTCTTAATTAATAATTTCTTATTTATTCTAACCTAGTTTATTTTTGTCCAATCAAAGAGCTGGACTTAAAGAAATATATTTCTAATTGTCTTTAATTATGCATGTCTTTAGCTCAGATCCCACAACACCAGGCATCTGAATGCACTGTACCTCCCACCGTTCCTCAGTCACTTGAGCCTGAAAACCTCACACACTCCTACCTTCGAACCTTCAGCCTGCTGTGATATCAAAACTGTCGAGTTTATGTGACATCAGAGGGGTGGAGCCAGCAAAAAAACAAAAAGAAAAAATGGCGAGGTTGGGGCACAGTTGAGACGGTTTCCGATCAAGCGGTGAGGGCTGGAGTAAAAAGGGGGGGCTGCCAAGAGAAAGTACGGGGAGAGAGGCCAGCAGCTACATCTGGCACCATTATTGAGGTTCACTGGAGGACCAGCTGTGGAGGAATATAACTCTAATTCAGACAGTCCAAAAACCTGATCCAGCTGTGCAGAGTTATGTTTTCAAACCTAAATTAGAAGTTTAGTTTAGCGCACTTAAAAGAAACTTTCAAAACTCTTCCCAAAACTTTGTAAACTCGACAAATTCAGCTGCTCATCTTGATCTCCGCTCTTGGCTGCCAGATGTTTTGCTCCCGTTTTCCGACTTCCCCGACTCTCGCGGTCTTTGTCATCCACTGTGCCGACTCCACGTGGCTCACGACCCCTTTAGTGTACAGTAGATTGTAAAACTTTGAACCATGTTTGAATGTATCGCTGAGCTGGCGGGGAAACACCGCGTAAACACACAGTGTGGGGGGAAAACGGTTTTCACAGAGTCGTGTAATATTAGAGCTGTGCCACGCTAAGTTGTGGTATCTATTTATCTTCAGAGTCTTGAATGTGTAAATGATGTACATAAGAGAGTTTAACTAAAGAAGTCTATTGAAAATACATAGAGGACTTAGATTTTACCAATGTTGCAATGATATTCCTGTGTAAAGACTTTGGCTACAGATTTTTCAAAAAGGGGCAGGGTTTTGCTTTGGGCTTGTACAGTGTATTGTATGCTTTTTTTCTCCCTCACAGTCTGACTATATAAAAAAAATACTCTGTCTATTTTATTATAGAGATCTCTTTGCCTTGTCGACACACTTTACCTAACGGCATATGCAATAGTGACATGACTACAAGCTAGTTTACAACCGTGGAACCAAATGTAACATTGCATTCATGACTTTCTTTTTCTCGTCGTGTCGAGCTGAAGCTGTTTTTGTTTTTTGTTCCTTTTTTTTTTTGCTCCTTGTACATTTCTCTTTCTGCCAAGTGTTTTGTTCTTAACACGTCTCAAAGCACCCCCCCTCCCCCCGTGTGTGTCCATGTTCGGACTCTGACCCGGATCGGCTCAGTCTGAATGTGTCATTGTCTTCCATTGTACATAGTTCAACATACTGTTCATTGTGATGCTCACAAGAGATGATTATAATGATTTATAAATTCTGGTAGTCGAGTATTGCTTTTGTCTGTATTGATTATGGATAGCGACCTACAGAAATAAATGAATTTATTTAAAGAGGTACAGCTTTGTCTTCATCGTCTTATTTCCCACGAGTATGACAAAACACCTCTGGTTTATCAGAAACACCTTCTCAGCGCTTTTTCTCAATTACATCCAATGGTATCAAATAAAGCAGAAGTTCCAAAACCTGCAGTTCCTCAAGTGTCCACCTGAGGCTAACCCCATATTACAAAATCTGGATTTCACAACCCGAAAAAGTCTTTTTTACAACTCGGGTAAAACAAAAAAAAAACGTTCAAGTCCGACTAGCTTATTTACTTAAAGATATATTACGATTCAAAGTTTAGACATTAGAAAGAATTTGGCTATGTTCACACTGCAGGTCAATTCCGATTCTTTTAACCATATGTGACACATATCTGAATTTAAGTGTGAACAGTGCAATTCTGATTTTTTTCAAATCCGACCCAGGCCTCCTCTGAATGTGGATATAAATCAGATATGTATCCGATGTGACTGCAGTGTGGACGCTAAGGCGCGTTCATCCGACTTATACGTCATCAATATGCGACAAACGTCACCATTGTTTGAGAACACAAACAAGCGCGGAAAGCAGTTCGTGCTTTGTGCGCATGCGGGTCACTTCACGGACACATTCCGTTCACATTAGGTGCAGCATTCGTTGTTGTAATGTGAACGACCGCACAAAAAGATCGGATTTAACAAAAAATCCGAATTGTGCATCAAAACTTGCAGTGTGAACGTAGCCTTAGAGGTGGGGCTAACTTGACTGATAGATGGGCTCATTCTAATGGTGCGTTCGAGTTACCTCGGAAGTTAGATGTCGGAGCTGAAAATGAGTTACCAGTGTTTTAGTTACCATGTCGGAAAAAAACAAAATCGGAGACGGAGACAAGATGGCTACACCTACGAAAATTCCACCTTGACCTTGTTATATTCGGATGAGGCAAGCGCTAAACTAACTTTCGTAGATGTAGCTATCTTGTTTCCCCATCCAATTTTGCTTTTTTCCATCTTGGTGACTGAAACGCTGGTAACTCGCGTGTGACGTCATTTTCACGTCAATTTCAGCTCCGACATCTGACTTCTGAGGTAACTCGAATGCAGTATAACTGTAGTACCGCCTCAAATTTAAAACACGAGTATAAGGAAACTTAACATGTTTATTCACGTTTAAACATTGTTTTATTGATAATCATTTCTCAACAATAGGGTTAAAGATAATTATTAAAACTCTGGGATCAAACAAAGCTATAAATCCCCCTCAGATTCACTGTACATAAAGTGAAGTAAATCAAGTCAAGTGCAGTGGTTTATGATGATAAAAGACCCCGCTCTGCTTCATCCTGCCTCTATTCTTGAATATCATGTGTTTGGCCCGGTGCCTAACAGCTTCCCGCCTGTGTCACAAAGAGGAGGATATCCGACCTCCGTCCTGCGGAGGGTTGAGGAGCTGAGCTTCCCGACCGGGGACACTTTCTCTCTAAGTGTTTTTATTTCAGTCGTAGGCCAAGTCAGGAAACTCATACTGAGCCAATGACTTCCTGCCAAGCCACGCGTCTCCAGAAACCACTGTGTCGTCAGAGTCTAGAGGTCAACAGGTTCAATACATGAAATAAACAACCCATTCCACCTGTTTCTATCAACTACAGAGTCCGATATGAGGAGCTGTGAGTGTCTTTACCATGCAGATATCATATATTGTCAGAAAAATAAGAAATATTCTCTTATCTTTGGTGATTTATTGTTACTTTAAATAAGTCAAAGAGGCTTTAAGTGGAGTTATAGGAGTTTGTCAGAAAGATACTTTTAGCTTTTTAAAAGGTAAATTATTTAAATTTGTAGTTTTTCTGTGTAAACACTATCCTTGACCTCACTTTTGGGTGGCCTTGTCACCTGTGGTCTCATTAAGTCCAGGATTAATTCATGAAAAGTCATTTGGGGTTAGGCCAGCATGAGGCAGAAAAACAATAGGAGGGTAGCGGAGAGGGGGGGATCATGTGATGGAGAACGGCGGGAACAAGAGGGTCACTTAAGGGCAGGCAAAGAGGGCGGAGCCTAAAACGGACGAAAAAAAAGGGGAAATGTAAGGAGAGGAAAAGCGGACATCGGACAAGTTTCCTTTATTTTTGCACATTCAGGTTTCATGTCGTTTCCTTCCTGTTTTCTTTTGTTGATCACTAACCCTTGTTTCTGTCTTCTCGATCTGTTCCCTGCCCCCGTCTTGTCACACCTGCCGCCTGATTGTGTCTCCTCACCTGTTTCCCATCACCCTCATTACTCCTTGTGTGTCTCACCGTCTCATCGCCACTTCTTGTCTCGTTCCAGCATAATTCATAGTCACTGTTACCTTCCGTTTTTGGATACCAACCTCTGCCTGAGCTGTAATGAACCCTGTCTACTGATTCAGTGTCTTACCATTGTGTTTTTCTTTTTGTGCCTCGTTTCATGACAAATCTAGCCACCAAACTTTTGTTTCGTGTCCCTGAAAACACCAGATGTCTGACCACACGAGGATAACAATGTGACTTCGATACAGCTGCGACCCTTTATTATCTTTGTGGGTATCACTTCAACTCTCAAGTACAGACAAAAAAAAAACACGAGCAGCCACTGAGGGTACACCTCGAGCCGTCGTGTATTAATTAGCAGTATGACAGTGTTAGTGGGGCTTTCTCTGCTGCCAGGCAGAAATCAGCCTTACATAAGAACCCACCAGGAAGCCACCAGGAGGGACACAATGTTCCTCACCCCTCTCTGCACTGACTGTCTGTCTCTGAGAAGAAAAAAAAAAAAAAACATCTTCCCTTTTTGCTTTAACAAAATCAGCACATTTAAGCTCTGAAGGCAAAACCGCAGGAGAGAGCGACACGTAAAAACACAAGTCTTTGTTGCAGGATGCTTTCGTTGTTTTTCTCTCTCTTCACGTGAAGGACAGCTCGGTAAACAAAGTGTGTCAAGGGAGTCAAGCTGCTGCAGCTACAGTTAAAAGGTTCCTGAAATACAGTTTACAGGATGCTCCTTTGAAGTGATTCAGTGTTTTTGTCTATCTGGTCTATTCCTGGGTGCCCTCAATTATTCCCAAATTTAGCATCACAGTCAAAACACACGCTCAGATTCGCACGAAATGGCTGGAGTACCTCTGCATGATTTTCAAGAATTTGCAAATCAAGCAGCGTTTTATTATGAGTGAAATCAGTTGCACACAAGACTCTGCAAAGGCAATCATGCCAAGACAGTAGGTAACATGTTAGCTTAATCAGCAGCCTTGAGTGGATTTGTTAATTTCATTACACACAGGCACGAGTAAAACAAATCTGGAAAGACTCACTCCAGGTGGAATATTTTGTCTGGTAACCTAGTTTCGTTCAGTCTTATTTTAACCTTAATTGATGTTGTAGCAGCGTAAAACCATTTACAGTAAACAAGTGAAATAATCAGGTCATCTTGAGAGGCAGCACTGCAAATGAAACCCATGCCCTGGTCCTGATTTGTTCCTGGTGTGACCTGCGTCGAGTGTGACTGGAAATAATCCTGTGAAAATGAACTCCAAATGCCCTTTCTGTACAGCAAGGACTCAATGCACCCTCTCGACTGTACATCAGAATAAGCATTCGTGGTATGCACTGTAGATTAGAATCTTAAAGTGGCGAATAGCTGCTCCTTCCGCGACCCCGTCCACCCTGAGCTCCAGTGGGCCTCCCTGCCAGCTTGCTGCCGTGCTGTGCTGCAGCTCTTGAGGGGATTGGGAGTCGCTGGCCCCATTATTTCTCCCCGAATCAGCCTAAGGAGGGTTTCAGGCGGGCTCATTGAACTTCCCTGCACAGCAGCGGGGCAGAGCTGTGACCCACTTTCAAAAGCCAGCTCTGGCTCTCCGCTGAGAGACGCACAGCACTCGTGATCCCACACGAAAACATAACATACTGACATATTTTTGAAATTCCATACTATATTAAATAATAATGATCTTTTCTGTCTTTTTTTACTTTTAAATAGTTAATTTACGGCACAGATATACAGCCTGATTGCAGTTTGCATGAAGGAAAAATATCAAAAAAATAAGTTGATTATAGTTTAGGGTGACTGTATAGTGAGCAGGTGATTATGCAAATTAGACTCCTTGACAGGGTGAGCATCATTTTTATATTCAAATAATGATGCAGATGTATTAGTTTGCATTCTTGAACAAATAAATTGATTATAGTTTAGGGTGACTATGGTGAGGAGCTGATATGCAAATTTGAGTCCTTGACAGGGTGAGCAATGCCAATTTAATTAAATAATGACGCAGCTGTATAAGTTTGCATACTCGAACAAATAAGTAAATAATAGTTTTGGGTGACTGTATAGTGAGCAGGTGATTATGCAAATTAGACTCCTCAACAGGGTGAGCAAGACCTGTATAATCAAATAATGATGCAGATGTATTAGTTTGCATTCTTGAACAAATAAATTGATTATAGTTTAGGGTGACTGTACGGTGAGCAGGTGATCATGCAAATTAGAGGTCTTGACAGGGTAAGCAAGACCTTTATATTAAAAATGTGACGCAGCTTTATAAGTTTGCATACTTGAACAAATAAGTTGATAATAGTTTTGGGCGACTGTATAGTGAGCAGGTGATTATGCAATTAAGTTATGACACAGCTGTATTAGTTTGCGTACTTGACTTAAAATCTGGGAACAACCTGACACGCCTGCTATAGCTAATTTAGCTTGGGCGGCACATATGTGATCAACAAGGTCATATTATGCTAGGGTGACCATATGTCCTTTTTTACGCGGGCATGTTCTCTTTTTGGGGGGTGTCCAGCCTTGTCCGGCTTTGTCCGGGGAAGTTTTTAAAATCCTTCAAATGTCTGCGGTTTTGTACGTAAGTTTTGAGTTTGTGTCATGTGGACTTACTGAGTTAGAAGTGCATAAAAGACACTTGATCCGACCCAAAAAACTCTCAAAATTAACTTTGTGCGACTCCGTGAGTCCATCCCTGCGTAGTCGGAATATGGTCACCCTATATTATGCAGGGAGGATGTGCATTAGTGTTGTGTTGAAGGCACATACATGTGGTAGGTACTGTGTGTACTGTGTTAGCATGGGGTTTAAGACACTGCCTATCTCTACCATTCCTAAAGTCATGCTACTCCCTCCAGTCCTCTCTCCTGCAGCAATATCAGCACTCAAAGGTTCAAAAATTCAACAGGTGACTCAGCCCTGATGTAGTCCCACTGTACCTTTTTATCAGCCATCACTGCTGCAAAACAAAAAGCAGCCTCAAGGCCAAAATCTGAATGCCTGGCTGAGTACATTTTTCATTTTGATTTGTGATTTTTGCTGCAGTGCCAATACACATTTCAGTCTTGATTTATTCCGGTATTTGAAGAATAGGGGGCAAAGAGAGCAAAAACGCAGCACGTTTTCGTATGTGTGGGAGTCTGAACATGCATGTGAGTTT
Source organism: Xyrichtys novacula (assembly GCA_962446985.1). Taxonomy (NCBI): domain Eukaryota; kingdom Metazoa; phylum Chordata; class Actinopteri; order Labriformes; family Labridae; genus Xyrichtys; species Xyrichtys novacula. Next base: position 4,196,901 of record OY660887.1, read on the forward strand.
GTGTGTGTGTGTGTGTGTGTGTGTCTATGGAAACCTCAAGTCTCTGCAGCTCTGTATCTCTCAGTCCATGACATTCACACTCCACGTGTTTGAACAGCATGTGGAGCTCGGGTCCGCCCACCGCTCACAAACACTCCTGCTGCTGTTTACCACGCTGGCAGTGGATTGGAAGACTCCAGCCTGCCGGTCCACATGCCGTCTTATCAGCAGAGTCTCTTTCACAGCTCGTAAACATGTTTTGCAAAGGAAATTCTCAGGGAAAACACTGTTGTAAAAGAGACACACATAAGTCAGCGCATATTCTGGCTCCTCTCATGAGCTGGTTTAATATCTAGCGGGGCTGACCGGCAGATGTATTCAGTATTATGTGTCGCTTAACTTTATTTGAGTCAGCTGAAACAGATCTCTATCTTTGTGACCACTGGGATGGCGCTCTCCCATGCTTTCCTGTTTCTGTTTACTGCAAAATATGAGATTAATTGATTAAATTGATGGAATTTCTCAAAGCAAGTTCAAGCAGCAGTCAAATATTTTGGAGGAAAGAAGTAAAAGAAAAGAAAGCAGTTAAAGCTCCTATAAGTGTCATGATATGTTCTGTTTATTTAGTTTTCTCCTGGTTTTATTTGAGAGCATTTTGTGTATTTTCCTTAGTGTTACAGTTTCCAATTGTTGCTGTTTCCCTCCTGTTCTCTGTATTTTATTCTTTAGATCAGTTCTCAGTGTTTTCTCTTTTATTTTGTAGTAGTTGATTCCTTGTGTTTCTAGTCTGGTTTCACTCCCCTAGTTTTCCCTCCCTCGTTAATCACTCATGAGTTTCACCTGCGCCTCGTTAGCCTCACCTGTGTCTCGTTTGCCTCACCTGTTGCTCGTTAACCAGTGAGTGTATATAGTCCCTTCAGTTTTCGAACTCGCCCACTATACTAGCAGTACGCACTGATTTGCCCAAACGTTTGAATGCAGTAGGTGAATTTGAAAATGGCCCCTGTCTTCCCCTCCGTCTTTGTTGGTTCATTGTGTGTATATATGTCTGTCTGTTCCCTGTGAGCCTTGATCTGAGTCCCTACTCTCCTGGGGGGTTTTTCCCCAGTGTCTTTTGTTGGAGTTTTTCTCCTTGGGTTTTTTGAAGTCAGTTTTTGTTGTTTCAAGTTAAGTCTTTTAACTCTTAAATAATTTTTTCCCCCTTTTTTTCCTTTGTTTTGTGTACCATTCCTGACAATAAGGAGCTTTTTGACATCAATGAAAAAGCCTTAAATTCATATTGTTGCTTTTTTATGATTTTACAAAAGTACTGTCAAAAGTCAGCAGGATAAGACTTTTTAGTTAGAAGGCATGACTTACATTGTACTGCGTTAGACATTCATCATCTTTAGCTCAATGGAAGGCTAAAGGTGCGTCTTTAGATGTGCAAAGTGCAAACACAGCTGTCTGAATGGACTTGTATTAGAATCCTTAAGGGCCTGTGTCCGCTAGAAGAGTTTAGTCTAGTTTCCATACAAAATTAATGCATTTCAGTTCAGTTCAGCACAGTTTGGTGCTCAGTGTCCAAGGAACAAAAACAGTCAAGTTGAGAAAATTAAATTATTGACGTGAACATGCCCTCCTCCACAAAACTAGGGGGCGATATGCGCCTTTTAGCAGCACTGTTTCCGACCTCATACAACTGTCAACAACAACATCCAGTCCGTTCCAGACGTCAGAAGTGGCTACAACTGCTGCTTGGCATTTTCGATTCTTCATTTTCTGCAGATGAGATGCAAGCTACTCCTCTTCTGTGGTGTTTTTGTTCCAGAGTTACCGGGGCGTGGTGCACACGCACATGCACATGCATTGTTGATCATACTCCAACTACGCCGGTTACATGGTAGAGAAACTCGAATTCCAATCGCATTATCTGGGTGTCTTAATTGGAGTTCTTCGACTCCAATCAGAGTTCTCAAACTCCGATTATAGTCGGACTAAGGTGTTTACATGCACTTCAATTGTCCGGTCTTAATCAGAATAAGGCAATAATTCGGTTTTCTCGAGTGTGATGTAAATGTACTGACTTTTGGAGTAACTTGATTAGGTTACCTTGTCCTTAGCTGCTTCTGTTTTATTTTGCAAAACAATAAAAGCTATTTTAAAGCACTGAGAGTAGTTTCTGTGAAGTACATTTTAATTATTTAACACTTTAAAATAAAGAAATAAAGAAGCATGCATCTAGGATCAATTCTGATTGAATGTGCCGTATACCTCAAACAGAAGCACATGTTTCGCCATCCGCTCATACTGTAATCTATAAATATCTACTTGACTGTCTATTTGTTTTTATTTATTTCCTGACTTTGGTTGCCAGGTTTTAAGTTTAGCGCATCACTCATCACATTTCCCCAGCATCTGTCATGAGGTGTCAGCTCATCTGAAATCTGATCTCTTTCTATTTTGTTTATGCGTTAGGCCTCTTGATGAGAAAAACAGCTCAGGACCTCTGGTTCAAGCATGCCGGTGTACGTGAGTCACCGCAGGCCTCAGGCTGAACATTGCAGACCAATGAATTACTGGCTCAAAGCTAATATGCAAATCTGCCCTATGACAACAGTGCTGTCACCTTTCCCCTGCTTTACACGCGTTGAGTTTGCACAACCTTTAGATGTTGGTGATGTGTTCAGAACAATCTACTTTACACCCTCAGGATGTTCTACAGGAATGCTTGTGGCTTGCAGGGTTTTAATATGTATAAATATGTGCTTTAAGCTTAATAATATATGTTTTTTTAACATGCATCTGTTTGCTTTAAGTCTTTTTATTCATCATGTGATGGTGTTTTCTGCAACGGTCCTCAGATATCTGACACAGTTTGTTCCTGCACTTGCCCTACAAAACAGTTCTTGTTTATTTGCTCACTTTAAAGCTCCTCTGAGGAGTTTTTGATGTTTCTGAGAAGGACTTAAATCCATACTGGTGCCTTTTGAGGATATATAAAAACAAACAAGACTGTCAGAAACAAGGCAGAGGGTGATTGAAACTGGTGCGAGAAAGTACGTGTCAACCGAGCAGCTTCCTTCTTTACAGTTTGGCCTCTAGGACTAAGTGACGTCACCAAAAAAAAAAGGGCCAAGTACCAAGTGCTTATAAGTCATTTCACACTTCATTTCCTGCAATTATGCAAATCTCTTTAAATTCATGGGAAAGTAGCAAAAAAAAAAAAAAAAAAAATCATATAAATACATCCCACACTGACACTTTACTCACACACGTCAGGAAATGCATGCCGCTGCATGACATCAGAGTTTTATACACGCCATTCAACAGTCACAATCAAAAAACAATACACGCAAGGCGAGATTAAGAGTCATGGCGACTTTGATGCACAAATGCAGTCGTGCACATAAAGCCTGTCAGCTTATCCTTGTTTCCATCTGTGTCTTTGACCTTTACTGCCTGATAGTAAACACAATGAAAGGCACACGGAGCTGCAGAGATATCCTTTTGGAGCGAACTATAGCACAGGGTAAAGCTTTTTTTTTTCTGCTTTTCACACTCAACATGACCCACAATCTTAATGTGGGGTAATTTGTTCCCACTTGCATTGAGGTCTCCCTTTCACACTGAGCAAACACTCAGGAATTCCTGCAAACCACACCAAGGACGCCGAATGAGAACACACCCTTGGGTGGCACAGCTCGCCTTCAAAGCTGAAGAGTCAACATACTGTACATGTGGAGACCTCACCTTTTTCCTGCACTAAATCCGATTCTTCATTTTACACACTGGTGTTTTTCTGTGTGTGGCCCACATACTCTACTACGCTACAGGCACGCTCAGCAGTTCTGACGTGCTGCGCCTTTTTTTCTTTTGCATAATTGTGCTTCGGTTTCCTCCAGCTCAGCACGGTTGGCAGTGATGCTAACAGGTCCTCAGTGGTGGAGGAGGAGGCTGTTTAAGAGCGGAGTCAGTGAGACACTGATGCTAATGAGGCATTAGCTTAAGCCTATAATGCGGAGCATGGCAGTTTAACATTGAGGGCGGGCCGCCCTCAGCGCACAACCAATCTGACTCACTGGATTTGGGATGATACTGTTGCTGACCTAAAATCCATAAAACACACACTCCAACACAAATACACACTATTAAATTGTTTACATGCTTCAGTTTTATAACTGTATTAATGTTACCTCAACTGCACTGTTGTATTTTCCTCTAAGCTGTGGTGTTTTTACATGTTTCACATCTTTTGTCTTGAAAAATTGTATAAATGAGAAAATATGTTTAAAAAAATACAGTTTGTGCTTTAAATTCTGATGTTTGGTATGAAAGTGCTTGACTACTGATCAGCAAACAGCAACATTAATATCTCGATTAGCCTCTGTGCGTCCAAAGTTGACTCAAAATGAAACTAAAACACAACACTTAATCCAAAATACAAACAGGACCAGGCTCTTTCATATGGTTTTATTAGCATATAGTGTGACATATAGTACTTTTTCTTACCGACAAGGATATCACACATGTCATACCTAAAGTTTGTAACAGTCTTAATGATATAGTCTTTGTGTACGGGCAGTTAAATTAAAAATTTTCACTCACAGCAGCTCAACTTTTGGCAAATTTTTGCCTAGACTAGCCAGTGAAAGTGACTTTTTATTTTTGCACCAGCTGGTTTAGGCTTTTATTTTGGTTTTCAAAATAAAAGGTTTTGATATTTTTAAAAGTCTTATTGTGTTTTGTGCTGAGACAGATATCAAACCTCTCATATTACATTAAGTAATTTTTAAAATGAAGAGTTATGTGCATTAAAAAGAGATAAAGCATACATGTTTTTTTTTAAATTCCACTTTGAGTCAACATTTGAATACTGTATTAATCCAGATTATCATGTGCATGGCTGGACAAAACTAACTAAATTGTCCCTCATTGGATCTATTTTAATTAGTATTATATAATTTGCAACAACGCCTTAGAACTCAGTGTTAAAATGACTTTAAGTCATGTATAATGAGCGATCCGCCCAAGAGATGTGCTGCACAGCATCTTCCTCTTGTTTGCGCCATTCAAATCTTGTTTTCTCATGTCTAATCTCATCTCTGTAAATCTATTAGTGGGGGTCCTGCATCTGTAACCACAGGCTTTGAGGCTCCGTAGCTGTCACTGAGCCTATTCTCAGCCAGTGGGTTTAACCGAGCAAAGTGATTTGTGTCAGTATGTGTTAAAGCGTTAACACTCTCCATAATGCTTAAATGTGGATGTGCGCTTTAAGACCATCACTGTATTTAACATGAATGTAATCATCTTGTAATGGTACCTGTCTGTCTCCATCTCTTTAAGCCGTGTTTCTTTTAACAGCTGCAGCTCTGAGTCTGGGTCTGAGCCAACTTTTCTCTCCTTAAGGGAACAATAAAGTTTTTTTTTTTTTTTCCATTGGCATGACTATGTTGTCTATGAATGTATAAATGAATGTATGATTTCATGCTCACTCCTGTTCGACTGCAGGCTGTAGGTGAATCTTTTGAATTCCTCTTAAACCCCTGACTTTATGAACTTTGCTCCGAACATTTGGCACTTGCGGTATTTCCAAATGAGGGAAAATCTGTCTCCTCAGTGTCGAATTTGATCCTCTGGCATTAGCCCGTTTAAGCCTCCACAGTTGAAGAAAAAAAAGGAACTTACACGTCGATGTCAACAGGCCCTTATTGCTAAAATATATAAACACATGTTTCAGCTACCAAGTTGGAAAACCAAGATGGATGCCTACATTAGCATTTGTTAGCTGTTGTTGTTAGCGGTTGTCAGCTGTTGTTAGTTGTTGTTAGCTATTGTTAGCTACGCCAATTGTAAACAACAGCTAACAACTATATTTAACACTACAGCACCATGTTCACAGTTCGACGCTGGACAGTATAACATATACCACTTACTAATTTCACGAAAACAAAGCAGAATTGCTAATAAATAATACATTACGAAGGCTTTCACTATTACTCTTTACTGTTGATGCACTGCACTGCCATGTTGAATTATGACGTTGTCGTCAAGTCGGGGTTGGTGAGGATCATCCACACCCCTGAATCTGACATCAGGGGTGCGTTCCAGATGAATTTCCGACTTGGAGCTTGGAAATTCTGACTTCCGAGTACAACTGGCAGGGCTTTATAGTGAGCAAAAAAACCTCACTTTTTTATACAGTCATCTTATGTATGGACATCTTCTGGTATTTCCTAGCTGAATGAAGTTTTTTCTTCCATGTTTAAACTGTTTAGTCATGTCTTCATCATAATTCAGCCTCCCAAACATTCCTCCAGCATTCCTCACCCTCATCAGAGACCGTCACTGAGCTCCACCAGCAATTAACTGCCTTTGCAAATGGATGCTTACAGTACTGGATGATAACCGAGCCATGCAGATTTTGATGACAGCTCGAGTTCTGTGTGCATGTGGGTGTCTGGGTCCCTACTTGAGCTGGTGCCACCCTTGTTTTTGACCTTAGTCCTGGCGCTTGTTTACCTGCTGCGTGGAATGTAGAGTTATGTAAGGTTTAATCTATTAGAAAGTACATGTTCCACGGTTACCTGGGCCACAGTCACACACACACACACACGGATGTCCACACTGACTCACACTCAGACAAACAAGCGTAATAATATGACCTCTCTGGTGCAGCATCTCAGCCAGCTCTCCAGTAAGTTAGCATGGCCCTACTTACACACAGAAAAGCTTTGCAAACACACACACACACAAACACTGTGCACATAAGGTCCGTGATGGAGCTCGCCATGTCCTGCTTGTACACTTTTACGACTAATAACCGGGCTTTTACAGCTCCACAAGAAAGATAACAGCTCTGTTAGCTCACACTTGAAACACAAACACTGAAGGTCCCCTGATGGCTGAGGGTTTCTGTTTTAAGACTTTTGTGAAGCGACCTGATAAACTTGTGTGTCATTTGGTGTTAAAATCCTAGATATTAAGCAATGTATTATTAAAAATGGGATTAATTCCTAACCCAGGCATTTTCAATTTCTACTTCATGTATATGCTCAGTTGGGCTGAAACTAGACGTTAAGAAGCATGTTTGCTATGCTACATAACAGGTCGTCTCCTGTTGTCTAATGCTGCGTTCGAGTTACCTCGGAAGTCAGAAGTCAGAGCTGAACACCTGAGTTCCAAGCGTTTCAGTTACCAAGTCGGAAACGCAAAATCAGAGGCGGAAACAAGATGGCTACATCTACGAAAGTTATTTTAGCGCTTACCTTATGTTCGGACAAGGTAGGCGCTAAAATAACTTTCGTAGATGTAGCCATCTTGTTTCTACCTCTGATTTTGCTTTTTTCCGACTTGGTAACTGAACCGCTTGGAACTCAGGTGTTCAGCTCCGACTTCTGACTTCCGAGGGAACTTGAACGCAGCATTATTATGTATGGAAACAATCAACAAAACTCAATAGCAAGTGGCTAACTAGATGTGTGTTAACGATGCAAACTCTGTAACTTTTACGGTTCTGTACCGTTTTTTTTGTTTGTTTTTTTTTTTACAGTAAGGAAGTTTTATCTTTTTCCTTAGTCCTTACAAGGTTTTGTGCACTGCTTAGCTTCCTTGCAATGCAGTCATGCCATTCAACTCAGCTTTAACAAAATTAGGGTGACCATATTCTGACTTCCAAAAAGAGGACAAGACTATGTGGAGGCGGAGTCACGGAATCACACAAAGTTAATTAAGAGAGTTTTCAGGGTTGGATTGAGTGTCTTTTTCACACTTCTAACTCTGTAAGTCCACGTGACACAAACTTGAAACTTCCGTACAAAGCAGCAGACATTTGAAGGATTTTATAAACTTCCCTGGACAAAGCCAGACAGCCAGGACAGCCAGGACACCCTCCCCCCCCCAAAAAAAAGAGGACGTATGGTAACCCTAACAAAATCCTTTAGACAGTTTTAGCCTGATTGAGCTGTATACATAACAGAGAAAATCGATCCCCAACTGCGTTAGCTAGGTTAGTTAGTCTGACTATGTAAAGTTCAGTTTACATGATTTTTTTAGAATTAAATCAACTTTTTTTGAACAACATGTCAACATTTTAACAGTGGACACATATACAGGGAACTTCAGTTGTGCAGGTTAGTCGACAAACAGCATTAGCAGCCCCAGAAAGAGGCGAGCTGTTGGTTGACTTTAATCTAATCGCCATTTAACAGCCATTGAGCACTGGGATTAAATTACAGCAGATTGGTTCCCCCTCTTTTTGCCGTCTGTCTGACCTGTTTCTCTGCATCTAGTGAACACTTTAAGGTATTTACATTCTGCAAAGAAAAACCAGGACACTTCTGAAATCCCCATCCTCACACGGGTAAAATTCCCCCCATTGTGCCTAAATTAGCACTGCTGACGTGTTGCTGTCATATGTTTGTGTGTTATTGACACGCTGAAGAGATCAATATATCTTTCCGGAGGTTTCTATTCATAGAACCCATCGAATTGTTTTTGTATTTCTTTTGTGACCTTATACTGTTGAGAGACTGGGTCAGCCTGCTCATAGACACCCTCAGAAAGTGTGTTACTCACCACACTGGGAATCAATGGGCCGTGGCCTGTGGGGTTTCCACATAAACATATCAGTATAAGGAAAGTTAAAACAGACGCCTGTCTGCACACAGAAAGCACATGTGTGAGAAATATGTGGACTCGACCGCTGTTGCAATCTTTTAGCTTTGTGTGCTCAACATGCGGCTCAAATATACAATACACAGCCTCATATTTGACCAAGATAGTTCCCTGACATTCATTCTTAGGCTGGTGTCGAATGGACCTGCAATCTCCTGCAAGGCTAAAACCACTCTGTTTGGGAGTTACAGAAACAAACATGAGGTTTTTATGTTCATAGGTTTTAAAAAGTCATGTCTTTTCTGTATCTAAAGGGCTTGAGTCACCCACTTCCTACATTCTTGCATGTTTGCGCAGCATGTACACACAGCAGTGTGACTCCACGGTGTTACGGCTTCCTATACATCCCATATGAACTTTTCACCGGCATCTGTCTGCAGGATCTTGCCCAATCCTATTAGTGGGACTGGGTTAGTGCCTATAGGAATCTTAGTCAGCAAGCGCAACACCCACCAACAAACCGAGGTCACACAGAGAGCATGTTTGCGTGCGCAGCAGCCAAGTAAATCATCCGTCAAACATGCCAGCCATGAGGCTAAAGCTTACAGAACAGGACAGAGTTGGAGACACACATTCAGAGGGGCTTATTGCAGAGCAATTGCACGCAAAGATGTTGCACCCAAATCCTGAAAAATAGCCCCATGCAAGAGACCCGCGTGTACTGTGTGCTGTTTGCAAACATGCAACCAAAGGCCGACATGAAAGAGCTTGAAATTAACAGCAGGTGCAGAACCCTTGACAACTCCTTTGTGGCGCTAGGAGAGGCAGCAGCCAGGTGTCAAACAAACAAATATAGCCCAGAGATTAACTTAATAGCAAGTGTGTTGTAAACACAGCATGACCTTTCATTTCACACCTCATGCTTACACAACCGAATAAGACCCGCCTGTGTGTGTGTGTGTGTGTGTGTGTGTGTGTTATAAGTCGAGCCAGTAACTTTCAAAGTCCACTTGTTTATGTCCCACAAAGGAGAAAGTGAGAGCGAGTAGGTGAATAGGGTTCAAACGGCTTATTGTTATAAAAACAGCGAACTGTGGCGTAGGTCCAAGAATGGGCACATTTTCACTAGTGAAAGTGATTGAAGCTTCAATGCTCCTTCACATCAAAGCTACACTGCTGTTGAGTTTGATCCCACAGGAATGTGTGATGTCGAACAAAACTATTTTTGCCTCAAAGCTGATATAAGATATCAGAGTGAACTTGTTTTAGCCTGTTTTATTTGATTCATCTATGCATTCATGGATTTATTCTCGGTTTTCTCTTTCTTTTTTTCAAAGTATAGCAACCGTATTGCATTAAATACAAGATACTGTTAAAGCTCCAGTGAGGGACTCTCAGTTTGTGGCAACTTTGGCACCCCCTGTGTACAAAGCAGTCATGCAAAAATGTTGTCTTGAAGGTCCTTACACACCGGAGCGTTTTTTTCGTGCGATTATTTCAGACGTCAATGTTTTTTTTCGAACCCGTATCTTGTCAATACAAGTGTTCACATCAGCGAACGCCTGTATTGTCTTGTGAAAGGAGAAAGACAATAAAGAGATTAATAAAGGTGAACAGCAGATAGGTCTGAGATTCGACTAGATAAAAAGGTTCAAATTTCACATCCTGCTCAGCAGTATGGCGGCTTACTGACTTGGCACCATTCCTCGGTTTGACCCCCACGCTCACTAAGATGTCACACTACCTCCGAGCATAGCCTTGTCATTAATGTTATATAATGACTTGTTTTTTTAAGCAGTATCTTAAAGCGTAGCACAACGTTGCATAAGATGCACCAGTCATGATGTGTTGGCTGATTGGCAGGACATTTTTACAGCAAGTTACCGTCAGGAAAGAAGAGATTATCAGTCACTGAGTTCATTTTTAAAAACTTGGAAGATTACTGTTCGGAAAACCTGGAAGAGTAAAAGCAATGTAAATTCCAGGACTGCTCACTGCCTTCAATGTAAATGTGCTCTTTCAAAGTTAAAGCATACTGAGAAAATCTTACATGTTTTTTTAAAGTAAATTACCTTAATGTGTTTCTTACCTCTTCACCTTAAATGTACTTGTAGGTTCTTGCTGCAGAAATACAATTGTTCACATCAGCCACGTTTTCCCGTCCTGCGATATTGCGGCATTTATTTTTTCGTATCACGGTTGAATTTTTTAAAGTTTTGTATACTGTGTGTCGACTTCTGACCAATCAGATTTTGTGTTGTTGCGACATCAGATTCACCGGTATATCCAACATGGCCGACGGGCTGTTTGTATACGTGTCGGAGAACAGAGTGCTTTTTGATAAAAGACACAAACATTAAAAAGATAACGACCTGAAGGACAACTTGTGGAGAGTCATAGTGTCGGTTTTCTCATATGACGATGGTTTGTGTGCTTTAACAGTTTGCTAAACATCTTTGTTTTAATTTTCATCTGTGCTAAGTAACTTTAGCTCGTAAGCTAACCTGTTCAGATACAACATACCATATGTATTTTCACTGTCTCAAACTCAATCACAGCATTGCTGTCACAGCACCATTAGGTCTCGGTTGTTACCTTACGTTTATGGATTATAGTTTAATGTGCTTATCTGGTACTGGCCCCGACTCAGTACATGCTATCATGACAGACAGACATCTCAACACTAGTGTCTAACCAGAACTGAAAAAACAGTCAGTCTGCTGTTGTGTCAGTCTTCTCGCCTCCACCCTGGACGCGTCTTTCTTCCGCCCGGAAAGTCGCAAAATCGCATCGCGCTTGATGTGTATAGTCAGGCGCGTCGAAATTTGCCTCCGAATATTTTGTAATTTCGCGTCATATATTTGCGTCGTTCCTGGTCTGTAAGGACCTCAAGATGAAAAATCGCAGACTTTTTGATGGTCAAATCTTTGATTTATTGAAAATCAGGTTGTTTCTACAGCTGCTTGGCTGACACCTACCCCCTCCCACTCAGTCCAACCTTAAAAAATCACAACTATAAAGTGGTTAATCTTGTTTCTGATGGTTTTGTTTGTTATTTTTATATCACGGTAAGGCATCAGAATGAATTTCACTCTATTTCGTGAACATCAAAAACTCCTCACAGGAGCTTTAAGCTTAAATATACTGAATATATTAATTGTCTATATTTTGAATTAAAGCAAGAAGGGACAAAAACTAAGCATGTCTTTTATTTTTGCACTTATCATTTTGCTTTACTAGTATATACACAGGAACAGAAATGTTTGCTTCTTAGTTTCCTAGCTCTTTGCATTAAAAGTGTGAGTTTAAAAACTATAATAAAACAAATGTGGCTGAACTGCCCTCGCAGCAGAGGACACTGTGTCAATGTGTTCAAAACAGGTGAGTGTTTACATTCAGACCTCGCTGCTCCAGACCACACAGACAGATTGACCAGAAAGAGGCTATGAGTAAATGTTTGTTTACAAATGACCAGATTGTAGTGGATTCGGTTGCTTATTGGATTAAGGAGCGTGCCAAGTGTCTCAGATTGGCATGGAGCGCTACAGGGCAAAGTCCCGGCCTGAGGAAAAACAGAGAACATGCCAGCAACACGAAGAAGTAAACAACATAAATGAGGTCGTATCCGTGATTTATGTGTGGCCCTTGGAGGCACCTTAAACGCTGTGTCAAAGAAATCAATAGTTTCCTGTCGATAAAGTTAATTGGAGCGTAAATGATCCCAATTGCTGCCTTTATGGTGGAAAAAGAAAACAAAACAGGATTACATGTTTGCTCCCTGTCAGGTAAGATTCCACTGTGAAAGGAGAAAGACAATAAAGAGATTAATAAAGGTGAACAGCAGATAGGTCTGTGATTCGACGAGATAAAAAGGTTCAAATTTCACATCCTGCTCAGCAGTATGGCGGCTTACTGACTTGGCACCATTCCTCGGTTTGACCCCCACGCTCACTAAGATGTCACACTACCTCCGAGCATAGCCTTGTCATTAATGTTATATAATGACTTGTTTTTGAGCAGTATCTTAAAGCGTAGCACAACGTTGCATAAGATGCACCAGTCATGATGTGTTGGCTGATTGGCAGGACATTTTTACAGCAAGTTACCATCAGGAAAGAAGAGGTTATCAGTCACTGAGTTCATTTTTAAAAACTTGGAAGATTACTGTTCGGAAAACCACGGCTACCTTACTAGAAGAGTAAAAGCAATGTAAATTCCAGGACTGCTCACTGCCTTAAATGCAAATGTGCTCTTTCAAAGTCAAAGCATACTGAGAAAATCTTACATATTTTTTTAAAGGAAATTACCTTAATGTGTTTCTTTCCTCTTCACCTTAAATGTACTTGTAGGTTCTTGCTGCAGAAATACAGCAAAAATCTGCTCAAGAACAAGCTTTAAGGGTCAGATGCACGGCTGGATTAACTCACTTGGAGGTCTTGGGTTAGAAATAAGCAGTTTGCACTTTTTAGACCCCCCTCACTCAGGTGATCCCATTTTTTTGTAATCCCTCTCAGTATGAGCTGTGTTCAGAGCTGCTTTAATGATATAAAAACTAAATTAGTGAGCTCATAACGTCGATCTACTGTCCTCCTTTTTTAACACAGCTGCAACATGCCACTCCTGAATACAAAATACATCCTGAAATCATTAATTAATCTGAAGAGATTAATAGTAAGAGACAGCAGGGACAGTACGTCTTTTGTCTTTGCTGTCTGGTTCGCAGCCCTACAAAACAACTCCCCTCTCTGCTTGCAGGTGTGCAGCAAAATGCAAACCATGTTTAGTCTAATTTAAACTCTCGATGAGTTCTGTTTGCAGAATATTTTGTCTCCACGCTTTTTAGTGTTGAAAGAAAACTCTTTCACGCAGGGTACATTGATTGTCTTTGGTGCGTGCTTTTGAAATGCCAAGCAGTAAACAGCATAAGGGCATGATAAGGTCAGCTACAAAGTCTGGAAGAGGTAGAACAATGCTGTAAGTGATCTCATTGTGTACTTAATTGTATCTTTAATCCCCCTACAGTCCATCTTGACTCAGTGTTTCTCAAGATTGAAACCATCAAGTAAAGCCCAGTTTTCTGTTTCTTATGCACATTTTAATTCCAATTTTCACACTTAAAATTATGATCCATGACATCCTTCTCGCTTCAGCCACTCAAACAGATGCTCAAGCTGTCAAACGCCCATTTGGATAACAACACACACAGTCGCACTTTCTGTTTGCTCAGTAGACAGGTGCGTTGAGTTTGTAAATGACAATGAGTTGACTTACACAACAATGACTCATTCATGTTTCAGCAGGCAAATGTAGGTGATGAATGGTGACCTTTAGCAGAGTTGTGAATGCAGATGGATTTACATTCAAAAATTTGAGCATAATGCGAGTAATGTCCCTTTAGTCACACAAAGCATGTATGAATGAGCCCTTTCAGAGACGACTGTGATGCTCGTGTGTTGTATGCGTCAGTTTATGCTACAACTCATGAATTCTTGATTCTTTGTTAAAAAGTTTCCAGAAGAGTCAGAAAATATTTTTAAAAGCCAATCAAAAATAATCAGCACAGAATAATGAGGTCAAAGACAAGCATATGGAAACAATGGGGGCACAAGAATTAAGCCCTGAGGCACACCTTCAAGCTACATCTGTACTCAATGAAAGATTGTTTCTGCTGAAACTGACGTATTTTATTCTCTAGTGAAAAAATTATGTTATTTTATAGCTTTGTAATGCTAATCCCTGACTATGACTTTGCATAAATTCATCTAAAGGGCATAGTCCCTTAAAAGTAAAGATCGTAATAGGTTTTCTATTTTGTGAGAGGCTGCAGATTCGATTTATATTTACACACCAATTATTGGAACTTGGGTTGTCATAGTAATCGAATTTCTCATAACAATGACCTCTTGGGCATCAATAAGCTTGATAACCACACAACTACATTGATATTAACCATGTTCATGGAAACTATGGGGGCCCAAGAAATAAGCCCTGAGGCACACCTTAAATCTACATCTGTCCTCAGTGACAGATATACCTGATTGTTTATGCTTAAACTGACATATTTTATTCTCTTGTGAAAAAATTATGTTATTTTATAGCTTTGTAATGCTAAAATGACCCTGGACAAACATCCCTGACTATGACTTTGCATAAATACATCTAAAGGGCATAGTCTGTCTGAAGTTAAGATCGGTATTGGTTTTCTGTTTTGTGAGAGACTGTTGTTTCAATTAATATTTTCACACCAATTATTGGAACTAGGATCGTCATAGTAATCAAACTTCTCACAACATTGACCTCTTGGGCATCAATAAGCTTGATAACCACAAAACTATAATGATATTAAACATGTTCATGGAAACTATGGGGGCCCAAGAAATAAGCCCTGAGGCACACCTTAAATCTACATCTGTCCTCAATGACAGATATACCTGATTGTTTATGCTTAAACTGACATATTTTATTCTCTTGTGAAAAAATTATGTTATTTTATAGCTTTGTAATGCTAATCCCTGACTATGACTTTACATAAATACATCTAAAGGGCATAGTTTGTCAGAAATTAAGATTGGAATAGGTTTTTCACAGATATTTTCACACCAATTATTGGAACTAGGATTGTTATAGTAATCAAACTTCTCATAACAAGGACCTCTTGGGCATCAATAAGCTTGATAACCACACAACTATTATGATTTTAATTGTGTTCATGGAAAAATGTTTAAATCAAGTAATTTATTTTTCAAGATTGACCCATGTCCAATTGATTTTTTTACAGAAGAGGCAGGTTTTATGGCTCCATGTGTTGTTGTTGTTACCTGTTACCTGATCCATCATGATCTACAGTCTGACTAACCAGATATTAAAAGAAGTAAAAAAAAGGCCATGTACATTAAGGCAACAAAAAATGGCCTCACTTTTAAAAAAAGCCATCACCTCATCCGTCTATGACTCAAACCGTAAAGTCACGATGGCGTGACCGGTGGCGCCGATGCAGCACCCAGATTTAACACCAGCGAAATGGATGTCGGCCAGTCCAGGAAGGCTTAGGTGTCAGTGGAAAGAAGCTTTGGTAAGAGAGTGTGGCGTTAAGCCCACACTTCTTTTCACACCCAAAACCACCCACCGTGCCCATAATGGACCAGACAACCATGTCTCAGCCCAACACTTGGTCCTTTTTATAGTTTCATGGAAGTCTTTAATATCTTAAATGATGGTAGGGGATAAGTGTCATACAAAGCAATAATTACATGCTGCTGATACATAATTCACAGTAAAAATTCTCAATAAGCAATACATTTGATTGTTTTGCTCTCAGTTGCCACAATACACCCAGACAAAAATTACTTACAGGGGCTTTAACTCAATACCTGAAGTAAATACACACAAGCTCATCCTTTTCCTTCATCTTTATAAGCTATGTTGTCCTTATCTTTTTGGTTTTGTTGGGTCAAATTCATGTTTTATGATGACATAGACAAGTCTTTTTAAATATCTAATGTAAACCTCTATGTAGACGACACTGTTTTGTATGGTTGGGGTGACAAGAGACTTTACATGACTGTACTGATCAGCAATAATCTCACAAATTCCCTGCTCTTCTTTTTACATAAACCTAACCCTAAATGAGTGATGGATTTTTCCACCTTTTTTAAGTACCACCAAAATAAAATAAGCTTTAAAGAGGCAAATGATCAATCCTTGTTTAGGATATTGGGGTTACACTGGGGACGGCCAGCCGGACCTGCTCTTTTGATTGATTGCCTCTAGTTATGAATAATCCAACTGAAACTATTTATGGTGACACAAACTGAAAGCATGTATGAGTAAACAAACTGGTTAGCCGTCTTAAGGGTGCTCTTGTGCTGTTTTACCTTACCTAACCATGACCTCTTTTGTGCATCCATCTGCTTCACTCCACTGATGCTCGGCCTGTTATCTCAGCCCGAACCAAGGTCGGGTGTCAGTCACTGTAGTGCCGCCTCGCCAACCTCTACGACCTTCTGCTATTATGCCACATGATGTAACTGAGCAAGACCTCTGCTTAGGTCAGCCGGCGGTCCAGTCAGTCTGAGGAAAACACAGGTCAGGGATTTATAGGAAACTCAATTTCATAACAACAGAGGGGGGAGCTGTTATGACACAGCGTGTTATGGCAGAGAGTAAAAAGGGGGGGTGGGGGGACTGACGGCTATTAAACAGGTGAAAAAAGAGGGCAGATCGCAGTGTGGGACGGCAGTGATGCGTGAAGCTGATCTAATTTTAGTTGAAGGTCACCGGGTACTGTCTGGCTCACCCTGTCGGGCTGAAAGCCTCACACAATATTTTGTTCCCGTCAATTTAGGTGAACAGGATCTCCCTGTCCTCGTCTCCCCTGACATTTGTGTAAGATTATGTGGTGAGCAGTTCAATCGTGCCTTCAGGCTGCATCAAAAGCGGCTTTGGCAGGTGCTCAAAGTTTTTATTGGACTCTGTTTATAAAACAACTGCTGGGAACAATTTAAGTACCTTATGAGCAGGTACATACTGTACCAAAAACACATTCCCTTACGCATGTTGTGTGTTTTTGTCTGTAATGTGTGTCATCCACAGCCTTCAGGCTACAATAAGCAGCTGGTGTGTTATACAGGATCATACCAGAACTCTATGCCACACTTCATCAGGTAAACAAGCGATAAGGAAGTCTTTACTGGTGGCCACAGGGTGAATTCTGATGCGTATCAAAATCAAAGGAGCAGAAGGATGCGAGAAATGAGGAATAAAACAATTTAAACCTTGAAAATTGTTTATCTCAGTCTGCAAAATTAAAGTAATTCACCACAAATATACAAACACACAGATTCTCTAAATTTCTCTCTGAATAAAGATCCATACAGCCAATAGATCATTTTTAGATACAGTTAATGATGTCTCTGCAGACCCCTACAACTCAACAGAGTCCAGTAAAGCCTCCCCAAACCTCAAATCCTCAAATTTGTGACATACTTTCTGTTAAAACTGCAAAGTCTCAGTCTAACCTTTAAGATAAAACAATCAGATCATACGGATGATCTCCAAAACTTTTAAAAACACTTCCTCAAAAGCCACACAATACATTAGGGGAGACCGGGGCTTGTTGTCACACGGGTAAGTTGTCACATTGCAATTATCTTGGCCACCAGAGGGCGCAACTAAAAAGTGGAATATTAGTTTTCTTCCTTAACATGGTCAGGGGTCGTGTCTTGTCTAAG
This sequence comes from Xyrichtys novacula, assembly GCA_962446985.1. Taxonomy (NCBI): domain Eukaryota; kingdom Metazoa; phylum Chordata; class Actinopteri; order Labriformes; family Labridae; genus Xyrichtys; species Xyrichtys novacula. The sequence goes on from OY660887.1 coordinate 4,214,705, forward strand.
AAGAGGAGAGCACATTGTGAGCTGAGATGAGCACAAATGAACCATTTTGCACAACCTAAAGTAAAAAAATTTAACTTTATATATTTTAAAATAAGCTTCTTCCAGATAAAATCCTAGCAGTGATGCATGTGGACTTGTTAGAGGAGAGATTAAGGCATCCTTTTATACCTCAGTCATTGTTCAGTTTAAGCTAGAGCTCTAATTAGCAAACATGGAAGTTTGGGGCGACCTGTCTCTGTCATTTTGGAGTTAGTTGTCACAAGTTTACATCGAGAATCAGCAGTTTTCATACTGAAATTATGACTTTATTTTTACAGAGAAAGGAGTGGTTTAAAGGAGAGGAGAAAGCGAGAAGACATGGTCAGGAATGACTACAGAAAAACATAACGTGGCACCGCAGTTCCTGACGTGACATGATGTTGAGGTAATAAGCTAATAAATCAATCTGGAGTACAATAAAGGACTTTAATGTCAACTACCATACCTTGGCTCGGTACTGCAAAACATTCACTCCAGCCGAAATACAGAGTCAGACAGATCTCCGAACTCCGGAGCATGTTGAATAATATTTTATGTTGACATTTGTTCAATGACTTTTTCTTTCTCAATGATAAACATTTTCTGTGCCTGACCTTGACGTTCACTTTCATGGAAAAAAATTAGAACAACAATAATTTTATTCTTGTTTTATTAGCTCTAAAATCCACTGTGACATCTTACCCCATATAATGAGACAACTAACCCGATGGTGGGGCAACATGTCACATGTTCACACTCTCTATTTGATTGCTTTTAACTCTGCACTGACACAAGATATGAAAATGACATGAATATGAAATATATACTACGGCTTGACCAATTTTAGCCCATTTGAGACTAATCAGGAATCGGCCAAAACTTGCCGATTTTCGCCGATATTTTCAGAAATAAAATGCGGAGAATAAGATTCGGTTTCACTTCGAAAATGTTGCGCCATTTGAAAAGTTCCCCGACTTATCCTGTAGATGGCGCAGCGACCTCTTGACAATCTTCATCCACTAACTACCTCACAGCACAGCAAAGTGACGGATCTGAAGCAGGCAGCTCAGGGACGCACAGAGGAGAGTGGTCCACCTCAACGGTAAATAAACCAGTTTGTGAAATACACAATAAGTCAACAAATTTCAGTTTAACCCACTTCACGATGTTCCCCGCTGTGCTGGTCTCGGTCACGCCAAGTCAACGGTGAAGCACCATGTAATATGCAAGCTAAAGTAGAATAAACAACAGTACACATTACGTGATCGAGCTACTTCTCTTACTGAGGCAGCTGCATGTCTCCAGATGAGACTGGATCGGAAATGAGTAACGTGAGTTAAGACGCGGAGGCACCGATCGTCGTGGGGGGTGGGGGTAGTTGAAAACACTTTTCTGGTCCAAGTTTGATCAGCTGGTGTTCCTGTCGGCGCGCAGAGCAGTAGCCTACAGTATATAGTATACTGTAGCTATACATCACAATATATATTTTTTATAACTTCATAAAAAAATTTTAAAAATCGGCCGATTAATCAGTAATCTGATATTTCCCCCCCGTAATAATCGGTATCAGCATCGGCCCCAAAATATCCATATTGGTCGGGCCCTAATATATACCTGAGACTCTGGTCTTTCATCTGGTACACATTTTGTTTATATATGATGGATTGATTGCAAGAATTATAGGAGTGTAAAAAGTGTGAAAACAAGCCCCGGCCTCCCCTATATTCACATATGAATGGAAGCTACTGAGCTAAATTGGCGGAAGTTCCCTTTATCAGTCCTTTACTCATCCGGTTCTATTTATTTCCACCTCTTTTGTGTTATCTAATGAGAACAAAATCAGTGTTGGCTTTCAGTGGGATTCACCGCATCAGCGTCCTTTTATGAAACATTATACAAGCAGTGTGAATAATCAATGGGAACTCTTTTGGCACACACATTTGTCACTGTGTCAGCAACCAGCAGGGGGACAGGAAGTGTTTACGACTGTCTCTGTTGCCACACATCACCGCCACCACCCCCTCCACCACCACCATCGAGTCAGCCTGAGTGAGGAGGTTGACGCACCTCTTCATCATCATGGGCCGTGTCAGCTCAGAGGAGAGGGGGGATATTAGCTCCGTTACTCTGCCCATCCCTCTGCTCCTCCATGCCAGGACTTCAAACACTACAAACAGCCACCTTCCTCCTCCTCCTCCTCCTCTTCCTCTTCTTCCCTTTTAGGCCTCGTGCGAGCTGATGCATGCCACGGAAGCAGTGACGTCAGTTGTTTACTGTCTTGTAGGGTTGCTGTTACTCGTTGTAGTGCAGCAGCACATCCAGCAGGGCTTATGTAACTCCGCTGCCTGCTGCATGACACGCCGTTTACTGCAGAGTGTGTGTGGGTGGGTGGGTGGATGGATGGATGGAAGAAGGGGGCGGAGGTGGGGGTTTTGGTGGGGTCTTATGCAGCAGCCAGCACGGCATCACCCACTCCCACACAAGCGCAGGTGCATTGCACATTGCACGCAGACATGGAGTGTAAACAGACAGCTTTCCTCTCGGCTGCACCGCATTGTGTGTGAAGTGAAAACACAGCGAGTTCACTGCTGGAGCACATAGTAGCTCCGTCCCTCCCTCCACACACACATATCCCATAATCCCCCACTGCAGCAGCAGCAGCAGCAGCAGCAGACAGGTAAACAACTCGAGCTGGCGTGTGACTCAGGGCTCAGAGTCCTCCTGCTCTGCAGCACAGACACACGGCGCCCCCTGCTGGCAGCAGGAAGCAAAACACATGACCAAATATGGGTCTTTCTTTCTTTCTTTCTTTCTTTCTTTCTTTCTTTCTTCTGAAGGTCCGTTCAAAGAAACAAAAGAAGCTAATTCAAATTTTATCTTAAAAAAAAAAAAAGTCAAAGCCAGTGCGTTGAGCAAATACGGCGAAATAGGTTCATCTAAGTCTGTTTTTTTTTTTTTTGTGAAAAATTGTGAATGAACGTGGTCTTATCTATTTGTTTTTTAGGTTGTTTTTGAAAAACAAGAAATAATGAACTGTTAAAAGGCATGTTGGCCTGCAGCTCTTGTTTATTTTTATTGTGTTTAATTGGTTTATATTTTATGAAAGAGGGCAGACTTTATAAGATTCTTCTTCTTTCTGCTCCTTTTCATTCACATATTTGAGATTTATTTTTCTTGTTTGTACTAAAAGTTGTAAATATTAAATGAATGAAATAAAGTATGAAATAAAACAAAATAAAAAAATAATAGTAACTTTTTTTTTCTTTCTATTGAATTGCCCCATCTTCCCACAATATCCTTACCCTTCCTCCTATGTTAGCGTTTACTATGCACCCACTATGTTAAGGGTCGGTTTCGACCCGTGTCTTAAATCAGCTGTAATTTACACTAAAAACAATTCTCTATCATCCAATTTGGTTCCCATCTCTAGGTTACCTTGTTAGGCTTCATTATCCATGAAAGTATTGATTATAGTATTTTTCATTGTGGGCCTGGACATGCTCGTTGTTGTGATTGGAAGAGGATCCGACTGTCAGTGTGGTGCCTGACATTGCACTTATGATTTCAGTTTTTTCTCTAATTATTAGACATGAATCTAACCGGGTCAACAGCGACCCTAACACAACAAGTGCCAAATTTTAATAAGAGTCATAAGAGTTTTAATGATTTAGTCAATTTACATTTTTTATTTGTATTTTGTTGATATAGTTTCCTGACAAAGTCAAAAAGTCTTGATGCAAAAAAGCAAAATATTCCTCAAAATATAACATCAAATGGGGCATTACATGCTAAATCAATATTCTGCTAATAAATGCCAAATAGACTGATAAGGACCTCAATTCTCTTTGTTTCTATGTATATCTTCTCTGTTTGCTGTTTTCTTGGCTGAATCCTGTAAAAAGCCTCATCTGTTCCCTGCAGAGATCTCTCTCCTCCCACAGAGGTCAAAAGTTAGGGCCATCGGCTGTGCAGATCGACATTCTCACCAAAAGACCCTGACACTTTGCAGATGAATTGCACAAAAACATTTATCTTGTCAAACCCATTTGACAGTCGAGTAAATCCTCACATTGATTAAAAATGAACCCCACTAATTACTGTGTACAGGTTGGTGCCAGCTTCAGATGCTTTTGATCATGTAGGAGATGTCACCAGTGTGAGAAATCACGTCGCTTCACAAGTAATGGCATGTACTTGGAAGAGCACCAGCCACCGCGAATGGCGTGAGTGTCAAAACAAGTTTGTAATGGAAACAAAGTACAAGGTTAAAAGTTGTGTGACGCTGCTCTACAAACACGAGCTGGCAATAAAATTGTTTTTTATGCTGCCTGGAATGACTGATTAAATTTGGAGTCAGTGCTCCGGAGAGACCTTTAGCTTTTGGTCAAATATGTCAGGAGAGTTAAACCAGATTGATTTGTTTTAAATGTTTTTGTCTTCTATCATTTGCTTCGTTTTTCATTTCTACTCAATACTGGTGTCTTTTTCATGGTACTGCAGTCCTATTCAACTTTCATTTCATTAAATCACTGTAGGTCAAAAGTGTAGCTCATACTACAGTGTGAGGAAAGCCATCACTGAACGCTTCAAATGGAAAACATCTATCTGGGATTGAACTCAGGACCACCTAGCTGTAAAAAGCATGGTCCAAACCACAGTGGTGGAATCTCCTTCCACAATAGCTTCACATGAGTTGATCACTTTTGGGATTTAAGTCAGGACTTATGTATTTTTGGATGATAGTGCTAATTGCGTGGTTATCAAAAAGCTTGTCCCTCCTCAGTGGAAGGATCCAAGACCTTCACACACTTTTACAAAAGGCCTCTGTCAGGTCTGAATCCAGTTCCTACTCCTGAATCTCGATCCTACTCCGTGTGGCCTATCTGTGTACTGTTACGCAGGACTTTCTTGTTAAGTTTGATCAAAATTTCAATATATTATAGTATTTTAAAAGTCCAGAATGCTCCAGCTCTGCAATGACAGGCCTCTGCTGGGGTTAAAACCTAGAAACAGCTTTTATCTGTAAGGTGGCAGGTTAAACAACAACAGCGTGGCCCCTCACTCTATCATTGTAATTAAACAGCTTGCTCTCTGTTGTGACAATTATGTTCTATGTTCCCGTGAAGGAAAGCGAGATACTCCATGTTGATTTAATAAAAGACAGGTTATTGGTCGATGTTTGGGAACCTTTCTTCTTCTACCATGAGACTCTAATCTTATATGAACACAAAGTTATCATGTTGTTGTCAATGAGTTTGTATTCCTGTTTGTTGTCTTTTTACAGTAAACCTCTGACTCAATGGCTTCAGGCTCATGCCGGTAAACAACCACAGTGACTGTGCCTCTTCAGCGCAGCAGTATTACACTGTCGCCCCCTGCCGGCGATTCTAACAACTATACTATAATATATAAAGAGGTTCTGCAAAACAACATTACCAACAAATATGTTAAAATCTGAGGTTATTTAAAAGATAATAAGTATTCAAATAAATAAAGAATACAGCACAACGAGTTTTAATTAGACTATATTAACCAACAAATAATCAGTTTTTAGGAGTGATTTTTTTAATACAAAATATGGCCAAAGGTGACTAAAACTGTGAAACCGGAGCTACTTCAATCACAAAAACGTGACGACTGCGAATTAACTTGAGGGGAAGTTGCGATATAGTCCTGAAACAAAGGTTCCGCTGTTGTTTCCAGGGGGAAGATTTCATCGGGGGACAGTACTGTGAGGAATGAGGAAGGGACCGACATGTAGCAGCTCTTTAAAGTCTCACAACGACTAATCGACTCTTCGACGGATAAAAGTTGTGAGGTAAATCGAATTATGTTTTATTTAACATTTAACATATCTTGAATCGGAATTGTTTATTCGACGGAAGTTTATGATCAAACTCGCAACTCTCTTTATATGTTGTTAGATTGAAAAATCTATTTAACTCTAGTTTACGCATATAATCTTGATAATACATCGGCTATTGTTTTATATCTGGATTATCCCTGGGAATTTATTTTTGGTTTTGTTGTATATAATGTATATAAGGCATATGTTTATGATCGGACATGTCTGGGCAACAGACCTCAGTTGACAACATGTGCTTTTATTTTGAAAGGGAACACCCCGACGTCGTTGTCAACATAATTTCATGGTGCTTGTGGTGTTATGGTTGTACGGTGGCCGAGAACAGCCATTGCTGCAAATAAAAAAGAATGCAATAAAAGAAGGCCATTGCTGCCAATTAAATAAAATGCAAAAAAAAAGCACAAAAAAAAGAAGCCACAACGGAAGTTAGTGATGCAAAAAAAGAAAGAAAGAAACTGATGCCCGCTGGAAATAAAAAAGAGACGGTGCAGTAGTGTTGTTGTCAAGACCACACCAACCGAGACCAAGATATTACCGAGACCAGAGAGGACCAAGACCGAGACAAGACCGACTGATAATGCCTTCAATTCCGAGACGACACAAAGTCCTTCAAAAAATGGTCTCGAGACCAAGACCGATCTCGAGTACTACAACACTATGGTGCAGATAAAAAAAAATGCCACAACGGAAGTTAACGATGCAAAAGTGGAGATGCAAAAAAAAAAAAAAAAAAAAAAAAGGTACTTACTGCGAAAATAAAAGGATGCAAATAAAAAAGCTACAACAGAAGTGAGCTGCTGGGGACCAACAATTATGTATTTTACAATCCAGGCACAGAAGTTGATGGCGAGAAGATGCGCAAAGAAGTAATATGATTGTTTAATTTCGGTTAGGCCATGTAGCGCCTGAGTCGATATGATGTTGAACTGAAGCTAACACTACACCGGCATCCTCCAGATCAACTTAATATTGACTCAGGCGCAACATGGCCTGACATTTTTTGTGTTGTTAACTTCTATTGTGGCTTTAAAAAAAAAAAAAAAAAAAACTGCACCGTTTCTTTTTGTATTTGCAGGGGGCTTCTGTTTCTCTTTTTTTTTTTGCATCGTTAACTTCCGTTGTGACTTCTTTTTTTGCATTCTTTTTTTATTTGCAGCAGTGGCGGTTCTCGGGCACCGTAATGGTTGACTTAAAAACACAGAAAAATCTGCTATTTTAAACTTTTGTATTTCTATTGTGATTGACAATGTGATTGCTTTTTTTTTAATCCATCATAATTACACTAATGCTTATCTTTGACTCACTTTCTTATAGACTTCACAATGGAAGGAGCTTCAACAACGAATGATGCAGCCCAGCCCTCCATTGCTGCCCAGGTTCCTTTCAACGACCTCTGCAACCTTTTAGAGAAAATCCAAAAGTGTAAACTCCGGCCAGAGAAAACCAAAATCCTTGGGGATTTCATTGACTCATGGAGGAAGTATCATGCTTCTCTCCACAAAGACAATCCCAAAACTACAGACTCTTTCTACCCAGCCATGCGCCTTATAGTCCCTCCATTTGAACGGGAGCGTATGGCGTATGGCATCAAAGAGAGCATGTTAGCCAAACTCTACATTGATGTTCTAGGCCTTCCAAAGAACGGCCCAGAGGCAAATAAACTTCTGAACTACCGTGCTCCCACTACCTCCCAAGGAGAAGCAGGAGACTTTGCCGGCATGGCGTACTTTGTGCTAAAAAAGCGGTGCACTAGCCAAGGAAACCTGAAAATCAAAGATGTCAATGACTTTCTGGACTCTGTGGCGATCAACAATGCAACCAAGAAGAAGGACCTGGTAAAAAAGAGTCTGCTGCATCTCATCACGCAAAGCTCGGCTCTGGAGCAAAAGTGGCTCATCAGGATGATTCTGAAGGACATGAAACTTGGGATAAGCAAAGAGACGGTTCTCCAAGTCTTCCACCCAGATGCCAGTGATCTCTACAACGTCACCACAGACTTGAACAAAGTGTGCCAACAGCTTCATAACCCCTCTGTTTCATTAAGCGAAGTCTCTATTGGACTGTTTTCTGCTTTTAAGCCCATGTTGGCAGCAGTGGCCAACATACGAAATGTTGAGAAACAAATGGGAAACAGCCCGTTTTACATAGAAACCAAGCTGGATGGGGAGCGCATCCAATTGCACAAAGACGGGGATGTGTACAAGTACTTCAGCCGAAATGCTTTTGAATACACCCAGCAGTTTGGAGGATCTCCATTAGAGGGCTCACTGACACCTTACATCCACAATGTCTTTAAAAGCAACATTGTGAACTGTATCCTCGATGGCGAGATGATGGCGTTCAACCCAACCACCGAGAGTTTCATGCAGAAAGGAAGCAAATTCGACATCAAGAGACTCATGGATGACTCTGAGTTACAGACGTGCTTCTGTGTTTTTGACGTTTTGTTGGTGAATAATCAGAAACTCAGCAAGGAAACTCTGAAGAAGCGCTACGAGGTCCTGCAGACAGTCTTCACCCCAGTTAAGGGGAGGATGCACCTGGTGCCGAAGACTGATGCCAGAACCATGCAAGAGGTGGTGAATGCACTCAATGATGCGATTGACAGCAGAGAGGAAGGGATCATGGTGAAAGACCCTTTGTCCATTTATAAACCGGACAAGCGAGGGGAAGGATGGCTGAAAATAAAGCCTGAATACGTAGATGGGTTGATGGATGAGCTTGATCTTCTAATTGTTGGTGGCTACTGGGGAAAGGGAAGACGTGGTGGCATGATGTCCCACTTCCTGTGTGCTGTTGCTGAAGCTCCAAAGCTGGGTGAAAAGCCATCAGTCTTCCACACTCTGTGCCGCATCGGATCTGGCTACACCATGAAGGAGTTGTACGACCTTGGTTTGAAGCTAGCCAAGAACTGGAAGGTCTATCGTAAGAATGACCCTCCAGCCTCCATCTTGTGTGGAACCGAGAAACCAGAAGTTTACATCGAACCTTGCAACTCTGTCATTATCCAGGTCAAGGCAGCAGAAATAGTAGGAAGTGACATGTATAAAACTAACTGCACCCTGCGTTTCCCGAGGATTGAGAAGATTCGCGACGACAAGGAGTGGCACCAGTGCATGACTCTGGCAGAGCTGGATCAGTTCCGGAGTAAGGCTTCTGGGAAACTGGCCTCGCGACACCTTCGCATCGATGACGACGAACCGCAGAAGAAGAAGCGCAAGATACCCGCCAAACCTAAGAAAGTGGTGGGGATTGTTGGCCACTTCAAACATCAGGATCTCTCTGGGGTAACCAAGGAGACAGATATGTTTGAGGATGTGGAGTTCTGTGTTCTGAATGGGACTGCAGATCACCCAAAAGATGAGCTCGAAAAGGGTGTTGCCAGGTAATGCCACTCTTTTACCTACATTCAGTCAGCACTATCTAATATACGATAAAACCATTCTCTGTCATAAATCCACTGGTGAGTATTCACCATCAGGAGCAGAAGCAGATTCATTTACTTTGACCATCTTTCTTTTCATGCTCACTCTGTCCCTCTGCTTCACTTACACACACCTGCTCCTCCTGCTCAGCCCAACCCTACTTTAGGTTTAAAGGTGCAAAAATCAGAAACTTCTTTAATGAAAATCTGACAACTGACTGCTTTTGTTTTCTCTTTAGGTGCGGTGGAATAGTGGTACAAAACCCAGGCCGGGACACCTACTGCGTGATCGCCGGGGTGGAGAACATGCGTGTGAAGAACCTGGTTTCATCTGACAAGCATGATGTATTGTGGGCTGCCTGGTTGCTGGAGTGCCTGGACCAGAAGGCAGTGGTCCCATGGCAACCACGCCACATGATCCACATGACGCCTTCCACCAGGGAGCACTTCGCCAAAGAGTACGACAGCTACGGCGACAGCTACTTTGTGGACACCGACGAGCAGCAGCTGCGGGAGGTGTTTGATCGAATAAGCAGTGCGGAATTGCCTGCTGAACTAAACATGGGTCAGGTAGAGCAGCGGTACGGCTGGGAGGACCTTCCAACCAGCTTGTTCAGACCCTTTGAGGTTTACATGGACTGCTATGCCAACATAAGCGACCCCAGCACAGCCTTACCTGCTTCTTGTTTGGACATCAGGGCGCTGGAGTTCCGCTACCATGGAGGAAGAGTGACCCAGACGTTAGAAGAAGGAGTGTCTCATGTCATTATCGCAGAAGAAACAAGAGTTTTGCATTTGAGGACTCTGAGGCGCAGCTTTAAGAAGAAGTTCAAGATCGTGAAAGACTCTTGGGTGACGGATTCCATCAAAGCAGGCTATCTGATGGATGATACTGACTACTTAGTTTGAAGATTCATCTGTTTGAAGTTGACACTGAAGACAAACTCTTTTTAATGATTAGTTTAGAATGATAAATGTAATAATCTGTTTTTAAAAGCTGGAAAATACAAGTCCAGAACCACGAAACTGCCTCAAATCCACAATCTGGTCAATATAGTGGTAAAAGGACACTGAACTCTACTGTACAGGGATGCTAATTATAATGGGTTTTTATGCAAACTTAATGAGTTTTATATTTGGTATTCATAACGAGCCATCAAGTCTGCTTGTTATTGGTTTTAAATTGAGGAAGCATAGATTGTTTTTTTTTAACCATTTTAATAGTTTGAATTGTGTTAAGGAGCATTTAAAACTTTTGCAAACAGCCTCTTTCTCTCAAACTTTCAGCCAAACGGGTAATAATGCATAAGCTGAACTAGTTTTAGCAGAAATTTTGCAAAATATGGGGAATTTCAGACTTTTTGTGCAGCACTTTTTGTGATAAATGTATAAACTGAAGTGTAACTGGTGAAGTTATGAAAGAAAAGAGATTATTGTGTTGATTCTTGCCCCCCCCCCCCCCACACACACACACACACACACTTTTGAAATCTGTGCCTTTGCCGTGCTTTGATGTCTGTTTTAATTACATTTTAAGAACAACTCTAATAAATATTTGGGATTAAAGGAACGGCTGTTGCGTCTGGAGTGCTGAATTTGTTTTTAAAACCCTGATTGAAGTGAAATCCTGGCCCGTGCCGTGGCTCTGTGGCTGGCAGAGAGACTAGCGAACACCGCAGGGGGGCATTAAAACAGGTTCAGCTCAAGGCCCTCTAACTAGGATGTCTCTGTGTTTTCCTGTCTTCAAAAATGTCACTAATGCCCCTTGGGACTCATTGATATGTTATAACCTTCATTAGCATCGCCTTCAGGGTGCAGGTAGCCGCCTGTGGCGTCCTGGGCATTGTTGTGTGTAAATGCCGCATGAATACATTTTGAAAGTAGAAGTGATGAGGAACATGTTTCTTATCATATACCTGGAATTACTCCTCTCTTTTACATGTTTGTGTTGCCTGTAGGGTTGGATTGTTGCATTTTCACAGCTCTGCTGAACAGATTGGTTGCCCTGGAAATTTGGGCACTGGCTTAGCTAATTTAATAGTTTAATCAAAAACTGGAGGAAGAGCTTGAATAGAGGAGAAGAAAGAGATCTGCTAAAATAAATATCATGCTTCAATAAGCTCTCTGTAAGCCCCCGCCCACTCCACTCTATTTCCAGGTGTTGTGAGGTGAGATTTTGACTGACAGGCTTTAATTACAAGTCCTCAACTGGTGTTTATTCCAGTGTGCACTGTGTTTTGCCCCTGCAGTAAAACCGCAGGTCCTTAAAAAGTACAAATACCAATCCTCTAAGAAGACTATGAGTCCTGAGGATGTGGTGATGAAAACAGTGTCCTTCCTAATAGCTGCTAAGGAGCTAGCATTGCAGGAATACCATCTCCTAATGGGGTAAACGCTCTAATTAGCTTGGCTGTAGCTGTTGGAGAAATGGTGAGCACACCGGACACAGGCGGAAACAAATGGTTTGGAAGCATCAGCTGGACAACCAGCGTCTGCATGCACTCAGCTGAAATAAATGAGCTCCTGTAGAGGCCACACAGAGGCTCATGGCTGCAGGGAAGGTTCCTCCGTAGCAATTAGCACAGCACACTCTGGATTGAGTAATTTAATGAGAAACAGCAGAGAATCAAGCTCCACTTGAGTGACTGTAATATTCAATGGTATTTAATAAATGTGACAAATCTCTATGACCCAGCCCTTCGGTTGAGAACCACTGGTAGTACCAAGTCATCCTCAGTTTTCTAACTGAGCTCAAAAGGAGGTTGGAGATGTTCATTCAGGAAAAACAACCTCTGCTGCAAAGCGGCTCACAAACTCATCACCTCAGTGGAGTGTGTTTGTACATTTTTATAGTGCAGTCATCATAATAAACACCGCATCTTTGGTTTTCGGGGTTTGTGGGCGGTAATGGAGTCGTAAGCACTCATTGATTTTACATCTGGATTGCATTATTGTGTATTTTATTCGGCAAAAATAAAGCAGACTATTCTCTGATATAGATTACCTCTCTAAAATTGGAGCCAGTCTAATAGGGTTGATTTTCCATGCTGTACAGAAACAAATAAAGAGCAGCAGCACACCCATCCTGGTGTTTTAACACAACAGAAGCTTGTATTCTTTGAAAAGTTCATGGCCCTGTCACAAATAGGACTTGTTATCAAATGGTTCAAAGCATTGATATTGTCCTTTGAAAAGGAAACAGGTTCATTTCTTTTGATGACAGCATCTTGCCAGAAGATGAAACCAGGTGAGCAGTAACCTGTCTGATTGGCCCAGTGTCAAGTCAACTGCTAAATAAGCCATCATGAACCTCTACGACCTTTCAAAATAAAGCTGCTGCCATCAGCTTCTTTTCCACTCGGTGTATTATATTGATCAGTATAGTCTGTTCAGCTGCTTTCTCATATTTAAGTGATATATTTCTCATTTTTAACCGTACGAAATGACAAAGAAAGCACTTATTAATGAGAATTAACGCACAGGCTTTCACTTTGAAATCACAATAACAACATTTCTGGGGGACGTTTTCACGGACTCTGCGTGACTTGACGTACCTTGGCACTGTGGGATGCGGTAACTGCGGTGCGCGCGCATAACGTCAGAGATGGAGATGAGTTGTAAAGCGAGAGATATCAAGTCGCGCGAGACACGGTGGGTGTCGATTCAGCCTTCAAAATAAAAGAAAGTTGTAAACAAGACATTGCTTTGAAAACACTTTACATCAAAACATAGACAGATAGATAGATAGATAGACAGACAGATAGATAGATAGATAGATAGATAGATAGATAGATAGATTTTGTTTTTTTACTCAATCAAAACTTGTACTTTTCTGGAATGTTGAATAGCTTTACCCCTTACTACTTACCAGCCTTCGACAAGAATAAAATATTGTCTCACCCTGAAGTCAGATCGATGATAAATTGTGATCAAATAATTCATAGACGTTGGATAATGGTCCAAAAGGGGGGATATCAAACACGGAGTAAGCGTAGGTAAAAAGCAACAGAAGTCAGCTCACAATTAACTTTTATTTTGAAATAAATTAACGGAAACGAAACGGCGTATTACCGCTCTCTTCACACAGCTTCCTGCAAACACACACCGTCTCTTGGCGAACATGGCGGCAACTTGACAACGGCAGCGAGATGAAGACGGTGAGGGCTTGAAAAAGAAAAGAGGTCCGTGACAGGCTGTAGGCCCATCCGCCGACACAAAGGCAGACAGCTTCGCCATGTTGGAAGAGGATAGCGCCCTTGTCCCTGCACGACCGAGGCCGGGGAAAACGTAAACGCGTCGGTGAGTGTTTCTAAAAACGGAGTCGAGGCTACGCAGAGGAGCGGAGCGGCGCGGCGCGGCGGCGGAGGAGCTCAGGGCGGACGGGAGGACAGCGGCTTCACCGGTCAGCCATGGAGGATGCGGCCCGTGGTCGCCAGCGTCTAATTTGCCACCCGGCCCACGCTCATTTTGATGGGAATTACCGCTGAACGCAAAGGCAAGCCGGCACCACCTGACACTTGAGGGGAGGAAAACGCGAAGCGGACCCCCACGTCAATGACTGTTGCGGCAGAGGAGCCCCCACGGTGGAGTCGGCCGGTTCCCAAAATATGACCAGGGGTGCTGGGACGTGTTGGCAGCAAGAAGATGACGACGGCTTCCAAATCTGGCTAGAGCCCCCCCGCGACAACCAAAAGCCATTCACCGACTCAGAGAGGGCGCAGAGATGGCGACTGTCCTTGGCATCCCTCTTGTTCTTAACCATCCTCCTCTCTGATCACCTGTGGTTCTGCGCCGAGGCCCGGACCCGGGTCAAGTTCGCACCCTCCCACCTCCTGTCACCCCAGACCCACTCAGCACACAGCAGCCTCAGAGGAAACCCAGCTATTTTTATAGGAAACTCTACCAAACATTTGTGGCGGCTTGAAACTTGCCACCCGGATAGTTTATCTAAAGACTGCTTTACTCTCGCGAATGCCGACGACTTGTGTGAGGGCCTTTCCGACAAAGAGGGGACGCGGGCTGTAAATATGAGCGATTTGTACCTTTCCTTTTGTAACTCCTACTCTCTGCTGGATTTGTTTTACGGCTCGACAAGTCCGGACAATTTAAACTGCAGCCTCGAATTGCTCACCGATGACACCAACAGATGCAGCGAGTGCGTCCAGGCGTACCAGCGCTACGACCAGCACGCCCAAGAGAAATACGAGGACTTTGAGCTCCTCACTCAGAAATATGAGCCGGGGGCTTATTCAGTGAGGACGTGCATGGAGCAGTGCAAGGTAGGATGCAAAATGGAAAGAGAGAAAAAAAAATGAAAGGGGGCGGGGGTTGTGGTGTGGTGTTTGGAGGTGGGGGTGATGTGGTGGCCATCTGTTGATTTGGGCCCGGATAGATGCCAGTTTTTGGTCCTCCTCCTCTTCTTGTCGCCATGGAGACGGATGACAGATTCAAGGAGACTCCCGGCTCCGGGCCTCATGTTCATTCATCTCCTCATTGTGTTTAGGCCCCATGCTAATGTGCAGATGGAGGCCCTGCTAGTGTCTCTCCAGCACCAGGAGCCGCTTCTCCGTCTCCTTTTACCTTTCACCGTGCTGTTTCTTTTGTCATTGCAGAGCGCCTCATGCTTTCTTTAGCTGACCTAAAGCTAACAAACAACTCCAGGAAACCTGTGTGTCCTGCCCGTGTGAGCTGTCGCAGTCCGCCAGGTGTTCATCATGGCCGCCCACTTAATATCGAGAGCGTTTCATTTAAGTCAAGAGGTGGTTTCCCCGCCTAATGTGGCGGAAGGCTCGTGTGTTTGCTCATTGGCAGGCCCTTACGTAGGCCTCGTTAACAGCTAGGCCTCGTGTCACTGTTTACCCGCTTTGATAGCTGAAGAAGGTGGGTCAAAGTGGGCTGTTGTGTGGAACTGGGAAACGCGAAAGGGAAGGAGGGGGGAAACATCAGCGTTCAGCACCGCGGACAGCTCCTCTCTACAGGCGCTGCCGTGGAGCTGCTCGCGGTGCTGAATGGCGCTCCCCGGCTCCATTCACAGAAGCCTTGGCCAATCCCAGATGGCCTCCATTCACCCAACCAGTGGCTGAGACACAGGCAAAGGCGTCAAGAAGGCGAATCTTATACGACCATCTGCTTACCTATAGGAACCCAAAAGCATTCACTGCAACAACAAGTGCTTTTTTCCCCCCCCAAACGCCTTTTCTCAGGATACTTAACCAAAACTAAGACTTAAATTACTAAGTACGCATAAGTAAATGATGCCCATAGAGTCAGAAAATGTACCTGTTGGTTTCTGGGAACAAAAGTGAAAATGTTTTGCCTTTTCTTTGTTTGTTTTCTTACTTTATGGGCAGATTTTTACAAGGTCCAGTTATCGGTTTGTAGTACTTTGAAACAAGATGATAATCTGCAATTGCCAGCTTATGTGGCTTACTTTGAGTCAAATAAGACATTTTTGGCAGGAATAGGATAATGACACTTGGAGCTTTTTGCGGTTTTAAGACAAGTAGCTTGAATTTTAGTAAGGTGGAAAAAGCGTTTCGATAAATTCTACCCGAGTTAAAACACACTCATTTTCGTGGAATTTCCCTTAAGTGAAAGTAAAATAATCAGAGTGGCTTGTTATGTGGAGTCAAAAATAAGTATTTAATTGGTTTGTAATGAGTAGAAATGGCTCCAAATGCAGCAAGCAAGATTATCCTGATAAAACAAGGTGTAATACTTATTTCAATGGATGTATAAAGAAATTTTCAGCTTGGTGTATCTTCAAATAAGATTACTGTTTGGACCTGTCAGGCCAGCATAGCTTTAATTGAGTGCGATGGGATATTTAAGCCATAATATAGTACTCTCCGTTCCAATGGAAGTAGATGTAATTTGTTACTTTCCACCCCCTGCATTTAGAGATACCCCAAATAATGGAAACAGGGCTGTACTCTACCTTAGCTACCTTAATCTAAGTCAGCAAAAAACATCACTGAATTCCCATCTTTTCTTTCTGTGTGTGTGCATTTATCAAACAATAATTTGGTCTCTTTCATACTCCCCTTGCTTGTGGTTTTGTTAACCCAAGAAAACACAACACAACCTTTTTTTTTTTTTACCAAGAGATAATACCATCATTCATGTGGTTGCAGACCTAATATTCTTCATCAAACTCACACTCACCCACATTCTCTATTTAGACGAAGAGCTGTGCTTTCAGTCATCTTTTGTTGCTACTTAAAATCAGGTTTCACAGTTAATGCCTGATATTGCCAAAGTTTGAATTAATGCTACCAAGTTAGTCTGAAGGACATATGCAAAGTGACTGTAGCTAGCTGTGGGGAAAAATTACCTTTCCCTCATCTGATCACTCAATCAGCTTCTTTTTTTACACACTTTCAAAAGGCACAAAAGTCACCATGTTAAACCTGATAAAGTAATACACCACTGAGGGAGCACCTGGCAGCTGTTGCAAGAAAAACTTTTAATAGGCAGAAACCTTGAGCTGGACTAGACACACTGGTGGGCAGCAGCAGAGAAAGTGGGCTAGTGGAGGAATTGTCTACAGCTTTAAATCTCGAGTAGTTTTAGAGCCTAAAAAGGACCAAAGTCACCAAACATGACCCCAACATCAATCCCCCAACAAGCAAACAACCCAGCAACAGTGGCAAGGTAAAACTTCCTAATGAAAGGCAGAAACCCTGCGCTGAACTCCCTGTAGCAGAGTTATTTAAAAAGGATCAATCACTTAATCAGTCTCTTTTCATACAGCGCAACACAATTGTTTTCAGGTAAGGTACAAAGTATATATTGTTGTCTTCAATGGAGTTGTCCTGAAGCAGCTAATTTCCTGTCTGTTAAACTGAAATAAAGTACCAGCCGACAGACTAGTCTAAGGAGGAAATTACATTCTGTTTTAACAACACACAGCTGACACACAACTTGTGTCTATTTTGTAGATCAAAACACTGCTTGAACTAAGTTGTGCCTCAAGTTGCCATCAGTCATCTTGATCCTGTTTGGCAGATTTTACTCACAGTATAAATAACTTGTTAAGCTGATGAGTAGTTCTGGTTTTGACTCGTCAGGTTGATGCTTTTGAGAGTGTAGTTGACGAAACACACACATTCCTGGTTGTTATTGTACTATTTACAGAGCTTAAACATCAGTCGGCTTCTGTGAAAGAATTTGACAAGATTGGAAAGATGTTGGAAACCTCAAGTAGAACCAGATGGGTGGGCACTCATTAGCCACATAGTGCAATTTACTTGTAATCCTCATCCACTTTACTCTGACTTTCACCTGATTATATTAACTAGCAGGCAGAAAACTTGAGTAGAACCAGACTGTGGTGGACAGCCATCTTTTGCAGAGAACATTTTGTATGTGACTTGATTCCCAAACCTAATATTGACATTAATGCAAAAATAAGCAAAAACATTTCTTGTAACAGGCAGAAAGTTTAAGCTGGACCAGACTCTGATGAACAACCATCTGCTCGATAGTGCATTTTGCTTGTAATCCTTGTCCACTTTACTCTGACTTTCACCTGAATATCGTATTGATCTACTGTCACTGTTGCAACACTCAGCAGCAATCACAAGGGAAAACCGGCTGGCAGAAACCTCCAGGATGGACAGCCATCTCCTGCAAAGTACATTTTCCTTTTAATTTAGTGTCTTAATCTAACATTGGCATTAGCCCATTAGTGAGCAAGCATTTGACAACAGTCCTTTTGACAGGCAGAAACTTGAGCAGAACCAGAGCATCTGGTGCTAGGAAACAGTCAGGTCTAGGTATTTGTTTATGTAAGACGATGCTAATTAATTTGCATATCTACAAGTCTAAGTTGTGGTTTCAATGACCTGATAGTAGTTCATTAAGGGCAAACACTTGACAACAGGAAACAGGTAGAAACCATGGGCAGAACTGGACTCATTGTTGGAAAGCAATCTGCTGTGACCTAATCGGACTATAAAGTTGGAAAGACAAAAGAAAGTTGGACAAAGAGTGAAACTGATTAAATAACACAGACAGACACACAAAAAACTATTATAAAAAGTATATAAAAAAGGTTTTGCCTCATTTCTATTAATGATGGTGATTACTGCAGGCTTTCCATACCATCTCTACTCTCTCATAAGACTCAAGGCCTTTCTTAACGCTGACTGGGTAAAGTCTGACATAAGAGAAACCCCTCTGAGCTTTGTGGGTCGGCAGCTTAAAAAATCTCAACTAAAATCATAAATGAATGCAGAATTTTCAAAGAAATAACCTGCCGAGAATGTACCATGAATGTACACTTGCACTCATATCAGTCGGAGAAGCCTTGGCTGTGCTCTTTACATTCTTTCTTCTGTTGCTGAACTAAGGCCCCACGCATGATTCATGTTTTACCGGCTGCCAGTCTCAGGCTGACATTTACCCGCTCTCAGAGGTAACCTCTTGGCACTTAAGGAGAAAACAGTCATTTAGTCAAGCTGCTAATTCCTTTCACAATGACCCCTCTCTATCACTTTCTTGATTATAGGTTCGTTCTCGTCTTGTAAATGTGGTTGGCAGGGGGAATAAACAAAGAGAGTCATGGCTCAAACGATAATGCCACCCTTGTTGAATTAATGGCTACCTGCCTTGGAGAAGCCTTGAAGTGCTGGGTAAACTGGGTGAGGTGGATGTATGCGTAAATATGGCACAATTACAATCACCACTGTAGTACTAAGAGAGAAAACATCAACAAAACACATCCTGATTGTTTTGTTTCAGCATTCAGGGGTTGTAGGTGTTGCTTATGCACTGCCAGGGGAAGATCTGTGACATTTCAAGTGGTGTTGTTTGACATGGAGAGTGGGGTTTGTTGTGCAGGAGTGGTTCCAGTGGTCCGCAGGTGGTGCTTTGATTCTTTTAGCCCGAGGTGAAACATCACATGGCGGTCACGGCCCTAGTGCTGTTCCTCACGATGGGATTCTCCATCATCTGACTCGGTGAAAAGCCCTCTATTCATCTTGACAGCGGGGCCGGGCTTGAAACATTTAAACCTGGGTTGATGCTCTAATGCTGACCTGAAAGCTGGAGTCCTGAGCATGAACTAAAATGTCAGATTCGGGGGTGGTTTTACAGGGAACAGTGAAGCCAGGACAAAATAAAGTACTGGAAAACTACGGCACAGAGCAGAAACCACCAGAAACACAGGCCTGTGATCTCCCTACATTGTTTAATACAGGGGTTCCTGCCTACTTACTGACTGTTTTAAGACAGATTTGGCCACTTCAGAGTTACAAGGCAGCTAAATGGACTTTTACAGTTATCAGATCTTATTATGTCTTGTAAAACTGAACTGAAGCAACAGAAGTCTGATTTACAGCCTGCTGTTTATGGACATTTTTAGACCAAGTCTCTTATACGGAAAGTTTCAAGGTCCTTTCACACCGGGAGCGTTTTTTTCGTGTGATTATTTCCGGCGTCAATATTTTTTTTGAACCGGTATCCTGTCAATACAAGCGTTTACATCAGTGACGTTTTCCTGTCCTGCGATATTGTGGCATTTATTTTTTCGTATCACAGTCGAGTTTTCTTAAGTTTCGCATACTGTGTGTCCACTACTGACCAATCAGATTTCGTGTTGTTGCGACGTCAGATTCACCGGTATATCCAACATGGCCGACCGGCTGATTGTTTACGTGTCGGAGAACAGAGTTCTTTTTGATAAAAAACACAAATATTACAAAGATTACGACCTGAAGGACAACTTGTGGAGAGTCATAGCGTTGGATTTCTCATATGATGATGGTTTGTGTGCTTTAACAGTTTGCTAAACGTCTTTGTTTTAACTTTCATCTGTGCTAAGTAACTTTAGCTCGTAAGCTAACCTGTTCAGATACAACATACCATATGTATTTTCACTGTCTCAAACTCAATCGTGTTGCTGTCACAGCACCATTAGGTCTCAGTTGTTACCTTACGTTTATGGATTATAGTTTAATGTGCTTTTCTGGTACTGGCCCCGACTCAGTACATGCCATCATGACAGACAGACATCTCAACACTAGAGTCTAATCAGAACTGAAAAACACTCAGTCTGCTGTTGTGTCAGTCTTCTCGCTTCCACCCGGGACGCGTCTTTTTTTTCCCCCCCGGAAAGTCGCAAAATCACATCGCGCTTGATATGTATAGTCAGGCTCGTCAAAATTCGCCTCCGAATATTTCGTAATTTCGCGTAGTAAAATTGCATCGTTTCCGATGTGTAAGGACCTTGAGTTTTGACACCTTTGAAGTTTGTCTAGGAGTTAGCCCAAATTCTCCTTGTTGAATGGGAGGGGCGATCAGAAAATATGATCTTGGTTGTAGTGGGCGGGGCTTAAATAGATAAGTTCATATCACATGCACAAGGGTTTAAAGTTATATGAAAACTTGAAAACAAAAAGACCATCAGCAACACGATTGATGAATTTTAAAGCCAGAAATCAGTGTGAGGGGTCAGGTGACAGAAGTCAAAAGTTCCTCACTGGGGCTTTAAATTTCTAGCTCTGACTCCTACTATATAACACCTTATGATGGTGGAATAACTTTTTGTTTAACTTTCACGTCATTTTATCCAACACTCGAACATTTAAAGCCTCAAAGAAGCCAGTTATGTCAAGTGTCCATTTCCCCATGAATCAGTTGTCATTTTTGTGAACCAGCCAGCTTTTAATCAGCTAACGGTTTTGGGACGCTGCCATTTTTCCTTTTGGGGCAACTGTCCAATCACCCAGATTGATGAGGACCCTCACTGTAGCACAGGACATGCTATCAGAACTTGTAGTTTCTCTGGCATGTTGGGGTTTCCCACCTGAAGTGATGAGTCGGTAGTGTTTTTTTTTCATTTTTTGGATCTTTTGCAGCAAAAAAAAAAACATCCAAGTCCCCAGCTGACATTATCACAGTGTGAGAGGGAAACATCTACAATTTTTCAAAACAAAACACTCAGACTTGACAAGAATAATGATTGAGGGATCTGTTCCTCCCTGAGTTTTTAAAGCAGAACTTTAAAAACCTGGACAAGTAAACAGGAAAACTCCAGAACTGTATCTGCCTCTAATACTTCCTTCATGTCTTCTTTGACCCTCTGTGACCTCCTCTGCTAGAGCGACGACTGCCAATCCTGCGTCTTCTTTCCTGCCAGGACTGTGATGCAAAATCATTTCAAAAACACAATCACTGATAAGTCTGCGCACAAATCTGTCTCCTCCCCCACCCTCCAGGTCCAATTGAATGTCTAATCTTAGCCGGTGTTGTGTGCGAGTGGAAAGGAGGACAGCGTCCACAGCGTGCTCCCTCTTTAGATCCTTGTCGACCGCACACATCTGCATTGATCTGAGCTCTTTTTGAGCTGGAGGGACGGGTGGCAGCAATACCAAGAGGTTGATCCCTATTGATTTGCACCAAGCCCTCTGCGCTCACTCGTCCTTCATTTGATAGTGGGCAGCTCCTCCGAAAACCGAAATAGGGCAGCGCCTGAGCTCAGTGAAGACATCATGTCACAATCTGAACCTGCCTGGTTGTAAATCTGGACCTGGAAGTGTGTGCGTTTGTGTGTTTTCAGACACAGTTTAGGAAGACAAGTGTTAGAGTTGCTCTCTCTTCATCTGTTTTCTTCGTTTCCTACAATAATGACAGTTATGCAATCCTGCAGTAAATGGTGTGTAACCACGAGGATATCAGCTGTCAGACGGGGGGCCTGAAACAGAATCTAAACACAGATGGAGCCTCGTGAAGAAATGCAGTTTAGGGTTTGAAACGAGGCTTGAGCTCCTCATTTGGAAACACAAATCTGTCTTTTCGACAAAATCACACCATCACGCTCATGATGTGTGACAAGTTCAGTGGCTTTCAGACCCGGTATGTAGCCTGTAATGTGTAACCAAAGGCATGGATGGATGAAATCCGAGACATACAGTACATTGGAAAAGTACATTGCTAGTTTGATTGCAATGACGCTTATCAATAATTAATTTTCATGTGGCGCCAAATGGTAATGTAATTCGTGTTTATAGATAAAGATGTTGTGTACTCCATGGTTTTTGTGTTTTTTACATAGACTGTATAAAAAATGAATGTAGCATTGGAGTGGCGGAGGTCACCGTCTTGGAAAAGCCAACTCAACCTCCTGAGCGCAGCTGTTTTTTTTAAACAAGATTGTAAATGTGTGTAATTTTGCTCTAAAAGTTGCCTTTTTTGGCTGAGTGTGTACATGTTTTCTACTGCCTCGAGTGGACACTCAGGGATCTGCAGTTTTCAGCAAGACCAGAGCTTACTGATTGATTTAGGACTGGAACGATTCCTTGAATACCTGGAGTACCTCGATTACAAATAATGATCGAGGAATTTTCTCTGCCTCGAGTACTCGTTTATAAGCTCAAATCGGATTCTTTCGAAGGTGACACAACCACCTCCTTCACCACGGTAGAAGGAGGAGTAAGCACTGTTTAGGTTTTGTGGAGCTTTTCCTCTGCAGAGCTCCAGTAGCTCATTAACACTTAGCCTCTGAGTCGTGGGTGGAGATAGCGCTGCTTTGCACACTTCTTTTCACGCTAGCTTGTAGCCCAACATTGCTGGTGTTGTCGCAGAAGCAGGTAACATAGGAACTATTCTGCTCTCTGACACTAATGTCTTTAGGGGCATGATGAAAGTTAACATCATAATTAGCTTTCTTGCGAGCATCACAGTCCACTAACGCACATGCTTCTTTGGCCCTCATTGTGGGGCTATAGGAAATCTAACTTTATGTGAGTCTGCGGTTTGGGTTCAATTACTCGAGTAATCATTAGAATATTCGGTAGAATACTTGATTACTAAAATATTCGATAGCTGCAGCTCTAGTTTGATTGTATCCCATGTTGTATGTTACATTTTGTCATTTTTCATGGCTGCAGCATTGGCGAAAAGCACAAGACAAAGAAACTTAGAAAGTATTATCTTGCTCAAGTTGCCTATTGTCCATCTTACCATCTAAGAGCAGGATTTGGATCCTTTCTCTAATGTAGATAGGAGTACCGGCTTTAAGGTCCAAGATGTTGGTGACTGGTGCAACAGTTTTACCACAGTGCCACCAGGCAGATCTGGATTTCTTTCTACCAGTTGGCTTGATATAAGTTTTCTCAGGCCTGTTTAGATTTTATCACTGTGTTTTGGGAGTTTTAACCAATGAGGATGAGTATTTACTGTAAAGCTGGGCTATAACAGTCTACTGAGGAGCCTGTTTGCAGTCCTGACACTCTTGTTAGTATTCAAGAAGTCTTTAACGTGAGAAACGCCGTTGGGAGTTTCTCCACCTTTAATCAGGAGTTTGAATGAGCCAAAGTTTTCATAATTTCCATTTTACATTTGAATTTTAATTAAGGGTTGGGATGAAAATGTATACAGTGTATTCACCATGAAAAGCGTTTGCACCTTAGACCTGCCCAACTCCAAACTGGATAAAGACAAAGTTGGCAATCAACTGGGAGCACAGCACAGTATTCAGCTGCCAAAGAAAGGCCTGTTTCCTAAAACACCAGAGAAATACTGAAGGTTAGTGGATATGGGACTGTGACCAGAAATATGGCTTCAAATAAATGCAAATGTTCCTCCCACCAGTGTTTAAATGCTTAAGGAGACTCAGATAAAGATGCAGTACTAAAAGTAAGGTTGGGTTTCATCTCTTTCTCTGTCTTATTAACTAGTTTCAAGCTAATTTGTCAAATTTAAACATCCAGAAGTCAATAGTGCCATTTGAATCCATCACCCATGTGTCTGTTTTTAGTTTTATTTCGACTTAGCAGGTGTATTCTTTGTGTTTCAGTCCATCCCATCAGCTCGTGTCACAGCGGCGACTCACAAACAAACTCTCTCCTCTCCAGATCTGTCAGTTTTTATCGGTCTGGGTCTGGTTTATCTCATCTGCATGGATATCCTGTGATCATGCCTTTTAAATTGCTGCCTGTGTTTGCCTTTTGTTCATAATTCATATTACCCAAAAACACAGCGTGCGCTCTTGTGCATGAATAAACAACAGGCTGTTGCAGCGCATTGCATTGATCACTCAGCTAGTACGCGTGCTAGCCACAAACGGAAGTGCTCGCGTGGGATTTCCGCCTTTGTGTCTCCCTGCAGCGGTTGTGGATGCTGACCTTGGAGAGGGTTTTGTCCCTCTAAGAATCCTGGCCCACTCCACGACAGCCCTTTTATGAATGGGCAGATCCTTGAGCTGCATGCCAATGAAGCAGAAAGGGGAAAGGGAGAGAGCGAGAAAGAGGGGAGGCTAGCTGCTGCTGCTGCAGTGCACAGCAGCACTCCCATATTGTTTTGGACTGTGAGCTGCTGTACAGAGAGCAACTCGGATCACAAGATAATAGCACAGCTGGAGAGGGCAGGGAATCCAAACCAGAGGATGGGGGCTGAAGTGGGTCTCCACTTTAAGAAAGCTGATTAAATAAATGTCCCCAAAGAGTGTGTAGATTTGGCTAACTACCCCAGCATAGATCCATTTCTTCATCATATTTGAACACGTGTTTTTAAAACATGTAAAGACCTGTAAGGGGACTCATTGTATTCATACTTTTTTAAAGAAAAAGTTGTTTAAGGTGCTCAAAACTCACACAAACTCAAAATAACTGCTTAAATAGGTACTTTGAAGCATTATAACTAGGGCCCGACCGATTTATCTGCGAGCTGATTTAATCGGCCAATTTTAGCCCGTTTGAGACTAATCGCTAATCGGCCAAATCTCGCCGATTTCTGCCGATATTTTCAGCAATAAAATGCAGAGAATAAGATTCGGTTTTGCTTTGAAAATGCTCCGCCATTTGAAAAGTACCCCGACTTATCCTGTAGATGGCGCAGCGACCTCATGACAATCTTCATCCACTAACTACCTCACAGCAGAGTGACGGATCTGAAGCAGGCAGCTCAGGGACACACGGAGGAGAGTGGTCCACCTCAACGGTAAATAAACCAGTTTGTGAAATACACAATAAGTCAACAAGTTTCAGTTCAACCCACTTCACGATGTTCCCCGCTGTGCTGGTCTGGGGGGTAGTTAAGAATGATTTTCTGGTCTGAGTTTGATCAGTCGGTTTTCCTGTCGGCGTGAAGAGCAGTAGCCTACAGTATACCTACAATATATAGTATACTGTAGATATCTACAGTATATAAATATATTTTTATAACTTCATAAAAAAATTAAAAAATTGGCTGATTAATCTGTAATTGGAATCTTTTCCCCCTAATAATTGGCATTGGCCCCAAAAAATCCATATCGGTCGGGCCCTAATTATAACTTCAACATGTCACATTTTAATATACAGTGCCTCCAAGGATAAAAGCATGAAGGGCTCTGCCAACTGATTGCAATAGAAAGAGACAATTGTATCGCGTCAACAGAGCTTTCAAAACGGGATAGTCTGGTTTTTTGGAGTGTGGTTATTTGAGATTTTAGTCAATAGTGAGCGAGCGAGACAAAGGAGATGTTAGTCAGCTGGGCCTCTTTGTTGGATGGAAACTAGACCAGCAACCATTCTAGCTTATTTTAACACACCGCTGCACACATGACTATTGATGCATGTGTTTGCCAAAATTTGAGTGTTAGCCGTTGTTACGGCTGTGTGTTTGTTTTGCATGTGTTTTTCCCCTTTTGTCTCTCCATAGCTGCCCAGGTGAAATCACTTGGTGCCAATCAGACTCACCTGGTGCTGGGAGTCTAAAAGCCCAGAGCTGCCTGCAGTCTGGAGAGGCATTTGGTGGGGAGCTGCTGCCCTGCTGCCTCTCATTTGTGTTGTGGGTGCTTTGTGTTTAGTTTGCAATTTTGTTGTTTTTTCACAATAAATCACGTGTTAAACTTTTGAAGGTGTTTTGGTTAATTTGATGGGTAAAAAGTTGAGGATAGTTGTTAGCCCCATAGGGCCGCCTTCAGGTGGGGCGTAACACCGTCAGAAAGCCCATTATTTTTCTCAAAGTAAAACAGTGCTGAACAAATGGAAGAGAAACAAGACTAAATGTGATGCTTTCGATCAAACTGTTAGCTTTTGTAGTGTTATAACGCTGCACATCTTCCTTTATTTGTAATTTAAAAACTGTCTTTTTTTATTATTATTTTTGGAGTTATGACTTATTTTAAAGTCTTACAACATGAAGACAAGATGTTTTATATTTTGCCATTTTTTGCCACTTTTTATCCTGCACATTGTTGCACAAATTTGCTGCTACTTATCGCAACTTTTGCATATATTTTATTAAAAAATGGACTTATACAGGTTTATACTATTTGTATTATATCTTGTTATTCTCGGTGACGTCAGAGAGGTGAATTTGCATTATTTGAAGACAAGTGTATGCTGAACCACATAAAAAACCACACCTGCATGAGTTAGGCCCCCGAGCTGGGCCACCTGGGTCCAAAGTCTTAGACACACCCCTGTTGAGCCAAAGTAAAAAGCTCACTCTAAGTTTATAATAACAACATGGTTTCAGTTTTAAATGATTATACACTTATTAACTAAACATACTATCAAGTCTGTGTAATCACACACTGTACCTTTAAGATTTCCCCCTAATAACCAAAAATGACCCTTTACAACTGCCTCAGTCTTACAGTAACCTCACTGGAGAGTTTTATAATGTCCTGATAGTGTGAAAATTAAAAAAAAAAGGTTTGTTGCCCTGAAGCAGACCAACACACTCTTCATTGTGCTCAAATCGCATCCTAAAATAAAGTCCCCTCCCTGAAGATGAATAGCCAAGCTGTTCTCCTGTTTGCAGCACCAGAACAACCAGAATTTAATTAGAGTAAAAACATCCATTACTTTGGCTTCATAATTGTGAGAAAATGAAGATGTTGCAAGCAGGATGTTGTTATTATTATTTTTTTTCCTGTGAAACACCTAAGGGTCAGACTAATACCTCCATTCATTTATGGGCATGACATCAATTAGTCTAACAGTCCTGTTGTCTGCATAGGTATTTGAATGGATTATCTTTACAGGGCCAGCCTGAATGCATATCCATGCTGTTGTGTGCTTTATTGACTTTCAGTGTTTAACTAATGCAGACAATGCAGGAGCAGAGAGGAGGTTTTTTTTATGCTTTTGTTTACCGGGTAACTCGCACATTCGTCCCGGCAAAACTGCTGACCTAGTAACTCAAATATCCTTTTCTTCCTGCCTCTATATGATCACATTCAAATTCAGCTTGGAGCTAATGGGATTACCTGACTCCCCCTTTTGGTCCCTGAGAAAAGACACCCCGCTCTACCTGCATGTGTCCTTTGCAGGAGCTTTTATTTTTTCAAATCAGGTCTGCATGTATACAGTGGACTAGGTAAAAGGTTAGGTTTGGATCTCTGTTAAGCTCTGTGTGGCCCATTAGGATGATTGAGGTTTGTCCTGTTAAATGAATTGTCAGCACTGGGCATGAGTCTTGTTTATGAGGGCTGCAGTTAGCTGAACAGAAGTATCTCTTCATGGGTTAAATAAATAACCTTGATCATTGCATAATGAGTTGATGGCGTTTGACAGTAAAACACCTCTGGAAATACTAAAACCAAACTGACCAGAAGAAAAAAAATCAATTTCAAGTGGGGGCAGATGGCTCCCCCTCAAGGATTTTGGTCCTTCTCAGGTTTTCTGCCACTTTTGGTGCCTCATACAACCTGTCAAGTCATTGAAAAAAACAGTTATTCATTCACAGCCACCTGAATGAAGCTCTGAGTTTCAATGTTATTGTCCTGCTGAGGCTCAGTCTGGTTTACCGCCGGTGCCAAAAATGATGCATCAATAAAGCTTTTAGGAGGGTTTAAAGAAATATTGAACTGAATGACTCAGTCGTATAAAAGTGTTGTTCTGAATGGTGGGATGCTCAGGAAGCGACTACTCCATGATCTAAGTCTGCGGTTCAAATAAGTTCCTACAAGTAAACAGCTGATCACTGTCGATTTTAGCTTCCACTACTCAAACAGGGATCAAGAGTGCTTTTGCTGGGGACTATTTTCAGTTGCGAATTAATCCATATTAATCCACATTTGTGTTCTTGTTCTTGTGTTAAGTCTCGCTGGCATCAGGGCAGCGTTTGTGGGATTGAGTCAGTATAAACTACAGTGTGTGTTCAACATTTGGACAATATCTCTTAATGCAACATTGTAGCTCAGAATTGCCGAATTCTCTCTGAAGACGGAGCAGAACGATGAGATGTATCAGGAAGTCCTGTCTGCACTTTTCAGGGGAGCAGCAGTAAGAGGAACTATAGATAGTGTAACTATAAGGTGAAAACAGAGCCGGCCCTAGGCATAAGTAAACAAAGCACCTGCTTAGGGCCCTGCGGCCAGTA
This sequence comes from Xyrichtys novacula, assembly GCA_962446985.1. NCBI lineage: Eukaryota > Metazoa > Chordata > Actinopteri > Labriformes > Labridae > Xyrichtys > Xyrichtys novacula. Next base: position 4,243,330 of record OY660887.1, read on the forward strand.
GGGGGCTCCCAAGAGCAATCAAAATAATAATAGTAATAATGATATTTTTTATTTTTTGCATGTATGAGTGATGCTTTCTGTATGTTCAAATTTGTAAAAATAAAATAACGTAAAAACATTTTAGTGCTGCTGCTGATGTAAGGTCCTTACACACTGGGAACGACGCAAATATACAACGCAAAATTACGAAATATACGGAGGTGAATTTTGACGCGCCTGACTATACACATCAAGCGCGATGTGATTTTGCTGGAAAAAAGACGCGTCCCGGGTGGAAGCGAGAAGACTGACACAACAGCAGACTGACTGTTTTTCAGTTCTGATTAGACACTAGTGTTGAGATGTCTGTCTGTCATGATAGCATGTACTGAGTCGGGGCCAGTACCAGATAAGCACATTAAACTATAATCCATAAACATAAGGTAACAACCAAGACCTAATGGTGCTGTGACAGCAAAGTGCTGTGAGTTTGAGACAGTGAAAATACATATGGTATGTTGTATCTGAACACGTTAGCTTACAAGCTAAAGTTACTTAGCACAGATGAAAGTTAAAACAAAGACGTTTAGCAAACTGTTAAAGCACACAAACCATCGTCATGTGAGAAATCTGACACTATGACTCTCCACAAGTTGTCCTTCAGGTCGTTATCTTTGTAATGTTTGTGTCTTTTATCAAAAAGCACTCTGTTCTCCGACACGTAAACAATCAGCCGGTTGTCCATGTTGGATATACCGGTGAATCTGACGTTGCAACAACACGCAATCTGATTGGTCAGAAGTGGACACACAGTATGCGAAACTTTAGAAAATTCGTCCGCAATATGAAAAAATAAATGAAAAATATCACAGGACGAGAAAATGACGCTGTTGTGAACACCTGTATTGACGGGATACGGCTTCAAAAAAAAATATTGACGTCCGAAAATAATCGCAGAAAAAAACGCATCCAGTGTGAAAGGACCTGTAGGTCTACGATTCTTAGTGCCGATATGTCAAAGCTAGGCTACCGTTATGTGCGTCCTGCTGTGCAATGTGCGCTGAGCATCCTGAAAGTGCTACATTTTGAGATTAAAAACCATATGTGGCACCCTGAACATCATTCATCAGTCATTCATTGGTATTATTTGTATGGTTGCATTGGTATTATTTATGTTATTACCAAGGCCACCCCCTTAAATGTGTAAAGACATTTTGTACTGTCGTAGATGTGTGAATGATCAACAATCAATATTATCAGCAGAAATAGAGGGCCCCAAAATCAAATTTTGCTTAGGGCCCCATTAAGGCTTGGGTCGGCTCTGGGTTAAAAGTACGATTCATGTGGTTCTGAACTTTTGAAACATGGTTTTGCGTTGAATAAAGTCGATCATAATAATGATACTTGCACAGAGCATGCCAGAAACAACACTTTTCCTGTTTAAAATGTATTAATTTTGGCGTTTTTTAATCAGTTTCTTAAATTTTAATCATAATGTAATTGCTCCACACAGATGTTCAGAGAGGGAAAGTCTTTGGCAAAGGATATACAAATATTTTCCCTGGACTTGCGCCATAATTTGACAAAACGTCTCAGTATCAGCGCTCCTATAGGTTTCTGTGGTGATCTCTCTAAGAGCTGCTCCATTTAGCAGAGGAGATAGAGGATGCTGAGCAATTGTCACAGCCACCTGCTCCACCCACAGTCCTGACTCTGCTCCTCCCTGACCTCTCCTCCAAATCCTCACATCTGATCCGCCAAGTGGCCACCTGAGTTGAGAGCCGCTCAGCCGTCACCCCCGAGGTGTTCATCTCTGCTGTAAGAGTGGATGTTAAATCCTGATCTGGATCTAATTTCTCATGTTTGCTCTTTGACACTTACAAACGGCCCTAAAACGCCCCAGAGGGGTATCGGAAAAGTCTTCTCAGAGTGACTGGAGGAGTCTGGTTTTTCAAGGCCGTGATGTTGACTGCGGAGACGGGGGTGGGGGAGTGGAAGAGGAGGAGGAGGAGGAGGAGGAAGAAGAGGAGGAGGGGGGATGTATCATCGCAGGGGCTTGTGGGCGGAATGGGAGGCCTCTTGGCTGTTTAACTTCAATTTTGTCCTTGTATATTAATCACACATTCCTGGACGGCTTCACTTGTTGGGTATCTGTTACAGTATATATCAGAGCTCTACATAACAGGGGTTTGCTTAGAGTGAGTTTAGCTGACCTTTTCTTTTTAAAAGCATCCATGCTTTACTTGAATGCTCGTGACATAAATAATATAACTGATGCAAAGCTGATACAGATGCTTTCCTGGCTGAGATTTGCACACTTTCACCTCTGTGTGGTTCTCAGGTGGATGATAGTGTCGCTCTCTCTCTGTCATGATATGTTTTGTTCATTTGGTTTTCTCATGGTTTTGTTATTTGAGTGCTTGTCTTGTGAGTTTTCAGTTTGCGTTTGACTCCGTTTCCCTCATGTTCTCTGTGTTTTATTCTTTAGATCAGATTTCAGTGTTTCCTGTTTTATTTTGTAGTACTCCACCCTTGTGTTTCTTGTCTTGATTTACCTTTTCAGGCTGTTTTTGAATTCGCCTAGCAGTACGTACTGATTTGCCCAGAATTTAGTATGCACTAGCTGAACAAAAATCCCCGGATGACGTACTGATTAAGGACAATTTCGCAGTATGCATCGGACCAGTCTGCTTCGCCTACTGTTACCCACAATGCAAAGCGCCTGGGCACAGGCCGGAATAGCAGAGAGCGGCGAAACTTTTCACCTGAGCATTCATTTTTTAAGAGGACGGCCAAAAGATTTCTCCTTCTGACAGCCTGTCTTCTCCTCCTTCTTTCAGCATTATGTGTGCAAACCACTGACAAGAATGCAATGTTTTGTTACCATATCGTACAGTTTTTATCCTCTATTTCCATCACCTAAAATTTTCCCACTTCTCCTCATACTTTATACTGTACAGAACGCGTGATGTTTACCACACACAGCACGTGCCATCAGCGATGTTTACATCACACAGCTGGACAGGCAGCTGGCATTAGAGGGTGTCAAAAGCTTTAATGCAGAAAGGTGAGTAAACGTTAAAGCAGTCTGACTCAATCATCAGCCAAGACGATATTTGATATAAACTGACAGGAGACAGGAGTTTGTGTTAGAGTGTTTTAACTTTGTCAAACTATTGGGACGAGGGGAATAAGACCCCATCACGCAGACGCCATCAGTTAACACGTTTAGTGAGGATTGCAACTTCTTTCATTTAAGTGAAACGAGGACAACGTATTTACAGTGCCGTGATGAGAATCAAATGCCGCCAGATCGACAAGTCATTGCATAGACAGAAAACGTTTTGATGGCTGGTATTGGGCTAAAAAAATCCCCCAAAAATCAATTAAAACACATAAAAGATTTTATTTTAGTGCGTAAATGAATGGGCAACAGTGTAGTGTTTTCCAGCTAAACCAGGCCAAGCATACTACATAATAACTGCCGACTTGCGGTCATACTGCATACTAATATCGAACACAGTACTCAGTATCTACTGCATACTGCGGTCAGCAGGAGTATGCAGTAGGCCAATTCAAAAACAGCCTCAGTTTTCCCTCCTCTGTAATTATCTGCACCTCTGTCTCGTTAGACTCACCTGCCTCTTGTTGCTCGTTTCCCTCTGTGTTTGTATATATAGTCCCTGTCTTCCTCTGTTCTTGTTGGTTCATTGTGTGTGAGTTTGTCGGTCAGTGTGTGTCAGTCATGAATCCTTTGTCTCTTTGTGTTTTTTTTTTTTTTTGCCCCCAGTGACTTTTGTTGGATTTTTTTAATTGGACATTTTGAAGATTTTTTTCCCCCATCATTTAGTTCTTTTTAAACAAATCCTTGGTTCCACATTTTTGGGTCCCCTTCACTTCCTTAACTTTAACTTCCAACTTTCAACTTAATTGTCCCTAAAGGGAAATTCATGTTGCAGAAAAGCAAAAAACACAGAACATATGGAGCACATCCACACAAACTAGTGATGGGCACAGCAGTTCTTTTAGATGGACTGAATCACTAGAATCAGTTCACTAAAAAGATTTGTTTAAAAGATTCGTTCACCGAATCACTGAACTGATACACAGCTGAACGGTTCAGGGTTCAGTTCAGTTCAGACTCACTGATTCTGGGACCAGGAGATGAGAGTGTTGTGGCTGAGTTGCTTTTGTAAAAGTGAACTTGTCTATAAACCATGACGTTTTAAGTGTACTGTCCATTGGTGTGCTATTTATCTGGTCTACTCTGTAAATTTGGCTTAGTGAGTGATTCATTCACTGAACGTTTACCCCACAGCTCATTCAGTGAAGAATGAAACTGTGGGTTTTATACACTACCTATTACATGCTGTGTTCTGCTGTACACAAGCTGTTGTGGCGGCAATTTAGCAGAGTTAACAAAATAAAAAGTTAGTTTTCTCTGAGATACACTGGAACACGACACACCCCTGTCTCCCTCTGTCGCTCCTGTCAAGAGCTTGCTACAGCTGGTGAGTCCCACTCTCGTTTTAAGTTTGTTTAATTGGGAACTAAAAGTGTCAAAACAACAGGGAACAACAGTCGCCATGAAAGTATATCCCTCAGACAAAAATGCTTCCAGAGAGTATAGTTCTCTGGAATCATTGGTCAGACCTTGATCAGCAGCGGAAGTGATTCGGTTCAATACGTTCACTTTAAAGTTTCGGTTCTTTTGAACGAATCATTTGCGAACGACACAACACTAACAACAAACCCTACACAACATTGAAATGGCAAACTGGGAGCTGTTCCATACAGTCGAGGAAATATATAAATAAATAAGTGAAGTGTATCATAACTGTTTAGAATTTGAATTAAGTTGGGTAATGTTTAACCCCGGACTGTGACACTCTCCAGCGTGACTGCTCACGCTAATAGTCACATAAGTGCAGCAGTTTTCACCGCCGTTATCTGCCCTCCATCTCCCATTAAGTGACCTTTCACATCAGCACTCTCTGCCGGGCTAATAACCAATATGCTGATTGCTCTCAGCCCTCGTCATATAAGCTAGACTGACATTTTGTTTTAACAGTATATACAGTACGGTTTAAGTGCTGACTTGGCAATGGATCAAAACCCAGTGTGGGATCCTCGCTGTCATATCATGGAGCTCAGGGTGCAGACCGGCTGTCTAAAGAGTGAGGAGAGAGAGCGTGTTCATGGCAGAGTAACCCAGTAATCAACCCAAACATGTCAATAATGGATGAATGGGTGTTTACAGTGCTGTTGTACACTGAGGAGAGTGTGTAGCATGAACAGCAGCAGAGCTAAGTTCGGCTTGTTTGGGATTTTTTGTGTGAAAGTCCGGCCTCAGCGTTTGCCCGGCTTAGTTTTATCACGCAGCGACATCTCAGAGGGTGGTGTTCAGTCAATATGTCCCAGGCTTAGGTCGGGCCTCCTGCAGTCAGCAGCCTCTGCATCAATACAGAAAGCAGAGCCACCCTGACCTATACAGCAACCTCCCAGAGCTTTGAGCTGAAAATGAATTCTTTAAACCTCTGGAAAGGAGAGCTGCAAGGCTGGACCCGAGCCAAACGGGGGGTACTGCCACCAGAGCGGGGCTTAATCCACCAAACATAAAACCAAAACCTTAAAGACAACCATAACTAAATTCATATCGAGATTGTTTTCATCCCCCACACACGCACACACAAACCAGATTGAAAGCTGATTCCTAGATCTACCTGTTTTGTAACTGATTCATGCTAAACCAGGCTGAAAACAAATCCGGCCATACACATTCATGACCATGTTTTCTGGGAACTGATCTACCAAACATGGTTCAGGGAAACGGATGCCATCTTCGTCTCTGTGTCCTGATAGGTGGATTCACCCGACCGGTCAGACCTTGATGCTCTGGCGCCCCATATTGGTGAGCTCTGCAGGGCATTTCCAGCTAAAAGGTTCAGGGTTTCTGGAAGCCTCTGGACATCTGTCAATAGTATGGATGGATCTCTAACATGTCAGGAAAAGAATGTGCGACTTCATGCTGTGTGTGGATCAAAACAAAGCTCATGAATAAAGCGGTGGAGCCTCTAATAATTGAAGAAAACACACAATGACATGCTGGATTATTCAACAAAATAAAAGCCAGATTGAGCTCGTGTAAAAGCTTTACCGTAATGTAAGAGGAGCACCAGCATTTAAAGCCAGCCAATACCATCGATTGATCACTAATCAGTTCTTCTCTTTACTGTTCCAACCTTTAAACATTGTCTTCTGGACAGTGCCATGCTCTCAGCACTTATCCTGTCTCTATCTGTGTTATTTAGTCGTATTCACGGCAATTTGTGCAAACAGAAGAGTCCTGATTAGTGTCATAATCCAGAGATTTGATTCAAAGTGACTACTTGAGGAAAACATTTCAGACAAGGCGCTCCAGAGCCGAGGGAGCGCCGGAAGTTTTATAACCGCTCTGACCAAAAAAAATAAAAACTTGATTGAATCATTTTTGAAGCTTATAAAAATGGAGCTGTTTCCCATTAAGGTGGAATGAGAGGCACTGTTTCAGTCAGAATGAAAGTATGTGATAAAATGAGTATTTTATGAAGTGAATTTTGTTTTAACAGTCCTGTTCGAGAGGTTACATGGCTGGTGTAATAAAACTGCCTTGAATTACCTGCGAAACATTACCTCAGAGCAACATTTAAAGAGAGACATCCTCATTTTAGATTGTGTGATATATTTATTGGCATCATGCTGCACGTAGGATAAAATATGAAGCCAAAACGACTGGAAACAAGGAGGATTTTGGTTGTTATCTAAATTTTAGTACAGTTAAGCCTCCGACACATTGCACTGAGTTATACTATTTTACTGAGATGCACCAATAACACTAAAAGACAACATTTGAGGACTCCTGTGTCTATAACATAGACTGTATATAAAGTAGACGCTGTCTGCCTCCTCACTGGGTGAAGCCACCCCCAGAACAGCACCCTCTGGTGACGGGCTGCAGTATAGGTCATAAATCCCGACTCCTCCAGCAATCCCTATAGAGCTGTGAACAAACTTTAGAAATTTATTACACAGAATATACATTTTTCCTCCCCACTGCTTGTGATAGTGACATGTAGCTACTTTAAGACTGGTTTGCGCTTAAAGGTCCTTTCACACCGGGAGCGTTTTTTTCGTGCGATTATTTCGGACGTCAATATTTTTTTCCGAACCCGTATCCTGTCAATACAAGCGTTCACATCAGCGACGTTTTCCCGTCCTGCATTTATTTTTTCGGCTCATGGTTGATTTTTCTAAAGTTTCGCATATTGAGTGTCCACTTCTGACCAATTAGATTGCATGTTGTTGTGAATGAGGCGGGACTTTCTCCAGGAAAAGTCTTCCCCGGGATGCGTCTTTTCCCCCCCAGGAGTCGCAAAATCGCATCGGGCTTGATGTGTATAGTCAGGCGCGTCAAAATCCGCCTCCGAATATTTCATAATTTCGCGTTCTATATTCGCGTCAGCCCCAGTGTGTAAGGACCTTTCGTCCTCTTTATTCCTTATAGCTCCATTTTTAGCTCAGCTGTCTTGGCTTTTAGCTTCTCGCTAACATGTGTTAGCTTGGCACACATAGCCTCCAGGCTAAGCAGGCGACCATCTACCGAGTCCACAGTAGTCTCCAGAGAGGCGGTGGGTTGGCCGTGGCTGGACACAATCGTTTGGACGAGGTGTTGAGAATGGTATCTAAAACTCCGAAGCTAGCTCGGCCTTGTGGCGTTCTATAAGGCTTGTTAGCGTTGTCATGCTATGCTTGTTAGCAGCTTCAGCATTCGGGGGTATAGAGTCTTTTTTGTTTTGTTTTGTTTTGTTTTGCTTTCTTACCTGCCATTTTCAAGTGGATCGTGGTGCTGTTGTCTTCCTGCGATGCTGTTTCGGGCAGTAAGAGGTGGAGAGAGGACTTGAAAAATTAAAAAATAAAAAAGAGTGTGGGAGAGCAGGAATGAAGCGTTTACTCTGCGTCCGCCACGACTGGAAGTCCATTTTTAAAAGTTATGAGGGGGTTTATGTTTTCTATGATTGACACGTGATACCGCCTAGGGGTATATGAAGATTGCATAGCTCACCCAGGGGATACCCTGTTTGAGCCGAGCGTCATCACAGCGACTCTCCCATCGGATGCGTACAACGCTACTGCGCAATGTTGGTTTGAGGAAGCAGAGATAAATCGTCGAAATACCAAGATATTTTTGGCTTCAAATCCATATTCTAGCAGCAGGCAGAACCAAGTTGTCCACAGTATATACAGTCTATGGTCTATAATAACTTACTTGCTTTTATTTTCTACACTCCTACACCTTTATTTCCCCCCCTCCCATAATTTAAAACCTTTGTCTAATTCGATCTTAATTTCGAAGCACATTGAGATGCGAAACCTATCTTGGACTACAACCAGCTAATCCTCAAACATGCGTCACGCTGAGAAATCTCGCCCACTCAGGTTACCTGAGTCAAGTTTATTTACAAAGCCCCAAACTTGAACGTCTATCCCAAAGGAAATTATGCTGATTACATGCAGCATCATTGTGTTTTGTTGAGTCCCTCGTGTTTTAAAAAAGTGTCGAACCACGCTACAAACAGTGAATGGTACAACGTTGGAGGTTAATTACAGGATGTAAATTCGTGAATGGTTCTGCATAAATAGGGAGGAGGTAGTTAAAGGGTTGGGTTTGTATCTCTATAGTAGAGGGCTTTTTCTGTTCCCTGTTTTCAGGTCACTAAGCTAAACAGTTTCAAGGTTTCATTCATCTTATCAAAACCTACAGCTTGGACTGAGCTCCCCCTCCAGTTTCCAACCCCTCAGGCCACTTCTTTCAAGGGTGCCAAACAGAAACGAACCTGGCACAAGAGCTCAGTCAAACCTATAGTCAGACTCTGCAGCTCCCTGTTTTCTGAGCGCTCTTTGGTAAAAGGACGTTCAAACCGGGGTTGCACTGAAATTGCAAACCGTCTAATTTGATGAGGACGCTCTGCCTCCGAGTGTCATTTTCCAGACGCACACACACAGCGCCTGGATCCGTTACATCACCAGGGAATGGGATGTAATAAGTACGGACATCAATGCAGGAAGACAGACACCAGTATGCATCCCTGTCCTGCTGGATTATGCAAGGGTTGCGTCACTGACCTAAGGCAGCCGCTGAGATTTGAGTTGTGGGTGCATCAAAGTACCATCAAGTAAATTTTGTCTGGATTGGCAGTATTTCTTTCATGTCTTGTGTTTCATTTATATAAATATATATATTAAAAAAACACTTAATTTTCGGATCCCTGACCTGAGAAGGAGGGCTCACCAAACCCATCAAAAAAACCTGTCTGCTCTTGCATATCTGCACACTCAGTCCAAAACAATGCGACACAAATATCATCAAACAAACAAACACATCTGGAAATAGCCCTGGTAGTGAGAAAGAGGCTCCCTCCTCAACCCCAGCCATAATTTGTGTTAGTGGTAATGATCTGTGTCATTCAGCTCCTAACTGGGATCTCACTCTGCAGCTGACTCATACGCTTTTTATAGCCGTCTCTGTCATTCCACTTTATAGCTGCTGCTGTGCGTGTGTGTGTGTGTGTGTCTGCTCGTGCATCAACACCTTTCTGCTGAGATGACAGAGTGTTGATACTTTATTTTATATTTACTTAAACTTTTTTTTATGTACCTGGAGCTGTAATCAACACAAGTTGCTTTGCACTTGTTCAGGGACAGACTAGTACTGGCTGAGCTGTGAAACAGGACACAGGCGCCTTAAAATGACATGTTTTTGTAGACATGAGGATGAAACTGGACAGAGCGGAGAGTTATATAATGTTGAATGCATGGATAGCATTGTGCATACCCTCAAAATTAAGACCTTCATTTAGGAGAAAAGTATCACCCAATTAAAATAATGACCTAAGTCCATTTTTGACGAAAATGAGTTTTTGGCCTAAATCATCTTTTGATGATGCTGCATGTAGGATAAAATATGAAGCCAAAACAACTGGAAACAAGGAGGATTTTGGTTGTTATCCAAATTTTAGTACAGTTAAACCTCCGACACATTATTCTGTATTACTGTGACGCACTGGGTAAAGCCACCCCAAGAACAGCAGCCTCTGGTGACAGGCTGCAGTATAGGTTATAAACCCTGCCTCCTCCAGCAATCCCTATGGAGTTGTACACAAGCTTTTGCGATGCTGACATGTAGTTACAGTAAGACTGGTTTGTGTTCAAGTCCTCTTATTTCTGTAAAGCTCCAATTTTAGGTCAGCTGTCTTGGCTTTCAGCTTCTTGCTAACCAGTGTTAGCTTAGCACACGTAGCCTCCAGGCTAAGCAGGCGACCATCTACCGTGTTCCGCATTAGTCTCCAGAGAGGCGATGGTTTGGCCGTGGCTGGACACAGTGGTTTGGACGAGGTCTATTTCGGCCTCCAGTCAGTGTTGTTTTTGTTGACGATGATGTTGGGGAAATATTTCGTCAACGTCATCGTCAACGAAAACAACCAAATATTTCGTCAACGTTGATGAGCTAAACATAAGTCTTAGATGACTGAAATGTGACGAGACCAATGTGCGTTTACTAGATGAAAACGTTAGTGGTGGACGATGAACAGAGTTGCAAAATTCATGAGCATTTTGTCAGTCAAACACTAAACATATTCTGCAGTGTTGTTTTCGTTAACGATGACGTTGACGAAATATTTTCGTCATCATCAACGAAAACAACACTGCCTCCAGTGCTAAGAAGGATATCTTAAACTCTAAATCATCTTTTTTCTTGGGATGATTTAGAGATGATTTAGGCCAAAAACTCCTTTTCTTCAAAAAATGACTTAGGCCATTATTTTAATTGGGTGACAATATCTGAACTGAGCTTGCCAGCAGAGGGCGCTGCTTTTGCAACCTAATTCAGCTAATACAGTAATGTTATTCCATGAAAACAGGACTCCCTATGAACCCTGCTGACGTCGTTCTATGTCTGCTGGATGTGTGAATGGACAGATGATCGCAGACACATTTGCCATAAATATTTTACAGCATAATACTGTCATGTTGTAAAAATTTTACAGCGCTCTTTAGTGTGGTGGCAAGCGCTTCTTGTGCTCCGTTTGAGTGGAGGAGAAAAATTAAAAGCAACAGCACTGGGACTTTTGGGATAACATGTGGCAACAGTTGAAAACAGACATGACTCTGTCGTGGAAATCACCACATTAATAATCTACATAAATGAAGTTCTTCTTTTGCTTTGCTGTAGAAAATAAATCAAACAAAAGAAGCAGCTGTTTTTAACAATAAATAGGTTAAGTGTTTATTGGGACAGTTCTGGTTATAATTGAATGTATCTTGTGCAGTTTTGAGGCTGCAGATGCTGTGTCTGTTCGTCTGCTGCTGTTTTCACACTGCTGAATGGAAATCGAGTGAGTGTGTATATCCCTTTGCGGCTCAGTGGTTTCTCTCGCAGGCGAGCTCTCCCACAGTCCTCTCTGTGTCAGATGACAGGCATGTGAATGGCCGCGTTGAGGGGAAGCCCTGCGCCGGGGCGAAGCAGAATGGAGGAAGAGCCCTCTTAGCATGTCAGATTTTTACAAGAGCTGTCAGCCTGAGACGGTCTGAGCTGCAGGATCCTGCAGGAATGACCAAAAATGACCCGTTTTTACAGCAGAGGAGTCACAGTGGGATGTATTATCCATCTGAGCGTTTCTGTGGATTCCTATGAAGAGTGCACCGTCTGTAGTATTAAACAAGGGTCATCTGGTTACATCATAAACATGAGATTTCTCTCTCTGGGGTTGCTAATTTATATGACATTCAGCACCAAAATAGCTCAGTAATGCTTTTCATCCTTTTAGTTGTATTGCGGATTGCTACCTGCTGCTTGCAACATCAGTACATTATGAAATAGTGTGCCCTCCCTACACAAATACACACACACTTAAACACACACTCACACACTCCCCGTGGAGACGTGCTCCGTCCACTATTTGATTTGAGAACATTGTTCACTCTCAGATTGATTGATGACAGCGTGACAGCGCACAGGCAGAAACACCCCCCTGAAGGCCTCGGATGCTCTTTTCTTACTCTGCGTCGATAACTTTATGTGCCAGGCAGGAACATGAGCTAAAATATTGAAATTCAGTGAAAATTGAATTATTACTTGACGGCTTAGCAAAACACATGTACTGTACATCCGCAGAAGCCTTTTTTTAGGGATCTATAAGAAGATCTGAACATCAAATTCTCTGCCTGAGAAAACTGATTGTTAATATTGAAAAGGATTGTGCAGCTTTTACAGCAACTAAACCAAATCGAATTCATTGCCTGAGCTTCGCATGTGCAGAGGGGTTGCACCTTTGCAGGATTTTGTCTGTTTACACTTACAATGACTTAAAGCTCCAGTGGGGAACTCTCAATTTGGGTCAGTTTTGGTGCCAAATTAGTTTTTGCTTAACATTACCCCCTCGCTCCAGTTTAAGGCATTAAAAACTAACTAATGAGTCTTGTTTGTTTTTGTATATGGTGATGGCTGGTGATGATGGTGCTGGTAATTTGATTAGTAGCGGACTGCTAAACCCCATTTCCTGTTCAAACCCACTCTTTGCTTGTTGTTTTTGATTGTGGAGATGTTTGGAAAATGCTCTTCTTACATTGTGACACTTAGAGCTTTGAGTTTTGAGTGTTCATTCATAGTCCACCAACACTTGAAATGGCTAATAGTTGTTGCTGATGAGAGGCGCAGCTGAACTGTCACTCTAGCTAGTTATAGGGCTGAGTGTGCGCCGTTCAAATGTCAGATGGAACATAGCTGAAAATCAGCTTTTTAAAGATACAGTGAGTAAAATATTTTTAGAGTAGGCTGAAATTCATATTGATGCTTTTTATGATACCCAAAAACAAACGAGTATTAGGAAGTATTAGGACTCATGATTTTATCACGACATTATCCTCGTAACTACTTTATTACGACTTTACTCTCGTAAGAAATGATTTTATTACGACTTTCTTCTCATAAGTAATAATTTTATGAACCTTATTCCCGTAAGTAATTATTTTACAACGACTTTATTCTCGTAATACCGAGGTCTAAAATTTTTTCTTTTCTTAATGTGGCCCTAACGCTCCGTCGTAAACAAGTGACAAAATTCATATTTTTTTGTTGTTATTGTAATCTGGTGAAAAAATACACAATTCTTTGAGTTTCTATGTAAAATATTCTCAGTAAATAATAAATGCATTTATAAAAAGTCAGCAGAATGAGTTTTTTTGTCAAAAAAAGACTGACTATTTAAAGGATATACCGTATTTTTCGCACTATAAGGCGCACTTTGAATTCTTTTGGCTTGTCGGAGAACTGCAGCCACCGTAGCCTCGCGGAGTTATTGAATGAGTTAAATAAAGTTTGAGTTATCTGACTGTTTTGTTTGGCTTAATGCGCTTTATAAACCGGTGCGCCTTATGTATGAAAATAGACGCAAATAGACGCGTTCATTGATGGTGCGCCTTATAGTGCGAAAAATACAGTAATAAGCAATGAGTGCTTTAACCACAGGGGGCGCCAAGATCGAATCAATTTAAAACTTGCCTTATGTTTAGTTTATGTTCTCCAAATTTGAGGAGAGTCAGAATTCAAGTTCACAGTTTAAAACACCTGCTGCATTTCTAATTCAGAGTAGGACTCTGTAGCAAGGTCCGAGGTTTTTGATGTGGTTCTGGTTGGAAAGATGTCAAGGTCTGAGGTTAATGAGCGAAAACACACACTGCAAAAAATAAAGTTCTTTCCCTCTTAAGTTCTGGGCGGTGTGCTCTGCTTCAGCCTCGGACTAACAAAGAGGACTGCACGCTTCAGAAAACTCAGAAACAGTCCATCACTGGTTTTACAGACTGTGTCTTATATAATAGTAATCAGTGTGGTGAAATTCAGATGCCAGCACTGCTGACACTTATCTGCCAAAGCGTCAGCGTTTGAATCTTAATTTTCAAATGTTATTTTTAGGCTTCAAAAGATCTGCATGTTAGCACTGGCAGAAAATGTCTTATTGGCATATTTTACATCTCTGTTAATGTAAATCTCTAAAAGCTCCAGAGCAAGTTATCTTTGATTTGATCCCTGGATTTTCAAATCAAGTGTTCCCCCGAGTGAAAGCCTCAAATGAGGGTGAAATAGTGTGTGTTAGAAAGGCCTCAGTGCCAGCTTGGTGTCTCAGTGCATTGTTTGAAGCAGACTTAAGCTGCATGGCGACAGAGGCTTTTTGAGTGCCAGGTTCCCATTCACACTGATCACACATTAGACTGATCAAATCAGACTCCAGACCTGCTTCCTGACTAACTCAATTTGCTCTCATACGCTTCCCTTTTCACGCTGAGCACACGCGCGCACATTTACACACACACATACAAACACACACACACACACACTTGAGCCTGGGTGCGCACTCGAACGTGTGCGCACAAAACAGAAAACCAACAGAGAGCGGGGCAGCACCCATTGAGCTCTAATGAAAAGCAGAAAAAGCCGTTACCTTGGCAACTGCCTGCATACAGTACATCTTCAGGAGGACCCAGATTTCCTGTCTGACTGCGATCGTATTGTTTTGGTTCTCTTTTTGATAGCCGCAGCATCCCTAGACAGATTATCTCACCGCTGGCAGGAATTTATGCTAAATCATCGCAGCCATTTGCGCAGACTGGAAGCCACCACGCTGAAAAATCCCAAATCAGTCTGACAGGATACCTTTAAGTCTGAAAACAGTAAAGCCACGGCCAATCTGAGGGATTTTACCTTGGGCTTGAGCCATCTGTGTGATTCATCTCACATAGGATGATCAGGACTCACTGTGGTTTAAATGAACATCTATACAGCAGGAGCATTTTTAACCCTGTGGTGGACCCCAATGAACCAGGAGAGATCACCTGTCAGTGCTCTAAAACCCAGATTGCGTTGACCTTTTTTATTTCTGAAGGATGAGCGTATTTCCTAGAAGACAGGTTGGAGCGTTTAACCCTTACCCCACACTAAACTCCACTCACAAACAATCCCAACATGAAGTCATTCGTGTCTTGAATATATCCGATACCACAAAGCGCTCTTGTCCGTGCTGTTCTCGTCATTATCATTCTCATCACCATAATCAGATTATCATAATTAAAATAATTGCCAGGGCACTGTTTGTTATCTCTGTATGTTGGTTTTCAACAGGAAACCAATCAGACCACCCATGTTGTTTCTCAGCGGTTGAAAAATGCTGGCGAGTTCAGAGGAGGGGACAGAAACCTACCTGTTTGGTGTGATTTAACCAAACATGCACAGAACTGTCAACCCAAAGTGACAGCTTACTCTCCCACATCTGTGCTATAGACGCTTCACTGTGGTTAAACGAAACAAGAGATAATGAACAGTCTGTGCCGCCTCTTTTTTTTTTGGAAATTAAACTTGGAATAGAAAAACCAGAGGGTGTATATCATCTAACCTAAAGATGTTTTTTTCTTAGTTATGGTGTAGCAATGTGAGGGCAAAACAAACCCTCTTTAAAATTAAAACCAATGCAAAAAGTGCAAAAACTGCAGTTCCTCAACTGTCCACCGGTGGCATAATTAAGTTAAATGGCAAATTGCGTCATTTGTATAAGCTGTACCTGAAGTGAAATTTACTGAAACGTCCCAGGAAGCTAAGCCTGCCTCAACCTCCCTTTTCTTACTTGTGTCTTCGTCCACTTAAAGCTAGCTTGAGTCAACATTTCCAATATGGCGACCGCCATCATTTGGCTTCAGAAAGCTTGGGTGATGTCACTGAAGCTGTGTCCATGTTTAACAAAACATGTGAAGCTGTCAAAGGGTCAAACACACCGTAACTCTGAGTTAGATACCCCCTCGAGAGGTGAGTGTTGATGACCGCTTGCTTCTCTAGTTTTACCAACTTTGGTAACGACCGCACGATAGCAATACACAGCAGTCTCATGTTTATGATGTCACCATATTGATCATTTTGCACTGCAGACGCGGTAGTTCTTCTGCCTTAGCGTCTCGGTCTGATTGTATTTCCATGAAGAAATTATCATAAATGTTCTTCTTTGAGCTGCGTCACCCCGCTGTAGTCCGTAATGGACTGGTACAGGTCTCGCTGCAAACAAGCGGCTGCTGGAAGAGAGTGGGTGTGTTGTGTTAAGTCTGTCAAAGCTAAAAAGATGTTTGGTGGCTAGTGCTATGGCTGGTACCCTATATGCACTGTTAATAAAGTTAGGTGCTGTTCTGAGCATTATTTGTGGTTGAGGTTTGTGTATGGCTCCTGAGACCGCTGTGTATTGCTATCGTGCGGTCGTTACCAAAGCAGTCGGCAACATTCATCTCTGGAGGGGGCGTCTAACTCGGTGTTATGGTGTGTTTGACCCTAAATTAATTTTACGCCGGAATATCCCTTTAAGGTGCATTTTCCATGGGAACTGATGGGATATGAGTCAAACTTTAAAATCAAATAACATGTTAAGTGAACTTTATTCCCACACGCTTTTTCTTGTTATAGTTTGTTTTTATGGAGCTGTTTTATGTCTGAGTGTTCATTAAAAAAAAATACTTTTTAGGTTTGTGTTTCATGCTAAGGGGTCTAACATTGATGATTGACAGCTTTGTGTTTAGTAGTGAAGCAGAGTCATTGAAATGCCACTGACTCAGTTTAAGTTAAATATGAGGTGAACAGAAGGGTTGGGACTTTAATTACCAAGGCTCTGTTCTGGATTAAAAATGATTTTACTAATTGTTGTGTAGCTATTTAAGAATATTGAACTCATTAAAAGCTGCTTGAATTTCTTTTAAACTTTCAGATTAGAAAAGTTTCTCATAAAGCAAAATATTTCACAAGTCTACCTGATTGAGAGTGATGTTTCTTT
This sequence comes from Xyrichtys novacula, assembly GCA_962446985.1. NCBI lineage: Eukaryota > Metazoa > Chordata > Actinopteri > Labriformes > Labridae > Xyrichtys > Xyrichtys novacula. The sequence continues at coordinate 4,260,204 of OY660887.1, forward strand.
TGCCTGATTCATCACTTTGAAGCAGTCGTAGCAGGATGTGTCATGACTCGGTAAAACGCTTTAAAAGCAGCTCATCATGAGGACTGGACTTTTTCCACCGCCTGTGTCACTGACTTCAGGGAAACAAATGCACCGTGTTGCTATCCGGTTCCTGGAGATACAATCTTAGCTGCTGTGATGTCAGCGGGTCCAAGTTGCTGATGTTGACAATAGAGTAACCTTGTGTGGGCTCCACATGCTGATGCAAGGCTGTGCTGTAAACAAGAGAGCAACATGTGTTTCCCTCCCAGAGCGTCGCTAATTAAAGGCACAACATGCGATTTTTAACAGATGATTGTATCAAAGCCTCAACTTTTTTTAAAACCAGTATGAAATGGGATATAGGAGCAGTGCTTTTTTTTTTTTTACCTTATTGACCATGTAGTAAGAGCTATAAAGAGACTGAATCCAGACTGGGGTTTGCTCCGGGTTTATTTTGTTATGCTAAGCTTTCCAAGCCCGAGGCTTTATCTATTACATGTCACCATCTGTCTCCTTATGCACTGCCGTCTGTTTGTTTTGTGTCACATTCAACCTCAAATTTAACTTGGAAGAGGACTGAAACTTGAAGAAACGGAGGAGCGGTGAAACTTGATTTTTGAGTGACATTGTTATACCTGAACAGAAATACTCAGATCAGGCGATTGGCTATCACCTGAGGGAGCAGCTATTCCTGCTAAATGAAACTTAAGTAGATGATTGTATATTGTATTCTTTGATATTTTTTTTAAGAGGAAATATGTTTTGACATTTGAAGACGCCAGCGTGGCCTCTGGGAAATAATGATGAGCGTTTTCACTGTTTTCTGACATTTAGTCAACAAAACGTTTATTGACTCGCTGACAAAATAATCGGCAGTTTGATTTAATGGAAACAGTCGTCGGCTGCCATGTTGGTCTGGAGTTAAAATGCCTTCAGGTTTGTTTTAATGTAAAGTTTTCTGTGTAATTGCATGCTGCTGCAGCATGCTGTAATTGATGTCCAATAAAGGAGCCAATCATAAGGCTGTATTTTGAATGGCTTGGCTCTGCAGTGGGATCCAATTTCCCTGTGGGCTCTGCTAGCAGACTAGCTTTTTGCTAATATCTCATGAGCTATCAATCTGAAAAGTGCTGTGTGCCCGTTTTAGACGAGTGTGTCGGAAATGATTTACAGGACATGAATGGAAAAATGACTCTGCTTTAAACATGCGGAGGAGAAGAAGAAGCAGCAGAGCCAATTTTATGTCAGAAAAAGCACTCCAGTTAATGTGTCCTCTTCCTCTTCATCTTGTTCTTCTTCTCTGCAGACGGCCTACAAGCCCTGGCTGTGCGCTCAGTATTTCCCCACCACCCCCCATTCCTGTGAGAAGAGGGTACCCTGCCACCAGTACTGCCTGGAGGTTCAGCAGAGCTGTCCGTTCATCCTGCCTGACAACGATGACCTGATCCACGGTGGCAGCCCCAGCTTCATCTGCACAGGTAACACCTCCTCGCCTGATTCTCCCTCTTGTTGACAACAGCAGGAGCAGATCAGCGTGGACCTGGAGTGTGCGTGGGCGTTCATGTGGCCTTGTATTCTCTCCTGCTTCAGAGAAAAACCCCTAATTCAATCTATGTGAGCAAATAGCGTTTCATTAATTCATGCTGTCTCCATATTTACTGGAAAGTGCCCCTGTAGGAAAATCGAGAGGTCTTTCCGAAGGCTTTCTGATGACACCTAGTGGCGTGTTCGAGCATAACCGAGCTCAAGCAAGGACATTTTAACAATGCATTGATAGATTGAATCTGGCCTGTCTCTCAATATTTACTGCAGTTTATACAGTAGTACTCACCAAGGATTCTGCCTCAGAGGAGCACACACAGGCTGGATGCCAACAAACAAGTAACCTGTAGGATCTGAGGGAAACAACGGCGTCCTTTCAAAGGCTTTAGTGGTGCTTTTCAGTCGGTGTGGCCGCAAAGGTGGAAAATAAATCGACCTGCGTCAAGAAATATGCGAGGTCATCAACAATTTATTGCCTACAAGGCTGTTGAAAGATTGTGTTATATACATTATTTGATGCACTTTTCAACAGAAGCTCAAAAGAGGTTCAAACGGCTGCATCTATCTCTCCTTCCCTGATTCCCTCTGCTTAGACAAAGCTGGGTCCAGTGGCAACAAACTCCCCCCAAACATCCCTCTCTCTCTCCCCAGTGATGCTCTCCAAAACATCAGGGGGGATTTTGAGATTTTGAGGCATCCCCATGACAGGGATGTTTAATCCCTCCAGTGCTTTCTTGGTCCACCTCCCAGCTGGACTTGTTGGCCTTGTAAAACCCCCAAAGGAAGGTGCCCAGGAGGCATCCTCATCTGATCCCCAATGCCTCAACTGTCTCCTTTTGATGCATCGGTGTACCGGCTCCACTCAGAGCTTTCCCTGGATGTTTGATCTTTGGACCCGGTCTCTTTCAACCCTCTGGACAAGTCTTACCTCAGCCGCTTGTAACTGCAGCATCACTCATTTTTACCTTAAAGCTCAAAGCCATAGGTTAAAGTTAGAATATAGACTAGCTGGTTAAATACAAGAGTATACAAAAGCTCTTTAATGGAAGAGAAAACGACAAAAGCTCCGCTGTCATATGAGAAACAGAACCGGCCGCACAAAAAGAAAAAGTTCCAACACCTGTGCAGGTGAAGAGTGGGTGTGTGGGGGCGTAATGAGTCACTAACAAGCTGTTCATGCTTTAGTAGACAAAAGCTCCATCGACTCCACCACTGTGGTCACCTTTAACATCCCAAATCACAGGTGTGTGGTCGTTTTTCAAAACTAAAACTTGTTCATTTTAAAGCTTGGACATTTAGTTAAAACGCAAAACTGCACATTTACTCTCTGTATATTCATGTCTTCTAGGTCCAGATGAGGTTGTGGGTCATGTTATAATGCTGCATACATTATTTTGGCCAGATGCTGTCACTTCCACTACAGAGTCTCTAGGCTTTGTACTCAATGACACCACTGTTCTTTTATTGTTATTCCTTACTATGGGCTCGGGCTGTATGCTGTATAGTTTTCTCTTTGTGTTGTACATGTTTTGAGCCCATGCAGTGACTTCCACTACCGAGTCATATCTGTTTTTATTCAAAATTCCACACTTTGACAAATCTAATATAAGCCTTTGTTAATCAGTTTATATTAGAGGGGCAGGGAATATTATAAATAAGGTTTAAGATACGCTAGAAATCTACATCTGGACTACAGACCTTTTAAATTAAGACAAAAGATCTTCTAATCTAGCCGTAATAAAATTTGTATTTGCAGGAACTTTTAATTTATTCAGATTTTAATGTTTAGATTGAAGTTTAATAGCACACTATACTGTCTTTTCCTTGATTACAGATGAGGATTTACTCTGAAAGTTAAAACTCACTCTTCAGCTGCTTTTATTGCCGAGAACTTTCTGAGTTTTCACCGCGGTGCTCCTTTTACGCCCAGAGTCCAGACGCCGAGAGTCATCATCTGATGCAGCGGTGCGTCACCCTCTGTGTAGCCCTGGACTTTAATTTGAGTTCAGCCCGAGGTCATCGTGTCTGGTCCTCCGTGTCGTGATTAGAGCTACAAACCGAGGTCAAGTGGCCTTGATCCGTCTCCAGCACACTCTGAAGGATGGTCAATGCTGATGAGATAACCGCCACTGTAACAGCAGCCATGTACTCCATGCTAATTAAAACCGTTTGTCTTACAGATGCAGTTTTAAAAAGAGATTTTACTGTTATGTTATATTTCATTTCAACTCCCGTCAACAGCTCCTACAAATACAGACACTGGTTATACGGGAAGAAGTTTCCTATATTATACAAAACACAAATCCATTGAAGTTTGGAAATTGTGATAAACGTAAATAAAAACAGAACACAATGATTTGCAAATCTTTTTCAACCTATATTCAACTGAATACACTACAAAGACAAGATATTTAATGTTCAAACTCATAAACTTCATTTTTTTTTTCAAATAATAATTAACTTTAGAATTTCATGGCAGCAACACGTGACAAAGAAGTTGGGAAAGGTGGCAAAAAATACTGAGAAATTTGCGGAATGCTCATCAAACACCTATTTGGAACATCCCACAGGTGAGCAGGCTCATTGGGAACAGGTTGGTGCCATGATTGGGTATAAAAGCAGCTTCCCCAAAAATTCTTAGTCATCTCAGAATCTGGAGAAATCACAGCACATAAGCGGCACGGCCGGAAACCAACATTGAATGCCTGTGACCTTCGATCCCTCAGGCGGCACTGTATCAAAAACCGACATCAGTGTGTAAAGGATATCACCACATGGGCTCAGGAACACTTCAGAAAACCACTGTCAGTAAATACAGTTCGTCGCTACATCTGTAAGTACAAGTTAAAACTCTACTATGCAAAGCGAAAGCCATTTATCAACAACATCCAGAAACGCCGCCGGCTTCTCTGGGCCCGAGCTCATCTAAGATGGACTGATGCAAAGTGGAAAAGTGTTCTGTGGTCTGACGAGTCCACTTTTCTAGTTGTTTTTGGAAATAGTGGACGTCGTGTCCTCCGGGACAAAGAGGAAAAGAACCATCCGAACTGTTATCAACGCAAAGTTCAAAAGCCAGCATCTGTGATGGTATGGGGGTGCATTAGTGCCCAAGGCATGGGTAACTTACACATCTGTGAAGGCAACATTAATGCTGAAAGGTACATACAGGTTTTGGAGCAACATATGCTGCCATCCAAGCAACGTCTTTTTCATGGACACCCCTGCTTATTTCAGCAAGACAATGCCAAGCCACATTCTGCACGTGTTACAACAGCGTGGCTTCGTAGTAAAAGAGTGCGGGTACTCGACTCGATTATGACGCGTAGAAATACGACAACGGAGACCCCGGACTGTTGAACAACTGAAGCTGTACATCAAGCAAGAATGGGAAAGAATTTCACCTTCAAAGTTTCAACAATTAGTCTCCTCAGTTCACAAATGTTTATTGAGTGTTGTTAAAAGGAAAGGTGATGAAACACAGTGGTAAACATGCCCCTGTCCAACTACTTTGGCACGTGTTGCAGCCATGAAATTCGGAGTTAATTATTATTTGCAAAAAAGAAATAAAGTTTATGAGTTTGAACATTAAATATCTTGTCTTTGTAGTGTATTCACTTGAATATAGGTTGAAAAGGATTTGCAAATCGTTCTATTCTGTTTTTATTTAGGTTTATCAAAATTTCCCAACTTTAGTGAAATTGGGTTTTGTACTCCCTAACAAAGTTCTCACCATCTTTTTTCCCACTTTTACAAATCAGAAAAAGCTTTAGATCAGCTGGAGTCAAGGCTCTGAATAATAGATCTGTATTTCCGGAGTAAGTCTGAATTTTCCCTTTTGTCATGTCTCTCTCAGGGCTTTTGGGAGAACATCTATCAGACAGTGAGGCGGAGTGCTGCGACGTCCGATGGGACTCCAAAATGGACAACCCTTCAGGCGAGACACTAAAAAGGACTGCATCTTCCTGCCAGCCCGAGGGGGCCTCAGTCACCTCAGCTGCCACCCCAAGACTGTGCAGCGGGCGACTGAAGATCTGCCTGCTGGCCCTTGTCCTCCTACACACTGTCATCATCATTTCAGCCTCCCATAATTCCACATTGGTGGGCGTGGCTGCCATTTTCTCGCCTGAGGAGAGCGCTTCTAATGAGGAGTGAACCTTGGGGTTGAATCTGGTGCTTGCGAAGAGTGATGTCACTCTGGAGGATTATGGCTTTTACAATGTCAAGGCTGCCAGGGACACATCTGGCGAGACATGCAGGAAATGCCTCTACAATCTGACGCCGATGAACCAACAACCACAAGTAGTGGGAGGGTTTTAACTGGAGCTAAGGGTGCTGGGATTGGACATCGACCAAACTGAGATGTTTGAGAACCACCCCCCAAAAGAACTGACCTCTTGCCACTTGAAACCTGCTCATTGTTTCTATTCAATCCAAATGTTTTTCCAGCATATTGTTCCTCCTCTCCTCCTCCTCCTTCCCTCCCTCCTTTCCTTCCCTTCCTGACGTTTTTCAGTGTGTGTGTGGATGGCAGAGGAAAAAAAAATGGACATTGATGAAGTGTGCGCTCTCACTCATCATTACCTTTAGATTTTTGCTGCATTTATTTCAGGTGCCAGAATGTTTTGACATATCAACTGTGTTCCACTTCCTCCTCTTCATCCCCTTCGAGGCATCTTCTTTCTACCTTGTATGTGTTGCTTGAGGGCCTGCCAGGACCAGCTGATCCATCATCATTCATGTGGGTCTTGTTTCTCTGAAAATGTATGTGATTCTCCAATATTCTAATGTTATGCTTGTATTTTGTCCCAATAGAACTTATTTTTACCCCTTTTGACGGTACATGCCTACACATTTTAGGACCTTAAGTGCTCTGAGACCGGCTCGCTTTCGCTGCTAACTTGTCGGGCCATTGAGCAAGTTAGGAGTGGCGAACGTAGTGAGGGTTCAGCTAACGACGACGACGACGACGAGGCGTTATGGGAGTCGATGCTGAGCTTAGTTGCCATGTGGAGCGCCTGGATAGGGAGTGGTGTTCTCTGGTTTCAAAAAATGTTCAGTTTACCTCATATGGTAGTGTTGGTGTTGCAAACAGGCGGCCTGTTGGCTCGTCTTAACGCCACAGTGTGAAAACATAGAGTAGGATAGTCAAAGTGAGACTGCAGGGACAACCCAGGGACACTAGAGAACAGTTGTATGATGCCAAAACTCCAGGGACCTCATTTATCAACCATGTGTGTGTATGCTCGTTTCCAATTCGATCACATCGTCTGAGAATATTGATGACCATTTAGTCTTATTTAAAGTTAAAATAGCATATTATGAAAGCATTAGCCATTATCAGGGGCGTATCCAAATAAATGACCAGGGGTGGCATGGGCCCCCCTCGAATTACAGTTGGCCGCTTTTTGACGGGCCACCCCAAATTCTAAAAATGAGCCAGATGTTAAAACAAGCTGTTTGAGTTGTGCTGCAACAGGATGCCAGTAGAATTTACTCCGATAAGCTGATAAGAACATGTCAAATTTATTTTATATACTTTGTTATGTTACTTTCAAAATCTTGAAAAATTATACAAAAGGAATTAAACATTTGCATACCACTTAAAGGGATGGTTGACGATCTGAGAAGCAGTTGAAAAAAAACTGAGCACCCCCTCTGGCAGAGCAAGAAGTCGGCTGGCAGAAGATCCTACGCTAGCTTCAAATCGCATTCACCATGTTGCACTGCTAGAGACTAGCGGCAGTAAACGCCAACTCTGCTTGCGAGCACCATCTGCAGCTGCCTGGACAGCTACTGTGTTGACATTACAGAGATTAATAAGAGTTATTCATGTAACATGTGCCACGATAAAAGGCCAAAATTACCTGTTCAGCAAAAACACTCGAAGGATGACCCGATGTTTATTCGAGTAAGATCCCTCGCTTGGTCGCATTTCCTCTTCGTCTCTGTAGGCTTGCGTTTTCTTTGCACTTTTGGTGGTGGGGTGAGCAGAAGTGTATTTTTTGCGTTCTTTTCTATCACAGCTCCTGTAGCTAGGCTGCTACGCTACTTTTAGCTGCTCAGAGCCACGAGGAATAACCAATCAGAGCCCAGCATTTCTAGCCAATCAGAGGCGAAGGGGGGCGGGACCTTCCCCCACCATCCGGGACAGATGGCTCCCATTGGTCAATGTTTTTGCAGCTCTGTAGTCCATAATTTTTTCTCGTCACTTTGTGGCGATCGCACTAAAGGACCATGATCGCCATATAAACGAGGTTCATAATAATTACCAATCTCTCCAATCGTCAACCATGCCTTTAATGACGGGCAACCCCAGATACTAAAAATGAGCCAGATGTTAAAACCAGCTGTTTAAGTTGTGCTGTAATAGGATGCTAGTAGAAAAATGATTTGGTGCCAATTAAACATTTAAAATTAGTTGCATAACACTTATATGTTATCAGCTGGAGTCGCTAATTTTGATGCTAACCTGCACAACTGCTACATGCTAGTGCCCCAGTTTGGCCACCCCAGTCTCGAATAGTAAGAAGTAAGAAGTTGAACGCAAAAATTAGAGCGAAGACTTTCAGAAATGACGTCACTCCTCTCTACTTTTAATCTTGAAAATATCAGTAACCAGATTCACGTCTATATTTCTCACCTTTTCCCCACTTTTCAGCTTGTGCTTTCCAATTAATTCACTTCTAGACGACTTTCAAAAGACGCACGTGTCCTTAACTGTGTTCATGTGCAGAAGCAAATGGGTTGCTTAAATTCCCACTGATAACTTGTCCTACACCCGGTTTGTTAAATGAGGTCCCAGATCTTCGAGTGCCTCTCTGCTGCGTACGCCCAGTGAGGCAGATACTGGCAATGGAGCAATATAGACAAACAGCTAGCGTTAGAATCCTACTTTGTGGCATCTTTACTCCTGTCAGCTGGCTTTTCTGCTTTGTGAAATTGGAGAAAGTGACCAGCAGACCAATCAATCAATCAATCAATCTGTCGACTCTTAAGATGGGCTGATCTACTGCTATCTTTCACAGACTAGCAAAGGGCTGTGTTAGCGTCAGCATGCGAGGAGTATGAGGAGTTTTTTAAGGGCTGATTCATCCTTTTTTATTTTCTTTCTTGAGTTTTTTTTTCCTCTTTTTTTGCATGACTGCTGCCAGAACAGTGCACCTTGAGACGAGGAACAGTCACACAGAGATTACAAAGACTTAAAGCGCCCCCCTTTAGAAGCTGAAAAAGTGTTAAAATTGGATTCACCGACCAAAAATTCAGTCGTAGACAGATTAGAGTTTCAAATTTTTCAAAGTATCAGTGCACCCCTTTTCCCCTTTCCCTGTCAAATCTTGACCCTAACTCTCTCACGACTAAAAAGCATCAGTTTGCTTATCACACACTCATCATAGGAGTCGGATGTCGCACTTGCCCCCCAAACTCCCCGCCCAGTTAACGCTCCTTTTTGCTCGATATTCTCGTGGCGTGTTGTTTCGTTACTTTGTTTTCCTTGGCAAACTGTGATGAAGAGAACTACATTCCCTTGAAGACAGCAGCGGATGTAACAGGCTCACACTTTGTGCTCTGTCCCCTTCGATCTCTAGCTGTTCATGATCTGAGTCCTGTGGATCTATGCAGATGAACCCGACCACAAACCAACTTCCGCCCTCCCAGACCTCTGTCACCAACATCGCCACCCCCTTGTCCTTTCTGTTGTAAATATGTCCTAAGGATGTGGATTTTCCAAAAAGGCCGCCTGCCCCGCCGACCCCTCCCTTATCTTCCCGTGCCCACCCCCCACTGTTGGAATCTCACTGTGTTTTCTGTTCGCCTCCTTGGTTTTCGTCAGTTTTTTGAGATTTTTGCCGCATTTTTCTGTTGTCTAAAGCAGTGGTGTGAGTTGACGAGTAGGACTAAGTTGGATGTTAAAAAGATGGGATGAAGAGGTCTTGAGAAAAATATACAAAAAAAATGAAGCTTGAATTGAGAAAGGGTTTCAAATATAGAGAAAAAAATTATGATAAAGTTGTCATATTGTCATACTAGAGATGCTTTAGTTTGCTAATTTACTTTCTTTTTTTCTACAAAAGACTTGGATGAAATTATTTATAAAATGCGTCCCACGAGTCATGATCTTTTTTGGACGTAAAACAAATACATTTATTAACATTTTGTTCAAAAGAAAATAAATATAAATTATGTTAAACATTACTGGTGTTTGTGCTTTTTTTCATGAGTGCTCTGGTGTCCAAAATCCATGTGTAAGAAACCTCAAATTCATCCATGTCATATATTTTAAATTAACATGAAGAAACAGACACATTAATTATTCCATGCTACATCTTGTTGGATGAATTATTCATATTTTTATATGTAATTTTCTGTTAATTCAACAGTTTGGCACATCAAACTCAAATCACGTATTTAGATAAACCATTAGCATGCAAGCTCCACCAAATTAAAGCTCCTGTCAGGAGTTTTTAAACACTAATGAAATTAACTGAGATTCACACTGGAGCCAAAAGCAAACAAAGCTATCAGCTACATGATTGATGGGTTTTATTTAGTAATATTTACAGCATCTAAACTTACCCAACTGGTTCTTACACACTGGGAACAACGCAAATATACGACGCGATATTACAAAATATTCAGAGGCAAATTTTGATGCGCCTGACTATACACATTAAGCGCGATGCGATTTTGCGACTTTCTGGGGGGAAAAAAAGACTGACACAACAGCAGACTGACTGTTTTTCAGTTCTGATTAGACACTAGTGTTGAGATGTCTGTCTGTCATGATAGCATGTACTGAGTCAGGGCCAGTACCAGATAAGAACATTAAACTATAATCCATAAACGTAAGGTAACAACCGAGACCTAATGGTGCTGTGACAGCAACGCGATTGAGTTTGAGACAGTGAAAATACATATGGTATGTTGTATCTGAACAGGTTAGCTTATGAGCTAAAGTTACTTAGCACAGATGAAAGTTAAAACAAAGACGTTTAGCAAACTGTTAAAGCACACAAACCATCATCATATGAGAAATCCGACTCTATGACTCTCCACAAGTTGTCCTTTAGATCGTCATCTTTGTAATATTTGTGTCTTTAATCAAAAAGCACTCTGTTCTCTGACACGTAAACAATCAGCCGGTCAGCCATGTTGGATATACCGGTGAATCTGATGTCGCAACAACACGAAATCTGATTGGTCAGAAGTGGACACACAGTATACGAAACTTTAGAAAATTCGACCATGATACGAAACCATGTGAAAGGACCTTAAGAGTGCACCAATACGTGTTCTGAAACCACAGAACCTCACATTCATAAACTGTAAAAGTTGAATATATCACTACAATAAAAATATCAGATGAAGTTTGAAGCATAACTTCAAATGAAAAAAACTCTGACAAGAGGCAGTGCATTTTGATTTCTTTTAATAACCAGCAGAGGGCAGTACAGGATAAGAGTCCAGGATTCTGACCCCAATAAAGGTTCTGAATGAACACTTTCTGGACAGCCTCTGTTGGTCCTAACACAACTCAACCACTCAGTCGATCTCATTATCCCAACCTCTTTCAAGAGTTTTCAGGGGGATTGAGGAAAAAAACATCCATAAGGTATAAAAACAACTGGACCATTTTTTGATTTTGATGTTTAGCTTTTTACAATAGAGTTTTTCCAAAATTTCAAGGACCTGTTGTTTTTGATCTGCTCTTATTTTGCCATATTATCCTTTCCTCAAGTTTGAACAGGCTTTTATTTTGAAATAATCAGACAGCATCAAAGTCCTGTTGAATGATGGTTGTCACTCTTTCCTTTGCAACTTCTCCACTAAAATACAGGTGGAGGTAATGTCTTACTACAACCACAAGGTGGCACCATAAGACAAGTTTAAATCCAAGAGGTCCGTAATGATGGTCTAAATATCAATAAATAGATTAGCCCATGCAACAACATTTTGTGTCTTTTTTAATATGAAATAAATGTGATATTAGAAAAGGATCACATTATTAGATGCATTATTCTGTAGCTGCTGTGTAACACGTTTGTCTTTTCTGCCTCGATAATGTCCTCTGAATTATTCCACTGTCAGCTCTGGCTGTTAAAATAGTCCGACTGTAATTTCGTCTCTGCGCCTTTGCCTTTTCACTCAGCCTCCCCCACAGCACAGCACAGCACTCACATCTCCCACTCATTCTCCCCTCTTTTTATCCTCTGAACCACGTGTCAACTGACCTGACATTTCGACATCTCATGGGCTCTCTCTTTTTTACTGTAAGGGGCTGTCAGACACTTGTACGGGAAGCTGCGGAAAGAGGATAGACTTGTTGAACCCTGAGATCTTGTTATCCCCAGAAATCAGGAAGAATCATAACTGTGTCTCCGCTTCCCTCCTGAGGCGTTCTGGGTGATCATGTCTTTTGATGTTGTTTGGACATGTTCAGATTCCTGTGTTAAACTTGAGTAAATTGAATTGATCTAAAATGAAGAATTTATGCAGACCATAACATGAGGGAAGCAGTAGCTCAAGAAGTAGAGTGGCTGTCCAGTAACTTGAAGGTTGGTGGTTCGATTCCCCTCTATACCTAGTTTGTTCATTGTGTCCTTGGGCAAGACATTTAACCCACCTTGCTCTAAAGTGTGTGTCTTCCACTGGTGTATGATTGTGAATGTATTTGATCATGTTTATGTCAAGTATCAGCCAGGTGGCGTAGGACTTCGAGTATGGCGGTAGTAAGACCCTCGACGTTGATTTGAAGCACTGACAGGCCTCGGTTTTGGGAAGTCGGGATGGTTGCTCATCCGCCTGTTCATAGGTCTGCCAGCTTGACGTTTAGTTGGCGACATTAGTTTCACAAGTTGGTCTTGCACCATCTCTTGTTACTCACAGGGAAGGCCTCACAAAGGCTGTCGTCTTCTTCTCCAGACTGCCGACCATATAATCAGCACCTGACGCTTATACAGAGCACCTTCAGAAGCCAGCCTCTTTGACCGAGGACCAGAGATGTTGGCATGACTGCATGACACCGAGTTGGACCGCTGACGTTACATGAAAGAAGAAGAAGATGTGAAGTATCTCTTTTAATTTTCTGTATATTAATGTTGGTTAAGTTTCCTTTATTGCTGCACATTCATGTTTTGTTTCATGTCACGCATTTCCTGTTTTATTTTGTTGATCACTTACCCTTGTTTCTATCTTCTAGCTCTGTTCCTGTCTGAACTGCCTTGCCCCCGTCTTGTCACACCTGCCTCCTGATTGTGTCTCCTCACCTGTTTCCCATCACCCTCGTTACTCCCTGTGTGTCTCACCATCTTTTCGTCTTTTCGTTGCACTTCTCGTCTCAACCCAGCATTTTTTCATGTTTACCTTTGCCTGCCTTTTCGAGTCTTGCCGTTTGTTTCGTGTTTTTGATACCTCTGCCTGACCTGACTGCCTTTTTGTGTGCCGACCTCTGCCTGAACCTCATTAAACTCTGTCTGTTTGACTAACTGATTAGTTGTCTTGCCGTTGCGTCCTCCTTTCTGTGCCTCGTTTCTTGACAGTCAAGGACAAAAAAACAAAATAACATAAAACAAAATAACAAAATTAATAGACTCAGACCCAAACAGATGAGGTTTTTTTTCCTTTGGTTCATGACAGTTTATCTCATATTCGCCCTTCACAAATCCACAAAACTGTCCTTTAATCCAGTTTACTTATATAAAAAGTCAATTTCTGTCTGTCTGTTTTTACCAAAGTTTGTCAACAGTATTTATTTTATAAGTTTTTGGAGGATCCCAGCGGACGCCTAAAGAGCCAATTGAGGAGATTTAAAATCCTGGAGATGGTGAAAATCAATTTAAAGCTGTCTGCTGAATCTTAAACCGGCCCAATTGGGACCAAATATGCCAGCAGATTTCTCATCTACAACAATTTAAATGCATTTCTTTTTTCTTTCCAGTTTTTGGATTTTCCCCTCATGCGTAGCTTCATTATGGAAAATTTGAGCAGACTCTTTTAATTACCTCTGCCTCATCTTTACCTCTCTCCTGCAGTATATTTTTAACCCCTTGCAAATCTCACGGAGTGTTACTTTAGATAAGCTCACGGCAGTTTGGTTTTCACCAGGAAGCCAGACGCCTCTGAATGTGCACAAATGCAAACCTATAGGAGAGCTTTACGAAGAGTGGACTGAGGCAGGAGTCGGAGAATCAAGAGCCTCTACACACTGAAGGGCTACAAGTGTTGTGTTCCCGCTGCCAAGACCCTCCTGAACCAGAGACAGCGTGGATGAAAAGAAAGAATAGGACTGTTTCTCAGTGGTCCAAACTCCTGTTTTCAGATGTTGTTTTTCGGAAGTCAAGGTCAAGAGTCCGGAAGAAGATCGGAGAAGTTAAGAAACTGGAAGAAATATATATAAATTAATACCTACAAAGTACAAATATTCAATTGATTTGTAACCTGAAGAGGGGCCAGCTTTTACGTTTAAGGATTATCGATAACTCCTTGAATGTCAGCTTTTGAAAGTGCCGAGTCATATCTCCGAGGGATTTAGCTAGCTGGCAAGCAGTCTGTTACTTCCTCTACTGTCCTCATCTTTGCACCATATCAATATTTATTATTATAATTTTTTCAATGAGAGTTAAATACCGTTGTATTGCGACCATAGACTGTATATAGAATGGACGCCGTCTGCCTTCTTGCTGGGTGAAGCCACTCCGACAACAGCACCCTCTGGTGATGGGCTGCAGTATTGGTCATAAATCCTGCCTCCTCCAGCAATCCCTATGGAGCTGTGGACAAACTTTAGAAATCAACCCTGGTTGCGATGTTGACATGTAGTTACTGTAAGACTGGTTTGTGGTCAAGTCCTCTTTTTTCTGTACAGCTCAAAAGTTATTAAGGGGTTCATGTTTTCTATGATTAACACTTGATACAACCTGTGGGCGTATGAAGATCGCGTAGCTCACGCGGGGGACGAACTTTATTTTGTAAGATGTAGGGAAAGGTCCTGCTGTCTTTCGCCTCTGATTGGCTAGAAGTGCTGGGCTCCAATTGGTTATTCCTCATGGCTGTGAAACGTCAACGTCTATCGGGTTAGGATTAGGGTTAGGGGTTAGGGTAAGGGTTAAGGTTAGGATTAGGGTTAAAGTTAGGGGTTAGTGTTAGGGTAAGGGTTAGAATTAGGGTTAGGGTAAGGAGATTCAGAAGTGCGATAATTTTCTGTAATGTTCTGTTCGATGTACAGAGCCGACAGCTCGCATTTGGCCTGAGCGTGTTTTGACGTTTCCAGCTTTTCCAGCCAATCAGAGGCCAAGTAGGGGGGACTTTCCCCTACCAACCTACAAAAAAAATATTGCACACAGGGAATACGCTGTTTGACCCAAATGTCATCACAGCAACTCTCGGCGACTCTCCAGCCTAATGCGTACAACGCTACTGCACAATGTTGGTTTCAGGAAATGAAGAAAAATCGCGGAAATACCGAGAGCTTTTCGGCTTCAAATCCATATACTGGCGGATGGCAGAACCAAGTTGTCCATAGTATATACAGTCTAGGATTGCGACAGACACACCGGGAGCGTTTTTTTCCTGCGATTATTTCAGACGTCAATATTTTTTTTCAAACCTGTATCCTGTCAATAAAAGCGTTCACTTCAGTGACGCTTTCCCATCCTGCAATATTGCGGCATTTATTTTTTCGTATCACGGTTGAATTTTTTAAAAGTTTCGTATACTGTGTGTCCACTTCTGACCAATCAGATTGCGTGTTGTTGCGACGTCTGATTCACCGGTATATCCAACATGGCCGACCGGCTGATTGTTTATGTGTCGGAGAACAAAGTGCTTTTTGATAAAAGACACAAATATTACAAAGATAACGACCTGAAGGACAACTTGTGGAGAGTCATAGTGTCGGATTTCTTATATGACGATGGTTTGTGTGCTTTAACAGTTTGCTAAACGTCTTTGTTTTAACTTTCATCTGTGCTAAGTAACTTTAGCTCGTAAGCTAACCTGTTCAGATACAACATACCATATGTATTTTCACTGTCTCAAACTCAATCATGTTGCTGTCACAGCACCATTAGGTCTCAGTTGTTACCTTATGTTTATGGATTATAGTTTAATGTGCTTTTCTGGTACTGGCCCCGACTCAGTACATGCTATCATGACAGACAGACATCTCAACACTAGAGTCTAATCAGAACTGGAAAACAGTCAGTCTGCTGTTGTGTCAGTCTTCTTGCTTCCACCCGGGACGCGTCTTTTTTCCCTTCGGAAAGTCGCAAAATCGCACCTGATGTGTATAGTCAGGCACATCAAAATAATATTTCGTAATTTTGCGTCATATATTTGCGTCGTTCCCGGTGTGTAAGGACCTTTACTCTGACTGAAACCTAATACAAGTAAAATACTGTCATCCTTCCCTTGCTCCTTTTTCTCATTCACACACATAAAAGACTCATGAGTTCTTGTCTGTAAATGAAACAGTGCGCCACCAACCAACCAGCATCAAAAAGCTCAGCCTGTCCTCTCGCTGTCACACGCTCTAAATTAATTGGCGTGGCCATCATCCCACCCACATCTTGCCGTCTTGCCGCCCACTTTCTTCTCTGGTCTCGGATAATTTATTGAACAAACTGGCATCTGGTAAATTGACACCTCAGCTCCCATCCAATCCACGCCCGGCTTTGTCTGCATTAAAATTCGCTGCAGCAGAACCAGCAAGTTAGAAGGTGATGGAAAACTCCTCACAGGGTGCGTTTGTCGTTGCTGCAGCCTGAGGGGGAACAGCTGGGGTAACCACCGTGCATACGGCGCAGAAGAGTAAGTTTGGCATGAGGATGAAGAGGAGTAATGTGTTTACATGATTCTTTTTGTCTAAAGGGAAGTGCAGGAGCGAGGTGCAACACAAACTAAGACACACGAACACACGCACACATATACACTGAGTGCTGCAGTCCTGTGACTCTGCAGTCCCACATCGTGCCCTCTGGACACAAGTCACTTCCCATCAGTCTTGTGTGCTCTGTCGAATGAGCTCCTGGGGCAGTGGTGTTTTCGATATAGAAGCAGAGAACCACATTAAATTTTTATGCCACAATATGAGTTTCTTTATGTGTGCCGACTGTGTTTGAAAACATACAGGTTTTGGTGGGTTTTTTTCTTAGACAAGCAAAGAATAATGCCGTCTTCGAATAGGACTCATCAAGTTATAAAAGGAGGGCAAGTGGTAACCAAATGGGAATAGTAACTCCAAAGATCGGTCTTCGCCCCCCTACGTGAAAATACTTGTAATCTACTAGAAAGACAAGACGGCATAGTCAACAAGAAAAATTGCATTTACTCTGCAGAAATGTGTGGAAATGCTGAAAGCTGTTAATGTAATGCAAAACACTGTGGAATTATTCATAAATGGAAAAAAATGCTTGAAAGCTGCAGTTATCCAAGCACAAGCAGCTGTATATCAGTCTGTATGGTGTTGGTGGAGTTATAAGTGTATGTCGTATCAAAAAAAGAGGGATTTCCACATCTGTTTTATTTCACAAAGTTTAATGATTTGAAAAGTATAAGGCTTAGAAATGTGATGTAGAGGAGAGGATTGATATAAAGCTTGAATAGTTAAAATCAGGCAAAGTATAAATCTGGCGAAATGAGAACAACCATGATAGCTTGGGTAGTTAGCGATTGGCCTTGTCTTTATTGGGGGAATAAGAGACGTTCTAGTTATTTCGCAACATCTAATTTCCTCAAGCCGGTAATGAATGCACAGGGAAATGACAACTTATCATTCCAATTAAATAAACATCATCGGGAATTATTATAAAAACTTAAAAAGTCTTAATGGCTGAAATTAGCCTTCAGCACGGGAGACTTTGGGAAGCGGAAATGCTACAAGACTTTGTAATCATGACGCAATCTGAGATCGAGGTCATGTCTGTTAAGTTTCCTTTTACTTGTGTTATTTAATTGGTTAAGTTTCCTTTTTATTATTAAGTATATTTATGATCATTACTTTATCATTTCCTTGAAGTAATAATCACCATATTAATTATTTTGCACTGCAGATGCGGTAGTTCTTCTGCCTTAGCGTCTCGGTCTGATTGCATTTCCATGAAGAAATGATCATAAATGTTCTTCCTTGAGCTGCGGCACCCCACTGCAGTCCATAATGGACTGGCCTGAGGTCTTGCTACAAACAAGCAGCTGCTGGAAGAGAGTAGGCAAGTTGTGTTTAGTCTCTTTGCTAAAGAAATTAGGCAAAGGTAATAAAATGTTTGGTGGCTAGTACTATGGCTGGGACCCTATATGTCCTGTTGATGAAGTTAGGTGCTGTTCTGATCATTATTTGTGGCTATAGAGTGGCGTTTTGGTTAAAGTTTGTTTATGGCTCCTCAGACCGCTGTGTATTGCTATCGTGCGGTCATCAGCATTACGGTGTGTTTGACTCTAAATAAATTTTACGCCAGAATATCCCTTTAAGTTTCCTTTATTTTTGCACATTCATGTTTCATGTCATGTCCTTCCTGTTTTATTTTGTAGATCACTTACCCTTGTTTCTATCTTCTAGATCCGTTCCTGTCTGGTCTGCCCTGCCCCCCTCTTGTCACACCTGCCACCTGATTGTGTCTCCCCACCTGTTTCCCATCACCCTCGTTATTACCTCTTGTATTTGACCCTGTGTGCCTTACATTCTTGTCGCCAGTCTGTTGCACTTCTTCTCTCTTCACAGCATTATTCAGTCTGTTGGACAAACTGATTCATTGTCTTTCTGTTGTGTCCTCCTTTTTGTGCCTCTTTTCAAGGTCAAAAAACTAAATAAAATAAAACAAAACAACAAAATTAATAGACTCAGGCTCAAACAAATGAGTTTTTCTCCCTTATACCCACATATCACAAATCACATATTTTAGTCCTGTCACAACAGCTTTGATTGAGAGTACTTTTGAATCATCAGTCGTTTCAATGTGGGATATAATGTTGAAACTGTAAGTTTATTTGCTTCAGAAAGAAAGAAACAAAAGTTCTCTCATGTGTTGACACACTTGTCCTCATCCAATAAGCACATGTGATGCATAAGCCGTGGGCTACAGTCGTTCCTGTTTGCTGTAATGCAGTTAAAGATGGTCTCTCAGTGGATAGAGGTCATGTTGTGGGAAAAACAATGAAGGTGATGTTCTTATTTTCCGAGTCTGTTCACAGGTGTCATGCTTTTGTAGCCTCTGGTTTTCACTAATGCCATACATTTGCAGCGTATGATATTTAGTAGAAAGATTAGAGTACAGTTGCACATTAACAAGAGATTCTACAGCAGGAATTATGAGAAGTTCAAGCTTGGATGTGTGAGTGTCTCAAATGATAAAAAACACTTTAAAAAACAGTGAATCAGGCTTCACTGAATCTTTTGTAAACGGAGATTAAAGTCTTGAAAGGATCTAAAGTCATCTTTTTCTAAGAATCTGTAAAAATTCACATTCACCAGATGGCTTGCGAGACACTTCTTGTGCACGAGACACTGAGCAGATATCAGTCTGCTGCGTACGCCCAGTGAGGCAGATACTGGCAATGGAGCAATATAGACAAACAGCTAGCGTTAGAATCCTACTTTGTGGCATCTTTACTCCTGTCAGCTGGCTTTTCTGCTTTGTGAAATTGGAGAAAGTGACCAGCAGACCAATCAATCAATCAATCAATCTGTCGACTCTTAAGATGGGCTGATCTACTGCTATCTTTCACAGACTAGCAAAGGGCTGTGTTAGCGTCAGCATGCGAGGAGTATGAGGAGTTTTTTAAGGGCTGATTCATCCTTTTTTATTTTCTTTCTTGAGTTTTTTTTTCCTCTTTTTTTGCATGACTGCTGCCAGAACAGTGCACCTTGAGACGAGGAACAGTCACACAGAGATTACAAAGACTTAAAGCGCCCCCCTTTAGAAGCTGAAAAAGTGTTAAAATTGGATTCACCGACCATAAATTCAGTCGTAGACAGATTAGAGTTTCAAATTTTTCAAAGTTTCAGTGCACCCCTTTTCCCCTTTCCCTGTCAAATCTTGACCCTAACTCTCTCACGACTAAAAAGCATCAGTTTGCTTATCACACACTCATCATAGGAGTCGGATGTCGCACTTGCCCCCCAAACTCCCCGCCCAGTTAACGCTCCTTTTTGCTCGATATTCTCGTGGCGTGTTGTTTCGTTACTTTGTTTTCCTTGGCAAACTGTGATGAAGAGAACTACATTCCCTCGAAGACAGCAGCGGATGTAACAGGCTCACACTTTGTGCTCTGTCCCCTTCGATCTCTAGCTGTTCATGATCTGAGTCCTGTGGATCTATGCAGATGAACCCGACCACAAACCAACTTCCGCCCTCCCAGACCTCTGTCACCAACATCGCCACCCCCTTGTCCTTTCTGTTGTAAATATGTCCTAAGGATGTGGATTTTCCAAAAAGGCCGCCTGCCCCGCCGACCCCTCCCTTATCTTCCCGTGCCCACCCCCCACTGTTGGAATCTCACTGTGTTTTCTGTTCGCCTCCTTGGTTTTCGTCAGTTTTTTGAGATTTTTGCCGCATTTTTCTGTTGTCTAAAGCAGTGGTGTGAGTTGACGAGTAGGACTAAGTTGGATGTTAAAAAGATGGGATGAAGAGGTCTTGAGAAAAATATACAAAAAAAATGAAGCTTGAATTGAGAAAGGGTTTCAAATATAGAGAAAAAAATTATGATAAAGTTGTCATATTGTCATACTAGAGATGCTTTAGTTTGCTAATTTACTTTCTTTTTTTTCTACAAAAGACTTGGATGAAATTATTTATAAAATGCGTCCCACGAGTCATGATCTTTTTTGGACGTAAAACAAATACATTTATTAACATTTTGTTCAAAAGAAAATAAATATAAATTATGTTAAACATTACTGGTGTTTGTGCTTTTTTTCATGAGTGCTCTGGTGTCCAAAATCCATGTGTAAGAAACCTCAAATTCATCCATGTCATATATTTTAAATTAACATGAAGAAACAGACACATTAATTATTCCATGCTACATCTTGTTGGATGAATTATTCATATTTTTATATGTAATTTTCTGTTAATTCAACAGTTTGGCACATCAAACTCAAATCACGTATTTAGATAAACCATTAGCATGCAAGCTCCACCAAATTAAAGCTCCTGTCAGGAGTTTTTAAACACTAATGAAATTAACTGAGATTCACACTGGAGCCAAAAGCAAACAAAGCTATCAGCTACATGATTGATGGGTTTTATTTTGTAATATTTACAGCATCTAAACTTACCCAACTGGTTCTTACACACTGGGAACAACGCAAATATACGACGCGATATTACAAAATATTCAGAGGCAAATTTTGATGCGCCTGACTATACACATTAAGCGCGATGCGATTTTGCGACTTTCTGGGGGGAAAAAAAGACTGACACAACAGCAGACTGACTGTTTTTCAGTTCTGATTAGACACTAGTGTTGAGATGTCTGTCTGTCATGATAGCATGTACTGAGTCGGGGCCAGTACCAGATAAGCACATTAAACTATAATCCATAAACGTAAGGTAACAACCGAGACCTAATGGTGCTGTGACAGCAACGCGATTGAGTTTGAGACAGTGAAAATACATATGGTATGTTGTTTCTGAACAGATTAGCTTACGAGCTAAAGTTACTTAGCACAGATGAAAGTCAAAACAAAGACGTTTAGCAAACTGTTAAAGCACACAAACCATCATCATATGAGAAATCCGACTCTATGACTCTCCACAAGTTGTCCTTTAGATCGTCATCTTTGTAATATTTGTGTCTTTAATCAAAAAGCACTCTGTTCTCTGACACGTAAACAATCAGCCGGTCAGCCATGTTGGATATACTGGTGAATCTGATGTCGCAACAACACGAAATCTGATTGGTCAGAAGTGGACACACAGTATACGAAACTTTAGGAAAATTCGACCATGATACGAAACCATGTGAAAGGACCTTAAGAGTGCACCAATACGTGTTCTGAAACCACAGAACCTCACAGTCATAAACTGTAAAAGTTGAATATATCACTACAATAAAAATATCAGATGAAGTTTGAAGCATAACTTCAAATGAAAAAAACTCTGACAAGAGGCAGTGCATTTTGATTTCTTTTAATAACCAGCAGAGGGCAGTACAGGATAAGAGTCCAGGATTCTGACCCCAATAAAGGTTCTGAATGAACACACTTCCTGGACAGCCTCTGTTGGTCCTAACACAACTCAACCACTCAGTCGATCTCATTATCCCAACCTCTTTCAAGAGTTTTCAGGAGGATTGAGGAAAAAAAAACATCCATAAGGTATAAAAACAACTGGACCATTTTTTTTAATTTTGATGTTTAGCTTTTTACAATAGAGTTTTTCCAAAATTTCAAGGACCTGTTGTTTTTGATCTGCTCTTATTTTGCCATATTATCCTTTCCTCAAGTTTGAACAGGCTTTTATTTTGAAATAATCAGACAGCATCAAAGTCCTGTTGAATGATGGTTGTCACTCTTTCCTTTGCAACTTCTCCACTAAAATACAGGTGGAGGTAATGTCTTACTACAACCACAAGGTGGCACCATAAGACAAGTTTAAATCCAAGAGGTCAGTAATGATGGTCTAAATATCAATAAATAGATTAGCCCATGCAACAACATTTTGTGTCTTTTTTAATATGAAATAAATGTGATATTAGAAAAGGATCACATTATTAGATGCATTATTCTGTAGCTGCTGTGTAACACGTTTGTCTTTTCTGCCTCGATAATGTCCTCTGAATTATTCCACTGTCAGCTCTGGCTGTTAAAATAGTCCGACTGTAATTTCGTCTCTGCGCCTTTGCCTTTTCACTCAGCCTCCCCCACAGCACAGCACAGCACTCACATCTCCCACTCATTCTCCCCTCTTTTTATCCTCTGAACCACGTGTCAACTGACCTGACATTTCGACATCTCATGGGCTCTCTCTTTTTTACTGTAAGGGGCTGTCAGACACTTGTACGGGAAGCTGCTGAAAGAGGAGAGACTTGTTGAACCCTGAGATCTTGTTATCCCCAGAAATCAGGAAGAATCATAACTGTGTCTCCGCTTCCCTCCTGAGGCGTTCTGGGTGATCATGTCTTTTGATGTTGTTTGGACATGTTCAGATTCCTGTGTTAAACTTGAGTAAATTGAATTGATCTAAAATGAAGAATTTATGAAGACCATAACATGAGGGAAGCAGTAGCTCAAGAAGTAGAGTGGCTGTCCAGTAATTGGAAGGTTGGTGGTTCGATTCCCCTCTATACCTAGTTTGTTCATTGTGTCCTTGGGCAAGACATTTAACCCACCTTGCTCTAAAGTGTGTGTCTTCCACTGGTGTATGATTGTGAATGTATTTGATCATGTTTATGTCAAGTATCAGCCAGGTGGCGTAGGACTTCGAGTTTGGCGGTAGTAAGACCCTCGACGTTGATTTGAAGCACTGACAGGCCTCGGTTTTGGGAAGTCGGGATGGTTGCTCATCCGCCTGTTCATAGGTCTGCCAGCTTGACGTTTAGTTGGCGACATTAGTTTCACAAGTTGGTCTTGCACCATCTCTTGTTACTCACAGGGAAGGCCTCACAAAGGCTGTCGTCTTCTTCTCCAGACTGCCGACCATATAATCAGCACCTGACGCTTATACAGAGCACCTTCAGAAGCCAGCCTCTTTGACCGAGGACCAGAGATGTTGGCATGGCTGCATGACACCCAGTTGGACCGCTGACGTTACATGAAAGAAGAAGAAGATGTGAAGTATCTCTTTTAATTTTCAGCATATTAATGTTGGTTAAGTTTCCTTTATTGCTGCACATCCATGTTTTGTTTCATGTCACGCATTTCCTATTTTATTTTGTTGATCACTTACCCTTGTTTCTATCTTCTAGCTCTGTTCCTGTCTGAACTGCCTTGCCCCCGTCTTGTCACACCTGCCTCCTGATTGTGTCTCCTCACCTGTTTCCCATCACCCTCGTTACTCCCTGTGTGTCTCACCATCTTTTCGTCTTTTCGTTGCACTTCTCGTCTTAACCCAGCATTTTTTCGTGTTTACCTTTGCCTGACTTTTCGAGTCTTGCCGTTTGTTTCGTGTTTTTGATACCTCTGCCTGACCTGACTGCCTTTTTGTGTGCCGACCTCTGCCTGAACCTCATTAAACCCTGTCTGTTTGACTAACTGATTAGTTGTCTTGCCGTTGCGTCCTCCTTTCTGTGCCTCGTTTCTTGACAGTCAAGGACAAAAAAAAAACAAAATAACATAAAACAAAATAACAAAATTAATAGACTCAGACCCAAACAGATGAGCTTTTTTTCCTTTGGTTCATGACAGTTTATCTCATATTCGCCCTTCACAAATCCACAAAACTGTCCTTTAATCCAGTTTACTTATATAAAAAGTCAATTTCTGTCTGTCTGTTTTTACCAAAGTTTGTCAACAGTATTTATTTTATAAGTTTTTGGAGGATCCCAGTGGACGCCTAAAGAGCCAATTGAGGAGATTTAAAATCCTGGAGATGGTGAAAATCAATTTAAAGCTGTCTGCTGAATCTTAAACCGGCCCAATTGGGACCAAATATGCCAGCAGATTTCTCATCTACAACAATTTAAATGCATTTCTTTTTTCTTTCCAGTTTTTGGATTTTCCCCTCATGCGTAGCTTCATTATGGAAAATTTGAGCAGACTCTTTTAATTACCTCTGCCTCATCTTTACCTCTCTCCTACAGTATATTTTTAACCCCTTGCAAATCTCACGGAGTGTTACTTTAGATAAGCTCACGGCAGTTTTGTTTTCACCAGGAAGCCAGACGCCTCTGAATGTGCACAAATGCAAACCTATAGGAGAGCTTTACGAGGAGTGGACTGAGGCAGGAGTCGGAGAATCAAGAGCCTCTACACACTGAAGGGCTACAAGTGTTGTGTTCCCGCTGCCAAGACCCTCCTGAACCAGAGACAGCGTGGATGAAAAGAAAGAATAGGACTGTTTCTCAGTGGTCCAAACTCCTGTTTTCAGATGTTGTTTTTCGAAAGTCAAGGTCAAGAGTCCGGAAGAAGATCGGAGAAGTTAAGAAACTGGAAGAAATATATATAAATTAATACCTACAAAGTACAAATATTCAATTGATTTGTAACCTGAAGAGGGGCCAGCTTTTACGTTTAAGGATTATCGATAACTCCTTGAATGTCAGCTTTTGAAAGTGCCGAGTCATATCTCCGAGGGATTTAGCTAGCTGGCAAGCAGTCTGTTACTTCCTCTTCTGTCTTCATCTTTGCACCATATCATTATTTATTATTATTATTTTTTCAATGCGAGTTAAATACCGTTGTATTGCGACCATAGACTGTATATAGAATGGACGCCGTCTGCCTTCTTGCTGGGTGAAGCCACTCCGACAACAGCACCCTCTGGTGATGGGCTGCAGTATTGGTCATAAATCCTGCCTCCTCCAGCAATCCCTATGGAGCTGTGGACAAACTTTAGAAATCAACCCTGGTTGCGATGTTGACATGTAGTTACTGTAAGACTGGTTTGTGGTCAAGTCCTCTTTTTTCTGTACAGCTCAAAAGTTATTAAGGGGTTCATGTTTTCTATGATTAACACTTGATACAACCTGTGGGCGTATGAAGATCGCGTAGCTCACAAGGGGGACGAACTTTATTTTGTAAGATGTAGGGAAAGGTCCTGCTGTCTTTCGCCTCTGATTGGCTAGAAGTGCTGGGCTCCAATTGGTTATTCCTTATGGCTGTGAAACGTCAACGTCTATCGGGTTAGGATTAGGGTTAGGGGTTAGGGTAAGGGTTAAGGTTAGGATTAGGGTTAAAGTTAGGGGTTAGTGTTAGGGTAAGGGTTAGAATTAGGGTTAGGGTAAGGAGATTCAGAAGTGCGATAATTTTCTGTAATGTTCTGTTCGATGTACAGAGCCGACAGCTCGCATTTGGCCTGAGCGTGTTTTGACGTTTCCAGCTTTTCCAGCCAATCAGAGGCCAAGTAGGGGGGACTTTCCCCTACCAACCTACAAAAAAAATATTGCACACAGGGAATACGCTGTTTGACCCAAATGTCATCGCAGCAACTCTCGGCGACTCTCCAGCCGAATGTGTACAACGCTACTGCACAATGTTGGTTTCAGGAAATGAAGAAAAATCGCGGAAATACCGAGAGCTTTTCGGCTTCAAATCTGGCGGATGGCAAAACCAAGTTGTCCATAGTATATACAGTCTAGGATTGCGACAGACACACCGGGAGCGTTTTTTTCCTGCGATTATTTCAGACGTCAATATTTTTTTTCAAACCTGTATCCTGTCAATAAAAGCGTTCACTTCAGTGACACTTTCCCATCCTGCAATATTGCGGCATTTATTTTTTCGTATCACGGTTGAATTTTTTAAAAGTTTCGTATACTGTGTGTTCACTTCTGACCAATCAGATTGCGTGTTGTTGCGACGTCAGATTCACCGGTATATCCAACATGGCCGACCGGCTGATTGTTTATGTGTAGGAGAACAGAGTGCTTTTTGATAAAAAACACAAATATTACAAAGATAACTACCTGAAGGACAACTTGTGGAGAGTCATAGTGTCGGATTTCTTATATGACGATGGTTTGTGTGCTTTAACAGTTTGCTAAACGTCTTTGTTTTAACTTTCATCTGTGCTAAGTAACTTTAGCTCGTAAGCTAACCTGTTCAGATACAACATACCATATGTATTTTCACTGTCTCAAACTCAATCTCGTTGCTGTCACAGCACCATTAGGTCTCAGTTGTTACCTTACGTTTATGGATTATAGTTTAATGTGTTTATCTGGTACTGGCCCCGACTCAGTACATGCTATCATGACAGACAGACATCTCAACACTAGAGTCTAATCAGAACTGAAAAACAGTCAGTCTGCTGTTGTGTCAGTCTTCTTGCTTCCACCCGGGACGCGTCTTTTTTCCCTTCGGAAAGTCGCAAAATCACATCGCGCTTGATGTGTATAGTCAGGCGCGTCAAAATAATATTTCGTAATTTTGCGTCATATATTTGCGTCGTTCCCGGTGTGTAAGGACCTTTACTCTGACTGAAACCTAATACAAGTAAAATACTGTCATCCTTCCCTTGCTCCTTTTTCTTATTCACACACATAAAAGACTCATGAGTTCTTGTCTGTAAATGAAACAGTGCGCCACCAACCAACCAGCATCAAAAAGCTCAGCCTGTCCTCTCGCTGTCACACGCTCTAAATTAATTGGCGTGGCCATCATCCCACCCACATCTTGCCGTCTTGCCGCCCACTTTCTTCTCTGGTCTCGGATAATTTATTGAACAAACTGGCATCTGGTAAATTGACACCTCAGCTCCCATCCAATCCACGCCCGGCTTTGTCTGCATTAAAATTCGCTGCAGCAGAACCAGCAAGTTAGAAGGTGATGGAAAACTCCTCACAGGGTGCGTTTGTCGTTGCTGCAGCCTGAGGGGGAACAGCTGGGGTAACCACCGTGCATACGGCGCAGAAGAGTAAGTTTGACATGAGGATGAAGAGGAGTAATGTGTTTACATGATTCTTTTTGTCTAAAGGGAAGTGCAGGAGCGAGGTGCAACACAAACTAAGACACACGAACACACGCACACATATACACTGAGTGCTGCAGTCCTGTGACTCTGCAGTCCCACATCGTGCCCTCTGGACACAAGTCACTTCCCATCAGTCTTGTGTGCTCTGTCGAATGAGCTCCTGGGGCAGTGGTGTTTTCGATATAGAAGCAGAGAACCACATTAAATTTTTATGCCACAATATGAGTTTCTTTATGTGTGCCGACTGTGTTTGAAAACATACAGGTTTTGGTGGGTTTTTTTCTTAGACAAGCAAAGAATAATGCCGTCTTCGAATAGGACTCATCAAGTTATAAAAGGAGGGCAAGTGGTAACCAAATGGGAATAGTAACTCCAAAGATCGGTCTTCGCCCCCCTACGTGAAAATACTTGTAATCTACTAGAAAGACAAGACGGCATAGTCAACAAGAAAAATTGCATTTACTCTGCAGAAATGTGTGGAAATGCTGAAAGCTGTTAATGTAATGCAAAACACTGTGGAATTATTCATAAATGGAAAAAAATGCTTGAAAGCTGCAGTTATCCAAGCACAAGCAGCTGTATATCAGTCTGTATGGTGTTGGTGGAGTTATAAGTGTATGTCGTATCAAAAAAAGAGGGATTTCCACATCTGTTTTATTTCACAAAGTTTAATGATTTGAAAAGTATAAGGCTTAGAAATGTGTTGTAGAGGAGAGGAAAGCTTGAATAAAGCTTGAATAGTTAAAATCAGGCAAAGTATAAATCTGGCGAAATGAGAACAACCATGATAGCTTGGGTAGTTAGCGATTGGCCTTGTCTTTATTGGGGGAATAAAAGACGTTCTAGTTAGCTCACAACATCTAATGTCCTCAAGCCGGTAATGAATGCACAGGGAAATGAGAACTTATCATCCCAATTAAATAAACATTATCGGGAATTATTTTAAAAACTTAAAAAGTCTTAATGGCTGAAATTAGCCTTCAGCACGGGAGACTTTGGGAAGCGGAAATGCTACAAGACTTTGTAATCATGACGCAATCTGAGATCGAGGTCATGTCTGTTAAGTTTCCTTTTACTTGTGTTATTTAATTGGTTAAGTTTCCTTTTTATTATTAAGTATATTTATGATCATTACTTTATCATTTCCTTGAAGTAATAATCACCATATTAATTATTTTGCACTGCAGATGCGGTAGTTCTTCTGCCTTAGCGTCTCGGTCTGATTGCATTTCCATGAAGAAATGATCATAAATGTTCTTCCTTGAGCTGCGGCACCCCACTGCAGTCCATAATGGACTGGCCTGAGGTCTTGCTACAAACAAGCAGCTGCTGGAAGAGAGTAGGCAAGTTGTGTTTAGTCTCTTTGCTAAAGAAATTAGGCAAAGTTAATAAAATGTTTGGTGGCTAGTACTATGGCTGGGACCCTATATGTCCTGTTGATGAAGTTAGGTGCTGTTCTGATCATTATTTGTGGCTATAGAGTGGCGTTTTGGTTAAAGTTTGTTTATGGCTCCTCAGACCGCTGTGTATTGCTATCGTGCGGTCATCAGCATTACGGTGTGTTTGACTCTAAATAAATTTTACGCCAGAATATCCCTTTAAGTTTCCTTTATTTTTGCACATTCATGTTTCGTGTCATGTCCTTCCTGTTTTATTTTGTAGATCACTTACCCTTGTTTCTATCTTCTAGATCCGTTCCTGTCTGGTCTGCTCTGCCCCCCTCTTGTCACACCTGCCGCCTGATTGTGTCTCCCCACCCGTTTCCCATCACCCTCGTTATTACCTCTTGTATTTGACCCTGTGTGCCTTACATTCTTGTCGCCAGTCTGTTGCACTTCTTCTCTCTTCCCAGCATTATTCAGTCTGTTGGACAAACTGATTCATTGTCTTTCTGTTGTGTCCTCCTTTTTGTGCCTCTTTTCAAGGTCAAAAAACTAAATAAAATAAAACAAAACAACAAAATTAATAGACTCAGGCTCAAACAAATGAGTTTTTCTCCCTTATACCCACATATCACAAATCACATATTTTAGTCCTGTCACAACAGCTTTGATTGAGAGTACTTTTGAATCATCAGTCGTTTCAATGTGGGATATAATGTTGAAACTGTAAGTTTATTTGCTTCAGAAAGAAAGAAACAAAAGTTCTCTCATGTGTTGACACACTTGTCCTCATCCAATAAGCACATGTGATGCATAAGCCGTGGGCTACAGTCGCTCCTGTTTGCTGTAATGCAGTTAAAGTTGGTCTCTCAGTGGATAGAGGTCATGTTGTGGGAAAAACAATGAAGGTGATGTTCTTATTTTCCGAGTCTGTTCACAGGTGTCATGCTTTTGTAGCCTCTGGTTTTCACTAATGCCATACATTTGCAGCGTATGATATTTAGTAGAAAGATTAGAGTACAGTTGCACATTAACAAGAGATTCTACAGCAGGAATTATGAGAAGTTCAAGCTTGGATGTGTGAGTGTCTCAAATGATAAAAAACACTGTGAATCAGGCTGCACTGAATCTTTTGTAAACGGAGATTAAAGTCTTGAAAGGATCTAAAGTCATCTTTTTCTAAGAATCTGTAAAAATTCACATTCACCAGATGGCTTGCGAGACACTTCTTGTGCACGAGACACTGAGCAGATATCAGTCTGTGCAGATCTCCTCCACCGACACTTTTTTCCCCTCCGCATCTCTACAGCGCTTCGCCGCATGAATCATTCATGCTAGTTTACGCTTGAAGCTGAGCTACAAGGTCCTACTGGCAATGAAATGTCACAGAAAAGTCCTCTTCAAATGACCTCTGACTCTATTCTCTTATTACCTATCTCACAAGTGAGCCTGCTTCTTTTATTGGCAATAAATCTATTTAATTAATCAATGGCTCTCATGTTATCACAGGATACAAGGACAACTTTTCATTTTTTTAATTCAACATTAACTGTTAGCAAAGCTGTTCATCAGCCTGATCTATAGGATAGGGGAACATTACTGCAGCTGATGAATAATTACACCCTTTGCCATTTTGATTAATTACAGCTGATATTATCATTATCTTACTTTTACGTAAAGGGGGAAAAAAACAGACGAGCGCAATCACAATCAAGACACTCAGCAAGAAACGCATCGTAAAGGTCAGGAAAGAGATTTCTTAGGAGACAGAATGTGATACTTTTGTTTAGCTGGATTTGGAGGTCTACATTCAGGGCGCAGGATTGAGTCAATGGCTCTGCAGAATAAACTGTTGTTGTAATTGGCATTGGACAAGAGTTGCTTGCGCTACAGTGTCTTGCACGTGGTGGTCTTGTGTTCATTATTCAGGATTTTGATTTAGTTTCTCAAGAGAACCCGCAGAAAAAGTTGGATTTCAGGGGATAGATTGAGATTTGGGTGTTTGATTCCATGACCTGCAGAAAAGCACACATATTGGCCATTTCGAATCGATACGTTCCTCCCACACAGCCAGTGGAGGCATGCCGGGCACCGTGAAATGTGGCGCCTGCGGTAAGTCGATGCTGTCAGCTACCTGATTACCTGGTGGTGAAAGAGAAATTAAGGGGTGCAAACACTCGGAGTCCCACTGCACCCACATACACACATTGATTATAATCAGCGGATTGCCGAGTGGCTCGTTGTGGGGAGATGAGAAGAACAAAGCCGCGGACTGCATGTTAAAACAAAGCTGCTCTCTGTGGGAGTCAAGTAGCTCTTATGAATCACAGCCCGGCTGCTGTTGAAAATGAAGGATCGGTGCTCCATGTGTGTGAGGTCTGACACGAGTGCGAACATTTACTTATATTCTTAACCCCCTCTCTACAGCGGTGACATCTTTTACTGACATCTGTCCATTTGTCTGTTTTTTTTTTTAAATGTTCTTGACTACGAAACAGTGTGTGTTGTAAACTTTTATGAAAATAAAAAAAAGGATCTCAAATGTGGCACTTTTCTTTGCAAATTCAAGAGATAACAGCCTGCTTGTAGCTCAGAACAGAGCTCTATTTTTAACCCCACACAGTCCTCTCACTGGCCAATCTGTAGATCTACTCAAAAATAAAGACTGGTACAGAACTTTGGATCTATTGATGGGTACGAAACGTACATTTAGACTGTGCCATATGTCAGCATGTTAGCTAATTAGTGGTAGGATTCATTCAGTTCAATTCAATTCAACTTTATTTATATGGCACTTTTCATACAAAAGGAGATGCAATTCAAAGTGCCTCACAGAGGCTAAAAACAACAATGAAGACAAAAACCCAACCCTTCCACCCACCCACACACCCATGGACCCACACGCACACAGAGACACACACCCACCCTCACTCACCCACACATACACACACACACTCACACACACACACACACACACACACACAACACACACACACACAACCACACACAGTGTGAGAATTTAAGATAAAATTTTAAAGAGACATGGCCTGACACCAAGACATTACATGAGGAACGAGCTACCTTTAGGAAACACTGGAGATAAAAATAAAGATAAAAATGGTGAAAAGAGTAAAACCAGATGGATTAAAATAAGAAAATAAAAATATTAAATGAACAAATAAATAAAAGGGGTAAAAGAAGTAAAAACCTGTGATGGGAAATTAAAAAAGGCTAAGAACAGAGATAATGAATAGAATGACATAAAATAAACATTAAGAACTTTGATTAAAATGAACATTTGCAATAAGAGAAATCTAAAATGGCAATTAGTCTCTGCGGCCCTGAGGCTCTACGGCAGGCCGCCATTGTAGACAATCACTGTGTCTCTTTATCTTATATCCCTCTGGCAGCGGGGTTGTGAGCATTGGCTGGCCTCACTTACAAAAGTGGCGCCATCTGCTGTTATGAACAAACACCTGCATGAACTTTTTAGATGTACAGTCAGAAAAAAAAAAGTCTATTTCGGTGAATACATTACCCATGGACACAGTCTCTTGCTTAGAGTTACATTAAAACCTTAAATGTTCTTCCTTGAGCTTAGTCACCCCGCAGCAGTCCGTAATGGACTGGCCTGAGGTCTCGCTACAAACAAGCGGCTGCTGGAAGAGAGTAGGTGAGTTGTGTCTAGTCTCTTTGCTAAAAAAAATCAGGCAAAGTTAAAAAGATGTTTGGTGGCTAGTACTATGGCTGGGACTATGGCTATTTGTGGCTATAGAGTGGCGTTTTGGTGGAGCGCGTGGCTCTCTGTATTGCTATCTGCGGTCGTTACTAAAGTTGGTACAACTAGAGAAGCAAGCGGTCGTCAACATTCATCTCTCGAGGGGGTGTCTAACTCGGTGTTACGGTGTGTTTGACCTTAACTTAATTTTACGCTAGAATATCACTTTGAAGCTCCTCTGAGGAGTTTTCTACTTTCCTGCTATAAACCAAAACTCATAATTTGTATTTTTATGATCTACAATAGAAAGCAAGACAAGATTGACAATTCCTGTGTAAAATATTCACAAAAAAACGATATATTTGACTGTCAAAGGTCAACAAGATAAGGAAAGACAGAAAGTTACTCACAGGAGCTTAAATTAAACAAGACTTTAATATCTAAAAAATAATAATGACATAAATGATTCATAAAAACATGAATTTTTCATTGTCAAGATCAACTGTTTTGAGTGGGTGTGTATGGGGCTTTTTGTGCTTCTGCAGCCATCTTCTAGTGGAAACTTGAGGAACTGCAGTTTTTCGTATTTAACCTTCAGCTTCGTTTCTCAAGACTGGAAGATACCGCTTGTGTTAATGCAACAAATTGGACGCACTGTGGTATCCATCCTTGCTTTTTGAAAGACACATACATGTATTTTTAACATCTTCGACGCCTCCTTTTATTTATTTATTTTTCTATTTCCGAAAAAGAAACACCAAGGAGACTTTGAGACTTGACTTGTTGAGAAAAAGTAGTGCTCATGGTAAAGTCTTCCTGTGCTGATGGGCCCTTTCACGCCTCTGTAGAAGTTCAAGAGAATCTTAAGTGGCCGAGCGGCCCTCTTGGGTCCCAAAGCTTTTCCTTGAGGATGACTTCTTCACAGTCCGGCTGCTTTTGAGCACCCTCAGGCTGAGAATACAGCTTTAAAGCACGGAAGAGCAGCAGGTAGCTGAGATCCAAAAAAAAAAAAAGACTGTTTGGTATTCTGTCACCCCCCCCCCCCTCAGAATTAGTACGCACACCACACATTTTTTAACCTAGACTGATTTATTTCACAGTTACCTTTCAGAGGGTTTGTTTTCCAGCAAAGTGATCAGTGGGAGGTTATTGGCAGGAGAGGCGAAGAAAGCTGTGTCATGTAAAAGCTGATTCGTCCTGAAGAAGCTCTCAGAAACAAATAAATCTGGAGAGTGGAGGTAGATTAAATCACCCTCAGCAATCCCACTCTGGGACTTTATGTTTTTAGGCTGTCTCTCTCTTTAACTTTCATGTCTGAGATGCACAGAGTGATCAAAAATTCAACAGGACCAGCTTGTGAAAAGACAGTTCACACGTCATTCTACCCTCATCAGACGACGCTTTTCATCGGTAAAACAACCATACTGCATGTTTCTGTAAATAAGGGGTGAATAATGTAAACAGGCCAACAAAGTTGATAGAGTTGTGAGGCTTAAGACACACTGAACTGAAAGCATTTTCTCTGAGATGAGAATAATTCATTCAGACTCAACTCCCAGACCAGAATATTTCACGGTTAGGTGGAGTGACAGCGAGAAAAAAACTAATTTCCATAAACAGACCATTCTTTGGAGCGACACAGTGTGAATACATTTCAGAGGAAAGAAAAAAACCTTTTGGAAATGACGCCTCTCTCTCAAATAATTGAGCTCCTATTGTATCAGGGTTGCCAAGTGACAGTTTGCTAAAAACTCCAACAAATGCCAAAGACAATTCACATGAACATGTGGCCTAAAAATAAGCCATCATTACCGGGGTCAAAGCTAGAAACGATGGGATCTGACCCCTTGATTCATCAGCTTTAAAACTCTTTCACAAACAGAGATGAAATTATGGGTGAAATGGTGCCTGACCTGGCTGCGATTACCACTATGGTAATGCTGTTTTAGCAGAGTAGCCATTATGATAATGAAGCTTAAAGGTGTCAAAGTTTGTGAGTTTGAGCTGAAGCATAAAAAAAACATTTTTGAGTTCTTTCCTGTTTGTGCATCTTTGCTTCATTGTTTGACACTTCCTTTGACTCGAGCTTGATTGATGAACCTTGAATCAATTAAACTGGGTCCGAGAAACCAATTTAAACTGACTGGGGTGTAAAACAAGAAGTAACAAAGAAGTAGATGAAATTTAACAGTATAATACTCTTAAAAACTTGACTCTAACTGCAACTAAAAAGCAGATGGCTAAGACTAAAGCAGACTCATGTTATGATTTAAATGGCAGTTCTGATATTGAACACTGTTGTCATAAATATTATAACATGACAGGAATGTAGTACCTCTCTGCTGCCCCCTATTGGCAAAATCCAGTTTTCGAGTTTACGATACAACATGGAATAGTACTGTACAATACAATACAATATAAAATGTTATGATACAATGTGGTTTAATACAATACTATATGATATTTGATACAATAGGATTTTAAGATTTATAATATGGATACAATACATCACGTAAAATACTGTAAAAAACGATGTGATGTACAAAACAAAACAAAACAAAACAATAGGATACAATAGGTTATAATAACTGTGCGTTCCAGTTGTAGTCGGAAGTCAGGATTTCCGAGCTCTGAGTTTAGATTCATCTAGAACGCCCCCCTTAAGTCGAATTTCTGGCTCAGAAAGTCAGTTGATCCTCGCCAACCCTGACTTGACGACAACGTCTCTCAAAGATTGCAGAGCAGTGCATCATCAGAAAAGAGTAACAGTGAAAGCTCTTGTAATATATTATTTATTAGCACCTCTGTTTTGTTTTTGTGAAATTAAATAAGTGGTGGTAAATAGTGGTGTTTGTAAGAGTAAAATACTGTGTTGTGCGTTGTTTACAACTGGTATCGCTGACAACAACTGACAATTGTAAACAACGGCTAACAACGGATAACTCTATGCGTCCATCTTGGTTTACCAACTTGTTAACTGGAACGCCGTCAACCCGGGTGTAGCACCATTCCAAGCTCCAACATCCGACTACCGAGGTAACTTGAATGCAGCATAAGATATGATAGGATCCCATACCCTTCCATAACATATAATGCTACACAGTATTATACTTTTATGTCCACAAAGACCTGTTCATTACTACAAATCCTCAAAAGCTATCTACAAGGTTCAGATCCTTGTTTTTAATTAAGTTATCAATCTCCGTGTGCTTCGAGTGATGGCAACTCTAGTTGTCTTTAAAAATTCAGATCATTTGGCTAAAAAACGATCTGTTCCTGAAAAGACAAAATGCATCACAAACCAGCATGCAAAAGGAAAAACACATACCAGCACCAACCATCTCAGCATGACTACAGGGTGAAAAAGGAAAGCTAGCATCCACCCACTCACTCACACATCCAATGCACACATGAGGCACAGCCTATAAGGGTAGAGCTGCGACATGAGAGTGGATTGAAAACATATGAAAATGTACATTTAGCATACAGGACAGCTACAAATAAGGTAATCATGCGGGTGAGCGGAGCTGCATGAGGAACAGATGGCAGAAGCATTTAGTGCAATTAAACCAAACATATTTAAATGTCTTAGAAGAATGAAAATGAGTTTCATTGCCAAGTGTAAGGTGTTGCAGTGGTATGATGTAAAGTTAAAAGACAAGTATGAATATATATTGATGGCTCTGAGAGGCTCGAGAGTATAAAAATTGAGCACAGGTTCATAAAATTAAAGTAAATATAAAATGACTTCCACTTTACGACAGCTGTCTCAGTGAAATCCTTTTTTTTTTTTACTCCATAAGAGAAACTTGGACATGTTTTGGGAGAAAATCCCTCCTCAAACTCGACACACTTGGAGGCCTGCCTATCATTGCCACTCTTCCTTTCTTCTATCCAGCTCTTTGAGGAGTCCACATGGATTTCTCTGTGGCAGGTAACTTTTTTCAAATCCTCTTTTTAAGCCTGTCACACTGCTGGTCGAGACACCTTTTTTTTTCTTCTGTGTTTTGCAGACCTTGTCCTGTCTGGCCCTGCTCTTTCAGTAATGAGAAAGTAGATTTTGCTCTGATAACCATCCAGTCCTTGAACATAACATGACCTACAGCTTTTCAAAATGATCCCAGAAACAAATCCTTGATCTGGTCTGGGTCCATGTATTATCCATCCGTTCAATTATTCCATTCAATCTAGTAAACGAAAAACGAGAAAAAACGAGTCGATATTTTGCTTATTTGTTTTTCTATACAACCAAAAAATGAAAAATTTGTGTTTGTCATAGAATCACAGAATATATAATAGAAAAGGAAACAAAATAATAAATCTTATTTACAATTATTGATTTGAAGTGCGCCTGTTTGGAGCATACGTGCATAGAGGCTACAATGGCCTTCCATGATCCTCAGCGACGTTCTCAGCAGTTGCCATGGCGAAAGATGCGACAGAGCGGTTTGAGCGCCAAAATCTTACGATGTAAAGGTCCTTACACACCGGGGCCGACACGAATATAGAATGCAAAATCACGAAATACTCCGAGGCGAATTTTGACGTGCCTGACTATACACATAAAGCACGATGCGATTTCGCAACTTTCCGGAGAGGAAAAGACGCATCCAGGGGAAGACTTTTCCGGGGGGAAGTCCCGCCTTCTTCGCCTCTGATTGGCTAGAGAAGCTGAAGACATCATCACAAGCTCAAGCCAAACAGTCAGCCCTTTAAGCCAATCAGAGGCGATAAAATAAGCACATGAAACTATGATAACAGCCATTAGCTTACATTAGCACAGATGAAAGTTAAAACAAAGGTGTTTACAAAACTGCTAAAGCACACAAACTAGTGTCATATCAGAAATCCGACGCTATGACTCTCCACAAGTTGTCCTTCAGGTCGTTATCTTTGTAATATTTGTGTAAACGATCATAAACAATCAGCCGGTCGGCCATGTTGGATATACTGGTGAATCTGACGTCGCAACAACACGAAATCTGATTGGTCAGAGGTGGACGCACAGTATGTGAAACTTAAGAAAATTCGACCGTGAAACGAAAAAATAAATGCCGCAATATAACAGGACGGAAAAACGTCGCTGATGTGAACACTTGTATTGATATGATAGGGGTTTAAAAAAAAAATATTGACGTCCGAAATAATCGTACGACAAAAACGGTCCTGGTGTGTAAGGACCTTAACAGAACTCTGGTTGTAATTTTCTTCCTCCTTCAGTGTGACCTTCCTGGGGGCTTTGAATAATACATATGATCTATGATGATCTAACATCTCCATGACAGCAGGTTAGCCTTTCTCTACCGCTTTGGCCTGGAGTTTTTAGTCCATGTTGTTAGCTACTTTGTTGCACAATGCGTATGTGCAAACAGTAGAAAGGCACCATGGGAAATGGGGAAATCAATAACCCGAAAAAACGATAATTAGATTTGTTGTTTTGTTTTTGTTTCCATCTTTACTATATATTCTGTTTTGAACTGAAAATACGAAAACAAACACTAATCTTTTGGTTATATAGAAAAACAAATAAGCAAAATATTGACTCGTTTTTTCCTTTTTCGTTTACTAGATTGAATGGACGGATAATACACAGACCGGTCTGTCTGTGGCTTTGAGTGTTTATTAGATACAGCATAAATAGGGTTGTAGATGTGTTTTCTTGTGATGATTTCCGTGATATTCATGGTTGTATCACCTCTGAGCGGAGTGCTGTAACATAAGTCAAAAAGGAAAAGGGAATAAAAGGAAAGACATTAAGTTTAACGCTCAATAATAGATGAAACTAGCTACAGTGGGGACTCAGAGAGAGCACGACTTCACTTTATGATCAAATGACACTAAAATCTGACTCATTATTTTACCCTTTCTTGCTTTAATTCAAGCCCAGAGTAATTATTATGCGTTTCATCAGGCACACAAGGAATATGCTGAGCCGACGATGACATGCCGTTCAGCAGAGGGAAGAAAGAAAGTGAAAATATGTAGGAGTTTTGTCCTCTTAAACCATGAGTGCTTCAACTGTGGCTGCTAACTTATAAGACTGTCAAAAGTCATGTTTTAACAGCCTGTTTGTCTGTCTGTCCTCGCTTTTCTGAGAAAACTGTGTAAACATTTCAAACAGGGCCATTATCTTTTTCTTTGAAATGTCAGAAAATTATCATACTTCTTTGAACTTGGGGAAAGATGAGTCATTTTTACAGCATTCTTCCGCTGCAGCAGTGAAAATTGGGTTGTTGTTTCTGGTCTTAGATTTAGTCACATACAAAATAGTTCCTGTACATATGGAGCGTCCATCTGGAGGTTTGATCTTGTGAACAGCCCAGAATGCAAATGTGGACATGATGCACATGTCAACATGTAGATGGAGAGTCCATACAGACACACAAAGCCTACAGATGCCTTTTTTCCATGTTTGAATCACAGTTTTTTTTGTGTTTTTCACACATATCGTTCTCAATTTTCGCGCTCAATACTGTTTTTATGGTGTGTTTATCCATTTTACCACTCTAAGGCCTCTATTTTCTCTTTCACTTATCATTTCCCCTTTTTTCCTTGCTGTTTCCTCTCATCGAAAGTCCAATTTCCACGTAGGGAACATTGAGCCTCATGCATGAATCATGCAGATTTGAACCTAAAAGCAACATTATGTAACCATTTTTACCTTAAAATTACAGCTTGAAGGGATCCTGACTTGAAACCGGGAGAGTGGCGCCTCTTTCTTTTTCAGTCCTCAACCTAAACGTCTGCTCTGTAATATGCGACTTTGGTTGATAGAGTGCAATCTTACCTGGGTGAAATATTGCACAGCTTCCTGGTAAAAAGCCATTAAGACGTATTTTTTCAGTATCACTCCTCTGAGACTTGAAGCAGCTGAATGAAAAGAGAAATAATTACAGAGTTTTGTGTCTGCAACACCTGTAGGTCCAATGAAACAGGGTCTTGGGATCTGCATGAGCCTAAACGCACCAAAGACCAACTTGTAGGCCAACAGTCTTTTGGAAATCATGAATGAGATTTCCTCCACTCTGGAGAAAGAGGGAGCACTCAGCTATTTTTTTAAACTGTGCAATTACATTAAAGCTCCTGTATGTAACTTTAGTACGTTTTTCATAACAGCCGCCCGGTTTTTAACTAGAGTACGTAGGAGGGAGCACATTACTCCCATCCTGGCCTCCCTCCACTGGTTACCCGTGCATTTTAGAGTTCATTTTAAGATTCTTTTATTTGTTTTTAAATCTTTAAATGGTCTGGCTCCATCTTCCCTCTCTGAGCTTCTCCACCCCTACACCCCTGCTTGGTGCCTCAGGTCAGCTGATCAGCTAAACTCCAAACTGAAGCTCAGAGGGGATAGATCTTTGTCTGTTGCGGCCCCAAAATTATGGAACGAGCTACCCCTCCAAATCAGACAAGCCCCACCACTGTCCATTTTTAAAACTCGTCTTAAAACCCATTTTTTATTCATTGGCTTTCAACTCTGCATGAGACTCGGCTCCTGTTTTAGTGTTGTATGGTTTGTTTTTAGTTATTCGTTTCTATGTTTTTAATTAATTCTTAAAAACATTGAAACAATATTTTACTTTTTAATATCTGCTTTTATTTTATCCATTGTTTTAACTGTTTTTTATGTCTGCGTTGTTTTGTCTATTTATGTTCAGCACTTTGTTCAGCTGTGGTTGTTTTAAAGTGCTTTACAAATAAAGTGGAGTTGAGTAACTTTTGACAGTCTAGTGTGTCATTTATTGTGAAGATTAAATGTAAAACAGGCTGGTTCCTTTAGACATTTGGCTGACACCTTCCCTCTTCCACCACTTTCAGGCATTAAACTGGCCAATTTTAGCCTGTTTGAGACTAATTGGTAATTGGCCAAAACTCGCCGATTTTCACCAATATTTTCAGACATAAAATACAGAGAATAAGATTCGGTTTCACTTCAAAAATGTCCCCAACTTATCCTGTAGATGGCACAGCGAACTCATGACAATCTTCAGAAAAAGCATTTTCAACTTTTCCAGAAGAGTTAAAAACGCTTTTCTGGTCCTAGTTTGATCCCATCTTTCCTGTCGGCGTGAAGAGCAGTAGCCCACAGTATATCTACAGTATACTGTAGATATCTACAGTAAATTTATATACATATATAAATACACATATATATATATACACACACACATATATATATATACATATATATATATATATACACATATATATATACATATATATATATACACACACACACACACACACACACACACACACACACACACACACACATATATATATATATATATATATATATATAACTTCATAACAAATTTTAAAAAATCAGGCTTAATAATCAGTATCGACATCGGCCCCAAAAAATCCAAATTGGTCGGGCCCTAATTAAAATCTCCATTCCTGTTTGCTTTTTGATACGATTTTAAAATTAATGTCATCCTGTTTCATAAACATCAAAAAAAAAAACTCCTAACATGAGCTTTAAATAAGATAAAATAGCAGCAGCCAGGAGCAAAGTCAATTTTTGTGTCATGTTCATTTCTGCTGAGAAGTTGGGTATTTTAAAATACGACCTAATGGGAGTTGACTCACTTTTGAAGCCAGCCTCAAGTGGCTGCCTGAGGAACTGCACTCTTCTCAGCTTTTCCTCTTCCGCTCTTCTCTGACTTGCTACTAGGAGCACAAGATTGGAGATAGGTTTGGCAGAATAACCCCCTATAAAGAACTCTCACTCACACACAGACTCCCCATTGGTGCACTGAAAAGCTTCAGTCCGGGTGTTGCATTAGCTGTCAAATATCAGCCGCTTGTTAGATTGCGGTTTGCACACGGCACTTAAGCCTGCCGCCCTGCTGCTGTCTGCTTCAGCTGAGCAAAGAATAGACTCTGCATTCAGCGAAGGGCTCACTAATCCCTTAAAGGTTTTTCTTATTTTTCTCTTTATTGCTTTGTGCAGGAACATGTGTGACAGAGGAAATAAGGAGGTGAAAAATAGCCCTCTATGAGACCTACTGAGCCTTTTCACTGTGAACTTGTGGACATAATGTTCTTAATGGAAACAGGGAAGTTTTACAAAGATGATTACAACCCTTATTTCATGCGTTTTCGTCGCCCCATTGAGCTAAAAGAAGGATCTACGAAGCTGTCAGAACATGATTTATCTAAATCTGCTGTAACGCTAATTATGAAGCCTTGGCTCATTTGTACTCTGACCTTAAGTGTGCCGAAGACCTTTCAGTGCGGCCTAAATGTTTGAAAGGAACGAGGCTTAATTATCGTGTGTTCGTCAAAAACCGCAGTGTTACAAGCTCAAACTAAAGAGCAGTTAAAAAGGTAAAGTTCAGAGGTGGAAATTTGCATAAAACTGGTTTATAAAATGAGGCGAGTTTAAAAGTTAGCTCCTAGTTTTCTCATTAATCATGAAATGCAGAGATAAAGAGGTACATACTGCATGTGTCTAGGTCTGGGCTGACACATGGAAACCTGCCATGCTTGTTTCAGGTTAGGACAAAACAAAACATGTTATCATAGCGTCGAAACGCGCGACAACCCGTGAAGCAAATCCCTTAAACAAACCCGCCTTGTTGATTCAACACATGCACTCACTGTGTATCTTGTTAAATAATCAAAGAAGTCAAATGTTTGGGAGTTCACACCTTCACCTGTTTCATGGAGTCCCTGAAGTTAAAAGGCGTGAAAATATTTGCACAGAGCAAAACGGGGTCTGGCATGTGACTCGTCAGGTGTCAGTACATCTACAGAGACACGGTCTAACCTGCTAAACCAATCAGAGTGAAAGGTGAAGTTCCTCGAGTACAGGGGTTAGCTGAATTTGCATGGAGACTTGAAACCTGGCTGTGCAACGAATAGAGAAAAATGGGCAACAAGGTGGTGCGAAACCAATCAGAAAATAAACATTTAGACATTTTGATTGAATTAAACTTTGTTAATGTCAAGAACTGACTGTGGTAAAAGACTCAATTGAAGATACATGGTTCCAACAGGCAAAACACAGGTTTATTGGCAGTCTAAATTCGGTACACAAAAGGCAGAATCAAGGCAGAAAGCAGGTTTAAAAACTAACAAGGTCAGTATCATAGACTGAGATAACTAGAAAAAGTGCTGGAACATGATAAGTATGAAAAAGACATGAGGTTAAGTAATGAAGTACAAGGAGTTAACGAGGGTGATTGGAGACAGGTGTGGAAGAGCAATCAAGAGGCAGGTGTGAAAAGGAGACGCAGGCAGGGCAGACAGAAACATGTCTGAATCAGAGACAGAGGTTAGTGACTTTAAAATAAAACACATGAAAATGAACGAAATAAAGATAATTTGACCCTGATCATGACAGTTAAAAGAAAAACAACAATGAAAACTACTTATCCACCGTTGTCCCATCCTCTCCGAATCAAGACAAACAGTCTGAAAACAAACAAACAAACAAACAAAAGAGCTCGTCTATGACACTGCAAAGTTTAAGAAAAAAAGAGTCAAAAGACCAAGGACGAGTTAATTAAAAAGATGCAAAGAGCCGGCTGACAGGAAATCGATAAATTGAAGACCACAGACCTGGTGTACACAATTACACAACATGGGCTGAGGCAGTGATTGGTCAATGCCAACAGACTTTGACAGTTATTAGCAGGATCTAATTTAGGCGTTCTGTCTGTGACTGATGCCGAAGAGTTTACCTTTGCTCACTCTACATCAGAGGAAGTGTTCGGTTTAGAGTGATGGAGATCTATCCAAAGTCTGAACCAACTTTAAAACTTGGAACATAATCCAGACTACATTAAAAGCTCTTGTGAGTAATTTTCTGCTTGTGTTGATTTTGTCACCCCCTGTTGACATAACAGAACTCGTTGAGTTCACAGGCATTAGTTGTGTGTCTGACACTTAATTGTGTCGAGATATGTAATCTTGTTTTAGCTCATGATAAGGCATCACTGTTCATTTCAGTCCGTTTCATAACCAGTTTAAAACGCCATCAGGAGTTTTAAAGGGATATTCTGGCGTAAAATTAATTTAGGGTCAAACACTATATAACACAAAGTTAGACACCCCCTCAAGAGATGAATGTTGCTGACTGCTTGCTTCTCTAGTTATACCAACTTTAGTAACGACCGCACGATAGCAATACACAGTGGTCTGAGGAGCAATAAACAAACCTCAACCAAAACAGCACTCTATAGCCACAAATAATGCTCAGGACAGCACCTAACTTCATCAACAGTACATATAGGGTCCCAGCTATAGTACTAGCCACCAAACATCTTTTTAGCTTTGCCTAATTTCTTAAGTCATCTGTCATGCTTCTGTTACACTTTGCTACACTTGTGGCATGATGAAGCTGTAACCCAGATCTGTAACCAGTAAAGCTTGTCAAAATGATCATTCGTGTGGACCTTCCATTTTTTAATGTGTGAACACGGGCTAGGCATCCTTACACTTTGCTAACTATACAGAGGCGTTTTGTTTGAGGTTTGTTTATGGGTCCTCAGACCGCTGTGTATTGCTATCATGCGGTTGTTACTTAAGTTGGTATAACTAGAGAAGCAAGCGGTCGTCAACATTCATCTCGGGGGTGTCTACACCAGAATATCCCTTTAAAACGGCATTATTTAACTGTATTATGAGGACGCAGCTTTTGTGCAGATGGGGGTGTTTGTGCAATGCCAATCTCATGCCCGGTTTATGACATCAATTTAAGCAAAATGGTGTTTTGATGGGAGTTGTGATGGTGTTGTGGCTGGTTGCTCACCACCCTTTTGTTGCTCTTCTCCCAGATTTTTTCCAGGATTTACTTTTTGAAACACTTCCTGTGCATATATCAACAGATAAATGTGAAAGTTGTGTTTTTTTAGTATGAAAATAGTTTCTTTTAAAAGTGGAGAGAGTCACGCACTGTGAATCTTTCCCTTGTTTCTCCATTGTCTGCAAATCTCTGCTTGTCGCTAACCCTGTGGCGGCAGTAACAGAGCCTTTCAACTCCACATGGAGACATCATTAGTATTATTTTAAGTGTGTTTTCTAACAGAGTAAAAGGTCCTCGCAGAAGCAGCAGCAACATCGAGCCTCCCTGCTTTGCTTTGTAACCAAATGGTTAAACCATATCTCTTCCAAACTGCTGTTTCTGTTACACCACATCGTGTTTTCAGGACCCTCTGAATCACTGCCCTTTGTTTGATGATGGGGTCTCTGCCTCTCACTGCAGCCTTGTTGAATCTCCGAGGATGTTTTTCAGGCTGTTGCCAAAATCGAGTTTTCGCTGACCCATGCTGATTGACTCCCACCTACAGAAAATAAACTACTGTGTCATTTGCCACCTACTCTCTCAGCGTGTGTGGGAGCTGACCGATTATTTCACTGGAAAGAACAAAAAAGGGACCAGAAGAATATCATGCTTTATGACCACTTTTTGATTATTCAGCTGAGGGCTTTTTTTCTTGGCTGTAAATGAGAGGTGGATAAACATCAGACGCTTGATGAAGCGAATGCAACCTCTTCATTATACAGATGATTCAGACGTGATAAGCCCAGAGAAGGTTCCCCTTGTTGCCCGCGTGACATCTCCTACCTGTCAGTCCCTTGGGCCAAGTGTCTGTCAAGATGATTGGCAGCACCCCCCTCAAGGCGACTCAAGTCAAAACCCTCTACTGGTTAAGCCACAGTATTATGTTTCACCTTGGTGGATTACAT
Organism: Xyrichtys novacula; assembly: GCA_962446985.1. Lineage (NCBI taxonomy): Eukaryota > Metazoa > Chordata > Actinopteri > Labriformes > Labridae > Xyrichtys > Xyrichtys novacula. The sequence continues at coordinate 4,305,125 of OY660887.1, forward strand.
TACGTTTCATATTTCAGAGAGAAAAATCCCCTCACTCAGACGGATGAATAGCCATTGTTGTGACATTTGAAGGAAGCACCAAGGAAAAATGGTGGGGGAGAGTTCTGATTTAATTCAAGAGGATGTCTCACCTTTGGCCAATATGAAAGCATGTGTAAAATATTTTAAAAAAGACCTGGTGTGCAGAAATGAGTAACCTAGCTTGCATGACGGCTCTCCTGGTAGATTACTAGCTTTGGAGAGTGACCACCACATTTCCCAAAGAGCCCCACTCTGGAAACACAAAGAGAATACAAGCTTATCCAATAGCCAACAAACTACCCACGAGCACTTGAAAACCTCTCAGTTGTTTGACCTTTATCCCTGTTCCCACAGACACAAATTTTTGTCATATCGGCCTTTTATCCACACGGAAACTGGCCCCAGAGTTTATTAATCCTTATCTTAGACTGTATATACTATCAACAACTCGGTTCCGCCTTCCGCCTGTATATGGATTTGAAGCCGAAAAGCTCTCGATAATTCTGTGTTTTTTCTCCATTTCCTGAAACCAACATTGCGCAGTAGCGTTCTACACACTCCACATATTCCGCAGTAGCGTTGTACGCATTTGGTGGTAGAGTCGCTGTGATGACGCTCGGCTCAAACGGTGTATCCCCCCGGGTGAGCTATGCAATCTTTGTACGCCCATAGGCTAATAACTTTTAAAAATGGAGCTGTACAGAAAAAAGAGGACTTGAGCACAAACCAGTCTTACACTAACTACATGTCAACATCGGAGGAGGCGAGATTTATGACCTATACTGCAGCCCGTCGCCAGAGGGTGCTGTTCTCGGAGTGGCTCCACCCATCGAGGAGGCAGACGATGTCAATTCTATATACAGTCCATGATCCGGTTTTGTCCACACTGAAACAAAAACGATACATCACTGTTTTCCTTTGAAAAAGTTTCCTGTAAAGACTGAATAGTTTCAGGATATGTCTGCATGTACACAAAACCATTAAAAATGACAAAAAAATGGTGTAGTGCATATGCCAAGCCAAGTGGAACAGAACATTACAGAACCTTATCACACTTCTGAATCTCCTAATCCTAACCCTAAACCTTATCCTAAACCTAACCCTAACCCTAACCTGACAGACGATGGCGTTTCACAGCCATAAGGAATAACCAACTGGAGCCCGGCACTTCTAGCCAATCAGAGGCGAAGGAAAATTCGCAATCCGTATACATGCTCCATATTCTTCTTCTGGCTTTTGGTGCATTTCTGTGGTAGCACTACAGTGCCACTTACTGGCTCGGCATATGCACGACACCATTTTTTAGTCATTTTTAGTGGTTTCGTGTACACGCGGATATTTCCTGAAACGATTCAGTCTTCACAGGAAACTCTTTCAAAACAAAACAGCGATATATCGTTTTCGTCTCAGTGTGGACAAGATCTTAACCCCTCACCTTTGGTCCACCTTTGCCTTCAGAAAATCTACGTGCAGAATTTCCAGCTTCCCAAACTTCTTAGTGTCCTCGTCCATTTCTCACACAGTGCATGGAAATCGACTGGCATAAGCACAAAGTGGTTCTATGGTGGTTTTGGCTCATGCTCCTGATACTGAACCCTCAAATCTTCCTCTAAGGCATTAAACCACTGGTGTGTGACTGTTGGTGTAGGGATAGCAGCCTGTAAATGGGACACCTGTCCTACCAGCTGGTACCCTCAACAGCTAAGCGCCAAAGGCGGCACATGTCATTAGATGTAGTCCCTCTAATGGACACCTTCCTGCTTGAAAAAACTCAATTCATTCCCGTAAATGTTTACCCCCACAGGAATGAGGGGTTCAGTGACCTCCTTTTAATGGTGTCTTGGGGGATGTTTTTGGGGGATTAACGTCTGAGTTTTTCCAAAATGATTTATCATTGAAATGTGGTCCAGTTTTTACAGTCAGTCATGACGGATGTCACATGATTGTTGACAGAAGTAAGATTTTACAGGGTTGGGTCAAGAGAAGTCACCTTTATCTCCAGATTACATTGATGTCAAATGTTACATTAATTGCAAACCTCTAAAGGGGACCTGCCATCAAAATGTAATTTTGTGTGTTTTTTGTGTCCATATTATGTTCGTCTTGTGTTGTAAATGTGAAAACAAACCGTTACGTCGTTTGCATTCTGTAAAGGTTTAAAAAAGCAGGTCCTTCTGACGTTACGCTGACCTTGATCATTATTATTCACGAGCGCGTCCTCGGTGAGCCGCGCCCACTCTCTCATTCTCGTACTCATTCACAGCCAGAGCGAGACCCAGCTACCACTGTAGCCGCTATGGGTCTCTTCCAAACGACCGGTGTTTCCTTGGGTTCACTGCCGGGAAAATGAACTTAAAGCCGGGCAGAATGAATGAGAAAACACCGCTGGAGATCTCCGGCTTCCTTTTCAACTTCCACCTCCTCTTCGGACTCGGGGTCTAAAATATATGGTTTAATACCTGCCATTTTTAGCGTTTAGCATAAGGTGACCAGACGTCCCCGATTTCCGCGGATAGTCCTCGAATTGGATGACCTGTCCCCGGCAAAAGCTGTCCCCGAAAATTCGCTCGAACAACGGTTATTACAGTAGCCGAATGGGTAGGAAGCACAAGTAAGCAGTCCTGAACAACAGTTTTTAAGGGGGTTGTTACAAGGGGCCTGCGCTGCTACTAAACAGTACCGAGATTTTGTCTGTGATCACACAGCCCCTGCAGCCCCTGCACCCTCCCCGCCGCCGCACCGAATATCAAGCAGCAATCCAATCAGAGCAAAGCTCATTACCATAAATGTTAATGAGCCAAAATCAGTTGGTTTTCCTGTAAGGTTTTTTAGGCAGACTAAGATGGTTTGAAACAAACCATCAAATAACCTTTCAGCTAAAATTATGTTGCAAACATGATCAGAGGACATCAAGGATTATGAAAAAGTGATAAAAATGGGTATGAAATTTTGATGGCAGGTTCCCTTTAAAAAAATAAAAATAAAATAAAATAAAATAAAAATAATAATTAAAAAAAAAAAAAAAAAAAACGGTAACTCCGCCAAATTGTCTCAATTGAGTCATTTTTGCCGGTCCCCAGCCCAGATAAAGGAGGAGTGCTGGAGTTGTTGTCTCTCAAGTCTCTCTGTTAAAGGCATGGACTGTGAAGAAGATGAGTTACAGATATCCACCATAAAAGCAGAGAAACGTCTCTGCATTTCTAAGGTGGACAGTTATCAATCATCTTCTTCAGAGTCTGTGGTCTGTGGTGACCTAAAAATGAGGCCCAAAAGCTGCAAAACCACTGTTGGTGGACACATGCAGGTGTCACTGCATTCAAAGGTGTTAAAACACGCAAGCAACACAACAACATCAAGATGCAACCATTGCTTTAGAGACCACCTATGCATCCAATCAAAACTGTATAGAAAAGATTTACTGCAGTTTGACTGAGATCAGGTTGATTGGCATTTTTTAAAAATGGAATGGAGTGTCCCCCTGCACTGCATTTTTTAAAATTGTGGTGATGTCATCGAGCATGACTGATGACATCAGAGGTTAGCTATGAACTCAAACAGAAGTCTCTTCACCTCCAGACCGAAGCAGTATAGCCAACGTCTAGTGAGCGAGCAAGAGTGACAAAATCTGAAGAATATTTCAGCCGAGTCAGCAAAGTTATCGAGAAGAAGAGCAGTTTTCTTCTATCATGACAACTCCACCTCCATCACCAACGTACCCTGCTGGTTTTGGGTTTGACACCCCCCCTCACGCAGCAAAAGGTTCCAATGGAGATTTTGAGGAGTTCACATTTGAAGATCTACTCAAGCTGGATCTACAGAGCCCATTGGACAGTCCCCACACAGTGTTCAAGACACTGTGTGACAACATGCTCTTTGAGGCAAACCACCTTACAACGCAGAGCCAGACCACTGATCCTCTGCCTTCCCTTTCACCTCTACCTTCATCGCCAACACACCCTGCTGGTTTTGGGGTTAACACCCCCCTCATTCACGCAGCAGAAAGTTTCGATGAAGAGGCTCTGGAGTTCACATCTGAAGAAGTACTCGAGCTTTTTGGCCTAGAGAGCCCATTGGACAGTCCCCGCACAGTGTTCAAGACACTGGCTAGATGTTGTGACCTGCTGACAGATGACATGCTCTATGAGGCAGACCACCGTACTACACAGATCCAGTACACTGACCCTCTGCCTTCCTTTTCACCTCCATCCCCAACATACCCTGCTGGTTTGGGGTTTAACACCACCCCTCACCCAGCAAACAGTGGGGCTGGACAGTTTGCAGAGGTCACAAGTGTTGAAGATGCTCTTCAGCTCTTTGACCATCAGCATGCATGTGCCAGTCCCGCTGTTTCTCTTCCCACAGCCTCCAACTCTAGGTAAGTATTGATTCAAATTATTCAAACTTTATTTTATTCATAAACGATCATGATAATAAGCAAAGAGAATGGAAATGACATTAGGCATACCTTAACATTTATTCAATTAAAAAAGTTTGATAGAGCAACAACATTAACTTTCTCTCTGATTTTGACCAACAGGAAAAGAAAAAGGGAAATGGAGCAGGAGGACAGCGGATACATCAAAAAGCCACCAAATGCCTTCATGATCTTCATGAGGATGTACAGAAAACATGTACCAGCTGAAGTTGCAGAGAAAGGGAGCGCAGAGACGAATGCTTTCCTCGGCCAGTGGGTAAGTGTGTCAGGACATGGTTCACTCGGGTTTAAATAAATCAAAGATTTTTACTTCATCTTTTCACTGTAACTGTTAATGTTGCTTTTTATTCACTGTCTCATGTAAAGAACTTTTAAAAGGTATGAAAGTTTGCATAGAGGAAATGTCGTACACTCACTAATGAGTACCCGGTGTGCACCTGGTGTTGTTCATGTGCAAGTGGATGATCCAGTTTGGAAATGAGTGTGTTTCTGACAATATGTTTTTGTCTGTTCACAGTGGAATGAGCTTACAGAGGAACAGCGAGGGGACTTTAAAGAAATGGCCCGAGTGGAAAAGGAAGAACACAGACGGCTGTATCCTGGTTGGTCAGCCATCAACAACTATGTAAGTACACAATCTATGCACAGCAGCATCACAAATGTTGTGATGTGAGCGTGAGATTTCAAAAGCAGCTTTATACTACTGACACTGTATAGTCTGGTGTTACCAGGTCAGAAAAGTAACAATGTTATGTTGTTTTTCAGGGCAAGAAAAAGAAAAGGATGAGGAAAAGTGCACCAGCTGCAACTGAACCATTTTACCCCTCGTCCGGCCAAGAGGGTGTAAATACTGCAACCCCTCTGCTGTACTTCGGGATGATGGGACCAAACACAGGGATGTGGCAAAATCCTCTTCAGCCACTTGCTGTGCTCCCAGCAGCACAGACCCCCTTCCCTGCATCTGTTAACCCCCAAAGTCTCCTGCCCCAAGTGTTCCAGATCATCCCTGTGTCCTCATTGCCACAGACACCCTACAAGCCATTTTAAAAGAAACAGAGATAGGAGACAAAAGAAAAATGTAAAAAATAAATAAAAAATAGAAAAAAAAAAACTATAAAAAAGAGTGAATTGAAAATTTGTGTACACAAGCAGGATCCAATGAGTCTCTCCAGACTGAGAGAAATGCTGTACAATTCACACAGGAGGGGTGCGGATATAGGTGTTTACATCATTTATAATAATATAAGAGACAGGAGGGTTTGGAGTTAGTGGAAAATGATGCTCTTTAAGGGATAACAGAGTCCAAGATGCCACAGTCGAACTGTGAGTTACAGCATCCTTAGTTTGAGTCCTTGTGGGATGTTCATTGATTTACTAAACTTTGATTTTCTAAAAGGTCAGATGTGCTTACTGTAATGTCAAATGTACATAGTTGTCTTACAGCATGAGCACTTTTCTGTTTTAGATAAAGTTACAAACAAATAACCCACAGAGCAATAGACGGCTATTAGACGTCTAGTTTTATTATTTTTTTTAGACCAAATTTCAAACATCTAGATTGTGTATATTTCTAGACGGAATTTAGACGTTGCACTTTAACCCATTATTCGATAACTATTTATTTCAAAAAGCAACTGTAAGTTGCATAACTGATCTCCAAGTACTTAACCAAAATAATAATAATGATGGCCGTTGAGCAATATACAGTGTAGTATAGATATAGCCCAGATTTAGATTTAGTCTAAACCTGGTCTAAATTTAGAGATTTTTTAGACCTTTTTAGACCTGTGGTAGCCTGATTTTAGACCAGTTGTCTAGGCTACATTTAGGCGTCTATTAGACCTCTTTCAGATCACAAAATGCTCAGTGGGAAGGACATTTCAGTTAACAATACAGAGTCACTTGAACCTAACTTGAGAGCTAATGTGGCGACTATTCTAGGGTGACCATATGTCCTCTTTTTACCCAGACATGTCCTCTTTTTGGGGGGCTGTTCGAGGTGTCTGGCTTTGTCAGGGGAAGTCTATGAAATCCTATAAATGTCCACGGTTTTGTACGAAAGTTGTGATTTTTTGTGACGTGGACTTACTGAGTAAGAAGCACGTAAAAGACATTCAATCCGACCTGAAAAACTGTTACAAGTAACTGTGCGACTCTGTCAATACGGTCACCCTCAGTTATTCACAACTATTTCAATCATAAAGCAACTATCTACTCACTGTTCAAAGACTGTAATTCTTCATTGGCTCGGCTCTTTTGTCCTCATCTGATTTTGACTCGGATGACTCAAACAGAAAAAAGCTGAACTCCACTCTGATTGTCACATTGTCACAACTGTTGCTGAGTGTGTAGCCAGATTGATGTCGATCAAAAATGTGAGCAGCCTACACAGTGTTAAGAAACGGCCCACACAGCAGAATTAACTCCAGCCAAATCTTTTTCTACTTATGTTGGCTCTCATTAACACCTAATCTGACTGCTCTGATGTTACGCCAAAGGGCATCTTCATTTCCGGGGAAAGACAAAGCGATCTGGACCCGAGGGGCTGTGATAGTCCTGATCTGAGAAATCCTTTCCAAGCATGAGGCACGTGTGATTTTTTCTGCCTCTGTGCTGTCTGAATGTGTTGGTAGGGTACAACAAATCCCATAATTTCAGTTTAGAAACACACTAATGATTAGTATTTTCCTATCTGCCCTCTCTCTGTCATCACACACATTCCTACATGTCACTGAGGCAGCATCCTCCGACCGCCCCGCCTGGCTAACAGACTCAGCCGGTGAACTCAGCCAGCAGCATGCGGCCTTGTGCCACCACACCATGTGGTGAAGCTTTGGAGATTACCATTTTCATAATGAAGTGTCAACTAGTGTGACGGATGATGTCCCTCCCCTCTTCAATTTGCACTCCACGGTGCCGAGACGCGGCGCACAAGGCCAGGAGGAAGTCAGGGAGCGGAGGAAATGTGGGGGCTGTGGGCTGAGTGACTGTGTCGCACGTTTCTCTTTGCTGTGACGCAAGACGGGAGAAGTGCTGCAGTCTGGGAGATTACTGCCAGGATCAGTCTGATCGGCTGGTTTCATCGCTGTTGATTATGTGATTCCCCCCGAGTCAGTCGAGTTAATCAATTCTTCCATGCCGTGGGCTTGTAGATTATATTTACAGCCACTTTACTTGTTATCTGGATGTTGTGTCATTGCCATCTCCAAGCTGGTTTGTTCACCTTTTCTGCAGCTCTTAATCATCTAGGCTGGTCTCTACATATCTCCACAGTGTCACCTTTGCTCTAGCTACAGGTGCATGTGGTCTTTGCAAAGGTCTGCTCTTCAGCCTGGAGCTTTGATTTTCAGTCATACACATTATTTTTGTGGCTTTAACTGTCGAGCTGTTTCTATTTTCATGAAACAGACAATTTAATTCCCATACAGACACCTTTAGCTTATGGAATACGCACCGAACTCCAGCGAATCACTCACGAGACCAGGGATCATTCCTTCCGAGTCACTTTTTGAGATTTGAGATTTTATTTATTTAGTCCCCTTGGGGAAATTCATCTTCACTGACTGTACGTTATGGGAAAGACAACGACATTGCACATTACAAACATCAACAAACAGTAAGGACAGACATAAATAGTGTGGGACAGTGACAACAGCAAAAGGTGACAGGCTGGTCGGATAGGTCAGCGGAGCCCGCTGTTAAGGGCGGCGATAGCTGCAGGGATCAGGCTTTTCCCAAGATGGGCCCTCCTGAATTTTTGTGTTCTGTACCTGCGCCCAGAGGGTAGTGGAATGATGTGTCGGTGTAATGGGTGAGTGATGTCTTGAACTATTGTGTTTGCCAGTCGAGTGATGGACCTGTTTTATTTAATTCTGTAAGGTTGGGTGTGGGGAGGCCGATGATTTTAGCAGCTGTGTTTGTGAGGTGTGACAGTTTGGCCCGGTTGGTGACCGATAGCATGGTGTAAAAACATGTGGAGCAGTTCAAACTTCGAACTCTGGGGTTCGAACTTTTACGACACAGTAAACCAGCTCGTCATGATGTCTCAGGCAGCTTGATCCAGCAGAGGGCGCTCTAAACATAACCTGGCCAATCTGTCCACTCTTGACCTCAAAACATACGAAAAATCCTATTCAGTCAACAATGATGAGTCATTCATGAAAACTACGCATTCAAATTTGCGTAAACTAAGCAAGCAAATAATTTGCATCATGTCGGGTGTGAACACGACGTATAACTAACGTATAACGACGTATAACTGTTTTCTCAACACAAACCATTTAGCAACGTGACATTTGTTGTCAGCTTGTTTCCATTCGAAGTGGCGGATACGTAAAACTTTCAGTCTTTCAGTTTGACTGGCTGTGATATAATATTCTGTAGATGTAAAAGTGTTTAAATCATAGACTGTATATACTATGGACAACTTGGTTCCACCTTCCGCCAGTTTTCATATTTGAAGCCGAAAAGCTCTCGATAGTTCCGCGTTTTTTTCTCCATTTCCTGAAACCAACATCGTGCAATAGCGTTCTACGCACTCCACCACTTGCGCAGTAGCGTTTTGCGCATTTGGCGGGAGAGTCGTCAAGAGGCTGTGATGACGCTCCGCTCAAACAGCGTATCCCCCGGGTGAGCTATGCAATCTTCGTACGCCCATAGGCTGTATCAGGTGTCAATCATAGAAAACTTGAACCCCCTAATAACTTTTAAAAACGAAGCTGTACAGAAAAAAGAGGACTTGAGAACAAACCAGTCTTACAGTAACTACATGTCAACATCGCAACCAGGGAGTAGAAAAATTTATGTTCTGTGTAACAAATTTCCAAAGTTGGTCCATAAACTTTGCTGGCGGGGGCTGGATTTATGACCTATACTGCAGCCCGCCACCAAAGGGTGCTGTTCTCGGAGTGGCTTCACCCATGAAGAAGGCAGACGCTGTCCATTCTATATACAGTCTATGGTTGAAATTCACTGGTAAAGTGGCGCCCTGTGAAAAAACACAAAGACTTATGAGCTCATGAATTAATACCACATGTGGGTCAACACGTGACATCATTAAAGGCAATATCATCCAGATAGATTAAGCGTTTGAGTTCAGCTTTGCCCCCAGCGCAAGTTTCGACCTCACCCTCATTAGGATATTCAAAACGAGGGAAGACTTAATCAAATTAGCAACCAATTATCAGAGTGCATGTAAATCAGGTGTCGGTAGCGTGAACTGTGCCTGAAAGCTGTCTAAATCTGCTCTCAGTTTCTCAGGCAGACTTGTAATAGAGTTGGATGTGCAGCTGTGCTCGGTAATTATTTTATCCAGTGGGGTATTCCTAATTAGAAAATCATCCCGATGTCAGGTTTGGGATGGAATTGAATTTAGTTTTTATAATAACAGTGAAGAAGCTTCCTCTCATGAGCCATGTACATGTCACGTCTGTACCTTACCCACGGATAACTCGCACGTAGAAATTAGTCAGAAGATGATTTTAAACACGAGGCCCCTGAGTGCTCCCTGGTGTCACAGGAAAAATTGCCAGAGCTGTAATGTTCATTTGAATGAAGGCCCTGAAGAAGGATCTCATTAAAAGAATCAGTTGTTGGGAAAATAATCCAGTAATGTGGTGGAGTTTCTTTAGATACCGCAACTTTATGGCCCATCACGGATATTGATTTATCTTTTCAGTGCCTGGGAATTTTCCTTCAGGGCTGCCGGTGCTTCAGTTTCATTTCCTTTTGCTTCATGTGTTCTCGTTTATTTCCTCTGTCCCCCAGTGACTGTGGTTTGCATTAGAAATGAATTGCATCTGGCCAGTATACAGATTTCTCATGACCGAAGAGATGGAGATTAAGTAACCTATATAAAAATCACGCTCCGAGCTCACCACATAAACAACTTTGAATGCAGGAAATAGTAGAGCTGCAGTAAATCATATTATCATCATGCAGAGACGCACCTTGATTATTTCAGTTGGTTCATTGCGAAATTAAAGCTTCTCATGTGAGCTCTAATTTCTACCACAAAGATGTGATTCATAAAGTTGTATTGATAAATCTTACGGTGAGCTCCTTTTACCGTTCCTGTGAATTCACTTTATTTTCATTTCATTGATAAAAACTTAAAGGTGCATTGGAGTATTTGGCGCCATTAAGCAAAACAAACATGGAGTACAAAGTGTACATTTGTTAGCATGATTAAATTGGCGAATTACTGACCATAAAAAATACTACTCTGTCCTCGTTAACTGAAATTGAGCCTCAGAGGCTCCCGTCTTGCATTTCAATATTTCGACTATAGCAGCAAACTTTTATAATGCTCATGTTTGTATGTAGCGCATGGTTGTGCCAAATTTAGTTGCATTTTAAGGTTTTTTTTTTAACCATTTCTGGAGCAAAATACTGTGTTAAAGCTAACTTGAAAAAGATATTCGGCTATGTTCACACTGCAGGTCAATTCCGATTTTTTAACCATATGTGACTGCAGTGTGGGCGCTCAGGTCGCGTTCATCCGACCTATATGTCATCAATATGCAACAAACGTCACCATTGTTCGACAACACAAACAGGCGCGGAAAGAAATTAGAGCTTTGTGCGCATGCAGGTCACTTCACGGATGCATTCCGTTCACGTTAGATGCCGCATTCGTTGTTGTAATGTGAACAACCGCACAAAAAGATTGGATTTAACAAAAAATCTGAATTGTGCATCATAACCTGCAGTGTGAACATAGCCTTAGACTTTAAGTCGTGACCAAAATTTTAAATGCTGATGTGATATGGAGTTTGTTAATTTAAAGTTTCTGACGTCTTTTAGTTTCCTCTTTGTTCAACATTAAATTTTAAGGCTAATGTGATTAACCAAATCGTAAACTACGTTTTATTCCAAACCCTACTCTTACAACTTTGAGGCTTTTACAGCCTCCAATATTAATATTAACTGTTTTGCCTCACAGCTCATTCACAGTTTAAACTAAACACTGTAAAAACTCAGTTTATTTCAGTAGGAGTATGGAGAGGAGTCTTAATAAGAAAGCAGAATGATACTTTTCATGGCACAGTGGACGGATGGATGTTACACCCCCTAAGAGCTCCTCACAGTCAGTATTTTTGATCGTCTTCCTCCTCTTTCAACCCTCACAGCATCACTTGAATCCATATTTCTTCAGAGTACAACTTCAAAGTCCTCCCGCGGTTGCATACGAGAGTTTCTTACATGGAAAAAATCCTAAATGTTCAAGTGAGGAAACTCTAGATCTTAAGAAACATACGAAATAAGACAGTTATTTTCACATGGAGTTTTATTAGTTCTCATGCCTTCTACTGGCTCAAGCATCAATCTCAAAAATAGATTTTCTCAGAAGGAATTTCCTCCATCTGTTTGAAAAAGAGAGAGAGATTCTCGAAGCAGCAGCGAAAGGTTGAGCTGTCTTTTTCAGCTTAAACAAATACCATCTTGAACCAACAGAGAAAAGAAAAATGTCCCAAAGATTGGAGTCTAACACTGTTTTACTTGACACTTCTGCGCAATGATGGAGGAAATTCATGCACAGCACTTGCCAAGCACACTGAGCTAAGAGTCCTGGACTGGGGGAACAGATGATACAAATGCCAAATGATGCGAAGAAAGTCCAAACACATCTCCGTTTTCTCCCTTAGTGAAGGCCAAGCTATTACGCCATGCATTAAATTCCACCTCTAGCCAATCTTTGGAGTGAACCGTAGAGGTAATTCCCACAAGTTGTTACACTCAGAATTTGTGTATTGTCCGGAGGCGGTGGCAGAGAAAATTAAAGTGTATCTCTACCCCTACTCCCAATGTAAGGTCCTATTCCCTTGCATCCTGAACATATGCTGCGAATTTAAACTTTCAGTGTAATGCAGTCCACCCTCAAACCAGCTCGTGTTTCTTGAGTATATGTCACATTTTGTGCCATGAAAGCTGTTCTTTTTACAGCCATTACTTGGCAACTAAATAAAATACAGGATGTCACAACTAAAACCCTGAGCCCTTCACCGGGGAAGAATTTTGAAAAGAAAGAGAGGCGGTGTATTGACAGATCTGTCCTCTCACAGTTGATGCGTCCAAGGTTTAACCCTCACAATGGATCACTGGAGCTGTAAGAAAATCCTAATCTGCTAATGGGAGTCATTCAAGTCATTAAAGCTCTGCGTTGCAGGACAAGCAGGACAACTTGGCACTAATGGCTTCGTTCTAATCTTCAGATGGCGTTCATTAAGCTGCATGTTTTGTGTTAGCCATGGCCTCACTCGCTGAAGGTTGATTCAGTCAACATGAGTGAAAGAAAAGTTGTTTTTAATGGAACAAACCCAAGAACCATGTTTCAGGTCTCTTAGTGGGGTAGCTCAATATTGATATTCGAAAAAGTCCAGGTTACATACCCTGAAAAACAGTCCTGATGGATATTACACACATTGGCACAACCCTCACTACACTGCCAAGATTTAGCCATAATCAATGTCACTGAAATTACATCTGTGTGCTACTTGAGCCCACATCCATTCAAAGTTTCAGTCTTTTAACTCCCTCTGATGTGGCAAGTTAGGAAAGTGCTCAGAAAACTACCAGAAAGTCATAGTCACACGCCCTTCACCACTAGGGCTGGGCTTTTAGGATTAAACATGTTTCAAGATGCATATCATGATATGATATGTATCCTGATATATGTGTCACAATTCTCGTATCAAGATATGAAACATATTACAACATGAAATGTATCATGATACGATATGCATAACAAGTACCACAATATATGTATCACAAGACATATTCACCACAACATGAAACATATCAAGGTGTTATATATATCAAAATTTATGTTTAATGATCTTAAATATATAATATATGATATATGTATCAAAATGACAACCTTGAGAAAAATATCACAATACAATATGTATCGCATAACATATTAATCAGGATATGAAACATATCATGATTTATGTATCCCAATATGATTTGTCAAGATACCCATCATGACATACATATCATAATACAATAAGTATCCTGAGCTATCAAGGTGCTATATATATGTATAAATATATCACAAAATATATGTTTAATGATCTCAAATGTATGACATATGATATATGTATCAAAATACCCATCTTGAGAAAAATATCACAACGCAATATGAATAAAAAGAGATATTCACCACGACATGAATCATATCACAATATATGTATCACAATATGATATGTCAAGATACCCATCGTGACATACATATAATACAATAAGTATCCCGAGACTATATATATGAAACCTATCATGGTGCTAAATATATATCGCAATATATGTTTAATGATCTACAATTTATGTTTTATGATATATGTATCAAAATACCCATCTTTAGAAAAATATTTATCACGATATGAAACATATCACGATATATGTATTCCAATATGATATGTCAAGACACCCATCATGACATACATATTATAATACAATAAGTATCCTGAGATGTATCACGATATGAAACCTATTGAAACCTACTATGGTGTGATATATATCAAAATATGTTTAATGATCTTAAACGTATGATAAATGATATATTTATCACAATACCCATCTTAAGTAACATATCACAATACAATATGTATCACAATATGAAATATATCATGGTACGATATATATCATGATATATGTATCACAACATGATCTATGTCACAATACCCATCATGACATACATATCAAAAAACAATATGTATCACGATATAGGGGTCATAAAATGATACATATCATACTAAATAATTCACTTTACGATTTGTACCACAATACAAATTCGAATACACAGAAATTCTTCATTGTAGTGAATAAGAGACTGGCTCATTATCCTTCAATATAAAGCTATTTCTTTCAGGCAATTAAAATAATTAGACCTACATAATTACAGGCTTAGTGATTACCAAATCACACTCATTTGCATATCACAATCATGTGGGAGACGTTGCATTACAAGTACACATGGTGCATAACTGTATTTCTACATGGTTATTTCTATTAGTATTTATTCCAAAACTGGTCTTATTTACTGCGATTACCGTGCCCTTCTTCAAACCCTCCTCCTCTGCTGCTTTCCTCACCCCCTCGCTCCGTTTGCCTCTCTCCGTCCTCATCAGCAGGATGGTTCAGGACCGACAGAAGTTGAGTTTTTTTCCTCAACGCAAAACAATTTGTTCCAATGTCTGTATCCATAGACAATGTCACACACTGAGTTGTTACACGTGGAGACAGGAAGCCATCAATCAAATGTGACCTGCAGTGTTCAGCCAGTCTCAAGAGCAACAATAAGAGCCGCTTTTTCTGCGTGGAATTCCAACAATTTCTAGGTTCATTTACACTCAAAGCTTTCACAACTTCTTTGCATTCTCACTTTTTTAATCTGAATTTCCAGCGGCTTAATAGAGGTCAGACTTTATAATCAGAAATGGCACGAGCACTAATTCTATTATCTCGTTTGCACAGAGTAGCTGCAAAAGGAAAACAAAACCTTCATATGTGCTCGACTCCAACAATTGTTCATTTTATACCTGCACACAACCACAGATCTAACAGTCTGTACTCTGTCAGATGAGTAAGTACATTTCTGTATTTTTCAATGTTGATTTTTTTTGGTTTGTTTGTGTTTAATTGCTTGTATTTTGTTGTATTTGACTTGGTGTGTCTATTTTCCTTTTGTGGTTCATCCTTCCTTACCTGTACCATTATTCATTATTCCATTTCTGGTCTTGAATTTATGCTTCCCTACTTGTGGTGCCTTATTTGTACTTTCCAACCCGGGACCTTGACTCCTCCTCTCTTAACTTTTAAACCTGTACACACCCATACCCAACCTTACCTACTGGAACCATTACACATCCTTCTCCGCCTGGTCGCGAATTCATCCTTCCCTTCCAAGAACCCTTGTTCGGTCTCTCTTTCTGGGACCCTTCAAAGATCATTCCTTACCTGGACTATCACTAATCCCTCTCCAACTGTCGCTCATCCTTCTCTTCCAGGATCCTGATGTCAACCTTTCCTACCTGCATGTTTACCTATCCTTCCACACCTGGATCCTGATTCCTCCCCCTCTATCTGGACTCTAACTAATCCTTCCTCACCCTGACCTCTACTCAACCTTATTTGTAGTTACTCTTAGACCCTTAAGTGAACTAATCTGTTAAACTCAATGAGACACTTTTCAAAGCTGCCATAAAGTTGGACACCTTGAACATTTCAAGTTCAAGTCCAAACATTGTTGTTCGGTTTTATACTTCAGGCCTTGAAGCGAGCTCTACCTCTACCTCATCCATCCTGCTCTACCTCTGTCACGGCCTTTCAGACTCAGGTATTCATTCTTGATTTGTGAAGATTTTTAAGCCAAAATCCCATCTTTTCTCAGTCGTATCTTACACACACATTGGGAGGAAGTCAAACATCCAATTCAACCCTTTTTGTTCAAGAACAAAAAAACGAAAAAGCTCCAATAAGAGGGGTACATTTCTTGAGGATTTTTTTTTATTACCAACCTTGACTGAATGGGGTCCGTGCATAAAAACCATAAAAATATCCCTTTCACTCTTTTTTCATTCTGCCGTCAGTTACCTGACCTTTCAAAAAGCCCCCTTCACCCATCGGATCCATAAAACTCCAAAGGTACATTGAAAAGCTCTTATTATATCTGAATGAGCCTCCCAGGAAACAGACAGCTTGATATCGCCATTCATTCATGCACCATGGTTTGGCTCACACTGAAATCACATGGACAAAGAAAGGAGAATTATTTATAACCTGAAGGCTTTATAGCTCGCACTGGCTTCCTTCATAACAGCGATGTACATGTAGAGCTACTGTATGCATGTATGTAAGCCCCGGTCCATGGAATTGGAAACATTACTTTCATACTGCACTGAATCAGCTAAGTGGTAATGTTCTTGTTCGCTTATGAAAAGACTGTACATGTTGTAAGATTGAAATAACCCGGCCTTCTTTTGTTTAGTGCCGCAACTCAACCTGGAAAGAAGGAAGAAGGACAAGAAACAAGGGCGAGAAAGTGCTGGAGGTGGGGTGAGACGGCAGGAATATCTGGTAAAGGGTTTGCAAAGAAGACAAATGTGCTGTCCATGTTGCTCCGGTGATGGTGGGATGGGGGTTGGAGACCGTAGCGAGTGCAACAAGAGGAGACGTGTCCATTTACTTGACGCTCCGCTGCTGACTTCCATTACTGAACCCTGTGGCGGGAAGGCAGCCATGACAAATAGTGAAAGGACCAGCAGGCTAATGGTATACAGAAAACAGTGTGGACCCCTACAGCACCCAGGGACAGGGAAACACATTGTTGGCTGGATTTACAAATAATTCAACAGCTGTGGAAGCGCTTGGTTACATTGATTTGGGAACGTATTAGGATGCAGCGACAGTATACCGTCAGTCACTTGTGGTCAACGACATGGCGAATCCCACTTTGTAGTCAGACAGCAGTTTTGAGGGAAACAAAGCAGGTATTTACGCGACTACAAATCAGTTGATTTGCACTTCCCTGTCCCGGGAAGCTTTTGTAATTCAAGGCCAGCAGAGGCCTTAATTCTGCCACAGGTGTTTGGCAATGTTGACAAGCAGATTGCTTACATTTTCCAGACAACAGACACGACTTTGAATGCTTATGTATTTCCTGTAAGCGTTATATGACTCTTTAACCCTCCTATTATCCTCAAATATTACTGACACGTTTTACCCTTGGTATATTTGCCTCCAGAAAATGATTTACATGCAATTGTTGACCAAGATTTTTTGTCAGTCACTTTGTTTATTTATTGAGTACATAAATAACCCCTTAAGAATGAAACTTATCGGTGACTTGACATGTTCTCTAGCGCCACCAATAGGCCAAACTTTTAAAATAGAATAAATGTATCTTGAGAAGTTTTCATACAAATCCTGTAGCACCAAACTTTCTGTTTCAGAGTTAGTGTATCTTGAAAATCTTTCATCCAACATTTTTCTAATCTGGGGTGCACATTCATGACTCTCACTGGATAAACCATATTGATTATTGTGCATGAACTACCAATGTCCTTGAGGGAATACCCCACCCTCCACAGCACAGGAAATACAGTATCAGTCCTATACTTCAACATGTGTGAGTACAGCAGGTCACTCAAACAAACACACACACCTTCATGCCCATGGTGCAGGAAAGTTCTCATGAGAATATTGTTTCCCCCTCTTCCATGTCATGGTAGCACCAAAAATGGAAAATTATGGTCCCTCTACTGACGTCAACAACAAGGTAGACGTGCTGCTATGAGTGTGTCTCTTTGTATAACCATCAATTGAAAATACTGTATTGAGGTGATCATTTCAGAGGTATTTGTAGTTGGAAAGACTTGGGTGTGATCAACTTGCAAGCCTACAGTGGCTTCCTCATTTTGGAAGTCAAGTTGTTTCCCACACGTCCACACCACGGGAAGTATCAACGTCCTGGAGGGAATAGTTGTTTTTCCTGCCTCCCTGTTATGTATCAACTCAAAAGTATCAACACTGCACCTGTAGGTATGGGGATGTTAGGTCACACACAGAGACAGTGCAATTTGTGTACAGCACATTGAAAATATATCATCATGATAATTTTATGATGAATTTTATGCTGTATTATTTTTTAAAATGATAAACATTGTCATCGTCGTTGTTTTCTTCGGCTTCATCTGGGTCCGGGTCGCGGGGGCAGCAGCTTCAGGAGGGAAGCCCAGACGGCCCTCACCCCAGCCACTTCCACCAGCTCCTCCGGGGGGATTCCCAGGCGCACCCAGGCCAGGCGAGTGATATAATCCCGGTCCTGGGCCGGCCACGAGGTCTCCTCCCGGTGGGACATGTCTGGAACACCTTTAACGGGAGGCGTCCAGAAGGCATCCTAACCAGATGCCCGAGCCACCTCAGCTGACTCCTCTCGACGTAGAGGAGCAGCGGCTCTACCGAGTGTCCAAGCTCCTTTCCCTATCTCTAAGGCTGAGCCCGGCCACCCTGCAAAGGAAACCCATTTAGGCCGCTTGTATCCGCGATCTTGTTCTTTCAGTCATTACCCACAGCTCATGGCCATAGGTGAGAGTCGGCACGTAGATCGACTAGTAGATCGAGAGTTTCGCCTTACCGCTCAGCTCTTTCTTCACCACGACTGATCGGTTAAGCGGTCAAACCCACAACCTTGTGCTGTTTTGGTCACTTTTGTGAAAGCTGTGTACTGTTTTGAAGTTTCCCCAAACCATTAATGCCTTTAAAGCTCTGAACTACACTGAACTGGAGGGCCATTACTTCACAGAGCAGCACAGCTATCATTAATTCAGGCGACTTTCACTGTGTGCTCTGAGACCGAGGAGACAGAAACAAATGTGTTTCGTTTTTTTTTTACACAGGCCAAGATCCTCGTCTCTGAAGGAAAGTTGAAAAAAAAGTGTTTTCTCAGTTTCCTGGTCTGAGACGACAGATTAAAGTTGTAGTCGGGCATGTTGCTATGGCGATGAACCCAGGGCATTCAGCCTCTTCCTTATCCTAGTGCGTGAAATCTGAGTTTGAACTTCCTCAGGGCTTTACATCCCTCGAGGACTTTGATTTACACCAGAATGTATTCGTCGCTGAAGCCGGCTCTCCATTGTTTGCTGCTTTTTTTCATTATTCATCTTCCTCTTTCATGTTTCGGCGCCGAATGCTCATTTACAGTCCAGCTTTTCCTGTGAGAGATGAGAAAGTGATGCAAACTTCGGCGTGGAACGACTTACTCAGAGGCAGACACTATTTTTCATCTCCGTTTCTTTAACCGGAGACCGATTTTATTGAAGTAATCATACATACAACATAAAGACATTACCAGGTTTTCCCCCAATATTTATTTTCTGATAAATAGTGGTCATTTGGCGTCAGAAATACCCAATCTGTCGCCATTTACCGTGAACCGAACCATGAAAAACAAGACTGCATCATTATAGTAAGCTCATACTGAAGATACAGCTAAAGCAAAACTGCACAAACATCAATAACCTCACATTTAAAACCCTCTCACAGACACGAGAGGACAGACACACACATTTTATAGCTTTACAATGTAGCACGAGCAGGCACCAAATGTGGCAGAGAGAATCCAGCAGACTGACGGACTGCTTTGGTAAACACATGTAAACGCACAAACACAGACGGCTCCATCACAGGGGAATCAGTCGAATGCTAATTAGAGCTAAATATAAGATTTCATCACCTCATATCTGCGCTAGCTCTTCACCTCAGCATTTCTCACTCTGTTTACTCGTGGTGATACTTTTTTTTCTTCCCCTTGAAGCCGAGACTTTAACTTGACGCACATGTCGACACTTAATACGCTCCTTCAGAGGGTGTTAAGAAAGGATGAAATTCATCTGTTCTTCCTTTGTGAGATAAAAAAAGGAAGAAAAAAGCCACGAAAGACATGATTCCTTTAAACGAGGACATGTTCAGTAAGGCTGAGTGTAAAAAGAGACGAACGAGAACAGACCCCACGTAGCTCTCAGGTGCAGGACCTGGAGGCCAAACAAAATATTTCATTCACTCGGCGCCTGAGGCGAAGCTACAAAATTTTCTATTTGTACTAATTAACTGTTTCACGGAAAAAAACAAACTAAAAAAAAATCAGCCGAGGCACATTTTACTCACAGCTACTCCACCAGGAGACCATTATAAATAATAGAGAAACATCTTTTTCTCGTGTACTTACAAGTGTTTCGTCTGCGTTTGCTGCCGGCCCTTACATTTGCAGTCACTTACAAAGAGCAGCTTTGTTTGCAGGTTAGGAAAGTTTCCTTCGGGTGTGTAATCCTTCAATTAAAATTCTTTTAATGAGCTCCAAAATGTGTGCGAAATAATAATGAGCGGTGTAAAGAGCTCACTGTTAAACTGTGAAATGAGCAGGAACAGTTCCGTATACAGCCGTGAAAGTGACACGAATCTTTACGTGACACCGGTGACATGCCCTGTTTGGTTTTTGTGTCCAGACTTCATCAAAATTTGCTCCCCGTGTTGTGTGCGGAGCTAAAGAGGCAAATGAGGTTTGCTGTCTTTTCCCGCCTGGAGCGCCTAATGGGATTCTTGTCGAGGGAGCCAGAGATAAGGAAGAGACCGACTGTGACCGCAGTCCTGAGCCTCCGTCTTATTCCTTTTTTTAAATTTGCATCAGAAAAGGATAAGAATTAGATGTCTAACCTCTGGAGGGCCATTTTACCCCATTTTCAGGAGACTAAAAACTTACTGCGTAGGGGTAAAAATCGATTTCTCTGCTTTGTTTCAGGAGACGTTCAGCGTTAATGACAAGTGGCTTAGGGTTTCCCAACTCCTCCATGTAGTCTCCAAGGAACAGCTCAACATCTCAGGTAAAATGCTTATTTACTTTCAGGAGACTGATACCACTTTCTTGCTGCTACCAACCATTTAGCTCACGTGGTTAGCAAACAAGAGAAACCCCTTCAGAAATGTTTGTAGTTGGCATAAAACATTGAAATTAAAAGAGCACAGAAGCTAGCTAACTAAGCGAACGTTCCCCTTATCCATGGCTAGGTTCAAAATCACGTATTTTCACTACTCCTTACTTCTTTTCACATGAGCTCTCTGAAGGCAGACGAATATCTTAGTGAAACTAACAGTGCTAATACTAGGCTAGTTGAAAATTGCGTATGTGGTGTTTTTACGATTGCAGAGAAGTTTACGAAGACCAGTGTTATGGCCCTACTCATACAGCGCCTGCGATAAAGTTCTGCTCTGCTTATGGTGGCAAATAGTTTTTTTTAACTGTTAAACGTTTTGGTAAGGAATCCTAATCTTATCACTCTTTTAACCATTAGGAAAATTGCCATTAATATACTACTTTTCTTTAAATTAGCTTAATTTATTAGATCCGCCAAGGAGGTTATGTTTTCGGTAGCGTTGGTTTGTTTGTTTGTTTGTCTGTTAGCAACTTTACAGAGAAAGTAACAAACGGATTGACCTGAAATTTTCACCAGGAGGATCCCATTAAATTTTGGTGGTGATCCGGACAAAATTCACAAACACACAAAAATAAGGGTGTCGTTGGCACAGTGGTGTGGATAGGTGGCACAGTGGTGCAGTGGTTAGCACTGTTGCCTAACAGCCAGACCAAAACATCAAACATTGGACGTCGAAGAGGCGTGCAGATCAAGTCAGTATTGAGTCGGTCCATCAAAGACCACATCTAGACGTCAGTGCGATGAAAAATAGGTGAGAAATTTCAATGTCCAAATTGGACCTTTCTTCGATGACACTTTGACGTTTAGAATTTGGACGTCATCTGAAAACCAAATCTAGACGTCGGCACAACGTGCAAAATGGATCCAAGATTTAGACGTCATTATTGGACCTCTTTTAGACGTTGAAATGACGTCTACATTTGTACCTCATTGTTGAAAAAATATGTTAGATGTCATTTCGACGTCGCATTGCGCAGTGGGTTGTGGTGCACCGTAAAGTCATCATCTGGTGATTTCGTCAAGCCCTCTTATATTTCACTGTAGCTTTCGGAAATAGCATCTACACTGTTTCTTATCCATGTAGCTTCATTGAGAAATTAACGAGTAGCATTTCGAGGAGTCTACGTACGCCCAGTAGGTCAGAAAATGAGAAAGCTCCAGGAGGGGTTGTTTTCCTGGTATAAATAATGCATATGCACACCTGCTGGCCTGCTGAGTTGAAGGGGAAAAAAACAGATGTAAAATTCAACAAACGCATTTATTTTCAACAGAAAATCTGGGTCCCTCTGGCAGGCTTATCTTTTAACAAGCAAGCTTAGCTAAAAGTTTCCCTCTGTTCCTTTTAAATGCGAAAGTCTTGTTGTTGCCTTGGAAAACAAAACCAGCTCTGGATTAAGAGGCTTACACTCATTATTCGCACTAAGCTCTGGTTATTCAAAATCCTAAACAGTTTGCATTGCAACAAGTAATCGGCTTGACTTCCTCAAAGTTCGGAAAGCGTTTGGATGAATACAATTACAAAGTGAGGTGAAAAGGTTGTAGTCATTGTCAGCAGCAAACCCAAAGCAGAAACCAGCAGATGTGGTGAATTCAGGTGAGGCTCTGTTTTTTTTTTAGTGCCAATTGTCCGTCTACGAACCAAAACCAGCTGCCACCTCTGCCATCTCTCGTACCGTACTCTCGGACACCCGCTTGTCGCTGCAAATCTCAGCTGTCACCCACACTCTATTGTCATTCATGTATTCATACGCCCGCACTGAAAAAGGGACACAAAGGAGGGTGGTGGGTGTGCGGGGGAGCTGAAGAGATGATGTGAGAACACAAAAAAAAAGGGTACCGAGCGTAAAAGTGGCACTTCGCTGTCAATGTGCACTACGAATGGGAGGTAACACAACTCTTCTTTGTAAAACCCTGTTGTCTGCCTCCATTTTTGATAGCATGTCAAATTGTTCATAATGTGGCGCAGAATTGGGTTTTATGATTTGGTAACATTTAACAGACTGATAGGAGAGTGGTATCAATCCCCTGAACGAACATATTTGGCCATGAAACTGTTGCTGTTTAACCGTTAACAGACTGTAGCTTCAAACTCTGCACACAGACAAGGACGCTATATCGGTTTGTCGCCAAATAAGTGAATAAATTTCATCCATTCATGAAATCCTGTG
Source organism: Xyrichtys novacula (assembly GCA_962446985.1). Classification (NCBI taxonomy): domain Eukaryota; kingdom Metazoa; phylum Chordata; class Actinopteri; order Labriformes; family Labridae; genus Xyrichtys; species Xyrichtys novacula. The sequence continues at coordinate 4,328,236 of OY660887.1, forward strand.
TTTCTGTTTAAGCGCTCCATTAAAATGACAGCTTGTGCTCATATTTTATTCATAATTCCACCCTAATTAAGTGTACTTTTCTTACGCTAGTTTTCCTGATGATCCACTTTGTAGCGCACTTTGAGCTCTCGAATGAAAGGTGCCTTTGAAAATCAGCGTTGTAGGTTCGAGGGGGCTTCGATATGGCACATCAGAGGAGGAATTTGTCTCCCGTTTCTCAAAGACAGAGCTGTGAGGTTTCTTTTGCGCCGCAAGCGAGGGTCCCTGAGAAACACCTCGTTAGTCTGAGCGAGGAAAAAAATACGGGGTCTTAGGTAACGCCTGGAGTAATTGGCAGCGCCGGAGCAAGAAGGCAGAGCGAGAAGATTAAAGACGCCGCAGAGATAATTAAGCAGGAAAGGTGAGTTTGGCTAAAGCACTTCTTCGTGTGCAGGTGAATTCAGCCTTTTACAGACGGACTACCTGCTCTTATCCTGTTAATCCACGTCCTGATGTTAATGTCCGCATCAGTATTCATCATACATATTTAGCAGCGGAAACAGGAGATTTATGGTCCATGACCAGGCCTGTTACAGTCTGGTTGTTGCACTGCAGCGTGGATGAAGACAGCAAGATATCTTATTTATGCATCCAAAGCGGCAAGGTCGTCCTCAGATACTTATCTTCAGGATGTCTGTGTAAACACGCACCTGTTATCAGCCTGCTCTACACAGTTGTGCTGCAAAAAAGGGTGAAAAGTTATCAAAGGAGGATGTTGTCCCCCAAAAACGTTTATGTTGTTGTAAAATACCAGAAGTGGTGAAACAGATGTCGATCAGACAGAAACACAAAATCAGAGCTCATCCGGAGAAAAACTCGACTAACTCTGGATCCCTTTTGATTCTTTTTGGTGTAAACACGCTGACTACTTGGCATTCAGCCGTTTCAGGAATGTGAGAGCTGACAATGCGCAACTTATTCAGTAGAAAGAACACACATAGAGACGCCCTGAATGAATGAAACATGAAACAACATTAAATAAAAAAAGCAGAAATCCAAACTGAGTCAGTATGTCCTCATTCCTTGGTATGTCTCATAAATAACCTTTGGCACAGTGAGTATTTACATGTACTTTGTCATATTTTCTGTGTAGTTTTTCACTCAAATGTCTCTCAGCCGGTGAAAAAAACTACCAGGACAACACAAAGCTGCACAAAAAGCACAGGCACTTGATGTTCTCTTCAGGATGCAACAAAGCGAATGCCGCCAATGAAAGGAAAGAGGAGAAAAAAGTCACCGACGCTGTTTTTTCCCAGCCTCACATTCTGCAGCCGTGCACACAGACGAAGGGAGACCTTTTCAGACGGCCTCACAAACGAAGGGCAGGGCGATTACTCAGCTCATGACTCACGGCACATTAGGATGAAGAGTGAAAATCAGGAAATGGGAAAAGCAGATGGTGCACGGGGTATCCGCCGCTCCGACGGCCACCGATGTGACCGTCCAGGATCCCCCCTCGAGGCTCAGCAGTTGCCGGTGGTGCTGACGGTGGTGTAGCTAAACTTGGACATGGAGGTGGCCATCGATGTCGCCATGGAGACGCCGGTCATGCCATCCTCCCCTGCCTCCTTCTTCCGGCAACAGCAGCACCGGCGGCATAAGGGGTTGCGGCAGCAGCAGGCGAAGGTGGAGAGTAGGGCCTTGCGGAAACGCATGTTCATGAAGCAGTAAATGATGGGGTTGACGCAGGCGGAGGAGTAGGAGAGCAGGTGGATGAAGGAGATGGGTGCTCCTGAGAGAGCCTTAGAGGCAGACTTCAAGTCAAAGGCCTTCCAGGTGTTGGCGGAGTAGAGCGGCATCCAGCAGATGAAGAAGAGCGCCACGATCACCATCAGCATGCGGATGACTCGCCGCTTGGCCTGCAGCTTGGCCTCTGAGGTGTTACTCCGGGCGCGCTCGGTCTTGGCTTGGTTGGCTGCAGCTGAGGCGGAGAGGGTGGGGAGCTCCACGGAGGAGGAGGGTTTTTTCGACACCTGGATGTAGCAGCCGTCGTCGTCATCGTTGGTGCCTGTGAGCGGCCTTCCAACGCCGTTCTTCTGGGCTGGACAGAATCATGAAATTCAGAGAAGTTAGGCCCAGATCATCCAAAAACAAATTTCCCTCGCTGTCTGTCTGGTTTGTTTACACTTTTTGTTCCTTTGAATACTTTGGTTTTTTTTTACAGAAAGAGGAAATATTATTGAAGGGGTTCTTGAAATGGGCAGTATGAATAAAAGCTAGTTTTTAAAGTTCACACAGGAACAAACACACATTATTAATCCCTCGGGGGGGAAAGCAGGTAGGAGTAATGATAATAGGAAAAAGTCACATGCATCTCAAGGCTGTGGAAAACAAAAGGTTAGAGTACGGCACCATGATAAATAACAAGAAACCGGCTTTGGAAAGTGGTTAAAGGAACAAAAACACCAGCTGATAACTGAGGATTCGAGTCCATCCTTCAGATAAAAACACCGTGTGTCGAGATTTACAGCTGCTACTGAAGGTTATTTCAGATCCTTTTGACCTCGATGATTCACGCCAAGACTGGGATCCATGGAAACTGGCGCGCCTCATGCACATAGTTATAGCAGCAGTTATAACCCACCTGAATGGACCTCATTTTTACTTTAAACTTTTTCATTTTTTTTAGGGTTTAAAACTCTAAATGAGTTGTAAGATGAGCAGAGAAAGTGTTTTATTGTTTTGGAGGTAGCAGGTGCAGCACCTGTAGGTAGGTAGGAACAAAATATGCCGTCTTCCGCTACGGGCAAAACAAACAGATTCTCCCTCACCGGCGTGTTACATATTTATTTCCCTCTTATGCTTCACAACACTCATTTGCATCTTTAAGAAGTTGCACTTTGTTTACACACTCTGCTGTTTCCTGCCTTTTTAATGTGATTCTCTGCTTCTTCTGTTCTGTTTGGAGTCAAATCAATGTGAGCAAAAACCTCTTTGCAGTTTTGAATCATTCCTAGCGAATCTTACCGGCGCTCTCTGTGTTCTGGCCCATCTCGAACTGCATGCCTCGGTAGAGCTCTCTGGAGATTAGACCGTAGGCTATAATCATCACGACTCCCGGGATGAAGAACAAAGTGAACAGCAGCAGCACATACCTGAAAACAGCCAGAATGGAAAGACAAGAGGTCAAAAACAACTCATAAAAAAAAAAATCGTAGCTGCTTCAGCCCTCAGGAGCTGCTGGAAACAACAGATCCTCGAGCTGCAGATTAAATAACAACTTCTTGAACCTTACAGATGGTTCAAACCTCCGAGCAGCCCTCTCTGCCCCAGTGGTGTCCAGGGGAGCAGCTCCTGTCAGCTAATTTACAGCCAGCAGTTTTATACTGATGCAACATTTGCTTCAGTCCAAGTGCAGGTTTTCTTACAGCTGTACCCCGAACAGTCAAACTCAGCAACCTATCAGGGTACAAAGAGCCGGAGGGGTCGACTCCTAACACTTTGTTTTCTGCTGAAAAAGTTATAAAGTTTGGTTGGATTGGTGATCAGTCATAATAATTACCAAGAGTGGATGTGTGGAAAATGTCAAAACAGAATTTGAAAGCTCCTAGGACAAGTTTTATTAAAGGTGGGGTAGGCAGGATTTCATTAAAGAAGCATCTTTTTTTGTGGTGTATGTACAAAAAGCTTTTAATATCAGTCAATAGGTATTAGTTATTGATGACATTTGGCAAAATCACAATATCGCTGTGTTCCGTTATGTCTGTGTAGTCAACATTTAAAAATTTTTGAGCAGCCCACTAGGCCTGTCACGATAACAAATTTTGCTGGACGATAATTGTGCTACAAATTATTGCCGATAAACGATATTATTGACACCGTTTTTTAAATTATAGATAATGATAAAAAATGGCATAATAATGCGAGTACACCGTGTCAAAAGTGATAAACTTTAATTTCACCCACGACGAAGACGTAACGTTGACGAGCTAATCGTAAGTCGGAGATGACTAAAATGTGACGAGAGGAAAGTGCGTTTACGTTGATGGGACGAGACGAAAATCATGAACAGAGTTGCAAAACTCAGTCAGTTAAACGCTAAACATACAGGAGCAGCTTCAGTCCGCTCTGACAGCTCTCATCATCCTGCTGTGCTCCTCCAACACACAGACACACACGCGCGCGTGCACACACGTGGAGTTTTGTGGTTGACGAAAACAAAACTGGTTTAAAGCCGAAATATTCCCACACTTGGGCTGTTGCGTTCGGTTTAGACACCAAAGCTGTCGTGTTCATTCTGTTTGCTTGCTTTTCACTCACGACGCTCACTTGCAGCACTGTATCCAAAAGTCTGTGTGCCTGTGCGCGCCAGCCCCCTCGTGACAAAGACACTGAATGACTGACAGGAGGGTTCACTAACTCCGTTCATTCCGCTATAGAGCCAACGCCCCCAGGTGCCGAGAACAATGCGCAGAGTGAGACCTCTTCTCTCATCCAGCGTGTTTGGTAGCGAGAGAGGAGGAAAACAAACGCACGTCAATTATCGAGGCTGGCAAAATGACCGACCTCGTTTACATTTACGGAGCGATAAGGCGATTTATTGATTATCGCGACAGGCCTACAGCCCGCTCTTTCTGACTGTAAACAAAGCCGTTTTCCGCCTCCCCAACCTGATTGGTTATGAGTCACGCTCCACGTCCTCGAGTGATGCTCATGAGGCCAAACGAAGTTAGCGTGCTACAATATTGGACAGTAGAAACCAACCAGAAGGAACGGAAAATTGTCTGAATCCTCCTTTAGCCACGACTGCCAACAAGCAAGAAAACCAAGTAAATACCAGAGACTCTGGCGGAATAACGGGCGCTTAAAAAGGAGGTAGACCACCAAGGCAAGAGCTAAAAAGCCGGGTCATAATCAATGAAGCTAGCTAGAAGTGATGGGAGACGCTTCGGGATCTTCCGGACCCTGTAACCTTTCTGCTACACAGGTAAACCGATTTAACAAAGTAAGCCAAGTGGGGAAAACTGGTTGGGAGGGGTAGAGTTTACATTCAAGATTTCTCCTATAAACTGGCACTTCCTCAGATCCTGCCTACCTCACCTTTAAGTTTTATTTAGGAGGTAGATGTCAGCCAAAACTACTTTGTCCATAGGGGGCGCCAAAATCGACACAAACTAGAGTTCCTTATAGCAGCCTAACCCTCAAGCTCAATCGGACTAAGCTCATAATTCATTTTTTTTCACCAAATTGGACTTCTCTCCTTGTCCACGTACACATGTAGCTGAGAAAATCAAATTATTGGCGTGACCGTGTCCTCCTCCCCAAAACTAGGGGGAGATATAGGTATTTTCAGCGTGCTGTTTCCGGTTGACCCCGTACAACAACATCAGGGTCGTGCCAGACGTCAGAAGTGGCTACAACTGCTGCTGGGCATTTTCGAACAAGAAGATTGAGCATCGTACGGCGTTGTTTTTGTCGTACATGATGTACACGCTACTTTTTCTGCAGACGAGGTGCACGCTACTGCTGTTCTCTGGTGTTTTTGTTCTGGGGTTACGGGGGCGTGCCGCACACGCACTTGCATTGTCCTATCAGACTCCCACTACACTGGTTACATGGTACAGAAAACAGAATTACAATCGCATTATCTGGGTGTCATGAAACTCTGATTATAGTCGGACTAAGATGTTTACATGCATTTCAGTTGTCCGGTCTTAATCGGAGTAAGGCAATAATTCTGTTTTCTCAAGTGTCACGTAATCGTACTGAGTGTTTACAAGCTCTGGATCAGTCCGTCTGTTTCACAGGAGCTCTAACAGACTCTACAGATGGGTGAACCCGCAGAACCAGTCGGATCACTGCCGCTGTTGTTGCAGCCACACTTCTCAACCTATGGAGTGTTTTCAACGTGACCTTTTGAAATCACTCTGTTAACGTATTGACAGTTTACACAGGAATTGTGCAAATTTACTCTTGACGCTGTCATATGGTAACAAGGAGGCCTTAGATACACACCTGCATACCAGACAGGCACGCACGGCTTTACATAAGCCGCCAGACAGGAGCGCAATTTTCCCTCCATATTCTGTCAAATAAAGGTGGTTAAATATGCTATAATGTGACAATTGCAAGACATTTTCTGCGCCTCCAGGCTGTGTGCCCGGCTGTTTCTTTTTTTCTTTTTTTGATCATAAGAGATCCATTTTTCTCGAGCAGAGAGAACAACGATAATGGCTTTGCCGGAGTGCCTGGAGTGATGACACCTCAAAGAAGAAAGTGGGGGGAACTGAAAGGAGCAAGAAAAAAGAAAAGAAAACACTGAGAGATGTTTAAACAGGGTATGAAACTCAAAGAGCTCTGGGGCTCTTCGCGTCTGTATCCCGCCGCAGAAAGCACTTTGCATACAGTCTCTTTAAGACTTTGAACTCTGTGCAACTTTGTTTTAATGTGTCAAAAGTAAGATGGATGTAGACCCACTCAGGATTAGATGAAAGTAGAGGCTGTCCGGGGCGAAATGAACGACATGCGGATACAAAAACGAGGAAGCAGGCTTTTGTTTTGAAGCTGTAAACAAAAAAGAAGGAATAAATAAGATTTTAGAAAACAGCTGCCACTTTGATCGCTGTAAATCTTTACAATCTGTGCTTCATCTCCATTTTTATTCGATCAGGGCGTGCTTTTGAAAGCGGCGTTAGACAGGAAGAGGCCGGGGTTTCATTCAATCTCTGATATTCTAATGTCTTCCCTGGGCTCTCCTCTGAACTCTGCACAGCCTGCTCTTCTGTTCACACGTTTTTTTTTAAAAAAGGCTTCAGTCACAGCTTCTCATCACGCCGACTGTTTGATGGCGTGGAAAACCTGCCAGACAAAAGGTGTCGGGAAGTAGATAGAAGAGCGAAGGAGCACACTGACGGGGAGGGAGACCCAGGTGAATCAGAGCCGAGGTAGGAGGACACGTGGTGGAAAAACATGAATATTCACGGCTCGCTCTTTTAAAACGCTCCAACGTCACCTGAATGCTTCATGATTATCAACCAGGAAAACTCTAAAAAACAAATCATCCAGTCTTTCAAGCTCGCCTTTTAAACCTGAGCTGGTATTTTATCATAAATTAAAGCAATGTTTCGCACTTTTGATTGCCAAAATGGAGCTCAGTCTGTCCCTTTGCTTTTCAGACACACACATAAACACACCCGCTTCCTTCAGTCTTTTATGATCGTGGCGCACCATATTTCTAATCATAATTAAAATCTTGAAGCATGCTAAGCTTAGGCTTTGCCGAATGTAGACCCAGCGTATATCTCCGACTGCTTCTGAAGATCCTCTGCCTTTCACTGCATTTGCATTTTGATTAAAATGACTCAGCACTTTCAGATGGAGGGCAACAACATCTGACATTTACGTTCCCTGCAGGTGGTCTGAATGGCGTTCGAGAAGTCCTCCAGACTCAAGGTAGATTTACTTAACATATCTGTGTTTCCTTATTTTAGAAAGGATTTCATAAAAATGTCTTTTTCCAAAGTTACTGTCTATTAATTGAACTCGAAGCAATTAACTGTCAAATCTGAATCCAGATTTTGTCTCTGTGGGTTCATTTCAGCTACCTTAATTCCTGTGGGAGGACAAAAGCAGTTTTAGATTAAGACAGAGATCGTCATAAAATGATATTAACATCATAAAATACTTTTATTGAATTGTACAAATTTTATCAGAGCTCACTGGAGGGTCCGTTTGTTTCAGGCTGTGGTTTTTCTCGATCTGAATTCTGATTAAATATTCAACGTCTTACAGCAGTCTCGCAGACGAAATTGAACTTTCCTGCTATCTGCGCTTTAGTAGACGTATAAGAAACTCTCAGACAGTTTTCCACTTTCCTCGGTCCATCTTTAATGAGCTCAAGCCTTAGGTGGTCTTTACACGAGTACGAATTTGTAAGACACCGGTAAAATAAACTATCGATCTGGTGATATTGACTAGGGATGCACGATATTTATCGGACCGATAAAATATCGGACGATTTGGGGGAAAATTACGTCATTTTTTATCGGTCCGATAGGTGCATTTTTCCGATAGAAAGATCCGATATATTAATGAAATTACGAGTAACTTTTGCAGGCGGAGTAGCCGCCCGTCCGAGACGCGCTGGATACGTCATCTATCGCGCCTTACTCGCAGGTCCCAAGCCTGACCCCGTCACTACCTGACAGATAATAAAATGTCTTCACCAGCATGGTCGTTTCTCTCAGTGGCAGAAGATGACAACAGCATTGCTATATGCAAAACCTGTTCAGCGAGGATTCCGAGAGGAGGAAAGAAGACGTCAAGTTTTAACACAACGAATCTGATAGCTCATCTGAAAAGTCGCCATCGTGGCGAAGCGGTATTAAAGGACTATGAGACAGCCGCCGAAGCTGCTAGCGGTACTAAAGCTAAGACAACAACACTACGGAGGATCGATGTCCCCATTCAGCAGGCGTTTAAAAACTGCAAAAGCTTCTCAAGAGACAGCGAAAAGGCTAAAGCCATGAACGACAAAGTGATGGAATTCAAAGCGGTCGACGACCAGCCTTTTTCCGTCGTTGAGAACCCGGGTTTACGTAAGTTAATAGCACACTTGGAGCCACGTTACACTCTCCCAAGCCGCCGCTTCTTCTCGGATGTGTCTCTTCCTGCACTCTATGATATTGTCGCCACATACATTCACAACCTGATCGACAAGAACGGACTACACGTGAGTTTTACCACAGACATATGGACGTCAGATGTTAGTCCGGTCAGCATGCTAAGCCTAACGTCTCATAATAGCTCCTTTACAGTTTACAGTTCAGGGGATCAAATGAAGCTCTGCTTTTTGCTCTGTTATTGTTATTTATAGCAAATGACCACATTTGAAGAGCCAAAAACTTTTGTTTGTTGTTCTAGATAGGCCAGAGCAACAAAAACATCAGTTTTCAATCGCTGCATCCTGCTCAAATTGCAGATTATATGAAGATTATAATAAATGTAAAAATATGAATTTATCGGTTATCGGTATCGGTATCGGCCATGAGAAGAAGAAAATTATCGGTTATCGGTATCGGTTGAAATTTTTCATATCGTGCATCACTAATATTGACACACGGAGACGCATATTTGTCCATGACTTCGCATCTTTTTTGAAAACGGGTCTGCAGGTGGACATCTGGGTATTCGTCTTCATGCCGTAGTTGGTATAAATATACAAGTCCGGAAAAGACGGTGACCTCACAGCACCCCTCCTCCTCCCCGCCCCCCAACCCACGTTGTCACACACACAGCAACAACAACAATGGCGGTAGCTGGGGTGATTTTGTTGTTGTTCCAGCAACTACAAATATTGCTACGACTTTTATACCAACATTTAGAACAGCAACAAGACAATGCGGGGCCATCCTCATGTGAGGAGGGCCTTAGAGAAATCACCTGCATCTCTGGATTCAATTTATCTGTGATTTTGAGCCCATGTGGTGAGTTCTACTACAGAGTCATATCTGTTTTTGTGCTTTTCAGAGCAGATTACAACAGTTTTTTCCACCTTGGTCTTTTTATGCAGAGGTTTCTCCAGATTCTTGGTATTTAAATAATATTTTGAGTTATAAACATTGAAATACCCAAATTCTTGAGATGTTCCTGCACAACTTTTTTCCCAAATGAGCAAAAGTTCTCATTTGGATATGTTGTCTTACTCTGTTTTTAATTAGAAGTAGGTTTGAGATGATTTGGAAACACCCTGTTTCTATCCGTATTTTACACAGCATCCCCATTTTTCGTGACTCTGAGTCGTATCCACTCTCTGAAGTTATCTTCTACTCAACAAAATGGTCCTTTTCAGTCTTAATGGAGCTTCCCTGTCTTCATATCATTTGCTTCGATAACTTCATGTCTTGCTTCATTACTTGGAGAAAAGAGCGGCATTTTCCTTTTTTCCCAGAAGTAGATAAAAAAGGTGTTTTAACCCCTAACCTGGGTGTGATTTAAAAGATGGTGAAGGAGAAACTGGGGAATTAAAACTTCAGAGGACATCACACTTCATGACACATCATGGACTTTTGACATTTCGGCCTCGACTCTCCTCCTCCTCCTCCTCTTCTTCCTTCTTCTCCCCCTCACTGAGCAGACTAATTAACTGGTCTCCCACTGCCTCCTCTTTCACTGAGAAGCTTTACACTTTGATAGACAGTCAGAGAAAAGGGAATTCTTCAGTGTTAGCCGCAAAAGGCTGTCAAATCATGAAACGAACACGCTTTTGTCATGTCAGACACTTCTACGTTTTAATTCCTCTTCCCTCCAGAATGCAAAGTTGTTTACAGAAAAATCTCAGCTGCTTATCCGACCACTTTCTAACAACAAAGCCGCGTTTATTGGTCCTTAGAGGGAGTGAAGACAGATGGATAACTTCCCAAACATTGAGCAATCTGAAGTACGGCAGCAATCGTTTCTCTCTTGACCTTTCTAAGCTCTTCTCCTCCATCTTTTCAGCTCCCGCAGTCAGGAGCAGAGAAACTATCATGTTAATTGGAAATGACGACAAAATGGTGAAGTGCATCCTCGAAAAACACCAATACAGGCACAAAGGGCAGGCGCATTATCCACACTATCTCTGTCTAATGATGTAGTCCCAGCTCCCCTTGTATTCCAGTATGACCTCCGCTTCGCTGGAAAACGGTTCCATTTCAGACTGTCTCTAATAATGCCTCGATAAGAGCTGCCAGGGCACCTTTTAAAACTTAAGGCTGTCTCGCTTATAATGATTTCATTCTTTTTCCAGGCACCATCTCTATAACCACCTTTCAAGTTTCAACCTAGAGGTTCAATAGACATGACACGACTTTTAGGAGACTTTCCTCCATCATTAGCTACTTTTTACCCCTTCTCCAAGTTCATCGCAGAGCTGAGAAAAATACTCAGCTCTGCCCTCCCCCGCTTTAAAGAGTGAAATTTCGAGACAAAAACAGTTTGAAGTTGAGTTTTTGCTGAACTTTCGGGCTAAATCCCACGGCTGTTAAGTGCCACTTTTTCATCCCCCACTTGTGTCCTTGTCCCTCTCGACAGAGATGCATGGAGAGATGCAGAGAAATGAAATGAAAGGAAGGGGAGGAGAGAAATAAAGGCGCTCTGTCCTCTGGTTAAGTGTTGGTTTTCTGTGATCATCATTGGAGCTGTCAGTCACTTTTAACAGCTGTTTTTGTCTCATTCCTGCCAACACTCCTCTTTTTCCGGGACTCTCCAGTATCTCAGACCACGCCCACCTCCCGTATTGTCATTTCTCCTGGGAATCTCCTGTAGTTTGATGGTCCACATTCATTCATGAATCCGATCACTATATTTGTCCAAAGTTTCCAGACAACCAAAGACTGTCCTGTGTTTCTGCTGAGCCTCACAGACACTGGATTGAAACTTTTACTTGACAATTTGGGATGATTCAGGTCGGTTTAAGCTGTAAAATATATTTGTTGCATATAGTGTTTGTTGCAAAATGAACACTTTGTTGATAGTCTTTCACCGTCTCGGAGTGATAAGTTCAGGGCAGCCTAAGATAAAAAAGTGCTGTATTGCAAGTACAGATGTTCAGCATGTAAAACATATGAGGACTTTAACACCAATATTAGTGGACTAAATAAGTTCAAGGCATATCATAGCTATTATTTTTCATCACCATTTTTTATTGTTAACACAAAACAGAAAAGTGTGCGGCTTCACTTAGACTGAGCAATTTAATTACAAATACTCTCATAATTAGCTCAGATCCTCCAGACAAGGTCACCCCACAAATATGATATTTTCTGTTAGTCTAATTTTCCCCTGGTTTTGTCATTTTGTGAGTTTATCCGCTTTGTTTGTTTCTGTGATCCTGTCTTGTGATTTTTCTGTTTGTGTTTAACCGTGTTTCCCTCCTGTTCTAAGCACTTTGTAAACTTCTGTTTTTAAAGGGGCTGTATAAATAAAGTTATTATTATTATTATTATTATTACTTAGTGTTTTATTCTTTTGATCAGTTTTCAGTGTTTACTGTTTTATTTTGTAGTAGTTGATTCCTTCTGTTTTAGTCTGGTTGTTCATTCCCTAGTTTTCCCTCCTTTGTTAATCACTAACGAGTTTCACCTGTGTCTCGTTAGCCTCACCTGTTGCTCGTTACCCAGAGTGTGTATATATACAGTCCCTGTCTGCCCTTGCTCTTGTTGGTTCATTGTGTGTGTGTTTGTCTGTTAGTATGTGTCAGTCTTAGTTGATGTGTGGATCCAATCCATTTTGAAGACAGTATTTGTTGTTTTTTTTCATTTAGTTCTTTTTAAATAAATCCTTTATTCTGCATTTGGGTCCTTTTCCTCTTGTTTAACCCCTAGACCGGGGTGGGCAATTATGTGCCATGGAGAGCCGAGAGGCTGCAGGTTTTCTTTCCAACCCGAAACTCCACCAGGTGATTTCACTGATTACCTTACCTCCAAGCAGAGAGCAGAGACTAATCAGTGAAATCACCTGGTGGAGTTTCGGGTTGGAAAGAAAACCTGCAGCCTCTCGGCTCTCCATGGCACATAATTGCCCACCCCTGCCCTAGACTGTGACAGTGGGAACCATTTCTACCAGCAAAATGCAGCATTATTCAGTCATTTATCATATTCAGTGTGTATCATATTGCTAACTTTTCTCAATATTCTTGAAATGGATTACTTTTATGATGTCTCAGGGACACTGGATACTATTTTGAATGTATAAATTGAGTCCTTCAGGGGGCTAAGAACACTGCCCTGGGGTGCTCCAGTTTTAAAAAGAAGGAAGTGATGTCTAAACCCTGGCTTTACACATGAGATCTGCAAAATGATCTTTATGCTAATTTGTTTTCTGTCCAAAGTCAAAATTTGAAGTGTTAAAAAAGGAAATTTGCTCGATTTAATCACAAGGACAGTTTCTAGCAGCCTCCTGCAACATGACGCTAAAAATCCAGACTCTGTGAAGCAGAAAGTCAACCAAAGTTTGGCCTCATGTGGACCTCCTTCCTCTGCTGTGACAGACACTTTTGCTGGTTTACATTACTGTATCCCAGCTCTCCCTAAAGATGCTGATATAGATTAAATAGCTCATTTAGAAAAGATGCTGATGGAGTTTACTGCTCTGAAAATGACAAAGCAGTAAAAGTTTTACAGAGGGAATTAAAACAGCATTTTTCAGAGTGAGTACTAAGAAGTAAAAAATCGAATTATATTGTCCCAAAGACAAAGTTTGTCCTGCTTATCATAGAAATGAATCTGAAATAACACAATCACAGAAAACGCACATCAGGACATATCTGCATATTTTAAACCAAAGCCAAGCACAGAAAATGAGATTCATTATCTCAGTCTGTTTATCTTTTACAAAGTCATTCCAGTTGGAGATATAGAGGCTTATCTCCAGATTATTATTATTGCATGGGCCGGCTTTACAGTGTTTCATTTTAGTGCTTCAGTCAGTGTGGACTCCCTCATTGCTTTCAAACAGCTGGAAGGCCTTTGTGCCGTAATGACACGGTACTCCTCTCCTCATAAAGATCAGATCAGGTGATTCCCTGATGAGCTGATGAAGCGCTTGTTATCAGAAATGCCTTACTAGCATTTTTTGTCCATTTGTAAGCACACTCCAGATTTTACAGTTCGCTCCACGCTATATTAGAGTAAAAATGGTGCAAAGAAAACATAAAACAAGCAAGTATTTTGCAGTTAAATTTACAGCTTGAATGATCTGCAAAACAATCAAAATCCCTTTTAGGTAAGAGTTTACAACTTTGCGTTTACCTCCAGAAGGTGTGACTCACCAGGTCTGCTCAGCTTGCTGGGTGGGCCAACTAAGCCGACACATGTGGCCAACAGTGCCGTTGCCCTTGGGGAAAGTCCTGAGGTTACTGAACACCGGGTAGGGCACCATGATTAGCAGCGAGACCATCCACGTGGCGGTGATGACGCGGTAGGCGTGCGATCTCGTCTGCCAAGACCGGGACTTCAGAGGGTTGCAGATAGCGCTGTATCTCTCGATGGCGATGGCCACGAGGCTGAAGGTGGAGATGCTGACGGAGATTCCTGCAGGACAGAGAAGAGACGTAGACTCAGGATGTGATTTCTTATAGTTCTGGCGTTATTAAAACATCTTTAAATCACAGAATTTATAATTAGCCAATAACTGTTTTGGTCATTCAGGATGGGAAAAGACGTAAGAGATAAAACCGAGCCAGAAATGCCAAGCAGAAACAGTCCTTCATCATTTGTATTATGTTTGTCGACAGACTCGGTTTCAAGCCAAATAGCCAATCAAACTGAAAACAGACATAAAAAATAACTACTTAATTCACTCCCGTTGCAGCGCCTGCTCATAAACCATCGATCAAGTGAAAAGAGGCCGCTCTGACGAGTGTCTGCAGACATTGTTTAGCTTTTTTAATCAGCCTCATATGCATTCACATCAACAACACCCATTACTTCAAAACGTCATCAATCGACCTGATTAATCTGCCCGACATATTAATTGTCCTATCCCAACAATTAAACTATACAGTAACACTAAAAGGCCATTAGAAAATTGCATATGTAAAAGCGCCCATGTGCCTTACAGAGGACAGTGTCTCTGTAGGGTTGGACACGGGTTAAATGCCTTCCTAGAAAATCCAATTTGCATGTATGAATATGCAAAACCTGCAGATGGGGGAGCTAGCTCAGTCCCTGCAAAGCCTGTGATCTAAGAGTGAGCCAGGTGAGACAAATAGCAGTAATAAATCCATACTTGTGTGATGCTAGCAGCTAAAGAAGCCTCACAGGGATTAATTCACCACATTGATCCCCTGTAGCTGCAATAACGAACATCTTGAACCCGGTGTTTCCCTGTCACATTAATCCCCATTCATTGTTCCTCCACATGTCTTGCGAAAACAGCTTTGCATTATCATTCATGGAGGGAAGTCATTATGCATTCGACTATTACCATGGTGCAAGTCAATCTACAGGAACCATACTGAGCGCTGGGCAGCTCTGCGGCTTTAACGAGAACAGTCTGTCCTCTCTGGAAACAGCCTTTGGTGGTGATGGCGTCCTCTGCAAGCCGGAGATACCATCTTTGTTCCTCTCTGTTGTGAAAAGCTTTGTAACAGATGAGGGATTGAGTGAAAACGATTAAGAGAGGAATTTCGAGGTTTGAAACTAGAAGAAAAGGAGGTTTGATATGGAGTAAGATAGGGGATCTTATTCCTGCGCCAACAGAACAAAGCAGCCGACTTGAAACAATACTCCACAACAAAAGCTCGTTCTTGTAGCAAAAAGATGTCTAACTGCTTCTCCCTCTTCTTGAGACATGAAAAAAAAAGCTTTGCATTATTACAACCATTACAACTCCTTGTGAAAAGGCTAATTCTTCTGATTGCTGCCAAACCAACATAAAAGCAGATGAGACGATTCATAAAGCTACAGACTGAGTGGAATGAGAGATGCTTAGATATCGAGGGACCAGTTCTACGGTCATCGGCACAGTCTTTCAATCTGATGGTTTAGCGCAGGGTCTATTACACGGCGAGGTTTGCAGGAGCATGAGGCAAACATACTACATGAGATTTAGGAGATTAATGCATACAATACTCTGAGTTTTATCTCAGTTTGCCAGCTGATTCATGACATTTATTGTACAGTAGCAGCCGTTTTTAACCCTTGACTAAACCACAAAGATTATACTTCTCTCGTATATCTTCATTCTACTAATAAAATTTAAGGATAAATCAAATTACAATTTCCATTTTGGCTTCCCACTACAGCAAAACAGACAATCACGACCGCACAATCACAGCCAAAAAAGTTTGGCAGGAAGAGGAAGTGTGGATAGCTGTATCTTCAGCATGAATACCTTTAAGGCCTAAAATAAATATGCTTATTTTGTCCCTTCTCCCATACCATAGTTGAGCTGCTGCAGTGTCTCCCTGTTTCCTACTGAAACCATAAAATAACCACCATGTTTCACTTTAAAAATCCTCTAAACATTCAAGTTAAGAGGGCAAAATTAATTAAAGCTACTATAAGGAGTTTTTTTTTGACATACACAAAATAGCCTAAAAATTATATCAACGGCATTTCCTGATATCCAAAAGCAAACGAGACCACTATGGGCAAGATTTACAATTTAAATATTGTAATTTTTTTATGCCTGGCTGTCAATGAAGCAGCTAAAGAAAAAGTCCACTTTTGTAATTACGACCACTGCCAGGTCTAGTCAGCAGGATGAGATTTTTGGTCAAAATACAGGAGCTTTAATTTAAACAAAATCTATTAAGATCATTCAAACTGATAAGCAAGAATGTGTTGCTAGGAAACAGGTCATAAACAAAACCGTAAAAAATTCAGAGAAGGGGTGAGCAAGGGAGTATTTCAGTGTAGCACCTGGTAAGATATCGCTAAATATTTCCATCTTAACACACTGAAGGTCAAAAATTAGAGCACTTTTGTTTTGTCCCTTTCAAGACACCATAGTTAACAGCTTGAACAGAGACTTTTAACCACAGAGCTATCTAAATTTATATATATAAAAGACTAGAAACGCCAGTGTGCTGTAGCAGCGCACTGTAGCAGCCTACTAAGTGACGTGCCTACGTGGCAGCCATCTTGGTGGGGGCAACGTTCCCATTAAAGGCACTAGGCGTACATGGACAATAAATAATTTTGTGCAGTTTACCCCTTGTTTGTTTTTGTTTTGTTTTTTAATCAAATGCTCCTGGCGTCGACGATAAAGTAAATCGCATGAAAATCAGTTGAGAAATGTGCATGATATTTATTTTCATTGCCCCCACTAGCTTACCCTCACGGTAGGCAGACATCTCAAAAGGGCATTTCGTATCTACTATTCCTATCTATGCTGTTAACAACATCACAGGACTTGGAACAGGATGAAAAGCCGTCCTCTAAATCTCAGACTGGAGCTGACATGATAACCTGATTGGCCGTGACCTCTGCACACTACCAATCAACCGAAATATCCACCAAAAAGCTGTGGTGAAGCAGAGGGAGGTGGGCGGTTGATACGAATAGCACACTCAGATCCTAGCAGTATTTCGACCAGCGTTTCAGGAGTCTAGCACAATAAGTTTTACACTCCCACACGTCTTTTTCAAGTTCTACGGCAGCGAGGATGACCGAATAACGTCCAGGAGGGGGTGTGATGCTTGAAGCCACAGCTCTGGCCTGGAATGATTGTGGGAACTAGAGAGTGAGGATTGTTTTTTTTTTTCCCTTCTTCTTCAAGGAGACAAAATACTCAGAAGAACAACAAACAGAGGAGCTGAAAAACCAAGAAAGGACATGTATTTAGTAAAAAAAAATGTAAAATGCTTCACAGGGCAAACAGAAACAGCAGGAATGAGGCAAAAACCAACCGTCTGCTGTGTGATTTTAGCTAAAATTAAGAGGTTAAAGCGTTGTTTTAAAAGGCCTCATCTGAGAAGGTGCCATGTATGACAGAAGGGTGTATTCTCGAGCTGGGAAAACAGACATTATAGAGTCATCTCCCCCAATGACCACGATGAAAGCCCCTGTAGGAGTCAGGGCTTATCTATGCCCCTCTAGCCAAATTGGAACCACCGTGCATACATATATATATGTGCATTTATCAGCGTGCACAAGATTGTGAATCTCAGGCTTCACTGGAGCTGCAGGTTTTTTACAGACTAACCCTGATAACAGTCAATCTGAGAGGAAGTGCGCTCCCAGGTGACGTGCAGCACTTACACTGCCGTGATTTAAATTGACGATAGAGTTGTACATACGTGGACGGCTTAAAGAGATTCAGAGTGGACTAATGTTCTTCTTCTCTAAAGCATAAGATTCATGTTTGCGGAGACTTGGCACAAATTTATCAGCCTACTTGTAATTCCAGTCCAGGTCTGCTTGACCATCTGTTCAATACCAGCAGGGGTAAACTCTGAGATCTTTTGAACTCTGTATTATTTTCTAGACGGGTTATTTTTTTCTTTTTTTGTTTGTTTTATGCAAGAGTTTTCGAGATAATAAACCCTCAACCACAACCTGAACCTGCATCCAATGCTACCAAATCTCTCGGTGATTATTCTTGCACTTTTATTCACCGGCTGCACCGATCCAAGCTTCAGTCCCTGACATTTTCTAGCATTGAGCGGCTCGGCTAATTACTGGTCAACAAACCAACTAAATGCCCACATCTCCCCTCTGTGCTTTACTCTCTCTTCTGGGGATTCAAAAAAATGAGCTCTAATCCTTTTTCTTGCTCATTACAGCCGAGTCGGGCGAACACCGCTTGATAACTGGCTTGTGAACAAAGCTGCGGAGTCTGAAATCGAAAGTATAGCAGCGTTGCCCAACCTGAGGGTGAGATTTTCATTCCTCTGCTGAATATGCTTGCTTGAGTCTTAGCTTACACCTAATTCTTTGAGTGTTCAGCTGAGTGTTGCCCTACAGGAGCGTAATGACATTTCAAAAGGAATACAAGCGTTGGAGATGCCAGATGCTCCTGAAGCCAGTTGCGCTCAAGTTTTGTCCAAGCGTCAAAACTTCACCTCAGGCTGATGGGTTGGACTGAAAAACTCAGCTGGTAGATGGTTCGTAATTGCATCATAGACCAGCCAATGAAAACAAACGTGGGTACATGAATTTGACTGAAGACACAAACACACATCCCAGAATATTACAGCATCGATCTCATTACTGTCGCTGAAAGAGTCCAGGGGCTGTGATTCATAGTTATCTGCTGGATGAATGAATGGAAATGGGGATAAATGGTGTATTATGTGTCTCATATGTAGAAGAGTTTGCTGAGGGAGTTTGACACGATCAATGGCTGAAGATAGACTCAATGATCCGCTGTATTGATCGGTCCAGGGTGATTGAGGGCCTCGCTCATGGGAAGCTCAAATCAGACACCCAGGGGAGGTTTGATT
Organism: Xyrichtys novacula; assembly: GCA_962446985.1. Lineage (NCBI taxonomy): Eukaryota > Metazoa > Chordata > Actinopteri > Labriformes > Labridae > Xyrichtys > Xyrichtys novacula. The sequence goes on from OY660887.1 coordinate 4,347,143, forward strand.
GATATTGTTTTTTATATGAAGATGCTTCATCAATATTCGTTGATTAGTTTTAAATTATATTTCGTGTTTAGTAGTCAAAGTCGTGGATTTACACAAGAACAATGATCATGAAGGCAGTACATGCTTTCTAACATGGTTGACTCAGTACAGCTGCAAGAGGACTTCTTTCATTTCCATTTTTGATCAATAAGTGTGTACTTTAGTGAGCCACCCTAGCATTTCAACTCCAGTCGAGTATATTTGCAGATCATTTACACATTTGCCTCTATTTTATTTTGTCTGTTTATCGCCCTGATCTACTATCGTTGACATAGTGTGCACTCGAGCAGGTCACCCACGCATGTTTACGCCCCCCCAATTTTTCTTTTATTTTATCTGTTTACGATCGTCATCTTTGATCAGTAATACTGCGTTCCAGTTGTACTCAGAAGTCAGAATTTCTAAGCTCCGAGTCGGAAATTCACTTGTAACGCCCCACTGGAGCCGACTTTGACACCACCAACCCCGACTTGACGACAACGTCATATTCCGAGCTGACAGCACAGTGCATCAACAGTAAAGACTAACAGTGAAAGCTCTCGTAATGTATTATTTATGAGCACTTCTGTTTTGTTTTTGTGAAATTAAATAAGTGGTATATGTTGTACTGCCCAATGTCTAACTGTGAACACGGTGCGATGGTGTTTGTAAGAGTAAAATACCGTGTTATGCATCGTTTACAACTGGTATAGCTAACAACAACTAACAACAATTGTAAACAACAGCTAACAACGGGTAACTGCAGGCGTCCATCTTGATTTTCCGACTTCTTAACTGGAACGCCGTCAACTCGGATGTAACATCATTCCCAGCTCCGACATCCAATTTCCGAGGTAACTTGAACGCAGCATAAGTGTGCACTAGAGCGGGTCGCCTAAGCGTGTCTACTCCAATAAAGTTTATTTGCTAATCATTCGCTCAATTTCTTCTTTTATTTGCATAACCAAGCATGTTCATGCATGTCCATGTATATTTGCTGACCATGTATACATGTTTACACGATTATTTAATCTTCTTGCTCAAACTTTTTTTGCCTTTTACCTCGGAAAAGGTGACAAGAAAATAAAACAGATGCAAATCACAGTTACATTAACTCAGTTTTGTCCTGCAGGACCACTGTAACAGCAGGTTTTCATGTCCAAATAACAGTTTTAAAGTTGATAGTCTGGATGCACCAATTCCCTTTTTTCACCTCCGATACGATACAGATATCTACAGTTTAGTATCGACCAATACCGATCTAATTCTGACACAGAAAAGCCGTAACCTGAGGTTTTACCACTGCCTCTGTGAACGTTTACTGCGCAGGTATTGCAAGTGACCGTTGAGCTTGTAGGCTAAGGTATTGTGATAAAGATAGCAGGGCCCTTTGCTCGCTCCATTTTAAAAACAATTTGGGCATCCGCTCAGCCTGTTTACTCATAGATACCACTCGCGTAGCATAGAGTTAGACAGAATAGATTGGCCTCTATGCATCGGGCTCATTGTCATGATACCCGATCTAGAATTTTCTTCAGTAGCAGAAAAAAAGGGAAGTCAACTTTCAAACCTCTCCATTGAGACGTACATCAGAGAAATTGTGCATCTTGTCCTACAAGCAACACGCTGGAAGTGCCCTCTAAAAGTTGCATCATTGGTGAAACCAGTCCAGCTGTGTCTTCAGCTGAAAGCAGCCGTGAATAAAGCCGCCCTTTTTAACACTTGGTGGGTCTTCTGGGAACATTTCTAATCCGCTTCCTGGCGCCTCACTTTAACCAGTGACTGGTTCATCTTGACAGGCTATTTGATGATGAAACAGATAGGGAAGCAATGTGCCCAGCCTTAGTATATACACAGGGGGCTGAATCTAAACAGTAATGCAAATTGAGGGCACTATAGGATCTGTTTGAGCAACTGCGACAAAGAGCATCAGTATACTGGAGCTTGCTTGAGGAGTAATTGGAAAGACGTGCCATGAGTATTTCAAGAGGAAAAACAAAAATCGACCTTTAAGGGATAATTCAGGTCTAGACACCTTTTATAAATTGGACTTTTCAGAGTAAAACAAAAAAGGCACTAAGCAAAGAAAAAGTGAAGCAAACTAGAGAGCGGGAAGAAAAACCATCCAAAGAAAAGCCAAATAAGGGAGAGTCTTCAAAGAGTGTTCAGCTCTCATTGTTTTGTTTTCAGATAATGACACAGCCCATGGTCCATGCAATATGTTTACTTATCAAAATACACTGCATGAGCTGCTCAAATAGACTGAGCTCAAATAATAAACCCTGAACACACTACTGTGTCCACCAGGTCATATCAGGCGTTTCGATGCAAAACTGGGATGCAGAAACTGAGTGTACTTGTGAATTATAGACTCCCGCTGCATGTAGAGGAGCGTGTCTGTGTGTTGTGTCTGCAAATACAGCGAAAACAAAAGGGCCTCTGGATGATGGTGGCAAAGTAAAGTGCTGAAAAATTACCCAGTAGAGCGTGTACCGGGATGAGCACCTGGGTCAGAGTCTTTCCAAATTAGCTAAATCACATGCCAGAGTTGGCGTAGCGTCCTTCCCTCTACCAGGGGTTTCTCATTAAAGGGGTAGTGCTGAATGGCATCCACTGAAGACATGTGACTCATACAAACCCACTTAAAAAAAACAGTGTTTGCACAAATCATTCAGTAACGTCAGTTTTGCATAAAAGACACGTTTTAATAAACTAAATTAAAATGCATTTTTTAATCTCTTGTTTAGGGGAAATAAACGGTGCAATTTTAGTTAGCGTATGCAAAATCAGGCATGTACAGTGGAGGACATCCTTTTTGAATTCCCCACTTGAATAAAAAGCCGGCTGATTCATCGCTTCACCTCGTGGATAAACTACTCGGCTGTCCCCGCCTTTACTGGAATGAGAGGACACACACAAAGCTTCAAACTAAGCTTATAAAACAGTTTATCTTTGTATTTTTAGTCGGAGGTATCCAGTCCTGTTGCCCTCCTGCCTCTTATCACAGCTCAGAAAGCTCAGTAATTGAAAAGGTGATTCAGCCTTGCCTGTTCTCACACACGGTGCATGGCGTTTCTCAGACAATAATAGGATTGTGGACCTCGCCATTCAACAGCTCTCCTCAACCATTCAAAGCTCAAAGAGGAGCGAGGAGACGCAAGCACGCAACTGCGGCGGATCTCGGATTCTCTTCCGTTCTCTTGTGCTCGGGTCTGACTCACAAGGCCTCACAGGACACCTTGAGTCTGGCCTGATGGGAGCCAGCTCATCACTAAGTCACACTCCTGGAGATGTGTGAGTGTTCGAGCACTTTCAGCATGATGGGCAGAATCGAGGCCAAAGTGAGGCGGTCTACTAAAATATGAAGCGATTGAAGGGGGAGATTTTGAACTCCTGATCAGACACAGAAAAGGCCAGATCCCTAAAATTTTAGCTTTTAAGCCAGTCCCTGAATGAACCCTTTAAATTTCCTTTTTATTCCTATCAGCTCTTGCTAGTATAACTGATTGGTTTTCACTGGTTATAGACTTTTTCATGTATCACTCGTGAAATATAGTTTCTAACATAAATGTGACGGAGAAACAGCAAACAGGTTTCTTAAGAGTCACTCTGAAAATGCTGACTCACTTTCATCACCGCCTTAAACCACTGTTTATTGGATTGGCTGAGCATTTAGTTAAAGTCAGTCGCACAAGCAACCTCCATACAGAGTCTAAACATATTGTAAAGCAGCAGCAAAGTACCACAATGGACTTAAGTTAATGTTTTATTACTCAGTTTTAAATCTAGTCAGATAAAGAGTGACTAAAAGTATCGAGGGGTCTGGTAGCTTCAAAGAGACATAAAGTGTAATAAATAAGACAGCACCATACTCTCAGGAATTACTTTGCCACCCGGGGAGATTTAAAGCTTCATCAATCCACAGCCCAGCTCTAAAGCCAAAAATGTCTTCACCACTTTAATACAACCCCAGTCCAAAAAGATCAGGAGAGTGTGGAGTAGGTTGATAAAAACAGAATTAGATAGTTTTAACCCAAAGCTTGAAGTCAGCATGAGCAGTGAGAGACTGTGTGAGCAAACAGTTCAACAGTTTTAGAAGGTCATCTGCATAAAATTGTTGAAAACAAACACTTGGTGGTCATGTTCTGTTAGACCCTCAGTCAGCAGTGCATCAAATCAGGCATGACTCTGTAGTGGAAATCACTGCATTGGCTACAAATTACCCCCTAAAGGTCCTTGCACACCGGGACCGACGCAAATATACGACGCGAAATTACGAAATATTCAGAGGCGAATTTTGACGCGCAACCTCCATAGTCGTAAAATCAAGCACGGCGCGATTTTACGACTTTCTGAGGGGAAAAAAAGACGCGTCCTGGGTGGAAGCGAGAAGACTGACACAACAGCAGACTGACTGTTTTTCAGTTCTGATTAGACACTAGTGTTGAGATGTCTGTCTGTCATGATAGCATGTACTGAGTCAGGGCCAGTACCAGATAAACACATTAAACTATAATCCATAAACGTAAGGTAACAACAGAGACCTAATGGTGCTGTGACAGCAAGGCCATTGAGTTTGAGACAGTGAAAATACATATGGTATGTTGTATCTGAACAGGTTAGCTTACAAGCTAAAGTTACTTAGCACAGATGAAAGTTAAAACAAAGACGTTTAGCAAACTGTTAAAGCACACAAACCATCGTCATATGAGAAAACCGACACTATGACTCTCCACAAATTGTCCTTCAGGTCGTTATCTTTGTAATGTTTGTGTTTCTTTCTCAAAAAGCACTCTGTTCTCCGACACGTAAACAATCAGCCGGTCGGCCATGTTGGATATACCAGTGAATCTGACATTGCAACAACACGAAATCTCATTGGTCAGACGTGGACACTCAGTATGCAAAAATTTAGAAAAATCGACCGTGATACGAAAAAATAAATGCTGCAATATTGCAGGACAGGAAAAATGTCGCTGATGTGAACACTTGTATTGACAGGATACAGGTTCAAAAAAAATATTGACGTCTGAAATAATCGACCATATCTGAAAATATAAAATGAAACTACATGAAAGGTCTTTTTTTTGACGATGCCAAACTACAGATGCTGGGTTGGTTCAGCTCAGCCTAAACCTGTAGTAGAAAAACATACCCATGAAGTAAGTGACGGTCTTGCACATGGTTTCTCCAAAGATGAAGTCCTCCAGGATGTTAGGGATGAGCGTGAAGGGCATGCAGAAGATGGCCATCATGAGGTCGCTGACCGCCAGCGACAACAGGAAGGAGTTGGTGACCGTTCGCATCCGCTTGTTCAGCATCAGGACCACGATGATGAGCAGGTTGCCGAAGACGCTCAGGAGGAAAATGAGCGTGTAGAGGAGGATGCGGAAAGAGTCCATTTCTGAAAAAGAAACAAAGAGATGACAGAGTTAACGGGATTTTGTTTTTGCATTAAATTGAGCTCATTATTTAAACTGAAGTAACCATTTCAAAAGCAAATTAACACAGTGAAAAAATGTCTCCTATCCCATAAATAAATACAATTTTTCATCTAAACTTTTTCTGGTATTCAAAAGCAGCAACAGAGTGTTTCATTTTAATGGGAACAGCAATAAACAAAAGAGGAGAGACAGAACAATCATATCCAGACAATAATGAGCAAAAGTTGTTACACTTCTTCATCGTTATGCACCAACTCAGTGAACTCCTAAAATTACACAAAACATCAAGAACAAAATGAGACAGCATTGGGTGAAAAGTGAAAGTAAACCAAACAACACCGATAAATTTAATGAACAAACTGAATCAGCTTGTTCACCTGGGAAATAAGACTCAGCGCACATATAAAAGTGACAGCAAAGTCAATTATGAGACAGAGTAACTCCGTGTTATCAACATCTTAAATTAAGCCAGTGTCAATATTTTTCTTTCTCACCCTGTGAGCCAAGTGATAATTGAAATGATAATATTGACAAAGGAGGACAAAGAAAAACAACATCATCAGAGATGAGCAGACGTGCCAGAAGGTGATGTGGGAATAAATTTCAAACTGGACAAACAAGGTGGAAATTAAACAGTGAGGATTCGCATCGATGTCATGACGTGTGTCCAGTCTGTCTCTCTTGGCCTCTAATCAAACACTTCAAAAAAGCAAAGAAATAAGGGTGGAGTCAGGGGTAACCCCATCTGGGATCTGAGTGGACTTTCCTGATGTCAAAGATTAGGGTAGAGGCACACTGCACGAGCAGAGCACAGCTGGAAAACTCCCCGTGATTTAGGTACTGCTATGTTTTGCTTCCTTGTGTAAAGCACTCTGGGATACTAGAGGATGCTAACTAGGCTGGGGGCTTTTAAAGGCATGGTTGACGATTGGAGAGAGTGGTAATTATTATGAACCTCGTTTATATTGCGATCATGGTCCTATAGTGCGAGCGCCACAAAGTGAAGAGAAAAAAGAATGGAAAAAAATCCGTTCACCATAGCAGGTGCAGGGCTGCAAAAATATTGACCAATGGGAGCCATCCATCCAGGACAGCTCCTATTGGTCAATCTCCTGCTCCACCTCTCCATCCAATCACCTTGCTGTATTCGACACACCCCTCTCTCGTAGTTCCGGCTCGTCCCCTCCCCCTCTCCTGGCCCTTTTTGGAGCTCTGAGCGGCTAAAAGTAGCGTAGCAGCTTCGCTACAGGAGCTGTGATGAAGAAGGACGCAAAAAAAACACTTCTGCTTTCCCCACGCAAGAAAAAAACGCAAGCCGACAGAAGAAAGGGCAGAGTTGAAGAGGACATGTGACCAAGCAAGGAATCTAACTTGAATAAACTTCGGGTCATAGAGAAAGCTCTGCCAGGATTTGTGCCTGAAAACAGACGCAGAGACAGCAGAGTTTTTGTTGAACAGGTAATTTTTTACCCTTTATCGTGGCAAATGTTACATAAATAATTCTTATTAGTCTCTGCAACGTCAACACAGTAGCTGTCCAGGCAGCTGCAGACGGTGCTCGCTAGCAGAGCTGGCGTTTACTGCCTAGCTGAATCCTATTCGAAGCTAGGGTAGGATCTTCTGCCGGCCGACTTTTTTTTTAAAACTGCTTCTCAGATCGTCAACCATGCCTTTAATTTACCCCATCATGCATTTAAAGACTAGTGATGTTTGTATGATCACGTACAATCACCGGCGTAGTCCTCAAAAATTAGGGACATAATTTTCTTAGTATTGCACATCCCCAAATCTCCATCCTCCTAAAGTCAGTCTCTCAGCACTGACATACAGCTGAGCATCAGCAAGAACGGGACGGTCCGGCTAGAGGCTTTTTGGGCTGCTCTCTTCACTCACACCGGCCTGTCACAGTGAATCTGTTTGATTATGCGAGGATGAAACAGGACAAGGTCAGGGCGGGCCGTGTGCTGCACAGACTGAGTCCTCAGATTGAAGATAGGGACGTGGGACGGGCCCACGGTAGAGCCTGGATCACCTTGAAGGCATGCACACACATACACCCCCCTTAGGAGGAGTTAGACCAGGACAGTATCATCAGCGTAGGTAAACGTCTTAAACAAGGCTGGTTTTGGCAAGAGTGCTTCAATAACTCTCTGGTTTAATATGTTGCTTTGCAGGGGGGCAGTCTGTAGTAGTTTCTGCATGTTAGTCATTGCGCATTATTAAAAAAAAATCCCAGCATGCCATTGGTGAATGAGTGTTTTCTTTACAGAATAATTCTACTCCATAATTAGTTGTCAGAAATGCAAATGTGGTAATTAACAGCTCGACGCGTTTGTGCTCTGTCGCCTCTATTTGTTTGCAATGCTGCTTATACTGAAAAGTAAAATTAATAATACACATAATTACAATGTTTTGCTGCTTTTCTCTGCCCTGATGGGTTTGGGAATAAACCGAGTGTGCAAATGTGGTCACTGCAGCTGAAATCTAAACATCTGAGAGTGTCTGGTGATTTAAGGACATCCTGCTGTTGGAGCGCACATTAAAATCAGCCAGGCGGCTATCACTGGCAAATCAACAAAATGTTAAATAACAATAAAAACAGCCTGGATGATTAATCCTATTTGCAAAATGCTTTTCTAGAACAAAGTACAAGTTGCACCATGCACAGAGGATATAGTCCTCAATGGGTCCAAATTCAACCTGTGGTTCTTTGCTGTATGACATCCCCTATTCTCTCTACCAGTTTCCTGCTCTAGCTACTGTCTCATCCTCGAAATAAGACATGACTCTGTGGTGGATATCACTGCAAAGGTTTGAAATCAATCTATCCAAAAATACAGAGATGGTCTAACAAATAAATTCAACGTCCTTTTAAGAAATCTTGAACTTTGTGTCCGCTATAGTCTCAAGACTGCATGGCTTGTTCTCACTAGTCCACATTCTCCATGATGGAAAGGGGATACTGACACCAGTGTTGCCAACCAGATTTGGTGACTTTTTGGACCCCCCTAGCGATTTATTTTCAAAAAAGCGCCTAGCGTCCATTCTGGCCACTTTTTCTGGAGTTTAGAGACCCTAACATGAACGCAGGTATCGATGTTACTCTTCTCAACGGGTAGCCGGTGTGCATCAAAAATACAGACACATATAGACACCCTACGGATGACTCCCCCACCCCCACCTCCTCCCAGGGTAGGGGTGGGGGGGTCGGCAGTGGGTTTGACTGAGAAATTATGTAAATTAGGCGATGACATCATCTAGTGACTTCTAGCGACTTTTACGACAGCCACGATGCTACAGGACATGTCATGAGAAAAAGACGTGCGAAATTGCATTTTTGAGTATTCGGGTCTCTGGCAGACCCAAACGGCAGGATCAGATACAGTGAGATTTCCTACGTAACAAATCAAAGCTCTGCCCCTGGAGCCCCGCTACACAGGCCAGGCTCGGAGAAATAAAGTACGATCGCGGAACAAGCGTGTGCGTTGGCGGATAGCAATGCTCGTAAGAAAGCTAATTATGATATTAACTTTCATCATGTCTCCAAAGACAATAGTGTCCGAGATCTTCTTTCTTCTACTACACCAGCAATGTTAGGCTGCAAGCTAACTCGAAGAGAAGTGTGCAGAGCAGCGCTGACTCCGCCCACGACTCAGAGGCGAATTGCTAATGAGCTACTGGAGCTCTGCAGAAGAAAAACCCTTAAAAATTGACACAGGTAACGTGATTTTGGCAAAAAAAAAAACTTCATAATCACAGTTTAAAGACCACTGAGAACACTTTAAGTAGTAAAAAAATCGGAGCATTCACACCACCCTCGTCAAGTCCGGTTGAACCAAACCCTGGAGCGTTTACCCCCTTGGTGCGGTTCGTTTGGGTCGGTGTGAACGCTGACATCGAACTCCAAATAAACAAACTCTGGTCCGCCTGAAAGAGGTGGTCTCGGACCGCTATCAAGTCTCTGGAGCGGTTCATTTCTGGTGTGAACGTCATCCACACCGATCACAGGAAACGCACCACACAAGTCATTAATGCCTGTTGCCGTCTCGTCTTCATCCGTCTGTTGTTTGCAGCACGTCTACTCTGGAATGCCGCAGTTCGCCCTCGCTGGCTAGCGAGCCGTTCATACGCGCGATCGACTAGCGTCTTTTGATATGCGTTCCAGATGAGTAGCAAAAGCAAAATCAGCCTATGATGCTCCATGACAGGCGAAGACAGCAGAGCGGGGTTTGTATTCCCGCATAAACTGATGACCAATAACTGAACAATATTCGTGGTCACGTGACTTCCGGTTCCCTTTTCTGGAGCGATTGAGTTTGTCCTTTATGAACGCAAACTGGACCAGTTAAACAATCAAAACAAATGTATCGTCTTGCCTTGGATTGGGGAATTCAGGAAACTGTCTTTAGGTGTGAACACGACCTTGGTGTGAACTGTGGACTCTGCGGGTTGATGTTAAACGCCAACTCTTTGTTCCTCAAAACTGACGTCACAGTCGACGTGATGAAGCCAAATTATCCACAAAAGACTTAAACATATGCAGCAGATCTGATGAGACGACCTGCAGCAGCATCACTGAACATATGCACACATCAGCACAAACTCACACACTTCCTGCACATGCACAAAGCGGGCCCAGCGGCTCCCATTGTGTTGGATTTTAGCGCGATGCAGCCGAGTGAAAATGGAATTATCTATTCACTGAGCGGCAGAGGTATGTTTGCTCCCCTGAGCTACTGCAGGACAATTCACTTTGGCTCCTTTGACTCCCTCAAGCGTGACAGCTGAGTTCAAAATCGACGAGTATCTATAAATACATCACAGGTAAGAGAGCGGCGGCGTTCACCTCTGAGGCGCTCACATGCAGTCGGGGGTTGTTGATGTGTAACGTTTTAAGTCCTGACCCTGAATTTAGAGAAGGAAACTGCAGCATTGACTGATTATTTAACCTCCATTTGCTCTTTTTGTAACTTTTCGTAATGGGAAAGCTTTATCAACTATCAGGCAACTTTAACAGGAGCTGAATATTATCTGGCTCTATGATTTATTCTCTATTAAAGTTGTTAATGAGCAGAAACCATCTCAGAGGTGATTGAGCCGCAAAAGTAGGAGCCAAAGTTGAGAAAAATCCTCGCTATGGAGCTGTATTTGATGATGAAACGCTCCAATTTGACATAAATATCCCTCATTATAAGCGAGCCGGGAGATTTTTTGGAATAAAACCGTGAAGCAGCAAACATAAGTCAGGAAATGAGTCCTGATCTTGTGGGAGTTGGAGACTGATTCCCTTCTTTGAAGCGAAGTCCAAGACAGAGCCGGTGCCATCTTTTCAGTCTGCATCAAAAATAAAGAAAAGAAACACAAAATTTGCAATGTGTCAAGAAAGGCGGTGATTCTGGCTTGATTCTGTTTGGCAGCTCCAATTTGATAGAAAACTGTTTAATTCAATCACATTTCCCAAAGTGCAACTCCGTGCAGCATTTCCATTTGTTCCTCAAAAGCAATAACATCCTGGATTTCCATTTACAGCCCATTACAAAGACCAGAACGCATGAGATTTGTTTCTGCAAAACCATATCATCCAACATCTGATCTGATGATACCCCTGTCTTGAGTAAACACCATCAATCTTTGAAACCTGTCATGAAAATTAAACACTTGCCTGCACCCTTTTGCTGTAATTTACCTTCTATGGTGTTAATCAGCATGAAAAACAGTCTGGATTCACGCTGTATGTGAAACTGATTCTCTCTTATCAAATGGTCTTTCCAAGCACAAGAACCTGGAGGTTATTACACATAAATATTTGCTCCTTGTCCCCATTACTGGCGGTATTTTCATCCTCGACTTGTAAACACTTCAAATTGTGGATAAACCATCACAGACGTGCCTCCTATGACTGTGTCTTCATCGTGAGCTGCTGCTTTGAAGCCCTGAGGTGCGTCCACATTGCCAATAAAAGACTATTTCACATCTCAGAGCTCTTAATAGCTCCGGCTTTAGTCCTGATTATTCTTTTGCTGGTTGAAGCAGCAAATCAGATGCAGCCTGTTTTTTTTTTTTTAATTGCACCGCCAACCCTGGAGAATTAACAGCGTTTTGTCTTCCCTAACAGATTCAATCAAATGATAAAGACCGGGGCAGCTTGTTTGCAGGAAAGGACTGATTTCACCTCGTGTCAGATATGTGGATCCAATGCTAGACCTGCGGGGGTTTGTCGTCTTGGCGTTGTATGATTTCAGTGAGGAAGCAAAACACTCTTACAGTCAGCACAATTTCCAACATGCACCCCCATGAGACGCGAATATTGATCTCACGTGACTTGGGAATTTGTTTGGAGAGACTTTGTCTGTACTCTAGCACTAAGCTCAGCGCATATTCGATTACCCACAAGACCCTGACAAATTCGTTAGCTACTGATTCTATTTCCTCCCCCTCTCTCTCCCTCATTAAGGAGCTGCTTTGATACAAGGGTCTAAATTGCAGCCAGCACTCCCTAAACAGGATAGGGAACCAGCAAGAGAGCTAGTTAGGGTACCTTCTGGATGTTGTTTATAATTAGCCTTTAAACAAAATCGACAGCAGCATGTTGTGTTATGGTAGCACTAGCTAGCATCGGTACCTGTGATTATAGCATTGGCAACAGCAGTCTTATAGGTGGGGTAGACAGGAATCTGTCTCTGAATAACGTTCACGAGCCCAAACAAAGTTAGCGTGTTACAATATTGGACAGTAGAAACCAACCAGAAAGTAACGAAAATTGTCTGAATCCTCCTTTAGCCACGACTGCTGACACAAGCAATAAAACAAAGTAAATACCGGAGACTCTCGCGGAATAACGGGCGCCGAAAAAGGAGGTAGACCGGACAAGAGCTAAAAAGCCAGGTCAACATAAAACGATAGGAGACGCTTCAGGATCTTTTGGACCCTGTAACCTTGCTGCTGGACAGGTAAACCGCTTTAACAAAGTAAGCCAAGTGTAACAGAAGTGTTTCTTGTCAAATGGGACCTGCTGAGAGGTGCAGCGCCGCTTAACTGTTGACCTCGGGTCCTGGAGTATTTGTTTCTAGTTGTAGAAGTCCTGCAAACATTGTGTTTTCTGGTAGTCTGTTGGCTTCTACAGTAGCACCGATGCTTTTTACTTTCACGTTGACTGGGCCCCATTTGTAATTATCTGAAATATTTATCTGCATTATATCTGAATTTAAGTTTGTGGGCGGGGCTTGCTGGAACGGAGAGGGAGGGGAGAGGAGGAGCTGAAGGGAAAACTGGTTGGGAGGGGAAGTGTTTACATTCAAGATTTCTGTGGCACTTCCTCGGATCCTGCCTACTCCACCTTTAAGGTAGCGTAACCAAGATAAAAGAAGGGGAAATCAAATATTTATATTACCTATATCCTCTAGATTCACAGTTGACCAGAAACCTTTGCTTTTTTCATTTTATCCTATTAAATATAAACAAAATTGTCTCATTTAGCATCGTAGCATATCTGATTGTTTTGTACAATTTAATCAAATGGTCTCCCCACTCATGCCAACATGAACTCATGATCCACATTCAGTCCACTCAAATGAAAATTTGTGAAGATTGTAGGCAGTATGGTACAATAAGCTTGATTACAGATAGCTCATGTACAGAAGGTGTGAGCCCGTTTCTATTTTAAGTAAAGCACTTGGCAGACAAAAGAGAGTAACTGCACTGCAGCATCTCCTACGGGTGACAAATTCAGTAAATCTCTCTTCATTCTGGTGTCTCTGCAAACACAGCGACAAGAAGCCAGGTCCCTGCCAAGTCTCAACCAGTGAGCTGCAGGCAGAACTGTAAATCTCATTCCCACACTGTCCTGGTTCCTAAAGAAGTGTGGACAAAATTTGATTTGGTAATGTGTTTAAAGAGGTTTCAGAGGCAAACTGTGACCAAGCATGGAGTGTATGGTACATTTAGCAGTGATGGGATTTTCTTCCCTGACCAAAAACTGTTTTTTAAGTTTTGGATTCTGTCCCGGTAATCCGCTGTATGAGTAAAGTCAGGATTTTTTATGTTTGTGGCCAATACAGGCATGGGTATCTCTTAGCTGACCAATGAAAAAGGTTTTGAGACATGAGACAAGGCAATAAAAATGTCAAAATAATGATAAAAAGTGATTCTTACACAAGCTAAGTGACCACTACTGTACCACAAATCATGTCCCAAGAGGTGACAGATGAAAGCAGGAGACTGTGCCTGCACACAAGACCAGTTTCCCCATCAGTTTGGTGGGCAGGTGAACCTTGTGTAGAGATTCTGATCATAGACTGTATATACAATGGACAACTTGGTTCCGCCTTCTGCCAGTATATGGATTTGAAGCCAAAAAGCTTTCGGAAATTCTGCGTTTTTTCTCCACCTCCTGAAACCAACATTGCGCAGTAGCGTTGTACCCAGTTGGCAGGTGAGTCGAGGTCGAGAGTCGAGAGCCGAGAGTCGAGGCTCAAACAGTGTATCCCCCGGGTGAGCTACGCAATCTTCGTACGTTCATAGGCTGTATCAGGTGTCAATCATAGAAAACATGAACCCCCTAATAACTTTTAATAACAGAGCTGTACAGAAAAAAAGAGGACTTGAGCACAAACCAGTCTTACAATAACTACATGTCAACGCCGCAACAAGGGGGGAAAAAAAAATAATGTCCTGTGTAATTAATGTCTTAAGTTTGTTCACAGCTCCATAGGGATTGCTGGAGGAGGCGGGATTTATGACCTATACTGCAGCCCGTCACCAGAGGGTGCTGTTCTTGGAGTGGCTTCACCCAGCGAGGAGGCAGACAGCGTCCATTCTATAAACGGTTTATGGTTTTGATGCTTTGAGTATCATGACAATTGAAGTAAAGGCAAAACACTTGAACACTTGCTCTCTTTCTGATCAGATATACGCTACTCTTGCGCTCATGCAAGGGGTGCAGAGCGCGTGCTAATAAATAGCTAATCATACACGCAGAAGAAGAAATGCAAAAATTGGCGTTGAATACACAAAAGTACCTAAGCGGCCTGCATAAGTATTGCTTATGTAAGGGAAATTCTGTCGTGAGTGCACAGCGTCTTTATGAGTTTTGATGTTTCAGAAATGTAGAACATGTTATCATCATCATCATCACTGAGCATCCTTTCACACTGGAGAAAAAACGGAAGCCTACCGCACAACCTCGTGACGTCACTTCGCCTCATCTCGAAGCTTCCAGCCAAAGCTAATCTATAAATTCAGCGCCCATAAGACCTTTCTACTATAAGTGTAGCCAAGATACTCTATAAATACCTGCCACTAAGTGTTGGACTCTCTCTTGTTATTATTGACTGAATGAGACTCCCCTTGTTTGTTTCAGTATAGCCTCCCTGTTCTACTTCTACCAGCAGCACAACAAATCTATGAGAAGGGCTGCTCCTCAAGGAAATCCCTTATCTCATCAAACATTCAGCGAAGGTGTTCGCCTCTTGATTCCCATAAATCAATGTGTAAAGAAGCTAACGCCGAGGTAGCGACGCTAACAAAAGGGACACAAAGTAGTGCAAGTAATTTCTTTTTTTTTTTAACTCTTAAGTAAAAAGTGCAGTTTGTACATTTCAGGATGGTTGAATGTCCTCCTCTTGTATGGTCACACTGGGGTTTAAACGGCTTAAAGACCCTGTGTTGTACCAGGCTAGGGCGTCACATGACTGAGGATTAACTGAGAGTGAAATGGGTCCCTGGTCGTATGCATCCAGTCAAAGTGATAGAGACCCCCCTCATAAAGATGCAGCATCGCCTCCCTCCATTCTCAGTAGCCTGTTAATAAAGCTGCTGTGCACACAGAGGACATTACGGCTCAATACAGCTATTGCATGGTTGAGAGAGTGCTGCAGATGTTTAGGGGATCTTAATGTGTGTGGTCACACTCAACTGCACCACAATACACCTTCATGGACATCATAAATGTTCTCTTCTTTCATGGAGTGATCTGATGGTATAATAGAGATTCAAAACACCACAATATCACATTGATTCTTACTGTCCAATGTGTGCAAACTTAACGATTTTAAAGATTCAGTACGTTCATCATACACAAGAGGCTGCAGCTCATTATAATGAAGAAGAAGAAAAAGATGAAGGATGCTCTGAATACTTTGCACACTCAGTCCTTGCGTGTTTGTGCCGCTGGATCCGGCTCACCGGGTCGCTTCAAATGTTTCCAATCATTTGATCTGATTAGCATGATCATGTTATGACAACCTGTACATACCCAAAGGGGAATGAGATGCTAATCCCTTAAGCAAGACGCCCTGCTGTAGAGATCAGTTGAATATAGAAGCTCCTGAGAAGCACCCCCCTGCAGAGTCGAGCCTTTTTTTCATCCTCCCTACAGTGCGGGGCGACCGGTTGGTTTCAAAGCAGCGTTCATTTAATACTTATGAGATCCACTTCATGATTACTTATCTCACACAGACTCAAAAAGGACGCAGTGAGCTCAGCAAAGTGTCACTTTGAATCAGCAGGGAGCAGCGGGTGGCCGGAGCCCAGCCAAGGTGCAGCTACAGATGTTGTTCTGCTTAAGCAGGGCCCCCTGTCTGACGTGAACTGCTCTCCAGAGTCCTGAGAGATTACTGTAATGTGATGCATGTCAGATGTTGTGTTGTTTCCCTGCTGAAGGAGTTTCACAGCTGCTCTTTCAATTGTGGCAGGAAAAAAAACAGCAGATAGCAGATGGAGGGAAACAATCTGGGTCTCTAAAATTAACATGTAAATAAAGAGGCGACGGGATGTGAATAGAGCATCAAAAACAATTTCCTTCAACATTTTGAGAAACTGAAACCATTAAATGTTCGCTAAAGCAGACACAATAAAGCAGCCATGTACAGTAAAACCCAAACAACCAGCAGTGGATTTTTAAAGATATTATTCCCTCTTCGTTTTCACAGAGAGGGGAATTAAAAATGAATGAGTTTGATACGCCTAGGTTTTCCCATAAACATCCAGTTAAACCAGTACAAAGCAGGCCTCGACACACTGGCAACCCATAAACTTAAACAATAATTGCCATGTGCATAAAGGTCAGTGTGTAATATAACTTTTGTTTAAGCCATCAACACGGAAATGATTATGAGAGGTTTCCAAAACCTCTAAAACTCTGTTTACAGGAGGTCAAAACATGAAGAAAAAAACTATGTTTGATAAGAAATCTGATCCTTGTCTGTGCATCGCTGCCCTTTAAGGATCAATTGATGGTCTTCCTGTTTCCCAGTAACCTGTAAACACTCCTATTCACTCGCACAGTGTCATTATTCTATACTTTCTTTTTCATGGCACCAAACAGATCTTGCATAACTCTTTGGAGATGCATATGTGCCTCTGCATATCCTGCCAAACTGGCACCATGCTTGCTGAACTTCAGCCAAAATGTCTTTATATTGTTTTTCAATTACCTTTAAATGGACCTATACTATCATTATTCTATAGTTTCTTGTTCAAGCCCCTGGCCAAACCCTCCCACAGCTCCCTGGAGTAAAACTCCTCACAGTTCATACAGGATCTATACAAACAGGTGAGGGGAAAGAAAAACAATTGAGGTGGGAGGAGCACAGTGTCATGTGAAATATAATCTCAGGTCCATCAGATAGATCTTAGGGAACAAAAAGGGTTGAACTTGAAGTCATGTAATGAAATCCTTGTTGCCTTTTTAAATACGACCCTTTAAAGAGGGGCAATCACTTGAAAAACTGCAAACTGATCCTCTTGTTGTGTATTTCATTTGGAATTTTCTTTTCTTACAGTGTTTCATAACTAACCTGGCTGAACTTCTTCCATAAAAGTCAAGCTTCTCAAATCTGGCATTCTGAACAATATTTTGTCAGACTCTTGGTTGGACACGACAAGTACTATGAAGTTGCACCATAAAGCGCTGAGACTGTGGCCACTTTTCATTGTTTTCAGACATTACAGACTGAAAGAGTGATTGACAGATCAATAATAGAAAGTAAACGGTTTCTTTTATTCAAGTTCTACACACAGGAAATGCATAAGAAGAAAATAAAACTTTCATAACGGATTTCAATCAGACCTTCATTTCTCGCTCCCTTATTTCTCCTCTGCGCTCTTCAAATATAGAAATATGCACACAGCTGCATCCTGCTTTTTCCTGCAAGTTTAAATCCATGTGGTTTGCAGTTAGTAGCTGGAACAAAGAGTGAATGATCTAAAGGAAAATAATCTGCATTTACTCATATAAAAATCATGATTCTGCACAATGTTTCTAAATTTTTCAGCTTGTCAGTGCATGAGATCGCTACAGCCTCTCTTTTTCCGTCCCTTGGCTTTTCAGACACACTCCTGCTCCTCTCCCTGCTCTCCTCTCTCCACCTGTTGCTGCCTGATAGTTTGTACCACTGTTGTAGATTTCTCTTAGCCGGAGTTACAACTTCCTCATGCTCCCATAGTGATGTGACAGTCAGTACGTTTACATGACACTCAAGAAAACCAAAGTGCATGTAAACACCTTAAGGTCCTTTCACACCGGGAGCGTTTTTTTCGTGCAATTATTTCCGACATCAATATTTTTTTTTAACCTGTATCCTGTCAATACAAGCGTTCACATCAGCGACGTTTTCCCGTCCTGCGATATTGCGGCATTTATTTTTTTTTGTATCACGGTCGATTTTCCTAAAGTTTCGCATACTGAGTGTCCACTTATGACCGATCAGATTTCATGTTGTTGCAACGTCAGATTCACCAGTATATCCAACATGGCCGACCAGCTGATTGTTTACGTGTCGGAGAACAGAGTGCTTTTTGATTAAAAAGACACAAATATTACAAAGATAAAGACCTGAAGGACAACTTGTGGAGAGTCATAGCGTTGGATTTCTCATATGACGATGGTTTGTGTGCTTTAACAGTTTGCTAAACGTCTTTGTTTTAACTTTCATCTGTGCTAAGTAACTTTAGCTCGTAAGCTAACGTGTTTAGATACAACATACCATATGTATTTTCACTGTCTCAAACTCAATCATGTTGCTGTCACAGCACCATTAGGTCTCGGTTGTTACCTTACGTTTATGGATTATAGTTTAATGTGCTTATCTGGTACTGGCCCCGACTCAGTACATGCTATCATGACAGACAGACATCTCAACACTAGAGTCTAATCAGAACTGAAAAACAGTCAGTCTGCTGTTGTGTCAGTCTTCTCGCTTCCACCCCGGACACGTTCTCCCCCCCCCCGCCCGGAAAGTCACAAAATCACGCCGCGCTTAATGTGTATAGTCAGGCGTGTCAAAATTTGCCTCCGAATATTTCATAATTTCGCATCGTACATTTACGTCGTTCTCGGTGTGTAAGGACCTTTAGTCCGACTATAATCAGAGTTTGAGAATTCTGATTGGAGTCTGAGAACTTCGATTAAGACACCCAGATAATGTGATTGGAATTCGGTTTTCTCTACCATGTAACCAGTGTAGTCAGAGTGTGATTGGACAATATATGTGCGTGTCATCACGCCCCCGTAACCCCAGAACAAAAACACCAGAGAAGAAGTGGTGCTATCATTTAAAGAACTTTCGACACATAAGCAACTGCAACATGGCTGAAGCAGGAAAGAATGTCCACTTTTGGAACAACGAGGAGAGTGCCGTTATGCTTTCCGTCCTGACTGAAATGGACATTTTAAAGTATATGGACGGTCACAAAATGAGGAACGGAGACGTCTTTAAAAAAGGTCCAAAAATAGCGCTGACCAGTTGCTCCCTAGTTTTGGGGAGGAGGGCACGTTCATGTCAATAACTCGGCTGCATGTGCACGCGGACAAGGAGAGAAGTGCGATTCGGTGAAAATACCAAATTATGAGCTCAGTCTGGCTGACTGAGAGCTGTTCGAGGGGAGGGGCCGCACCCACGCTCTGCTACTGCTGAGGAAGAGAGGGAGGGTGCGCTTCATTCATAAAGGACACAACGGAGGCAACACAGCAGGCTGTACATTATTGTTCGGTCTTGATATATATATCTTCATATTTTTCGTCTGTATAAAAAAACTGATTATTCCTCAGCCCAATCCTTGATGGTCAGTGAGTGTTGGTGATGGTCGAGTCATGAGCAGCTGTGCTACAAAGTAAAAAAGTTGGAATCAAATAGATTTAATAAGGCAATTTACATGCAAACGTCTAAGTGTGTGGACATGGGTGTGCTGAAAAAATCAAAAAGGAAATTTGTTGAAAATATAAAACAGCAATCATGAAACTGATTGGGGTCACTGATCACAAATGAAAACAGCTGTTATTGATGATTCCTTATATAGGAGGTGAGGTGAGGCCTTCGATTCTCCGTACTGTCTATATTATTCCAACAAACAGCTGCATAATGAGGCTCCACTGCAGAGAAGAAATAGGTCCACTTAGTTCTGAAGGGAATAAAACAATCAGCGTATCTGCTTTTGTCACTTCAGCAGTGTTTGAGGAGGGGAATTAGATCAGTCTAGAGGGCATTTCTCTTGGTCCAACCCTAAACACGCCCCACTGTGTTTGATTGCTCTCTGGGTATTTGAGCCCACACTGCTGATGATGCCTCAACACGCCGCCTGGATAAGGTCAAAAGAAGTAATGCAGCACAGATTCAAGAGATTGCTGTGAATTATTTAGCAGGAGAGGACTTAAATTTTCTTCATACTGCAGCCGAGGAGAAGAAAAACTATTAAACAAGAAATCTCGCCCACGTTCAGACTTCATTACCAAGTCAGCCCTTATTTTCCACAGCTGTCCAGATAGTGGGCAAAGCTCGGGAGTCTTATCTCCTCTAGTGTGGGGGTTTAATCTCCTCAACTGTTAGCCAGCAATTTAAGAATTACAAGCAAGGAAGATAAACATAAACAGCTTATTTCACTGCAAAAAAAACCCCCACCAATGCTCATCCTGAATGTGGCGTTAAAGGTGGGTAAAGATGCAGCAATTACATTTCCAAGCAGGTAATCAGTCATAGTTGGCAGCTCGCAATTAGAGGCGAACAATGTTGTTTAGCTCAAGTCACAGCTGGATACATCCATTTCTACCAAGAGGCTTTTATTTTGAAGGAATTATTCAGTTTTTTATAGTTATAGAAAACTTTAAAGAGATGCTTTAACATATAAAACATTTTAAAATATATATAAATAGTTTGGAATTAAAAAAATAGTAATAATACAATTTTAGCATTAGCCTACCTGGTGCCTTAGGGTAACACTTTTGTCATCTTTTGATTTTTAAGACAAAAATTTGGGAACAATTTTTACCTTTGACTCTGGCTGTAGGTCTGGGGACGATGGAGCTGTTCCTGCAGCTGACATTGTAGTCGGTAACTTCCACGCTGAGGTTTCCCTGCTCCACGCAGCCCGCCAACACCTCGACACCCTCCGCGCTCACATTCACCGTCTGCAGAGCCATCCTCGCTTGCGCCGATAACAATTAGGAGTGTTTTATTGCGCCTTTACGCGCTGTTTTCAGAGTGGAGTCGCGTAGAAATCAACTTGCGGCGGCGGGGTTTTTCTTCATAACAGCCGGAAAAGAAGCGCAGTGAAACTTGGAGGAAAGCCAATGAAGAAGTGTGGTATTAACACCCCGAACACCTCTGAAAACCCGGGTGTGAGAGGAGAATCACCGGAGTGCAGCAGGTTAATGAAGCGGTGAAGGAGGGGAAACCCCGTGAAGCAGTGCTGCGTTCACTGCTCTGGATTGAAACCTGCCTGTGAAGGAATGAAACCGCGCTGCTACGGCAACTGACTCTCTCTCTCTCTCTCTCTCTCTCTCTCTCTCTCTCTTCATACTCTCTCCCTCTCTTTTCATTCAGCTCACGACTGTCACTGTACAACTTGTAGTCAAAGCAGAGCTCATTGGGCTTCTAGCTGCCTGTCAGGCGGATGAATTTAGGGTATTCCCACATATCAGGAAAATTGGGGGATTAAACTCCAAATTTCAACAGTTCAAAAAAGGCTAAATTTATAGACCTCTGGATATGGTCAAGATGATGAAAAATTCGACAGCAGTGGATTTAGCCGTCTGTGTCAAACCCCTGCTGAATTATGGAGTTATGGTAATTCTGTTTGACTGACACTTTTTTAGCCAAGGGGCAACCTCCAGTCTTGAGAGATGAAGCCAACATGAAAGTACTAAAACTGCAGTTCCTTGAGTGTCCACTTGAGGTTGGCTCAAAAATTCCCAGAGGCCATTTAAACTAGAGATGCACCCATCCTTTATTTTCCGATCCAGTCCGATACCCATACCTTGGCTGAACGCATCGTCCGATATCCGATACCGATCCAATACAGCTGTTGATTGAATGAATTGAGTTCCCAGCATTTCGGTTACCAAGTCGGAAAAAAGCAAAATCAGATGCAGAAACAAGATGGCTACATCTAAGTAAGTTATTTTAGCGCTTGCCTTGTCCGACTATGAGGCAACTGAAAAGCTGGTAACTTGGGTGTGACGTCATTTTCAGCTCAGACATCTGACTTCCGAGGTAACTCAATCCTTTATTTTCCAATCCAGTCCGATATCATTACCTGGGCTGAACGTATCAGCCGATATCTGATACCAGTCCAATATGGCTGTTGATTGAATGAACTGTATACCTTGCCCTGTGAGTGGAGGCATCAGGCTTGACATTAGCCGTTTTAAAAAAAGCTAACAAATTAACACAGATAACAAATTGCACATTAGCACACAGCAAAAAGAAGTAAGACTTCCACGTCACACCCGAGTTATCAGCGTTTTGGTTACCAAGTCGGAAAAAGGCAAAATTGGAGGTGGAAACAAGATGACTACATCTATGAAATGTATTTTAGTGCTTGCCTTGTCCGAATATGAGGCAAGCGCTAAAATTTCGTAGATGAGGGACTTTGCATGATATTAGTGCAAATCTAAGATAATAACTGGTCAAATAACAGTAAATAACACTCAACAATAATTCTTAAAATTGTTAAAAATAGAGAAAAATACTGACAAAGGGACCCAAAGAATTCAGTGAAGATACATCTGCAAAACATTAGTTTTAAAAATCTTGAAAGCTCCACCTTTTTCTTCCCAGCTTGGATTAATGGAGCTTCAGAGGTTGCTTTTACCAAAGAAAAGTGTGTGAGAGTGTTAAAGGAAATTTGCATAGTTTAGTGGCTGGGTAAAGCAAAATAGATAGGCTATGTAAGTGCCAATTATAAACCACTTAAGATTTAAGAGCTTCATTAAAAACATCTATTAAAAAAATCTGCAGTATTTATAACAAATGTATCGCCCCAAAAGCCTTTCAATCAGCCGAGCAAGAATCATCACTTTGGAGACAGTCGTGGGTTGCTAATACGTTTATGTCCTGTGGAAAAAAATATACTTTTAAAAGCTTATGACAAAAGAGTTTTGGGGTCATAGACTGATGAAAGCTCCAGAAAGGTGGTGCCAGAGCACTTACAGCTCCCTTTAGTACAGGTCAGGCTCCACCATTTTGACAGATGGGACATGGGACAATTCAAAAAGTCCAATTATACTTCAAATAAACTTTTTTTAGACTAGGTTTCTTTTACTAAATTAAGTTATCATCATGTTCTTTTATATTCAAGAGTTTGTCCGGCTAAAAAGTTTAGTTTTCTTTAGTTAAAGTGAAGGTTGGTTCATGACTGGCGCATCTTTGAGATGTGATACCTGGCATTATGATTGAGATGGATGCCTTTCTCCTTGCTGGGTGAAGCCACTCCGAGAACAGCACCCTCTGTTGATGGGCTGCAGTATAGGTCATAAATCCCACCTCCTCCAGCAATCCCTATGGGGCTGTGGACAAACTTTAGAAATGTATTACACAGAATATACACTTTTCTCCCCTGCTTGCGATGTTGACATGTAGTAACTGTAAGACTGGTTTGTGCTCAAGTCCTCTTTTTTTTCTGTATAGCTCAATTTTTTTAAGTTATTGGGGGGTTCGGGTTACAGAGAGCTTTTCGGCTGAACCAAGTTGTCCATAGTATATACAGTCTATGGTGGGGGGGCCTTACCAGCTCCCATCTCATTCAGGGCCCTGTAAAAGCTGAAGCCGGCCATGTCTGGCTGTCCTTCTTGGCCCTCAAGGTCTCCCAAGTCTCCCTCCTCCAATTACTGGTTCAGTGCCATAGATTTTATTCGAACTACACTTTCCTGAAACTGTTTCATTTTTATGTACCTTTTTGGCGGATCGATACCAGGACAATCTTGTTTTCTCAAGGAATGGATGCTGTTGTTTTCTCTGCTCAGGTGAAAAGACCTTCAGGTCGCACTGGCTGTCAGAGGGTATCATCAGTGTGACAGAGAGACACAATCCTAAAAGGTCTAGAGGAGGAAAAAGCAGACACTTTTTCCTAAGATTGTCTAGTGATCTAAAGCAGAGGATGCCGCCATGGTTGCTGATGTTTTTTGGTTTTTCTTTCCACATGAATAGATATTACTTTTTCTATGCCCCTGTTGAAAGTGTTTTTCTCTCGTTCTGTTTGGATGTCTCTTTTATATTTACACTCAGGCTGTTTCAAATAAATTGTTTCAAACTAGAAAATGTCCTGGAGACTTTTTGGAGCCAGTGGAAAAATTGTTAGATTTTCCATTTGACTATTTGGTGAACCGGCAGGAGAGAGGCGAGAAGATCAGAGACCCCCGATGTGCAGAGTGATGGCTTTGTTTATGGGGAATGATCTCTTAGAGCCTCGGGGTTAAGTTTATGTTTTACCACTTGAGAAACTACACCAATGCGGTAAAAAACGTCTGCAGGCTGTGGAGGAGGAGGGGGAGTAAGTTTGCTCTGTGGGGGAGGCGAGTTTAACTATTTGTGTTTGTCATAGGTTCAGTGGTTGCTCAGTACTTTTGAGGGTTTTTCAAGCGCTGCTGCAGCCGTTGTTTCTGTTTTTATGCTGCTTCCATGTGGGAGGTGTTTTTGTGTTCATGTGTAGCTCCAGCTTGGCGAACACATCCAGGTCTTTCTTCCTCATTTTTTAAGATAAGAGCCTTAACAGTAAAGTCAAAAGTCTCTCCCTTCGGCCCTCTCCAAACCTTCACTGCTGTGATTTCGGCCGCCGCTCTGTATTGATTTCCATCGCGCCAAGGTCTGCGCATAGGTCAAGCCCAGCATGTCTGATGAGAGGTGGGACTCGAGTCCTGATACTCCTGGGTGTCAGAACATCAGGCTCTAGCAGAGACAGTTGAAAGCATTTCACTTCAGTGTGACTGAAATTCTCTGTGCAAAAACCTGCTCAAGTCAAGGTAACGTAAGTCAAAAAACGAGACTTGCATAAGAAGGAATGCGCGTCCAGACGTTTTAAAGAATTCATGGGGCGCCTCAGGACAGTTCAGCAAATACTGATGAGCTTACAACAACTTTTCTTAAGGCCAAAAACAGGAGAACTGACCTCTAACTCTGAAAGATCACAGTGAAGATTGGAAAGTGAATGCTAATATTGAAGCAACCAAGTTTCATATGGAGCACACGTCAGATTAGATACTTCTCAATCCCTACTTAAAACCCACGCAATAAAGCAGTTCTTAGGTGAAGACCTGACCTGACCCCTTCTACTACTGAGCCATACTGTTGTAATATTTACAGAATGTGTTGTTTACATATGCAAAGTCATATCTGAAAAGACACAGTCTTGACAGTGGCATAAAGTTCTTTTAAAACCTGTATTTCTCGTTCAGCATTAGTGGTGCTGTGACTGATGTATAAGCTACCCATGCCACAGTCATCGATGCATCCCCATACCTCTGCAAGCGCTGGTTTTTGAACTATGGGCTAGATGGTTCCTCTCCTTTTCTCATGTTTGTGGTTTCCAAAAAGAAAATTATTTGCCAGACTTAAAAGCAGTTTTTCTGACTCAATCAAAAGTAGCTGCTGTTTCATACGAAGTATAAATTGCTAGCTTTTTGCATGGCACAGTTTTATCTTGCATTTGTAAATACAGCTACAAATTGTGTTAACAGGCAATGATTTTTAGAGCCCATGCAGTGACTTCCACTACAGAGTCATGTATGTGGGCTCAAAAATCACAGCCATTGAGTTTTTTTACTATTTATACAGAGAGTTTAAAGCAAAGGAAGGTCCAATCTAAACACCTGCAGCATATCTGGTGGGTGCAACTTTACGCTGCCGTTCGCATCAGTGAAAATAACCTCAGTTGTAGCATGGGTGTAATTTTAAGGTGCATGAACTATAACCCCAGATTTCCACCACATCCAGAACGGCTCCAATCCAGAACGGCATCCGCCAATTCCTACCAGATCTGTTTGTGAGGCGAATTTCGTGGCGGATTACGGACAGCAGGAATCTCACAAGAACCCATGGATTCACATGCAATCACGCTATAAGTTGTCTTTAGCCACGTAGGCTAACCATATACGCAGTAGATTATGTCCTTCCAGAGGAGGAAATCTACTTCTAGACTTATAAAATCAGCATCCTCTTATCTGTGGTGTCACCGGGATGAAATGCTGTCTATAAACCTTTCACCTGTTCTTCCCTGCCTGTTTGCGTGTTGTGAAATACGATCCGCCTGAAACACTGTTTTATTTTGAAAAGAAGCCAGATGGTTTAATTTGTGATGAATTTATTCGGCATGCTCTGGTGTCTGGAAATAAATAGAACTCGTGCGATCCACAGCGGAATGGAAAGAAGCCGATGGAAATTGACACATTACATAATTATATAATGTGTCAATTTCCATTATATTATATTATAATTTAAGGTTTTACATCCCACATATTGGCTGGATCTGAAACTGATAAAGCGCTACCAACCGTGGATCAGAGAATATTAATTTAGCTGTGTCATAAATCATATTAAAGTCACTGATAGCATCTTTAATTCAATGCATAATAATCAGGGCTTTAAATTGACATCAGCGTGACTGCCTTGATTTATTTTCTTTTAGATTTTTCTTCTCTATTTTGGGAGAGAACAACTTCTGTAGTCAGAACAAAGCTGTTTTACACCTATGGCTGAACTGGGTCTGATCCATCACCTACAGTTCAGTTACAGCTAAATCACTTTTACTGATCGTCCTTTTGGAAATACACCAACAGCATGACATCTTTCACACCAGTTTAATAGGGTTCAGATATGAAAGAAGCAATTTTATTTACAACTGAGAATGTGCTCTTTACCATTTTCGTGATATGTGGATTTGGAGATTCTGCGAGACACATGCACTTTTGAGGCTCTCTGTCTTTTCGATCCTATATCACATACTGATGAATGTGTCATCAGCAATCTGTTTCTCACATTGATGGATCGGGAGGGAGCGTTTGCTGCCAAGACCTTGCTGTTCTTTAGCCACAGGCATGTGTTGATAAATTTTCAAGGCCGTTACAGGATAACAGAGGCTTCCCTGCAAAGAAAAGCAAGAATTTGTGTTTAATTCTCTAAAAATAATTCAATGCCACCCAGTTCATTTAGCATCGTATTAAAAATCACTTGTTTTACAATGATTAATATCTCCCTTGGTATGAGCTGACAGGCATGAAATTAACAAATAAAAAAAATGGAGTAACATGATTAAAAATGAGAGGAAATCTACTTCAGGAGATCATAGCCTCACGTATCTGCGGGTTTTTGACATGAAAAGTTTTGATAACTTCTTTGTTAGGCTTTCTGTGTCACCCAAGGGTATGCGGCTAATCCTGTGATGTGATTAGCTTGATACATGAACTGGAAGTCTGGGAAAGGAGTTAGTCTTCATCGGTGCAAAGAAAGAAGAAAATGAGCCCTCAAGCTCATCAAAAGCCCATTAACTAAAGCCAAACCCTGTTTCTTCTCCCACAGCAGAGCGAGCAGCCAGTACTGCCAGTTTATTTCTTTTAACCATGCTCAAACCTGAACTATTTTCAGGTCTGCCATTCCTGAAGCTGTTAATTCAGCTTAGATGGGAGAGGATTTAAGGGAGAGAAGGAAAACCAGAGATGCAACCATAGACTGTATATAGAATGCCTCCTCTCTGGGTGAAGCCACTCCGAGAACAGCACCCTCTGGTGACGGGCTGCAGTATAGGTCATAAATCCTGCCTCCTCCAGCAATCCCTATGGGGCTGTGGACAAACTTTAGAAATTTATTACACAGAATCTGAATGTTTCTCCCCCCTGCTTTCGATGTTAACATGTAGTTATTATAAGACTGGTTTGTGCTCAAGTCCTCTTTTTTTCTGTGCAGCTCTGTTTTTAAAAGTTACTTGGGGGTTCATGTTTTCTATGATTGACACTTGATACAGACTATGAGTGTACGAAGATTGCGTAGCTCACCCAGGGGATGCGCTGTTTGAGCCGAGCGTCATCACAGCGACTCTTGAACGCTATTGCGCAAGTGGTGGAGTGTGTACAATGCTACTGTGAAATGTTGGAAATGGAGAAAAAACACAGAATTACAGAGAGCTTTTCGGTTTCAAATCCGTACACTGGCGGAAGGCGGAACCAAGTTGTCCATACAGTCTATGGATGCAACATGTCAGCTGGAGCACTGTGAAATTTTATGGCACAACACCATGTCAAAATTCAACCCCACCCTCTGACCATAAGACACAGTCTTTGACACACATTAAGATTAACATCTTAGCGTGGTTATGGAGTGCAGCTAACAGGATGGCAGGAACTTGGCTCGTCACTGACTTTCTGGAAAAATACTTGAAAAACGACTTAAAGTCAACTTAAAACCCCTTAAACGCCTGGGTAAGCGCTGAAGACGATATGCCACCAAGAAATGTTAAATCTGGCCAGCAAACTCTGAAGGTAATAGCACAAAATGATGCTGCTACAACCGACGCTAGCCACGATGCTAACAACGACAACAAGACTAATGCTAACGGACCTTCAAACACTGAGATACTGAATGCAATACGCCCACTAAAGCAGGATTTTGGCAAACTGTCAGCCCACATGCTGGAGACTATTAACAGCATCAAGGGGGATTTGGTGTCCCATTCAAAGAGAATAGGGGAAACGGAGGAGAGAATATCACAGACAGAGGAAGATGTCACCGCTCTCCAGCAAAGGGTGAAACAACTGGAAGAAACTACAGATACACTGCGCAATAAAGTTCAAGAGCAAGAAGACAGGGCAAGGCGCTCCAACTTGAGACTGGCCGGTCTCCCTGAGAAAGCTGAGGGCCTTGACATGTGCAGTTTTCTGGGAAATTGGCTTCCTAAGGTACTAGGACGACACTTTTACCCCCACCCCGATAAATGCAAATATATTAAACAGTTTTGGAGATTCAGCTCATAAAGAACTCACAAATTTCCACATGAATATGTTCAAGCCTTGACCCCCATTACACATGGCAAGTTTGGGTCAGATTGGAGTATGCATGGCTGAGATAAAAACTACTTCCTGTCCTGAGGGCTCCCCACAGCCTGCCCTTTGACATTTTATTTCAAGTGTAAAGAAGTGAAATCATTTATGTATTTTGTTGCAGCAAAGTAAGAATCAAGTGGAAAGGACGTACCTTTTGGGAGAAGAAACTTTCTCTTGGACCAAACGGTGCAAAAGGCTCATTGGAGGCTCCAACGTCTCTTGATTGAGGTCTTTGCTCTACTTTGATAGCTTTGTCAAGATGGATGGAAACCAGACGGGCACTTTTTAAGGTCTGCTGTTGGTTGAAAGAGTGGTCTTTAGTTTTTTAGCAGGAGCTCCAGATTGCAGGTTAACATCAGAGTTTAGAGATAACAGAATCAGGGTTTCCTCAAAGCGTTTTTCTTCTTCGGTACTCGATATTAACAACACATAGCCAGGTTTTTATGGTGCTATGTTTACTTTAAGCACATGAGCTGCTGAATATAGGTATAACTTGCACCAACACAGAGTTCCTGAGGGTAACAAGTTGTGCTGACCATTAAATACCTCCCTCTTAATGATCTATAAACAGCATTTCAAACATATACAGTTTCCAGAGACATAGTGTCATTGTTTCAGGAGCTAAAGGTTCACCTTCAACTCACCGACCCATAAAAACCTGAAGGCCTCTCAGGAATGTGCGCACCAAAACTTCCCAGCATCCCTCAGCTTTGCAAACTGTCCAGATGTTGACACAGCTTTCCCTCACACCCTGCACTCTCAGAGTTAACTGCTCATTATAAAACAAAGAATCCAACATTCAAATGAACTGCTGGAGCGATCGTTAATGTTAGATTAAAATCACCATGTAATTTGGTTTTTGCGGGAACGTGTGTCTAAATGAGTCCCAAACTAGAAATTAGACAGTGTTTGACAGCATAATGGAACAAAAATTACAGAACTCAGTTGCAATACTGAAGAATAAATCAAAGTTTAATATATTTTTAAGTTAATTTATGCTCTTCATACGCACAGATAGGCCGTTTTTACGATGATGTAAGCTTGTGTTTGAGTGAACAAAGCGCCCTGCCTCTCTCATCCAAAAGCATTAGTCCTATCATCAATCATTATGAAGAAACAGCTTGTGAAGTGTGTTTGGTTACGTCTTACACACACATCCTGAGTTTGTGCAAACAGGGCGGAAGCCGAGACAAGCCGCGTCTCTTCATCTCATGAGCAGCTAATAAAAAGACATGATGTACATGTCAGCAAACGACCGGGAACAAAGCGACCAGGTGCTGAGGCGCCGTTAACTTGTAAGAATTTGACTGTCAGGGTTTAACCGCAGTGAAGAAAGGCTGCCTTTTGACGGTAATTAATCTCAATGGGTTAAAACTTTGACTGGAGAGCACTGGGATGATGTTGCTGAAGATGGATGTACGAGCTCTAGAGGCTCCGTAAGAAGAGAGAATAGTGAAATACTAATTTGCATCACCTGTCTTTTAACAGCATTTTTAATGGAGTGAAAAGAAACAGCAGGCGTCATAAATAACCACTTGAATAAATGTCAAGAAACACTTTTTCACTGGGGTTGTCTCTCTCTGATTTTTAGATGATAATAAACTGACATTTATGGACTATTTTACTATTCATAGATCACTTTGCATCTGTTGTAGACATTTTTTGACTACAGTGCTGCAGGTTCAATCTAAAGTCAGCTCTCTACTGTCATCTGCTGATCATAGGCTACATAATCCTTTAAAAACTATTTTGTCTGGGTTCACTAAAGAAAAGAAAAGAAAAGATACTTGATTGATCTGAAAGTAGAAATTTGGTTAGATTGTCTTAGGAAGATTTATTCTTATTTAAAGCTCCTGTAAGGATTTTTTTCTGATTTTTTAAAATCAATTTTTACGCATTTTTATGAAAAACAAAAGCAATTGAGACCAATGAGACCACTTTTTCTATTGTAATTTTTAAATGCCTAAAACTGGTGTGAGGGGGTAAGTGTCAGCCGAAATAGAAACATCAAAATTCGCACAAACTTTAAGTTCCTCACTGGGGCTTTAATTATCAATGTTTAGTCATACTGTTGTTTCCTTGCCCAGATTTGTTTTGAGCACTTGTTGAAATATCTGTTTATAAAAATAAATTCCCAATAATCTTTCAAGACTTGAGTAAAATAACGGAAATGCATCTAGATGACTTAAATTGATATAACAAAACAAAATGCAAGAACTTTGTGAGAATTGTAGTTTCTGAGCACCTATTACTACAGAGTCTGCTGAAAAATACAAAAGAGTGTCATCTGCAAAAAGATATATGGCCTATAGTTAGTAATAGATAAGACATTGTGACACACATCTGCAAGTGCAATCGTGTGCTATGGGCATCGTGCAATTCAATGTAATTTCGTACTTATGCTCTGGTCACTATCAGGATGCTAAATGCTGATGAAATGCTCCTGAATTTTGCAACTCTGTTTGTCGTCCACCACTAACGTTTTTGTCTAGTCTTGTCTCGTCAACGTAAACGCACATTCATCTTGTCACATTTTAGTCATCGAAAACAAAAACGAAAGTCAACGAAAACAACACCGGCATTGTTCTACTGTCTGTTGTTTGTACTTTTAACATTATTGCTTTTATGTTTAACATCAACCTGCCAATGGGACTGGGGTATGGAAATTATCCATTTGACTGTATTCCCACATATTCACATGTAAATGTTCATCAATATGTACTGTTCCCATTTTTTAAAGATAAATAAATAGAAATAGAAAATGTTTTTAATGCAGACTGTAAATAAAACAGAACCCAGAATTGATCCCTGTGGAACACCCTTGGATGAAAGTACAAACTCTTATTAGTCAGCATGGCAAAGGCTATGTTATCCTTAAGATCAGGAAGCTATGCTAGTAGCATTGCAAGGCAGGTCTGAGGCACAGTAACATTTTGAGCGAATGCATAAAAATATAGTTTTCTTTGCAGCTTCGTAACATGCTAACATGCTAAACTGACAAAGTTATGGGTTCCAATTTATATTTTCAGATAATAAAAATTTAACACTCGGGTCAGAGTGATTCATTCACATAAAAAAATCAGATTTAAACTTGAGAGAAACGGATGAGCTTAAGTATGAAGGTGGAAATGAGCAAAGATTGTGGAGTTGGAAAACAGATTAGAAAAAAGCTGACTCAGCAATATTGTTTTATCATCATTGATCAATCTATTATCTATCTCACTCTGACATAAACAGGACTGTTACAGCCGTAATATAATAAAAGTACTCAAGACTCCATCGTGTTTCGTTAAAGATTAACCTCTGCCGTGTTATATCCTGTCAGTGGCCCCTAACTGAGAATGAGGCGTGTCTCGTTTAATGAATGTCTTCAATAAAGTCTTTGATCATTCTCGAGTGACTGTCAGCTGGAGTTGGTAGCAAACTAGGAGCATACCTCAAAATCAATAATGCTGAACTCTGTAGGGCTGAGCTTTGCGGTGTTGCTTGCTGTGATTGGAGCAGCCACGGTGGAAAGGTGAGTTTATTCTAGACGTTTCATGGCGGCATTAATGTGATGTAATAAACCAGCAGGAGCTTCCGCATTTTTATCTGTGCATTGGTTTCTATGCATTACACACTTTTGATGATGTTGTGTGTGTTTGTAACAGAGCGGAGTATGACTACTTCAAATACCATCCCATGTCAGAGGTGAGAAAGCATAAGTACGGTTCAGATTGTTACACAGACACAACTTTTGATCTAACAATACACCTCCTTAAAGATCACAGGCTGGATGGCCCAGATCCAGAAGGAAAACCCTGATCTTGTGAGTATCATGGATTATGGAAAAACCTACGAGAAGAGGACTATAAGTTTGCTCAAGGTAAGCTGAACTTTAAGTCGTTTGGTTTTATGAGTATGTGGTTTATAGCAGCTTTAAAAGAGTCATTTGTGTCCGTCAGATTGGAGTAAACACCGGAGAGAAGAAGAAAGCGATCTGGGTGGACTGTGGTATCCACGCCAGGGAGTGGATTTCCCCAGCTTTCTGTCAGTACTTCGTCAGACAGGTGGGACACAGACAACCTTTTGTTTGAGTGGATTTATCCTCATGATTATCAATCTGACCTGCTGTGTTTATCAAACCAGATCCTGGATGCATACAAAAAAGACTCAAAAATGCAGGAGATGATGAAGAACATGGACTTCTACATCACTCCTGTGCTGAACATGGACGGATACGTCTACACCTGGAAGAACGAGACAGTAGGTGCTTCAATATGATGCATATTTGACCTTTCTGTGGTCTGGAAAAACCCACGGTGCACAGGTGAAGAATAAATATTATGAAATGAGACACAAGTTTGGCAGAGCTACAGTACAAAAACATAAAAAACAGAATTACTAAAAATGGTATTATACGGAATTCTGGACAATAAAATCCAGCTAATTTCACAATTTAACCTCCATGACCCATTTAGACTCGACTGTGGAGGAAGACGAGGTCACCGGGACCAGCAGGCTGTGACTGTTATGGCACCGATCTCAACCGCAACTTTGACGCCTTCTGGGGAAGTGAGTCTTATTGCTTTTATAGTCAACTATGGTTTTTTGATAGGACCTGGAACACCATAATCCTAAATGTGAGATTCTCGCCTTTGTGTAAATCACTGCATGGGTTCAAAAGGAAAATCTGAGCTCCTATATTAGTGCTAAAGTGCCCAGTCATGTAAACTAAGACAGATCTTTCCTCTTTTGTTTGCATTCACAGCTGTTGGAGTTTCATTCAACTGCTGCAGCATTTTCTACTGTGGCAGCCAAGCTATTTCTGAGTCAGAGGCTCAGGCTGTCACTTATTTCGTTGGAACCAGAAAGGAGGACTTCCTGTGTTTCCTCACCATCCACTCCTATGGACAGATGCTGCTGCTCCCCTTTGGACATCCCAACCACACTGACCCCAACTACGAAGAACTGGTAATGACATCCACCAACGCAGAAATACACATTATGACCAAATTCTGAGTGATATCACACAGTAATTCGGGAGGAAAACTGATCAGTTTACACCATCAAGCAGGTCAAAGTTTCACGAGCAGATGAGCACCGAGCACAATAAAAACCAATCCCGCCATCTCTCCAAACATAGTTTTCCTCTCACAGGTTGTAAAAGCCCCCTCAAGCAGATAAACATCGCACTCTAGCGCACTGAAAGCACTCATAAAGATAATGTGTGCAAATGTGTGTGGCTGATATTTACTTTTTCTGCAAATTGAGCAGAAGCCCTCCTGTTGCATAGGGACACATATGCCAGTCTTGGCTCTCTACAGGCATCATTGAGACTGAACCACCAGCAGCCACATGCATGTTCACAATATTATGACTGATCTATGTTTGTGTGATGTAATCTTGAACTTTGCTGCAAATGTGTCATTTCCTTAAGAAGATATTGTGATCTACTTGATAAAGATAGGCATGCAAATTAGCTAAATAATCAAATCAAGCATGCAAAACTTTCGAATTCAGGAAATTGATCGCAGAGTTCGACAAAAAAATGCAGCTTATGTGTCATGATATGTTTTATTCATTTAGTTTTCTCTTGGTTTTTGTTATTTGAGTGAATTCTCTGTGTATTTTCCTAGTTTTTCTGTTCCCTATTGTTCCTGTGATCCTGTCTTGTAAGTTTTCAGTTTGTGTTTGACCCTGTTTCCCTCCTGTCCTCAGTGTTTTACTCTTAGGTCAGTGTTTCCTGTTTTATTTTGTAGTAGTCCACCCTTGTGTTTCTAGTCTTGTTGTACTTCCTCAGTTTTCCCTCCTCTCTAATTGTCTGCACCTGTGTCTCGTTAGACTCACCTGCCTCTCGTTGCTCGTTTCCCTGTGTTTGTATATATAGTCCCTGTCTTCCCCTGCTCTTGTTGGTTCATTGTGTGTATGTTTGTCTGTCAGTGTCAGTCGATGTCTTGTTCTCCTTGTGTTACAAAATGTGTTCGAAACAAGAGGGAAATGCATGGGTTGATAAAAACTTATGTGCAGATTTTGTGCCGAAAAGGGACAAAAAGTGAGGCATTTTTTAAAGACAGGCTTACTTGAAAAGTATTTAAAAAGTACTTGCTCCTTGACTCATGAAAATGTAGATTAACGTGCAAAACAGGCATACTGCAAGATAAAACAAGACATAAAAGCCATGCAGTCTAAGCTTGCACAACAAGGCAGGACTTTCTATCCACACCATAAATCTTAAAGACATGAGTATGATGCAAAACTAGAAAAAGATAAAAATGACAAAAACCTAAACACTCATCATTGATGCAAATCATGTACACACAAGTAGGAACCCTCATTAATTCAGCATACAAAAATAGAAAGCTTTGCAAGGACAATAAACAATAAAGTTTGACAACTAGGAATGCTGGAAGGGATTGATATGCAGAAAACGCACATGACAGATTAATGTTGCAAATAATATGCAAAATAGTTTTACGACACAAGGTTTTAATGGAACAGGTAGACCGATTGATGTAGTCCACAAAATTGGAAAAAGTGTGATGCAAACCAAGCAGGCAAATCAGAGAATACAAAGACGCAAATCAAGAATGAATTAGATGAAAAATATGTGAACCAAGCACAGGAAACACCCTACCGAAATCAAAATCTACCACCTGTTTGACCAGACTGACAGCAACTAGAGCATCAAGGAGGTGAAATATGCGAATGAATTATGTCAAAATTAATGGGTATGTGAATAAAGCATATACTAAAAAAAAATTTTATACAAATTCAGCATGCAGGGTGAATAGATGTGTAGATTAAACCTGCAAACCAAGTAGACATGCAAATTTAGCATATGTTTTTAGACATGTTCCCTTGTTTAATGGTGGTAGTTTTCTGTTGTTAAAAATAGTGAGGAAATAATGTGTGACTTTAAACTCACGTTTGGTTCTTCAGATGAAAGTGGGTACAGCCGCGGCAGATGCAATAAAGAAGATCCACGGGATGGATTACGCTGTTGGAACCTCGCCAGATATATTATGTAAGTCCATACAGTCACCAAACTGAAATAAGATGAGAAGAACTCTATTGATCCCTGAAAGGAAATTCAATAAAAATTAATAATACATTATGAATTTTAGCCATCACATTACCAGAGTAACATAATTCTAGGGATAAACACAATTTTTTTCCATAGTAAGGTAATAATCACTTTAATCAGACTTTGGTTTTTAGCAAACACCTGCAAAGCCACTCTCAGTCTCCACAGCCGAAGCTGTATTTAAGCAAATTTGCATGCTTTCACAAATGAATATAGTGGGGATGGTTAATATGAACAAGTCTCATGATGCACTGCTCGTATCTGTCCACAGACGATTTCTCCGGTTCGTCCAAAGACTGGGCTCGAAATCAGGGGATCCCCTACACCTTTACCTTTGAACTCAGAGACAACGGGACGTATGGATTTGAACTTCCAGAGGACCAAATCAAGCCGGCTTGTGAGGAGGCCTACAGCGGCGCCATGCACATCATCACTTACGCCCATGAGACGACTTTTAATGGTGCTGCAGTAGTAGCTGCTGCAACCTTGTGGATTTTAGCGCTGGCAGCGGGTGTCACCAGCACCAACCTGTTGTAAACAGAGAAAACCTCTCCAAGAGGAAAATTGGGCAAATCTTGAAGACTTAAGTTTGATTAATCCTGGACATACGTATGGCATAAGTATTTAGTAAAGGGTTAAGAAAGTTTCAAGAAAATTTCCAGTTTTTATAGTATGTTGTTGGCTTCATGTTGCCAAATTTTTGTGCTTTTAATGTATATTTTATATTTAAAAAATCATATATTTATGACACGGGTATCCATTATGTAAGAATCTCAGTGATCGGAAATGTGTAAATGCAAAAATGATGCAACTTAGGAAACAAATGCAATAATGGAGATGTTCTACAACTGTAAATACATGCTGGAACTACTGCAGTAACAGCAAACACACTGAAAATACAATAAATGATGCAAAATCAGTAACACAGGCTGTGAGATTTTGATTTTTGGTTTGAAGTCTCGTGGCTTGAAATGGGAGGTTTAAAAAAAGTTAACCACTGAAGTCGTACATCTGTCAGATACACAAACATTTAACTGTTTGGAACTTTGCTCGCTTTTATGCTGCATTGTTTGCTTTCATGTCTTTGATTAGGTTATCTAATCTTTGCTTCTATGTTCCTATGATAAAAACATGCCTTCCTTTGCAGATGCACAGCACGCTAGCGTAGTTAACTGTCAACGGTAAGGGTGGGAATTCAAATTTAAAATGTCCAGCCAGTTCCAAGATATATGAAAGTTTTCAAGACAGAAAGACTGAGCAGGGGTGAAAGGTACGAAGTTGAGAGCAGCAAAAGGTCACAGTGGGAGGGCTGTGGGAAAAGGCAGATAACAGTCATCATGAGAAAAAGCTTACATGGCAATTAGGTGTAATCAAAGTCTATTTTTATGACCACCTCATCATTCTGTTATCCATCTGACAACACTGGACAAGCACATGACAGCGATTTCTGGACTTAATAATGTGAATTAATCATCACTGGTTATTTCTAACGAAGGATCTTGGGTTGAACATTAACCGATATCCTGAGTCAAAGGTGTGTCTTTATCTCAAGGAGGTCCTCTATAAAGGCTTGCAGCATCTAAAAAGGCTGTCAGTTACAAACAAGGACTGTACTTTCAAAAGAAAAGACAATGCATAGCTGTGTGGGATTGAGCTGTGTGCTGCTGCTAACAGTGATTGGAGCAGCTACAGTCGAGAGGTGAGTTTGATCTAAAAGATTTTATACTACTGGGTTGTGACAAGAATGTTTCTTTTAATGGTATAGCTCTAAAAAAGAATATTTGTTGAATATATCTGTTGAAAAATTTGTTGAATTCAGAAGATAATGAACGTAGGGTAAAATCTAGAGTAAAAGCCACACGAGTAAATAGTTTTGGGCTCCAAGAGGCTGCAAAGCTACAATGTGCTCAGCAATGTGCACTTTCCATGCAGATGTGTAGCTCTTTTTGATGCAATCTGTTACCACCACCCAGAAAGCTATTCTGACTTTGCTGTCAGTCATTTTATGGAAGTTAAAAGCACTTGTTTTCTTTTTTTTTGTTGTTCATGATTCGGGGACATGCCTTAGAATATAAAAATTCAATTTTTGCAACAATATTTTGGCTCATTTGGAGATTACGCTCCAAACGAGGGAACATTTTACACAGAGCTGGTGCAACAGGACACAGGTTTTTTTGTTTTATGTCGGCACATCCAGCAGAACCAGTCTTTAAAAAAATGCACTGTTTAGGATTTTACTGTTTTTACAGCCTTCTTGTGACGTAAAAGTGAGATAATCTTTTACGAGGAAGTGTCGTCTACGAAGAAAGAATCAGTCGCAGGGCTGGTACGCTGATCAATCATAAACTTGACATGAAAGAAATGGATGATAGCATGTTGTGTAACTGTGTGTATGAGTACAGCATACTAAATAATGCAGTGCTCCACCCTTATCTTACCTTTCCTCCATTTAAATGTTGTTCTGTCATAAATACTGTGATATTAATTTTAACAGGATATTTTATGACCTGCTTAAACTCAACACAAGGTTGACCTCGTAACTGCTAGGTCTTAAATAAGCTTCAGCAATATTGAAATTTCTGTCTAAGGAAAAGTATCAATTACAATTTTTGAAAAAAGACTTTACTTTTGAAAACATTGCTTCTACTGACCATGATCTTCACGTCAACAGAGCAGAGTATGACTACTTTAAATACCATCCCATGTCAGAGGTGAGAAAGCATAAGTAAGGTTCAGATTGTTACACAAACACGACTTTTGATCTAACAATACATCTCCTTAAAGATCACAGGCTGGATGGCCCAGATCCAGAAGGAAAATCCTGATCTTGTGAGTATCATGGATTATGGAAAAACCTACGAGAAGAGGACTATAAGCTTGCTCAAGGTAAGCTGAACTTTAAGTCGTTCAGTTTATAAGTTTGTGGTTTATAGAAGCTTTTAGAGAATTCATATAACTGTGTCTGTCAGATTGGAGTAAACACTGGAGAGAAGAAGAAAGCGATCTGGATGGACTGTGGTATCCACGCCAGGGAGTGGATCGCCCCGGCTTTCTGTCAGTACTTCGTCAGACAGGTGGGACACAGACAACCTCTTCAAAAACTGTTTCCTGGTGGGTTTATCCTCAAAAATATCAATCTGACCTGCTGTGTTTATCAAACTAGATCCTGGACGCATACAAAAAAGACCCAAAAATGCAGGAGATGATGAAGAACATGGACTTCTACGTCACCCCAGTACTGAACATGGACGGGTACATCTTCTCCTGGGCAAATGATTCTGTTAGTACTTTGATTTTATGGGTTTTTATGCGAGACAATATGGCAGCCAAGCGTTGAGGTGACAATCAAGCAAATAGCTGTTTTCATGGACTTACCATTCTGTCCCATTTAGACCCGACTGTGGAGGAAAAACAGGTCACCAGGACCAGCAGGCTGTGACTGTTATGGCACCGATCTCAACCGCAACTTTGACGCCAACTGGGGGAGTGAGTCTTGAAACTTTAATAAGTCATGAAGAATATATGAATTATTGACCCAGGTCTTTTGGTTTTGAAATAAAACAGACTCAGGTCTGTGTTGTATTTAACTTATAATATCTCACTGATAAATCCACTGACCTGTACGGGAACATTTAGCCTCATCAGTCTCATGCCAGGCTACCTTTCAATGGCAAACCTCCATCCAGCAAAATTAATAAGCAGCTACAAAAGAAATAGGACAACTTGGCCGTCTAACAGTTTGGTATTTTCTGGCAAAGTTGGCTGCAAAATAGATGGGTGATATATAAGTATCCAAAAAACAACTTATCAGTGCTCTCTATTCCTGCTTTCACAGCAATTGGAGTATCGTTCAACTGCTGCGATCAGACCTACTGTGGCAAAGACGCTATGTCTGAGCCCGAGGCCCAGGCGGTAACCTTTTTTGTCGGAACCCGGAAGGAGGACTTTTTGTGTTTCCTCACCATCCACTCCTATGGCCAGCTGCTCCTGCTTCCCTACGGACACCCCAACTTCACCGCCCCCAACTATGATGAGCTGGTATTTACACACACTGTGATACATGTTATGAGTCAGAAAACCCCAAAGAAAACAAGAGAGAAACAGTCCAAGCATTGTTCATGAGATATAAGGTACATGAAATCATGACTTTACAAACCTTGCGAGACAGTGGTGGGATAAATGTCATTAAAATTCAGGAACCAAAAGCAGACTGTCTCAGAGGAAGCTGTGAGGCAGTGAAAGCAGAAAATGAAAAGCTGGTTGTGTTTAGAGAAGCAGCAGATAAAGGTAATAACCCAGTGCAGCCACAATTCAGAGTTTCATGCAAAACAGGATTACTTTAATTCGCCTCTGCAGCTCTAACATGACTTTCCTGTCCTGGAAGCCTCTCAAACTCCCTCAGGATGCAGAGTCACATCAGGCTTTTGTAAATTATGTCAAAGGTTTTCAATTTAGAGTCTTAAAGGAGAGTTTTGCTTTCTTAGGAATGCAGTGTTGCACATGTAGAATAAAATATGAATGTCTAAGAATAACAGGCTATGTCTGGAATAAAGCAGATACTTTTGATGGACAAAAAAACAGACTGATATATCAGTCAAGCTGATAATTTGGCTGATACGTAGCTGTTGTAGATATTCTAGTATAAGAGTGCGTTCCTTACAAACCCTTCAGTTAGAGAGATCTAGTAACATAGTTTGTCCACAAGGGGGTACTGAAAGCTTTGTTTGCTAACATTTTTACCAGTATGCAATTATTTAGAATATTTAGGACGTTTTATTTGTGCAAAATTACAAAAAACATCTGAAAATATTCAGATATGTGGTCCTAGCAGAGAGTAACGCTAGCCAAAGTTAGCGTCCATGATATTATGAATAGTTGTTCATTAACATTAGGACGTGCACAACTCAGAATCTGCCAATTCAAGTCAAGCTATTAGAATCCAAGAGTACAGTACTGACACAGCTGTGTCTGTATGACTGAAAACATACCTCTTCTTCCTCAGATGAAGGTGGGTTTGGCTGCAGCCGACGCCATTAAGAAGGTCCATGGGATGCACTACACTGTTGGAACCTCACCTGATGTGTTGTGTAAGTCCTCATAGCATCCACACAAGATTTCTACTTGGCTATGTGGCGTTGCTAACCCTGACAAATTAGAACAAGCTGGTTATAAACCTGCTAAGGCAACCCCAACCCTAACCCAGTCCTCAGACAGGCTACTGATGTTAGATGTATACAGAAACTAATCTGAAAGAGAAAAGGAAAATTAAAGCTGCTAATCTCTTTCAATAGACCCGAACTCTGGTTCATCCAGAGACTGGTCTCGGATGCAGGGGATCCCCTACACCTTCACCTTTGAGCTGAGAGACAACGGCACATACGGCTTCGAACTTCCAGAGGATCAAATCAAGCCAGCTTGTGAGGAGGCCTACAGTGGAGCTCTGGAGATCATCACCTACGCCCACAACAAGACCTTCAATGGCGCTGTGGCAACAGCTGCTGCAACCTTGTGGACTGTACTGTTAACCGTGTGTGTCACCAGCACCAACCTCATGTGAAGAGGAAAAAACGGACTAAATTGTGAAGCCTTTAAGTGCCAGTTGTGCAACAGTTTGAGCCGCTTAAAGGGAATATTTTGAATAAATTAAATTATTTGTCTTTTAATATTTAGTACAAAGTATTATAAAATTGTTGCAAAGAGCTTTTGGATTTTCTGAAATGTTTATATCTGTTAATAAAAGTCATTAAAACTATTTATGCATTGCTCTTTTTTTACAATGAAAACTTCAAATAACATAAAGACACAGATTTATTTGAAATTATTTAGAAGTAGTGAACATGTGAAATGTTAGAACAAAAAAAAACTGTTTTATATACGCTCAAATCAAATTAGATGCCAGCAATAAGTTTCAAAATGATTGGGACAGGGACATGTTTATAATTGTATTGTATCACTTTATATTATAGATGTGTATGCCACCGATGCCATGAGTACTTTGCATGAGTACTTTTTATGAATGCTGCAGGTTTATCTCCATACTCTTTGGATCAGAAGTTGCAGTGTCCACAGTTTCTAAAATCAATAATGAATATTGATTCATCAGACCAAAAAACAGTTTCCCACCTTGCCAAATCCATCCATAACAGCCACAGGCCTCCGGCAGTTGCTAACATTACATAACAAGAAGAAAACAATCCAGTGATGTAAATCATAAGGCTGAATTTTGAGGAGGTGTATCTGTTGTATCTTTTCAGTCTGCTCATGTACCAGTCAGTTTCAGAGCAGCGTTTCAGTGTTTGTGACTTTGTTCCCAAATGGCCGGAAGCCTTGTTGTCTCAAACCGGCTAATGGCAAGAAGAGCTGTTCCTCTGGAGGAAACTGGTCCCACTGTGTCCACGTCCAACCTGGATTAGGAGATACACACACTGTATTAGTGGCAGGCTTT
This sequence comes from Xyrichtys novacula, assembly GCA_962446985.1. NCBI lineage: Eukaryota > Metazoa > Chordata > Actinopteri > Labriformes > Labridae > Xyrichtys > Xyrichtys novacula. Next base: position 4,389,415 of record OY660887.1, read on the forward strand.
TTTTTCCCACTCAGTGCCAGGAGAGACAAACAAAAACATACCCTCATTTTTCTCTGGCTCCAGGTTCTCTGGCTCCCCAGGCTGCTTCTTGTCCAGTTCCCCTTGCATAATTATGGTGACGTAGTGGTACTGCTCCTCAAGTTTGATGGAGTTCACCACTGATGCAAAGCGGACATTCACCAAATGCACCCCTGCTTCCTCCAGCACCTCTCTGTGAGCGCACTCCTCCCATGTCTCTCTTACAGTGACATAGAAATGAATGTCACATGCACTGGTTTGGTTTCTCTACAGTTAACAGGCAACAGATACTTGTGAAAATGCACAACCACAACTGTCCAACTCCTCAGCGAACTGGGGCTTTACTTTGAGATGAATGGCTGTTGAATATAACCTTGGTTCACTTTTCTGCTTATAACCAAACCCCATTTATTTTTCATTACATTTACAGGTTTTCCACTTTTTTAAGAAAGCATATGTGGTTTTGCTAATCTTACATGTGTCACACTATTTTCTGAACACTTCATAAGAATTCGGCATAATTACAGGCAACCAATAACATTATTATTACACTGTAATGTGTATATTTACAACAACACAATGCTTATCATAGCGTAAGTAGAACAGCCTGTTTGATGATAAAGCGACAAATAAGCTGAATTATTTGAATGAAGTCCAAGATAAAACATTCATACATGACCGTGCATTGTAAATATTAGCTGTAAAAAGTGCTGTTAAGTGTGTGTTGTGAAATAAGTATGAATGGGGTATGCTAGCTAGCTACGTACCCAAACTCCAAGTGGCCACCGGGGAGCTGGTATGTCCCTCTGCCCACGGCGCTTCTCCGTTTCCCGAGGAGAACGCAGCCTGGGTGGGCTGAGTCCGTCACCAACACCCCCACCCCAACACCTGGACGTTTTACACTATTATTTGACATTATGTGAAGCTAAAACTTCCCCTAAATGTGACAAAGTTAGCTTGACGGACTTGATGCCGCAGACTTGAGGAGTTCAAGAGAAACCGTGTGTGTGTACTTCCGTGTTTGTTTAACAGGCCTTGTCTTTGGCTTTCTCTGGTTTATTAGTTTTTTGATTAATTTTGGCATTTGAAATCTAAATTTTATACATCAAAGAGAGCTGCTCTGTAGAAATAAGAAACAAAAAGCTGATTTTTTCCTAAACATTATCAGTTTTGCTCAATTTAACAGGTATTTTTCGTAGGGTGAGCCTTCAGTGTACTCTCTTGCGCCATTAAACTCTTTGTATTTTGGGTGACCCTGAGGTTGAACCGCTTAATTTACCTTCCTAAATAGTTTAAAAGTAGTAGTATAAAAAAAATTGCTCCACCTTGACAGGTAACGTCCCCATCATGTAACTTGTGCATAGATGCATTGACAATGATATAATATCAAAGTTATTAAACATAAATCTGGCACAGCTTCCCAAACTGCTCCTGTATTATCATGTTATTAGAATTTTTAATGGAAAAGTAATTCTATTATTCAACATTAAAGTGATTTCTTCTTTTTTGATCTGAGAATTTTCTCAACTGTTTCGGTGAAATGATTAAACAATCACTCCACTCACACCTTTTCTTTACTGGCATTTAGCAGTTTTCCACCGACACCCGTTTTCCCCGCTAGACCTGCCTGGTGGCTCAGGCCCCACCCTGCTCACCTCTCCCTGCTCTCACCTGAAAGCGCAGCATTTTCCTTCTGTGCTTATGGGACAAACCTCACTTTATATGTCTCTGGTTCTTCTTCTGTCCCACTTTGGATTTGGATACCTGCTCACCCTCTTCTCTTCAGTGTCCTCTTGAATCTGACAGTGCCACCATGAGCTCTAAGCTTTGGACAGAGGAGCAGTTCAACTGCCCTGTGTGTCTGGATCTCCCAAATGATCCAGTCACTATCCCCTGTGGGCACAGCTACTGCATGGCCTGCATCAAGGACTACTGGAGTAAGGATGACCCAAAGGGAATCTACAGCTGCCCTCAGTGCCGCCAGACCTTCTGCCCCAAGCCCTCCTTGTCCAGGAACACCATGCTGGCTGAAGCTGTAGAGCAGCTCCGCAAAGGTGCTCTGAAAAGTGAAGTGCGTGAGTCCATGAGAAGCGCCCGTGGGCTCTCTTCATCTAGACCCAAACCAAAGCTCTCCACTGCAGCAGTGTTGTGCGACATGTGCAAAGGAGAAGAGCGAGCAGCCGTGAAGAGCTGCCTGATGTGTATGAGCTCCTACTGCGCAGCTCACCTGAAGCCCCACCAGACTAAGAAGAGCCTGAAGCAACATGAGCTCATTGGACCCATCAGCAATCTGACTGAGAAGATCTGCATCCAGCACAAGTACCTGCAGGAGTTCTACTGTCGGCATTGCAAGATCTTTGTTTGCTGGCTTTGTACGAATGACCTGCACAAAGCCCATGAGTGTGTGTCCACGAAAGCTGAGCGCTTGGAGAAACAGGTAGGCAAGGATGGATGCTGGATAACATGCTCCAAGACAAACAGTATATTAGAGTGTGCTATTAAGGCACTTGATTACATGCAAAACCGCTGCATGCTCTCAAAAAATGGTATATGTCAACACAAAACATGTTCCCAATGTCTGTTTGAAGACAGTGAGATGGTTAAAGTGTGTAAAGTTGGTTACATCAACATCTTTAAGTGGGTATCAAATGCCACAATTTTTGACTGATTGAAGCCTTTCTCGTCCTACATGTCAAATGTTATGTAGAATTAGTTAAAAGCTATCGAGAAAGCAGTTCTTTCTCTACATTTATACTTTTCAAAGTATAGAGAATTGTCTATATAAAAATTATCAGAGAGAAAAGAGAAATAAGCAACAGAGTCAGCAGGACAAAGTAATCTTACTGCATTTTGCATGGCAATTAACTCAAAGGTCAAATAATTGACCCTTGATTTTCTATGGAGACAAATTCAGAGTGTGACTCAGCTGAAAAGGTTGAGCTAAAAATAGCAACAACAAAGTCAACTAAGAAAACAGGAGAAAGATCCGAGGGAATAATTTTCTGGCAGGTTTAGTGCCGAGTTGAAAGCCTCTCTTTAAACAAATAATAATAATACTTGATAAACCACAAGAAGAATAGAGCAAAGAAATTCAATTCTTATCATAAGGTAAACAACTTGAATCAAAGAGAGTTGTACGGTCTGACTCTGTCCCTGCTCACTCTCTATTATGTGTGGTAGATTTCTATTCAAGGTGTCATCCTTTATCCTTTATGTTTCTGACTGCGGCTCCTTCCAGGTTGAGGACATTCCTGACTGCATTCCTGTCCATTCATGTCGCTCCACCTTCTGATGTTGTCTTCAGTGTCACATGTCCCGCTGTTTCCCTGTTTCCTCGTGCTCATGTCCGACTTAAATGTTTTGATGTCATCCTTCTAGAAAGTGTTGTCTGAGTTGCAGTCGGAGAATCTGCAGAGGCTGAAAGACAGAGAGCAGGAGCTAAAAGACCTGAAGAAAGTCATGGATGTGATGCAGGTTGGTTGGCATAACTTTGGGTTAATTTGCTGCAAATTTCACAAAATTAAAGCTACACAACCATCTTCACACTCTTCTCCATGTCTGCAAAGAATTCCACACACAGGACGCATGAGGACATGGAGCAGGCTCTGTCAGAGCTGCAGCGCTCAGTGGAGCGTCTGCAGGAGCTGTTGGAGGAGATTCTGGATCAAGCTGGACAGGAGAAGATTAGCCAGGCTCAGGAGGTCTCTGAGAGCCTGGAGGCTGAGATCAAAGAGCTGAAGCGAAGGGACACAGAGATGAAGGACCTGGCTCGCTGTGAGGATCACATCTACTACCTGCAGGTGCGGAAATATCAGCACATGCTTGAGCAGACTAAAGATACAGACTGGCTGGGAACTTGACATCACTGTCTCCACATTTCAAACCCAGCTACTAAGTGAAAGTACTTTTTTCTCTCCAGACTTGTGAGTCCATGTGCAGCCCTCTTGAGTCTGGAGACCTGCCCCCTGTACTTGTCAACTCAGACGCCTCTTTTGAACCTGTGCGAGAGGCCGTCTTGGACCTGAGGGAGAAAATTGAGGACATGTGCAACAACGAGCTGGGCAGGATCACCAAACAAGGTCTGTCACATGACTCCTGTGATCAGCTGTGGTTTTAGATTATCTATTTTTAACAGTTTCAAGATTTTTATCTGTTCTCTTCCAGTAAACGACACGACACTGTTCACCTTGAAAGACTGTGAGTTCCTTTAAAACTCCTTTTTAGCATGAACATAAAATATTAAACATCTTTGTGCCTTCTTGGTTAACATTTAAATTCTGTTCTGATCCAGCCAACCAATCAGGAGTGAAAGGAGGGATTTTAAAACGTGAGCTTTTTCTCGTTAAATCTAAATCTGATCAAAGACTACATATCCCATGATCCCAAAGAAGTTGTTCCTGATTCTCTTCTTTTTTTGCAGTGTTTTCTGGTCTGGGTTCTCGTAACACAAACAGCCGTTCTCCGGGTATTTCAGGTGGAGCACGAAGTGCAGAAAGACGAGGACTCGGTACTGTACACTTGATTTTGTTGTAATCGTGCCATCACGAAAAGTAAATCAATGTGCAGCCCTTGTTTACCTCAAAATTCACCTTTCATTCTCAGGTGTAGGCCACAAAACTCCAGACGTGAGGAGTAGAGAAACACCAAAAGGTGAGAGGTCATGTTTTTTTTTCAAGAAATCTTCTCCAATTGAACTCTGACCGATAGTGTGAGTGTGAAAAAGTCAAACAAGTGGGTGTAAATCGTTAAAACCATGCACTTTCCTTGTTTTAGATAGAGGAAACACGAACTCACCTCGACTCAGAGACAGACTGAGGAGAGGAGAAAGAGACACAGGTATGTATTTTTGCTTTAGCAGGCAGGAGGTTAAACAAGCTCTGATTTCAAAACCTTAAACTTCCTGGTAAATTGGTGGTGAATAAATTGTTTTCTGTATTAATATAAATATTATCCTTTAATCTTCCCCCTAATTTGGCCCTAATTCGAACTCTATACATTAATATTTTGGGGCTTTTTCAGACCCTTTTTCAGATACCGTCTTTAGCTGAAACTGTGTTTGGCGTACCCCTCGGTACTAGACTGGGTCCTTTCGTGCTTGTGTCTAATATAGCTTTTCTCAGCAATGCAAATGATTCTTTGTTATGTCTCTTTAAATCTAAAACCCATATTACCAAGACAATTGTTTAAAATATAATTCTTTTATCACATATTATGATTTTTTTACATAAAAATCACAGATTTGTAATGAAAAGGATCAGCACCATTACATTACTGCATACTGACTCACAGATCATACTACTGTGTCTGGTCCAACCCCAGCTTTAATCATACATCTCTTTTAACAGGGAGGGAGAGCAACCACAGACTCAGCCCCAGACCCAGCCCCACTCCTAACCGTAGAGAGTCTCAGTCTCTCTGGAGCAGCCAGAGGTCCATCCAGAGCCAGGCTAGCTCTCGTGCGGCCCCAGCTCCTGCTCCAGTCCCTACCCCTCGTGCAGCCCAAGCTCCTACTCATGTCCCTGCCTCTCCAGCTCCAGCTCCTGCTGCTGCACCAGCATCAACTGGAGGTACAGTTGAAACCCTTAGAGGAAACATCACCCTCACATCATTTCCTCTGCTGCCACCCTCTGGCAAAATGTGTACAGTGCAAATTTGAAAAACAAATGCCTTGAACAGAGTCTGAAACTTGTTTCATTTTCTAATAAAAGGATCAGGTTTTAGTCGGATGGCATCAATTAGCAGTATTTTTCGCTCTCATCGACGTGGCACAACCCCAGCCACCCCAGTTGCCACGACTAATAACACACCGCCTGCAGGAGGAAACCCATGTAAGACCTGACTCTTACTACCTTTATTTATCTTACAAAACAGCTTTAAATATCGTGGAATAAATGGTGTTTTCCTAATAACATTGAAACCAGAAAATTCTGCTCAAGTTATAAATAATTACTAAATATAGTTTTATGGTTATGATGTTTCTAGTTCTCTTAGTGTGTGATTTATGTTAACTTAACAGGGGGGATGGCTGCTCTGCCTGAAACACCAACAGTTGGTAAGACACCTGTCTCGATAAACTTGATCACATTTCATATTTTCCACTGGCTAAATCAGTAAGATTCAAGAACTTTCCAGTCTATAAAGGAGGTTTTAACATTGTTTTCTCACTTTACAGTCAATCCTGGTCTTTTCTTGGACTCCCCCAGTCCAAGTACCTCGATCCAGGCTCCTGCTTTCCCTGCATGTGAGTTTGTGTGACTGCATCCCTGTTTCAAGACAGATGTGAAACTAAAACTAAAGGATCACATTCATTCTTTTAATTTGAATATTGCACTTGTATTTGTAGTAACTTTGATATTGTTGGTTTTTTTAGTGAGAGAAATCAGCATCGACAGCATCCAGGCCCCGGAGCCGAGAGCCAGGGAGGAGTTTCTGCAATGTGAGTCTCAAAGTTTGACAACATTTTTATTCAAATTATCCTTCCACGTCTCCAAAAGGGATTTACTCTGACTTTAAACAAATATTTCAATAATGTTAGTGAGTTTCAATCAAACCCTCTTTTTTCCAGATTCTGTGAACTTGACCCTCGACCCTGACTCAGCCCACAGACGTCTGGTTCTCTCTGAGGGTAACACTAAAGCCACCCTGCAAAGTGCTGCTCAGCCATATCTTGACACCCCCCAGCGTTTTGACGGCTGGACCCAAGTGATGTCCCCAAGCCCGTTGTATGGCCAGCGCTGCTACTGGGAGGTGGACTGGAGAGGAAGGGGCTCGTCTATAGGTGTAGCCTATGGTGCATTATGCAGAAAAGGCTCGGATGCAAGGTCCGGACTCGGGTATAACGCTCAGTCTTGGACCCTTGAGCTGTCAGACACCTGCTGCTCGGCTATGCACGACAACGAGAAGCGGGATATACCAGTCACCTATTCACCCCGCCTGGGCGTCTACCTGGACCTGTCTGCTGGGACACTGTCATTCTACAGCGTTGCAGACACCATGACGCACCTTCATACATTTCGTGCCAACTTCACGCAGCCTGTTTATGCTGCTTTTGGTGTGGGCAGTGGAGTCGGTGTGGGTCTAGACTTCGCCCTTGGTCAGTTTAGCTCCAGCACTGACAGCATCAAGATCTGTCCTATGTGAGGGGGCAGACTGGAAGACATAAAAACACCACTTATTATTAATTTATTTTATTAACAGCAACATGGAAGAGCTCAGGAAATTCAAGCTTGTTATAAACACAGTGACTGACTGCTTCATATTTTGGATTGGTTGCACCCCATTTCTTAAGATATTTCGACTGCACTTGACCTTTACATGAGGTAAACATTGTAATGTTTGACTTTAAGCTCTAGGAATGAAAACCAATCTGTTGGTTGATTGACAACTTAAGGTCCTTTCACACCGGGACCGTTTTTGTCGTGCGATTATTTCGGATGTCAATATTATTTTTCGAACCCGTATCCTGTCAATACAAGCGTTCACATCAGCGACATTTTCCCATTCTGCGATATTGTGCCATTTATTTTTTCGGATCATGGTTGATTTTTCTAAAATTTCGCATACTGTGTGTCCACTTCTGACCAATCAGATTTCGTGTTGTTGCAACGTCAGATTCACCGGTATATCCAACATGGCCGACCGGCTGATTGTTCACGTGTCGGAGAATGATTTATGATTAAAGACACAAACATTACAAAGATAACGACCTGAAGGACAACTTGTAGAGAGTCATAGCATCGGATTCCTCAAATGACGATGGTTTGCGTGCTTTAACAGTTTGCTAAACGCCTTTTTACCATAGTTTCATGTGCTTATCTTATTGTCTCTGATTGGCTATAAGTCCTGACCGTTTGGCTTGAGCGTGTGATGACGTTTCCAGCTTTTCTAGCCAATCAGAGGCGAAGGAGGCGGGACTTACCCCAAGAAAAGTCTTCCCCGGGATGCGTCTTTTTCCCTGTGGAAAGTTGGAAAATCACATCGGGCTTGATGTGTATAGCCAGGCACTATACACAAAATTCGCCTCTGAATATTAAGTGATTCCGCGTTCTATATTTGCGTCAGCCCCGGTGTGTAAGGACCTTTAGGCGAAGACTATGATTGTTTCAAAAATGAACGAAAAATTGTTGTTATAAGAACTATTTATGAGACCAGAAACCATGTTCAGGGAAGAACTGAGGGGTTGCATTTTAATTTTATAGGCGGACCCATGTCTCATCTGTTTACATGGAGGAGGCGGGCTTTGTGGCCTAAACTTCAGTTTGCCAGTGGGGGGAAATCAACATGTTTTGGCGTCTGTTTTGGGGACTTGTCATGTCATTAATCATTTTTACACAGTCTGGGGCTGAAACTGACTTAAAATCATAATAAAAATATTTGAAAGAGCTGTATAACGTTGTTGCGCTGATTGACTCAGGCACTCTGGATTTCATAATGATTCCTAAAGGAATGAACAGACTTCCAGTTGACTCTCAGAGTGGGATTTTCAGGACAAGGGTTTTTGTTCTGAAACTATTGCATGAGTCATAATAAACCAGTCAATGAGTCAGCTTTATTTACAATGCTTTATTTTAAAAAAGAGGCAACTGAGTAATAGCAATGAGTGTATACAGAGGATCAGAATCTTGGAGGGAGGCACAAAGATTTCACAGAACAATTTTTTTATAATTTAGCTTAAAAAAAAAGAAAAAAAGAAGAAGAAACCTGAACCTCCTGCTTTGTTGAAAAGCAGTGCATATGACAACCACGATAAATCTACTGGTCTATTGTTATGAAAAGTCTGGATGTGCTTTCTTTTCTTTTCTCCATTCCCACAAATCAACGCCGAGATGTAGCTTTACTTCCTTTGCTGAGTATACCATAGCTAATTCGCATAAATTGTATCACATGTATTCAAAGTTTTGGCTTGATTTTTAAATTCCCTTATGAAGCAAAAAAACAATACATATATATAAAAAAACGTGCTACATATATTAAAATCTAATGTCAAAATGTTAGCAGACATTGTTACAACAGGCACACATTTAGCTAGAATTTGTCCTTAATATGTTAGAATCAATAACTTCAAACAGTGGTGTCAGTAAAACAAAAGTTAAATATAAAAGTAAAAGTGCAGTAGCTTATTAGGAGGCTCTAGTTGGACTGGCAAATGAAAGGTATGGCAACACTTAAGGGTCACAGGGTCTAAAATAAAACCTAATGCTTCCTTGTATTGGTATTATAATACAGTACTATGCAGGACGAACCTTACGTCTTAATATTCTACAGGTATACTCCCACCTGCTGTCCGATTTGTGAACCACAACTGTACTTGAAATATCCCAGAAACGTCTTATAACCACAAAAACAACCTGCATGTGAGATAAACCATCAAAACAAAGTGGCTTTTTACTTCCCTCCAAAGAAAGTGAGGCTGTGTTGAAATAAACAAGCGAACCAACCTTCAAATCCCACCGAGTGCAACAAAAATATAGAAACATGGCTTAACAGGAACTGAAATCATAACAGTGCTGGCTTCTACTTAAGGCCTCATACAAGTTAAATCACACAGAACACAAGGACCTGAAGGAAAAGACAGAACTGTTTCTTCTTTGCCTGCGTATTGATTTAATCTTCAACCTCACACTACCTGCCTGGCACAGGTGCATGCTGGGACCTGTAGGCAAGGTTACTTTTCACGTGTCATGCACACGCTTGCAAGAAAATAGAAAAAAGGCGCACAGCACATGGACGGTTACCATACATCCGTGTGATGATTCACTCTTGTAAAATCATTAGAAGATTAATACTGGCATGTTAATAACATGGTCTGACTATCATATTAGCTTGGCAGTATGCTGTAAAGCCAGCTAGCACTTAAAAATCTTCTGGTCCTCAAGTCGTAAAAGCAGATAGAATCCTTTTCTCTTCTTGCTGAGATTTTCTTTGCAGATGATAACGTTCTTTTTCCATCTGTACCTTTATTTGCAGATGATACAGCTCTGTTTCATACCAAGCACTGTCTGATAGAAACCTTTCTTTGCTGATGACAGTTCAATTTCAGAAGAGTTTCCCTCTTTTCTTTGTGGATACTGTTTTCTTAGACCATGACTTACTGCTTGAGATTTTCTACGCTGATGACACTGTTGTATCTTAGGCTAAAATTTTCCCCCTTGAACCTTCTTTGCCGATGACACAGTTCAATTTCAGGACAGTTTCCCTCACTGATTTTTTTCTCTGTCGATGATACCAAACTTATCCACGCTAAGGCTTTTCTGACTGAACCTTTCTTTGCCGATGACACCGTTCTATTTCAGACTTCAGCTTTTCTTTGTGGATGATACTGTTTTCTTAGACCATGACTTACTGCTTGAGATTTTCTACGCTGATGACACTGTTGTATCTCAGGCTCAAATTTTCCCCCTTGAACCTTTCTTTGCCGATGACTGATTTATTTCAGAACAGTTTCCCTCACTGATTTTTTTCCACACTAAAGCTTTTCTAACTGAATTTTTCTTTGCAGATGATACTGTTCTATTTCAGACTAAAGCTTTTCTGACCCATACAGAACAAGCCCTTGACAGCAAAACTCTGGATGCTCTTTGTCTTTCTTTTCACATTCTTCTTCCTCTAACTCCCAACAACATACCGAGACCTTTTATACCTCTATATCACCCTGTTCATTTCTTATCCACCTCCACAAACCTTCAACCACCTACATTATTTCCACTCCTGGCTTAATCAACCTCAACCAGAACATCCAGAGTCTCACAGGAAAACTACCTAATTAAGATTCATACATGACTCAGAAGGTACCGAGAGCTGAATAACCTGCTCAGAGGCACACTAAGGCCTCAGTAACTACACACATCTACACACAAAGACACTGCAGTATCGCTAAAAACAGTCAGTTTAGTTCAGTTGTGCTTTAAAATAAAGTCTTAAAAAAAGGAGGGATTGTTCTGCCCACCAGATGCCCTGACTCCTCTCTCCAAAAGGCAGGAAAGGAGAGATGAGGAAGAGGATGGAGGTCTAAAGAAGGAGGTTCAAGTTCTGGAGTGTGTTTCAATCCATTCACCTCTTTCCCTCAGCGTTTGGTTGAGCTTGACGAAGCATGGGAGACGGAGCCAAGGTGAGGGCGTCCTCTAAGGTTTCCCCAGGGTGGCGGAGCGAGGGCTAAGGTGGTCGGGTGAGGGGGAGGTGTTGGGTTACTGGTTGATTTTCCTGCTCGGGCACCAATCATTGCAGGGAGGCTCTGATTGCGCCTTAAGCCGTCCAATAAGCTTCCCCCTCCTGCTGACACAAAAGTTGAAGAATCCCGGCGTGCTGCTGAAGCGTCTGAATCTGCACCGTGGAGCACCTTGGTGAAACCCAGCCGACGCAGTCTCTCCACCAAGCCGACGTTACCTGAATCGGGCTTGGCTCGGCCTGGCTTAGGTGACTGGACAATATTCGGGGATTCCTGGTTAGGGCTCGGTAGGTCCGGATGTGGAGCACGGCCCAGGTTCAACCCGTAAACATCCTGGAGGAACAACTCAGCCGGCCGCGAGGCGAGGAAATTATCAGCCGAGTGTTGGCGGGACTCTGTGGGAACAGGGGAAGGAGCGGGTGAGTGGGTGGGTGAGTTCGGGGGTGTGCTCGGAAGGAGGCGGAAGAGGGGCTGCCTGGGGGTGGGTTTTGGGGATGGAGGTGGGGTGTCGGTGGAAACTTGTGCGGAAATGCCCCTCTCCAGAACCAGCTTGGCGAGGCCGCTTGGGGGTGCAGGGGAACGACGAGGGGGGAAGGAGTCTCCCAGACTCAGTCTGCAGGGAGTCAACGGAGTACTTGGACCTGTCCTCATGGAGCTTGGGGTGTTGGCCATGATGGATGACTGAGTGCTGAAAAAAGACATAGAGGATGTGATTTTTTTCTCTCTGCCACGCCATCTGCATTTCTTATACTCTTCATGTCACAGGGGGACTCACCTTGTAGTGACCTGTGTGAGGTCACTGGGGTGCAGGATGCGACAGGTTGTGAAAGTGTAGGTGGAGAAGGTGGAGCTCTGACTCTTCCCTGGATTTTGGACTGAAACAACAAATACGTTTTTTAAAAATTCTCAGTATAACGACTCATAAAATTCAATATTTCGCCTATTTTTGTTGAAGTAATTTATTTTTAATACCAGAGGAAGATGTTGTTGTTGTTGTAGAAGTGGAACTTTGTGATTGGACCCCAGCTGGAATGGGTTGAGCTGATTGGCTGGATTTCTCAGTCATGTGACGGGCTGCAGGGGTCAGGCTGAGGCCTGATCTGACTGAGGATGAAGCAGCCGGTGTCCCAGGTGAGAGAGGCGGCACAGGGAGCGGAGACAACGCCTGCCTTCTATCCATCCTCTCCTCAGGCGTAGAAGAACAGTGAACCTTGAAGGTGATCCCGCCTTCCTCTTCCTCCTCATCCTCTTCTTCTTTTCCACGTTCTGCAGCCCCTTTTTCCACATCTTCAATCCGTCTGAGCTCCTCGTCCTCCTCGTCCTCCTCCATGTCAGACAGGCGGTAGACAGCATCCTGGACCAGTGGGCAGAAACCTTTGGTCACCACTCCAGGGTGGGGGTCTAGGATGGTGGCTAAGTGTGGTTTAGCGAGCTGCTGCCAGTGATGGAGCGTCAGTGAGCCTGAGGAAGAAATGAGGGAATATGATATAATTTTTAATGAATACATGAGCAGGTAACATGTGTCACATGTTTTTCCACTTGCCACAGAAATTTGATCCACAGAGCATGACGTGCTCGATTAGATGTGGCATCACTTTCTTTCTGGTTCAACTGCAATCTGTTACATGTGGAATTCTCCACTCAAGCTGCCTTGTGATGCATACCAAATCAAACATTTTACCTTCCATTGGTTTGACGATTTGAAGTTTCTCAGGCAGGAAAGTCTTGAAGACGCTGGAGCTGAACGAGAGCTCTGAGAGGTTGGAGAAAGACGAGAGCACGCTGCCCATCGGCGAGCTGTAGCCGCTGCCCTCTCCTTCCCCCTCGGCTCCCACCAGCGCCTGAAGCTTCTTCTCCCGCTCCGCCTGGAAAAACTGACGCTCGCACAGGAAGTTCTGTCGGCGCAGTGAGAGGCGGTGGAGTGCTCTGGTCAGGTCGTTTCCTCCCGGGCAACCGGGCTGGCCTAGTGGCACCTCATCTCTGCAAACATAGACACACTGATTCACCTAAAACCACTTAGAAGTAAAAGACGTGAGGGTCAAGCCTTTTTGAGACATACCCCTGATTGGACTGGAAGGGCTGTGCGGTCATCACCAAGGAGCTCTGGCCCGAGCCAGGGATCGGAGGTGTGGCTGAGGCCGGGCGTGAGGCATTTATGGATCGAACTGTTTGGAAAACCCGCTTCTGGGATACTCTGCAGGGAGAAGAGACCAGATCTAAAGGAGGAGTCCTTTAAACCCAATTTGAAAGTTAGATGAGGCTGAAAAAAACAGCTGAATTAACCCTTTATTTACCCAAGGACTCTATGTAGGAAGCTGGGATTGAATTGATGTCAATTAGCAGAAAACCAACCCCATATTCATGACAAATTACCCCTTGGGAGACCATTCCTTTTCCACTGGATATAGATTCATTTCACTCCAGTAGATCAGAGTTTCTCACCTTTGGTCCTTATATGCGGTCTCTTCCTCAACGCTCAGCTCTCTCCTCATGGTGCCCTCGATCTCTGCTGCTAAGGAGTCCTATCAAACACAAAGATTTTTTCGTTTTATCGTCTCAAACAGCTTTGATCACATTCCGTGTTGAGATGTATTTATTTTATGGAGGGGATGTTGGACCAGTTTTGTCCGATATGCTTAGATCTTTCCTCACGGCACCTTCTATGTGACACTATGATAATCTAATCCGACACCGTGACCATGGTAACCAGTTTAAAGTCTGTGTAGTTTGACCCTGGGATATACTTGACTTGGAGCTGTTTTGAAAGACTTCAGAGTCGTTCTCTCACCATGGGGTAGAGGCCGTACGAGAGGTGCCTCCTCATCCCCGCAGAGGGAGTGTTTTTATTGCGCAGCTCTCTGATCTCCTCCTGGGATTCATGGAGCATCTCCACACACTCTGCATTCCTGTCTGCCAACTCCTTCAGCTACAACACACACATCACAACACTCAGGACTCATTATGGCAAATAATTAAGACTCTTAATGCGTATTTAAAACTGTTAATTTAACTGCAACAAATAAGGGGTTTAATGAATTAGCATTAAAGAACAACAAAAGGTTTAAGAAGCTGCAGGTTTCCTGGTGTCAGATGAGGCAGGAGTGCGTGAGAGTACCTCTGCTGTGAGTTGTCTCTGAGCGTCTTTGGAGGCCTGCAGGTGGATCCTCAGCTCCTCTTTCTCCAGAGCCAGCTGTGTAGAAACAACACATGATGTTAGTTTTCAAACACAGACGATCCAATAAAGCCTCATGGCTTAGTTGGGGTGACCATACGTCCTCTTTTACCCAGACAAGTCCTCTTTTTTAGGGGCTGTCCGGGTTTGTCCAGGGAAGTTTATAAAATCCTTCAAATGTCCTCGGTTTTGTACATAAGTTTCGATTTTGTGTCACGTTGCCTTACTGAGTTAGAAGTGCGTAAAAGACACTTGATCTGACCCAAAAAAATGTTCAAAATTAACCGTGACTCCACCCCTGTGTAGTCGTGTCCTCAGAATGTGGTCACCCTAGCTTAGTGTCAATGACATTACAAAGTCAGGTCCAAAGTCTGGCCCACTGAGTCAAAAGAAGAACCCATCAAGACCAACTCAAGCCCTCTAGTCCAAAGTCAAGATGCAAAAATATGCAATATCAACCTTGGAAGATGGCCTTGTTCGTGTTCAAGATATAAAAGAAGTCAATGTTCTCCATATTCAAGGAGAATTCCCAGTCAAATGTTCGAGATAGTCATGAGAACTTTTCATTTCAATCCTTCAAGATTACACTCAACCGGTCGGCGACTCTTTCCCAAATCACGTGACACCACCTCCCCTCTCCCTCACCTCCTTCACTCTGTGCTGCAGCTCCACTATCTGCGAAAGCAGCTGAGCGATTTCCTCCTGGTGTCGTAGCAGCTCCTCGTTCTTCTGAGACAACTCGTCTGTTAAAGACACCATCTGGCTGTTGGACTCACCTGAAATCAAAACACACACATTAAAGTCAGAAAGACGTTTCCTTGTGTGAAGAGTTTTGAAGCGTGAGGAGATGAATGTAACTCACGGAGCTCCTTGACACAGTCGCTCACAAGCTGCTGCTCCTTCTCCTCATAGCTGATGGTATCTCTCTTAAGTTGACATGCCTGGAGTGTAGATATGGAGAGGAACCAATCAGCATTCATTCTAATACACAAACTATGACCTGATTCATTAACTATACTCACACCCCTTACCTCAGACCTCAGCACCAGGTTCTCCTCCTCCAGCTCCTGCAGCTTATTCTGCAGAGACTCCAGCTGGCTGAGCGCTGCGGCGGCCGTGGTCACTCCTGGTGCCTGAAGCTGCGGCAGCGGCGTGGAGATGCTGGAGTCGGTCTCGCTCTCCTCGGAGGCGTTGGCCACCATCCGCAGCAACTCGTCCTTCTTACTGAGCTCATGCTGGACTTGGTGTACCTGATTAATAATTTGGTGAGAGTTACATTTCTAGCACTCATGTGATGTTGTACATGCTCTAAATTGAAGCTTTACGCTAAAGGTGTACCACAAGGTTCGAGTTTAGGGCCTCTACTTTTTGTTGTTTAATGTTTGTTTATTTGTAGATGGAAATGGGAAATACATCTGAACCAGATGGAACTTAAACACAAATCTAATTCTAATCATAAATAACATTAAATTACATAAAATTACAAACACAGTCCTCTACAGTCATCAATGAAACAAGCATCGACATGGTACCTGATCTAGGGCCTGTGCGAGCTGTTCCTCTAAGGCCTCATTGCGCTCCTGCAGCAGGTGGTTTCTTTGCAGCAGGGACTGACCAATCCTAGCTGCCAGCTCCAAGTCCCTGTCCCGCTAGCGTTGCGAAAAAGAGTGACAAGTTAGTCTGCCAGTTAGCTAACTGGATGCTGACCCATTTATTCCAAGTCAGCGGATTCTTACCTCAGCCAGCAGATGTGTGACCACTTCCACGTCATTGTAGGTCTTGGTCATCTGCTCCACGCGATCACCACTGAGGACTAGGAAAGGAGGGGAAACAAATTAGGGGGTACACAGGAAGGCTAGTTGTTTCAAACAGCTAGTTGTATGTGCATGCAAAAAGCTCCACACACACGTCATTGAAAGTGAAAATAAATCCACAATACCACTCCAAACAAATTCTGCTGCATGCCACTTTACAAACTGTTAGACCACTAACAACATGAGTAGCTGTTTACATAAAATCTGCTTGTTTACAGCAGCTTCTTCATAGTCAAACATTAACTAAACAGGACTGCAGATGAGCTATAACTGCAGCTAATAAATGACACAGCTCCGTAGTGTGGCAAAGTGGTTGTTAGTGGTCTGGATAAACCATGCTACAGAACTACTGGCTGTCTACAGTGGCAGACAGCAGACCTATGCTACACAAATCCCTTGTCTGCTGTCATCTACATGCAAAAAGCTGAGAGGGGCGGCAGGTCTGTGGCTCTAGGTCCATGTGAAAGTGCAGACTGAAGCCCCTCTCTCACAGTGGAGCTTAGTAAAGAAATAACCAAAGCAGAGCAGGCAGACAGACAAAGGGAGAAAGATACCTTTGGAGAGGCTCTGAGAGCCCGAGTTGGGATAAGAGGAGGGCTCCAAAGCGAAATACGCTAGTGAGAGAGGGATGAGAGAGATAAAGAGGGAGAGTTCAAAAGGTGAACAAGCGATTAACTTGTCGTAGGATGAACTGGACAAAAAGAGAAAGAGGGAAAAGAAAAGGAGAAGCAGAGGGAGGCGACACGTGGAGAAGAAGAAGAAGAAGCCAAGGATGAAAGCAGAAGCCTCAATAATTCCACTTTAATTTTGAGACATTAGTTTGTTGGGAATCAGAGAATCTACATCCATTAGTTTGGTCCTTTTTTAGCACCTGAGTGGGTGTCCGCAGCGCTGCACTGCTCCCACATCCACCTGTTTAGAGAAAACAGCGTCTCTAATCATTGAAACCCGGCTTTTCACTTCATATGTTAACCACACCGAACTTCAGGATGCTGTTTAGAACGTCAACACATACATGCAAATCATTTTAACCCTTAATTAAGCGTACAGTGTGTTCTTTATTCACACTTTAACCACATCCTCAGTTTTTCTGTATACATTCAATAGAGACCAATCTTTTCCAGCTTGAATTAAATGCAATAGTCAGTGCTTAAAACCCTAAGTGCAGCAGCTGCTCTAATGGAAGAGAGCGGTCGTCCAGTAATCTGAGGCCCTCGATGACCTCTGGATCTGGACACTGCACTCCCCTCCAAGAACTGAGGACTAAAAATAACCTCTTCCTAACAGAGCAGTCTTTGTTATACAAAGTGAAACAGATACAGCGCATTGATTTCTTATGTTTGACACAAATTCCACACAAATTGAGCACATAAATCTTTACCTGCTGGAAGGAGCGTGCTGTCACTGTAAGATATGCCCATAGTCCAGATTGATCATGATGCCTTACGATTATAAAAAGCTAAAGTAGTACGCTTAAAAATACAGTCACACGCTACTCACAAGTTAACAGGAGTGGGTTGTGTTAAATTGTATAAGACAGTGACTGTACTCTGAACACTTTTGACTGCATGAGAGCAAAGTCCAACGAATGATAAAAAGTGCACTCTCGATTTGATATGAATGTCTTTGCATAAGTCACACTGACCTTTCGATTCAGCGCTGAGGAAAATGAATAAATTGAGTCAAAGTTTATATTTCAACTTCCAAGATAAGATTTATTCAAATAAATGTGAAAGTTAGGCACCAAAAAACACCAAAAAGTTTCTAACAATTTGTGTAGTGTTTCATGATAACCTTTTCATAAGTTCTCACACATGCTCCGTAGATCAGGATATGGATCAGTGCCCTGGTAGCTCACCTTGTAGACAGAGCGCCCCCATGTAAAGTGGCTGAGTCCTCTCAGAAGCAGCTCAGGGTGCGATTCAGACCTCTTTATTCTTCCCCTGCATTTCCTATCACTATCTACAGCTATTACTATCAGCTAGAGGCAAATACGGCACAAAAGAAGAACTCAACAAGGAAATTTGGATCAGACAGGACACATAAAGGTTAAGGTCTTCAGAGGAAAAAGTACCCGAGGCTGGATAATCCTCTGAGTAAGTTCAGTGTGACTCTGAGCTATCACTTTGCACTGATAAAACCCCGTGCTCATGTATCACATTTCTGCTGTTTCGACTGCATTTTTGCCAAGTGTGTCAGCATTAGACAGCTCGTCTCTTCAGATTTCAAAACATGCTCAATAAAGAAGAGATACTGATTACCTTAGATGCCTGGATCAATGTTTAGAGTGCGGTATAGTAATCATTTACAGTATATAAAGATGGATGACACACCACCATCATGCAAAAGTGAAGGCAAGTGAATACCACTGCTGACATGTTGTGTTGGTTCAGTCTTTGGTACCTGAGAATGTGCAAATTGGTACTGACGGATGGAAGTTTAAAGAATCTGTATCTGTATCGCTGTAACTGTATCAGTATCTGTATTGGCTTCTGTATCAGTATCAGTAATGGTTTTTGTACTGGTATCAGTATCTGTATTGGCTTCTGTATCTGTATCGGTATCTGTATTGGTGCCTGTATCTGTATTAATATCTGTATTGGTGACCATACCTGTATCTGTATCTGTATCTCTATTGGTGACTGTATCTGTATTAGTATCTGTATTGGTGACCATACCTGTATCTGTATTAATATCTGTATTGGTGACCATACCTGTATCTGTATCTGTATCTCTATTGGTGACTGTATCTGTATTAGTATCTGTATCGGTGCCCGTACCTGTGTCTGTATCCGTATCTATCTGTATCTTTATTGGTGCCTGTACCTGAATTAGTATCTGTATCAGTGCTCATACCTGTGTCTGTATCTGTATCAGCATTTGTACCTGTGTCTGTATCTGTATCACTATATATATCTGTATTTGTTTCTGTATCTGTATCAGTACTTGTACCCTTGTTTGTGTCAAAATTGGTATATTTATCTGTATCGGTTTCTGTATTGGTATCAGTATCTGTACCCATGTATGTATCTAAATCGGTATATATAGCTGTATTTGTTTCTGTATCTGTATCAGTATTTGTACCTGTGTATGTATCTAAATCGGTATATATATGTCTTTACTGATTTCTGTATTGGTATTTACCGATATGAGTTTGAAAACACAACTACACTTTTTTGGGGTCACACTCTTCTTCATATATCTATATATATACACACACACACTCCACTGGGTATTCTAATATTAACATGCCAGGCCTGTGCACGTGCATCAGGTGCTATATATAGACCGCATCTATTTATCACCTCATAAGTGGAGCAAATGCTTCACCCAGTGGGAACATGACACCCAGACTCCCTCACTGTACCCCTTCTGTCGCACGTGCAGTTAAAGAAAAACATATACAATGCTGATAATTCCCACTCTTTTACAGGTAAACAAAATAAGTCATGTTTTTAATCCCACTGTTTTTACAAAATAAAAGCACCAAAGCACCTAATTATTCAGGTCATTTTATTTTGTATCCCCTGACATATATCTACTTGTGTTCTTGAATGGACGACACTTTTTTTGTATGAGAAGTACTTTATAAATAAAGTTTGATTAATAATGTGAACTCCCAGAAGTTCCCTTTTTCTAACTGTTGCTGCTGCTTCTGCATACCAGAGCTAGTTTGAACGTAAACACACAAGCATTCATTCATTCTCGCCTACTTCCTGTCTCCTGACACACACACACACACTGACGAGACAGTATAAACACACTTGTCCCTGAGATCTTTCCCCGACCTTGCAGACGCTGTGCTGTCACACAGGCTCGTAAATCTGTCTCTGTGCTAAACACACACACACATACTGAGCCACAAACTGACACCTACCTTCGATAGCAAAGTTATCGTAATCCTCCTCATTGTGGATGTTTAAAACCGGCATGTTCTCACGCTTCACTTCTCCGTCCTGTCTTCATGCTCTGTCTTTCAACTCTGCCCTCCCCCTCTTCCCTCTCCTCCTCCTCCCCGTCCTCATCACTCTCTATCCCGTGACTCCCTGGCTTTGAAATCAACCACACTTAAACTCTGGCTGGATGACTGGATTCCTCTTGCTCTCTCTCTCTCTTTTTTCACTCACTCACACTCTTAGCTGCACACAAGCACAGACAGCTTTACACAATGACAGTCCTGTGCCAAATCATATCCACTCTAAATCCCAGTGATTTTAATTGTGGAGGATGTTCGCCGTATAAAATGAATCCCTCACGTGGTTAATGCAGAGGGTTGAGAGCACCATCTGCTCTCTGATGTCGCCACTGGCTTGACCAATCACAGCAGAGCATAAACTGACACACACACAGAAACAGAAAAGCTTGTAAACAGAGATTTTTCCAACACTGACTCAAAACCAAAGAGGACTCGGTTTACACTTACTCATGTAGCGGAAGGTCTCCTCGGCCAGCATGGGGGAGATGGCGCTATGCTGGCTGGGGGCTTCATCTGGGGAGCAGCTTGGGGAGACCACCCAGTCCTGGCTGTCTGACAGGTAGACAGAGCAGGCTGAGCTGGAGCCAAGTGAGCCAGAGCCATAGTGCCTCCCACTGCTGCCCAGCCCCTCATCTGTGGGTTATGAGGCATAAATATCATTCAGGGTTCATGATCCAAAGTCAAATTCTATTTCACTTAATGATGGAGATGAATGATGTTGCACAGTTTGCAGTTATTATCTGTGGGATCGACCAGTGTACTGGCCGGATGTCAGCAGGGGTTGACTGATATCTGTTTTTTAGTGGCTTATGCCGATACCAAAAATGAAAGTACAGATTGGCCAAAAAAAGGGAACTTAAAGGTGGGGTAGGCAGGGATCTGTTACAGAAGCATCTTTTTTTGTGGTGTATAAACAAAAAAGCTTTTAATATCAGTCAAAAGATGTTAGTTATTGATGACATTTGGTAATATAACGATATCCCTGTGTTTTGTTATGTCTGTGTAGTCAACATTTTTAATTTTTTGAACGGCCTGCTCTTTCTGACTGTAAACAAAGCCATTCTCTGCCTCCCCCATTGTGATTGGTTGAGAGGCAGATGCTGCTCCCTCATGTTGTGAGGCACACTCCACGTCCTCCAATAACTTGAACGAGCCCAAACAAAGTTAGCGTGCTACAACATCGGACAGTAGAAAGTAAACCAGCCAGAAAGTACGGAAAACACAAGCGATAAAACAAAGTAGATACCAGAGACTCTGGCGGAATAACAGGCGCTTAAAACGGAGGTAGACCGGACAAGAGCTTAGAAGCCGGGTCAACATCAGCATAAACGATGGGGGATGCTTCGGGATCTTACGGCCCCTGTAACCTTTCAGCTGGACAGATAAACTGCTTTAACAAAGTAAGCCAAGTGTCTGTAACAGAAGAGTTTCTTGTCAAAAGGGATCTGCTGTGTGTCGCAGAGCTGCTAAACTGTTGACCTCGGGTCCTGGACTATGTCCCTTTATCCTAGTTTTAGAAGTCCAGCAAACATTGTGTTTGCTGGTAGTCTGTTGGCATCTACAGTAGCACCAATGCTTTTTTACTTTCACGTTGACTGGGTTCCATTTATAATTATCTGAAGTATTTATCTGCATTATATCAGAATTTAATTGGAAAGATACGAGCAAGCAGGAGCGTCTATTTGTGGGCGGGGCTTACTGGAGCAGAGAGGGAGGGGAGAGGAGGAGCTGAGGGGAAAACTGGTTGGGAGGGGTAGAGTTTACATTTAAGATTTCTCCCAAAAACTGGCACTTCCTCAGATCCTGCCTACCCCACCTTTATTCCTGAAAACATCAACATTAGACATCTTAAGGCATTAAAAGAGCATGTTTTGCAGTTTTGTCCTTTGAAAAAAAAAAACTACTATTCTATTGAGAGGATGGAAGAAGAGTCATGACATGTTCAGCTTCAATACAGTAACACATGCAGCTTAAAGAGGAAATCCGAGGAAAACAGTAATCTGAGAGGCTTTTATTTTGTCAAAACACTGCAGAGGGGTGGGAAGAAAATGCCAGACTCTATTTTTCTGAGAGCTAGTGTGGGCTGATGAAGTATTTAAATATGCGTGTCGTGAGTGAGTGTGTGTGTGCGCATGTGCGTTCTCAGCCACTCTGCTCGGCAATGTCCTTCTGCTTGAGCAAATATGTGGTTTACTGGGGCAGACAGGGCTAACTTTAGCATCAGGCCCAGAGACACAACATACTGTACATGAGGGCAGTGTGACCCTGGCATCTGAAATAAACTGTTAATAATGATTATTTCAATTTCCTCTTCTGTGTACTTTAAATAAAACTGGCAATAATGAAGCACAAACACTCCACCTGTCTCAGTGCTGGACTCCTTCTTCTCCACAGCGCGCGGTTTGGCTTCAAACATGTCCTGTCCTTAGAGCGGGACTGGGGAGGGGGTTCCCCGCTCGCAAACACAATGCTGGACAGAAAAGGACCTCTGCTAGCGCTGTGACATCACATCCTGTTTCTGCACTGATGGGCGGTGCCTGCACACCTTTACCTGAAGAGAAAAATGCACAACAACAACACAAATGACTCAAACTCCCTCAAATTGACTCTTTGCTTTCCCCTGTTTGTTACTTTGAATATTTGACACTTTATAAAGAGTTTTACAGATATTTCTCCCTGTGATCATTTCATCTAAATACCTTGCATTCTTAAAAAGCTTCTCATGTCACAGTCTTTAGTTTCGGTATACTGAGTGGCCACGTATTTGTTGCTCAAAGAAAGATCCACTCTGCTGCCTCGCACTGATTTAAGGACGGCAAAGGGGTGAGACAAAGCTCCTCCCACATCCTGTTGCCTATCTCTGGAGGAATGAGACAGGAAGCACGCCCATAAAGAGCTCAGCTCCCAGTAGATGATTTTGAGAATGAAACCCCAGCTGAGGACAAGAATGCTGCTCCTGTTACTGTCACTTTCTCTCTTGTCTGGACGTTTTTTCAGTTTAAAATAATTGGTTGTAACTGGTTGAACTTCCACAACATGGTGTGTTTCTTCAATTATGTCTTGAAGCCAGAGAGATGCAGATTAAAGTGAGAAAAGTTAAAGTTTAAAAATCCCTGTGCATGCAGACATATCATATGCCCATTAATCTGTGTGTGAGTTTGTGTGTATGTGGGTGGCTTTGAGTGAACATGCCTTTGCAGAGACTGTCCTTGGGTAACATTCATCCTCTGCAGCTTACATAACACTGATGCTGAGGCTGTTTGCTCAATGAAGGGGAAGGAGATTACTGTGATGCACGCTATGCTAATAGCAAGAATGTAGTTTTACCATTAAAGCCCCGGCAGATACACCGTAATGACCCATTAATATCACTGACATTGAGTGAGGGATACTGGAATTATCAGGGTAAGAGCGATACAAAACACTACATGATGCAGATATTCCAGGCCGGATTTAATAGCTACCGGCATCAGTTTGAACTGGGAGGAGAGTTTCTGCATGCATTAGCCTCACACTCATCAGAGCAACATCTTTCTGATACAAGCTTCTTCTTCAGCCTGATTTAAAATGGCAAGGCTGTTGTTGACCAGGCGACTGTGAGTCAGCCCATGAGTAATATAGCCAGACAGCTTCTTCTTCCGAACTAAACCAACATGAAGAAATGCATTACTTTTTCTAATGTTTCTTTAACTTCTCTGTAAAGTTCCACAAAAATGCACTTTAGTGATTAGTGACCACATGAACTATTAATTTCCTTTGCCTGGGAAAAGGCCTGACCGCACTCTGGAAACCACCACTTAATATTGGTAAGGGAGTATTGAACTGTATAAAAGGTGTAAGATCTCAGCACAGCAGGAGGATAGCAGCCCTGACTTTGCATCACAGACACCACAGCTGCATTATACTTGACACCGGTCTGTCACAGCCGTCCCAGAGGATTAGCCTGCTTGCATCAGCTCTTTGCAGATTTATGTCCCTTCATGTCTGAGCTAAGCATTCGGTTCATGCTCTTATCCAATTTGACAGACAACGAGTGCAGCAGTAAAATTGTCAGTCTGATGTTCTGGTGTAAGCAGAGGTCGAACACAACAACACAGACAATACGTGGTTCCTTCCCCACCACAACTAAATTATTTTCACATGCAAGTGGTTTGCATGATTTCACCATCTCCATTTTCCCTGTTTCCAGCTGCAAGCTGTGCAGCCTCTTCAAAATTAGGCCAACTCCTCCCCTTTTACCTACCTTCCTATTTAATGCACCTGCGGCAGGAGCACTGCCTTTCCTTTGTCTGTGTCTGCTTGCTGCCACATGGTCTGAACAAAGGTAATGAGGTAAAATCATCGTATTTGACAATTTACTTTGAGTTCTGACCTTTAATCAGTTGCTGAATTGAGTTCGCTCTTTTCGATTGTTTGCTTCCAGTTTGCACTTTTACCTGTCTGTTGGCGTCTATTGACATAAGTGATGTTAAGCAGGTTGGAGGAAATCTGGATGGATGTACCTAAACAGGTATGAGCATTTTGTAAGAAAGACAATGGCATGATTATCACATTTTTTTTAACAGTACAATAATTACTGTTCTTGTATTGCAGACACAATCAGCTGCTGTTTTTGTCTCTTTTTTTAGATCCTGTTTTTGTCTTTTAGAGTTTGTGTTGTCCACATTTTGGTGATTTTATTGTAATTAAAGAGCCATTTTAGTAGAACCAGCCAGGGTTTTTCAACATAGTTTTAATCATTAATTTAACTTTCTTTTCATCCCCTACAGTGCAGTGGAGGCTCGGCGTGTTGGGTGGTTCCTCACACCTTTTTTTCTGTTGCAGTGGTAGGCGCACTGAGGCACCATAGTCTACACCAGTTTGCAGTGTTTGTAATGTTTTGCAGTGAATTCATGGTTTACGTGTGGTTGGTAAGTGCACTCCCCGGACTCTTCCTTTGGTAGACTGCCTCCCTATTGCTTGCTCCCACTCACTCCCCCGTTCCCTTTTTCTTAATTTAACTATCTGTAAGTGTTTTATTGAGTAATTGTTAAAAAGAATAATTTGTAATAAACTTTTCTAATCAATTCATTCAGTAAATGACTCAAACATTCATTATCAATTCTTCCCTGATTCCTTTTTTTGCTTTCTTTCAGTCGACTCTTTCAGGTCCAACTACTTTAAATCTAATATTATAAAATTATTGTATAATTTTAAAGTTGAAACTGGGTAAAATCCAATTTCCCCTTTCCCCCCACGGCCACACTAAATAAAACATTACAATACTTTTGAAACTATTAAGATAAGCTATGAAATTGTGTTAAATTATGTTAGCTAACCCAGAAAACAAATAGGTGTTTCGATTAAAAGTGTGACCATGCAAACTGGCGACACATCGAAAAATACGTCACTGGTTGTTATGGCTCAATTACAGTTAAAGCACCCAAAGACCCATTGCAAATGCATTATGATTTGTTTTTTAATCTCTCTGTCAAAAGAAATCTATCAAATATATCTTCTATATAAGCTTAAACGATAACACTTATGTTATGATCGCTGTCGTGATTACGACAAACATATGCGGCTGATGCCGCCAGGAAACAGGGTCGCTCTTTAAACCGAAACACCAGCGAGGTTACGTTGACATCAACGATAACACCAGCTAAATATGATTTTACATGAGTATGTGCGATTTACTTTGAATTCCTTTATCAAAATGTCCCTAAATTGAACATGCTCTTCAGTTCATTAGGTAACCAGCATTAGCAAACACATCGTTTCATCCCTGTGATGGGCGAGGATGACAGCTTCCCTGTTGCTCCACATACCATCGCGAGCTTAAACTGGCAGCATCCCTTATTACAGATATTAAAGATGATCCTTGATTGTGAGGAAAACTTACCCTGTATCAATATTAATCCAAAGCATGGGCGATTCCTGTGGTACACACGGTGCCAGCCAACCCCTTGACCAAAACCTCTAACAATAGAGGGGAAGGGAGCGAGGGAGGGAGACCCAGCTGTTGGTCATGAATATGCGACAGCGCACTGGGTGACGCTTTTATCAGGCGCCGATTGTCTGTGTCAAATTAAAAGTCCTGTGAATAGATTACATTTTGGTTTTTGAGGTGCTGGATAGAGCTGTTCCTACTTTTTTTCCTGTTAGGGCTCCGGATTTAATTTTCTTACCCTACAAAAGAGCACAAACTATACGGACCTTAAGTTGTTTACGTCGACGCACACGAGCCGTGCAGTCGCGAGGAGACGGTATGTATCTTTGTTTTATTAGAGGACACTTAAAATTAGTACACTTGCACTACAAAATATCATTTCATTAGGCTACTGAACGAGGTGTTTTCTTACCCTATTATATGTGTCGACATTTCTACTTGGCGTGCGTGCCGTATAGGGAGTCACGGAGGGGGTGTGTTGTTGTTTTTGTCGCGCTACTCCTTTATTTTTATGGTTTGTGTCATTATATTCAACAAAATGTGATAATTATGTAAAAACTAAGCATTAGTCTCTGTCTGACAGATGTTTGGCTTCTTGTGAAGCCGGAATAGCTTCAATACACCCAATCTTGGATCTGGAATTTGGTCATTATGTGTCACAATTTAATATTTTGAAATATAATTCACTCCTACAAACGACACTGAAGTTAGTGTCTTATTCACCGATAACCATCCGGCTGTTAATGGGTTATGAACAAGGCCCTGGTCCAAACCAGGGTTTTTAAAAACTTTGAGACTTTCTCCCTACGACCAAATGTGACAAATGTGACCTAAATACTAGGGCTGGGACAATATGCTTTCCTCCCGATTTGATTCTTCTACGATTTATTTGGATGCCGATTCGATTTAAATTACGATTCTACGATATTGTCGATTTTCTCGATGTTAAGTCTGCATTTTTAACACCAGTGAAACAGTTGAATAATTGTGATTGTCTACTGACTACTCCAGGAACCTTATTACCCCCCCAAAAAATACACATTACATGTATGACATTTTTCAAGATTTATAATTAAATTTTAAAAAAAGGATTTTGAACACAAGTATCGCGATTTTTTTAATCGATTTTTATGTGAACCGATTTTTTTTCTCCTACCTTGACTAAATACTTTGATTCTGTTTCAAGACCGAGAAAATGCTGATCATGTAAACACGTGAAGCTGAAATGGTTTCAATACACCCAATCTTGGATCTAAAAGTTGGTCATTATGTTTCACAATATAATATTTTGAAATATGATTCACTCTTACAAATGACACTGAAGTTAGTGTCTTATTCACAGCTTCCCATTCGGCTGTTGATGGGTTATGGACAAGGTCCTGGTCCAAAACTATAATAATCAAATCTAAAGGATAGTAGGCTAAAGAAGAAGCCAAACCAAGCCTTGAGACTCTCTACTCACGTCCAGATGTGACAAATGTGACCTAAATACAAGGGCTGGGACATTTGCTTTTCTCCCCATTCAATTCTTCTACTATTTATTTGGATGCTGATTTGATTTAAATTGCAATTCTACGATATTGTCGATTTTCTCAATGTTTAGTCTGCATTTTTAACACAAGTGAAACAGTTGAATGATTTGGATTGACTACTGACTACTCCAGGAACCATAATTCCCCCTAAAATACACATCACATGTAAGTCTCTTTTGAAGATTTATTCTTAAATTTGAAAAAATTGATTTTTGAACATAAAAATCAATTGAAAAAAATCACGACACTTATGTGAATTGATTTTTTTCTCCCACCCCGACTAAATACTTTGACTCTTGTTCAAGACCGAGAAAATGATGATCATGTAAACACGTTTTCTTTTTACCTAGTGTTAACAAGCAATGATTTTGAGCTCATGCAATGATTTCCACTACAGAGTCGCGTAAATTTTGTTCCCTCTTGAATAATCCAGTGCATATCCAAGAATTGGGTAATGGGCATTTGAATAAGGACCTGGTCCAGTTTTGTCCAGACGTTAAAAAGGGTCAGTGAAATATCTCTTAATTTTACAACTACAAATCTGAGACCGTTTTTAAGAGATTTGTAAACCCACACACAACCGAGATCAGATCTGACAGGTCTGGGTGGATCTTGTTTACATAATACCAGTAGCGACGAATAAGACGCTAACTTCAGTGCCGTCTGTAATGGCCATTCATGAATGCGTTGCCCTGGAAGAAAACACAGCTCTCCATGCTTCATTCATACTTTTTCTTACGATGCTTACGCTACTGCCTCACAACTGACCGGGGATCCCCGCTTCTGAATTTCATTCCGTTTTCTCCGATCTGTGATCAGCTGATGCAGCCAGGTAATCTGCAGACGGATGGATGAATGTCTGAGGTTGGACGGCTGCTGCTTTCTAGTCTAGTGGGGGATCCGCCGCTTGTCTCAAATTACATCGCTGCTCTGCATCCCCACGCATCCCTCCACCACGACCGGTCCCCTTCGGCCTGTGTGCGGATGAATGCCAAAGCCTGGGATTTTACCATCGCCCAAAGGACTCCATGTCTTTCTTGGTAAGAGTGTCACGCTGCATGGTTTTTTGCTGTATGCCTACGTGCGTGCCGGTTGTGACCTCGGTGATAGTCACGAATCTGTGGGGCTAATGCTGATGCCTCCTGTGGGATACTGCAAATTCAAGCAAGCCTTAAAGAGCACTGAAGATGTTTTAGTTCAAGACAGAAATTCACTTTTGATTAAAAAAAAATGTAATTCAAGTGCATCAGCTCTCAAATATTCTATTGTTTCTACTGAGAGTTACCTTCTTGCTTCGATTTATGGGCTATTATAGGTGGGGAAATTCTATGCATAAGGTTTTAAAATAGTTACCTGTTCATCCCTCCAATCTGATTATGTATGGAGCTATCATCTTGCTCAGTTGGGACTTACCAGCTGCCTCTTACTGCCTATTATCATCTCTCTCCACTCACCACTTCCGATAAAAAGCTCTCTAAGTGCCCCCACTGCTCACATCCCCTGATGCTTGCTTCCCTGACCCTCGAGGCAGTGAACCACCTTCCACTCCCGCCCAGCTCCATGTTTCCCTCTCCACTCCCCCCACCCTTTTCCCTATGGGCATGTCTCACCTGTGCTGTGCTCCTGCCCCCCCTTCCACCAGGACTGTTCCTGCATCTCCCACGCTCAGGTCCAGCCCTTGGACATAGAGGAGCGCTATGAGGACACCAGCCACCAGTTCCTGGTCAGTAGCCAAGACACTGTCAGCATGGAGACAGGCGTCACACTGATGCTCTCCCATCATTTCATCTCTGATCATTTGTCATCTGTCTGAAGGTGCTTAACCCTTGGCTTAGATGGTGCTGTTGATAAATCACTTAAAGGGGTACTCCATCACTTTTATACTCCATATAAGATTAGAGCACTTACAAGAGACAAAGTGAAATAAAACTGTCAATATCTGCGCAAAAGAATTCAAAATATCAAAGCACATACTCCTTGTTTGAAGCAGTAAATACCACAATTCCCATAATGCAATTTAAATGTCCTACCTGGGATTTCTGGTGTACAAAAGAGGATAAGGGCCACTAAAATATATATTTTTTTCTAACTGTTTCTCTCACATGATTCTGAATTTAATCTCAGAGTTTTGACTTTCAAGCAGAATTCAGATTTCTTTCAGTTCTGAGTTTTAATGTCAGAATTATGAGAGGAACGTCAAAATTCTGACCTATGATAGAGAAAAATGTCTTAAATGTCAGAATTCTGAGTTCAATCTCAGTATTCTCATTTAATCTCAGAAATATGAGGGGAAAATAATCAGAATTCTGACTTTAATCTCAGAATGTTCATCATAATTTAAAAAATTACTAATTTATACAAAAAATGTAAGAAATCTGACTTAAATCTCAGAATTCTGAAAAAAAAAAAGAAAATCCGATTTTAACAGAATTCTGATTTAATTCTCAGTATTCGCATTTTAATCTTAGAAATATGAGGGGAAAAAAACTGAATTCTGACTTTCATCTCAAAGTGTTCAACATAATAAAAGAAATGACTGATTTACACCAAAAAAGTCAGAATTCTGTTTTAAATCTCAGAATTCTGAAGAAAAAAAATCAGACTTTGACAGAATTCTGACTTCAATCTCAGTATTCTCATTTTAATCTCAGAAATATGAGGGGGGGGGTCAGAATTCTTACTTTAATCTCAAAATATTTAGCATAATTAAAGAAATTACTGATTTATACCAAAAAAGTATAAACTATTATTTCTCATAAACCTGACTTTAATCTTAAAAATACAGGCATAAATCTTTGAATTCCGATATCTAATGTCCAATATTGACATAAACATACATATTTACAGGCCATGGTCTACAAGCCCTCAGGCGGTACTGCATCAAAAACAATCTTGCAGTGGAAATCCCTGCTGAACCTTATTTCCAAAAACTTGTGTCTGTGAGCAACACTTGCTCTATTTAAATAAAGTGCACAGCTGAGCT
Organism: Xyrichtys novacula; assembly: GCA_962446985.1. Classification (NCBI taxonomy): domain Eukaryota; kingdom Metazoa; phylum Chordata; class Actinopteri; order Labriformes; family Labridae; genus Xyrichtys; species Xyrichtys novacula. The sequence continues at coordinate 4,420,003 of OY660887.1, forward strand.
TCACGTGAAATAACACAGCTGATAGTACACTTCTAATTAAATATAGATAAACTTTAATGTGCAGGATCAACTGAGTGCCCCTTTAATGCAAAACTGAAATCCACAAAAGTCTTTTCTTTTTTTTGTTAAATTGGTTTGTGCTTGTAACGGAGATTATGAAACTTTAAGAAGTTTTTATGCAGTGCCTAATATGAAATAGTTACTAACGACAAATGTAAAGTCATGTTCCTGTTGGTAATGCAGACAAACTGCAGGGACAGTGTGGTTGAAACCAACAAACATATTCAGCTTGTGTGTTCAAAGCTGCAACAATCTGACACTTTAAAAGAACCAGAAACTGCTCCGTCTCAGCAACCTGTCTGCATTACTATAACTGCAAGCATCCCTTTCTCCCCCTTTGGCATCTACTGTCCCCTCATACAGTTCCTCACCACCATGAACGTGGTTGATGTCTTACCAAAGCATTACTAATGAGGCAGTAAGTGAACGACAATCAACAAATCAAACCTTACTTAGCAGAGTCCTCGTTAGCCCGTCACGGTTCGCACCCTTTAGCATTCTGGAGTTACTTATTCTGAATGAAGTCTGACTCCATATTCATTTGTTGTTCTACCTGTCTTTTAAGTCCGCTAGGAGGATAAACATGTTATAAACAGATGTGTGTGTGCATCCCTGCAGAGCTGTGACGGTTCTGAATTCACTCTGCAAGGGCCTGCAGGCGGCGATGACATCACAGGACTCTCACCTGTGCCGGCCCATTACCAGCTGCTGTCTGAGCTGGGTGAGAGCCCGACAGCGTGCCCATTATAGCCACGGAGACAATTTCATATAATATCCAAGCATGGCTTTTCCAGATAGCTGTGCAGAGAGAGATTTGACGCCATCAGTCCTTTCTATTCCAGGGAGAGGCTTCAATAACCTGAGCCAGGTGAACATGGCACGCCACATCCCTTCAGGCCAGTTGGTGGCCGTCAAACAAACCAACCTGGACGAGTGCACAGAAGAGGAGCTGCTGCAGCTCATGGTGAGCTCTTTCAGTTTATTTGAACTCATTAAGTGTCGTAGAAGCTTCTGTAGACACACAGTAAACTAATCTTTCCTTTAATGTTTGATTGTGAACCCTAGAATGAGGTGCTGCTGTCCAGGCTGTTCCGCCACCCCAACCTGTTGACCTCTCGCCTGGTTTTCAGCTCCTGCTGCCAGCTCTGGGTCCTCACACCTCTCATGGCATATGGTCAGCTGCTTCCACATCTCAGCAACTCTAAATCAACAGTAATTAAAGGGATATTCCGGCGTAAAAGTAATTTAGGGTCAAACACACCGCAACATAGACACTCCCTCGAGAGATGAATGTTGCCGACCGCTTGCTTCTCTAGTTATATCAACCTAAGTTACGACTGCAGATAGCATTACACAGTGATCTGAGGAGCCATAAACAAACCTCAAGCAAAACGTCACTCTATAGTCACAAAAAATACTCTCTTCCAGCAGCCGCTTGTTTGTAGCGAGACCTCAGGCCAGTCCATGGGTGTCACAGCTCAAGGAAGAACATTTATGATCATTTCTTTATGGAAATACAATCAGGCTGAGACGCTAAGGCAGAAGAACTACCGTGTCTGCAGTGCAAAATGATTAAAATGGTGATTATTACTTCAAGGAAATGATAAAGTAATGATCACAAATGTTCTTCCTTGAGCTGCGTCACCCAGCTGCAGTAATGGACATGCCGGAGGTCGCCGTACAAACAAGTGGCTGCTGGAAGAGAGTAGGTGAGTTGTGTTTAGTCTCTTTGCTAAGAAATTAGACAAAGTAAAGACGTTTGGTGGCTAGTACTATGGCTACGACCCTATATGTACTGTTGATGAAGTTAGGTGCTGTTCTGAGCATTATTAGTGGCTATAGAGTGGCGTTTTGGTTGTGTGTGGTTCCATAGACTGCTGTGTATTGCTATCGTGCGGTCGTTACCTAAGTTGGTATAACTAGAGAAATAAGCGGTCGGCAACATTCATCCCTTGAGGGAGTGTCTAACTCGGTGTGTTTGATCCTACATTAATTCTACGCCGGAATATCACTTTAATCTCAAATTATTTGATTATTTTATAATTTTTATCTCAGCTCAGAAGTCCTTTTTCCCTTCCCCGTACCTGCAGGCTCTGCAGACACTTTACTAAGAACATACTTCCCAGATGGAATGAGTGAGTCCCTGATAGCGTACCTGCTCTACGGTGTGCTAAAAGCCTTGGAGTACCTTCACCAGATGGGCTACGTGCATCGGTCAGCCACCATTCTGACATAATATGAAATACAACTCAATAACCAACCAAATTCTGCTGTTTATTAACATTTAACCCAGCACCATAACTTGTCTGTCTGTCTGTCTGTCCATGCTCTTCCCCCATCAGAGGGGTGAAAGCCAGTCACATCCTGTTGTCGGGAGAGGGGCGTGTCTACCTCTCGGGGCTGCACAGTGTTTATAGCATGATGCGAGAGGGGAAAAGGATGAGGGCCGTGTTCGATATGCCCCACCACAGCCCCGCACTGCTGCCCTGGCTGAGCCCCGAGCTGCTGCGACAGGTCAGGATTCACTAGAAAAAGAAAAGACTTCAGCTCTCTGAAATGTATCATTCCAATGACCCCTGTCTCGTTCTCCTCATGCTGTTTCTCTCAGTAGGACTTGCATGGATATGGGGTGAAGTCTGATATCTACAGTTTAGGTATCGTGGCCTGTGAACTGGTCAGTGGCAGGGTGCCTTTCCAGGACATGCCCCCAACCCAAGTAATGAAAACTTTTGATTCATAATGCTCAAGAAGATCAAATGCATATGTTTAGTAAGGCTTCATTCATATTTTGGATCTCCCCCAAGATGCTGCTCCAGAAGCTTCGCGGCTCCCACTGTTGCCTCCTCGATGTAGCTCCCTTCCCCTTGGGTGAACTCGGGGGTCTGAAGGTGTCCCGGTCTGGGGTAGACTCCGGCATCGGGGAGAGTGTGGCTACAGGAAGCCTGACCCACAGCGCCACCGCTCCGCCCACTGACCGACCTCAGAGCCCTGGACCCAAAAACCACTCCGCAACCTTGCACAACCTGGTCCAGCTGTGTCTGCAGCAGCAGCCTGAGCGCAGGTGCGACCTTAAAAACACTCCTATTTATTTGATAACTTGTCTGAAATGATCTTGATGCACTTTTTTTTAATTCCCTAGACCGTCAGCATCTTCTCTCCTGACCCACGCCTTCTTCAAACAGGTGGGTTTCTAGATGTAATTCCACTTCTCTTATTTCAGTTTTTTACAAGTGCAACACATCACAAACTGCGCTTTATTATTCTGTGACAGGTGAAGAGGCACACCAGAGACTCCTTCCTCAGCCTCATGTACCCAGCAGTGCCCCTCACCAGCCCAGAGGACCCTCCAGTCTCCTGCCCCCCAACCCCATCCTGCCACCCTCTAACATCCACCTCCGCAGACCCCTCTGAGGGGGTATGGGACTTCTCCTAACCCCCCAAAATCTCTGTCCACAAACCTCCAAATACTGACTAGCAAAGCCAAACACGAGACAATCAAAGCAGAGCAATGAGGCCAAATCCTACTGTGCTTTTATTTTGTATTATCACTCTCTGAGCCTTTTTTTAAGTAGTTTTGTAGTTTTTTTGTATGTTTATCTGATCAGTATGAGGGGGGTCATTTATGGATTAGTGACACAACTGTGAAGAAGCTGGATCAAAACGCTGCTCTGAATATATGTGTGAAGGATTCGCCATAATATCAATGGACTGAAAAAAGACTAATCAGCTGACTCATAATCAAGCACTTCCAAAAAAGGCAACCCAGAGGTGTGGCTGAAGGCACTTTTAGTGTTTCTTTTTATTGTGTCTAAGTATGCAGTCTTGTTCTGGTGCCTATTGTGCCGGTTCTTGTCTTTTAAAAGCGTTTTAAGGAAAGAGGACGTTGTTGACTGCATCTAAAAAAATCTTTGAAAGAAGGTAAGGTCCTAATGAAGAGATGAAGTGAGGGTGGATTTTTCTTTTTTAAGTGTTATTTTGTATTCATACTGTGAAAAGTGAATACTTAGGTACATGTAACGATATTTACAACACTTATGTGCATATATATTCATCTCTGTTGGAGTGTTGTTGCCTCCAAATTTGATCTCCTATCATGAATACTTATCCAAATTGTAGAAATCCCATTTTGTTGGCAAAAAATGGAGCTCTGTAGCAAATTAGCTATTTAGTGAAAATAGCGCAGAAGTCGACAACCGGTGTCTCTCAATCATGTTTGTGCGTGGTTTTCTTTTTGCATGGTACAGTTCAAACCTGTATTTGTGGAGCAGCAGTGATGAACTTGCTTTACAAACAGTCATTTCTGGACGTGATTCTAAGTCCATGCGGTGATTTATACTACAGAGTCATGCCTCTTTTAAAATTGAAATTGTAGGGTTAAAATCCCTAATTCTAAAACTGTTAAGCTCGATTGAAAAACTCCTTACAGGAGCTTTAAGTGCAATCTCCCCATGCTTTAGACAATTGTTACACTATATTAAAAATTACTCTTACTTTTTCTTTGTCTGACCAGTCCAACATACAATGTATTTCTGTATGACTGTATGTCTGAGCATATATGCACAAAGTGTCTGTGTATAGGCCTTTTAAAACATGAAATCACATGTCTGCCTATAAAAATATGACAACGTACAAACTTGACTCATCAAAACAAGCACATAAGCAATAGAGTTGAGCTAGTATTCATGTTAGTAGTTGGAAATTTTAAGTAGATTAAAATTCCTCCCAGTATAATTATCAGTTATACAACAACAAACAACAAAGAAAAAAACATTTTGTACTGTGCTGTGTGACCACTTATCCAACAATGCCTTTCTGTTTGAATGAAACCTGCATTCTGAATATGGTGATCTTTCTGTAACTGTGATTACGTGTACTGTGTATGAGAACTGTGATCTGCAGTTAATGGCAAACATGGTAGCTGTATGAGCCTTATATTAACACATATTATACATGAAATATATGTACATACAAAAGTTGATTTCTAATCTTTGTGCTGGCCTTGAATAATTTCCTTATGGGGTTTGTGTTGATTGAAAGTCTTACGTGTATGTCCATTTCAACAGGATCTTCCATCCTGGAATACCTTCAACCTGCACAGTGTGATCTTCATCTTCATTTTCATCAGTTTGGGAGTTTTGAAGGATTAAAGAAACTGTAAGATTAGAAAAAGCAGCGCGAGACTGGAAAAAATAATACCATAAGAGTTTTTTTTAATTTTATTGTTTTCAAAAGATATGAAGTTAACTCAGTATATCTGCTTTGTGAAAAAGGTTAAAGTGGTGAAGTTGTTGAGCTGGGTGCAGACACAATGACTCCTGCAACTGTATTAATTTTGTACCTGTTACCTGTAATTATAGGTGAATAAACTGGTATGTAATTTAGCACATTTATTACTTTTTTATATCAAATTTCGTGTGTCACTTTCTTGCAATTTTTAAAAATGCCCATTTATTTTAGTGAACCAGAAAAGGGCATCACAACAAAATGCATAGAAAAATAATGACAGTTTATCCTTTAACATGATGAATGAAAGAAAAATCCTGTATTTTTACACTATTATTTCCTTATTTTCAATTTAGATTTTTTTTTTATGACACGTCTTAACGCTTATTCGTATGGTTTTGTTAATCACTCATTAACTAACCTTTTAAATTAATAATGTTATTTCTCTGTGAGTCCACTAGGTGGGATCCAAGCATTAAAAAAGTACTCATCGAGCTCTGCAACTAAACCCAGCCCTAGCAACCACGTAGCTCCACATCGACAACGTAAAGTGAACAAGAGTGTCGCAAACATAACGATAATCGTAAAAAACATTATAAGCCACATATTATGCTAATTGTTTTCTTGCAATGTGTTGTACAATAACTGCATAAATTAAACTGGAAATACAACTAAGTAAGCTTAAGTTTCTGATTTGGATGGTGGTATTATAGATCAGGTCTCTGCAATGTATTGTGTTTCCGATGTGCTTACCAAAATAAAACTTCGTTTAAAGGATGTTCTTCATACAGAGAACAAACAGCTAACAAACTGGTTCAAAATTACACAAACTGAGTGCCGTATATTTGTTTTGACAAAACCATCTTATTTGAAATATATACCATTATCAGTTTATTTTCTGTTACTTTTGCATAATGATAATAACAATAATAATGAAAAACGTATAAATAAATAAATAAATAAATAAATAAATAATAATAATAATAATAATAATAATTATTATTATTATTATTATTATTATTATAAATAAATATCAAAATAAAATAATTGTAGCAGTAGTAGTAATAGTTGCAATAATAATAATAATAATGATAATAATAAATAAATAAATAATAGTATAAGTAGTAGTAGTAATAGTTGTAGTAGTAGTAGTAATAGTAATGAAAAAAAATAATAATAATAATATGAAAAAATTAAATTATTAATAAATAAAAATAAAAATAATAGTAGTAGTCATAGTTGTAGTAGTAGAAGTAGTAGTAGTAGTAATAATAATAATAATAATAATAATAATAATAATAATAATAATAATACTTATTATTATTATTATTATTATCATTATTTTTTATTTTGATTTATTTTATTGTTATTTATTTATTATTATTATTATTATTATTATTATTATTATTGTTATTGAGACTTGCTAAGAGACTCCTTTACATATGTAGGAATTCTTATTTCATAGCTTTGATTGAAAATTAGAATTGAATAAATAATATCCAATCTTCTTTCTAATTTTAACTTTAAGTGAGGGCTATCTTGCTTTACAGACTTATTTTAAGTAAAGGTTAGTTTATTTTGAAAGAAACGCTACCTTATACTGGCCGGAAGTTGCCCGCTTGTATTCGTGGTTCTCTTGCTGTTAGCTTGACGCCTTTACACCAACTCCGGAGACGGCGTCAGTGACAGTTGGTCGGTTCGTTACTCAGGTGAGTGGTCTTCAGCTTGTCCACGGTTCCGGTACGTTTTATCAGGTATCCCTACATCTGAATTTTTATTCATGTCGATTTGTAAGCCGGTTAGACTCGCGAGGACGAGACGTTTCTGTCACATGAGAAGGAGGAGGAGGAGAGAGGAGGGCTAGAAAAACACAGAAATAGGCTTTTTAAACAGATAGCTTTGAGCTAGCCTGGTCAGGTAAGGTCGACTGTTAGTGTAATGTTTGCCGAGGAGAACCGCAGGCGTCGTATTGCTGTCGTGTGACGAACGAGTCTATCCCCGGCTTATTTTTAGAGCACACAACCGAAGCAGACATTATTAATGGTGTGTGTTTTGCCGTGTAGTTAACCCACCATTGCCTCAGTCTGTCTAAGCTTGGAGCCAGCAGAGCTGCACAAAGTGCACAGGGAGGGCTGGTGAGGGTTATTATGTCGCTGCGAGAACAGAATAGTTTTACCGTGACAACAAACATCCGCCCCCCTGACATGTAATTGTGTTGTGTTATCACTGGCAGAACTGGGAATACCCTCCGGTCCTCCGAGAAGAGGCAGACGAGGTGGAGGTGGAGGCTCGGGCCCAGCTGCACTGAGCCCTCTCCGGGACTGCACATCTCTCCCCCTTATAATGGAATAATTTTTCCTCCATATCACGTCTGTTTTTTGCATCTCTAAAAGGAGCGTAACACCTTTCCAGAGTTGGACAGTCATGCTGTTTAGCATTAAACTCCAGCAGCAGAGGTTCAGCCCATGACCTGTAACCATGAAGCAGCTAGGGAAGTGACCTAGGTGGACACTACAGCCTGAGGGTGCCTCTCACAGGCACCATGGCATCCAAGGAGAGACTGTATGAAGTCTGGATGCTCTACTGCACTAAGGTAAGGCATAACTCTTTTCACACACTCTCTCTCTCTTTCTCTCTAACTGGATGCTTTGTGTGGGAAATGTCATCAGGTGAAGTATTGGGCAGTGAGATGGCATTTCCTCCATTGCAAAAAGGCTTATTCACTCTTGGCATTTAAATGTAGGAAGTCTAGTGTAAGTGGTCGTTTTTGATAACAAACTGAGCATATCTACACACCCAGGAAGCTGGTTCAAAGTAAGTCCGGTGTGACATTTGGAATCGAATGCCAGTGGCTACTTATTGCTGCAATGAAAACATCTTTTTATACCACACTGTGCACTTTCAAGGCCGCCAAAGCATTTAAAGTAGGGATGCACCGATTGGATATCGGCTCCGATATTGACAAATTAACTGGATCGGTTATCGGATGAATGACGCTGATCCAGCGTTCCGATCCAGTCACTAACTTTTGTAGATGTAGTCATCTTGTTTTCGCATCCAATTTTGCTTTTTTCCGACTTGGTAACCGAAATGCTGGGAACTCGGTTGTTACGTCATTTTCAGCTCAGACTTCTGACTTCAGAGGTAACTCGAACGCACCATAATATCATACACAGCAACACAGCAATTCTGTTCACTCTATATTCTATGTTTGCCTAACCTTTTGCACTAAGTGTTGACATGGAACTCTTACTTCTTTTTGCTGTGTGATAATGTGCAATTTGTTATTTGTTAATAAATAATATTAGGTACATTTATATCTGTGTTAATTTGTTACCTTTTTTAACAAGGCTAATATCGCGCCTGATGCCTTCACTCACAGGGCAAGGTATACAGTTCATTCACTCAACAGTAGTACTGGATCCGTATTGGATATCGGCCGGTATTGTGCATCTTTAATTTAAAGTAACATACAAAACATTTATTCGGCAACATCTGCATCAAGTAAACATTCTCAAAAGACTTGTCTTATCGCATATTTTACAAACATCAGTGTTGCCGACTGTCTTGACCAATTATTGTCGAGCCTCTCTCCTCATGCTCACTCCATCCCTCTGCTTCACTAACACACACCTGCCTCATCCTCCCCTGCCAGTACTACTCAGCTCTCTTGGTTTGTGTGACTTTAGCACATTTTACAAACGTCAGTGTTGCCGATTGTCCTGACAAATTATTTTCAATCCTTTCTCCTCATGCTCACTCCATCCCTCTGCTTCACTAACACACAGCTGCTTCATCTTCCCCTGGCAGTGCTACTTGGCTCTCTTGGTTTGTGCGACTGTAGCAGAGCATATTTTATAAACATCAGTGTTGCCGACTGTTCGGACCAATTATTATCAAGCCTCTCTCCTCATGCTCACTCTATCCCTCTGCTTCACTAACACACACCTACCTCATCTCCCCCTGGCAGTGCTACTCGGCTCTCTTGGTTTGTGCTACTGTAGCAGAGCATGTTTAAGACGAAGCGGCCCCCTCTTAACAGATTTCCCAGCATTTCTTCAGACTCCCGAAACCTTGCAACGCTCTGATTTGTTGCCAGAAACTATTAAGCTGTAAGAGGAGAGTAGAACTGAGGGGGTGGGCTGGAGCTGGCTCTTTCAGAGACATCAAATAATGGTGACTTTGATTTTTGCCATAATAAAGCAGTCTTATCACATTTTCAGGGCACTAAAACATCTAAAACAACACACAAAACATTATTGGCTCTTGAAACACCCCTGTTAAAGCCTGAATAATGAAATTGCCTGAAGAATTTATTGGCAGCGGATGCTGAAAGGCATAAATAAATGATAAAGTCACAGAGAACTAATGTTACATAAGGCAAGGTATTGCAGATGGTGTCTCTGTAGCTGTGGGCAAGGAAACTAAATTAATGATAAAATATATGATATTTATCAAAAAGAAAACATGTTCAAAAGGAACTTTTAATACACATTAAACAGTAACTGATTATAAAACTGTTCTTGTTGACCACTTCAGGTTCGAACTTGATGGGAAAAGCTGCAGTGCATACAGGGAACTGCTTTGTTTTTACAGTGGAGATGAATGGATGTCGAGGCGTAGAGACAGCACCCTTGAGTCAGCTGTTGGCTACATTTAATTCACTTGGCAGTAAAGCATGCGCAGGTCCCGGTGTCCAATCAAAACGGCCCGCCTGAGCCGCTCCTCACGTGAGCCTGGCTGCAGTCACACACTTAAATAATCCCTGGCAGCAACACGCGCGTTACACATCCCTCCCTGGAGTATTTACTCCATGAAAGCAGATCTGTTTTCTGCAAGTTTGGGGACACGACATCGAACAATCGCCAACCTGAGACGCTAAGCATGAAAGCTGGGACATTGTCACAAGCAGAGCGCATGTGGAGTGGGCGTTGAAAAACAGAAGTCAGACACACTCCTTCCCACACACACTTGTCACAATGACCTGTGAAAATGCCAGCAATTGCTACAAGCGTACACATTGCATTTGCTCAAGATGGAGTGTGTGTTTGCATTGACTAAGCATCACACTGCAAGGAAGGATCATTTCATCTCATGCTGGCTACAAGCCAGGGTCCACCGAGCCAATATTTCTCTTTGCATGAGGCAGAGGAGACGCTGAGAGGGAGGCATTTAAATATATATGTGCAGCGTCCGGCCTCTTTCCAAGCAGATGAAATGAGAGGCACGGCGGGTTGTCCCTGTGATATATATGCGTGCGTGCATGTGAGGGATGCCAGGATATGTTGTCTGTAAGGAGAACCTGCAGTCACGTGGATGTAATCAGATGAGGAATGCTGGTCGGGACCCCCCTGTGACTCATGAAGGGTTAATTTTTTCACAAGCAGCCTCAGTCCTTAGCTCCCCTTTCTAGCCTCTTATTGTCTCAACCCAGCACAACGATTTTCTAGGGGCCTAGTTAAGTGTAGTTTCACCTGAAAAACCTCACCCTGAGGTTACATTGTCATTTTTATCTGGTTTGTTTTGGTTCCCCGTTTCACTCCTATAACAGCGCCTTAAACAAGAGGCCTTCACAGAAATTTTACGCACCACTCAGGAAGGAATCCCACATGATACCGTGTCTTTATCCGTGTGGGATTAACAGGACCTGGCATGGAGGCCCAATTGTCTCTGTAAAGCAGAGTTAAATGGAACTCTAAGATCGGTAATGACAGTTAATCCCTGTCAAACTCCACAAAAACCCAGAGCAAGCAGCGGCGGTTGAACCCTCTCCTTCTCTTACACCCATATTAGTCAAAATAAAAGTCCATGTGAGTAGTAACGACAATCTTTTGGTTTCATTTTAGTATCATTCTAACCAAAACAGCAGGAACTAGCTGTTGCTGTCTCTATCTGAGGCAGTAGCAGCACTTTCACTCTGTTATATCATCGTTATTGATCGGCACCAATAATAATATAACACATATAACACCTATTGGATAATACTGAACAGGCGAAGGCCATTAAACTTGACAATACTGCTCAGTCAGAGGACTTGAAAGCTGTTTGTGTCATTCTTCTGCTCATCACAGTTCCCTCATGCCATCTGTCTGTTTAATGATTGATTAAACATCACTGCCTCTAGAGCCAGAGGTTAACACTCACACCCGATCAGATGGGTGTTGTTGACAGTGGAAGCTCGTACAGTGCAGGAAGCCGCTGCTTGCATTCAGAGGACCAGCTCGCCCTGCTCTGTCAGACATCAGATGTCTCGTCTTATCTCTTGACGTTATTATTATCATCCACCTGACTGTCAGCGGGTTCCTGGTGCTGAAAAGGAAATGGGTTGATAATTAAACAGATGTGTGAAGCTTTAATTAATGTGACACAGAAATGATAATTGGAGTCTTGGTTTCAGATCCAGCAGTGACAGATGTAGACTTATTGGAGGTGAGGTCACAGATTGTTTGGTCAGCAGCTGTGGCTTCAAAGTAAGTGTTGAGAAGAGTGGAGGAGTTTGGCTGCTGATGTGGACTTGTGCTGAGCGGAGACTGTACGGACGGAGTAACTGCAATTTTAAAAGAATTGATCATGGAGCTGGATCTGTCTCTTTTTGAGAGACTTCTACGGAGTATTTAACTCCTGCTCAAAACAGGCTGAGCGCTCAAAACAAGGTGTGCTGATGTTAGTTGCAGCTCAGCTCACAGCCCCCTCAGATGTGAAACAACAGAGACACTCAAAATTATTTGATCGTGGAGCTGGATCTGTTTCTTTTTGGTAGACCTCTGCGGATTATTCAACTCCTGCTCAAAACAGGCTGAGCGCCTCAAAACAAGGTGTGCTAACATTAGCTGCAGCTCAGCTCGCAGCCCCCTCAGATGTGAAATAACAGAGACACTCAAAATTAAATATTTGATCGTGGAGCTGGATCTGTTTCTTTTTGGGAGACCTCTGCAGATTATTCAACTCCTGCTCAAAACAGGCTGAGCGCTTAAAACAAGGTGTGCTAACATTAGCTGCAGCTCAGCTCGCAGCCCCCTCAGATGTGAAATAACAGAGACACTCAAAATTAAATATTTGATCGTGGAGCTGGATCTGTTTCTTTTTGAGAGACTTCTACGGAGTATTTAACTCCTGCTCAAAACAGGCTGAGCGCTCAAAACAAGGTGTGCTGATGTTAGTTGCAGCTCAGCTCACAGCCCCCTCAGATGTGAAACAACAGAGACACTCAAAATTATTTGATCGTGGAGCTGGATCTGTTTCTTTTTGGTAGACCTCTGCGGATTATTCAACTCCTGCTCAAAACAGGCTGAGCGCCTCAAAACAAGGTGTGCTAACATTAGCTGCAGCTCAGCTCGCAGCCCCCTCAGATGTGAAATAACAGAGACACTCAAAAATATTTGATCGTGGAGCTGGATCTGTTTCTTTTTGGGAGACCTCTGCAGATTATTCAACTCCTGCTCAAAACAGGCTGAGCGCTTAAAACAAGGTGTGCTGATGTTAGCTGCAGCTCAGCTCGCAGCCCCCTCAGATGTGAAACAACAGAGACACTCAAAAATATTTGATCGTGGAGCTGGATCTGTTTCTTTTTGGGAGACCTCTGCAGATTATTCAACTCCTGCTCAAAACAGGCTGAGCGCTTAAAACAAGGTGTGCTGATGTTAGCTGCAGCTCAGCTCGCAGCCCCCTCAGATGTGAAACAACAGAGACACTCAAAAATATTTGATCGTGGAGCTGGATCTGTTTCTTTTTGGGAGACCTCTGCAGATTATTCAACTCCTGCTCAAAACAGGCTGAGCGCTTCAAAACAAGGTGTGCTGATGTTAGTTGCAGCTCAGCTCACAGCCCCCTCAGATGTGAAACAACAGAGACACTCAATTTTAAAAGAATTGATCATGGAGCTGGATCTGTCTCTTTTTGAGAGACTTCTACGGATTATTTAACTCCTGCTCAAAACAGGCTGAGCGCTTCAAAACAAGGTGTGCTGATGTTAGTTGCAGCTCAGCTCGCAGCCTCCTTAGGGAGGAAAACAGACACACTCAAAGGGCCACTGTCATTATCGAGGCGCTCTTTTGACTAGTGGAGTATCGTGTGATGAATAGATTGTGATCATGTTTTATTTAAATACATCTTTGTCTTCATCATGAGACTCCACGTTGGCCACAAAGGCTTAGTCCTGCTCGGTCCTCAGAGCTACAGAGGGCTGAGAGGTCACAGACGGCGCTAAGACTGTTATGTAACCAGCAATCCTTTTAGCTGCCTACCATTGGTCCGTGCCAAAGTGTTTTCCCTGAGCAACAAGGAGCTGCTGGTTGCCCGCCGGTGTAAGGCGGCAGCAACAGCGCTGCAGCTCTTCTTTCACTTGTTAATCACCAAGACAGACTTGAGAGGGAAAGTGGAGGGTTTAGCAGACTTTTGTTGACTTTCAGACAGAGACGTTTGTTTACTGTAGAAAAGCTCTTTTAATTCACTATCATGGGGAACATGTATCTCTACAGAGCCCCCAGATCATTGTCTCCATATGATCCATTTATCATGCAGGTAGTAGCTCATATCTTGTACCAAATTCATATTGTATTTTGTGTCCAAAATCAAGTTATTCGGTGAAGACAGGATGTTACTTTTTGCACAAAACATGGATATCTGCTTATGCTAGCAACGTATTTATCTTGTACAGAGCTGGCTCAAGGCATAAGCGAACTTATGGGGTCCCCAAGAGAAATAAGAAAAAAATAATTTAAAAAATTGAAATATTTTTTTATTTTTTGCATTTATGAGTGATGCTTTCTGTATGATCAAATATATATTATTGTTAAAATAAAATAAAATAAAATAAAGACATTTTAGTGCTGCTGCTGATGTAGGCCTATGATTCTTACTACCCATATGTCAAAGCCCCGCTACTGTTAGGTGCCTTCTGCTGTGCAATGTGCACTGAGCATCCAAAACGCAGGTAGTTGTGGGGCAAAATAATGTCACAAAAAAGGACATAGAGGAGGAAAAAGAGGAAGAAAGAGGAAGAAGAGAAAAAACGCCAAGATAAAGGTATGTTTGCGTGTCATGGGATGTTAATCAAAGAGATTTGTGAAGGTGTGTGAATGATCAACAATCAATATTATTGGCAGAAGTAGAGGGCCCCATTGAGGCTTGGGCCGGCTCTTGATACCATTCGATAATGCATGTGTATGCATGAGCTAAATCAGAGTAAATAAGTATCTTGAAAGAACACGTTTTTTCTTGTGCAGAGGATCAGATACCCTGTATGCATAAGACATTATCTCAACTCAAAATGTGTTAATTTTGCCCAAACAAGATAACAAGTTTGTTCACGGTTAAGTGTGCACAAGATAATAATCTGTTCCCTCAAGATAAATTGCATTTGTACACCAAAGATCGTAGCACAATATCACACGGTTTTACAGCTGGGTCTGTTTCTCTGTTTCTCCAGTCAGTGGCTCTAAAGCGCAGGCCTGTTTTCATATTGAGTACACTAAGCAGTGTTGAGATATACAGAACTGTCATCCTGCCTAATGTCCCCTCTCCCAACCCTGCACGGTGAGCAATTTCTAACTAGATGCTGCAAACGACAGTAATTTGCATAAACCCCTTACACACTTACAGGAGTCAGGCTCCAGTGAAAGGATTGGAGAGAAAGAGCGGAGGGAGAGAGTGAATAAAACGGAAGAGTGGAGCCCGGAGGAGGAGGAGGAGAAAGTGCCGTGGTTTCACATATTTGCTGGAGTAGATTACTCAGGTCTTTTTCATGGCTGTGCTGCTTGTTTGCTTGTTGCAGTCTAATCTCAGTTGTCACAGACACACCATGCCACACACAGTTACACAAACTCCCACACCCAAGCTTTAGTTAAGTATGCAAAGTTTGTCCCCTCGGGCTGGTTTTCTATCTCAGCTCTGCTTATTTTATTCCGCGTCCTCGTCTTGCTTCTCATTTTTCCTCTGAGCTATGAATATCTCCAGAATAACACTGATGTCACTGACATTGTGTAGCAGACGTGCCTCATGCGGTTTTAACCCCTCCCACCTCCTCTCTCAGAATACACCAGCTGCTGTGACATCACGGCCAGAGGAGGTGTCACGGGCTGATGGGGAGTGATGATGTCGGGTTGTGATGATGGTGCAGGGAACAGAAAGACCACAGCCGTCTTTTAAAAACCTACAGGGAGGGGGCCTTTAAACATTGTGGTTTCAGTGACTCCATGCCACTTCCACCAAAACCAGGTCATCCACCCAATCTAAGCAAGTAGCCACCCTTAGGCGACGGCTGCAGCTGGCAGACCGCGCCTGTCTGGAGGGGCGGGGACTTGCTGAGCTGCACATTGTGTGGCTGCATGGCATAGCGAAACAGAACAGCTGATAATAGATCAATCAGGTTCAGAGTTGGTTAAAAGATTCATTCGTCTGAATCGGCTTGAAAGCTTCAGTCGCCACAGATATGATTGCATCATTAGCTTTAGGTTTTTTTATGTGGGTCATAACTTTTTATTAGAGCAGTAACTCTTTAATTTGTGTTTAAACTGACTCGACTCGAGCATGACGAGATCTTCCCTTGACTTCTGTTTCTTTTCTGTGACTTTATTTTGGAGCACTTTTGGACTTTCTTTATCAGATTGTTGACGCGGTATTTATCTTGTTGTATCATTTCTTCTTTTAATAATTCTCTGTAAATGCCAGTGAGACCTGTAACATGCTGCAAATCCAGTTTTAGTTCTTGTCTGATCAAGATTTCAGATACTCAACAGTTCAGTACAGGTCACCTTGTCGTGGTTTCTGATTGGAAATGATTTAAATGAGTGTCAAGTCAAATTTAGCACCTGGATACTTCTACTCCTGAGCCATGCTAGTTTTGTTTGGAGATGCACCAATCCTTTTTTTTCCCGATCCAATCCGATACCATTACTTGGGCTGAACGCATCGGCCAATATCCAATACCGATCCAATACTACTGTTGATTGAATGAACTGTATACCTTGCCCTATGAGTGAAGGGATCAGGCTTGACATTAGCCTTGCTTGACATTAGTGGCGTCATTCATCAGCTATCCAATCCAGTTAAAGGGATATTCCGGCGTAAAATTAAGTTAGGGTCAAACACACCATAGTTAGACACTCCATTGAGAGATGAATGTTGCCAACTGTTTGCTTCTCTAGTTATACCAACCTAAGTTACCACAACAGCGATACAGAGATTCACACGCTCAACCAAAACGCCACTCTATAGCCACAAATAATGCTCAGAACAGCACCTAACTTCATCAACAGTACATGTAGGTTCCCAGCCATAGTGCTAGCCACAAAACATCTTTTTAACTTTGACTAATTTCTTTAGCAAAGAGACTAGACACAACTCACTTACTCTCTTCCAGCAGCCGCTTGTTTGTAGCGAGACGTTGGGCAAGTCCATCGACTGCAGCGGGGTACGCAGCTCAAGGAAGAACATTTCTGCTGTGTATTGCTATCGTGCGGTCGTTACTAAAGTTGGTAAAACTAGAGAAGCAAGCAGTCAGCAACATTCATCTCTCGATGGGGGTGTCTAACTCAGTGTTACAGTGTGTTTGACCCTAACTTAATTTTACGCCTGAATATCCCTTTAATTTGTCACTATCAGAGCCGATATCCGATCCAAATATCGGATCATGCATCCTTAGTTTTGATCCAAGCAGTTTGTTATTAGATGGAGTGTTGTTCCTGTCAACACACGGCTTTTGCTCTTCTCAGCGTTTTCCACCTCTTACATGTAAGTGAATGAGAGCTGTCAGTGGACCCAGACATCGATCCCCTTATCAGCACTCCCTCTGTTGTAGTCCCCTCTGCAGGTCAGCAGAGGATCTCAATTTCAAGAATTAAGTGCATTGATCTGTGTTGCTGGCGGTGACCTTGTTAGCTTAACAGAGGTTAGCTTCAATACGCCATTAGAGATGCCATGTCAGAGCATGGCAGAGGACATAATATGATAATGGATGCATGGGAGAGACATGTGAGCCTCTTGTGGGAACCGTTTGATAGACTCTGACACACAAGGTGGTTGTTAAAGAGCTTGGACAAGGTGACCGTTGTCGAGTCGGGATTCCTACATGTGCATTCAGATCATTTTGTGTGCTTGTGCGTGCGTGTCAGGCCGGCCGGCGATGAGGGCCGAGGATAAACAGAACCACGGAGAGCAGCAGGGTGTGTCCCCGCCTGCCTCAGTCCAAAACCCTCAATGGGCATCTGTGCTCCCAAGCTGCTGCCTAAAAGAGGGCATTCTTTCACACAAATACACACACACTACAACTACGACACAGCCATTCAGTCACTCAAATCATCATCTAATGAGTTGCCAGTCCTCATGGTACACATGCATTTGAAGTTTATGTCTTCTTAAAGTCACCGAATAATGCAGTTAAAGTTCCGCAGCACCAAGAGTCACACACACACAGACGACATGGCATGTTTTTTTTTTTCCAATAGAACAAATTATTCACACGTGGCTGTTGCTGACTCAGTTTGAAAGTCTCTCTCCTTCTCTCCCACACACACACACACACACACACAGGAGCCATCATCACAGGCTTGTCCTGATGACTTCACGAAGCTCGCAGAGAGAAGGCTTCCTGCCCCGTTCTGGCTGATTCCCACTCAGACACGCAGACAGAAGCAGCAAGCCTTTCAGCCCCCTCTCTCCCACTCTTTAGCCAGATGGCTCAACTGCTGTCCTCACAAAACCCAAATTTTTTCCAGTGGTTGTGTATTTTTCCCCCCCCTCCAGTTTCAAGCCCTAATCTGTCGATTCTTCTGCATTAAAGTAAAAGCTTCAGAGGAAATGGCATGAATTTTTTGGGGCTTCCGGTTTGTCTGGCATTAGCAAGATGGGATATTTTTAGTCAAGATCTTTTGCAGAGTCAAGGTTCAGATAGATTTAGTGCAGGAACAGAGATTAAAAACAATGCTTAAGTGATCCTCTCTGCATTATTTTCATTCCCTATCCGTTTTATTTACTTTCTACGCTAGCTTGGTAAATCCATACCTCAGTTGTAGCTCCTGTATGCACTTCTCTTTTCCCTCTGTCAGCATCAGTCATATCAAACTGCCTTTATGATGACTGACAAATGTAGGACACAAACTGCGAGGGTGGGAAGATAAAGGGAGGATGTGTGATGTAGCTTCAATAATACCTCACTGTAAAATCCACAATAAAGATTGCAACAATAGTTCACAGATTCTCTACAGGGTTCATGTCAGGTGAGTTGCTGGTCAAATCAAAAATAGTCAAATTACGGTAGGAGTTTTGGCGCTGTGGGCAGGTGCTAATTCCAGTAGGACAAGATAAAAGCATGACGTGCTTTACAATCTTCTTTTTTCCTCTTCACAGTGTGTTTTTGGGTGGTCTTTAAGAGGGGAAATGGTTCAAACCATCTTCCTGGGCAATGATCTCTGTTGCATTACGATGCGGCAACTTAACCGGTTCTCCTAAAGCTGTAATACTAAATGCACAATGTTGCTGTAATCTGCCCCTGTCACCTCTTCAGCCCTCCTTGACCTAGATTGCTCATTCACACCCTCCAGATGGCCCAAAGTCCTTATGACAGGATGTTCTGGGGGGTTTGGGAGAAGTGATTACTCTTGTCTGATGTATTAATGACTCTATCTGAGCTGCATGGGGCCACCTGTTTTTCCCATTAGCTGCTTCATTATCGAAGTCAAAGCAGAAAATCAGTGGAAACAGTTTAATGAGCTTGTTTATCTCAATGTGTCTGACTGTTGGGACTTTAGTACAGTTTGACGCTGAGGTAAAACTTGTCCAGGAGACTCTAGCAAAAGAAAACTTTTATTTCAGTAAGGCTTGAATAAAGTTAAATAGATACGTAAATGAAAAAAACAATACCAGTTGGGCAGATTGAGAGTCGGCTATCTTGAAAGTATCAGTGTGTGAATAAAGAGATGAGTCAACCTGATGCAGCCTTCTAGGCCTTGGAAAAGTCTGACAGATTTGTCGGCTGACTCTTGAAGGAGCATATATTTATATATTTATTTATATATATTTATTTTTGATATTTCTTTTTCGTATTCATCTTTCTATTCTATTCTTATACATACGTTTTATTTTACTGTTCTGAAGAATTCTTGTCTTGTATATATAGTACCTTCTTTCTTACGACTATTGGTACTTTTACTACCTTATTTTTACTTGTCTATTGCACTGGAAAAGGAGAAGCTCTCCAGTCTCGTTGTACTTTTAGTATGACGACAATAAAGGACATTCTGATTCTGATTCTTATTCTGAGCGTTCAAAGGCTGCAGCCCCATGATCTTGACACACCTACTTAGTTCACAGTTTGTTTGAAGTCATTTTAGACCGATGCAGTAACTTCCACTACAGAGCCATGTCCATTTTTAGCTCCTTAAATGATATAATGTACTGTAAATTGACTTTTAGTAATGTTGCTCTGAAACCGTTGAACTATTCGCTTTCGCAGTCTCTCACAGAGTGATGAACCTCTTTCTATCTTTACTTCTGAGTGACTCCGCCTCTCTGAACGCCACTAACCTGCTTCAAATTAACCTAAAAAGTCTCTGTCAAGCTAATCAGTGTTTTGTTTGTTTCCACGTCCAAACTCTTCTGGAAGTGGGGATCTTTCCATTTTGTCCTTGTGGGTCTGGACCAGGAACAATGACCCTGCAGGAAAAACAAGGCCAGCCTTCCTCTGTGGCTGATGTTGCCATCCCATCCTTCGCTGGGCTTTGTTCCAGGAATTTCGGAAATGTTGATCAGCCGGCTGCTAGAAACTTCCGCTGGGAATGCAGCCTGGCTAGTTTTGCACTGAGACAGGTGCAGGTTTTAGCTTTACAACTTGAAGTGATAAGATATACACACCACCTGAGTCATTCCTACTGTGGCATGTTTGACATTCTGGGATGGCAGCTCCATTATCCACTGGATTTCTTTCATTTCATTCATTTGTTTTAAATTTTTTAAGGAACTTGCTGGTTGTAGAAAACAAAGTTCAGGTTTCTTATTTTAAAGGTTTTGTTTTTTCAAAGCTTCGCGGTCCTTAAGGAATAAGAATAAACAAAACAGCATGAGCGTTTGAAAGGGTGTGTCAGGCTCTTGTTTTCGTTGTCACTTCTAAGAATGAAGAGCAACAAAAATAGTGTCCTATTGTTGTCTGGCTGAAGAAGTCAAAAAGACGACTCAGTAGATTTAAACATACTGCAAAAAAGACCCGTCAGCTGCCAGACAATATTAGATTTAAAGTCTGGACACTTATTGTCAGCAAAAGCCACTAACCATGCACAGTGTTGTATATTCCTGGTTTTAACTCATCCCTCCTCTTTCCTCCCTGTCTTATGTTTCCTCAGAGAGATCCAGACTACTTGAAGCTATGGCTGGAGATCTTCATCAGCTCTTATGAGCGATGCCTGGATGTGGACTTTGAAAAACCACCTTCAAGGTAACTGTCTTCACAACTGCTATCAAGGCCATCATTTAATAAAAACCTTATTTACACATTTGATACTCCATAACTGCTCAAAGGAAATGACCATGCTCATGTTTAACCGTGGTTTGTTTGCTCAACAGTTTATCAGTTACATTATCCAGTGACTGTTTTTGACCGTTAGGTTATCAGTTTCAGTTTCACTCATCAAACCGAGCGAACCGCTCTCAGCTTTATGAGGATATCTCTTGTCCATCTCTTGTACTGTGCTGCTTATCACAGCATGACCCAAAGTAGCGCGGCTACAACAAACTGCTTTTATGCGGAGAGGTCACAGTTTGTTGTAGGTGATGCTCTGATGGAGTCAAAACAGAACCATGTAGTGTTCAGGTTAATGTGGGGGTAAGTCAACAGCAGACAGAGGTGAGAGAAATCAGTCAACGCAGAGAGAACCGTGTGAAAAAGGTGGAGCAGAAAAGCGGAATATGGGTGGCTAAATCTTGTTTGTAGCGCTCTTCATCTCCCTCCTTCACTCTCTTGTTTCCTTATTCTCCTCCTCCTCCCTTGACTAATCTCTCTCATCCTCTCCTGCTTTCTCCCTGCCTCCTTTCATCTTCCTCTCCGCTGTCTTGTCGCCTTTTTGTCCTCCCGTCTTCTCGTAATTTTCCTCCTTCCACTCCTCCTTCCCTCTCTGTTTTTTTCCTCTGCAGCTGTCACAGCTGTGCTGCTTTCCCACTGACACTCATTGCATTGGTTTTGCTCCTCTCTCTTTCTCTCTCTCTCTCTCTCATATGAGCAGTGCAGCAAGCATGGTGTGTTTCCAAGGAATTAGTGCCTCATTGCACCAGGCATGTGTGTGTGTATGTGTGTGAGACTGAGAGAAAGCAGAGCAGGGCCTGCTCCTCCACATTGCCCTTGTGTATATGTACCAGGATTAACCTCCATGATAAGGAGCTACATTTAAAGGGTCCCTCTGTGATTTGCACCAGTTTTGACATTGAGCCGAAGCCTGGTATCTAAAAGAAACTCCTCCTTCTCCTATCTAATGAAGATTACTTGTCATTCCTCTGTATCTCCAGGCCTGAGGAAGTCCCCCCAGTGTTGACGCTCCTCCCCGACAACATCCTGCAGGTTTTGCGCCACCAGCTGCTGCAGTGCGTCCAGAAAGCTTCTGACGGCCTGGAGCCCGAGCAGCAAAACCTGGCTCTGCTGCTGCTCAAGTTCCTTATTATCATCTGCAGGTCTGGACAGATCGCATACACAAATAGCACGGCTAATTACAGCGTAAAAAAAAAAAAAACTGTTACCTATGAATCATTGCTTAGTTTAGACTCTTCAAATGAAATGTTCAACTTTTTTGTCTGTTTTTTGTGTCTCTGATAGGAACCTGTCCAATGTGGAGGAGATTGGCACTTGTTCTTACATCAATCACATCATCACCATGACAACCCTCTACATTCAGCAGGTCTAATTTGACCCTTTCTGATCATTATTTTTGGCACATAATGAATTGATTTAATATTAGGTGGTGTTCCAGCTGGTATTTGAAGTTGTAACGTTACCCACTGTAGTCATAACATTAATGAATTTGGTTGTAGTGGTCCAAAAGAGGCCCATGATAGCAGGTAATAACTGGAAATGTGTTTTTTGTGTGTGTTTTGTTTTAACAGCTGAAGAGTAAGACCAAAGAGAAGGAGATGGTGGACCAGAGCCAGGCGGAGGAGTTTGTCCGTCACGCTCTGGCTTTTTGCGAGAGCCTCTATGACCCGTACCGCAACTGGAGGCATCGAGCCTGCGGGTAACAACATCCAGCAGCGAGCTTGATATTACTTTACATTAACATGACAACAATAACACAACTGAATGTGCTGATTTTAAAAAAATGGTTTTACACTTTTTTATATATATAAAGATTTAAATTAAAGCTCCTGTAAGGGATTTTAGGCAAAGTGGTCTTTTGCCCTTTCAGTCTATCATTTAGCGTTCACATAAGACTGTTTCTTCAGCTGTGAAAATATGATGAAGACATTACGTTCAGACTCTCAAAAGAACCTTTTTTTAACAGGAAAAACAAAGAGTTGCTCATCTTGTAATGTCTGAGTTGTTGTTTGGTTTTGTTTTCCTGTTGTACCTGAGTAGTTTGTGTGTTTTTCTTCCTTCAGGGAGCAGCTGGGTACAGTAGAGCGAAGCAGACAGAAGTACAAGGCAGCTCCGCTCACCGTCGAGTTTGTTCCTTTCTTTTACCGTAAGCTTCTTTTTTTTAATTCATCCTATTTTTTTAGTCCTGAGTGTGACAGAAAAATCTCAACATGGTCCTGATAGAAAGACCAAAAGTGAAGTCATTTATACCACAATTTAAACCTTGAAATGAGACTATTCGGATGCTTCGTCATAAAGAAAATTTGCTCGTAATCTCAGAGCAGTTCTCGCTCTTTTGTCCTCTTTCCTCTCTCTTTTTTGTCTTCTCTTCTTCCGCCATCTTTTCTCTAAGTGCTTCCATGCCGCCACTCTCCCTTCCCCGCCGCGTCCTCTTGAATCCACTCTTTGTTGCGCGCGTTCTGTTTGCCAGGCGCAGATGAGCCGATAGTGAATGGTGTCTGTCAGGGCCACTTCAGCTGCGCCGGCAGCCATTTTGAACAAATCCTCCTTTCTGTCCTGCGTCTGGTGTGTGGCTGCTGTGGTTTGGCACTAAAAGATAATATCCAGCGCTCGACCTGACAGACAGACTTTGCCCGTGTGTTTTCACTTTTCATACTTTTGTGTTTGAGGGGAAAAAGTTTCGCTTTCTTTGAGAGTTTTTGAGCCTCTTTTGGATGAACTTCTTTTTAAAAGTAGAAGCAGGGATTGGAGGATAAGAAGCAGAAATCACGGAGCCAAGATGTCCCCCTTTTTCCTCCCCAATCAAACGTGTTGACAGATGAGTTAATGGATGACTGGGACCACCATGACCTGGAGGTTACTGACAGGGCCGCCACATGCCTCCATGTCTGTGTTTGTGCACTGTGTGTGCTCAGTGAGGCCCTATCTTATCTGGTGTGCATGAGAGAGTATCTTATGAGAGAGATAAAGGTGTGTCTGTGTGTTTTGTTTCTAGACAAATCATAGGAGCACTGACAGTTTGCTCAGAGTTATGACTTTGTTTAGTTGGATTTGCATAGCTGACATCACACCAACTGACCGCACTAATAGTGTTTGCGTGTGCGCGCTTGTTTCAGAGTGCTTCCAGGAGAGTGAGCACCTAAAGGAGAGCCTGAAATGCTGCTTACTGCACCTGTTTGGAGCCATAGTAGCAGGTGATCAGGTAAGCCCTCTAACTGACCTGGAAGTCAAAGGTTCAATCCCTGTAATGTGTCCATATCACCTTTAACAGTCCTGGAGCTGCCGCACACATTCACTGCTCGAGTTCACCATGTTGACAAGTTCTGTAGTGGCTTTTTACGTAATGGACCTAATGAGCGTTTGAGGTCTGAAGTCAGCTGTCTGTGTCTTTTAAAGCTCTTTTTATACGGCGGTCCGTCTTCCTTTGAGTCTTTATGTGTCGGCACAATTAAGCCATCGTCGTGTAAAAGCAGCAATAAAAGAGCACGAGTGGAAAAATGAGACACCCATCCTGTGAGATGAAGCACATCACAGGCTCTTCAGCCCAGCTGCAGTCAGACTCTTAGCGTCTGCATCTCTATATGATTAGAATAACCATCATGTGTCACTCACTGCATGGCAGCAGCTTATTACAGTCTCTCTCAGGTTATATAACCTTTACACCTACACATATTTGATTTAAAACACGTTTTATTCTATCATTACAGTTCTGTTTGTGAATATATACCCTATTACTCCAATTCTGTAAGAGTTAAACGCGATAAATAGTGTGGAAAAAATTCCTGTTCTGTGATAAACTGGATTGAGAAATAGTTCAGGGACTTCAGGATAACGTTCCTGAGTGTAAAATTAAAAAGAATATAGATCGATTTTGCCATTTAAAGGGTAACTGTAAAGAATCTGATCCTGAAACACTGGCAGCATCTCCGGGCACCACTCTATTCAGATCACTTTCTGAAATCATGAACACTTATACCCCTATACAATCCTTGTTTTTCCCTTTCTTCAGAGGAATGCTCTGCTCGCCATCTCCCCCGCCACCATGGAGGTGTTGATGCGGGTGCTGGCCGACTGCTCCATGGGCAGCTGCTCCTCAGACGAGGGCGAGGACTGGGACAGCGAGGCCCCCGACCGCAAGTCGCTGCTCACCCTGGGCTGCCTGCGGGAGGTGGTGCAGCGGCTCCTCGCCTCCAGCTCCGACCAGCGGCAAGTGGAGATCGCTTCTGTGCTGGAAAATTATTTTAAGCTGCTCAACTCGGACCCGGCGGCTGTGGTGGCTGCGAAACAGCAGCAGCAACAGCAAGCGAAGGGGCGAGTGCCAACTCTGGGGCGTCACTGGGAGAGTAGATTTGTGGCACTGCAAGTAAATATGCTAGGTAAGACTTCAAAATATTAAAGGGATACTGACTGTTTCGTTTATGTTGTTTTATTTAGCTGAATAATACTTCTTTGTATTTCTTTTTTTTGTCCATTTTTTTGTCTGCCTCTCTTTCTCCCTCTGTCTTTTTTCCTGCCTGTCTGTTTCCATCCTTCCCGCCGTCTCTCAGACACCATCAGGGACATGTTCCTGTGTTCAGACAGGCCAGTTCTTCAAGCCATCTTCCTCAATAGTAACTGTTTCGAGCATCTGACACGACTGCTGCAGAACAGCAAGGTAACAGAACGAGTCCTCCCATCTAAATTTAACATGAAACCACTGCTGAGTTTGAGCGGCGTCATATTCTGTCGGACAGTTCTCTTGTAATGTTTCTCGCTCAAATTGGACAAAATTTCTTCTGTAATAATTCCCAGAGGATCATTTCTAGTGTCTAATTCTACAAGATTCAAAAGCTGTTTTAAGTTCAAGTCTTAAATCATCAAGACTTCTCCCTGTGCACCCTTGTTTCCAAGCTGTTGTCTCTATTTATGGAGCGGTCCGCTCGCTTTTAAGACTCCATCATAGATAGTGATTAAACCTTGACTCAAGGACTGGTTTTGCGGCATCAACACCAACTTATTATATGTTGCTTTGAAAGTACAGAGAGATTTCCTGTGGTGAGGAATGTATTCACAAAGACTTTACAGCTCGGAGGAGTCCCGAATTGCACCTTCAGTTCCCCGCTTGGATTTTCCCTGAATTACCTCTTCACTAATCTGACTCTGTTGCCGTGCATGACATCATCCTTGTTAGTGTTAGTGAGCTGGGACTGTCCACACAGAGAAAAGAGGCGATTCTGTTTTATTATTTTATATACTGTCCCGACTTTTTAAAATTAGATTGGTAATAAATGCAGGACTTAATCCACCATTATTTTAAAGCTGTGATTAGTGTTGTTTCAGGTTAAGTATACTAAAAAACAGATTTGTCTAAGCATTTTTAAACACATCTGTGACAGTGTATGGCTTAGGTGAACAAAGTAGATCATTTTCCAGAGATAAATCATCTCCTTTAGTGTCTCAGTGGTATGAACATTTGATTTTTATTAACTTATTTATCAGTCTTTTTATTAGTTTTTGTCAAGGTAGCTTTAAATTTTGATTTTAAGTGTAATTAATCAGTGTATTAACTCAAGAACTGACTCTCTTATATCTAAGTTGGTCTGTTAGTTACTTTTTTCCCTTCGATTGAAATTTGCCCCCTGATATTTTAACCATGTTGTGTATATAAAATTACATCTTGGTGAATTTTTAGCCTGTATACTCTGTTTAAAAAAGAAAAGTTCAGTTTTGTTTATGTGTTTTATGAGGTATTTATCAATGGCAGTGTATTACCCACAGGAGACATTGGTCAGTGCAGCGGCAGCTCTAGGCTTTCAGCTGCTGCAGACGGACTGTTTTTACTGCATAATTAAGCCACTAAACGCTGAAACATCAAAGTCATTCTGAGTGAATGCGTCATAGAGAAAATTCACTGAAGGCCACTGTCTGTTTTGAGACTGTTTTCATGATGCAATACATTTGCATATTCCACCTGATGCACATGTATGTTTTGCATATCCATAACAGTGTTGAACAGAGTGAATGTTCTCTACATAGCATACATTTAAACTGGGAATGGTGTTTGTTTTTGACTTGATTCAAATAAGCTAGATGAAGGTACGCGGTATAAATGGCTCCGTCTGCAGAAGTGAATTTCTGGAAAAGGGCCGAGCTGACTTGCATCTCCTGTAGGTAACACACTTACTGTTTAGAGGTACCTTATATAACCCCACTTAAGAAAACCAACAATTCCTTAAGTCCTCCTGAGCATTTTGCCCACCTTGCATGTTTGCCTCCCCACAGCAAAGCTGGATCGCCACACGCCTCCTCACAGCGACCCCTGCAGAGGGTCCCGGCTTCTAACCTCTCACCCTCTCCTCCCACTTACAACATCTTTCCTCCCCCTTGGCACCGATCCTCTGCCTCTCCTCCCTTTTTGTCTCCATTTTTCTCTTTCTGTCCACCTCCCCACATGCTGTGTTGACATGTTGCCTGTTATGTGTGTGTCAGCTGGTTAATGCTAGGTGCACGGCGGCAGACAAGGACCAGAAAGATATAACCAACAACAGGTTACTGACAGGAGAGAGGGACACTCAGGTACCGCCGAGAAAAAAGCCCCCAACTTCCTCACCAAACACTCACCTGCACTTTGCCCTCACCTGCTGCAAAGTCCCATCACATTCCCCTCACTGGAGCATTGAGCCACTCCACAGCAAGACACCCACAATGTTTGGTCTCACATAATTGTTTGTAATTGGATCAGGCCTCAACAGAAACCACACACAGTCACTGAGCTGTCAAGAGAGCTGGCAGGCAATACGCTGTAGCTGTTACTTATTCACCAGATCTGAACGACATGATACATCGCCATCTTTTTTCTAGTGTGAATTTTTTTTTTTACAGAAATATTCTTAATTTACTGCTACTCTCATAAAATATAACAGCCTTTAGCAGATGTAGTTTTGGCTTTGCAAAGACTATAAACAAGCTGAGGGATCAGTTTTATGACATGAGTGTAGATCAAGTGGTTATGAAGTTAGTGTAGGTCTTAAACTTGCTCTGTTGTGGTAGTCTCTAACGGGAATGACTTCTTTATGAAAAAATACAAATTTTTTAAGGAGCTGCAGTGTCCAACAGCTGCAAAAATAGTGGAATTAATAGGGAAACCTGTTCACCTGTCAAGAGGAAAATGACCATGGGGAGGTCACAGAGCTACAACAGAGAATAGTATGACCCAAAATCTGCTACAAAAGTGTATTAATTTATCCACTTTCATATAGATTCAAACTCTTAAGATATAGAAATTTTCTTAATCAAAGAATATCCCATTATACTTAAAGCTCCAGTAAGCATTTTTTCATGTTTATAAAATAGACTAAAACTCCTATTTATGGCTTTTTATGATTTTCAAGAGTAAACAAAACTACTACTGGCAATATTGATGATTTTTATGTCCTAGTTTCTTATGCCTGAAACTGGCTCGAGGGTTTGGGTGTTAGTTGAACAGCTGAAGATACAGTCCTGTTTGCACAGTCTATTCACAAAATATCTACAATCAATGATGCATTTAAGTCAGCAGGATGGGATTTTTGGTAAAAATAAAGAACAGAGCAAGACACGTGTATGTGAATATACGCCGCGTATGTAAGGATTTGTGATTTCACCAATTTGTGATGTCACAAATTGGGCGAGTCTTGTGTGATTCTTGCTAGCCAACACATCGATCACACCAACACATGTTAACCTCAGAATTTAAAAATGCATTACAGAATCTGCGGTTAAGACAAGTCTTACAGGTTCACTGTCAGCTTTGAATCACAGTTTTCACATAGTTTTATTTGCACTTTTAACCCAGTTAGAAGCTTCAAAGCATAAAGCTGTCCCCTTAGAGCGCATGTCTTTTAGTCTCAGGTCTGCCCTTTATAGTCCCATCTATTAACAAGACTCTTGTTTCTTGAACCGTTCACCTGTTTTCCTCAAAGTAAACCAGCTCCCTTTCTACTCTTTGTTCTTTTATGCACAGAGCCACCTTTATTAGGTATAATCCCTCCATTGATCAGGGTTAATGTGAACACAGGTGCACAAGCCAGTTTGTAGACGCAGACACTAGTGTCCCTTTGTTGTTGTGCAGCTGTAACCTGATGCAGAGGGAGATGCTGCAGCCTGCTTGGCAAGTTTGAAGCCACCAGCTTCATAGTTTAAAGCAGCTTCTTTGTTTATTTACAGCAGGAAGATTCAAAAGCAATAACAATACCAAACCTCAACTCCAAATCTTGCAACACAACACAACACAACACAACTCTCTGTCTTGCTGTGGAGTGACCGCTTTGCCTCTTTCACGGCTGTCACTCCGTTGATTTAATAGCCATTTTAAGTTTCCTCACAGCTTCCCAGCCCCTCACTCCCCTCCTGCACCCCCTTCCCCTCCATATTGTCCTGGTTTCTGCGGTTAACTCTGGGTTCAACTGGAATGCTGTCACATTGGCCTGGTGTTTGTCCTAATAGGGTTCAGTGGTTTTGGATTCAATGAAGATGATCTAAGTGTTCGATTTCTTTGCCACATTCCCTCTCCAGCTGGTCCAAGCCTCATTTTAGAAGTTAATTTTACCCACAATAATGGTGTAAGATTTAAAACACGAGCAGGACAGAGCTGGACGGAGATGTGTTTGTGTTTATCTCGCATTGTTTGGCACGTGTTTTATGGGTTGCATGCTTCTTTTTTGGATGTCTGCGTGAGGAAAAAAAAATGAGGTTCTTTTTTGGTGTGACTGTCTGTGTGTGGAGGTGGGTTTTTTATTTCCTTTTGTCTTCACAAAGCCCTGAGAGCTTCCTGCTCCAGTCAGATCTATTAAAAGGATTGCTTTTCTTTTACCTGGAGCAGAAAGATGACACTTCTCATAACTGCTCTCTGAAGTCTGCAGTAGAAACTTTGATGCCTGCTTCTACTGCAGCAACAAAAAGGTTCAGAATATCATCAGAAGCACAGACAAAATTTAGTCAAACTCCAAAGCATCCACTTTAATCTCCTTTTAACTCCTCCAAGTGTGGTGCATGTTGTCCTCAGTGCCTTAAATGATGATACATGAATGCAGCTTTAAGTTGTGTGCATGCTTGCCACTTGATTAAAGTGCTGAAACATCCATTAGAAATATGAGGGGATTTGATTTGTGACCAATCATCTGTAACTACTCACAATAAAACAAAGTGATTTGTCCAGGAAGTAATAATGAATCTCTCCTCAGGTGTTTCAAGGGCGACTCGACTCCCTCGCTGTAGCAACCATCAAAGCCCTGACAACAGTGATGCACAAATCACCAGCTGCAAAGGTAGCAACACTTCAGATACGCATGTTTAAGATATTTCTGAACTCTTGTGCCATGAGCTTGTACTCTACTTTGTATTTTTCTCCCTAAATAATCATGCAGGAGGTTTTCAAAGAGAGGATCGGTTACAATCACCTGTATGAAGTTCTCACCTCACTCGGGCAGCCGTCACGGCACCTCCTTAAGGAACTGATGAACATGGTGAGAGATGGATTGTCTGTTAAGTTTGTTTGCTAAGGAGCATATTGTGCTTCACTAGTCATTGATCCATTTTAGGTAAGACTGTATTTGTATGCAGCACAATAACCTGTAAGGATGGCTAAAACGGTCTAAAACAGTGGTTCTTAACCTTGTTTGAGGTACCGAACCCACCAGTTTCATATGCACATTCACCGAACCCTTCTTTAGTGATAAATCAAATATGATTTTTTTCCTAATTCAAGACATAGGTATGTTTTTTACTCACAACAAATTACATACCTGCGAATCAGTGTGACTTCTGCTGTTGTTTTTGTTTCAGTTGACTCTGCAAAGTCGGCAGAAATTGTTCATATCCGACGTCTTCTGCTGATATAAACGATTTCTGCCGACTTTGCAGAGTCAACTGCAGAATTAACGGCGTTCTGAATGAACGGGGCTTTGAAAAGTCCTGCAGCATGTGTTAGACGTCAACACTACACATGGACCAATCAGGGGCTGCCTTTCCCTGTTGTCCGGGTAACAGTGGAAACACGGTCTCTGATTGGCCCGTTTATTTTCTGATCGGGAATACACGCTCTCTATGGGCCGAAATCCAGACTGTGGTGGGAAGGAACATCAAGTGATTGACGCAACAGGATGGCCCAGCCAGGCTACCGTGGCGGAGGCTCCGCCGAACCCCTGAGACCGACTCACCGAACCCCTAGGGTTTGATAGAACCCTGGTTAAGAACCACTGGTCTAAAAGAAGGGCCGAAATTCAATTCTAAAAGTCACCTGAACTTATCTGCGCCTGAGCCCATTTAATAACAACAACAACAACAACAACAACAACAACAACAACAACAACAACAACAGCAACAACAACAGCAACAACAACAGCAACAACAACAATAATAGCAATAACAACAATAATAATGATAATAACTTTATATAACACTTTTAACACAACATGCAGGGAAACAAAGAAGATAAAAACAACATAACAACAACAAGAAAACAGGATTTTCTTGGCAATAAAGAAATGAAATAAAATAAAAATTGTTGGGAGACATAAAAGCTTTGATGAATGTCACATGAGCTGAGACATCATTGAAATGAAGACATTAAAACAAAGACAATATAAGAGCCCATGATACCCAGCCAACACAGGAACCCAACCACAAAATCCTGAGACCAAGGGGACTGTTATAAAACATGAATAAGAAAAGTAAAAGGCTTTAAAGACAAAATCACATAACAGCAAGTCTATAAATAATAATGATAATGATACATTTTATTTATAAGCGCCTTTCTGGACACTTAAGGACATTTTACAGAGTAAGAGCAGCAACATAAAACAGCAAGATAAAAGCAATAGAGAAAATAAAATAAAATAGAAAAAAATATAGATATGTATGAATAAAATAAGCAAAAATATGACAAGGTAGATTATAAGGAGTGTGCTAATCTGAACAGGTGGGTTTTGAGTCTGGATTTAAAGAGAGGGAGAGAGTCAATTTTCCGGATGTCGGGTGGGAGTGAGTTCCAGAGTTGGGGAGCAGAGCGGCTGAAAGCTCTGCTCCCCAACTCTGGAGCTGCTGGGCTGAGGCGGGCATGGGGGAACGGTGAGAAGGATGGACGAGGAAGATCTGAGGGAGCAGGGGGAGGTGACTATGTGACTTAAGATGGAGCTGAAGTGAAAATCCCTCCTCTGGCATCAAAATTTGACTTTCTTTTTGGAAAACATGGACGCTGAGGGGCCAGCAAGACCAAGCCAAACCACATTCTGCATGTAGTACAGCAGCAGCAGGGCTTTATAATATAATATATAAAATCTTGGTTCAGGTTCTCCTTGTCAGCATATCTGCTGACTGCACCAGAAGCTCCAAATATTCCTGTCTCTCCCAGAGGCTTAATCATAGTCAGATGATGGTAACTGGCTTCTGAAATTAGGTTAGGGATGTCCTGCCTGCTTTCTTGGTAACCTGATTGGTTTTGTGGCTCTCTAATCCATCGCGCCTGTGCAGCATCAAGGTTAATTATCCTCTGGGTGTTTCTGTGTTTGTTTGCAGGCTGTGGAGGGTGAGCACACCTCAGTGGGGCTCCTGGGCATCAGTAACGTCGAACCCTTGCTGCTGCTGGTCCAGTGGCTCCCAGAGCTGGACTCATCGGAGCTGCAGCTTTTCACAGCAGACTGGCTCCGCCGCCTCAGCTGCCTCAACCGACAGACCCGCGCCACCTGCGTTAACGCTGCTATGGTCATGCGAGCGCTCGCCGCCCTGGAGCGCCATGAACGTTTACACCGCTCTTGTGCTGAGAGCCTTCTAGGACTGGTGGGCTCACTGGGCTCCCAGTCCTTGAGTGCGAGAGAACTGTTGGGACTCTTGCGCCTCCTCAGGCCTCCTGAGTCCTCTCAAGCTCACCCACATGTAGGCCCCGCTCTCAGAGCTCTTCTGGCCATGGTGCGGAAGCAGGGCTTAGAGAGCGCAATGCAGTACTTTGATCTGTCACCTAGCATGGCGGGGATTGTAGTTCCTACAGTGCAGCGCTGGCCCGGCTCTGCTTTCAGCTTTCTCGCCTGGTTGTCGCTTGATCAGGATCAGCTCGGCCCACCCAGCAAGGACAAGAGGAAGCAGCTCTACAGGTGAGAGGGAGAGGAGAAGAAGAAACAACAAATAAAGAGAGTTTGAGGTATAAAGGCAGAGCATCCTACATACCAACACCTGCCTAAATTGCTTTCCTCTTTCTTTTAACCTGTACAGCTTTTTCACCCCTGGAGGGACAGGGTTCGAGGCCTTCATCAGCTCAGCGGGGGTCCTTGTCGTGGCTGTATGCACAAAAAAGGAGTACGTCACAGTCATGCTGCCTGATTACTGCTTCTGTGACTCCCTCTGGGTGAGTTAGCTTTGATGGCATTCAAAAACCTGTCAGTGACAGTAAAGAGACAGAGTTCAAACTGTAACGTTCCCTTTTCTCTGAATAAATGTGGCTGTAGTTGAACTTTTCACCTCTCCTAAAGAAGGTTGCGCATAAAAATTTCTGAAATCCCCAGATCTGGCAGCACCCTACATTTAGGAGATTAGCACCTTCAAATCAAATGCCTGAGACTAATTAAAGGAAGCAGATTGCAGCATTAA
Organism: Xyrichtys novacula; assembly: GCA_962446985.1. Classification (NCBI taxonomy): domain Eukaryota; kingdom Metazoa; phylum Chordata; class Actinopteri; order Labriformes; family Labridae; genus Xyrichtys; species Xyrichtys novacula. Next base: position 4,453,391 of record OY660887.1, read on the forward strand.
AGACGTTCAATTCCGCCTGGTTTTCTGTTTACAGCATAGCATAGGTGTGGTGCACGTCCCAGGCAAGAGGCCGTTTGGACAGAGTCTGGTGTACATTTATGTAGATGGGCAGCAGAAGCTGTCAGCTCCCCTCAAGTATCCCACTATGACAGAGGTAAGACCACCTGGAAACTTATTTACACCTGGTTCAGCCATCTAGTCATTCTGTTGTTCTTTTACTGAATTTCTGTTTCTCCTTCCACAGCCGTTCACGTCCTGCTGCATCGGCTCAGCGGGCCACCGAACCACCACTCCCCCACCCTCCCAGATCCCAGACCCTCCTTTCTCCAGTGCTACCACACCCACCACTCGCTCCTCACTGGGTGGCATCCTCTCACCACAGACCTGGGGAGGCCTCCTCGGGGGGAAACCTGAGTCCCTGACTAAACTCATCTCTGCGGGGACACAAGACAGCGAGTGGGGAAGCCCTACGTCTTTGCAGGGCCAGCTGGGGAGCGTCATGGTATTTCATGAGCCCCTGCAGCCCAATCACATTAAAGCCATCTGTAGTGCTGGTAAGGAGGAGATTAAGGGATATGTTAAAGAAGTGAAACAGTAAAGAAATGATAAGATAGGTAAATAAAGAGCTGTAAATTCCTTTGACACTGATGAAACTTTGTGTGTTTGACAAACAATTGTGTCCTTTTTTTTCTAGGTCCAAACTGTATCTCTCCATTCAAAGCCCAGGAATCAGAACTGGGTGATTTTTCAACCAAACTGCTTCTGCACTACTCACCCAAGGTAACTTGACCCTACTGAAAGCCAGACTTCTGACATAGAGACCAGTATCGGTACCAATAACACTGTAGGCACCAATACAGATGCAAATGCCGATACTCATAGCTACCAATGATAACCAATGGTAATGGTCAGTACCAATACCAGGATCACTATCTGTACTGATACCAATATAAGCAGCAGTGCAGATATCACCACCATATTGCAATCGCAATATGCAGTAGGTACTTAGTTTATGGACCTGTATTTATCGGTATCGGTACCCATATCAGTATCAGTCATGGTAGGAATACCAATATCAGTATTAGTGCTGATAACTTTTAGTATTAAAGCAAATTCCAGCATAAGTAGCAGTGCAGATGACACCAGTATTGCTACCGGTAACATGGCAATATGTAGTAGGTACTTCGTTTATGGACCTGTATTTATCGATATCAGTACCTATATCAGTATCATCCATGATAGGAATACCAATATCAGTATTAGTGCTGATAACTTTCAGTATTAAAGCAAATGCCAGCATAAGTAGCAATGCAAATATCACTCGTATTGTTACCATAAAATTACAGTATGCAATGGGTACTTAGTTTACAGACCTGTACATTGGTGTCGGTACCTATATCGGTATCAGTCATGATAGGAATACCAATATCAGTATTAGTGCTGGTAATTATCTGTATTTAAACAAATGCCAGCTTGAGTAGCAGTCCCTATGCTTATGTAAGTATGGCCACTGGTGACATTATCAGGCTAATATCAGGGTTGAGACTAGTATCGATGCAAACACTAGTATCAGTATTGAGATCATTAGTGGTACCATTATCAGTATCATTATTAGTCATTGTTAGTTAGTGAATTTGCGATCTTAAAACTAAACTTGGTTCATGTGTCCGCAGGCCTGTAGGAATCCTATCTGTCTCGATCTGTCCCCAAACATGCTGCACGGACGCCTTACTGGAAATAAGGTCGTCAACTGGGATATCAAGGTGGATACAGCGTGCAGCTCGTGCTATCACATAATTTTTTTCCCTTTATCTTTTTACTGCTGGAATGTAAATTCAGTTTGAATACGAGCTGCTGTCTTATCTGCTGCAGGATATGATAAACTGTGTGGGCGGCCTGCCAGTGCTCTTCCCCGTACTGGAGCAGTTGTCCTTGGTGACCCCTGATCAACAGGCCAGTGACCCTGGCGCTGGGTCCGATTTCATCACCCCGGATGTGACCACTCCAGCTGACGGAGACTGGGTCATCCTCCCATCGAACAGGGCATCAGGTCCATAAAGTATTCCTTTATTCTGCTTATTTCCTGTTATCTTGATGTAAGAGTGGAACTGGGTCAAATCGATTTGAATTTTTTATTTCAGAGGCACGACTGGAGAAAAATCTAGTGGCCACCTTCCTGTTGGTACTGAAGCATTTCCTGCAAAGACATCTGATCAACCAGGAGAATCTGCTTTATTCCCATGGTGTGGCTACACTGGGAGCCCTGCTGCAGAAGGTTTCTGTTGAATCCTATTGTTGTGTGCATTTAGTATATATTTGTATTCAGGTAATGTGCACAGGAAATACCTCACACTCTCTAGAAAAACACGTCCTGCCTTTTCAAATCAACATGAAGCAGATTAGCTTGTGATTTAAGGTGTGGTTTCGAATTATTTACCGAGATTTACAAGCTGTGTGCATTTCACTAAATATATTAAATACACAAACTTCAACATAATATTTAGCCAAAGAAAAGAGACGTAAGCTGCTTTTGTTTCTCGGCCTATTTACGCTGGATTAGTTTGGTGCCGTGGCCACAAATTAAAAACTTCGGCTGACTGACGTCCGATTAATTTTTAAAGTCTGTGCATGGCCTTTTTTTTTTTCACCCTTCCAGCACAATGTGTGACACGCATGGTGTGTCAATCCTAATTCTTTCTTCCTGCAAAGCTGTTTTTTTGTGTGTGATAAGGGGTGGAAATCCCACAGAATCAACATTTACACAACGGGAAAATAAAAGCCTCCGCAGAGACGCAGATAAAAGGAAATATCTCAGATGTGGTGGTGGTTTATGTGGGTAAACTAACCACACCCTGCGAGTGTTAAAAGTCCAAATAAACAACAAATGTTTCCTCATTCCAGTATGTTCCTTATCTGTTTTGTGTAGGCAAATTATGGGCGTCAGACATTGTTGTATACATGTTTCTTAAACAAGCAGGGAAACTTTGGTCTTTTGTTGCAAAATAGCCCTTTTTCAATCTTCAGATTTTTCATTCTTCATTGTGCATTAAAGGGATATTCTGGCGTAAAATTAATTTAGGGTCAAACACACGGTAACACCGAGTTACGCACCCCCTTGAGAGATGAATGTTGCAGACCGCTTGCTTCTCTAGTTATACAAACTTTAGTAACAACCGCAGGATAGCAATACACAGCGGTCTGAGGAGCCATAAACAAACCTCAACCAAAACGCCACTCTATAGTCACAAATAATGCTCAGAACAGCACCTAACTTCATCAACAGTACATACAGGGTCCTAGCCACAGCACTAGCCACAAAACATCCTTTTAGCTTTGACTAATTTCTTTAGCAAAGAGACTAAACACAACTCACCTAGCCTCTTCCAGCAGCCGCTTGTTTGTAGCGACACCTCAGGCCAGTCCATTATGGACTTCTGCGGGGTGACGCAGCTCAAGGAAGAACATTTATGATCGTTTCTTAATGGAATGTAATCAGACCGAGACGCTAAGGCAGAAGAAGTACCACGTCTGCGGTGCAAAATTGTTAATATGGTGATTATTACTTCAAAGAAATGATAAAGAAATGATCATAAATGTTCTTCCTTGAGCTGCGTCACCCCGCATCAGTCGGTAATGGCCTGGCCTAAGGTCTCGTTACAAACAAGTGGCTTATTAATATTCCTTTAAGGTCTTCAAATGTGCATAAAATACAGCTAAAAGTTCAACATCTCAACAGTTTTCTTTATTTGTGTGTTCAGCTCCCAGCAGGTCACGTGGACGTCAGCGTTCTGGTCGCCATGCAGCTCCTGATCGAGCAGGTGACATATGAGAAGAACCAGCCTCTCCTGCAGCAGCTTCACACACATCTGCTGTTCAACTTCAACATCTGGAACAAAGGAGACTTCCCTCTCCGCATAGGTCAAGACCTGAGTGTGAATGAGTCTCAATATGAGTTTCTCTTTATGAGTGTTAATTTTTTTTACCAAATGATGTGTTTGTGTCCTTATGATGCAGGTCATATCCAGTACATGTCCACGGTCATCAAGGATAACAGGAAGCAGTTCAGGAAAAAATATGGAGTTCAGTTTCTTTTGGACACTGTGCGCCTTTATTACGGGTGAGTAAAAAGATCAAACTTCTCCAACTTTTGTCCTTTTTTTCTCTAAGAAACCGCAATCATCTCCTCTTCTGTGCTTTTAGGAAGAACAGCAATAAAGAAGGCGACCTGAGCGAGGATGACGTCCGAACCATCCGCGCGTCTCTCTGCGGCCTCATCAAGTACTACATCAGCAAGGGCATGTCACAGGAGGAGATGCACAGCCTTCTGGGATACGTCGCTGCTATTGGGGATGAAGAACAGGTGGGGGGTGTTTTTTTTTAAACCTGATGCAGAAAAGAGCGACACAAAGAGGAAGTGAATAGAGCGAGCACAGCAGTTCAAATCAAAGCAGTGAATAGGAGGAACAGGACATCATTTTGGAGGATTTTGCATACTCACACAACCGTACAGAAAGGTGCCAGATTAGATTTGAATGAAGCCATCATGTTGTGCTGGATCATGCTGTACTTAAACATTGTTTCTCCAAGCTGAGGATTGAACTGCTCCTTTAATTTTGGATCCAAAGAGAACAAGACTGAACAAAAGGTTAATTCACTTCCAGCTTTACAGTCAGCGGTTAAAAAAAAAAAGCAATCAGGCCAACATCAAAGAAATTTGAAGTCATTATGTCTAACAGGATGACTCTTGTATTCTTCAAATGTTGAATACCAACTTTTGTTGCTCTTTGAGGATGTAATAGTGACAGAAAATGACCTTTCACTGCTGTTTTTTTTTTTTTTTTTTTTTTTTTTTATTTGAACAAAAATAACATAACATGACATAAACCACCAATAGACAGAACAGTAATAATCACAAAAACAAACAAACGAAGCTAATTAAAAACAATTAACACAAGCACACACCAAAAACATCATTACAACATAAAACATACAGTGCATCAGCAAATTAAATAAATAATAATATAATAAAGGGTAGGAGGAAATAAAATTAAAAAAAAAACATCAAACAGTACACCAAGTTTTGCTTTCCATTGTTTGTTTTTTTTTGTTTTGAGACTCTGCAGCGATGCCTGCGCAGGCGGCTGTCGGCTCATTTCCCGCCCGGCAGCTTCTCCACATTATTATCAAACTATTTCCCCTCTGTAAGCATTACCCATCACAGCGACTGTTTCCTGCAGCAGACCGCGTTATCTGACTGTGTTCCTCTCCCACTGTAAAGCTCCAGCACCTGTTTAAATGAGGCTGTCAGACGACTCCGTGTCCGTCAGCTATTTTGTGAAATCCATTTCCTCCTCTTGTCACACCTCGTTTTAACCCCCCTCTTTTTCCTCTTTTGGTCCTGTCTCATTTTTCATTTTATGTGTCACTTTGCATATCCTCTTACACCGCTGTGCTATATGTGGAGGCTTACATCACTCTTTTATGAGCGTGTGGTCGATACAGCCCTCCTCTGCTGTGCATCTGCTGTCTCCCTGACAATATATTCTCATTCATTAAGTCAGTGAGTCTCCAAATGCCACCCCCTGGATGACTTAGACGTCTTCATCTTTACCGTCTTTTTTTATGTCGATGATTCTCAGCTTTGCACAAAGTCAATAAATGTCTACATGATTGTGTGTGTGTGTTTGTGTGTGTTGCAGTTATGTGGATTGCTAGAGTTGTTGCTCAGCCTTCTCCAAAGCAGCCCAGCCAAAGACCAGATCTTCCTGCTCCTCTTTGAACCCGGTGCAGCCGACTCCTGCTACGCCCTCCTGCTCAATAACAAGCACTCAGATCGGCTACGAGAGCTTGTCTTCAAGGTGGGAAAACTAATGAATACAAATGTGTTTTTATGGTGTTCAAACAGAAACAGAAAAACATTGTCTCTTTGTTTCCCCTCTCAGCTTTTTGAGCGAATGCTACGCTGCGACCGCGTCTACGAGAGGAACAAGCAGCGTTTGCGGCTGAGGGAGGCGGGTTACGCCGGCCTGTCGCTGCTCTTCTCCGAACTTCACATCACGCCCACTCTGATTCGCTGTCTCCTTAACCAGGTCCTCCACACAGGTATGTGACCTCCTTTCATTAAATTGAGTGTATCATTCTGCGTGGGCTGATGCATTTCAGTCGATTTGTCATTAACAGGGCTGTTTGTTTTGTTTCAGCAGTTCGATTTTTACTCTCTGCTGCAGCCTGTGAAATCAGAAACAGTTCATTGAATTGATTAAATCCATTTTAGCGAATCCTCATGGAGCGTTGAAGCACTCCTGAATGGATTTACCATAACTGAACTCCATATGTTATCTTGGAAAGACATTACAGGTGCTTGACAGGCTGCTTCCTGTCGTTAAAGAGTACAAATCAATGACATGAAAGTGCAGATTTAATGCAAAATGTTTCCATTTGTCTTCAGACAACGTGGTGAACTACAAAGACCTGATGTCTCTGGTGCAGCTCACTCACCGGGCCGGACCGAGCGTGCGCCTCATCGTCTGCAAAAGGGTGAGGAAACACCTCTACTTAAACCTGCAGACACTCACACGATTAATTTTGTGTATTGATCGGCAGCAGACTCAGGAAACGACCGAATGTTCCAGGGATTGATTGGAATCGTCAGAAGCTTTCCACTTTCTGTACCCTCTCCATCTTTGCTCCTGAGAGACTCAGCCTCTCTGGAAAGCTTGTTGCAAATTCACTTAATTAGTTTTGAGATGTTCCTCCAAGTGTTTTTTTTTTTTTTTCCTTTAGCGGTTACACAACTTCTGTTTTATTTTTTATCTTTCGTTCAACTCTTTTTTTAACGGCATCAAATTAAAACTGAAATTTGTCACGAAATCATCCATTTTTTTGGCGTTGGGGTTGTCTTTGAGCAGCTTTGGTCGCAGTTCAACAGAAAAGCAAGTGGAAGTTTCAGTTCCCCACGTAACAAATAAGCACACTTAAAAAGTGAGTTACGTCTCTGTGGAGCTGGAGGTTTGCGGTCTGTCGCCTTCAGCTCTTTGTGGCTTCTCCTTTGGAACAAAAACTTCCTTCAAGATTTCCACTTCGATAATATCACTGTTGTCGTCTGTATTCCACTTATTTGCCACTACATTTGCCAAAACCACATCCCTGCAACAGTGAGCGATGCTGCTAATAGGAAATGCAGTCTTAATTTCAGAAAAGAACATGACAGATTTTGTCCAAAGGGGGCGCCAGAATCAACAAAGGATAAAAACTCCCTACTGTGCCTTTAACTTCTTCTTAAACAATGAGACAGCAGCTTAAATTTTTGTCTCTATCTCCTTCTTGACACTCATAATCTCATATTCGCATGACTTGAGCTTCTTCCAGGATGTTATAATCAAGATAAAATAAATGATCAAAGAAAATCTCCTAAAATAAACACAGTATTTTGATAAAGAAGTCAGCTAATTGTGTTAAATTGTATCTTCCAGGTTGTTTTTCTCCTTTGATGCTCCAGGTGTCATGAAACTTTAATCCCCTCCCTCCTCTGTCTTCAGGTGTACCAGCTGCTCCAGTCCCAACAGGATGCTGCGGTCCAGATTTCACGGCAGCAGTGTTGGCAGGACACTCTGATGCGCCTCTACCTGCGCGGAGAAGGCTCTCTGCCGCTGAGGAGCGCCGACACCGCCAGCACCTGCAGCTTGGACTTGAATCGACCAACAAGCGCCGGAAGCGCCAACCGGTTAGAGCTGCCGCTGGAGAGGAGGGGACGGGTGGGAAGCACAGGCCGCCTGGACCGCCTAGAAGACGACCGCCTCAGTATAGGGGACACCCGTTCTGTGGACAGCATGGAGAACGGGGATGTCATCTCGCTCCTGGACACGCCCTCGTCTTCTGCATCCACGGAGCCGCATCTACACAGCAAGCCTTGGGTGGTGGGGAAGTCAGGGGGCTTGACGTTGGATCTGTCCCACCTTCAGGCCTACGAAGGAGGAGAGAGCGGCAGCCAAACGCCTGGCAGCATGCCTAGCACGCCATCACCGCTGGAGACCTCTAAGCCTTTCCCAGGGGGCTCCGGGGATAGAGACCCTACCTCCTCTCTGACTGAAGACAGCTTTCTGTTCAGCGACAACATCTCACTGGGGGAATCCTTCAACAATGCCGAGGTAGGTCAAGTGATGCTTGTCGTTTCTCTTGTCCTGATTGTGTAACCAGAGGCCCGTTCACTAATGGGATCACACAGATGTTGCTGTTCTTGTCTTTGTGGTTTCGCTTTGTCTTCATGAAATATGTAAGGTATTCCAGGGATAATGCATTATCCTGATGTCAGCATTTATTGCTCCTAAACTTGTGCGTGCTGCTCAGCGTTTATGAGGCTCTCCCAGATGTGTAAGCTACCCATGCAGTAGCACTTATCTACATTTATACCATTAGGGCTGCTGGCTTTTGACTTCCTTTTTGCAGAAAAGGACAAGGTGTCCTTGATTTACAAAAAGGATGTCAAACTTTAAATCTATTTGAGCATCAGGAAGATGTTTTGAACTTTTACACTCTGAGTGCTGTACGCTTCTGCTTGGAAAAATTAGCAGGTATAGGGAAGAATAAAAGGGGGTTGCATTATTGCCCCTCATGAGTTCTGGCAGCATTAACTTGGAAAACCAAACAGTAGCTGCGTTTACATGGGCACACATAATCGGAATAAAAATGCGTCATGTAAACATGTCAGTTGGAAGAGTCTGAGCCAATTCAGCGCAATCGGAAAAAATTGTATTCAGATCGATTGGGGTTAGGGTTAGGGTTATCGTTATTCCAAGACTCGTCCATTTAAACACTTCTTCCGATCGTGACTCTCTAACCTGACTCAGTCTTCACTCTTTATTTATTGAGGTCAGTACAGGAGGTTTCATTATTAACACTCTCGCATAAAACACAACAGCGGGTGCCGTGTCTGCTCCTCCGGTAACATAACAAGGCGTACATACAGCGTAATGATGTCACATCTGCAAGTACAGCACAACCTTTGACAAAGCAGTAATATAAGTAAGCAAGGGTGCCATCTCGTGACAGTATTTAACAGGGGGGTCATTCCATGTCAATTCAACCAAGAATCTCCACTCACGTCACAGATTTTGATAAAATTTGGTGGAGTGATTGGCCTTCAGGAGAACCTGTCAGATCTCAAATATTTTTGTTCAAAGCCATCTAATTAGTGAGATAGGGGCTAACGAATTTTTGGCTAATTAGCATGACATGCGTTACAAAAGTGTTCATATCTGTGGAAGTATGGCACCTAGAGAGCTGATTCAGGTGTCATTTTAAAGCTCTCAAGTTTTTGTTCATAACATTTTTTCCCAAATTGGACCAGAAAATAATGATAAAAGACCAAAAACTTAAATTGGAAATAGCAAAAAACGCGCGTCCTTCAATTTTCTTCATATTTACACTAAAGAAAGACTATCATGTCCACTAGCATCCCTTCAAGTTTCAAGATGGGCATTCCATAACTTTTTGGGTAATCAGTCTAAATGTGTGGTACGTTAGGTCGAAAATCGCCACATTTGGCACATTATACAGTCCTGACCTCAACTGGAGTCAGCCCCACTTGCCTGCTTGTGTAAAATATTACTTCCTCATAGTGCAAAATGCTTCTTTGGAGTTTTTTTCATTTGTATGTTATCCCATAGTTATATGAAAAATGGCTAGAAAAATCTGTGACGTGAGTGGAGATTCTTGGTTGAATTGACATGGAATGACCCAGGGGGAAAACTGAATTGGATGAAGTGAGCAAAAGTCAAAAATTTGACAACACAAGCGTCAATACAACTCTTTTTCTTCTTGTTTTAGCAAAATTCGACAACTCTGTGCATTTCCAAACACTTCTGATCGGAATAAAACATGGTGCACGTATACACACACGTCATGATCGGATCACTTGATTTTGTGCCCATATAAACAGTGTATTCAGATTTTCTGACCCTTGAAATATTTAATCAAATCAAGAGATTTTGCACGTGTAAACGTAGCTCATGATACCGACATTCATCATCTTGATTGTCATGCAGTTAGACTCTGTGGTGCACTGATGTGTTTTTAATTGTTTTCACAGACAGTAATTGTTCAGTTGTTGTTTGTTTCATTGGAGATGAACACCACCTAAAATAAGATTTTAATTAAGCTCGCAGAGAAAAGCAGGTGGTGACAAACCCTCTACCATAGCACACATCCTCGAGTTTGCCTCCACACTCCTGAACAGCGAGTGCTTCCAACTCAGTGGGTGAAATGTCACCGCCACCTCAGGGAGCACGGCGTTGACTTTCATCTAATGGACTCTTTTAGTCGTTTCACAGAGTTCCTGGAGGGCCGAGGTGGGAGAAGGACAGCTGGTCCCCTCCCGCAGCACGAGGCTGTCAAATGTAGAATAAATGTTTCATTTTTAAAAGAGCTACTTTGGGATTGAAACGCAGCTTTTGAGATTAGAGAGGGGGATCATACTTAAAGTCAGGCTGTCACATGGCTTTGGGAGGAATTAGAAAGATTAAGTTCTGAATTAAGGAAAAGCATCCACACGTCGAGGACATGCTTTATCATTTTTCTGTTATCTACTCTTTCTGTTTTTGTGCTTCTGCTCTCAAACATCAGCGCAACCTTGTTGAATCTCATCTCTTCTAATAATAACCCTCTCTGTTTTTGCTTCTCTTTCTCCGGTGTGTCGTCGCCCCCTAGCGGGCAGAAGAGGAGCTGTGCAACATGCTGCAAGAGATAATACTCTGTGTGATGTGGCGAGGAGTCGAAGGTTCGGATGATTCGGCGTGGCTGGAGCGCGGCCAGGTCTTCTCAGCTCTCACTAAACTGGGGACAGCGAATGAGCTGCTGTTGCCTGTGGACCAAATCAAACTAAGGTCAGGACTCTTTTTTTTTTTTAATCCTCTCAGTACAGCACAGCTGAAATCATGTTGACTTCTAAAGGTCGGTCTTCCCTCTTTGTGTGTCAGTCTCATGGAGCGCATGTTGGAATGGGCAGTGAGCGATAACCGTGAGGCGTCTGCTGCCACGCTGCCGCAGCACACTGAGAACGCGGTGCGGCTGCTTCACATGGTCCAGGACTTCCTGCAAGCAGAGGGTCTCATCAACCCGGCTCTGTGGACAGAGAAGGTGTTGGAGGAGACGGTGACGCTGATGGACAGCCTCATGGTGTGGTACACATCTGGCACCCAGTGGTTCCAGCTCTCCCAAGTGGGACTGAGGCTGCTGCTGGGCTTCATGGCTCAGGAGGACCCAGATGTGAGCTTTCCCTCTTATCCAATCCTGCATTGTTTGGTTGAAAGGAAACACGATAACAAGTATGTTTCGTCTCAGGTTTGTGCAATGGCCACCGCCAAGCTGAACGGCATCCTTCAAACCAAGGAGGTCTCCAGCCAGGATGAGGCCTGCTACCTGCTAGGCAAGGTGGAGGGCATACTGCGGCGCTCCATCCAGGAGCAAACCGAGGAGACGTACTCCTTCCTGGTTCCTCTGCTGCGAACGCTGCTCTCCAAAGTGCACCGGCTCCTCTACATGGAGCTGCACCTCCCTCAGCTACCTGACACCAACGGCAGTCCGTCCTTCTTCGAGGACTTCCAGCTGTACTGTAACTCACCTGAGTGGCGCGTCTACCTCGACAAATATGTACGGGAGTCGAAAATTTGTGTGTTTTTGATCTTTTAGTTAAAATCAAAAATTTTCAATCTTATTCCTTATCAAATATATCAAACTTTTTTCGAAATCAAGGTTGTATAAACAAAAGTTTTCTTCCATTTTGCCTTCAGATTATTCCGTACATGAAGCAGTATGAAATTGAAACATTCAGTCAGGGTCACGAGACCATGGCTCTGTACTGGAAGGAGTGCTATGAGGCCTTTATGGTCAGCCTGCACAAGAGAGAGCGGGAGAGAGGGGAGAGCAAGATTCGCTTCCAGGTGAGTTAAAGAAACACATTCGATGCATGGATCTCCTTCCCTGACATCTTGAAGATTTTTTGCACAGTAGTTCGGAAACCTCTTTTTTCACTCTGCTTTAAATCAAAGTTTGACTCCCACTCTTTCTTCGTCTTCCAGGAGCAGTTTGTGGAGCCTTTCTCTCGCCGCAGCCGACAGGAGAACCTGCGCTACAACAGCATGTTGAAGCAGCAGCACAGCCAGAACAGTGCCACCCTCAGGCAGTGGAAGGCAGCACGACGGGGTCTGGTGTGTGAGAGGGGGCCCTGGGCTGAAAGGTACATCAGCTTCTCTCTTTTCTTTACTGGGCGGGTATTGAAGCCATCTTTACTTGATGTGTTATTCAATCAAATTAAAACAATTTCAGCCCCAAAAAAGTTTAAATTGAAAACAAGAAGATCTGGATTTTAACTGTGTTTCATGACTTTTCCTTACAGGCACCAGGACGAGATGCACTGGAGGGTGTCGAGTGCTGAAAACTTTTCCCGCATGAGGCTGAAGCTGGTCCGGAATTACAATTTTGACCTGCACAGAGAAGCCAGCGGTCTGAGAGACAACCTTGGTGAGAGCGCAGAACCTCTGAGTGAACTTAAACTGAGCTTCTCTACACTTTTGTGATTTGGTGGATTTTCCCATTTCACTTAAATTCTTTAATTTTTAATTGAAAAATTCCTAATCCAAGTGGTTTTATTGACCAAAAATACTTCAACTCCTTCTCAATAAGGGATGTGAAGATAAAGAGCAAGTATGTGTACAGTACGATATGATATGAGGGACTCATCCAGTCCACCATTAATACGCAGATTAAAAAGGACTGACATTGAAAATCCTCTTAAAGCCAAACGTACAGGATGTCTTCCTCTTCCATTTACCTCATGAGGAGGATCATCTTCTCTGCTCTGCTCTGCTCAGTGTGTTTTTTTTCTTACTCACATCATTTTCTTTCATTTTTGATGAGATAATATTAGTCTGTAATATTTCTAATGCAGCAGATGTGAGATTAAAGTTTTGTAAAGCTAATCTTAATCAGTCATTATTGTAACCAGGACAAATTCATCTACAGTTATGCTTTAGGGGGTCTGTCAAATATTGAGTCTAGAGTCTAGAAACAGATTTACTGCCAACACTTTTGAATCAAAGCCTCCTTTTGTTTAAAAAATTGTTAAATAATGAGTTTAGTTTGAAACAGAAGAGGATAAAATAGAGATATATGCCCACTTAATTAATTTCACACACACAGAAAAAAGTATTTATCAGCAGCGGCGCAGTCTGAGATCTCTTGGCAAATATCAGACATATGTGATGAGATCTTTCAGAGCTATTTTATCCCCTAAAACATCTTTTTTATACTTCATTTACTTACTACTATACTTCATTTTTATACTACTTTATACATCGGCTTTATAACCAGCGAAAACCAGCTAAAACTTGATATTATAATCATAATGGATCAAATACCTATAAGTGCATTTTTCAAGAACATATTTCCTGTTGGGGAAACCTTTGAAAATGCATTTTGTCTTAAAGTCTTCCAGCATTTTGAAATAAAACTCTCACATCCTTGTATTTTAAACAAGTTACTGACCTTGCTGCTTGGATTTGTCTGGCAGGAAACAGATTGCTCGGACTCCGATGGGTCTGGCATCTTGCTGTGTGTTTATCCTCTAAAGTTAGATGTATTTTTTCTATTAAAGCAGGCCAGCAGGAGCTTTGGAGGTGTTAAAATAACACTCTGCATGTGTCAAAATGAGTGAAAAAAACATTTGAAGGAGAGGAGTTCGGATGAGTGTTTCCTGAAGGTGAAATGTCAGTAAAATTGATCTGTTTGTGTAGATGTGTATATTTGTTTGTAAATCTTTTCGTTCTGGAACAAAACAGAGGCTGTATGATGAGTTTGAAAGTTTATATCCGGTGTCATGCGGTATTAAGCACTCCACCGTCTCTGGATGCCCCCTCGCATTTTTTAATCCTCTCCTGTCTCCCTGGCTTTGCACAGGCGTCCATCAGCAGCGTGTAAACCCCGAGTCTCTGCTGCTGGAGGCTGTGAAGCAGGTCAAAGTCAGTGACCTGGAGGACGACATCCTGGAGCTGCCAGAGGACGACCCCGCCGCTGCCAACAACCAGTCAGTCAACAACTACAGCATCTGCAGAGCGACGTCATCACAAAGAAAATATTAGTGCAAGAATCACAGCCTGTTGTCAATATTTTGCAGGGTTGAAGCAGAGGAGGCGGGTCAGAAGGAGAAGCTGGTTCTGTGGGAGGACTGTGAGCTGGTGACGGTGGTGGACGTGGTGCCAGGCCGCCTGGAGCTCACCACCCAACACATCTACTTCTATGACAGCAGCCAGGAGAAGGAGGAAGGTGAGGAGGAGGAGGCATGATGACCTAAAAACACTTCAAAAAACTTCCACATACACTAACTCTCCGCTTGTTCTCTAAAGGAGTGGGCCACGACTTCAAATGGCCGCTGTCTCAGATCAGAGAAGTCCACCTGCGGCGCTATAATCTCCGCCGCTCAGCTCTGGAGATCTTCCTCATCGACCAGACAAACTACTTCCTCAACTTCAAGAAGGAGACGAGGAACAAAGTCTACAGCCGCATGCTGCTGCTGCGATCCCTCAGCCTTTACGGGACCCGCTCACCGCAGGAGCTCCTCAAAGCCTCTGGACTCACACAGGTCAGGATGGAGAACTTTGAGGCAATAACACAAATAATCACACATCAAACAGCCTCAACCAGTTCTTATCTATACAGACTATTATGCAGGAGTTAACTGATTTCATTGCCTTCAAGAGAGAAGTCATGATTTAATCGTCATCCTATCTGTTAGCACACACACAGTTGGGAGTGGGCTAGTCCTAGGATCGCAAACAATGTAATCTTGAAGAATAGATTTGATCGGCTTTGTCTCCTCCTGATGTAGTTTAGTTCACAAGGTGATAAAAAGTTCCTCAGAAACTCACTTTTAAAAGTTGTTGCATCCAAAATATCAGTCGGATATTTAAACTCCAAACACATTTGTTTGGATAACTTCAAAAAGTTAGGACACTTTTCAAATCAATGATAGTGCAAGGACAGAGTACCATGTGTTGAAACTGAAAATAATTATAATAATGATAATAATAATAATTATACTACTAATAATAATATTAATAATAAATTTTATTTTTAGGCGCTTTTCAGGGCACTCAAAGACACCTTACAGAACAATTAAAAGACATATCAGTAGAAAAGTAAAGTCAATAAAATACACATAAACACAACCAAGTTTTAAATAAAGAAGTAAGTCCAGACTCCGCCGCAGAACATCAAATGTTAGTCTGAGAAAATGTTGTTGTGTTTAAGAAAAAAGGTCAAAACAGAGACGACAAAACGCTGAAAAAGTTTTGTATTCCTAAAAAAATACAATACAATTTTGTGAAAAAAATGTTTGAGCCAACAGTTCGAGAATTTCAAAATAATGTCCTTCAGTGAGTCTGATTGAATCCTACAATACTCCCAGTGCTGGATGGTAGCAATCAAACTCTATCTGAAAAATAGGCAGGGCTCTGTAGTGGAAGTCTACGCATTAAAGGGATATTCAGACGTAAAATTAATTTAGGGTCAAACACACTGTAACACCGAGTTAGACACCCCCTTGAGAGATGAATGTTGCCGACCGCTTGCTTCTCTAGTTATACCAACTTTAGAAACGACCGTATGATAGCAATACACAGCAGTCTGAGGAGCCATAAAAGACCTCAACCAAAACGCCACTCTATAGCCACAAATAATGCTCAGAACAGCACTTAACTTCATCAACAGTACATATAGGGTCCTAGTCATAGACTAGCCACCAAACCAAAGAGACTAAACACAACTCACCTACTCTCTTCCAGCAGCCGATTGGCGAGACCTCAGGCCAGTCCATTACGGACTGCAGCGGGGTGACTCAGCTCAAGGAAGAACATTTATGATTGTTACTTTATCATTTCCTTGAAGTAATAATCACCATATTAATACTTTTGCGCTGCAGACCCAGTAGTTCTTCTGCCTTAGCATCTCGGTCTGATTGCATTTCCATGAAGAAATGGCTACAGAGTGGCGTTTTGGTTGAGGTTTGTTTATGGCTCCTCAGACCGCTGTGTATTCCTTTCCTGCAGTCGTTACTAAAGTTGGTATAACTAGAGAAGCAAGCGGTTGGCAACATTCATCTCTGGAGGGGGTGTCTAACTCGATGTTGTGGTGTGTTTGAATCTAAATTAATTTTATGCCAGAATATCCCTTTAATACTAAACAACACATACAGGTCTTGGAGCAACATTTGCTGCCACTCAGACAAAGACCTTTTCAGGGGGAGATCTTATTTCGTCAAGACAATGCAAAACCACATGCTGCGTAAATCTCAGCGGCACGGCTTAGTATCAGAAGTGTTGCCTACCTGCAGTCCTGCCTCTTAAGATTTGAGTTTTATAGAGTTTCTGCTTTTATTCCAGAAATGGGTGAACAGGGAGATCTCCAACTTTGACTACTTGATGCAACTTAACACGATCGCAGGGAGAACGTACAACAACTTGGCCCAGTATCCTGTGGTATGTACTGAACGCTCTGTTGAAAACTTTGATTTCTGCGTTGTTTTTAGTACGTGAACTAACTAAGCATGTCAACAGTTTCCTTGGATCCTTGCCGATTACACCTCAGAGGAACTGGACCTGTCAGATCCTCGGGTATTCAGGGACCTGTCCAAACCTGTGGCTGTTTTAAATGAGCGCAATGCAAAGGCTGTTAGAGAGAAGTATGATTTTTTTGTCCCTCAGTTACTGCCATTAATTAAATCATTGTTATTTGTTAGGAATAAAAAGGTATAAAAACTGTTTGTTTATCAGGTATGAAAGTTTCGAGGACCCGACAGGCACCATCGACAGGTTTCACTACGGCACCCACTACTCAAACGCTGCTGGTGTGATGCACTACCTGATCAGAGTGGAGCCCTTCACCTCCTTACACATCCAGCTGCAAAGTGGACGGTAAGGCGGCTTCACCTCTCTCCTGTTAGTTCACATTGGTGTATGAAACTCATCTGAACCCTCCCGCCTCAACTTAGGTTCGACTGTGCCGACCGGCAGTTCCACTCCATCCCCGCAACATGGCAGACCCTCATGGACAATCCCAATGACGTCAAAGAGCTCATACCGGAGTTCTTCTACTTCCCAGAATTCCTCGAGAACCAAAACGGTGAAGAAACACACCTTTGACTTAACATTTAAATCTGACTTTTAACGTTTTTAAAGGGTGTGTTTTATCCCTGCTGTCACACAGGCTTCGATCTGGGTCGCCTGCAGATCTCAAAGGAAAGGGTTGATGATGTTATTCTGCCAAAATGGGCCAAATCTCCCGAGGACTTCATCTACAAGCACCGCAAAGCCCTGGTGAGAGGCAGTTTAACCATCCTTATTGCACTGTTTGGTTCAAAACGCAGAGTCTATGTCCGCTGACAAACTGGTGAACGTCTGAAAGCACCATGTGTTACACCCACAATTCAGCATGGAGGTGGTAGTTCCATGATATGGGGATGTTATGCAGGTGATAGAGTAGAAGATTTGTTTGAAGTAAAGGGTATCATGAAGACAGAACAGTACCACTCCATCCTCCAGCACCATGCTGCTCCATTTGGACTCAGACTTGTGGGTCATAAGTTTGTTTTGCAGCAAGACAATGACCCTAAGCACACTGCCAAGTTCTATCAGGGTTACCTAGACAAAAAAGAAGAGGAAGGTGTTCTTCAAAAGATGATTTGGCCCCCTCAGTCTCCAGACCTTTCTCCAACTGAGCTTGTGTGGGATGAATTGGATCTTTTTAATGAACTTAAGAAAGCTTTGAATGCAATCCCTGGAACATACCTTAGAAAACTTGTGGAACGAGTGCCTGGTATATGCCAAGCTGTTGTTAAAGCCAGAGGAGGTTACTTTAAAGAAAGCAAAGTCTAAGCAACAATAACTCAAATACCTAATAATTACAGTCAAAATGTCTTCTGATAAGATACTCTTTACACAATAGTCATGTTAATTGTGTTGCAAAGTATATTAATGGAACTATGATCTTTTTTTGTGCAAATCTGATCTTGCTTCCAAACTTTTGGCCTGTGGTGTAGTTCTGCAAGTTTAAGACAATATTGTGTCTTTTTATTTGGAAACAGGAGTCAGAGTATGTATCAGCACACCTTCACGAGTGGATCGATCTGATTTTCGGGTACAAGCAAAAGGGCCCTGCAGCAGTGGAGGCCCTCAACGTCTTCTACTACTGCACATATGAAGGTAAAACACTCACAACAGCTTCACGTTACGTCATGATTAGTTTCCTAAAACGCGCAAGACTCAATCCCTGTGTGGCAGGAAAAACTGAAAGGGCTTTTGTTTGGTAACACAGGAGCCGTGGACCTTGATGCAATCACTGATGAAAAGGAGCGTAAAGCCCTGGAGGGCATGATCAGCAACTTCGGACAGACGCCGTGCCAGTTACTGAAGGTGCAGATGACTTAATTTAAGGTAATGATGATCTGTCTCTGTATAGATAGATCAAATTAAGACTTTTCTATGTGTGGATACAGGAGCCCCACCCTGTGCGTCTGTCTCAAGAGGAGGTGGAGAAGAGGAAAGCTCAGCTGGACTCGTGTCCCCTTAACATGTTTGAGCACCTCAGCGACCTCAAGTCCTTCTTTGTCGAGGTTTGATCTCCTACTTTCCAGTTGATTTGAAGTTTTAACAAATCAAATCAAGCTTAGAGATGTTATTTTCTGATTGTTTTGCAGGGCATCAGTGACAATGTGCCGCTTGTGAAGGCCGTGGTGCCAAAGAATCAGTCACATTCCTTCATTACCCAGGGGAGCCCCGACACCATGGTGAGCCCTGACAAAATAACCATCAGAGAGTTTAATTCAACCGCCTGATTTAACGTCTGTTTCTGCATCGTGTGCAGGTGACGGTTAGTAAGAACTGCCTGGTTGGGACCCACGGGTGGCTGCCTTACAACAAGAACATCTCTAACTACTTCACCTTCATAAAGGACCCCACTGTGTCTAATTCCAAGTGAGAAAAAACCCCACAGAGCAGACCAGAAAACACCAATAATATTCCAAGACAGTCCTGTAAATGATCCCTTTTCTCCCAGGACCCAGCGTTTTCTGTCAGGACCCTTCGCCCCCGGCGTAGAGGTCACAGCCGGGTTGTTCGTCGTCTCCCACGACGGCAAGTTGCTCTTCAGCGGCGGTCACTGGGACAACAGCCTGAGGGTCACCTCGCTGGTTAAGGGCAAGACTGTGGGACAGCACATTCGACACATGGGTAAAAAAAAAAAGAAAAAAAAAAAAGCATTTTTACAAATTCTGGATCTTTGGAGCTGTTACAGTGTTTGACCACCAGGTGGCTGCTGAGTTCAAGCTGAATTTGCGATAACAGAAGTCTGAATCTGTTTTTTTTTGCGGTTGTGTGGTAATTTGTGTGTTTTCCTTCACCTCTCTTCCAGACATCGTCACCTGCTTGTCCACAGACCACTGCGGCATTCACCTGATTTCCGGCTCCAGAGACACGACCTGCATGGTGTGGCAGGTTCTGCAGCAGGTAACGACAAACGAATCAGTGATTTACAACGCCTTTAAACCTATCTGACCAATCAGAATCAGATAATCCATCATTTTTGTCATCCTTGTGTGTCCTCAGGGAGGAGCTCCTGTGGGTCTTTATCCCAAACCGGTTCAAGTGCTCTACGGTCACACGGATGAGGTCGTCAGCGTCAGCATCAGCACTGAGCTGGACATGGCTGTGTCTGGATCACGGGTAAGAACACGTACAACCACGCGCTTCTGTCAGTGTGTTTGCTATTTGACGAGTTAGGTCCAAATATTAGGTACAGTTGATGATTCATTTGTGTGTGTTTGCCGCAGGATGGGACGGTGATCATCCACACGGTGCGGCGGGGTCAGTACATGCGTTGCCTGCGACCTCCGTGCGACAGCTCCCTCCCGCTCTCCATCCTCCACCTCGCCGTATCCTGGGAGGGTCACCTGCTGGTCCACACCTGCGTAGAAGGCAAAGCGACACTGAAGGTACACAAGCTTGGTCGTGTGGCAACGGTGGAGGAGGCTTCAAGAGTGCAGGGGAGGTTAAACGAGAGAGTAGAAATGAAGCAAATTCGATGGAGTTAATGGTTTTTAAATCAGTAGGACGGTGTCAAGCCTCCTCTCTTTCAATCGTCTCGAACACACGTGGAAATTTGCGAAACTTACAAATCAAAAACACAAGGTCTCCTCCCGGTGGGACATGTCTGGAACACCTCGAACATGTGGAGGCGTCCAGAAGCCTTCTTAACCAGACGCCCGAGCCACCTCAGCTGACTCCTCTCGACGTGGAGGAGCAGCGGGAGGAGACCTCGTGGCCGGCCCAGGACCAAGTGGAGGGATTATATCTCTCGCCTGGCCTGGGAGCGCCTGGGAATCCCCCCGGAGGAGCTGGTGGAAGTGGCCGGAGTGAAGGCCGTCTGGGCTTCCCTCCTGAAGCTGCTGCCCTCGCGACCCGGGGAAGAAAACGACAACGACAAATCAAAAGCTAATAAATCAAACTAGATTCGCACAAATCTAACTCCAGGATGTTTTCTCTCTCTCCTCAGGATAAAAACGCTCTCCATCTTTATTCTGTGAATGGGAAACGCCTCTGCAGTGAGCCTCTGAAGGAGCAGGTGACCGACATGTGTGTTTCAGGAGAATACGTGGTCATCGGCAGCGAGCAGGGTTACCTATCCATACGAGACCTCTACAGGTAAAGGCTCACGTTTCATTTAAAGCTAAAAAAAACTCGCACATTTTGTTCTTTTCGTTGCAATAAATATGACGGTTAACTTTTTTTCCGCTATGCAGTCTGTCGTTGAGTGCAGAGCCGATGGCCATGCGCGTCCCGGTGCGTTGCGTCTCCGTCACCAAAGAGCAGAGCCACGTCCTGGTGGGCCTCGAGGACGGCAAGCTGATCATCATCGGCGTGGGCAAGCCGGCGGAGGTAAAGAACTCGCTGAGGAACTACATCGCTCAGAGCCTGGAGGGATCGCCGCTCATGGCCTCCCCTCTGCTGGCCCCGCTCAGAGCCCGCTCGCCAACGCGCCTGCTGCACCAGCGCGACCAGCTGGTGTTCACTCCTTCCTCCAACACCCTCAAACCCTAGCAGCTCCACCCCCCACCCTCCCTATGCTTACACCACTGTACACATCCAACATAGATAAACCTGCTCCACACGTCACCGGCGTTGCAAAACTCAAACTCGACGCCCTCAGCGACCTTTTGAATCACCTCTCCGTCTCAGGGATGGTTGTCACCCGCAGCCACGCCACCTGAAACACACACACACACACACACACATTTAAAACCACAGCCACTCAGATGTAACACATTCCTTCGGCACGTAGCTGAGCAGACAACTGTGATCAGAAAACGACTCATGTGCTTACCTCATTCTGTATTCAAGATTTTGGCGCCGGTGCAATATTTGACTTGATTTGGCCATCGACCCGGGAGAAACTCCATCCCATGCTGTTTACCTAAAGTGTCATTACGTTACATGTCTGAGTGTACTCCACAAATATAACAAATATGCTGTGAAACTTATTAACGCTTCTGCAAACCAAGCCATACTAACGATGTAGCTACAATCTTCAAATGCAAACGATCCGCCTAGCGCCAAGTTAGACTCAAGTGTTTTATAATGTAAATAAAGAGTTAGAGTAGATGTCAGAGGCTGATACAGGTAGTCCTCCCTCTGATTTGTTTGAATCACCGCTCTTCCTCTTTTTGTTTACTCCTTAGATTGAATGAATCACGCTTGATTACTTTCTTAAATCCAGTCAATCAAGCTGCAGTGAACCAATCACTCATGAATCATATCCCCTCCTCCTTTTTTTTCTCCCGTTTCCTTTCACTTCACGCTTTTCTTTCTCCCTCTCCTCCTCCTCCTTTTCCTCTTCCTCTCCCTCCACTCTTCCCAGATGCGTTCGGGCCAGATCACGCGGAAGCTGTGGGGCTCCAGGAGGACCCATATCTCCTCGGGGGAGACAGAATACAACACCTAGTGCCGCCCACCCGCCGCCACAGACCCCGCCTACCCCGCTTCCCCTCGCCCCTCCTTTTCCAACGCACATCCCACATTCCTCTCACCCTGTCCTCCCTCATACCTGTCGATCACCAAACAGGTTCTGTTTGTTCTGTTTAATGAATGTGCTCTCCTGGTTTTGTGGTGCTTGAAACTTTGAGCAGTACAAAATCTGTTTGTCGTGTTATTTTTTGTGTGTGTGTTCACGCTTTGGGTTGACCAAACGGCGCCGGCGCTGTGGTTCGGATTCATAAGCAGCACCACACCACAACACAACCAAGCATCTGATTAGCATTAATTCGACAGAATCTGTCAGCTAACTGCTCTCCATCGTGTCTCTGCGTCTGTTTGTGTCCGTCACTCTGATTTCAAGTGGCCTTTTTTTGTCCCTCCTTAGTTTGCCTTTGACGCAGACAGGCGGGCCCGCGCTCTGAAGGCGGATCCTTTTCATGGTCGCCTCAAAGCTGCCCACACAGCAGCCTTATGCAGTAAGACAGCTCCATCGCTCACAAGACCAAACTCTCTGCCTTTCCTATGCGTTTTATATGTGTATATACCTGTGTGAGTGTGCGTGTGTGTGTTTGTTTTTTTACCATGGATCTCCTTCTGTGTTTCCTCGTTTTGTTTTTTTTAAGGATATATGCATGTGCCAATGAAGTTGGCATCTGTTCGGCATGGCATTTATAGTCGGTGATGAGGTTAGGTAGCAGACACAGTGATTGGGAACATGGATACACTTGGATGCAGATGTCTTGTTTTGTTCTAGAAACATCTTACACACATTTAGAAACAGTATCCGTGGTGTTTGTCTTTTATGGAGCCTCTGAATTCCCATTGGTGATCATTTAAGTCTTATTAATGACCCCACAGGGAAAAAGTTGCCTTGTGTGTAAAAGTCCTAATCTTGTGCACAAGATGCAGTCTTGCACAGACAGGTTAACTATCTTGTGCGTTAAGGTTTTAATCAATTCCCTGTGCACACAAGTTACTGTCTTGTTTCAGCCTTTCAAAAGCAGTGTTTGTCGTGCAAATTTAGTCCACTTTTCCTCGGTTAGGACGCTTTTTATCCGCGCAGTAGCCCCATTTTTGAGGAAATGGCGAATTTACCTTGTGACGGAGCAGCACCACATGAATTAATGGCGTTTAGGAGCCAACAGTGTATGCATTCCCGGACTGTAAGTTATTAACATATGAGTATGAGATAATCACCTTTGCAGGACTTTAGTTTATGTTGAGTTATATAAAGAGTTTATCACATCAGTTATTAACTTGTGCGTGCAAGATAAAGTGGGACTCCAGGGGCTCCATAACCTTCAATGTTTATTAAGTTATATGAAGACACTACAGGAAGAACGCTACACTCTCAAAGTCAAGACGCTTCCATGACAGTAAAATAGTTCAAAGTTACTTGAAAGGATGTTTATTTATAAGTCAAAGTAGCAGTTTTTTTGAATCACATTTAGTTTGATTTCTGATGCTAGTATGGTTTATGTAAATCTCCGATGATTGTTCAGACGGCTGTAAAAGATGAATTCCTCAAGGGCTTTTTGAGATGTCAGTGTTATCAGCAATACAGCTCCCTCGCCGGGCGGCTGTTGATGCTTTCTTGCTGTTTTTTTTTTTTCTCTTCTCTGTAAGCCATGCCTCTATCTCTCGTCTTCCTACAGTGAAACTACCCAAACTCCCATTCTTCCTCGCCAAAAAATACCGCAGTTAGCGTTCATCTGCATCGTTCTGTGTTTTTTTTACATCTCATTCCTGCTCATCCTGAAGTGACTGATTTTAGAGACGTTAAAACGGTTCACATGTCTCGTTTGTTTGTACATGTTGTATGAATGGAAATCTGTGATATCAGACTCACACACAAAGAAGCCACAGTACAAAGCTCCTGTGGATTAGACTGTGTGGTTTATATTTTTGCACCATACCTGTTCGTGTGAGTGTATTCAAGTGTGTGTGAGGACATGCCGATGATGCGTGTTTATTTTTTTATCGCCAAATCCTTGATTTCATCGTCCATGTTTCTGTGAACCGAAGTCACGTGTTCGGGGGGGGGGTTACCCTCCTTTTTTTCTAACGTGCTGTTGTAATTAGTTCTTATTTAAATGTCACGGACAAGAAGAGTGCAAAGACCAACCTGTGTCCTTCTTTTAAGAGATTTCTGTAAAAGGTGCAGCTTTCAATGCAGCTTTTTTTCTTTCATTCATCCTCATTTGTCGTCCAGACAAAAAGACCACTGTTTGAATTTGCATCAAACGGAGTGCCTTTATCCCAGTGTGTGATTAACGTAGAGCTAGTTTCTCTCATTGCTGAAGCTTAACACCCCTGACTTTACGGAGAAAAAAAAGAGTAAACGCAGCATTCCAGAAGTTAAACCTCCTCCAGCCAAGAGGACTATACAGTAGGACTTGAGAGCAAAATGACAAAGTACTATTTTGTGTCTTAGCAACATTCTCTGTGACTGTCATCAAATGGATGTGTGTATATCTGTGATTATTTATGAATACAGTATATAATGTACAGCATGATTTTTATTTCTGCGTATTTGAAATGTACTTTTG
Organism: Xyrichtys novacula; assembly: GCA_962446985.1. NCBI lineage: Eukaryota > Metazoa > Chordata > Actinopteri > Labriformes > Labridae > Xyrichtys > Xyrichtys novacula. The sequence continues at coordinate 4,478,013 of OY660887.1, forward strand.
CACTTTCCAGGTACTAAATTGTAACAAATTGTTTTAACTTGGCTCCCTAATCTGTACAAACTGCTTTGTATACACAAGTGGAAAATGATCATTAAAGTCTTGTCTAAATTTAACTGGAGTTTGTGGTTAATCTTCTCACAAACAGAAGACTGAAGCTCGGTCTGGTAAGAGAGAAATTTTCCTTTATTTACCCCCGCAGTTGTGAAAAAAAACACTCGTAAATACATGCAGTATTCAAGGTTTTATTCAAGGTGGCACACGGATTCATGAAAATGTATCAAAAAGTAATGGAAATTGTTGTTTTCTGTTTTGTTTTGTTAAAGATATTCAAGAGAAAACTAACTTTAATGCTGTTTCTTTATGGTTTTCACGCAGAGATGGAGAATGAGCAGATGGATGCTCTCTTCAGCTCGCAGTCGGCTGCAGTCCACCAGCTCTGATCTGCAAAAAGTGGTAGGGACAGGTTCATTAAGGACACACTGTATTAGAGTTTCAAATATTTAAAGCTCCTATAAGGAACTTGAAGTGTGGAGCTTAAAGTGTAAGGGCACTGAGGGCGTCTGTGAACTAGATTTTCAGGTGTGCCAAAGGGTGTAATACCTCAGGTCAAGTTAATATTCTGATATCTTATCAAGTTTCTGTGATACACTCAAGCTGATCTCAACCTCTTTGATTCACAACCTTTGAATTAATAGAGCAATAAAGTTTAATATGTAACAAATAGTTTAACCTCATTCAAAGAAAACATTAGTAAAAGTAGATCAAGTGACACTAAAGCAACCACACACCTGTACATAATGAAACGAGTAATAATGTGTTTTAAAACTTAACATCTCTCACCTAAAAGTGGTTTTACTTGTGCAAAACTTGTGTATTGTTTGTATTTAGCGCAAACCTTACCTATCTTGAACATCTCCACACAAACAGCCTTATCAGTGTGTATATTGGGATGACCTGGCATCCAGTCACTGTATTTCCACTCTGACCCATCACTCCATGAGGCTTTCTGGTTCTGAGAGGCAAAACAAAAACAAACTCAGTCAAACAATTCTTTATAAAAGCTTAAACTGTAATTAAGGGATTATTTGAATGTTCTTCAGGCAATTACACTGTAGAAAGTTCTCTGTGAGAATAAGTGCTTTTAGAATAATCTCTCTAAAAGTGTAGCTTTTTTTTAGTCATTGCAGGGGACTTTAAGTCCAGGAACAGATGGAACATTTCAAAATAAAAGTTCAGAGGTCAGTGTTCCACCAAGGTAACAATAACACTATCTGTCCTCTTGATACCATATCTGATGACACTCCCCTTGGCCTCCACTCTGCAGAGGAGTACAGTGCCGACGTCAACGCCAGTGAGCATGTTAAAACAGTAAATGGAGATAGTGCTGGAAAAGAGTCTTTGTTTCTATTATTGCTATGTTGTTGAAGAATATAATTTACTTTGAATTCTATTTTTGAGAGGAGAGACATCTTAATGAAAGCTCATAACCTCTGCAGTGTATTCTTAAACAAAGAATAAGGGGTTACTGATGAAAACTCAGACTTGCCTTGATCGTGCCTCCCAGCCACGTCAACCTGGGGTTATTCTTGCCACCCTCGGTCACCAGGGAGACCAGGCGCGAATGCAGATCACCGTTTGTCACAGATGCAAGCTCAGCATTTGGGGATCGAGCTCGACATAAAAGCTGGGAAGAAAAAGTTTACGATTCATTGTCAGTAAGGATTTAGGGATTAGAGCTGAGATTGGATCATGAAAAAACTTTAAATGAGGGAATAACCCTCTGTCTGTAACTATAAAATAAAGTGTGTCTGACCTGTGCGTCCTGAAAAGCAAGTGGTGTGGGGTTGTACTCATAGCAGTTTCCATTGATGACCTCCCCTAGGCATGCAACTGTCTTTGTCTGGTGCCTTGAGGTTAATGGGTTCTGTTCCCTGTCTAAATCCATCTGGGATTGTCTTAATGGGTTCTGTTCCCTGTCTGAAACCTTCTGGGATGGTCTTAATGGGTTCTGTTCCCTGTCTGAAACCAGCTGGGATGGACATTGCTGGATTGGCTTCTAGCATAAGAGCAACTGAGGCGGGGATCATGGGTTCTGTTCCCTGTCTAAAACCATCTGGGATGGTTTTAATGGGTTCTGTTCCCTGTCTGAAACCTTCTGGGATGGTCTTGATAGGTTCTGTTCCCTGTCTAAAACCAGCTGGGATGGACATTGCTGGATTGGCTTCTAGCATAAGAGCACCTGAGGCGGGGATCATGGGTTCTGTTCCCTGTCTAAAACCATCTGGGATTGTCTTAATGGGTTCCGTTCCCTGTCTGAAACCCTCTGGGATTGTCTTGATAGGTTCTGTTCCCTGTCTGAAACCCTCTGGGATTGTCTTGATAGGTTCTGTTCCCTGTCTGAAACCCTCTGGGATGTTACGAACAGGTTCAGTTCCCTGTCTGAAACCAGCTGGGATGGACATTGCTGGCTTGGCTTCTTGCATAAGAGCACCTGAGGCGGGGATCATGGGTTCTGTTCCCTGTCTAAAGCCATCTGGGATTGTCTTAATGGGTTCTGTTCCCTGTCTAAAACCATCTGGAATGGTCTTTATGGGTTCTGTTCCCTGTCTGAAACCTTCTGGGATTGTCTTTACTGGTTCAGTTCCTTGTCTAAATCCATCAGGCAGACGAAACGCAGAGGGTTCTTTGACACGGACCCAACCATTGCCACTTCTCTGGGCTGGAACATCTTCAGGGACTAGAAGACATACAATTGTTAGATTCTTCAGTCAAGAACCTATGGCTTTACTTTTTGCTCAAATGTGAAGCACTGAGGTGTTGCTCTTCTAGATCAGACACCAAGCGCTGCACTTAGCTCTGCCTTTAGGTCGCTCACCCTCTTCAAGTGGCCAGTGTCTTCTCTTCATCTCTCCAAATCCATTTCCTTTAGGAGGAATGAAATCTAGAAAAGAAACTGGGTTTAAGTAAGACACCAAAATGGGTTCACGTGTTGATCTTGATTAGCTTTGCTTATATTCTTACCCACTCTTCTCCCCATCTCACTGATGTCATCCTGCACTAGGCCGGTCTTGAGGTTAACGATGAATCTCCTGGAGGGCTCAGTGCCTTGTCGAAAGTCTTCAGGCATAGGCATACGGATGCCAGAGTGTTCAGTGCCCTGTCGAAAGCCATCAGGCAGCCTGTAGGTTGGAGAAATCCTCTGCAAACTTTTAGGGCCTGCGATTGGGGCAGCCTGGAGACCTGTGAAGGGTGTCAAGGGTCACAATGAGGATCATACAGCCTAATACGTCATTGCTGGTTAAACAAACTCCTTTGACAGAAACATAACAGTTTGGCCTTTTATATCAATTATTAACCATTAGGCGAGAGTAGGATGTCGGCCAAAGCTTTTTACTTACAGTGGGATAAATCCACGGTGTCCAAAGTCTCATTTCAGCAGAGTTCAGAGAGATGCTCTGATTACAACACTGCTTTGAACTATTTATGATGGTGAGCAACAGAGCCGCAGTTTAGTATGACATGGCCAAGTTAACCAAATTAGCTTAATCAGCATTCCTGTACCTTAAACGGCCCCTTATTTATAATTACTTCTGAAACTATTCAGAACTAACTATTCAAGTATTCTCTGCATCTACATATGTAGGTTAAAACCGCACCTTACAAATAGAAAACTCTTGAAAATTATCCTGAACTGCTGCTCTAAACCTGAGCCCATTTACTGTGTCAAGGTTTGACGTTCTTTTTGGAAACCATGGGCGCCACTTTAGTACTACACAGTACATACAGGACATGGGATTCAACATTCAAAATTTTAAACTTGATAGATTTTGATGAAAAGAAAAACACAAATGCAGAGAATCACATCATCTGCAAATCAAATAATTTCATAGGTCACAATATAGATATATTCATATTTTATTGAAGTCATTAAACAAGAATTATGTTCTTGAATAAATTTCAAGGGGGGAAAAAAACTAAAATTAACAAAATGAATTAACAAAATGTCCATGTAGATTCTCATTCATCCAGGTCATGGTTTTCTTGAAGACTCCAAAATCAGGCAACTGGACTGTGGAGAGTTGAGAAGACGTTTCGCCTCTTATCCAAGAAGAACTGAAGAAGCTTCTTGGATATTCTTAGAACATCTTCTCAACTCTACACAGTCCAGTTGCCTGATTTTGGAGTCTTCAAGTAAAATTAACAAAAGAAGTGACTTACCTGACAGTGTCAGGAACAGCAGCACAAGCATGAGCATCCTGCGAACACTAGAACAAACAGATCAAGTTATCACTGTCGTCTTATTATACCGAAGCTGTTGTGTCTTCCTCTCCACTCCCTGTGCTTTATAAGAGTCTGCTCAGTCTGGTTACACTTGATGCATAGAGGTGTGTCAGCTTGAGTCGCTTACCTGAGACAACAGCAATGAACACTGAGCCACTTTGAAACAAACAGCTGCCCATTAATATGCGACCCACTCGGTCATAAACCCATAATGGGATTATTGATTAATATGGAGTATTCTTCGTACTTTGCCCTTTAGGTCATGTCTGACAGGGGTTTGAATGCAACAGCAGATAATAAAGTACAAACTGTCAGCAGTCGACCTTTGATGTGAAGATGTGATCACACAAAATGGACAGTTTTCATGTCATGTAATACTGAACTCTTTCGGTTTTCTGGGTTTTGTAAATATGTAAGGGGTGAATGGCACTTGGTTCAATCGAGGGTAGCTCGATCAAATTTCCTAACAATGCCAGAGGGTGGAGAAGACTGTGGCAGTCACTAAATGGCAGCTTAAATTACTGTATAATTAAATCTATACTTTTCTTTCATCCTGTCAGTGCTGCAGACTTAGAGAAACCTTTAAAAGGATTTAGGACCCCTGTTTCCTATTATCATGGCAGTAATGTGGCTCTTTAACATGCTTTTAGTAAATGTTTTAGTTATTGCAGCAATGACACAGTGGTCTATATTAGAGACTCAATAATTACTCCACTGTTTATCTCTGGCTCCACCTGGCGTGTTTGCAGTAACACCCCACTGCTATTGGAAAACTCATAAAAAATGAGAAATTGTTCATGCCTGGGGTCAAATATCGCCACTATGATCGTTTAATGAATGTTCTCTATCCAAATAAATGTTTCTTTCATATTACATAATTAAAATTCTTGTTTTTTTTCAACAAATGTTGTTCTTCTTCTATTGATTTTGAAGCAGAAAAGACGCCAAAATCCACTGAAGGCTTTAAATGTTATTGAGCAACACTTGCGCGTTTCGGTCGTTCACTCGTTTACCCCGCAGGCGGGATACTTTGCCTAAAGTGACGGGTCCCGATGAGGAAAGGGCGCTTATTCAATACGCCGACTGACCCCGTGAGGCAAAACGAGCGCACGAACTCTCTCACACTCTGATTGGCAAACTTCCGCAAGCACGTGTACAGACACAACTCTCCTTCAGTTGGCGACGGGTGCTGTATTTTCAAAATAAAAGCACAAATGTAATATCAATGTGTGAAAGCGCCTCGTTGACCTCGAAATGAGTTGTACGGCGGCCGAGAACCATCACTGCTGCAAAAAAAAAAAAAAAAAAGGAATGTAAAAAAAAAAAAGCTACAACAGAAGTTACCGATGCAAAAAAAAACAAAAAAAAAAAAAAAACGGTGCAGAGTTTTGTTTTAAAAAAAAGCCACAACGGAAGATAATGACGCAAAAAAAAAAAGTGTCGATGCAAAAAATAAAAAAGTTACTTACAGAAAAAATAATAGGATGCAAATAAAAAAGGTGTAACGGAAGTGAGCTGCCGGGAACCAATAATGACAAAAAGCGAGGGGCCTGCATACTTATTTCTATGAGTAAAGTAACCGTACTGTAGAGCTACCAAACTCGTTTCTCCTCTCCTGGGTGGTCTTTCAGGGCGTAGTGGGTTTCCCGGTATATTGTTAGCCTAAGCTAACACAGATGCAAGCACGGATGTTAGCCTAAGCTAACACTATACCAGGATCTTCCAGTTCAACTTCATATCGACTCATGCTACATGGCCTTACCAAATGACACATCGAAAAGTTTACAAAGCCAAATTAAAGAGTAACCTTTCCACTAACTTCTTTGCTCGTCTTCTTGCTGTTGTCTTACGTGCCTAGATCATAAAACAACGGTGCATCATCATTCTTGGTCAGCTCACTTCCGTTGTGGCTTTTTTTATTTGCATCCTTTTATTTTCACAGTAAGTAACTTTTTTCTTTTTTTTTACAATTGCAACACCACATTTTTTTTTTTGCATCATCAACTGCCATTGAGGCTTTTTTTTAATCTGCACCGTTTCTTTTGCATTCTTTTTTATTTGCAGCAGTGGCAGTTCTCTGCCACCATAGTAGTCATAGTCTCTAATGTGGAGTAACTATGATATGCCAGCTGCTGGATGGTCCCCAGCAGCTCACTTCCGATGCAGCTTTTTATATTTGCATCCTTTTATTTTCGTAAGTATTATTATTTTTTTGTATCATTAACTTCTGTTGTGTGTGTTTTTATTTATCTATTCATTTTTTTGTATCTGCACTGTGTCTTTTTTTGTTTGCAGCGGGCCTCAGTTTCTTTTTTTCTTTTTTTTTTTCATCAGTAACTTCCGTTGTGGTTTCTTTTTTTTTTTGCATTCCTTTTTATTTGCAGCAGTGGCGTTCTTTTTATTTATTTATTTATTTATTTATTTATTTATTTATTGCAGCAGTGGCGTTCTTTTTATTTATTTATTTATTTATTTTTATTCATTTTTTATTTGCAGCAGGGGCAGTTCTCGGCCTCCATACTCAGCACCTGTCAAGTTGAAACATTTGTTGCCGGTGCTCTTATTTTTGAAGTCCTGACCGGATGTTATCCTGCCTGCTCTGACGTTGCTCGCTTTGCCAGGAAACGCATCTGAGGAGCGTCACATTTGCTATTCGGTCGCATAAACTACTGTGCCTTGATTACAGCTGATAGTGTTTGCTGTTCATGAGTTGTTTTTGCCTTGACTATCACCCGTCGATGAACTAAATCACTCGGAACCTCGTGCAGCAGAGAGTTGTTATACGTTACATGTTACGCAATGAACGTGACAGTGACAGAGTGACTTCTTGCACATAAAACAAGCTAGTTGAGCTAGCTCGGCTAAACAACTTCAGGGACGTCTGTTTGTGTGGTCAGCAGCTCGGATAGAGTTTGACACCTCTTTTCTTTTAACTCGTGCGAACTTAAGATGGCTTTGGTAACCGTTTTCAGAAGACTCGCCCTCGTGAGGCTACGAGAATACACGCGGAGGTCGGCGGCTGTGGGTCCGAGTGCCTGGCTCACCGGTCAGAGGAGTTTTACCACCGGCACACAGACTCTTAGGTAAGTGGATTTACATAGAGAGCACTCATACACCTCTGGATAAACTTTGTACCCCGACGCCCTTTACTTCGATTGCGGTCTTGTAAGGACAGATCCGTGCACCAAACCCCATTCAAAAAACACCTAATTATAGCGCATCACCTTTCTCCTCTGCTCATGCTCTGTAGCATGTTGAAAGAGCTGTGAAGGGGTCTTTTCTCATGCTCACGATGTTGCCATCTTGATATTATGCAAAACGCGCTTTTTAAAGCTCTAATTTTCTGTGTTGCTCCCTGTTTCCAGAGCTGATCCCTTGTACAGTAAAATTAGTTGGTAGAAAGCATTGAGATCAGCACCCAAAGCTTAAAGGATCAGCTGAATTGCACTCTTGCTTGTCCAGTGTCACATTTGTGGATTGAGTGTATTCTTCCAAGATACACAATCTAGAGTCAACAAAACAGCACAGGGACAGCTGTTTGCTTGTTGAAACAGGGTTGCGTTTAGGCTGGATTGAAAATGCTGATAATCCAAAATTGCAGAATTTGGATTGTTTTCTTGAACCTTGAAAGCAGAGCCTGAAACTCCCCACAAACACAAGGCTGATGTGATTCATCCATCTGTCCCGGTACAAGGCTCCGATCAAGGCTGGCCGTCCCATGGCCAAACAACTTGTCAGAACCTGACCCAGGTTGAGGGTTTGACATTCTGGGCCGGCCTTAAACACACAAACATTCGACCCGACCTTCGCATAACAACCATGTATAGAAGTCCGCTCCTGCCATCAACATCTCAGGCGGCTGTTTCCAGGTCTTTGGCTGTTTTTTGGCTTAACGGGTCATGCAGTACATGAGAGGGTACGGTTGAAAGGTTTATAATTGACATATTTTGTAAGCGGATTATATAGGGGTCTGACCGGTCTGGAGATTTCCAAGGGTCACTGAGTGCATTATGTACATTATAGATGAGGGTTACATAGGTTTTAGACCCTGGTAGTTCTGTGTTTGTGCAGCTTAGACCACCTGTCTATCGTGTGTACTCAAAAGTCAATATTGGATCATTCTTTTATAGTACAGAATTATCTACGAGAGAAATCATTGGTCTTTGTTGTAGTTGTGTGGCTAAGGTGATTAAAAAAGGGACTCTGTGTTCCTTGTATGTAAACAAGAGTCACTTGTTTGACAAGGCTCCAAAGAATCTGAATCGATTTAAAAAGCCTCAGTTTCACATTCAAAAGTGCAGAAAAACTTCTAAAAAAGCAGCATTTCGATCAAAGATCCACCTAAAGATTTCGTGCAGTGAAACAGTTACTTCACCAGCATGGCTAAGCAGACGAAGAATGTTTATCCTGGAGCTGAAAGGTAACGATTAATTGGCTGAATATACCCAGGATTTAGCCATGTACAATGAACAAATGTGGATTGTCAGAAAATTTTGAAAGGTGTCAGGAAAACACTGGCAGCATGTGTTTTAAAGAGTAAATGTGAACTTTGATGTGAAGTAACGACTCTCTGGAGCGAAAAATGACTCATAGGATGTGCCAGAAGAAAAGAAGACCAACACATTTTATCATCTATAGTATGTTAACGTCATTGAAAGAGTCAGGGTTTTCATAGATCGGAGTAACTGTGATCTTAAGGTACCAAAAAGCAGCAAAAACAGATGTGACTCTGGAGTGCAAATCACCGCATGAGCTCGAGAACCGGTACCAAATGGTTCAATCCATCGACATCGTTTTCGTTTCATCTTAACGATTCCCTTAATGATTCCTTTCTTCTGCTGCTCCGTCTCAGCATGTATGTCCTGTGTTAACATAAGCACAGTGCATGCCAGACTTGGACCTACTGAGTTAGAAGCGCCTCAAAAACACTCAACCCGACCCAAAAAACCCTCGAAATTTTGCGCGCGACTCTGCTTGGTAATGTCCTCTTTCTTGACCTAATATCGACTGAAGTAAACGCTGTACTGATAGTTTGTCGTTTGATTATTTTTAGACTACTGTTATCAGAACTTAATACAATTTTGAGTTAACGGTGAAAATCAAAGAAAGGCATTGATTAGGGAATCGTTAAAGAATTGAATCGACAAGCGGAATCAATAATGGCATGGATATCGACAAAATCTTATCAATTCCAGTTCCTAACTGCCTGCGAAGCTAGTTCATCACAGCATTCAAGAAACCATGTGTGAATGCAGTCATGGTGGATAAAGATGGATCAGAGTGAGTCTGATGGAGAAGTGGAAAACTCTTCTGTGCTCTGACTGAAAATATGACATTCTTTTTGGAAACCATGGATACCACGTTCGCAGCCCTAAAGAGGCGGGACCACATGATAAATAGAGGTTTTAGAGCAGCACATGCTACCATCTAGTCCAGGTCTACACCGACCTGTTTGCACATCATGAAACCAAAAACATGTCAAAAGAGACCTCAAACTGTGGAGCAGCTGAAGTTCTTTATCAGACAAGAATAGGACCACAGTTTCACAAATAAAACTCAGAGATGTTCCAAGCTCATTTCTTCATCCGGCTGAACTGTGTGCAGTGATTAGTTTGGGTCCCTAGAGGGCAGCATGAGCCAGGGGAGTTAAAATCCTGCCATGCAAATATTGACTGGTCCAGATTCCCCGTTTGTTATGTTAAGCTTTATATGTTAAATGTATGAATGAAAGAAGCATGTCTGATCATTTCAAATAAAAAAAATTGTGATTTTTTTTTTAACTCTGTTGTTTGTGTTTGTCTCAGGTCAGACAACAAGGTGACAATCCACTTCATCAACAGAGACGGAGAGAAGATCACAGTAAAGGGCTCGCCCGGAGACTCGCTGCTAGATGTCGTCATTAATGAAGATCTCGACTTTGATGGCTTTGGTATGAGAGCTCACGCTAACCCAGAAACACTCTGTCATTCATGCAAATCTGCAACCCTTTCAACGAGATAAACTGATAGCTTCCCGCCTGTAACCGAGCGGAGCCTTATCTGTCAGGTAAAGTTGTGTTTGTGTGCTGTCATCTTCAGGAGCGTGCGAGGGCACCCTGGCGTGCTCCACATGCCATCTGATCTTCGACGAGGACGTCTACAAGAAGCTGGGGCCGGTCACAGACGAGGAGATGGACATGCTAGACTTAGCTTACGGCTTGACTGACACGTAAGTGACGCAAACGCGCGCATTTATTGATTCACCTCAGAATAACAAACCTCGAAAACCAAACAATCCCGTCAAAACGCTTTCTAATTCAAACACTGATAGTGAAGTGTTTTATTTTTCTGTCAAACGGGCTCAACAGCATCAGAGATGTCACATCCTGTATTATGCTGATAAGTTAGTTACCTGGATGTAATCAGATTTGTCAGAGCTGATCAGTTAATCAGAGAAGGACAAAGAGATAAATACAAGAGAGCCTGTCCTCCTGCATGAGCATTACACTAACCTCATAAACAGCAGAGGGAACTTCTATGAACATGAAATTGAGTTAGTATGAATATGATGTCAGAAAATGAAGCACAGATGATATATTGTACTTTTGACCATCCGCCTTCTTTTCTGTAATTTTTGCTTTAAAAGCTGCAAAACTGTAACTGATCAGTCACACTTGACCCACATTGAAATTTCTAAAATAACACAGTGGGAAGTGGAGTTGAATGATATGATATTTTTGAATAGACAATAGACAATATTTTTGAATGTGCCAGAGTGTGTTGATTCAAATGGAAACAGGCAGAGAAATGGTAATAATCAACACAGGCCCTTAAGCAGCAGCAGACAGCTGTTAAAGGAAAAAGCTATGACTGGATAGAGGAGAAGCAAAACTAGCAGAATACTGGTGTATGAAGTGGAGCGTTCAAGAGCTAAAGGATCAGAAAAATGGAAGTATGGTCTAATAAAAATATCATAGAATAGCACTAAAAAATGTCACAGGATCACATGATAAAATGTCATATACTATGACACTGTATCATACTTTACTGGGATATTTTTTTCATACTTTACTATGGCATAGTCATTGTATAGTATGAGAAAATGTCATAGTATTGTATGATAAAAATATCATTGAATAGAACCATAAAAATATCATTGTATAGAATGATAAAAATAACATAGTAAAGTATGATTAAAATATAGTAAAGTATGATGAAATGTCATAGTATAGTATGATAAAAAAATCATGGTAAAGTATAATAAAATGTCATAGTATAGTATGATAAAAATATCATTGAATAGTATGATAAAAAATATCAGTAAAGAAAGATAAAATTATCATAAAATAGTATGATAAAAAAAATCACTGGAAAGTATAATAAAATGTCAAAGTAAAGTTTGAAAAATTGTCACAGCTAAGTATGATAAAAATGTCATAGTATAGTATCATAAAATATGATAGAATAGTATGATAAAATGTCAGTCTAGTATGATAAAAATGTCATAGTTTAGTATGATAAAAATTTCATAGTGTAGTATGACAAAATGTCAGTATAGTTCGATTAAAATCTCACAGTATAACATGATACAAAGATCAAATTATAGTTTGACAAAAAAATATTTTAGTCTTTCGACAAATCTTAGCCCATATGTGTGAAACCTTGATTCAATGTGAACGTATCAGAGATAGTACACAAAACTGAAGATGTGATGCTTTAATTTCCCCACAGGTCTCGTCTGGGTTGCCAGATCTGCCTGACAAAGTCAATCGAGGGCATCGTGGCTCGCGTCCCCGAGAGCGTAGCAGACATCAGACAAAGCAAAGACGGCTCCTCTTAACTGGGACTGCGCGGCTGCAGACAGCGCGGTTGTGCCCTGTCAGAACTGCGGGTATGATAAGTGCGTACAGGGACGATGGAAGGTGTGAACTCTGTCAGCGCTGCTGCATCTGCTCGTCTGCCACAGAACCAGCTCCTCCTTATTTTTTATTAGTAACAAAAACACAGTTCCAACTAGAGCCAGATCTGGATAACCAGGACATGAGAATACACAACTCTCTGAATCGATCAGTTTTAGAGAAATTCAAGATAAATCACAAGTTTAACTGTATGTTTCAGCGCACAGGACAGCAGCCTCTGGTAGCTGTGAGGAATCAAAGTGTCAAAGATATCAACTCTCGTCCAAGACAGACCTTTATCATCATGCTACTGCTAACTGGTAATCTTTCCTGTTTCATTGAATCCCACTCAGAAAACCATCTTCACCTCAGAAAGTCAGCTCAAAAGCTCAGTCTCCACCGGTCACCACTGCCTTTGACTAGCAAAGGAGTATCTTTCACTTCTTTTATACCGCTGACTGATTCGCACTGACTCTGCATTTAGGATCTGGTCCTCCTGTGCTGTTAGACCCTTTCCTCCCTGTGTAAATTCAGCTGTATTCACTGAGTGATGCAGTTAAAGTGGTCCGCAGCTGAACCGACTAACAGCTCTCGAGGCCTTAAACATTGAGCTGATGCTGACATGCCCTGGTCCTGTTATTTTATTCTATGTAAACCCCTACTATTGTTTGTTTGATTGAACCCATCATGTAACCTTATAATTTCATTATGTGATTGTACATAGCTAGAACACACACATATATATCTGTGTATAGAGTGAAAAAGAATGTAATAAAAAAAATCACCTTTCTAACAGCGTGTTGCACTGATGTCCTTTAAGAGTGAAAAATGGCGTAAACATCATATCCCTGCAAACATAAACCAGCCGTGTCAGTCATATTTGTCCTCAAAGGTGGTTTTATTTTCAAACACAGATTTATAGAGGCGCATTATCCTCGTTCATACGCATAGAAAGGAGGCGTAGACAATATCACAAAGCAAAAGTCCTGTGCCTAATCAAAGAAAGGGTCGAGCTGCCTATAATGTAAAGCTCCATGATTGTGAATGTATCCCTGCAGAAGGTTGTATTCACATGTTTGAAACTCTGGTACACCACACATGGTTAATAAACATCAGTACAGGCTTCAGTGAAACAACATTGTTGGCACCTACGAGTTATACCCACAGATTGTTTACCTAAACTGAAGTTACAAAGTTATTCCCAACAACTATAATCATGGTTATATAAGCAATCTGGTTATGAAATGATTATGTATATTATGATTTGTATAAAAAAGCAAAGTGCAGTTCTTGGCAAGTTCATACCACACCCAGGCTGCATTTACACTACAGGCGAAGCAAAAACTCTGTTATGCTAATTCAGTTTCTAAATACTCTGTTTAAGGCTTTACTGTTACCAAATCTGAGGTTGTGTCCTACCTAATAAGTTATGAAGTGAAGAGATGGCCGCTGCTGCTGCCGCCTTCCTGGCCGTGCTAACTCAGCTAATCAGCAAACTAGCAATTAGCCTTTTTCGCCTGGCTGGCAGCTGTAATGTTCCTACCTGTGAGCCAAATGGACTGCGCCCTTGATTGGACATTATAGTGTTGAGCTCTTAGCCTTAATGTAACCAAGAAGCTAATTAGAAACCCCTTTATAGAAAAACAAGTAATTCTGTTGAAGAGGAGGGTGTTTTATGGGGGTTCCTTTGCTTGCAGAGCGCAGTTAGCTGCATTTAGCTTAATTTAGCTATCAGCAGTGTATTCAGTCTGTATGTGTAAATCCAGCCTTGAGGATATTGAAGCGAAAGCTTGAATAAAATCCCTTGATGGCAGTGTCAGTTTTTTTTTTTTTTTCTTTTTTTGTTGTGTTAGAGCCTAATAATTCAATGTCACGTCTACACTCAGGCAAGTTTGTCTCACAATTTAAGAGTTAAGGTCCTTACACACCGGGAGTGTTTTTGTCGCGCAATTATTTTGGACGTCAATATGTTCTTTTCAAACCCGTATCCTGTCAATACAAGCGTTCACATCAGCGACGTTTTCCCGTCCTGTGATATTGCTGCATCTATTTTTTTGGATCACGGTTGATTTTTTTAAAGTTTCGCATACTGTGTGTCCACTTCTGACCAATTAGATTGCGTGTTGTTGCGGCGTCAGATTCACCGGTATATCCAACATGGCCGACCGGCTGATTGTTTACGTGTCGGAGAACAGAGTGATTTTTGATAAAAGACACAAACATTACAAAGATAAAGACCTGAAGGACAACTTGTGGAGAGTCATAGCGTCGGATTTCTCATATGACGATGGTTTGTGTGCTTTAAGGGTTTGCCAAACGTCTTTGTTTTAACTTTCATCGGTGCTAATGTAAGCTAACGGTTGTTTCATGTGCTTATCTTATTGCCGCTGATTGGCAGTAAGTGCTGACCATTTGGCTTGAGTGTGTGATGACGTTTCCAGCTTTTCTAGCCAATCAAAGGCGAAGGAGGCAGGACTTTCCCCGGCAAAAGTCTTCTCTGGGATGTGTCTTTTCCCCCCGGAAAGTCGCACAATCGCATTGGGCTTGATGTGTATAGTCAGGCACGTCAAAATTCATATTTCGTAATTTCGCGTTCTATATTCGCATCGGCCACGGTGTGTAAGGACCTTACAGCTGAAACACGCAACAGCGATTTATTCTGAAGTTGGCAAGTACATTAACTATCTTCTAGTTCTCAGAGTAGGTAAGTAAGTGATTAATCACACGTAGGATTCTTCAGCAAACAGAAGCTGGTCAAAGTCTGGTTCTGCTGTGGCGTCGCTGCATCTCTTCACCCACTCCCTGCGGCTCTCCACTAGGGCGAGCGCCACCTGCTGGCTGCTCTGAGGGTTACTCCCCTGGTGAGAGGAGAAGTACTCCTTAACTGCTCTAGTGGCGTAAGGGGTGAGGCAGAACCGGGCTTCTGACGTCTCCCCCTGCCAGTCCACATCGGTCACTTTCAGTCCCGGGTCGCTGGGCAGACGCTCCCTCTGGAAGGCCCGATCCATGACCTGCCTCCCTGGTTCTGACACCCTGCGCTGGTGCCTGGTGTCGCACTCCTCTTCAACGGAGTGGGACTTGTGTTCCTTTGGAACAGATAGAGATGATCTACTTTTCTTGTGAGACAAATATGGCGACCCTGGCTTCCACACAATCCCTTGGTCCGTGACTCCTCCATCGCTGACATCACTGTCGCCAACCTGCTGGACATCCTTCCTGGAGTCCGTGGAGTGTAACCAGGGGGATAAGGGGAAATGTAGACTACCTGTGGAGCGGTGATGCGAAGGGGGGCTGAATGAGTTCTGTTTAAGCTGTGCGGACTGTCCCTTTACATGTCCCCTTCCTCTTCCTCTTGCGTCTTTTAAGGCTCTGCAGGTGGTTTTAATGGTTGGTTGACAGCTGGAGTTCAGTATTCCTCCTCCACTTTCGGATGCTTTTCCTTCCTCTCGGGGTGGTGTACCAAGGTGGAGCGGCTCACTGCGTCCTTCCTGCGAATTGAAACAAACACACCTCTTTGGTATTGAGAAGAACACGACAAGTAAGCAGCTATTTCTTCAACTTCCTCTGTCATAATAAGTATGACAAAAAAAAGGCCAGTCCTCAGAGGGTCTACTGGGTCAAAGTGAGATGGACTCACTTCTTAACCTTAAGCAAAGTTGACCAGAAGCAGATAAAGTGTCCTCTCTGGACTTGAGTCCAAAATCCAGATTGGGCTTGGGTTAAAAGTCCTGGACAGAGAGCCACTAACTAAACAACCCAAGGAGGGGCATCATCTCACATCAGAAGCTTTGTTTTTTTCCAACTGCTTCTGATGGAGCAAAGCGTTAAAGGATCTTGAGTACTCTGACCTTTTCTGTCTAAATAAGCTGTAAAACTTGGCTCACCGTAAAATTTGCTTGCCCCATACTGAGGCCACAGTCCTTGAACCACTGGCCTTGAAAAGAACCAAAGAGGGAAGCAATTAGAACGACTCTTATGATCGAAAATACTTTTTATTAGAAGAGGCAAGCCTGTGAGTGGTGAGCAGGACCTGACAGTTGGAGCAGTTTTCTTAAATAAGCTAAGGATTGTAAAATCCAGGGTAAGGGACGGTCTGTGTTCCTGCTGTAATCCAGACTCACCCCACTCGCGTCCTCTTCCTTCTCCAGGTTGTCCTGCTGACTGCGGGACAGCCTCCTGCTTTTCTTCAGCCAGGAGTTTGGGTGGAGGCTGCAGCTGTCTTTCAAGGCGCCCCAGTTTGGCGCTTCTTTCGGCGGTGAGGCCTTCTGACTTGTCCCTCGGTCTAGGGGGGGAGCGGACCTCGGGCTGAATGTTGTAAAGGGGACTGTAGAAGGATTGGAGGGTGTCTGTGTAGTTGATCCCCCTTGTGTGGTCACCTTGGTGGGTTCATCACTAAGAGGGGAACTGGTGGGTGCTGGCTGTAGACCATGTCCAGACTCTCTTCGACCACTTCTGGTCTCATCTGTAGGTGGAGTGAGCGTTTGGCTACTTTGTTTACTGGAAAACACCTCTTTGTCTTCGTCTTCTTCATCCTCTCCAGTGAGAGCACCACCGCTTGGGTGGTACTTGGCCATGTAGGCGATAGCCGGTTCCGAGCATCGCCGCCGCCGCTGCCCATGCCGAGGATCCAGGGACAGCCACTCCAGGTTGGTGGTGGTGCTCACGGTTGGAGTGTTGTTGATGGGACAGGAGAGTTCTGGTCCTTGTGTTAGAGTTCTGGTTTCTTCTGGTGGGTGTAGCTTGTGTTGCGTATCCAGCTCTGCATCTTGGTCGCAGTCGCTGAATGTCAAGATGGAGTCCAGGCTGCCTTGAAACTGGTGTGGTTTCAGGGCGCCTCGGCTGAATAAGCTGGGAGAACTACTGCTGCTGTTGTCCAGATCGTTCTCCAGACTGTCGTAGGAGGAGTCGGTCAGAGGGTAGAGCCAAGAGTCTGAGGGTCCAGGGATGAGAAGAGAAAGAAAACATGATTATGACCTCTGAACAAACTGCTCTCTCCCTCCCTTATCCTTGCTTGTTCTCTCTCTCCTTCCTACTCCCTTTTTCTCTCTCTCTCCCTTCCTATGTCTCCGTATTTCTCCCCAACTCAGCCTGGTGGCTGTCTAACATGAGTCTGGTCCTTACCAAGGTTTCTGCCTGTTAAATGGAAGTTTTTCCTTGCCACTGTCACTCGTGTTAGATGAGATGGGTCAAATCTGTCCCATCTTAAGGTAATTCATCAAACAATGAGCGTGGTCTAGACCTGCTCTTTGCTGGGGAAAGCGTCTTGGGATAATGACTGTTGTGATTTGGCGCCATATAATAAAATTTAATTTGAAACACCAGTGGAAGACACACACACACTGGGAGGAAAGTGGGTTTAGTGTCTTTCCTTGCCTAACAGACAGACTAGGAATAGGGAGGAATCGGACCACCAACCTTCCAGTTATGGGTCAACTGCTCTACCTCCTGAGCTACTGCTGCCCAAAAGTTGCCCTATGTAAAGCTTTCAAACTGCAGTTTGTGTCGTGTCAGTACCTGATCCCATCTCTTCACTGCTGACTCTTTGTGGTGGTCCTCCAAACAGTGAGATTGGATCTTCTCCCAGAATCCCCTGACAGTGGTCAATCATAAACTTTACTAGATCACAAACCTGCAGAAAGAGGAGGAAGAAAACAAAGTTTCTACATATTCCAGCAGTGCCCCGAAATATTTCTTATTTGGAGCATTTTATCAGCTGACAGGAAAGTTGCAATTTTCAAGGCTGTATTCTTCACATTTACAGAACATCATTTCTGAGCAGCAGCTGGTGTTACAATGTTTTATTTGTCACCTTTTCCAGTTAGAGTTCAAGAGAGCATCATTATTACAGCAGGACTGGCTTAGGTTACAGAGAGAAAGAGTGACTGTGGTAAACATTGGTCAAGAGTCTTTATTAAAGCCACTCAGTCATTGTGACATCTTGATTTGACTGAGCAGAGGAGGAGGAGTGTCACTGTGGTTCTAATTAATAAGAGAGACAATAGGGGTGTGTCACACCCTCTATTGATTGCTCAAGTGATATCAGCTGTGGTGGGATGTCACTGGTAATCAACCGGATTGCACACACCTGCTCACACTGCGCTGGAGCGTCAGCCCATATTTGTTAAGACCGTATGGGTAAAGAGCTGCAAGTCAACCTGAGCAAGGTTGCCAGGATGCGGGACGGCCAACCAAAATGACCACCGACTGACTGACTGACTGACTGACTGACTGACTGACTGACTGACTGACTAACCACCAGTGTCACCTCCAAGAAACAGGTACCAGCAGCAGACAGTGCTAACCACATCAACTACCTGTGGAACTGCCAGTCTGCAGGTAACAAACAAAGCAATATTAACTAATTCTTTTGACTACAATGTCCAAGCCTTGACAGACACCTGGTTCCGGCCGACTCACTCTCCAAACTCTTGTCTTCTGTTGTTAGGAAATGGTGGAATGAATTGGCCAACTCCATGTGATCCACAGAGTCCCTCTCAACTTACAAAGAAAGGTAAGGCCACAACACTTTGCACTCAGCTAGACCATTCTCCACCGTTGACTCTTCCAGTTGACTTGCAATGTCCTGCTCTACTTCTGGGAATTTATGTTCAGACAAAGCACATGGTACCTTGGTAATTTTGATGACTGCTTCTTTTTTGGGCGAAAAAACTTAAGACATACGAAATTCTTCTTCTTTTTTTTAGCATTGCCTTTTAAAATACATGGCAGCACCTGTGTCCAATTAGACTTGAAACACTTACTGCTCTCACTGATCTGCTCTTACAGGCTGAGAGTCATTGTCTGAAGCATGTAGAGGACCAGATTAGCAAAGACTGATTTGTCCGTGGTTACTTACAGGAGCTTTTATCCAAAGCATTCTTGCTAATGCTTTGTCCAAGGATTTTTTCTAACCAGATTTCTCTTGATTAAAAGTTCTCAGATTTTGCCTGCGTTTAGTTCTTTTCTATTCGCTCACTTAGAAAATATTCAACAAAGATCAGCAAGTTCCTTTCTTGACCTTTTTGGTTCCTTCCCCCTCCACCTCGGGGCTACAAGGCACACCAGGCGGCCACAGAAGGCTGGGAGCGATGCACACTGATAGGTTGAAACTGGTCATCTGGTTCTCCTGGGCATTGCCTTGGATACCGTGCAGCATAGCCAACAGGTAGCGTAGCAAGATGGTGTTTTCTCTTGGGAGGCGAAGAACCATCCTGTACAAGAAAGAAAAAAACAGGTCTACAGTTACACCTTTCCGTGGCTGTAAATACCTGACAGGTCTCATCACATAAAGAGCCTGAAGTGTATCTACTTCCTACCTTTGAACATCCTGCACTTGCTCCTCTTCTTCTTCATCTTCCTCCAACACATCCATCCATTCTTCATGCAGCTCACAGCACAGCAAGCTACCCGGGATGCTGCGCAGGAAATCCTGAAAACATGCACCCTTAGGTTAATTAATATATGACTAATCAAGACGAAACACAAAGAGGAAACCTCTGCTGTCCCAGTTGAAGCTCTCATGCACAGAGCCTCTCTGTTATCCCTTTAAAATAATAAAGGATTATAATCTAGATTGCATTACTAAATTAATCTCAAGGCCCACTGGTCTCCCATAGTTGCATGACACACACAAGAAAGGAGGCAAATTAATCAGTGTTCAACAACCACAGCTGTAGTCTCACTTTAAAGACTCCCGCGATGATGAAGACATTATCTTTCGTCAGAGGGAGCTGAAAAACCCCCAAATCCAGAGAGTCTCGCAGCTCCCTGACAGCCCGAGCTCCGGCCGGGCGACGGAAGATCCCCCGGGTGCATGAGCCCTCGTGGTACAGAAACACCAGCATGTCCTGGAGAAGGGCGACAGTATGTGTGCATTTATTTGTGTGCGCAGACAAAAGATGGGGATCTAGACTACCCCAGATTACCAAAACAAGACCAAGTATGTAGAAAACTGGGCATGATTTTGTCGCAGCATTTCCCACATTTAGCAGTTTGAGGCTCACTGTGAATGACAGTCTGTCTGCAGGGATCATTTTGGCAGGTCTGCTCTGCATGTTGATGCCTCTATAGTTCTGCAGCTTTTCAATTAGTTATTAGTGAGATCCATTTGACCACAGGGAACATTTTGAATTGCACCCTTGTCATCATTCATGCTGCCCTGAAGATGACCTCGATTAACCTGGGATATGTCTGAACATAATCTCATCCTATCCGCTTCTGTTGATTAGTAAACATACTCATGCTTAGATGCTTAACAAGGCTATAAATTTGATTATGTAAGAAGGCTCCTGTGAGCATTTTAGCATGTTGATATTAGCATTTAGCTCCCGGCACCAGATTTCCTTAAAGGGATATTCCGGCGTAAAATTATTTGGAGTCAAACACACCGTAACACCGAGTTAGACACCTCCTCGAGAGATGAATGTTGCCAACCACTTGCCTCTCTACTTACACCAACTTTAGTAAGGAAAGCAGGATAGCAGTACACAGCGGTCTGAGGAGCCATAAACAAACCACAACCAAAACGCCACTCTATAGTCACAAATAATGCTCAGAACAGCACCTAACTTCATCAACAGGACATAGAGGGTCCCAGCTGTAGTTCTAGCCACCAAACGTCTTTTTACTTTGCCTAATTTCTTTAGCAAAGAGACTAAACACAACTCACCTACTCTCTTCCAGCAGCTGCTTGTTTGTAGCAAGACCTCGGGCCAGTCCATTACGGACTGCTGCGGGGTGCTCATGGAAGAACATTTATGATCATTACCTCTGCCAAGGAGGTTATGTCTTCGGTAGTGTTGGTTTGTTGGTTTGTTTGTTTGTTTGTTTGTTAATCTGTTAGCAACTTTACGGAGAAAGTAACAGAAGGATTGACCTGAAATTTTCACCAGAGGTGCATCTCAGCCCCAGTAGGATCCCATTACATTTTGGTGGTGATCCGGATCGCCTTCTGGATCCAGGAATTTTTTGAAGGATTCTTTATCATTGTGAGATAGGGAAAATTTTGGAATTTTTGCATTTAACTCTATAAAAATGGCCAGTCTTTCGTAAAAAATTACACAAAAGGATCTCAATGAGTTTTATGAGGTGTCAAAGGTTGATCCTGATCCAGACAAAATTCTGGATACTGTGATCCAGAACACACAAAAATAAGGGTGTCGTTGGAATTTTCAGTGCTGAAAGATAACCAATGGGCGGCACAGTGGTGTAGTGGTTAGCACTGTCGCCTCACAGTAAGAAGGTTCTGGGTTCGAATCCGGGTCAGGGCATTTCTTGTTTTAGGAACATTATGAACAGTGAACATACCAGTTTAAACACAAATAAAAGTTAATAAAAGACACGTAACAGTAAAAGTTTTGGTGTGAATCACAATATAAGGGGGGACATGAGCTGCTTGGCGGAGGTCTGCGCTCTCCGAGTGCTTTTCTAATTCCTTTATCATTTCCTTGAAGTAATAATCACTATATTAATCATTTTGCACTTCAGACGCGGTAGTTCTTCTGCCTTAGCGTCTGATTGCATTTCCATGAAGAAATGATCATAAATGTTCTTCCTTGAGCTGCGGCACCCCGCAGCAGTCCGTAATGGACTGGCCTGAGGTCTTGCCACAAACAAGCGGCTGCTGGAAGAGAGTAGGTGAGTTGTGTTTAGTCTCTTTGCTAAAGAAATTAGGCAAAGTTAAAAAGATGTTTGGAAGCTAGTACTATGGCTGGGACCCTATATGTACTGTTGATGAAGTTAGGTGCTGTTCTGAGCATTATTTGTGGCTATAGAGTGGCGTTTTGGTTGAGGTTTGTTTACGGCTCCTCAGACCGCCGTGTATTGCTATCGTGCGGTCGTTACTAAAGTTGGTATAACTAGAGAAGCAAGCGGTCAGCAACATTCACCTCTCAAGGGGGTGTCTAACTCGGTGTTACAGTGTGTTTGACCCTCAATTAATTTCACGCCGGTATATCCCTTTAATTATAAGGTAGCTCTCAGTGTACCCACTTACCATGATAGGCTTTGGCGGAGTGCCGTCAACACAAATAAGGTTAAGTGGCTGGCAGAACAGGCGACCGTGAGCTGTGTCCGACATCTCGTTCATGCTGTAGGAGGAGCCTCGCCAAAAGGCCCAGGTGATCAGGGATCGCCGCCTTTTAAAGGACTTTTTACCCACATCTGAAATGAGAGAATCGGAGAGTGCATTAGCATATAATTTCAACCGTCGAGTCTGTCGAAAAAGATTAATCTGAAGACAATCGAACCTGCAGATGTCTGCAGTGTTTCACCGGGCCGAGGCTTCAGGATGAACTGGCACTGTTTGTACACTTGCATCTGCTCCACCTGCATGGCCCGCTGCCTGTCCGCAGGCGATGCCGGCGTATCTCTGCTGCCTCCCAGAGCCATGGTGTGTCTCACATGACTCATCTGGATACTGAAGGGAAACTCATGACCTGAAACAGAGGAGAGAAGCTGTGAGCCCCTCACGTCTTCACCGCAGGAGCACCATGAATGGTTCTACTGTGTCTAAAAAAACCTCCTCACTCGTGTGTCAGAGCTTAGAGCGAATATTTTCTGTCATGCCCCCCTCCCCCAAAGGATGGAAAAAGAAAGATCATGCCATACTACAACAACAACAACAACATCCGAAGTCACTGACCTATGAGAGGGTAGAGGCTGTTGTCCCTCTTGGAGATGACCCACAACTGGTAGTCTTTCACATTTCCCTAAAGAGACACACAAATACATTTTAGGAAACCAGAGTGGCAAACAGTACTGTTATCTTTCTGTTATAGCTGTGTTTAATCAATAAAAAACCAACACTCTTAGTCCACTGAGGAAAATAAGTTATGAGAAACTTTAATGGAGACATGTAAACTTCTCTTTCTTTACTTACAATGATGCCAAACTGCTGCAGAGCCAGTCGAATCACCTCATTGGTCGAATCGGAGGTGCTGACAGGAAGCATCTTGGTCTGATTGTGAAGAGGAAGCAGCAGAAGTTAAAAAAAAATAAATGATGATGACATTTGATTAAGGAAAAAGCTGAAAAAGGTGAAAGTCGAAATGAACTCACAACGGCATAAGTATTGATTCCCTTCCCGTACACTCTGAGTGGGATTGTTTTAGGTTCCTCCTTTTCCTTCTCTTCTTTTATCCGACTAAGATGAGACAGAAGAGGAGAAACAGGCCAGTTGAATTCCTCCCTTAGTCACACAACAGCTTTCTGAACGGTAACCTAGTTGGATTTGATACTTAATACTCAGCTAAGATGGAAAGTAATGACAGTAAAAGGACACAGAGTAGCCTGGGCAGCTCAACCATCGATAACAGGATACAAAGGAGCAAGACTGTCATTATTGGCTGATACCAGTCATGGATTGTCTAGTGTTATAACGCAAATTAGAACTCCTTCGTGATCACATAATGTACCTCAGGGTTGTCATCAAGTTCTTGCTCACTTTTTTTGAGTCTAATATGCATATTCACCCACTCACTATACAATATCAATTACACACCACACTATTTTACCTTTTAAGGATGGACAGCCACCACTCTTTCAGGTCTGGTGAACTGGTGGGAACATAGAGAGGGACATAGTCAAACATCATCATCATAATCATCATAATCGGTCAACTCGACCACAAGTTTGTCTTCGAGGCCTCAGATGGCCTTTAATTCAGAAGAAGTACACAGAGCGCTCACATTTTCTCAACCTTGTAGGCAACCTTTAGTTTGGGTAATTTCTAATCTTTTAAAGGGTTTATCAGCATTAAAAAGTTTTATTAGGTTCCGGCAGGATTTTGATTTCAGGCCAAGCAGCTTAGATAATTGGAATTCACCAATTAAACAATTCAGTATGACTGTAAATAGGCTTCCTATCCTGTCTGTCTCCTCTTTGTGTGGTATTTAAGGTCAAGTTTACAGCAGCTCCAGCAGATTAACTGCAAAAAAGTTTTAGGGTTACTGAAAAGAGCTTGTGTTGGCATGAACTTCTGCCTCACCTCAACCTAACCCATTTTGAGACTGTTTTAACACAAAAGTTCCAGGAAGTTTATATCTTGTGGAAAGTGTGTGGGTACCTAAACAAAGCGACGCAGTTGCAGGTGGGCCAGCCCATCACGAAGCTCCTCTCCGGGAACGTGCTCCCCTCACACACCTCCTCCAAACAGCTCGCTAGCCACATCTCACACACACGCACCTGAGCCTTCTGTTTGAAGTGGTTGGCTGACCTGAGATACAAACACATACACACGCACTTCTTTTAATCATACACAAAGGTATTAACCCCATGGATCACGGCGGGAAATGAGAGAAAGCCAAAACGTCCGTAACTGCCGCTCTCCGAGATAAAAATACAAGCTTGTGCTTACTTGGCCTTGGCAATCACGAGGATGTCGCTGAACAGGAACAGGTGTCTCTCCTGGGTTTGCATGCCTGTTTTCAACTGAGCGTGTCCGTGAAGGAGAAACGACCTGCCGGGGACGGTGAGGAAGGACTGGACCAGCGGGCAGGACTCAGGGACCACAGGGATCACAAAGTTATCTCTGAAATGCAACAACATAGACTTGAAAACATCCTGTTTTACCGCCGTTACAACAACATAAGACAAGCCACTCAAAATATTCCATGGGGTGGATGACGAGATGTTTGACAGCAAGCTGATAAAAAAAGCTTTTTTTTCCCACACAAATACTCACATTAAAGTGATATTTTTGAAGGAAGGGAGGAATTTTATCAGACGTCGTATGCACACTACTGCTACAGGTGCCAAAAGTGCCATGAACCTAAGAGAAGCGGTTCAAAGTAACACCTGCTGTTACTTTTTTCACGGTGTGTTCGCAGGAGTCATCGTTGCGTAAAACTAGTCTAAAAAAGACATGTGCACAAAATCAACATGCTAGGAACTGCAACAACCAAAACATGTTACAGAATTTTTTTCTCTAACATGTATTTTGTTGTCAAACTCATCTCCCTATCGTGTGGGGTACCCCAAGGTTCAGTTCTCAGACTCATACAGTTTGCATTGAACTTTTTCTCCCTAGGTTTCATTTTTAAGAAACCTGGTGTCTCTTACCTTTTGTATGCAGACGATACATAAGTGTACCTGTCCCTGGAAAAGAAGATAAAAGCTCCCTGAAACCCTTATTGGACAGCTCTGAGGAAATGGACAACATTGGGTCATTTAAACTCTGTGTAAAAAAAGGCTGAAGTCATCATGTTTGGACTCTGTGATTCCAGACTCGGGTCCCTGCAAACTTGTGTCAAACCCATATTCTCTAATCTTGGTGTTCAAAATAATGTTGATTTTAAAATAGACAAAGAGATTTAAGCTCCTAGAAGGATATTTTTTTACATTTACGAGAGACTGAATTTCATAGTGCCGCCGGTCCCTGGTATCAGAAAGCAACCAAGAGCATCAAGATTGATCATTTTTAGATGGTTCTTTTAACATCTGAAGTTGGTTTAAGGGGATAAGCAATGAAGGGAACACCCCTGTTTTTTCAAATTACACATAAAATATTCACATTAAATAACATAGATCACCTTTAACTGTCTGCTGGATGATATTATGCTTTGGAAAGGCACTACTGCTTTGTCCACAGGGGGCACCAAAACTGATACTAACCAAAAGTTCCTTTAATTTGGTTTTTCATTTTTGTTTTCACCTGCACAGGGACGTTACAGCTTCTTACAACCATCCTCACCTCCCTCCACTGGATACTTCTTCATTTTAGGATATTAAGTTGTTTTTTTGTTTGTTCTTTTTTGTATATTTCAATGTATTGGTACCACAATACATTCATGCTGTTTTAACGAGCCTTTAATTAGGAGGATACTGTAGCTTGCCTTTGATCAGGCGTGACTGGCCGTTGATGCTAAGCGGCTATGTAGTCATCGGGTGAAACCTTTCAATCTTATAAGGAGATGTCTGAGGTTTTCAGAGGACATGTTTGTTGCTGACGTCCAACTGTAAACAGAAAAGTCTCAGTTTGACCTCCTTTCATTCGATTATTTAGTTAAGATCTGTGTCTCTCCTTCTTTTCGATTCCAACATACATCAAGTTGGAATCGAATTGAAGCTAATGAAAGATAAAAAGGATTCCCACGCTCGTCGTTATGTAAATTGTGTTATGTAATGGTTCTTAGCTGACCAGTTTGGGGGTTGGGTGAGGTATGGGTTAGAGAAACTTCAAATTCGATTCTTAAGTGGGCTCATCTTGCTACGGGAAGAGTTTGGTTCTGCTCGTGGTTTCTGCCTATGAAAAGGAAAAGCTGCAGAGGGCTTGGTGGGTAAAAATTAGGTCCTCAAATATTGCTACAAAAACTACAGTCTAAGCCTCTGGATAGAATTTTGACTGAATGAAAAAATCCCTATTGTCCCTTTAAATACACTGTATTTTAAGCGAAAGTCCTTACACTCAAATTAAGATCATTATTCATTCATCCAGAAGGAATATGATTTGATTAGTCACTCCCAAGTTGTCCAGAGTACACGTGGTCACTCTTAGGTTATTAAGTGTATCGTACAAACAGGGACACAAACACTGTCAGCGGTCCAGGTGGGTCCCACCTTTGCAGGATCTCTTTAATGAGGTTATTTCTTCTCCACTACCCACTCAATATGTTCAAAGGCAGGGCTATTAGTAGATGCCTGATCCTCTGGAAAGCCGTGTTACAGGAGGATTATCTACCTGAGTGGATCCAACACCTCAGTCGGGGTTGTGCGAGAGGCATGCGAATGTGTGAGTGCGTGCGTTCCCGTGTGTTGGAGTGTGGTTTCAGGGTTTTATTAGAGCTACTTGACCCTAGGTGCCACTATGTAAGAGAGATGGAATATGGAAGACTGTTTCCAAGAACCTTAGATAACGCTGTTGGAACTTGTGTTGACCCTGAACATCAACCAGCACCTGCAGTTACCCTCCTGACGTGATCACGGCCACAAACGCTCTCTCTGCTGATTGTTCTTTCTCCTTAAGTCACAGCAGTCACATGGCGTTTTTATCAACAAGTTCAATCTATAGCCCCAAACAAACTGAACAGACTACCCCAGTGGGGATCTTGCGTGGATTATTTTCTACTGTTACATGGATTTAAATAAAGACAACGCACATTTTTACCTGCACTTAGTCATGATCAAGAGATTATGTATTCAAGAACACAACATTAATAATTAGTCAAGATCACAACTTGAGTTTTCGGTCAAGATTGATAATTGATAAGTCAAGATTGAAACATAATTTTGAAGACTAAGTCACTGGGTAGTGTTTTGGTTACCACAGCAAAAAGAATATGGTTTCTGATTGGTCAAAAACACAACATCAGTTTTCGGTTTAGATCGCCGAATAATTGGTCAAGATCGTTATGTCAGTGTTAAGTCAAGATTGATAATTGTTTTGTCAAGATCATGAGTTGTTTTTTTTCATTTTAAAATCTTAACACCAATATTAAGTCATGATCAACCAGTTATTGTTGGGTCAAGATCACAACATTAAGTTTCGTCAAGATCGCAACATTAGCGTTAAGTCAGAATCACCAGTTAGTTATTTGGTCAAGATCATGACATCAACATCGTCAAGATTAACAGGTTATTATGTAATCAAGAGCACAACATTAATATTCTATCAAGACTACTGATTAACGGGTCAAGATCTTAACCTAAGTGTTAAAACAAGATTGATGATTGTTTGGTCTGAGTCAGAGTATAAGCGTGTAGTCAAGATTTTTCAGTAATCATTTGGTCAAGACTACAACATGTGTGTAAAGACACGATAACGTGGTAATTCTTCAGTCAAGATCCCTTTTTTGCATGTATTTGAGTAAACAAAGGTATCAATTAGTCAAGATCGTTGTCATCATTTGATCGAGAACATAACTATTTTAAATAAGCCGGCTAAAGTCAGGCAAGATCCCTGCCTGAAGCACATGAGGATTACTGCATCATCTTTAAGTCAAGATCATTTACTTGTTATTCAGTGTGGCGTTTAATCTCTGCGTAATCATTTCAGCGGGGGTAACACTATCACTGACTCAAGATCATAACAGACAAAGTCAAGATGATCATTTGATCATGAACAGTCAAGAGTTCTTGATGGTACAAACTTGCAGGACAATTCTTCTCATGCATCACAGGAGCTTCTTGTCCTCAAAGGCCACCATTGAGGGTGAGTAAGGAGGCTTTCGGTTTAATATCTGTCCGCTGGATTTCGCTAAATATTCACATTTCTACTCATTGTAACTTTTTGGTTATTTTGGCTGCTATAATCCAGGTAAGTTTACACAGCTGTTACTGTTGTTTATGAATATGTACATGATCTATGATTGTCTCTTTTTGTATTTTACCATACCTGGAGAGTGTCTTGGATCTGTTGAGAGCCTTCGTGATGACAAGAGACGGGGCAGACTGGCGTCGATATGTCATACTCTTCATTCGCTAGAGGAGTCCGATAGAAAAAGAAGGTATGTTACAATAACAAATGAAGATTTCATTTAACATGTGCATTCTAACTCCTTCTCTCCTTTTCCTTCATCATATTTTCCCATGACAAACAACATCCTACAAAGACGGGCGAGCAAGATTTACTCCACGTGTGTGCAATGTTTACGCTTTCCTCGTGTGTTACGTAAGAATCGTTAATGGTCAGCACATTCATCACATCATCTGACTGTGTCCTCCAAAAGGACAGGCGCAGCGGATTGAAGCAGGAGAATTTAAACTCATGGGAATGTCTGAGCTTGGACATAAGCCAGATGACGACATTTTCACGGTTACCTCTGTGCTCAGCAGCATCTATCTCTTTGCCATGACACTCCTGACCTCTCTCACACTTCGACTAAACTGCAGATTTTATACGCTTTTTTTTCTTTAATTGTCCTTACAGTGTGTTTAAGTAATCCAGGAGTGGTAAAGTACTGGCACCATTACACCAAATTAATCCCCTGTTCCCATTGTACAGCAGCCTTCCAGCTGCCGCTTGCAACTATATTAAGATCCTATTATCCTAATTTCCCCACGAGGATCATTCAAGTTTTATTCCATCTAATTGTAGAAGGATTTGTGAGTGTGAAGCAAGGTGATAAACAAACATTACACAACCACAGTGATTTAGTTGTATGTATGATTAAAACTCCCAGTCACGAACCAGTCGCTGTCGTTATTCTTGGCTAAATCAGCAGGTTGGTTGATTATTAATCCTACTTTCAACGATTTAAAACGTTTGTGAGGGAGGATTTGTGCAGAACACTATCAGCGTATCTGACTGCAGCGGTGTACCTGACATTTCATAATTAATGGCGGTTTGCGAGTAACACTATAACCAATGTTCCCGAAACCATGTATAGTTCTGGCACCAAAAAATACAGTAAAATAAAACCCAAAGAAGACGGTGAGTATGTCCTAAAAATACTGACTTTGTATTCAAACTGTAAGTTTTTATCCATTTTTTATTTGGAAAAAAAAGCTTATATGGTCAAATATTATGTGGATGGTGTTAACTGGATTATATATTGTTCTTTAAAGGTTACTTATTAGGTTAGCTTTGGAGCTCGTTAGCTTGCCGACCCTCTATAATGACACTTTTAACCAAAAGTTATCAAATTAAATTACTTTTTCTTTACACTAAATCTATAACAGCATGCTAATATGCAAACATACACCATCCAGTACTTAGATGATCTATATTGACCTTATTTTTTTAGGTTAGCATGTGCTTTTTTTGTTGTTGTTTTTAACACTAAGAAAACCTTCGAGGTGAGGCTGTTATGACTTAAAACATCAGTTTGTAGGCTATATTTTAGTACTGGATTTAAACCAAAAGTTAAGTTTCTAATCATCTACAAACTTTCTTTACATTCTTAATCATTTTGGGATAATTTTGTCATGATACAAAAGGATTTCTCAAGTCAATCCAAGTCAAAATGAGAAAATGTCACCCTCCTCTTCCATCTTATCACCTTCTCCACACATTTTTGACATTTCACAATGTAACATCATTGATTTAACAGGGTCACACAGTGCTGGGACATTCCTTACATTCAGGCAAACATGAAAATGTTACCTTTCACTCCTAAGAATAAATCTAACATGTGGAGATATGAGTTTAAAGCTGGGAAACCACATACTAAGCAACACATACCAGCCTCTGATAGTACTGAATGTGTTTTACACCATTTTGAAGGTGCTTAAGTGAACTTATGTTTAGAAAAAAGTTAGTAAATCACTACTTTACCATGTGTTTGTGTCTGTATCTGCTATCAAAACTGCTTAAAACACAAAAAGAATGATGAATATTTGTGAAACGATGTTAACAATCTTGCTAGCAACAGATAATTATTAACTGACGCCATCTTTATTTTGACGGTTAACCAGCTGCCTTTCATTAACGGCGCTAATTAGCTCCTTTGATAACGTCTTAATTAAAGGTGTCTGAAAAGTCATACACTACACAAACACGAGTTAACAGGCATTTTGGATTATTTGTACCCTGATTTTGCCACTATTCCTCTCATTTCAGGGGTTTGAAGACTTTCAAGTGGGGTCTCACCTCCGTAAAAAGCCTTAATGTGTGACAAACCATATACTTATTCATATTTATAAGCGGGTTAACTCACAATACGACTGTTTTCATAATTTTACCGCGTCTGTGAGCCAATAAAGGTGCTGGATATGACAGCATTTTCTCCTCTTGAGAAGTTTGCCCCCGTTTAACTCTCCGGATGATAATAAATAAAGCATTAATGATGCGTAAATGACACTTTGCCTTTTGATTAAACGCACAGCTGTGTTTCCAAACATACAAACTGGTTCTCCATCAGTATACAACGCACCCGTTTGTTTGCTTGCAGTCCACCGAGGCTGTCCTGTTGTGGAGACATGTTGTCCATCCAGCCTCCAAACGCTCCCTGACTCACTGTCCGGCAATCCTCGGGTGATGATGCACCGGTGAGAGAAATCCCATCAATAGCCTCCACCTCCGGAGGGAATAAACCATGTCAACACAAGCTCGATAAAGTCAGAGAAAACTTTTTTTTAATCAGCTATCACAGCGCGTAAAAAAGGAATCTGTGAAAATTTGGTTAAGTCAAATAAGAAACAAAGTAAAGTCAGAGAGTGAACAAACTCCCTGTCTCTCCTTTTCTGTCCTCACCATCAATGTAGCGCTGCGCTCACACCAAAGGCAACTCCTGTCTGGATTATCGGCTGCTGTGCCACTTGTTAATGCGTCTTTATGCACGGATTGGAGGCGGCGCCCAAACGCAGGAAAAAATAGGTCTGCCTATTTTTAACTACACCGCTCCATTCATTCAGCGGACATTCAGATTTAACCTAAAAACAAAGAAAGAAAGAAAAGAATGAGATCATGGAGAAAAGTGTCAGGAAGCTTGGTAATGAATTTGATGAACTACTGACACCAAGTTTTCTAAGGAAGAATCGCTGTCTATTAACAATTTACTACTTTCTCCTCTCCTGAATTCCTCAAAAACGGATTCAGATCTTTGACGAATGCTTGAAGAGGTCACAAAGAGCAAGGCATGTGTTAGCCTCCTACATCCAACATCTAAACTTTAGCATTATGAGCCAGATGATCAAATATAAAATAAGACTAAAAAAATAAGACTTGAGAAATCATTGAAAAACTGATACAAAGCCATTTTTGATGAGATCAAGGCTGTGGGCACTGAGGTCTGGTTCTAAGGTCTCTATTTATATCTCAATCACATGTAGTTTAGACCCTTGCAGCACACCTAATTATGATGCAGCAGTGTCTTCCTGCTTCCAGGTGTTGTTACGATGTACTGTGCTTCTAAATGGGGGGTATTACTGCAAACAATCCCAGCTGGCAAAGTCAAAGTCAAAAAAGAAAGAAGAAAAGAGGAAAATAATAAATAAATGACAGAAAAGGCAACACAATTACGACTGATTACCTACAAATATTAACATTTTCACATATATTCTTTGTTTTTGCAGTTTTCTTGTTTTCTTGAGGAAGAGTAAGTAAAATAATAGCTTAGAAAAAAGAGAGGAAAAAAGCTTTTGGGAAAATAAGGATTGTGTGGTCCTTGTGGTTCAAGGGTTTAATCATCTGCCTGGGACTCCTGTGTTTTGGGTTTGATCCTTATCCAGTACTCAGAGAATTATTGTAGGCCAGTTTTTAATTAAAAAAGGGTGAAAAGGGTTTCTGAACATATCAAGGTTGTGTACACATGGCTCAGATGGTTAGTAAACTGACTTGGAATCCTGAGTTCGTGGGTTTGATCCTTGTCCAGGGCTAGGTGAACTTAAAGGCAGGTGTCTACAAAGGATAGAGAAATAGGAAACAAACAGAATACTCCAGTGTGCCCACATGGCTCAGAGGATAAGAAGACCGACTGGCACTCCTGAGGTCATGGATTTGATCACTATCCAGGTCGAGGTGAGTTTTTAAGGCCAGTGTCTAGAAAGGAGAGTGAAATGGGAAAAAAACGGAATGCTACTGTGTGTCTGCATGGCTCAGAGGATATGAAGACTGACTGAGACTCCTGAGATCGTGGGTTCGATTCTAACCTTATCCAGGTTGAGGAGAATTTAAAGTCTTGGGTCTAGAAAGAAGAGTGAAATAGGTAAAAAACAGAATTCTTCTGCGTGTCTGTATGGCTCAAAGGATAAGAAGACTGACTGGGACTCCTGAGTTCGTGGGTTCAATCCTTACCTTATCCAGGTCGAGGTAATATTTAAAGTATAGTCTCTAGAAAGAAAAGTAAAAGAAGAAACAAACAGACTTCTCCTATGTGTCCACATAGCTCAGAGATAAGAAGACTGACTGGGACTCCTGAGTTCGTGGGTTCAATCCCCACCTTATCCAGGTCAAGGTAAATTTTAAAGTCCCGAAGCCAAAGTATGAAGTTAAAAGCGTGCGCAGCTCAAACCCAAGTGTATCTTGTATCTTCTAGTGGTGTGCAGTAGTCAACTGGCTCCTAATGTGGGTTCCCTTGTTTGAATCCGGCTATTGATGGGGTGGTTCAAAGTAATGAAATCATGAGAAAAAGAGACCTAAATCTAATGTCTCAATACTGAAGAAGTGATAAATAATCATCATCACTTCTAATGATGACACAATCTGATCATTATTAATACTCTCCAGCCATGAGTTGGTATCAAACCAGGCCCCATTGGGTGTCAATAGACTTCCATGCAGGGCCATTAGATAGGATCCCCACTAGAGCATGAGGTATGCCCGCTTTTATCTTCTTTGGCTAAAGGACTTAAAATTTCAACTAGACCTGGGTAGAGTCCAAGTCAGTCTTCTTATCCTCTGAGCTAGGTGTACACACAGGGTAATACCGGGTTTTTCCTATTTAACTTTCCTTTCTAGACACTAGACTTTAAATTTCATCCAGACCTGGATAAGGTAAGGATCAAACCTATGGCCTCTGGAGAAATCAGTTTCTTTCCCCTCTAAGCCACAGAGACAGGTATGGGTCTAGGTTTCAAGATGAATCAGACTCCTTTGTTGGCAAAGCTCTGGAGAACACCCTGAAGGAGGCCTATTAGAGGCAAGGCGACTCCCTCCCTGCCTTCCTGAACTAATCTGAACTATTTTAAATTAACTTCTGTATAAAAATATCATAGTATAGTTTGATAAAAATATTATGGTATAGTATGTTAAACATGTCTTAGTATAGTTAAGATAAAAATCCTAACCCTAAAGGCTAAACCATACAGGATCCGTATTGAGCGTGAAACAGCAGCGTCACGTATTTGCTCCATAGAGCAGCGCTGTCTATCACATACAGGATGCGTATTTTGACTGTGGCAGCAGCAAAGTGAAGCCCCGGTCAGCTACTCATTTTGTATGGCAAATGTCACATACACAAAAGCAAATACTCCAAAACTCCACCCACCTTAGAAGTTTGCTTCATGAGTTAAAAGAGTACATGAAATCCCTTACACTAGTTGACACTAAACAAAGCACCACATCCACAGATATATACTAGAGGTTTTTCAAAGAAGAGTAATGTATTTACATTCTGTTTCCTTTTTTTAATTGTTTTTTTTTGTTCTTTTCCTATTCCTGTCTATTCATTTATTTATTATCTTCCCTACTTTTTAACTTTACTGGCATTATTAATAATAACCTAAGTTTAATGTGTTTATTTTTATTTATTTATTTATTGATAATACATATATATTGGAGCACCTGTCTGTTGTTTTATATACAACTGTTTGTATGTGCAAACATTACCAATAAAGTTCAGTGGAAAAAAAAAAAAAGAAGCCCCAGTCAGCTGGGCTCAGCATGGAGGAAACAACATGCTCACAGTGGGTTGTAGTGCCATTCTGTGGTCTTTTTTCTGCTAATTTGTATAAGATTCAGTGACTGTTGAGCCTCTACTGTATGTGAAAAAGCAAAGTGATTTTAAACTTTCGATTCTGGCAGGTTTACTCGTGTTCAATGAAGTAAACTTTGTTCCTTTATGCTGTGCGGTTACCTTCAGACAGAGTTAACGGTAAAAAGTCCTGTTGGAGTACACAAAGATCAGGAATTGACCATCAGTTTGTTCTTTCAATTTAAATTGCAGTGTCTTAAAAGGACAGTAAAAGAGAATAAAACACAGACTGGATCCTCCTGTGTGTCAACATGGCTCAGAGGATAAGAAAACAGACTGGGACTCCCGAGGCTGACGAGTCGATCCTTACCTTATCCAAGTCTAAGTGAAATTTAAAGTCTTTTGCCTAGAAAAGAGACTGAAATAGGAAAAACACGAAACTTTCCTGTGTATTCACATGGCTCAGAGGATAAGGAGACAGACTGGAACTCCTGAGGTTGTGGGTTCAAGCCTCACCTTATACACTTGCAGTAAAATTTTAAGTCTAGTGTCTAGAAAGGAGAGGTAAATAGGACAAACCCGCAACTCCCCTGTGTGTCTACATAGTTCAGAGGATAAGGAGACTGACTGGGACTCCTGAGGTTGTGGTTTCAAGCCTTACCTTATACACTCGCAGTGAAATTTAAAGTCTAGTGTCTAGAAAGGAGAGTGATATAGGACAAACCCGGAATTCAACCCAATGTGTCCACATAGCTGAAAGGATAAGGAGACTGACTGAAACTCCTGAGGTTGTGAGTTCAAGCCTCACCTTATACACTTGTGAAATTTCAAGTCTAGTGTCTAGAAAGGAGAGTGAAATAGGAAAAACCCGGAAGTCCCCTGTGTGTCTACGTAGCTCAGAGGATAAGTAGACTGTCTGGGACTCCTGAGGTTGTGGGTTCAAGCCTTGCCTTATACACTCGCAGTAAAATTTAAAGTCTAGTGTTGAGAAAAGAGATTGAAATAGGAAAAACCTGGAACTATCCCTGTTTGTCCACGTAGCTCAGAGGTTAGGGAGACTGACTGGGACTCCTGAGGTTGTGGGTTCAAGCCTTGCCTTATACACTTGTGGTGAAATTTAAAGTCGAGTGTCTAGTAAGGAGACTGAAATAGGACAAACCCGGAATTACCCTGTGTGTTCACATAGCTCAGAGGATAAGGAGACTGCCTGAGACTCTTGAGGTCGTGGGTTCAAACCTTACCCACATCTAGTTAAATTTTTAAGTCCTTTAGCCAAAGTAAGATGATAAAAGCGGGCATTCCGCATGCCCTAGTGTGGATCCTATCTAATTGCCCTGCATGGAAGTCTATTGGCACCCAATGGGGCCTGGTTTGATACCAACTCCTGGCTGGAGAGTATTAGTAACGATCAGAATTGGCCATCATTAGAAGTGATCATCACTTCTTCAGGAGTCTATACCGATTACGGTATAGAAGGAAATTTTCATCATTTCATTACTTTGAACTACCCCGTCACTAGCGGGAATCGAACCGGGGTCCACTCATTGAGAGCCAATTGACTACCTTACAACGCTACAAGACAGGATCCACACTTGGGTATGAGCTGCGCGCGCTTTTACCTTGGTACTTTGGCTCCTGGACTTTAGAATTCTCCTAGACCTGTAAGGTGACTCCTTCTCCAATCTGAAGTATCTTTAATTAACTGCTGACTAATAACACCGTAAAGTTTTTTGGTAAACAATTAAAGTTTCTTAAATCTTAACTTTTACTCACAACAGTTTCTAAACACTCAGTGGAATAGTTAAAATAATAAATTCAGACTCTAAACTTTACTACGACTATAATGAGGTACGATAGCGACAATCACCAAAGTACTTGCAGTTTAAGGTTGGAGGCCCAGCTCCTTCACTTTGTATAAATGTACAAAAAAATTACGTTTTTTGTCAAAGGAAATACTATTAGTACAGGACTCTTGTAATCATGGGAGCATTTTCAACACAAAACTGATTTAGATCCAAAAGATAAAGGTTTATAGATTTTAAGGTTAGAAGCTTGAGTCTAAACTCCTCTTAAAAGTGTGCAGCTCCAGGCCGCCAACCTGAAACCACAATAATGTGATCCAACTTCCTTGGGAAACTGGCATGAATAGTAATAACTGCAATCTAGGTCATAGGGTCATAATGTAGGGCACATTCAAACCTTAAACGATGCTGTTCTCCTTCAATCAAACCACAAAAAGAGACGTCTTTGGATTGTGTGGAAGGTATTTCTGCTCCTTAGCTGTAGACAGAACATTTATGTTTTTAAGTAAGTCTACACACGTAATCTTCATAGGTAAGAGGATAGTCTAAACGTTTTGGGGAAGAATGACTATTGCCTGAAAATCAATTCTTCTTCCAGAAACAGAAGTGGGCCACAAACTGGGCTAAAGTAGAACCAGGCCAGAAAGTGAAAAACCAGAGACACCGAGTATTCATTCCCCAAATTGGCGGCAATCAGCCCCGTTAAAAGTGGATCACTCCAATGATTACCTGCTCTCTGTTGATAATGAACAGCCTTGGGCACGGCAAAGAAAAGCAACACTCCCCCTCCACAGTGGCGCCAAACTTTCACGCTACAAAAACACTTTTTTAAGCCTCAAAGCGCCAATCAGTTTGCTTTGATTGGGTCAAAATAATGGAGAAAATTACCCCGCAGGTCCCATTACAACTAATCTTGTTTCCAACTGTAACTCGTACATTTTGGCCGATATAGTCTCGTGACTTTCCATGTCTTAAAACGAAATTCTCATGACCTTGCATGAAATACATGAAAAATAAGAAAATAAACGCAAATTGATATTTACAACAGTATATCATGACTAAAATGTAAAGTAATACAAAATAAGCATTTATTTAAAGCTCCTGTGAGGACTTTTCAGCTAGTTACCAAACTGACTCAAATTAACAGTCATGCTACTTGACGGCATTTAAAAGCAAACCAGACGATCACCATAGGACTGAAAATATCTATATCGTAATTTCTTAACATAACCGCTGCGAGGGGGTAGATGTCCGATGCGGTACAGGACTGCACAGTGAAGAAAAAGAAAATTTTCCCGGTGAGTTACCATTAAAGATGTAAATGGTATTACTTTGTCCACAAGGGGACGCCAAAATCAACACAAACAAGGAACCAGAAACCAGAGAACCAGGACCCTAGTTTGTGTTGCATAGATATAGACGCACAGATGTTTAAACACACAGGTACATGATTAGTTTCCTCTATTATCAGATTATAAAGTTAGGAGGATTCACAGTATTACAATGTATTTATTATATTTTACAACTCAATATTAATATCTCCACTTGGAATCAAAAATTGAGAAAAATACGTAAATATCGTTTATATTTTTTTCCTAAAATGTGCAGAGAAATTACCACCCAGATATTATCAGTAAGCTAGTATGAAACTGACAAATATTGTTTTCTACACAAGACACATCACACAGACATCATACTATAAAAGCTTTTATTCCTTTTGACCGTCAAATACAAGATGCACTCTGCAAAAACATTCACTCACAGATGAAACTTCTCAGTCAAGAGTCACAGTATCTTTAAAAAGGAGGACGAAATTTTTTTAACTCAGCAATATGACCCGATCTGGAGTTAACTGACATGACTTACTCACTTTCTAAGTAAATGGGTTTGGTGCTAAGTCGGAGAGGTCAGCGGTCTTTTTCTGACTCTAACTGGTGTACAGTCTATTAAATATTCATTGCTCACGTAGAGCAATTCAATCCAAAACTGGCCACACACAAAAAAAAGCAGAGGACTGTTTCTGTCTAGGAATAAGGGGGAGAAGCTGCCCACGGGAGGTGCGTTCAAACGTTGCAGATGTGAGTTAATTCTGCTTCAGGACCATGTGCACATCTGTCAAATTTAAAATATACAAAACTGAGAGGAAAAACGGGGCGTCTTCACGTCACACAAAGGTAAGTCAGGACGCAAACAAACAGAAAGAGGACTTATTCAGCTGTGGCAGTACCAAACCCATAAAAAACAGTCTCTCCATTCAAAGTAGGAAGTTAGAACCTGCGGCGTTTGCTATTTGGCCCGTCAAACACTCCGCCTACTGGACTCCCCCGTCCAAATCCTGGAGCTTGTCCAACCTGAGGGCCCATGGGAGGCTGCTGCTGCTGCTGCTGCTGCTGCTGCACTTGTGGCTGCTGTTGCTGCTGCTTTGGGGACTCAACTTGTGGTCGGCCCTCTACTGATCCACCCTGGGGGAATCTTTCGTTTCTCTGTGGTATCATGACGAAGGTTAAATTAGGGTATGACGTCATGTTTGAGGGTGATACAGGAACGTGGGGTATCCAGGTAAGGGACAGGGTATTAAAAGTTCATCCGTCAGGGTTTATGAAATCCAAGCGTAGCCATCCAAGAGCAGAAGTCAAGGAAGTGAGTCGAGCAGACAGAAGGAGAGAGAGGTAAACACTTTTGTGAGATTGTGCATCGTTTTAGAGGTATAGAGAATAAATTGGCCATAATGACTAAACGATGGTTAAATTTAGTTCATTAATCCTGATACATTACCATGGCTCCGTTCTCGGACATCAACGGTGTCCCCATATTTGCAGTTCCCTCCGGGCCAACGGGTCCTCCCCTCGCACTCATGCCCATCATTTGACCCTGGTTAGCACTGGGCCCCGGTGAGGCCCGGTTAAAGCCATCTACACGCAGAAATACGGAGCATTGGTTGATGTAATGCACCAAAATCCGACTGAGAACTGCAGCTGAAGTTTGGAGCTGATCTCACTGACTTCAAAGTCAAAGTTAACATTGGCTTTTGGTCCACAGCTCATCCGTTATGCACATGCTCCATTTTTATTGTTTGCTATTGTTCCAATTCAAGCAAAAAAAACGTAAAATTTAGCGGATCGGTTCATCTGCACAGCAGTGCAAACCAAAAACCAAGTTAAAGTGACAATAGGTGATGTTTTATGTTATAGCAGACATTCAATGTTTACATTTTACTGGTAGAATAGATGGGAGCAGAAACAGGAGTCGTTACTATGACACCTAAAATTCAAAGCCACAGTACCAACATTACACCTGCCACAGTAAGAGCTTTTGAAAGTACAATACCCATCCCAAAGAGTTTGAACACAGTATTACAGAAGCGTGACTATGAATGGTTCTTTAGAGAACTTTTGAATGGAATTAAAAACATCTTGAAAGTCACTTCTAACGCAGAGTTTTATCGCTAAAATGGACAACCTTTAGTCTTAATAATACTGTGACACCAAACCTCGGCAGCATCCACTTGAGAGCTTACAAACTAAATCATGGATTGCACATCATCTTCATTCGGGGGCGACTACACTTTAACGAGTACTGTTACTGACTGTGACAGCCTCACAGGCCTCCTGTAAGCTTAGCGGCGCACATAGATTTCCTAATTTGTTGTCCTAAGTTGTTCTGCAGATGGGTGAAGGCTTGACAAGAATAAAAACAGTCACTCCTGGTTTCATTATCACCTCTCAGATGGTTAAAGTTTGTTAAGACAGGAGATATTAAGGCATCCCTTACACGCATTACGAAGGAACTCCCCAAGGTGCAGTTCTGGGACCATTGCTATTCTTATCATTCATATAAATAACACTATCACTCATGGTAAAATTTCTATGCATTCAATCTTTGACAAAATACCAGCTGCTGAATAACTTTGAACTCTCCATGTTTGATTTTTGTTGCCTCTGTCTTTGTTGCGCATTGGTCGGGTCTTGTTACTTTTATATCTGATTGGTTTTTATTTGATTTGCTGGTCTGTATCTGTATCTACTGTTGTTTCTACCATGTTGTACCAATGTGTTTTTTGTGCAGGATTAAAATCAATATTAAAAAAAAAATGTATGAAAAGTAACTACACATACACAAACTACTACTACTACATATCTACATATACAAGTGGCACCCAAATCTTAGCCAACACTCACACAAATACTAAAATATTAAATAGAAAAGATAAGGTTTGTTAAATACATCCATATCTGAGGACAATTAGCAGACTGGGTTTCAAACTCATGACAAAAGTGTCAAAACCTTCATGCTTTAGTACTTGGAGCGACAAAACCAAAACCATTTATTAGTAGAGATGATGTGCAATCCGAGGTTATCCTCTTATAAATCAGACTTCACTCTCTGGCCCCTCATCCTCCTCCTAGAAGAACGATAATGATGTTTATTTTTTGTTTTATTTTTTTTGCAAAGGGTTGTTTGTCTTTACTTGCTTTACTTGATTTAAAGGGAGAGCTCTGTCTTCTGAAAAACTGGTGCCACATTATTCAACCATCATGGTTTCTCCTTCAAAGTGAGGATGAGAGCTCAGGGACCAAACCTCTCTTTAAAAAATATTGAACTTAACCAAAACAAAACCAGCCCCCTTTTCGCACTTCACGGCATTCGTTAGTTAAGACATTTTGTGTATTTATCCTCTTTTGTATAACATCTCGAGTGATTCTGACACCAAACAGGGTCTCAAACTTTTCCGTTTGACTCATTAACAAGTGAATATATCTTAAAAGGAGCCACTTGAGATGGAATACAAGCGAGAGAGATAAGATACGTTAAGCATAATAAAACACCAATCATCATGACTCTGTCTGGTTTTTCTATCAACCAGTCAGTACATAATCATGCCCGTACCTCCCATATTAATGGCTCCACGAGGGCCCAGCTCACCCACTCTCATTTCCTGTTCTCTCTGAAAGAAGTGAAGAAGAGCCTTCAGAACAAAACTCAGCTGAATTTCAGGGAAGGAGCGGACAAACTAATGTGAAACTGCAACACTCACACACTGATACTCTCAAGCACAAGCTCTACGGAGATGCGGCTTTCCTCGTCGTGTCGGGCCCAAACAAAAACAAAAACATGCTCCATTATCTCTTCATTCATTCATTCACACTCTCTCTCTCACAAACATCTCTGATTTTTGCTCCTTTTTTTAAATCTCGCCAACAAACAAAGAGAATGTAGTTGAATAAACATACAGTACACTGAGCTGGATTCATTTAATCTTAACAGCACATTGAAGAAAGACTTAATCCAGCTCACTGAAATAAGCCGGACATGAAGTACCCAACAGTTCTCATTATAAAATATACAAACTCGGTCTGATAGGTCAGCTGTCGGTCAGTCAGAGTTTATCATTACAGAGGTTAGATAGAGACGTCAAAGCTGCACGGCTAAAATAGATTAAAATGTGACTACATGTTCAATCTGTACTTACCTGTTTGAAAGTCTGTATGTTACAACTACATGAGAAAAGACAGTGATGGGAGTGTGTGTGTGAACCTTTGGACTTTACACACTAGAGGGCAGCAGAAAGCAGCTACTCTCGCCTTACAGTGAAGCTACTGTGGGGCACATGCTGGTTTATGAGGCTGCAAATATACTAGATCATTGGTTCTTAAGTCCAGTCCTCACACCTGATTCAAATGATCAGCTCGTTATCAAGCTCTGTAATGGCTTACTAACGAGCTGATCATTTGAATCAGGTGTGTTGGAGCTGGGAAACATCCAAAAACACGCAGGACAGTGGGCCTCAAGGACTGGACTTGAGAACTACTGCACTAGATGAATGAATTTGTGCCTTAAAAGCATCATTCTCATTTAATGTGGTTGTTTTTAGTCAAAAGTGTCGGATTAATGTTTCCAACAGAGCCAAAAACTGACAAATGATACATTCCTCTTGCAGAAATCTGTCTTTAAAAGAATCCACCTGTGAGGAGAATTTCTTAGACTCTGATTTCAATTCAAGTCCTTCAGGTAAAGGACAAAAATATAGGACAGTAAACAAGGTTGATGATTCCCTGCATGTGTTATTCTTGTTTTGTACCATTTTCTGATGTCAAATTGCTCTTTTTTCCTCTTTATGTGCTTTATTTTCACATCTTTTTGTGCATCTGGCTCCACTTCACATGATTTCAATAATAAGCTGCCGGTGTTTCTTTAGAGTAATTTAAATATAGTTTGATTTCCATGGCTTATCTGCAGATTTGAAAATAAAGCACCCATTATCCAGATTTCAGCTTTATTTTTGTTTCATTACAAGCAAAATAAAGCCTTTAAGATCCCATCCCAAAACTTGATTCACCTCTTTACTCATAATTAAAGAGCTTTGACAAAGTGGTAACAGACCGTGTGTACTGCTATGGTTCAGTGCAGAAATAAAAATCAATCTGAGCAGATTTCTGTCCTAAATAAGAAATGCAAACTGGGTTATATCAGCTTGTTACCGAGATCAAAACCCATTCTTACTGTGAGTCATCATCAGAGTAATCTTGCAGCACCTCAAATAAACAAAGTCTTAATAATAATAATAATAATAACAATAACAATAACAATAATAAATGTTTTCTATTTCTATCAGCAGGTTGAGTCGGAATGAAAAGTCTCGAGAGATGACTTTTCAGGTCCTAAAATCTGGATCCTGATACATCTAAAAGAATCACATCTCTGATTTATACACACAATGAAGATCATGTTAATATCAATACTTCAAATAAAAAGACAACAAAAAAGGAGAGGAGGAAAAGACGACACCTGCTGAGGGGTATTATTCCATAATCCGTGTGTGTATTTTGTTCAAACTGAGGGAGCAGCCTGACAGCAACTAATTTAAAAACAAAAAAGTGAGTTTAAATACTGTAAAAGATGTGAAATGTCTCGAACATGTGATGGAAAACTGCCTTTAAATTACTCTGAAGTCAGAAATCAGCAGAACGAGCTGTCTGTCATTCTGTTGAAAATAAGGTGTTAAAAAGCAAAGACTGATCCAGTGGAGTAGCTTTACGAGCTGCTTTATAAATATGTCTTAATAACAACAGTAAGTCTATTGTTTAAGTACACACACGATTATCCACACTAATCCTAATCTGACTGCTTGAAAAGTGCAAAAGTGCAAAGCTAGTGTTTCAACAGACCAAACAGCGAGGTCAGTAACCTGAAGGAAATGCGCTGTGCAGAGTTCGACCTCTTCTTTCATGCGCTCTTGTGTTAAGTCGCGTCGGCCTCGACTGTATGTGTGTTTGAAGGGCTGGAAAGAGAGAGTGTTTCTGAATACGTGCCTCCAGCTGTACTCACATTATCCATGAAGTTTGGTTTGAAGCCGTCCGGCTGGCGCCTCATGTCCTCCTGCTCTCTGTGTCGCATCATCTCCTCCTCTCTCCGCCTCCTCTCCTCTTCATGCCTACACACAGAAAGAAAGAAAGCGGTCAGGAGAATAATCTGGATAAAACCATCGACCTCAGATTCTGATCAGTATCCCAGCCTC
This sequence comes from Xyrichtys novacula, assembly GCA_962446985.1. NCBI lineage: Eukaryota > Metazoa > Chordata > Actinopteri > Labriformes > Labridae > Xyrichtys > Xyrichtys novacula. The sequence continues at coordinate 4,521,777 of OY660887.1, forward strand.
TCTATCTCGCTCTGTTCTTGTAGTTTGTGACACACCTCATTTCAATCTGCTTCCGTCTCTGCAGCTCCTGGTTGCGGAGCTCCTCCAGCCTCCTCAGCTCCTCTTGACGTCTCATTAGATCTGGAAAAACAGAGTAGACAACATGAATAACAACAATTCAAACACTCAATCTAAATAAGAGGTGATCACTTCAGGAGCAGCACCTACCCTGTCTCATCAACATGAGCTGATGTTCGTGTTTTGCCGACTCCAGCTCGGCCTCCAATTTCTCTTTGGCCTCTCGGATGTTCCTGTCCACCTGCTCCCTTTGCTGTTTCTCCATCTCACAGAGAGCTTTCCAGCGAGAGGAGTATTCGAACTCAAACGTGCCCGGCTGAGCGAAATGTGGAGGCAGCTCTCGCTCCCTGGAGGACGGGAAAATGATAAAAACTGACCCCAACTCTATTAAAGGGATATTCCGGTGTAAAATTAATTTAGGGTCAAACACACCCTAACACCGATTTTAGACACTCCGTCGAGAGATAAATGTTGCTGACTGCTTGCTTCTCTAGTTATACCACCTTTAGTCACGACCGCAGTTAGCAATACAGAGAACCACACGCTCAACCAAAACGCCACTCTATAGCCACAAATAATGCTCAGAACAGCACCTAACTTCATCAACAGTACATAAAGAGTCCCAGCCATAGTACTAGCCACCAAACATCTTTTTAACTTTGCCTAATTTCTTTAGCAAAGAGACTAAACACAACTCACCAACTCTCTTCCAGCACCTGCTAGTTTGTACGGAGACTTCTGGGTGAGTCCATCGACTGCAGCGGGGTGTCGCAGCTCAAGGAAGAACATTTATGATCATTTTTCTATGGAAATGAAATCAGACCGAGACGCTAAGGCAGAAGAACTACCGCGTCTGCAGTGCAAAATAATTAATATGATGGTTATTACTTCAAGGAAATGATGAAGTAATGATTATAAATGTTCTTCCTTGAGCTGCGTCACCCCGCAGCAGTTGATAGACTCGCCCGGAGGTCTCCATACAAACGAGCGGCTGCTGGAAGAGAGTAGGTGAGTTGTGTTTAGTCTCTGCTAAAGAAATCAGGCAAAGTTAAAAAGATGTTTGGTGGCTAGTACTTTGGCTGGGACCCTATATGTCCTGTTGATGAAGTTAGGTGCTGTTCTGAGAGTTATTTGTGGCTATAGAGTGGCGTTTTGGTTGAGCGCGTGGTTCTCTGTATTGCTAACTGCGGTCGTGACTAAAGGTGGTATAACTAGAGAAGCAAGCGGTCGGCAACATTAATCTCTCGACGGGGTGTCTAATTCGGTGTTGCGGTGTGTTTGACCCACTTAATTTTACGTTGGAACATCCCTTTAAACTACTGGCAGTGAACGCACCGCTGCAATGACACTCACTTGTGGTATTTTGGAGACTTTTGCATAACTTTCTCAGGCAGTCCATCTTCTTCATCAAAGTGCTCAGCAGGCTCCACAATAGCTGGACAGGGTGTCCTGAGAGAGGGGGGGGGTTAATGAGGGTTAAGGCGAGGCTAGTTAAAGATCTGGCTCATTGTTGTGTGTGCAAACAACATCGTGAGGCCCTCTTTACATCCAGTGAACAACATCCCCTCTGCTTACGTGGTTAGGAGAAGCGCTCCCTCCGTGCAGCGCTCCAGGGCTTTGCGGGCAGATTGTTTGTTTGCATATTCCACGATCCCTCTCCCTGTGGGACGACCCCGATCGTCAGTTATGACAACAGCCCGCTCCACTGGACCAAACTGGGAAAAGGCCTGATGGTAAAGGAGAGTCTTCATATTAAATATCAGTCCACACAAAACAGAAACAGACACATACTGTATTCATCACACTGGGATCTCAAACCTCTCAGCTATATTTACCTGCTCCAGCAGCTCGTTTGTCACTGCAGGCAGCAAGTTGCGCACCTTGAGTGCACAATTGTGTGTGGCAAAGCGGATCCTGATGGGTCGGTTCTTCAGAATAACTCCATCGAGCTCGGCTTTGGCGATTTCTGCAAGGGTCCGAGTCTCCTGTGAAAGAGATGTTAGAGGAAGAAGGATGATGAAGCCTCAGTCTAACATGATGACCACTGGGGCTGGGCGATAAGGGAAAAAGTTTATCACGATATATACTTTTCATATCAGTCGATATCAATATATCAGGATATAAAAAATGAAATTTTACAGTGCTTATTGGTAGCATGTCTTTTGCAATACAATAAGCTACTGCATCTCTGAGGTCTTTGTGTCTCTTCAACGTTTTGCCATAAGGCGTTGTGTGAGAGAAAGTGGACTGAATGGTAGTTTTTTTCAGCTGCACAGGCTCCATGGCTCTTTGCTCCGTTTGGGATTTGTAACCTTTTGGATAGTGCATGCTCTACTGTGTAGCACTGCTTCAGGTGGTGAAAAAGATTTGAGGTATTCCTCGATTTTGCCAGAACATGTTCTTGACATAATTTGCATATTACTCTGCTTCATGTCTGACCTCAAAAAACCAAAATACCTTAAAATACCTACGACGTTTTTGTGCCAGTTTTGTCGACAATGTCGTCATCTGCTGAGCCTTCACCTGCATTTCTGCCTGGGGTAGCTCTCATTTTCTTTTTTTCTCACTGTCAGTGCTGTCAGCTTCACATGTTAAAGTGCTATGGTTGCGTGTAGCTGCAGCCTGCTACGACACAGTTGTTTGCTACTTGGTTCTAATTAAGCACATGATTGGTTCAGAGTGAAGTGGACCCGGAGCAACTCCCCTTTTCATTGGCTATTCGTATAGTCTACCAGGGGCACTTGAAAAAACTGCAGCTTGCCCAGAATAGAGCTGCCAGGGTAGCTCTTGGTTGTTCTCAGAGAACAAATGTGAATGATCTAAAGTTATTTAGATCTTTGGAAATGTGGAATCAATTGCCTAGGAGCGCACAGCAAATAAGCAGTAGGTATTATTTTAAAAGGACTTTAAGACGAAACTGTATATATGAATGAACCATAAAAGTACAGATTTTGGAGTGATTTTAATGTTTTGAGGAATCATGATTTAAATCTGTATTTATAATAAATTAATTGTTGAAATGTAATTGTATTGTGATTTTAACTTTTTGGACCCCAGGAAGACTAGCAACCACTTTGTGGAAGCTAATGGGGTTCCAAAACATGGCAGAATGCCGACTATTGAAAAGCATATTGACCATGTTTTACATTGCTATTGAGGGAAATTAATTTTCGATATATATCGTTTGTTTTATCGCCCAGCCCTAGCCACCTTTTATCACATATAAGCCATATAATGCTGACGTTGTTGTCAAGGACATTTGATCATTTTTTACTCCATAACACAGGGGTGTCAAACTCAACCACAGCAAGGGCCATAATCTGGATTTAGGTCCAACCTGAGGGCCAAACAGGGTCAACATTTCACCAAAACTGTCTACCTCCTTTTCAAAACATAAGTAACAAAAACAGCAATGATTATAAACCATTTAGAAATTAAAAAAAGATAAAAAGATAAGTTTAAAGGCAATCTGAAATAAAAACATTTTATGTTTTTATTCTATTTTTATTTATTAGTTCCAAAGATAAGTGCATGATATAAAAAATAGAAAAATAATACTTTTAAAGAGCAAATGCATGAGGTTGAAAAGGCCAAAATATGACTTAAAATTTAAAATTGGAATCTAAAGTATAAAAATGACACAAGTCTAAATACTGAGTGGAACAAAATCAAAGCATGAAATAAAAAATCCATTCATGTATGACTTGTAATCTTGAAATGCAAAATTAAAAACATGAAATAAAACACCAAAGATTTTCCCCCACATTCTTGACTATTTATCAAATCTTCCTTACTCTTTAATTTCCGAGATTTTCATGGCTTATTAAGGATATTTTAAACAATGGTGCTAAAGTTGACATTATTATACTGGAGGAAATCTGCAGACTTCATACTGGTGGGCCAATAACAATACAAATATGATATGATCTTGTGGGCCAGATATAACTGTGCTAAGGTCCAGATTTGGCCCCCGGGCCTTGAGTTTGACACCTGTGCCATAATACAACCTTAAACCACCCTTTTTTCTGGTGACTAATAAAAGGCATCTTTTTATTGTTTCAGAGAAGTAACTTTTGCAATGCAAGCTCCTAATATGCGTATGAATCTGTGATTTACACTGCAAGACTGTAGGACACACACAGATAAGGGTCATAACCTACAAAGGTGTACAGACAGTAAATGTCAAGTGTGCAGTATACTTTCCTACACTGTAAACAAAGAGTCAGGAGAGTGTTAGTAGTGTATTAAAATATTAACGACATCATGAACAGACAAGTATGAACAGATTTGTACATACCAAGCAAACGAAGCCAAAGCCTCGGTCCCTGTTGATGAAGACCTCCTTTATTCCCCCGTATTTGGAGAACATTTCCCTGAACTCTTCCTCCGGGATGTCCCCCGGAAGGTTCCCCACAAACAGTCGTGATCTCTGGGTAAACGTCTTTTCTCCCGGCTTCCGAAAACTTGTGATATCCAGGGTCATTTCTTGGGGGGCATTCTCGGTGGCTTCCCCGGCTCCTTCTGCTTCCTCGGCTGCGGGGGATTGTTGCTGTTGTGGGGGCGCTGGGCTGTCTTTGTTCGCAGGGGTCTGCTCCGGGGCCGGGGAGTCGGTCCCACGTTTCGCTGGTTGTGGAGAGTTACTACTTTGCACGCCCCCTTGGTGCACGTTCCGGTTAGCCATCGTCTGGATAAGAAGTTCGTAATTTTAAGGCTTTACAAATTGAACAAACTTCGCAGGAAAGGCTGCCGAGTGTTTGTTATGCACACCTGTCGCTACCCGATCCGTCCCCGGAAATACGATTTGTACTGCGCATGTGCGAAACGTACGTCACTTCCTCTACCACCAGTTTGCCTAATCAGAGAAAATATTATTAATTGGAGTGCACGTGGGAAGATGAAGCAGCTAATTACCAGGCCTAAACAAAACAAACTTACTGTCCCATACCACGGTTATGGAGCTAAAAAGGTAAGAAAGATACATTTTAAGGACATGAGACGAAATGTAAGCGACAACTCTTTCTTAGCGGATGTTACAGAGACTGTTTGCTGTGATAAAGACGGATTAAATAGCCAGAGATTTGTTTTGTGTTACGGGAAATAGCTGTCCTTATTTACAGAGTTCGTGTGTATTTATTTTGCAAGGACATTTTTCTATGTGCGTAAGACGGAATTGTGTGGCACTTTTGCTATGAGGATACTTTATGGACATTGCCCCTTTATTTTGATATCTCCTGCTATGATGTGTATGGTGGCTGAGAACTGCCACTGCTGCAAATAAAAAAAATGCAAAAAAAATAAAAATAAAATAAATAAATAAGAAAGAAACCACAACAGAAGTTATTGATGCAAAAATAAATGAAAAAAAAGTCACTGAAGCCCACTGCTAATAAAAATTGAATGCAGAAAAAATGAGCCACAAAGGAGTTAACGACACACAAAAAAAGTGGGGATGCAAAAAAAGAATTTTTAAAAATGTACTTACTGCTAAAATTAAACAACGGAAGTGAGCTGCAGGGGTGGCCAAGAACCACCACTGCTGCAGATAAAAAAAGAATGCAAAAAAAAAAAAAAATTAGTCACAACAGAAGTTTTCGATGCAAAAAGAAAACAACGCCTGCTGCTAGCAAAAAATTAAAACCGTGCAAATTAAAAAAAAAAATTTAAAAAGCCACAACGGAGTTAACGACACAAAAAAAGTGGGGATGCAAAAAAAGATTTTTAAAAAGGTACTTACTGCAAAAATTAAACAACGGAAGTGAGCTGCAGGGGTGGCCGAGAACCACCACTGCTGCAAATAATAAAGACTGCAAAAAAGAGAAAAATAGAAGTCACAACAGAAGTTATTGATGGAAAAAAAAAGGAAACTGAAACTGAAGCCTGCTGCTGACAAAAAAATTAAACAGTGTCATACTTACTGTCCATGTGGATTCTCATTCATCCAGGTCATGGTTATCTTGAAGACTTAAAACAGTCTGTAAAACTGTCATACTTACTATACTTTTTTAAGTATACTAGAGAAAGATCAAAGGAGTGTGATCCAGATGGTAAAAGTGTGTAACTGTAAAAATCCTTAAAAGCACCTGTTCACATAGTATAAACATGAGTAGACAAACAATCTCTGTTGTCTCTCATCTTGTACTAATCTTTTTTAATATTTTTTAGCTGTAATCCAGCTACAGTGAATTTTCTGTGGCTGAAGTTGCCTTTTTAAACTTTATGTTAACTCAATGGAAAACACCCTAATGAGTTTAGTCTGTGGAAATATAGATATACACAGCTTGTTCCACCCACAATTTTTCATAGATATTCATCATTACTGAACTGAAAAACAGCTGACCTGAGAGTGTGCCTAAATAAAACCCTTTAATACAATTAAAAATCGAGAGAGCTGTCACTCTGTTAAAGTTGTTTAAAGTAGTATTTTCTCTCTTGAAGATCTGTGGGCATGACAGACGTCACGCTGGAAGAAGGACAGGAGCGGTCATCTTCCCTGAGCTGAAGCTCTAAGGTTAGAGGATTTTTTTTTTTGTATCATAGCTGCATGTTTCATGTTTCAGCACCGATTTGCTGATTTTTTAGGCTCCTAAGGTTCAAGTTTAACTGTAGAGAAAATGATCTGATTTTGTTACTCACAGAAACCTCTCTGCAGCCTCAATAGTAGCACAATGAAGGTTTCAACATGAAGGAGCCTCTAAAGGAGCCAAAACTCTGTGCTTATGTTTATGAATGTTAAATAAATTCTCTTTAGCTCTTTAGCTTAAAGATGTACTTAGCACAGTTTAACAGACATTAAAGTGACATTACTCTGTATTTTAACACAGTAGAGTTAAAAAGTGGAGAGAAGCTGAAAACTAGAAATCAGGTCTCAAATGGCAGATTTATCATTTTTAATATTATTGTTTTGCATTTAATGAAATAATAGAAACAAAAATACCCAGAAAAAAATTGCTAAACTTGAGTGAACTTTATTTAAACAATACAGACCAGACTAACTTTGGTACAGTAAAATATTATGACAAGAACATTTTGTATTCTTTTAAATTTATTAAAATAAGATAAAAGAAGACAGTGAATAATTGGATCAGAAAATAAAAGGAAAAAAATCAAAGTTTTATCTAAATGCATTAATGCTAGTCTTATATTTATGTTAATATGATCCAGTGACTTGCTTTACATGATTATTAAATAATAAATGAAATAGAAAAATACAGAGTTGTGTGATACATTTGGAAAAGTATGTAAATGTAAATAATTCATTTAATCGATAAGAAATAAAAAAAAAAACCACACCAATTATCTGAAAATACCATCCATTCACCTGGTTATTGAGCTGATCAATGAACAAAAATCTGGTACAGAACCTTTTTTCAAGAATATGTTTTATTCTGTTTCAAAAGCAGCATTTACAGGAATATCAACATTTAACAGAACTGAAACAAGACAGCACATGATAGGAGATTAAAAACTGTCTGTAGTGATGAGTATAAATAGATGTTAGGTATGTCTTACCCTAAAAACTACAACTTTCTCTTGTTCTTTCAGGACTCTACACCGGACCGTCCCTGGAGTCGGGTGGACCACCATCTTCATGTGGCGGCCTTCCTCCCTCGGCGTCCCGTTCAGGTAGAGGCGCTCAGCTGCTCCTGTGATGCTGTTCAGAGTCTGATTATCAGTCCATCTTTTCACTGACTGATCAGAGACTGAGAGTGAAGCTGAACTACCTCATTGATAACTCGTTAGGTGTCTCCAGTAATTAATGTAACCATTTTTTTATTAATGAAAAAAGAGGAGTCTCCATTTATCTCCACAGCTTCACTCTCAGTCTCTGATCAGTCAGTGAAAAGATATGGGGAGAGATTTGTCTCAACATTATGCACAAATATGTATCCACAATTTCCACATGTGACTATCAGCTCCACAAATATATTTCCATGATTTTCACGTGTTTTTTTAATTTGTGTGTGCATTTATCATGATTCATCATTCGTAAATCATCAGTTCTGCTTGTGAATTGTTGAAAAATGTGTTTGTGGATCAACCGGCACGTGCGTTTATTTTTGAGACAAATATCACAGTTTTGAAGACACACACAAGTTGAGGATTTTCACCTGAGGAGAACACCGCCTCTCCCATCCACTGGGCAGCAGTGTTGCTCCCTCTGTTGACAGACTGTGAATAAGATGATTGACAGCTGTCCACCTTAGAAGTGGGGAGAAGTTTCTCTGCTTCTATAGTGGATAGCTGTCAATCATCTTCCTCACAGTCTATGCTCTCAACAGAGAGACAGAGAGCTCTTTACACAAATGTGGTCAAGTTTAACCCAAAATAAACTCAAATTCTGATGATTTATTTGTTGTATTTTATGGTACAGGTGCTTGCAGTTGGACTCAACATATTGGAAGAAGAGGAGGATCATCAAACAGTGCAGCGGATACTCTCAGGTGATGTTATCATCTGTGTTCTTAAAGTTCATCAGTGTTTTCATTACTGGAAAATAATTATTGTGTTGTAGATGAGACATGACTTAAAGAAATCGTAGAGCTCAAAACATCAGGGTTATGATTAAATGAATTTATTCACCAAAAATCACAAATCAGCTAATATTAATGTGTTTTTTGTTTTGTTTAATTCGCTGCATGAAAAAGAACAAGCAGAAGTATGATTAAATTTTCCGTAAATGTTTCTGTAAATTAAATCAGTCTAAGGTTTTTTGGTCATGACTTTAAAGTTACGATATGACTAAAGCAGCTGCTTTTTCTTCTGTTGGGTTAAATGTGACAAACTAATTGTCTCTCTTCTTTTCTTTCAGGACCAACTGTGGAGTTTTTTCCTTTTGTGAATTGTTTTCCTTTGTTCTTGTTGTTACTTAGCATTTTTGGAGGAGTCTGACAGCTAAAACCCACAGAATCTGGAATAGCTGCACTCTTGATCCAGCAGGCGGATCAAATACACAAGCATCAAAATCAGTGTGCGTGATTCTACAGAGTCGGTCCACTGTCCGGCTCCACTGCAGATTGGCGGTTGGATTAGATACGCAAGGCTTCAATTTTTGACAGCGCAGCACAAACAGCAGCGGAAGTTGTATGCGGTTACAGAGTAAAATACCTGGTTAATTTTCAAAATAAAATAAAGTCAATACATTGAACTGTTCTTCACTTAATAATAGTAGAAGCCAGGGTTGTGGGATGTGGGTGTTTTATACACACCGCCGTTTATATGCACTGATCGGCAGATCTCATTCAATGTCTCACGGTGAAACACGTGAGTTCTCATGAGACCTTGTCCAGTCTCGCGAGAAACATCGGTTATATTGTGAGCGCTTCTCCTCTGCTTGCTGCAGCAGATCAGATCTGGTGAGCGCTGTATGCTTGGGTATTTGATCCGCCTGCTGGTCTGGAGCGGAGTGGAACCGCTCTGGATCCTGTGGAATCCCTGGGTTAGTGTGTGTTTATTTAGTTAGAGTGTAGTTAAGTTAGGTACAGGCAGTGAAGGTAGGAGTTTTATTTGATTTCTGTGAAACAAGAGAGATCTTGAGCTTCCCTTTTAGGTACTTGCTACACTCTCTGATAGGTAGGTTGGAGATTGATGTGCCCTTGTTTAATCTCATTTAAGACTCAATTTGTTTGATCTTGGGAGAAGCTTGTAGTTTTTAATGGAAACTTTATATGTGAACTTGACTGTAAATGAAAAAATATTCACTGCTAAGAAAACAGAAGTCTGTCAAGTTGTTTTCATGGGGGGACCAACAAGTTCATAAATAAAAAACACACAGACACACTGTGACTCTGTGTCTCATTATTTTAATCAGATCCAGGTCTAGTTGAATTTTAAACTCTAGTGTCTGGAAAGGAGAGTGAAATAGGAAGAAACTGGAATTCTCATATGTGTCCACATTGCTCAGAGAATAAGAAGACTGACTGAGACTCCTGAGGTTGTGGGTTAGATTCTAACTTTATCCAGGTCTAGGTGAATTTTAAAGTCCAGGAGCCAAAGTACCAAGATAAAAGGGCACGCAGCTCATACCCAAATGTGGATCCTATCTTGTAGCGTTGTAAGGTAGTCAATTGGCTCCCAATGTGTGGACCCTGGTTCGATTCCCGCTAGTGACGGGGTAGTTCAAAGTAATGAAATGATGAAAATTTCTTTCTATACTGTAATCGGTATAGACCACCTGAAGAAGTGATGATCACTTCTAATGATGGCCAATTCTGATCGTTACTAATACTCTCCAGCCACGAGTTGGTATCAAACCAGGCCCCATTGGGTGCCAATAGACTTCCATGCAGGGCCATTAGATAGGATCCACACTAGGGCATGCGGAATGCCCGCTTTTATCATCTTACTTTGGCTAAAGGACTTTAAAATTCAACTAGATGTGGGTGAGGCTTGAACCCACGACCTCAAGAAGCTCAGTCAGTCTCCTTATCCTCTGAGCTATGTGGACACACAGGGAAGTTCCGGGTTTGTCCTATTTCAGTCTCCTTTTTAGACACTTGACTTTAAATTTCACTGCGAGTGTATAAGGTAAGACTTGAACCAACAACCTCAGGAGTCCCAGTCTGACTCTTTAAACTCTGAGCTATGTAGACACACAGGGGAGTTCCGGGTTTGTCCTCTTTACCTCTCCTTTCTAGACACTAGACTTTAAATTTCACCACAAGTGTATAAGGTAAGGCTTGAACTCACAACCTCAGGAGTCCCAGGCAGTCTCCTTATCCTCTGAGCTACGTGGACACACAGGGTAGTTCCGGGTTTTTCCTATATCACTCTCCTTTCTAGACAATAGACTTTAAATTTCACCTAAACCTAGATAAGGTAAGGCTTGAACCATCAACCTCAGGAGTGGCAGTCCGAGTGTTTAACCTCCGAGCTACGTGGACACACAGGGGAGTTCCGGTTTGTCCTATTTCAGTCTCCTTTTTAGACACTTGACTTTAAATTTCGCCACCAGTGGATAAGGTAAGGCTTGAACCCACAACCTCAGGAGTCTCAGTCAGTCTCTTTATCCTCTGAGCTATGTGGACACATTGGGATAATTCCGGGTTTGTCCTATTTCACTCTCCTTTCTAGACACTAGACTTTAAATTTCACCTTGACCTGGATAAGGTAAGGCTTGAACCCTCAACCTCAGGAGTCCCAGGCAGTCTCTTTATCCTCTGAGCTATGTGGACACTCAATTTTTTTTTTACCTATTTCACTCTCCAATCCAGACACATGATTTAAAATTCACCTAGACTTGGATAAGGTAAGGATCGACTCCTCAGCCTCAGCCGTTGTGGGTTCAAGCCTCACCTTACCCAGATCTAGTTGAATTTTTAAAGTCCTTTAGCCAAAGTAAGAAGATAAAAGCGGGCATTCCTCATGCCCTAGTGTGGATCCTATCTAATGGCCCCGCATGGAAGTCTATCGGCACCCAATGGGGCCTGGTTTGATACCAACTCGTGGCTGGAGAGTATTAGTAACGATCAGAATTGTTCATCATTAGAAGTGATGATTATTCATCACTTCCTCAGAACCAGGGTCCACACATTGACTACCTTACAACGCTACAAGATAGGATCCACACTTGGGTATGAGCTGCGCGACCTTTTATCTTGGTACTTTGGCTCCTGGACTTTAAATTCACCTTGACCTGGATAAAGCTAGAATCTAACCCACAACCTCAGGAGTCCCAGTCAGTGTTCTTATTCTCTGAGTCTATTTGTTACCTCTTTCACTCTCCTTTCTAGACTCTAGACTTTGAGTACCATGGTTTGCACCATAAAACCTCATTATGTGCTTCAAAGGTCCCCTAAACATTTGAACAAAATGAAATGATCTGTTACTGCCCTCTGGTATTTTATAGCCTACTTCATATTATCGAAATAATTAAGTAAATCCATGAAGTGTCTTTGTGTGTTAGATCCTCATTTGATCCCCAGCTGAGAACTTTTTCCATGACGGACCAGCCATCTGTCCCCATATTATAACCCATCTTTGTGCACATGCTGCCTGAATTCCTCTTTCTGACCAGGGTCTGAAAGGCGGCTTTTTTTTTGGTCTTTTCTCTCCTGTCACAGATATTATGTCCCCACAGGTCAGAGAGCAGTTGCCTGTAGCTAACAGGTCTAAGTGTATGTCAGTACACATTGGCAGCAGTCCACGGGTTTCACTAAAGGAACGTAAAGAGGGAACTGTTTGTAGGGCATGTTTTGTTGGGGGTTGTTGTGCGCCTTGGGCAAAAAACAAGATACACATTACAGAACAGAGGGATTGCTATTTGATCTTTTTCATCCTGCAAAGCCTTGAAGCATCAAATTAACATAGCGAGGACAGGGATCTTAATGATCTTCATGTGGATTAAATATTTAGCAGTTGCACACCTCTTTGAACATGCTTAAGTAGACATTCATTTAGCATTTGGCTTATTCTGATTTAAAAGTCAGTTTGATAAAGTGCTAAATGACCCTTTACTGTGTTCCAACGATTAGCAACGCAGATTTAGCTATAGGACGGTTTGTCAGAAAATTGTGTCAAAGCTTGAAAATGTAAAATACATTTGGAAATGCCAGAAAATGACACCTCCCCCTTCAGATTCTGCATCCCATGCTCTTTGTGTTTAGATATAATTATTCTACAGAGACTGCTTTCCCCTGGATATTGAGTGTAAACAGGCTGGGGCGGGGGCCGTATTCTTAGGTCCTCTCACAATGGTATCTAACATATCTAGTCCTATCTGAAAGACAGACCAGGAGGCCATGTTCAGGCTCAGTTCTTTTTAAACAAGTTTTAAAGAATTAGGCTGTAAGAAGAGATGTTACTGACTTGACTGACAAGTAGGCACATTTGAGAAGGAGGCCAGCAGGCTAACGCTGCCCAAACGCTGCTCCTGACTCAAGCTAAAGGTTATCTTGAGTCAGCATTTCCAACAAGGCAACTGGTGTAGCTGGGCTTCAAAACTTGGTTTTAAAAACCAGTAAACCAGTAAGTTACAGCACTTAAACATTCATGCTTTATGCAGCCAATGGGTGTTCCTCAGGGTACACTTCTGGGGCATCTGTTGGTTACTCTTACATAGATGATTATCTCACTGTGCTGGTGTCTGTGGATGAGTCTTCTGTTTATGTAAATGAAACAACCAAAAATTACTTTGTTCAAGAGAATCAGTATTTTAGTGATTCAACTTTCATCTTTTATCAGCAAGCACACATGACAGTAACTATTTTAACTATTTTTACCAATTCAGAAGAAAGCAGATATATGAAAATGAAATATGTTCCTGCAAAGTGCAAGTCAATGGCATTTAAGGACTTTCATAAACACTTCCAGTTTGTGTCAGTTTTGTGGACGGAGCTGCCTTTGATTATCTTGTCTGTCACATGCTGGTGTATTTTAACAAAAAAATCTCACCCTGCTGACTTTTCCAGTCGCATGTTAACATGAATATTAATCACACTTCACTGACACCTACCCCACACAATGATTTCAGGAATTGAAAATTGAAAATCACAATTCGGAAATCCTTAAACTTATCAGTGATGGTTTCATTTACTTTTGTATGGAAGTAAATCTGTGCCTTTTGATTTTGAAATTTCTAAAACTGAGTTTTTTTGCATCAAAATCAGACTTTGAATTTTGAAACTATCGAATTTCAAGCACGTATTTTTCTTTCTGACACTTGTTTTTTCACAATGATGAAATCAATTCAGTGGGAAAAAAATCAGTCTCTCAAAAGATTTGTTTAGTGAAAATTCAACTTAAAAAAACTGTAAAAAAAAAAAAAAATTCAACATAAAAAAAATTCAACGTCAAAAAATTCTGTGTCCAAAAAATTCAGTGTAAAACAGACCGACTCAACATCTGGGTAACCAGGGAGAGCAATCTATTCCTTGCTAAATCACCTAACGTCCAGCCAATTAATGTGGATTAGATGCTACATTGGTCATGTGGCACAGACCCCAGTGGAAGCATAGACATAATATACGTAGACACCTCAAAGCCTGACGCTGCCTATTGGAGCTCACGTATCAGCACAGCCGCCGTCTTGGATGGGTCCCTCATGCACCTCCAGTGCATTAAGGTAGGTAGGAATGCCCAACCATGTTAATAACTCTCCGAATTACTGCCCAATTTTCACACTGTTTGGTTTGTTACAATGGCAGGGATGTAGCCATAATACAGTGCAACGTCACACATTAAAAACAACCAAAATTATTTTTCAATCTTATTTGCGAAATGTAATCCTACGCAATCTGGTTTCAATACTGCGTCGAGTTTTTCAACCATAGAGTGCAAAAAAAAAAACGGAGATAGTTGTTCGTTGTTCTCCATTGACCCCGTTTGGCTCTTGAGCGAGTCTGGTGTATGGGGGCGATGCTGGATTATGCTCCAGCATGTAATGAGGCGTCTACGTGTATAATGTCTATGAGTGAAGGATTGATGAAATGATTGCTTATCCCTGGTTACTCAAATGGTTACAGAATTTTTTGCCACTGAAATTTTTTTATGTTGATTTTTTTTTTAAACTGTATAAGTCAAAATTTTACTTCACAAATATTTTAAGGAACCAATTTCTTTACACTGAATTTATTTCATTGTTGTGAAAAAAATGAGCGTCAAAAATGAAAATGCGTGCTTGAAATTTGATGGTTTTGAAATCCAAAGTCTGAGTTTGATGCAAAATGATCAGCTTTAGAAATTCAAATCCAAAATCAGATGGCACAGGTTTACTTCCATAATTCTGTTTATCATAAAAAAAAAAGCATCAATTTGAATTTCAGCAAATTAGGAAAATATTTTTTAAAAAAACCCTCACAGGACCTTTAAATAAATGTATTGAAGTTCCATTTGTGAGTGATATTAGAGAAAATGAAATAGAAAATCATTTAAGTCGACCTAAAATGTAAACATGTATTTAATAAGGCTGCTGAGTGGGACTGGCCATGACGTGCACGTGACGCTGCAGCAACTCCCACCCCGAGGTTCACCCATAACACCGGAGCCGTCCTGACTCCTGCTCTGATTTTCATCTTCGGACCAGCTGAGAGACGGTGTAGAGGAGAAAAAAACCGGTAAGATATATATTTTTAAAAGTCATTAAAGTCAGTCTCGTGGTGATTTTGCATGCACGCGCCGGCGTTAGTAAAGCCATAAAGGCGCTGGATGAAAAAAAGTCAGAGTGTGATGAAAAACCTCCAAATATCACGCTGTGTAATCCTCATATTAAAATATAATAAGACCGTAAACGTATCACATAGTTTACAGTTGACTGTTTCAATACATCGAGTTTTTTTTATTAAAGAAAAAATAATAATTTGATCATAAATCAAATTATTGCATTCATTTTTTATGGCTGGGGCCGTCCTATGCAGGTTTTTAATTATTTAGGCTGATGTATAGTAAAGGGGGCTGAGATGATCACATTGGTAGTAGTGATTATTTTGAGTAAGCAAGCCTTAATGTGGGTTTAAACCATAGACTGTATATACTATATACAGTCTATGGTTTACACTGGAGTGCAGTATTAATATGAAAAAGCTGTTTTAACGTGGTCCGTACGTTTTTATGTATCACTCAAAGTACTCTCACACTGTCTTTTTGCAAATTTTATGCAACTGAATTGAGAAAAGTGCAAGAACGTTTTAGAACTGCAACAAACTGATGGATATGACTATTGAATGACACCTTATTGAGGATGCTGTAAGTAAAAGCACCTTAAATTTATGATTTAAAGGTATTCAGTACTTAAAAACCCACTGAGCATTTTTGATCTAAAAGAGGTCTAAATGTAGCCTAGATGACTGGTCTAAATCAGGCTACCACAGGTCTAAAAATGAAAAATTTTCAGACATTTAAATTTAGACCAAGTCTTAATCCGGGTTATATCTATACTACTCTGTATATTACTTAATGGCTTTCATAATTATTTTGGTTAAGTACTTGGAAATCAGTTGCTTTTTGAAACAAATAGTTATCGAATAATTGGTTAAAGTGCAACATCTAAATTCTATCTAAAAATATACAGAATCTAGACGGTTGAAATTAGGTCTAAAAAAAAAAAAAACATGACGTCTAATAGTCGTCTATTGCTCAGTGGGAAGCTGTAAAAAGAGTTTCTGTTGTGTTTTGACCTTTTCAACCATGTTGTTAAGTTTAACATGAGATACCCAGCTCAGACAGGATCGTATAAAGGTTTTAGTCATGTTGTGACTCATGGAAACTCAAATGGAGAAGTTCTTAAAGCTTGAACTTAAAACTAGTAAGGTGTTTTCATTTCACACTGAAGCGTTAAACAGCTTAAGACACAAGAATTCAGCAGCAGTTACTGTAATTTCTCCGGTGCATTCATGCATCTCTGACCAAAACACATAAGCAGTGGTATGACAGAAGTTAATCTCCTGCCATATGTGCCCGGTTAGAGGACTGAGCTGCTGGATGTTGGCTCAAGTTGAAAGGAAACCCTGGTGGTCTTAATTTTGACAAATGTGGAATAATATCTGAGGCAGTAAATAGTTCAGTTGTAGCATAGATTAGATATTTTTCATTCGGGTGTTGTTAATTGTTAAGTTTTGCCTCCTTTAGGCATTTTCTTCTCCGGAGCTGATAGTGATTTTTTACCGTGTCGTATGTGATTCATTCAAGTATGACCGAATGGGTTTTAACAGCCGCAGAGGCCTCAGGGTGTCTAAACCATTCCTCTGTTTTTCTTTCTGGTCCATCGGTAATCCTGCTCTCATGTGCTCCTTATACACTGTAAATTCCACAGATAACTTGTATTTTTTGTAAGTGATACTGACCTGACTCTACCCAGAATTGCACTAAACTTCTGTGTCAACCGTTAAAAATTTCAGAATTTTCCCACCATTACTCTTTTGGTATTTCCTCTAATGTTCCCAGCATATTTACACTGTACAGGGTCAGTCTTGAGTGCTTTCGCCATAAATTTGTGTCCAACCCGAACAGATATCTCTGGTATGAAGAGGTCACAGGGTCGTCAAAGTTTTATCCCCTGTTGTCAGGGGTGACATAAAGATTTAAACCTGCTTGCCTCCAGGTTCTTTCTGCCATTCGCGGCCTTATTAGCAGGACCCGAAGGAGTTCTTCGGTGCTGATTGAACCCTGAGTGATATAAACCCTCTCCAACCTCTCTCCACTTCTAACAGCGAGCCTTTGTACCTAATCCCCGCACCCTCAGACCCAAACCAGATTTTACTCAAGACGAGACCAGGCATCTATCAGACAGCTCAAAGCTGGAGAGCTAATCTCAAGCTTTCCTTTCAGAGTACAGCATATCATTATTCGCTATACAGTAGCGCTGCTGCTTTGAAAAGGTTAATTAATGCAAGGCCATTAACGAGAGATTCGGTCTTTCACGAATGGTTTCTAATGATAGTCTTTCATGTAATTTAGCTGCATCTCAAGAGCTGGGCGGTGCGAAGAAATACTAACGATGCTAATGAAAAAAAGGCAAATCTTTGTTGTTGTTAGTGGACGGAGTAACTTCAAACTTTTTTCAGGACTTAAAGGTGGGGTAGGCAGGATCTGAGGAAGTGCCAGTTTTTGGGAGAAATCTGGAATGTAAACTCTACCCCTCCTATCCAGTTTTCCCCCCAGCTCCTCCTCTCCCCTCCCTCTCTGCTCCAGCAAGCCCCGCCCACAAACAGACGCTCCTGCTCGCTCATATCGTTTCAATTAAATTCAGATATAATGCAGATAAATACTTCAGATAATTACAAATGGAGCACAGTCAGTATGAGAGTAAAAAGCATCGGTGCTACTGTAGATGCCAACAGACTACCAGCAAACACAATGTTTGCAGGACTTCTACAAAATAGCATAAAGTGACATAGTCCAGGACCCGAGGTTAACAGTTTAGCGGCGCTTCAATACGCAGCAGGTCCCATTTGACAAGAAACACTTCTGTTTCCTGTCCAGCAGAAAAGTTACTAGGTCCGTAAGATCCCAAAGCGTCCCCCATCATTGTTGATCCGGCTTTTTTAGCTCTTGTCCGGGTGGTCTACCTCGTTTTCAAGCGCCTGTTATTCTGCCAGAGTCTGTGGTATCTACTTAGTTTTCTTGCTTGTGTTGGCAGTTGTGGCTAAAGGAGGATTCAGACAATTTTCCATACTTTCTGTTTGGTTTCTACTGTCTGATATTGTAGCACGCTAACTTTGTTTGGGCTCCTGAGCAACACGAGGGAGCAGCGTCTGCCTCACAACCAATCAGGTTGGGGAAGGTGGAGAATGGCTTTGTTTACAGTCAGAAAGAGCAGAGCGCTCTGAAATTTTAAAATGTTGACTACACACAGACATAACAAAACTCAGCGAAATCATGATATCATGATATCATGTCATCATGTCATCAATAACTAATGGCTATTGACTGATATTAAAAGCTTTTTTGTATATACACCACAAAAAAAGATGGTTCTTTAACGGATTCCTGCCTACCCCACCTTTAAACTTTACAGTTAAATTTAACAACCAACTTTTTTAGGGCTATCTGCTGATAGTGCGTTAAAATTATGGCAGCAAATTTTTGTTAGCAATTTTGAAAAATTTGCCCTCAAACTCGAATAATACTTACAAAACCGCAAACTTGACATTTGGTGAGACAACTTCATTTTTCACTTAAAATGATAGAAATGGAGATTAACATTTATCGAACCATTCCTTTATTTACTATAATGTTGTTATTTTTTATTGTTATCATATTTTCTGCCCTCTCTGTATTGCAAAGTTTTCAGCCTTAGCTCATAGTCTGCATTGTTTACAGCTTCTGATGTAATAAAATGTATATTTTAATTTGGCTAAATTTTAAACAACGTCATTAATGCTTGTCATGCCGGAGTCAAAGTACATGGTGTGCTGTACTGGGCAGTTTTGTACAGTATAGTTATTCAGTCTGCAGCAAAAACATAGATCGGTTATTGGAGCATGCATAATGCAAAGAAAACAAGCATTTACAACCACACAGTGAGCACAATGCCCCAGGATAACACATAAAGAGTCAGGGGGATCTGAACTCATTGCTGATGTTAACCAAATATATGGATGTCAAGTCAGAGCCTAAACCAGGTCATCTGGTCTTTAATCTACTGACTGACATCTCTGTGGATCTGAGGCGATTTTCGCTAGCGAGCGTGAGGATTCAATGAATAAATGTGAGTGTTATTTTGTCTCATCAAGGGAAAAGACTCAAATCCCGCCAATCAAATCAGATCAGTTATAAAAGGTGTACAGGCATGTGTTACCTCTGCCTGTTGACACCGTGGCAGAAATACTCGCCTCTGCCAGCGGTAAACAATACACACAAAGAGAGAGAAAGAGAACGGGAAAGTAGAAGGAGCTAAATGAAAGAAACATCCATTGAATTGAAGAAAACAGATGAAAACAGTCTCAGAGATGTACGAGCATAGCCTCAGTCTCCTGGCCTCATGTAAATAGTTGAGAGCAGTGGTTCTCAAGTCCAGTCCTCGAGGTCCACTGTCCTGCATGTTTTGGATGTTTCCCTGCTCCAACACACCTGATTCAAATGATCAGCTCGTTATCAAGCTCTGTAATGGCTTAATAACGAGCTGATCATTTGAATCAGGTGTGTTGGAGCAGGGAAACATCCAAAACATGCAGGACAGTGGGCCCAAAAAGCTTTTATGTTTTTTTTCTGTAAACTGTTGTGTCCATTAGCTGTAGTTTTACTGGTTTGACCCCATTTTTACCTTAACAGACTTGCAAGATTTGTGGCCTCCTATCTCTCGATCTACATTTCTCTATGGTCAAACAGATTGTCTTGTGACTACAGCGAGTCACGTTAAAAAAGGAAAAACAGGACTTGTCTCTTATAGTGTTTCCCCTATCTCATTGTCTTATCACTTATTCACTTTAGTCTTAATACAATCCAGCATAGCATCCAAAATAAGAGCACTGCATTCAATTTATGAGCAAAAATGAGGCATCTTTATTACGGTGACATTTCTGTAATTGGCATTTCTAGCCTACATGAATGGCCTCTTATATGAAATATGGCCTCTGATCTCCAGTTCATTACCTAAAGGCCTAACATGCACGCTTGTGTAATGGAGCAATGAATCTCATGAGACAAAAGACCTGGTTTTGAATCGACAAAGAAGAATCTCCTGTTCAGGGGGGTCAAAAACAATACACATGCTGACCGAGCGTAAACCACGAATGAAACATTGCGAGACAACAATAAACATATGGTGAGCGAGGGCTAATGGGTAAATTCCCAGGTGGCCAAAGTGGGGAATAATTGAAACATAAGTCATGATTATGTCAAAGTGACAATGTTAATAGTTAAAACAGATGCCCTGTGGCTCTTTGATGCAATTTAAAATCTGGGCTGGCGGCAGGGAGTTAATGCTTTGACTTAGCTGGTGGCCGGGTTCCTTTTGTGGTGTAAATAATGAAGCGAGCTCACAGCACACACAGCTAATCGCTTTACAAGACCGACTCTTTCTATTTTTAGGTGTCAGATTTGCTTTGTTTTTCAGAGACGGATATGTTTAATATATTTCAAAGGGTTTTGCTCAGTTATCTTTGGGTATTTTTAGTTTGATCATGTCATTTTTCACCCAGACAGACAAGTGCATGAAGACACCCTGGAGGGATGGAGCCCTGGCCAGCAGTGGCCTGGATCCTGCTAATGACCAGCTTTGCTGATTGGCTAGAAACAGTTTATTCACGGGACTTCACCATGATGGATATCATCCTTATGCATCCTTCAAGTAAAAGCACGATATTGATATTTGCACTATAAATTCCTTAGGCTACTTAAAAGTGAATCCAAACATTTAACTATAAGGAAACTCATTGTTGTCATGCGATTTAATGAGGTGTAAAAAAGTGTATTTTAAAAAGTAAAGTGTCTTTCCATGCTCCACAGCTACACCTCATCCCGGTGGCTTCAAGTGCTTCACATGTGAAGACGCTGCAGATAACTACGAGTGTAACCGCTGGGCTCCTGATGTTTACTGTCCTAAAGGTGCATCTTTTACTCAGATACTTACTGTGCAAATGAACCAGGTAAACATCTAATTCCAAACATCACAACCTTAGACAAACGTCCTCATAAAGACAACCGATACAGCGGTTGTCACTTTACCCAAAAGTTACACCACAGAAAAAAAAGTGTTTCTCAAGTGGGGTACGGGGTGGGGGTGGGGCAAGGGCATACAGGGAAGGAAGTAATGCACTAGAAATAAGGAGTGTCCAATGTATGGTATCATTTATTCTATAATTATCATTACTATATCCTACCACATTTATTTATGTACTTTATTTCATTATATGTACATATATTTATATATATGTATATTATGTATATACGTTATTCTATTATTTATTTCTTATTTATTTCATTTTGATTACTTATTATTACCATTTTACTATTATTATTGCTTTTTTTCTTTTCCTGCCACCTAATTTTATTTATTTATTTATTTTTTATTTATTCATTTTTCTTTTCTCTGCTCTATTATTGTAGTAGTAATTATTTTTATAATTTTTGTTAAGTCATGACGCTTACTCTTTACTCTTTCTTCTTTCACTCTTTCCACAACAAGCATCACAATCTTTAAAAAAAGGCGGAGATAAAGAGGGAACATTCTCACCCTACAAACACACACACTTCACCACACACATAAAAACACCCACCCACCCACACTTAATTAAACACAGTCTTACAACACTTTCTAAATGTATGTAAATGTTATGTGTTCCTGCTGTATTTGTCACTTTGTTGTGTCTCCACTGTTTGTTTGCACTGTATATATGTTGTCAACCACCTGTCACGATCTGTCTTGCATCACCTAATAAAAAAAAAGAAACATTTAACTCTCCAATCTCTCTTCAGTAAAAGTGTATTATTATTATTATTATAGAGTTAGTCAGAGATTAAAGAAATAAAGTGTGACATGTCTTCCAGATGCCAAATACTGCTACACTCTCCATATGATGGATAAAAGTGGAGAAAGTGTGTCCGTGACCAAGAGGTGTGTGTCCTTCAAGGACTGTCTGTACACTGGCTGTGCTCAAATCCCTGATAATGGCAATCAGGTAATTTACAGCTGCGATTTTGTCCTTAAATGAATCATTAATAGTGGATAATATTAAATATATTTTCATCTCTACCATCAGGTGTGTTCATCGTGCTGCGAAGGAAACATCTGTAACCTCCTGGTGCCGAGGAACGAGAGCAGCGCTGTTTTCGCCTCGTCTTCCCCTCTGGTCAGCTCCAGCAGCAGACTTTTACCCACAATGCTGAGCTGGATCATAATCAGCGTCAGTGTCTTAATAGCTGGGCATGTTTGACAGAGAAAGTTTTGGGGATAACTTTGATAAAAAAAAGTAGTTAAGTTTTCTAAATGCATTTTGTACTTTTATCCTGTTGTCTAGAAAAATTAGATTTACTGTCATTTGACTGATGCTGCATCATTTTCCACTCTTACACTGTAAATATGTTTCAGTAATTTATGCAAAGTATCAGTATTATTGAGCAGATGTTAACTGTTTTTACATCTTATGTCTGTTTTAAAGCATGTCTAGTTGATCAACATATTGTATTTAATAAATATCCTTTAAATACTGTTATTTTGCAGTAGTGATGGGCACTGCAGTTCTTTTAGATGTACTGAATCACTGGAATTAGTACACTAAAAAGATGTGTTCAAAAGATTCGTTCACCAAATCACAGAATCATTTAGCGGGAGAAGCCTGTGACTCCAACCTCCTGAACTGATACACAGCTGATGAACTGAAATGAACTTGTTTATAAATTGTTTTATAAGATGTTTTAAGTGTGCTGTCCTATGGTATGCTATTTACCAGATCTGCTCTGTAAATTGGGCTCAGTGAGTGATTCGTTCACTGAACTTTTAGAAGAATTCAAACTGAACCTACACTGTTCCCTCGCAAACCGCTGTAACGATGAGATGCTGCAGAACTACTTGTTACATGCTGTGTCCTATTGTATGCAAGTTGTTGTGGTGGCAATTTAGCAGTGAAAAAAAAGATGGCTTTGTTCGACAAAAAGGATTCCAGAGAGTGTAGTTCACTGATTCGTTCACCAAGTGATTCAGGCGTCGGTACATGTGTTCCCTCTTTCGCCGGCTGCCGGCCTGTCAATGCCGTTTCTCACTTCAGCTCAACTGCAGTAAGAAACGAACCCGAGGAAGTGATTCGGTTCAGTACGTTCATTTAAAAGATTCAGTTCTTTTGAACGAATCATTCGCGAATGACACAACACTATTTTGCAGACTATGATCAGACTAGTAGCTAAATTACTGTTGAAGTGATCAGCTGATCATTTTATTAGTTTAACAGGAAAATGCTACAAAGTTTCTGTCTTTTTCAAACTTTTCTAACAGATAGAAAAGACAGATCCAAGCCAAGTGGAAATTACAGGTGTCCAGCAATAAATCAAATAAGTTCATCAAACAAAAGCTTTTTTTTTTTCGCTGTATCTTTATTACTTTAAAGTATCTTTGCATTGAGAAGAAACTAAGTCAATATGTGAGGACAAGGCTCATGTGGAAACGCACATAACTACAGGAACTACAGCATTGTTGTGGTCTGGGGAGAAGTCCTTTTATTTGTTCAGCAGTTCTGTCTTTCAGATGAAACAAAATCCCGTCTTCTACGGCTTTTATTCTTTTTTTTGCTATAGAGAGAAAAAAAAATACTGTGAGTGATCACACAAAAGTCAAAGGGCCTGATGTCGCTCACTTTAAATCATAGGGTGTATTGAGATCAGGACCTTTTTCACATTGGCTTCCTACAGCTGCCTGAGGTTTATTGAAAGGTTTCCGTTTCATACCCACGTTACTTTTATATAAAACACTGATCAAGTGTTTCTTTACTATTAAATAACACAACTCTTTATGTCCTTTTAAATATGAGTTCCTCCCTGGGTGTGGTGCGGGATCAGCCTGGTTGTCACGTGACCTCCTGTCAGTCAGGCACAGAAATGAGGTCTCTGTCAAGTCCATGATACAGAAAGACAAACCTTGCACACAACCCTTCACTAACACAATCATGTAGTAACAACCACACATCAAGTTCCAAGCACCTTCAAGCTATAAATAGAGGCCTTAGGTTTGTATAAGGTTCAGTGGAATACATTAAAAAAAGCCTATTCATCGTCTTCGTGTACATTTGAGAGTCCTTGCAATCTTGCAATAGCAGCACTGTGAGTGGGTGCGTTGGTGAATACAGTCCCCACAAACATGGGCGTCCCTCTTAGAACGTGGCTGATAACTGTGCAGGAGCCTGATGCTTGGATGTGGAAACCCAAATGTCTCAGCTCTTCTTCTGTTTGCAGGGTGGTTTGACTCGTTGGAGAGGCGAAGAACTAGCGGGGGGAAAAAAGACGGTGAAGGTTTGGTTCTGGAACATGTTAAAGTCACTCACAACAGTTAAGTTAGGGGTAAAAAAAATGACATTATCCACTAGTTGACAGATCTAGAGAGGTAAAAACCAGGGCCCGACCGATATGGATTTTTTGGGGCTGATGCCGATACAGATTATGCGAGGGGAAAAAAAATCTGATTACCGATTAATCAGCATATTTTTTAAATTTTTTATTAAGTTATAAAAAAAGTATATATACTGTAGATATACTGTAGGCTACTGCTCTTCACGCCGACAGGAAGACCGACCGATCAAACTCGGACCAGAAAAGCCTTTTCAACTACCCCACCCCCTCCGCCAATCGGTGCCTCCGCGTCTTAACTCACGTTACTCAGACGTTCTGGTCCGGTCTCATCTGGAGACATGCAGCTGCCTCAGTAAGAGAAGTAGCTCGATCACGTAATGTGTGCTGTTGTTTATTCTTCTATTACTGACACGGCTAACAGTGTAGCAAGGCTAATAGCAGGTGGCTAACTCTAACTTTAGCTTGCATATTACATGGTGCTTCACCGTTAACTCGGCGTGACCGAGACCAGCACAGCGGGGAACATCGTGAAGTGGGTTGAACTGAAACTTGTTGTCTTATTGTTTATTTCACAAACTGGTTTATTTACCGTTGAGGCGGACCACTCTCCTCTGTGCGTCCCTGAGCTGCCTGCTTCAGATCGTCACTCTGCATGAGGTCGCTGCGCCATCTACTGGGTAAGTCGAGGAACTTCTCAAATGGCGCAACATTTTCGAAGCGAAACTTATTCTCCGCATTTTATTTCTGAAAATATCGGCGAAAATCGGTGAGTTTTGGCCGATTACCAATTAGTCTCAAACGGGCTAAAATTGGCCGATTTAATCGGCTTGACGATAAATCGGTCGGGCCCCAGTGAAAACTGCAAAAATGGTCAACAAATATAATTGGGCAGCTGTTAAGATACCTGGGCCACACACCCAAGTATAATCTATTACTGGGATAAGAAGTATCTTTTCCACAAGAGTCAGTCCCACAATGTTACACTGACCATTTTGATCTTTGTTTCTTTCCCTATTTTAATTATTTGGACTCACACTCTCCAAGGGACAGAGGAAGTCCCAGATAGAGATGCATAACCTTGTCAGTTGTCATTACTGGCAAAATCACACAAAATATGGGCCGATTACACTTTATTTCAATATACCACATACCTCATAGTCTTAAGAGTAATTAAGGTCTCTTAAGGTAATTAAGAGGTCTCATTTAAGTTGGCATTTATGCACAAAGCTAGAGCGTGCATTGGTCGGCTAACTCTGACCATCGTGGAGCAGGTGGTGGGCTGGTGAAATGTCAAGAATCTGTAAGGAGGTCTTTTGTGTTCACTGTTGCAAAGACAAAGAGAGGAACTCACAGCAGCTCCTGTTGTTGGGTCGATGAAGTCGGCCCAGTAGCCCGCAGTCCACAGAGCGAAGCACATTTCCTTCGCACCGCTTACAAACTGCAATTAGGAGAAAGTGCGGTCAGCAGCTGTCTCAACATTACATCACATCCACAAACTTAAAAAAAAACAATCAAAAGTAGAGACTGACTCTGTTTAGCAGCCCCTCTCTGTCCTGTTCTGACACCTCTTCACTCCGACTGCTCCCCTGCGTCACCGTCACGACTGTGATAGAAGAGGTGGGCGCTGACGGGAACAGCAGCTCGAGATCTAGAAAAAAAACACAGCATAGATTTTTGCAGGAGGCTTTCAGCAGATGACAAAGACGGGAAAGTTGGTGAATGAAAATCAGCAGTTTCTCACCTTTCTTTAATAGTTCAGGGCAAGAGTTTATTGAGCAGTCTGTGCCTGTCTGGTTAAAATACTGTTCGGCTTTGTGGACTCTTGTGGATATGGGACCCAGTTTGCCCTAAAAATAGGAAAAACAAACAAACACAAGCTCATTTAAAACCTAAACAAGGTCTGGAAATCTTATATCAAAGACTGCGTGTTGTGGTTTCACTTGAGTTGAACTCTGTAACAACAGATTAAATGTTTTCGGACTAAATGCTCACTTCAGTCTTCACATTAGTTACAAGAACTTACTTGGAACTCGTGAACAAACTGAGCGAGTATGAACTGATGTCTCTCCGCGCTGCTGGGGGCTGTCAGTACATCAGGCACTGTTCTGTGGACTGGAGTCTTCTTTTGGTCCCCCATGCCGTCCAAGTGGCAGTCAAACCCAACGTTACCAGGAAGCTGAAAGCGCTGGTCCTGAGGTCCAAATGGTCCCATGTTCTCATCAGGCCACACTGTCCTTTGGCCTGAAAGTACATAGGAAAGAGAAAATGTGTCCTATCACTCTTAAGCTGACGACATTCAAAAAGTTCACCTTTCATGGATTATAGATTCAAGGCCCACAATTTAAATGATTTTAAGTATTTATTTGTTTATTTTTACATAATATGGGCTTCCAGCTGATAAAGCCCACGAAAATAGGAATTCAAAAAATTAGAATACTGTGAAGAAATCACCATTTACTTCTCAGTTTTTGCAGAAAATAAATAAAGAAATTAGGATCACATCAAATCAATCATTATTCGGTACTTTCAAAGCGATATGTCAATACTTCAATACTTGGTTGGGAATCCCTTGATTGGGAACACTAGACCTCAAGCAGCTTGGGTTCTGTTCCTCACCCGTCTTCTTCTAAGCCAGTGGTTCTCGAGTCCAGTCCTCAAGGCTCACTGTCCTGCATGTTTTGGATGTTTCCCTGCTCCAACACACCTGATTCAAATGATGAGCTCGTTATCAAGCTCTGTAATGGCTTGATAACGAGCTGATCATTTGAATCAGGTGTGTTGGAGCAGGGAAACATCCAAAACATGCAGGACAGTGGGCCTCGAAGGACTGGACTTGAGAACCACTGCTCTAAACCCTTGAACCTTGATTCCCTAATGAAAGGCACACTTTCATCGGAAAAGAGGACCTTGGACCACTGGCCAACAGTCCAGTCCTTCTTCTCCTTGGCCCAGTTGAGACGTTTCCTACGTTGGCTCAGGCTCAGAAGTGGCTTGACTTGAAGAACCCGACAGCTGTAGCCCATCTCCCCGATGCATCTGAATGTGGTGGTTTTTGAAGCTGTGACTCTCGCCTCATTCCACTCTTTCTGAATCTCTGTACGATTCTTGAATCTTCTCTGTTTGATAATCCGTTGAAACCCACAGTCATCTCTTTTGCTGGTGCATCTTTTCCTGCCACATTTTGCCCTTCCACTGGACTTTCCATTGATATGCTTGGACACAGCACTCTGTGAACAGCCAGCTTCCCTAGCTATGAACTCTTGTGGCTTACCCACAAGAGTTTTTGTTTTCATGGGTTTTCTGAGCTGGAAGCCTAAATTATGTAAAAATAAACTAATAAATGCTTGACATTGTTTAAATTGTGGAAATAAATAAACTTTTCAATGATATTCTCATTTTTTTGAATTTTTTATGTACAGTGCTTTGTGATTGTTATCTGTGAAAAGCGCTCTCTAAATCAACTTTACTACTAGACTATCATCTTCTTGACTCACCTGAGTCTGCAGGTGAAACAGCTATATAAGGCTCATCTGAGCTCGCAGCAGAGAAGGTTCTGGTTCTGCCCACACGGAGGGCGACTAAAGCTTGATGTCCAGCGGTTTGAGAAAGGACAAACCTCCCACGACCACACAGCACCTACATGGAAATTGAGATTTGACAACATTAATAAAAAAGCAGTCAGTTATTAAGTCATGAATTCAGTCTGAGAAACTTCATATGTCAAAGCACAAACATGCCTAAAGTCATACTTACACTGCTGGACATTGTGGTTCGTGGCTGTGTGTTTTTCCACAATTATCTGTTAGACAAAAACCAAAAATCAAATTTAAAAATAAGCTCTGTTTAAGTTACATGTACGGCAAACTAGCTCTGAGTGAGCTAACCTGACATGCTAACATGATGCAACAAGAGAAAGTATCATGCAAAGAGCGAAACTACAAAGATATGTCACGTTAACACAGATTTAATAAGTCAAATAGTAAACTTGCAGATGATTAACAGAGTTTAAGAGGTTCAACATAAACAAAACAATCCAACATCTGCTCGCGCTAACTCCTGAGGTCAGATGATATCTTGTTTGCACTTTCCCTTTAGAGTCAGTTTGCTCGTTTCCTATTAGGAAGCCATTCAGTGCAAACATATGAAAACGTACACGACAAATGCCTGTATATTAACAAGAAGAAAGGTGTAAACATCGACTTTTTCATGATTAAACATTAAGAAAGGTACATGTTGTTCTTACCTGTCAGCTCGCACGTATTCAACTCTCCTTCTTTAGCTAAACAACTACGGGAAGTGACGAGGGACACTCTACCGCTACTGCGCAGTTGCGTAACGGTTACATCACCTGACCCTAATTGTGTGAGATGGAGAGTTTGAAAGCGACTTTCTTCACTACACCACACTATTACTAAACGTAGGTTTCTATGCGTATTTTATTCCGTTAAAATGCAAAAATTCAAAATAAAGCAGTATCTAAAACAGTATAGCACGTGCTGCACATTAATGTCCCGGTCTTTGCATTATTGTGTCTCAACACAAGATGGCGGAAGACTCACAGTTAACAGGATTGAAGGGCTGCTCTGTAGGCAGTTTTGCCTGGCATTGATATTTTTGGCTGTATCATAATGGATAATTACTTTTATATCACCTCACTTGTTTTCTTTTATAATCACAGCAGTTTAAAGAGATTAAAAATAAAGACAGAGGTGACCAAACTTATTATCTCTGATACCCTTGCAGCTTTTACATGCTTTTTACCCACACATACCTTTATTTTTTATAAAGATAGGGTAGGCAGGAATCCATTAAAAAAACATCTTTTTTGTGGTGTATATACAAAAAGCTTATAATATCAGTCAATAGCTTTAAGTTATTGATGACATTTTGGTATATCCCGATATCACTGTTCTCTTATGTCTGTGTAGTCAACATTTTAAGATTTTTGAGTGGCCCACTCTTTCTGACTGTAAACAAAGGCATTTTCCGCCTCCCCCAACCTGATTGGTTGTGATGCATACCCTGCTCCCTCGTGTTGTGAGGAATGCTCCACATCCTGTAATAACGTTCACGAGCCCAAACAAAGTTAGCGTGCTACAATGTCGGACTGTAGAAACTAATCAGAAAGTACAGAGAATTGTCTGAATCCTCCTTTGGCCTCAACTGCCAACACAAGCAAGAAAACAAAGCAAATACCGAAGACTGGGGGGAAAACGCCGTTCTTGTCAAACGGAACCTGCGGCGTGTTGTAGCGCCACTAAACTGTTGACCTCGGGTCCTCGACTATGTCACTTTATGCTAGTTTTAAAAGTCCTGCAAACATTGTGTTTGCTGGTAGTCTGCTGGCATCTACAGTAGTGCCAATGCTTTTTACTTTCACATTGACTGGGCCCCATTTTTAGTTATCTTAAGTATTTATCTGCAATATTTCTGAATTTAAATGGAACGACACAGTGAGGACAAGCGTCTGTTTGTGGGCGGGGCTTGCTGTCTCTTTATGGTCCACTAGATTCCTCTTTAGAAGCCTTCTCCACTGTTGCCAAGCCACAAAGTAAAGTGCCTTCATCTAAAATGGCAAGTTGTGAAATGGACCTTAAATCTGGAACAGGGAGGTTTGAAGCTTTGCCTATATTAAGTATCAACATCCTACATTTGAACTTGATATTTTTAAAGCCTAAAACCACCTCTTTAAAAACATATCATGAGTATGTATTCCTTAAAGAAAAAACAAACACTCTTAATGAGTTTGAGTAGGATGATGAATTCACCTTTCTTATCACCTTTCTATACTAAGGATGCAATGGAATAAATGTCGACAGGTGGCACAGGAATTCAACAATAATTAAAATATATAAGTGTACACTTTCTCAGAAAATGTAGAGCATATTAGTCGTTCCAAGCTTTGGCTTTCACTTAAAAGCTGTCAAAAGCTGGCGATAAACAACAGCTAATTAATACTTGGTTTGGCAGCTGATTGCTCAGTTGAATTAATTAGGAGGCTAATTATAAGCCTGAAAAGGTACATACCGAAATTCTTTGAATATTATGTGTATAACTGAGGTAAAAGGTGACCTTGTGTGTTCTTATGACAGGAAGTAAATTTCACTTAAGTTTCTGTAACTCTTGTAATTTTGCTGAACTTAACTAACCGAGGATTTCCTGTGTTTGAACAGAGTATTTCCCAGGTGAGAAACTGAGGTGAAATGCTCCACACGCTCAGCAAAATCCCTTTCCTTGATCGATAAAGTTGAAAAACTAGAATAGAGGAGTCATCCTTAACAGAAAAGTGTTGTTTGCTTTCAGAAGTGGAGAAGGACAAGGACAGCTTGTAGAGGATATTTTGCTGGCGTAGACACATCTCTTTAGCTGACTTGGACAAGCTGATTGACACTTTCTCTGAGCTGACGAGATATGTAGTGGGAGTTTACCCTGGGACCAACATGCCTCACTCACTGTGGGCAGCTGCAGCAACGTGATTGTGTGTTCATGTGTCTCTGTGTACGCGGTGATGAGGCATGTGGAGCAGCACAGAGCTTCGCTGTCAGTGAGTCTCCCACAGGATCATTTGTAACAGCAACACTGCATCCAACTTAGATGGAGCCCCCTGCGGGATGTTACACACACACACAAACACATGTACTCATAAGCACAGGCATCTGACAGCAGCCCTGAAATGAGCTCTTCACCTCAGGCTCCCTCTACAGTGTTGTTGTGTGGAGGTGAGGGGCAGAGAAATGGCTGAATCAAGACTATTTCAGACTGTAAAGTGTCATTCAATATTCTGTTCCTGCAAGATAAATGCACATGTTAAGGCATCAAATCAGCATTTTCAAGGATTAACTTTTCCATTATGTAGTTTATTACTTATGGAGTTTCTAGCTGAACAGATAAATAGTTAAACTGACTTTAATCGAAACTAAGAGAAAAGCCTCGATCATACCAGCATGGTTGCAAATTACCAAGTGTAAAATAACAGGCTGGGAGGTCACTCCTGTTTGTTTCTGTGACACACTTTTCCTTGGACAGCAAAACTGGTTTTGCGACTAGGATTGCTAAGTGCATTGAAGCCTTGAGACCTCTGGACAAAGTCATGAGTCAGTCAGGGTCTTTTTTCACCGCTACAGTGTAAGGTCAAGCCAGATCTTGTCTGCGATCAGCACTTTTCCATTGCCAGTTCATCCAATGTTGGAAACTATATTTCCATCCGACAGAGTCTGGGCTACCTGCCTGTGTCAGCAACTGTGCTCGCTCCTTAACTAATGACGCAGTGAGTGCCATTAAGGGTCTATTTCCCATTTTCCCAGTATGGGGCGATGATACAGCTGTTTGGATTTAATCATGCTTCCCATCTCACTGTTTATCTATAGGAGGGTGGTGCACGGTGCAACCTGCATGTTGCTCATTGGTAAGGTTCTAGTGAGCAGTATTTTTACTGTACTATAATAAAGGAGCATTATATAAATATAAAAAGAGTGAACTCCATAAAAAGGTTTCATCTGTAATGATTTATTCAGCCTCCAAAATTTTGTGCAGGTGTTTGGTTTCTTGCACAGATTTGGATCCCAATATAGTCAAACTTGGCTCATGCCAGCCCACACCATTGACAGCTCAACCCTCTGCACATCTAATAGGCAAATGTCAAAGTGGGAGCTCTATCTATCAAAGCTGCTCTGTCTGCCTACTCGTGCTGCTTTCTCTGCAAACAACTTCACAACCTGCCTTCACCCCAGCTCCTCTTTTTTCTTCTGTGTCTGATCCAACCAGCGTCACATGTATTATCACTAAAGCCTGCTCTGTTTGGTGCACCTGGAGGTCTTTGCTGCTGCTCTTCCCGCCTTGGCAGAATTCTCTCTGAAGAAAGTTTGAGTCAGATTTATTCATAAGAAATATGGATAAAAAATGTGTTTAAAACTACAAGAACTCTGACACATACAGAACTTTGTGTATTATCAGAGGAGGATATCCAGTTTTGAAAAAGCAGTCGAAACCTCTCGAAATATTGAAGCGTTCAGTTCAAGGCAGAAGATTTTGCATTTTAATACAGTTTTCTCTCAAGGTCTTCGGCGCTCAATTATTATTGAATGGACTCGCCAGGTCATTATTGTCAAGAGCGTTTAATCTGTTATATCTCCGCTGTCATTGACTATTCTCTACTCACTCGAGTCAAGGCCTTATCTACAGCTCTCCAGTCTTTGAAATCACTGCAATTTAAAGTTCCTGCCCTATCAATTGATTTATTTGACGAGGTTAATCTTTTGAATATCAAACCCGGCAACAATTTTCTTGCTTCTCTGACTGACCTGCCTTTTTCGAACACAGTGGGCATTGATGCAAAATGCATGAAAAGCCCCTAAACATGCATAATTATGTGAGAACTGAATAACAGCTTATGCGCAGTGTTTTCTCATTAGTGTCTGTAAACCTGGGGCTTGCACATGGGATTTAATTGAACAGTTCAGCACTACTGACAACCCTCGGAGCATTTTGGAATGCATTTTAACAAATAAGCACCAGGTGCGAGTACCGGAGACGGTGCATTTTATGATAATATCTGAAGAAAGAGAGAGGCTGAAGCAATGGCGATAAACAGCTGCAGAGATGATTCAGAGTTTAATATTCTTCTGCAGAGGCAAGATTAAAAAAAAATCCAGATAATTAGTAATGGAAAGATATTCCCACGATGACAAGAGATGGAAGCATCTCCACCTTTAGGCAAAGCTGTGTTTACATTACATTCAGATGGAATCAGACAAGATGTAGATAGTAGGTTAACAAAAGGACAAGGTGAATAAATCGGGCGGACGATGGATTGATCATAGCTGTGTTGTATTTTGTACTTTAAGTTGGAGGATGCGCTTATCACTTCTTAATCCAACTAATCCATTTGGCACACCCAAAACGATTACATGTTGTGCCAATAAATCCACGACTGAAACCTCACGGTTCGACTAATTTGGCTAGCTGACCCTCCGTGAATCCTGTTCCCGCCCCTTTGAGCTTCAGGAAGTTCCACCAACTTACCGTGGGGCTTTACTTTTGCACTCAGCAAGTTTCAGAAATAATAGAAAACTACTGAATAGGTGCTTGCACCTGATGCTCATTTGTCAAGGACTGCTCCAAAACGCTCTGAGCGATGTCACCGCTCCTGAACCGTGCAATTAGGCCTTACCCCAGTTGTGCACCCTGGGGCTGCAGTCACTAATGAGGTAGCAGTGCATGTGTGTGTGTGAAAGTGTGTCTGCTGTTGCACTGGACGCATAAAATTATGTATATGCACTGAGGACCTGGAGGTCTGGCTACACTGCTAGTACCACTTGACGGGTGAGTAGTGGTAGTTTTAGGCAGATTACTACATGCTGCTAAATTTTTGCATCCCTTGAGAGCTCTGATTATTACTTGTACTCAGTTTTACTTTGCTAAGACGTCACACCTGAAACTGCTCCTTTATGCCTAAAAGGGTTCATTAACATTCAAGTGGTAATTACGAGGAAGATAATTACTACTCTCTCTGCATATGAGACCACCCGAGCATGTGGCAACCTGATCATTTATGCCATTTTACATATCTTTACATATCATGAATGCTTACAGAGTCAAAGACACACTAAGTGCTCTAAAAGCCCTGTGATTTCTTTGAAATCAGGAGTATGACTGCTTTTCTATTTCTGACCACCCGAT
Source organism: Xyrichtys novacula (assembly GCA_962446985.1). Taxonomy (NCBI): domain Eukaryota; kingdom Metazoa; phylum Chordata; class Actinopteri; order Labriformes; family Labridae; genus Xyrichtys; species Xyrichtys novacula. The sequence goes on from OY660887.1 coordinate 4,555,941, forward strand.
AGATTAGAAACACTGTCTCACATGAAGAAAAGGAGCACAAGAACAAAATGTACAAACAGTGTCAGATCATTTTGAGTACTCACAGGCATGCAGGGATTTCTGGTTAATGCAACCATGTTTGCACTCTTCAGGAGTTTTAGCCTCAGTTGGCAACACCACAGCCAGAATTATAATAGATATAAAGTTATTATCAATTACTTTGACTTGCTACAATAACAAAAAGTAAACCTGTTATGTCACCTCCTATCACAAAGACTTGGTTGGTACTTCCTAGACTGCCAACATCGAGGGGCGGTTATAAGTATGTGTAAGGGAAGACTATAGATACAATATGGATTCAGAAAATCTGCTAGAGTATGAATGCATAAACTTATATTACAATATGAATTTATGTATTCATGATTTTCCATTCAGTCAGGGGCACCGCTTATATAAGGTCAGCTGGAGCCTTTGGTCAGATGAGACTCTGAAGGTCAGCCAGGAAAAGAAAGTAATTCATAACAGACTGTGTATTTGTAGTGATGGAATTCACATTTCCTCCTCTCTTATCTCTCGGCCTTCAAACCAGGTTGAAATCTAACATATTACAAAACTATGCCATGCTCCCACTGACGTTAAATTCATCCAATGATGTGTCTCCTGCCTCTGGAGCTTCTGAGCCTGAGAGAAGTATGTTGTATAACTTAAGTTTCTGTGTACATCCTCATGAAATGTGTGAAAATGTGTTTGTGCGGGTGTGTTTGTCACACCTCATCATTTTCATTCTCAGAGAGCAGAGGTTGGGTGACATTTCTGAAGGCACGTTAAACCTTGCCACTGTCTCACAGCACTGTCTGTTTGGATTACAGCAGCAGTGTGCGTGGTGCCGACAGCAAAAGCTGTCTGAATGTGTGTAAAAATAACCAACTTCTGTCATGTCTGATACACAGAAAATAGAAATGGACCACATGACTTCAGTTAGAATTAAAAAGAGCTGGTGAGTACCAGCTTATGTTAAACTGTGAGTTTGTGTATTATGCTCTCAAAAGCAGCTTGAATACTAATAGTGAGATTATCCACAACTTGACAGGGCAGTCAGGTTTTCTCATACCTGAGTCTAATTTAACTCTCTTAAGCACACTCCAAACAGCACTATTTATGTACCTACACTTTAACACTTATTATCAGAGAGTCTCTTAAAGAAATATTGGCAAGACACAAATAAACACAAGTCCAGATGTTTCTAGAAATGCTAAGCTGTTTAGTACTATTGTTTTTAGTCTTAACATGGATAAACTCTAATTTCTCTGCTATTTGATTGAAGCCTCAAGTGTTTACTTGTTCCCTGCGGAAGATGATAAAGTGTTTCTTCTTCTGTATTGTATCATACTGTATTGTATTGTATTACATCCTATCCCGCTGGTTCTCAAGTCCAGTCCTCGAGGCCCACTGTCCTGCATGTTTTGGATGTTTCCCTGCTCCAACACACCTGATTCAAATGATCAGCTCGTTATCAAGCTCTGGAATGGCTTACTAACGAGCTGATCATTTGAATCAGGTGTGTGGGCCTCGAGGACTGGACTTGAGAACCACTGTCCTATCCTATCCTTCTGTAGCATATTGTATCGTATCCTAATGCACACTTTATCATATATTTTATCATGCTATATAGTTTCATATCGTCACATATCATATTTTAACATCTCATGCACTACCATTCTGTACCGTACCCTATCATACTCTGCCTTACTGTATTGTACTATACTGTTGACAATTGGATCATGTCAGATTATATGTGATGACTTGATATTGTGTTACATTTTATCACACTGTATTATAAATGCTACTGTAATGTTAATTAGAAATGATGCTTTCCATGTTCAAATGTGTTTTGTGTGATTAATTTTGCTACTAAGAATAAACCACCAATCGAACTACAAGTGGAGGCAACGCTGGAGGAATTTCATTAACCAAAGTATTGGACATATTGCAATGATGATGGTGTCACTTTTAATTACAGAAGGTGGTGGTCTTTCTAAGAGGGGTATCAAAATCTTTTATCCTTCTTACAGATGAGTTATTAAGTCTTTGGGATACTCTCTGAAGAAACAAATCTCCCTGTGACCAAAGACTAGAGTTAGAAGGACGGACATCACAAAGGGTCACAAACACCGAAGCCAAAACATTGGGAGCTCTTCCTTCTCTTTCTTCTGCCTACTGTCGACTGAAACAGACTCTGTTATCGCAAAACCCAGAGAAATAAAACAAGCGTACATCTGACCCTACTTTCTTCACCCAGACCCTGAGAGGAAAATCTCACACGCCTCTAGGCTGAATGACGCAAAACAGCATTGTGGTGACTGTGTTGCACGGAGGGTGTGGACTGAGGCTGGGTGATGCCACAGCCAATAATGCCCCTGTAACCTGTGCTTTCATCTCCCATAGGAGGCAGCAGAGGATGATGGTTTTTGTCACATCTGGGAGGGTGTGAAAGGCAACAGTGCTGTGACTCTGATACAGTTTGATGGAGGAGATGGGTTTTTGCACTTAAAGCCCGGCGGATATGTAAGATCTAATCTCAGAAACAATACTTTGGCTGGAAAAAGAAAAATGCATCTTCTAAACCCCCACAAGATTTGCTCAAGACAATCAGATCACATGACCAGAGATCCGATTGGTGTATACACATCTGATGTAGACAGGCTCACAGTGTGGATCCTGATGTGTATTGATGTGTTCATGTCAGCTGTCTCTTTGACTCTATGATATGCGATGTTGATTGCTATCCCGTCTGAGCCACCTACACAAACCACATGGGGCTTAAAGACAATGGGAAATTCATGCAGCATGAAGAAGGGATGCTTTGACATTTGCATCTCTGATCTAAACTTATTGTGTGATACAAGACTCCATTAAAGATCACGGTCTCCTCTTCTTCATTGTCAACACACACTGTAAAGCCAGTGACACACTGTGACACACATTTACAACCACACCAACCAGGCCCTGGTGCAAAAACAATTAAACGTGTGAATCAGCCTGAAGACAACTGCCCGGCATTGTTAAACAGGAAGACAGATAATGTTAGCAGACAGCTGGAGGTGCTCCAATGAGTTCATCACGCTCCAGGCACCTCAGGGCTGATTTAACTCCTCACGCTCGGGTTATGCACACCAGCATGATACTGTGCCGAGGGGAGCAGCACCTTTGAGAAACAGACAGTGACCACATGAGCTAAGACTTGACTCTTGAAGGTCAGGGACTTAACAGTTTACTTTACGTTTGTAATGTAGGCCAAATAAAGGTCGGGTGGGTGCAAGTGTTCAGAGACAAAACAAAGCTTCAAACAACAGGATTGCCTTGATTTTATGTTTACTATGGCTACGTTCACACTGCAGGTTATGATGCACAATTCTGATTTTTTGTTAAATCCGATCTTTTTGTGCAGTCGTTCACATTACAACAACGAATGCATCCGTGAAGTGACCCAGATGTGCACAAAGCACAAATTGCTTTCTGCGCCTGTTTGTGTTGTCGAACAATGGTGACGTTTGTCGCATATTGATGACATATAGGTCATATCAGATACATATCTGATTTTTATCCACATACAGAAGAGGCCTGGGTTGGATTTGAAAAAATCTGAATTGCACTGTTCACACTTCGATGAAAAAATCAGATATGTGTCACATATGGTTAAAAAATCGGAATTGACCTGCAGTGTGAACATAACCTATGATAGCATGTGCTAATACGGTCTAGCAACTGACTAAAATTAGCTGTGTCAATGCTTTGGACCATTCATGAGATTGCTTTGCAGGATTTGTTGCATCGCAATCCAATAACACAGAGGCTTTCAGAAACCTGAGTGATGACATTTGTTGAAACTAGTTTCCTGTAATGTACAAAATATCCCCTAGAAGGACATTGTACACTTATAGAAACAAAAAACTATTGATGAGAGCAGCTTTGAGACTATAACATCAGCCAGCGTAACGGCAGGGCAGTGGTAATCAAACACTGGTTCACCCTGAACTTTTGTCGTCCTAATTATCCTCTCTGAGTGCTTCTCTGTCTGCTGCCCTGCAGTCCTGCTAACCTTTGCTCCACAGCATCATTAAATAAAAGCCTTGTGACATATCAAAGTGCGCACATGTCCTTTCCTCTTGTAATGACTCACCGACTATAAACCAGAAACCCCGCCACAGTTCACTGGCTCTTTGTGCGTTCCAGTCTGCGGGGAGGGTTATAGTGGCGAGCGCTGAAGCGTGGTCATATTGCGTTGCTATTACTGGCTTTGTCTCCTGGCTTTGTGCCTGTGTACAGTACAGGAATGTGTATATGTGCGGCATGCCAGACAAGGTGAGGGCGCTGACCCGTCTCAATCAGACAGTTGCAACAATGTGATGAGCACTGACCTAAATTGGTGGGGTATCTCTCATCCGCTCATGTTACCGTCAGCAAACCTGGGCGCCGGTTCAATTCCCTGCAGCTGTTGGTCATGACAGGTACAAGGAAATCGGTAGTCGGTGGAGAGGGATTTACGTGTTGGGTGAGCCAGGTTGTTGTTGTTGTTGTCTTTGTAGAGTCTGTTTTGTCGGTCTGCGGAGATAAAATAACAGATTTTTCTCCTACTGTAAATCTACTGTGAGGAACTTTTTGTTTGTGCTGTTTTTGGCGCCCTCTGTGGACAACAGAGGAACTTTTTGTTCTGTAATTTAATAGTGTCAAATAACTTTTGACTTGTCATCTTTTATAGTTTCTTATAGTGACACCTGGAGGCAGGGACACACTACAGCTGCTAAACTACTGTGTGCAGACAGGGACAAAATAGCATGGAATACCATTAAAGCCCCTTCAGAGTAAGCATGCAGATTTCTTTTATTTGAACTATTTAATTCAGCACTTTTTATTTTCCAAACACTGACTTAAAACTTAAAAAATACTTCTGATCTGTTGACAAAGGTGTTGAAGAAGTTCTTCTCAAAAGGCAGTATTATGTTTGATGGCTGTGGTACACCTCTAGTTTAGAGAGGCAGTCTGATAAACTGCAGAGTGCCAGTGTGGTCAAGGGCAGCAGAAAAACCTATTACAAGAGTGTCACTTAAAAAAAAAAAATCAATACCAGTTGAAGTACGCTATATTCAGAATATTTTCAATGCTTTTAAACTTTAGTGAACCAAAGGTGAAAAGTGAAAAACTGTCTATCTTCAACTTCAAGATGTCTCCTCTACAAAGGGAAATATTCCCACTTCCTATTTCCTGAGCGTCTCCTTCCATCTCCTCTCTAAACCAGCTACATCTGTCTAACATGAGTCTGGTTCTACTTGAGGTTTCTGCCTGTTACTTTAGGGTGTGTCTGAGGCTTCCTCTTAGTTGACAAAAGCCTCAATCAGCTCTTTTATTAAACTACACTAAGATAACCTTTGTTGTGATTCGCCACTACATAATTTAAAACTGAATAGTTTAAACACATTTTGCAGCAAAATCCCAATCCAAATCTGTGCATTGCTGTCCTTCTGTTTAAAAACTAAGGGTAGGGTGACCAGCCTGTATTTTAGGTCATGAAACTGCCTCATAAAAACGAACTTAGGGAAATGAACACTATAATTTAAACCGAGCCCTAAACCTTAGCACATAAAAATGAAGTACTTTCTTGATTACATTGTTTATTAACCTATTTGTCATTTTTAGTTTTGTTTAGGTCCAATGATGCTTGTAATTGGGAGGAAAAATACTACCCTGTCCACATAACTCAAATGTAATGCGTATCTTAGGCTCTGAAATCAAATTAGCGAATTGGTTGTGTATTTTTTTTTTGTCATGTATTAATATGACACGGGCACTGCATGAAGACCTTCAATCCTACCATTGCTAATGAATCTGAAAGTAGATGAATTATATCTTCCGTGATATTGACTGACCGGTCGTTTCTAAAGGTCAAAATAATCCATCTGGAGCAGGAGCCACTATGAATGAATTTGACTTAATGGGGCAATGTATGCACTGGGGATGTTTGCGAGACAGTATGGGAGGACATGAATTTGATTATCCGGGCATGTGTGTACAGCAACAGCAGTCGAATAAAAATCATTTCCAAGCTATGAACTAAAAAAAATATAGAAATAAAAGGAATAGATGTTAAAAAATGCAGCAAAACACAGAAGCACGTTTCCTTTTCAATAAAAGAATCCGTCAAATGGCCATAAACTAGAGGACATTTTGGGACCCGCGCTCTCATTCTTCACTTCTCCCACTGGATTAAGACCATTGATTCACACAGTGCACCTCCAGGTCAAAAATTGGCTGTTTGCCCAATCAATGGCCACCTTACTGCTATCTGTGTACCAATCAATAAGCCTACCTACCTTTAATCTTCCAACTGCTTGCTCTCAACACAGTGCCCAGCTCAGTCTAGCGTTGCAGTCACTCCAGTAGCATCAACCTATAACGCAGAAGAAGACAATGACTCAGGTGTAAAGTTCACCTAATTAGTTCTAACATTGGTCCTCACCTGTGTCAGTCTGGACAATCTTGCCAAGATGGCTGCTGTGCATAGGGCCTGTTGAATCTGCGATGATTAGTTTTTTGTCCACATGGGGGCAGTTTAACAAAATGTAAACGCTGAACTGACAAACTATCACCGTTTATTCCCCAGATGTACCTAATACTGGATTCTGATTGGTGGAAACCCACGTAACATGATGATTAACTCTCAGCAGCAAGGGGACTTTAGGGCCAATCTCATGGCGTACCTTATTTAAAATCAATCCGCCCAAAGGATTCCAGCATGTTTCTCCTCATTCTGGGGGATTTCTAATTTGCACAACCACCTGCTCACTATAGATTATCCCAGAGCTGCGAGTTTAAAACTTGGACTCGAGTCGCATGCTTCAGATCTGACTCAAACACTGTTTTCACAACAGGTGAGTTATGAGACATTCAAAACACAAGTTGTGTTATAAAAGAGGAGCGATGTGTGTGTCAGGGTGTGTGTATTACGTACCCCAAAATCCTGAGCTATGATTGGCTATTTTCCCAAACGTTGTCATATGTAATGACACAATTAGAGAGTTAAATGGGACTTGAGACTACACTAAAAGACATCCTTTTGCCCATTTTGAACTTCCCTCTTGGATGAATAAAGTATCTATCTATCTATCTATCTATCTATCTATCTATCTATCTATCTATCTATCTATCTATCTATCTATCTATCTATCTATCTATCCATCCATCCATCCATCCATCCATCCATCCATCCATCCATCCATCCATCCATCCATCCATCCATCCATCCATCCATCCATCTGATCTCTTATGTTATGCTAGGTCAGTTATGTATATAAGGAAAGACTCAGGCTCCATCCATTTAATAAATCTGACTCAGTTTCTATCCTGCTTTAGTCGCTAACAACGCCATTAATTTTCTTAACCAGCTGCTATCTTAAGCCGTTTGAAGGTTCAGCTGTAGTTCTGCTAAAGACCATTTAGTTGACAACAAAAAGTTAAAGAAATCAAAAATACATGAGAGTGAAGCTGATTCTGGGCCATGAAACCAAAATGATGAGATGAAGCTCATTAAAATGAGAGTAACTCAGCTCCTTTGCTAAAAGTACTTAATTTAGAAATGTCAACCCAAGCAGCTTTGACGAGGGCAGATTTTAGTCTTGAATTGAAGAGCTTTCTGCTCTTTTAATGGTGAAATGCTCTCATTGGAAAAAAAAAAACAAACAGCAGTTCGACTGAGTAACAAGCCAGCACTCGCCGTGAACTCTCATGTCAATTTGATATGATCGAGTGTCGTCCCAGACGCAGAAACAGCACAACGATGGCTGCTTTATCAGAAACAAAGGCGTCATAAAACAAACAGAAAAGAGGACGATACAGTAAAAAAACACATTTGGAGGCAGTGACGGATCGTACCTCGCTCACCACCCCCACTGCGCTCCCATGGTGTGGCAGCTGGGCAAGATGAAGGAGGTAAATAGGTTTTGACAGCACATTACAACCCCCCTCGGCTGGGTGGCAGCATCATGTGTTTAAAAGGATGGTGAAGGACACACGGCGCTCACACACACAAACACACACAGATTCATATTCTGAGTCACTTTATAATAGTGGAAGCAGGTACAGGAACAAGACCTTTATGGGACCTATTTGTTGGGGTCCTGCTCACCATGTCAAGATTATGATCTGCATAATAACCCTTTCACTATACACAGCCCAGAATTTATCCCGACTGCTGGAGCTTGTGTCTAAAAAAGTACAACATATTTGACAGACATTTGTCCTTCTCTCATTCATTCTGGAGACAACTGCTCGATCAAGGTCGCACCAATCTCATCTCCTGCTCAGAGCAAATTAAGTCAACCGTCTGGATGTGCAGGCATGTGTGGAATCTATTATTTCCTGCTCCGAGGAGCCTTGAATGATTGTTAGTGTAAACGCTGCGTTGCACTGCTTTCCAATCTTCAATAAAGTCGCTCTGAGCCTACAAGGATAAAGCTTCTATTTTATTTTACTTTTTCTGCTCTGCAAAGGTTAAAAAAAAAAAAAAATCCCCTTGCACACAAACATAACCCTGCATTGCTTATTCATTCAGTCACACAGCAAAGCAAACACACACATCTGCAGCAGCAGACGAGGGTCAAGGGCAGGTGGGACCTCAGAGAGACATTGTTGATGGCCTCTCCAAAACAAGCACAGATGCTTGGGTGCAGAAAGAGAGAGAGTGCTGCAAATGAAAGAAAGCTATCAGTAGTAGCAGCTGGATTGGTTGTGACAGGGTAGTGATGGGATAGAGAGGCTCCACCAATATAGAAAGCTCTGCCATCAGCAGTTCTGCGCCTGGAGGTAATGGGCAAATAACACAAATTCACTTCCTCGCCGATGCACCCGCTACGACACTTTGATTCCAGGGAGAGTGCTTTCCTTTGTCGCATCACAAAGCTACAAGGGTTGCCGGGAGAAGCGGTTGCATTCGGTCGCACCGAGCGGTTAAACTTCTGCCTCTGTCTTGTGTGCGATTTCTGCCAGCTTGCATGTTCTTGCCGAGCGCCCAAAATGGAAATAAAACTCGTAATTCTGCTTTCTTTCGCTACTTTAACACAAAACCAGCCTTGATACAAAATAGCTCTGATTCATTCCCCCCTCGACAGATGGAGGTAAAGCGCCTTTTTCCGATTCACAGCAACAAGCCGCGCTTCACTCAATTACCCAGTGGCATTCTGTTGACCTTGCGCAAGATAGTAATGACCTCGCCGTCCCACTGAGCTCTTCTTTTTACATCTTTTCTCCTTTTTTTCTTCCAGGGGACAACTCGACTTCCATCACAGCGAGAGCTGATTGATGCCTTAGATGCCTGACCTCATGTTAGACAAGGATGACAGCAAATCCATCCTCAAGTCTCTATTTCAACGACATTTTTTAAAGCTTGGAATCGATTGAATTCAAAGTGAACAGGGTTTTTTTTTTACTGTTAAATATTTACAAACCCACAGTGAGGTTCTGTTTTTCCACTTTGAATTGAAGCAACCCTCTGGCGGGATAATCAGAAACATGAGGAAGGGACAGAGAAAGCAAAATCTGCATCGACAGAATCTACAGAGATGTGGAACACTGAATCAGTGTCATCATGCAGAACATATTGAGTCAATAAACACATTTTCAAAGTGAAACTGAAAGTACAAAGTGATAAAAGCCTCATGCATGTGGTTGCTAGGATGCATATTAGCACAGCGCATGCATTATATATGATCTTCAAATATTGCAGCTGAGGGTGTATCATCACCTAAAGGCGCCTTCCCTTTGCAAAACATTTGATTCGTATTCAGAACGAGGACTGAGAAAGAGGCACAGACAACAGAAAAAGTCACATATTATTTCTTGCCAAGCTCCGAGCGTAATAAGATTAGCTAACACGCAGAATAAATCTCATTTTGCATTTCTTTGTTTTCTCATTACACCAATCTGCTGTTGCTCTGTTTGAGATGAAACAGAGGAGGGAAAAAACACATAAAGAAAAAAAAAAACTTGACACAAACGGCTGAATTTAAAGCTTCTGCAGAAAACACATGGAGGAAACACACAGACTTGACCTCTGACCCGGGATGTAATTGTATCAAATGTTTTCTTGTTTGTGCTTTTCAGCCAGACGTCATGATGCACGCACATGATGAGGTCCAGCGATCTTTGATCTGAAGCTGCAACAAACAACAACAGCGCAATTTGCTCCTCAAAGAACATTGTGCAGCACTGACAAGATACAAGGCCGCTTATATAAGAGCGGAGAATCAAAGACACTGCTAGCTGTAGAGAGAGAGGCTGTCTTGGCTTTAAGAACTTGTCACTGGCTGTGTAACCAGTAACTCTTGCACATATATGACAATAATAAGACATTATTGTGGTTAATCTGTACGGTTTAGCCAAATTACTGAGTCTACGAAGTCGCCAGAAGGCTGTGATCATCGCCTAATGCCTATTTTTTCCTCTTTTCTGGCAGTTTTGAGAGTATACGATAAATATAAGAGTACACAATCAGGGCCCGTGTCCACCACAAGCTTTTTTTGCACTAGCTCCAATACAGGGCTCGACAGTGCGACAGTTTCACTCGCATTTCCGACTAAAAATAGATGTGTGCGAATTGTAAAATGTATTTAGGGGCACGTGTGCGCATAAAAAAATCAGCCAAGGCAACAAATGTTTTTTCATGTAAATACCACGATGAAGTTAGTTTTAGGTTGGATATTTGGCGGACATTCACCGCGGATCTATCGGTGTCTTCTCACTCTCCACAACCAGTAATAACAACAGCAGGTTGAATCTGCGTGGCACCCTCGCTGTCAATGTCGGGGTTGAATAAGGGACCATCAATAAATTACTGGTTGATGTCTCCAAAAAAGACTGTTTCCTTCAATAGCTTTTTGTGTCATGTGATCAATTGACCTAAAACTGATTTCAAATAATAGTACTAAGGTCGGACAATAAGACAGGCTCTTTATTTCCCTAATTTGTCCTAATTTTACGCTCTCCCCTAATTAGTGTTAAATTTAAAGGCAAATTTTGAATATTACTTCAATAGCTTCCATGTCATGTGACCAAAATACCTAAAATTGATTTCAAATAATAGTACTTATGTTGACCAATAAGACACACATTATTTAATCAATTTTCACTTGAGCTTGCTATTGCTAGGTCAAGTCCTTTTTTTAAATTTCTCTGTATGCTTAAAGCTAATGGAACGAATCTTCCATTGGTGTTGATTATGGCGCCCCCATGTAGACAAAGTGGTACAGCTTAATCATAATAGTTAATCTCATTGCTCAATGTGGTGTTTGATTTTGTTTTCTGTCACCATAACACATTTTTCACCCTGCCTCAATTTTGATTGGTTGGTGATGCAGAAGTAATATTGGTGAGTCTAGTGGTGCCTCAAAAGTTGAACTATTTTAATCTGAGAGCGCTGTGAGTGTAAACAAATGACTCTGAAGGTGTTTAAGATGCTGTTTGGTGTTGTGTGCATACAAAGCTGTCAGTGGACACAGGCCCTTATGAACCAGGTACAGACTCAATGCAAAATTGTAGTTTGTGCATTTTTAGTAAAAATCCCCTGTAAAGGGCTGCCTGCATGTAAACAGTACATTTCTGCACACCCCCCTGACCTTTTGTGAACTGATTATTGGGGTTAGGCTGACAATGAGTTTGAATTAATTGGTTTGTCGTCTATTATTTGAACACTATAATTGGAACTGGATTAATGAGCTCTCTTTGGGAGCCTTCTGAGGAAAAAGTATTTAAATATCAGAGCATTTCCAGGAAATTATTCGAAAACTTGGTTTCCATTTGTGCAACTATGACCCTGTTTTCACCCATTATTAACATGCGCCCTGTTTTTTTTTCAAAGTGCAACAAGCTATCAGAGAGCAGCACCTGATTCAAACACACACACACACCTGAGCACTGATATGGACAGCAACAGCCCTATCTCTGCTCTGCCTAATGAAGAATGACAGATTGTCTCCATATTTTATCCGTCACATTCTTGTGTGTCATTGTTGGGACGAAAGTGATGTGACTCAAGGAGCCTCAATTGAGGAGCTTTGTGTTTAGCAGTGCTGCACTGACACCCTGAGGCCTCTGTGACACCCAAGAACAAGACGATGAAGTCATTCCTGCTCAAAAGACAACACTGTAGGTCTTTAAAATGCATCACAATACAAAAGTTTATGGCTTAAATTTGAAACGGAGATTATTGAGTATTTTTGCATTAAACGCTACAAGCTACAAATTTACTCTGAACTGATGAAACAAACTCATTTAAAGGCAATAAACGGCTTTATCAACCTTCTACAGAGAATGCAGAAACGTAGGCTCAGTAAGATATCATTTCAAGCTTCCTGGGGGTAGTGTGGCAATGTTCGTTTAATCTCTGGCTCCCTGCGACTGTTTTCCTCAAAGAGGTGGGAAACAAAGGCGGCTGAGAGAAAGGAAAACACAACTCTGATTTCATTAAATCAGTGGGAAACCAGAAAGCAATCAATGCAGAACACGAATTTGCTATTTTCTTATCCGCTGACTCTGAAATTGAAGGATAAGAGATGTCGTAATTTGAAAGCTTATTGTTATTCCCTTTGAGTGACAGCTACTGTGGTCTTGCATACCAAATGTATCCACACTGTTCAAGTGCACTTTTATCAATATTGCGTCAATGCTGTGGTCGTGACGGTTCAAAATACACTTCATCGCTGATTAAAAGCCAAGCAGCTCTTCCAGATCATGAAATCTATGTATTCTTTAAACTAGAAAGTCATGAAGCAGGTTGAAACGCAGAACAACCAAAGAGAAACGCGGTTCTCATGGTATATTGGTTATATTTCAAAGACATATCTCCTTCACAGCATCAGTGGAGTGTCACACGATGTGACAGCAGGCTGTGCAGGCCGCCGTGCTCCGCGGTGACACTCTGTCCACTCGCATCAGCAGCATCGTTCCCCGCAGCAGCCCGTCACCGTTCTGCCTTTAACCACCTGCTTAAAGGGGGGAATAAAGCAGCCATGGCAACACCTGCCCACATCTGGTGCCTCTGCAGCCACCCAGTCATTGTTTTTATGGGTCACAAGATGATGGCTGGTCATTTTTCTGATGGCTGGATAAAACACGCTGGCGGGCTTGCAGGCTGTTGAAGCTGTGCATGGGTTGGTTTTAGTTTTAATGCATCAGTTTGATTAAATTTGAATGTTTTTTTTAGCTTGATATTTAGGAAATACTCTAATTACTTTATTACCAGCCAATTAAAGGACAATTAATTGACTTTAATTTTCAGTTCTTGTAGCCAAACGTGTGTTAGCTAGCTGTATAACATTTCAAAATTAATGGGATATTCTGGTGTAAAATTAATTTAGGGTCAAACACACCATAACACCAAGTTAGACACCCCATCGAGAGATGAATGTTTCCCACCGCTTGCTTCTCTAGTTATATCAACTTTAGTAATGACCGCACAATAGCAATACACAGTGGTCTGAGGAGCCATAAACAAACCTCAACCAGAACACCACTCTATAGCCACAAATAATGCTCAGAACAGCACCTAACTTCATCAACAGTACATATAAGGTCCTAGCCATAGCACTAGCCACCAAACATCTTTTTAAGTTTGCCTAATTTCTTCATCAAAGAGACTAAACACAACTCACCCACTCTCTTCCAGCAGCCCCTTAAATGTGATGTTCATTACTTCATCATTTCCTTGAAGTAATAATTATCATATTAATCATTTTGCACTTCAGACGCGGTAGTTCTTCTGCCTTAACGTCTCGGTCTGATTGTATTCCCATGAAGAAATGATCATAAATGTTCTTCCTTGAGCTGTGTCACCCCGCTACAGTCGATGGACTCGCCTGGAGATCTTGCTACAAACAAGCGGCTGCTGGAAGAGAGTAGGTGAGTTGTGTTTAGTCTCTCTGCTAAAGAAATCAGGCAAAGTTAAAAAGACGTTTCATGGCTAGAACTACAGGTGGGACCCTATATGTACTGTTGATGAAGTTAGGTGCTGTTCTGAGCATTATTTGTGGCTGTAGAGTGGCGTTTTGGTTGAGCGCGTGGCTCCTGGGACCGCTGTGTATTGCTATTGTGCTGTCATTACTAAAAATGGTATACATAGAGAAGCAAGCAGTCATCAACATTCATCTATCAACGAGGGTCTAACTCAGTGTTACGGTGTGTCATTTTATGCCGGAATATCCCTTTAAGCCAAAATAGCTAAACTAGCCCCACACCACTTTGTCCTCCCAGTGTATCCTAACACTGTTTATTAAGAGTTCAAACATCCGTGACAATAAGTCCTCTCCCTCTGCAGACATTAAACTGTTGTATGTCGCCTGATAAGCCTCTTGTTTATGCGACGTGAGCGCGGTGCGTGATGGTGATTAAATTTCAGCACTTATCTTTATAATCGTCACAGCGGGAGTCAGCATTACTCAGAAGATTAAATTAATACAAATGCTAACTGATCTAACTGCAGAGGGATCACACACACATACACACAGACAGACAGAATCAGATGGGGAGAGCATAAAATGAACAGATTTTCTCCTAAATGAAGTGGGACGCTCAGAGTCTTGGATCTATGAGGCCATATTTCAATCTTAAATTATGTTCAACTTTGTGAACACAATATGAAGATGATAGAAATGTGAGCTGAGACTATTTAGACATTAAGAGCTATAATTTAGAGGGCTCCTGGCTCAGATGGCAGTAGATGCTTTCTTTTTAACTACAGTTTTGCTTATCTCTTGAGACTAAAGCATCCTATAAACTACCTGTGCATGAGCGTGTCTTGAATTTAGATTCGGTATTGAGGAAACAATATCTCCCACCCCGCTTTCAAAGTAATGACAAAAAATGCTGCGAGTGTTTACAGGAGGGATTTATGCATTCATGGGAGCACACAGAGGAGATTAGTTTTAGATGCACACTTGTGATGCTGGAACGAAAAGCCTCTCCCTCCTGAAAGTTTGTGTGTATGAACAAAATTAAAATGTCTCCTATGAGAAGTTTGCAGTCAGGCTGTGGAAGGACAAACTAGGCTCGAGGCTTTTGATTGTCCTTTGACATTTGGGCTGCAAACTTTTCACAGAGCACTTTATAGTTAGAGCTGGTTCAGACCTGGGCCAGCTGCTGGAGGGACTGGACTGCCTTCCCCTCCTTTTTCATCCTTTTTTTGTCCGTGTCACTATCTTTGAAACTCTAATACAGTGTTTTCTGGGGGTCCTTGATCCAGGCTCCTCTGGAACCCTGCTGCAGATGGTCTCCATTTAAACTCAATGCAGTAGTGACAGATGGCTGTCTAACATGAGTCTGGTTCTGCTCGAGGTTTCTGCCTGTTCAAGGAATTTTTCCTCTTTACTCTAACCACTGTCCTGCATGTTTTGGATGTTTCCCTGCTTCAACACACCTGATTCAAATGATCAGCTCGTTATTAAGCCACTACAGAGCTTAACGAGCTGATCATTTGAATCAGGTGTGTTGGAGTAGGAAAATATCCAAAACATGCAGGACAGTGGGCCTCGAGGACTAGACTTGAGAACCACTGCTCTAACTTGATAAATGCAGCAAAGTCCCACACTCAATGGGATGGGATTGGGTCTGATCTTAAAAGATGGGGCTCAGTCTTATCCCATCTTTACCCCCAATTTCCACCGTGGCAACAAAAAAGGCTGTATCTGCCGATCGTAGCTGATCGTAACCATTCAAGCTAATGTGTCAATTTCCAACAGCTTCTTTCCGTTCCGCTGCGGATTGCCAGACTCCGCAGCTGTTCGCAAGAGTTCTATTTTTTCGGGATGCTGAAGCATGCCGGATAAATTTAGCGTAGATTAACCCGTGCTGGAAATATTGTGTTTTAGGTGGATCGTATATCACAACATGCAAACAGGGTGGGAAGAACAAGTGGAAGGTTTTTAGACAGCATTTCACCGGGATGACACCATGGATGAGGAGATGCTGATTCTAGAAGTCTAGAAGTAGATTTCCTCATCTGGAAGGACACAATCAACTGCTTATATAGATAGCCTATGTGGCTAAAGACAACTTGTTATCGCGCGATTGCACGTGAATCAGCGGTTTCTTGTAAATTCTTGCAATTCCTGCTGTCTGTAATCCGCCACGAAATTCACCTCACAAACAAATTCAGTAGGAATTGGCAGACGGCTAAAATCGCTCCCATTCCGGATGCGGTGGAAATCCTGAGTTATACTGGGTCTTTGTAAATAAAGTCTGGTCTAGACCGGCTGTTTTGTTAAGCGTCTTGAGATAAGACTTGTTGTGATTTAATAAATACAGATCGATTGACTGTGCCAAAGTATATTTACTTTAAGACTTTGACATTTGATGAATGCCGACCATTTTAAAGCTGTTTTTGCAGCAAAGGTGAGTCACAGACACGATGTTTGAAGTTGTGTAAATGCTGTCTTTGTTGTGATTATGGGAAAAATAAAGGCAGTCATCTCCCACAAACACAAGGCACATTTCAATCAGCTGAATATGTTTGTTTGCCAAGTTTCATTCCTCTCCAGCTCCTGACTGCTCCCTCAGTTAATATCAGTACGACAAGGAAGCGAGCGGCTGGGGAGTCCACATTCCACATTCAGCAATTTCACACGTTACTCGTTTGAAAAATAAATTCACAAAATCCCATTTGAAAATCTAATTTGCCTCACAATGCTCACCTCCCTGGTGATGGGAGCAGATTAGCTGGAACCGCAGCAGATGCGCAGTAATAAAGTTAGCAAGAGGGAGATTAAGTTTCCTCCTGAAGTTTCACAGCAGCAAATTATGTTGTCTTTAGAGCTGTATTACTTTAGAGAACTTTGATGTACTCAAAAACACTTCAAGTTCAGTTAATCACTTTCAACTTAAGTTGTTGAAAATATTTTTCTGGAGAAGAAAGGAATTAAAATTACAACAGTAAGGGTTTGTACCCCTAAAATTTGAACACTGAGGATCGAGAAGAAATCCAATTTTGCACTTTTTGTACTTTTTCTGTGGATCACCTCTAAATATAGAAGTTTTTTTTAGCATATTGACACATGATTCCTTTCATGAGAGCAGGTTTTCTGCTCACTAGGACTATTGCAAGAGTTAAAAGACAACAGCCCACATTGAGCAGCTCAGAATATTCTGTGATGTTTTTGGCGAAGCTGGAAAGTCATCACATTTTAGGAGAACTCTGTTTAAAAGTCCATTATGAGTAGGTGGTTTCTGGTTTTAAACACAGCAGGTTTTTCTTGTTTTTTTCCCCTGTTTATGGTTATTTAATGTATTAATCATATTCATAATATATAAAGTCATCAGGTGGAACTCCAGATGCAAAAATACAAGAGGTGAAAAGCCCTAAAACATGTAAATCTGTAAGATGCTCAACTCCCACACAGCACCTGTTCTGTCTGTGATTCAGCCAATCTGTTGGCACGGTAACACTAGCTGACATCTTCCCTATTTCTCCAAGGACTCCTAAAGGTACGTATGCCTGATACACTCTCACACATGTTTAACACGGTGAGCAAAGAGAGCCCACTCTCTGGCTTAATCCTGATTTGTCCGTCTTCCAGGAAACAGATCACTGTGAAACTCGGGAGAGATATGAAGTTTGTTTTTGATAAACCACCACCTCCTCTGCCTGGAACAGAGAGAGTCAGCGTTTACTGCCTGAAACAACCACACACCAAATAAGAAGGAAGAAACACACAAAGAGCTCTAAACCCCAGTTTGGTTTGCATTATCACGAAAACACAACATCTAAAAGCTTATTATTAATTTGAATGCACCGTGTGTAATTTCTGCTGCAAGGGGTCTTTCAGTATAAATATGAACAAAAGATGTAGTTCGATGATATGGAAAAGCATGGGACCACAGGAGGTGTTTGAATTGTTGGGTTTTGACTGGCTAGGAATGGAATAACTGGCCTCTGCTACAGTAGGCAGTGGGGTCATACCCTCTTTCGGCTTGTTACCATCAGCTTCTACTCTGGTTGACCTATCAAAAACTCAATAAATATCATTCAAGATGTCTTTTTATACGATTGGAATTGCAGGAGGTAATGGCGGTTTAAGCACACAATTCATTTCACATGTTTATATATAGGGGAGAGTGGGGTAAGTTGAGCCACCCCCAGTTGCTTGGAAATGGTTAAAGAAATTGATCATGTGACCAAATATTTAGGAGATGGGCATCAATTCATGGAGTTTGTGAAGGTTAGAAGCACATGGATGAAGGGGTTAGACATTTATTTACAAAAAAAAACAAACATCTTTCACTCTTGAAAGTGAATTTAGTCTGTCATAAGTTTTATTAGAATTGTGTTCAAACCAAAAAAGATCATTTTAAATTTGTTTTATACATCAATTGTGGTATCTATGAGCTACAACATAAAACTCCACCATTTTAGCTTAGAGGACTAATAAAGACATAATCGTAGTTCTGGGGTAAGTTGAGCCATTTGGCCAGAAGTAAGATGATCCAGTGGTCCAACTGAGAAAGTAAAGGAGTCTGATGAGAGGATCAGAGAGAAGGTGAGGGAGGGCTGGGGTGGAGAGTGGGGGTAGTAGGGATATGGCTCAACTTACCCCACTCCTATGGTCAACTTACCTCATACACGGGGTAAGTTGACCATAGGAGACCACTTTTTTTTTGGCATGCTATATTATCAATACAGTTGTGTTTATAATCATTCTGTTGGTTTGCAGGGATGAACAACATCTTGAAATATATGCAGATACACTAGTTAGATACAAAACTATAATTGCTTTGATTTTAGTGATCAGAAATATGAAAAATGACTCATCTTACCCCACTCTCCCCTATATAGTAGGTCTGGTAGTTTTATGGATAGCATTTGAAAAAAGGGGGCCCAACACTGTCAGAAGCACCGCAGCGCTGCCTCTTCTCTGTCCTTTCGTCACAGTGACTTATATTCGCTGTGCACTTGCCTGTCCGTCTTTTCACTGAAACCACGTGAGCAAAATAATCCCATCAATTCTGCTTCAGTTTTCCATTGATGTCAGCACTGGGCCTCTGTCCATTTGAGTGTTTAATGGCTTCATAAACCACAATGGCATGAATGGCTTTCTGAGCAATAGCTACATATACATGTCATGGCTGCAGGCCAAAAAGGTGCCACAGAAGAGGTCCTTTAGGAGGTTCGCCATCATGCTTTTTGTCTACGTCCCTTAAAGTATTTTAACGAGGTTAAAATGGATTCAGAAAGATGTTTTAAATAATTGTTAGAAAAATTAGGTAACACTGTAGTAGCAGGACATGATCCAAGCTTTATCAATCATAACATGACACATGTTTTTGTGGTGCTATGAAAACAGATGTATGCCCTAAGTCCTGGTACTAAACAGGCTAACCTTTACTCCTGGTACACTTACCCAGAAATATGTATGGGGTAATGTGAGCAGGTCATTATGACAACTAGAACAGGACCCTGAAGCAAAACTTTACCCCAATAAGAGCTCTTACACCCACTCACTGAACAGAAAACTAGCTTTTGAAGTGGCCGGGTGGTTCTTTTCCTTATTTGGATTTAAGATATCCATGACAGTTTTCTATTACCCCCCTAAGTCCATCTCAGATAAACCCAGGCCAAGAGAAGTTACCGGTATTTCTTGTTCTTTGTTTACAAATTTGAACCTGTATTTGTGAAAACAGCAGCACATGCTGTGACTTCCACTACAGAGTCATGTTTGTTTTTAAGGCAGGGCTGCATTAGGACCTGATGATTTTTGCTGTCTAAAATTAATTCTTAAAATCTTTTTTTGTGCGTACTGAGATTTCTCCAGGTTGAATTTTTTGATAATATGTACTAAAAATAAATCATAATATTTTTTCTGATTTCAAAACTATTGTTGAGCTATTTGCTGATGCAGTCTATCACAAAAAATATATATAAATAAATAAATAATAATTAAAATACATGAAAATGATTCATATGAACACATAAGATATCCAGCAGATAGATACACATTTGCTGTATTGGTGACTTATTTAACAGAAATATATAATAAAATCTATGAGTCCATCCTAATGATGGGACAGCTTGGAGAACAAAGAGCTTTACCTCACAGAGACAAGATCTATCACATTTTCACACACAATATTTGGATGCGATACAAATATGCAGCATATGTTTAGACAATTCAATCCCCCACTAAAAAAAAAAAAAAGTTACTGGAAAAACAGAATAATAAGAAAACAAAAACCGTCACCTACTCACGTACAGAAAATAAAATCACAAACAGTGACATCTCGGGTCCTTCCAGTGACATTGTCAACAATAACCTCAGGGCAAAGTGTGTTTTGTGTATCCACATGTACGCGGTGCTCACACAAGTGCATGTAACTGTGTGTCTGCGTGTAAGGAAAGAAGGACGTTATGTTTACACAATCTGACAAGCAAATCTATGATGGAAAAAAAAAATGCTCAGCCAGTGGAGTAAAAGTCTGCAGCTCCAGAATTTGAAAAGATAAGTCCTCCATAAAACACATCACAGATATGACATTTCTGGGTCTCCACCAGCGTGGAAAAATTGTCTCAGACTCGTACAAGTGAAGTCACACGACTCGCTGTCGTATTTCTGCTCTGTGACGATGTAAGTGAGTCAGTTGTGTTCAGGATTTCAGGTTTAAATTTGTCAAGCTGCTCCTGCTGCTTAGGGTGATTTCAAAAACAGACATTATGACCATTACTAGGCATACAAATCCACTCTGCACACTTTAAACTACCTCTCTATATTCAGTTCAGCTATAAAATCAACATAAAAGCCCATTCAGGAAACACAAATGCAAATGCACATATATTCCTTGCAACAGAAGCATCCAGCCGCCACTCAGGCGACATGATGGGCGTCTATGTGGCGCAAAAGTCCTCATAAGGAGGGTAAATCCAAAAAAGCGTTGGCATATTTGGGTTATCTTGGGTCCTGATTTGGGTTCCCAGTCAAAGGAGGGCCTGTTTTAGCCCCGTTTTCATTCTTAAGGATTCTGAGTCCTACTCTGTAGGAAACAGATCAGGTCAATGTCTGAATAATAATTTATGTATGTCTGGCAGTCATGCAGTTCTTTCCGCCTAATATAACAGCAGAGAAATGGAAAAAACAGCTTCTCTCAGTACTGTGATAAACCTCAACTCAAACTTTTATTACAAACAGAATAGTGAAGGCAAACTGAACAGTTTGATGTCTGCAGTGGTAATTTGCCAAAATAAATTTGTCTTTTCTCGATCGCTTGGGATTCATGAAACAGAGTTTAAACTGCAGACATAAAGCTGGGTTTGTAATTGGCTTTAGATTGTGGCAGAGAATAACTTTCCCATTTCAGGAAAAGACTAAATCCTTTTGAAAATGTCTCTTTTGTCTAAGATGTTTGCTGTGTTGGATCATTGGTTGAAATTTCACTTGGGATCAATAACATATCTATCTATCTATCTATCTATCTATCTATCTATCTATCTATCTATCTATCTATCTATCTATCTATCTATCTATCTATCTATCTATCTATCTATCTATCTATCTATCTATCTATCTATCTATCTATCTATCTATCTATCTATCTATCTATCTATCTATCTATCTATCTCAACAGACTTCTGTTCAAGCTGGTCCTTGTCTCCTCAATCATTCTATTATGTATCCAACATGTTGCACTGTTCTTGCAATTTCCTAAAACTCTTTCTGACAGCATTCTGAAATGAACTTAAAGGGATATTCCGGCATAAAATTAATTTAGGGTCAAACACACCGTAACACCGACTTAGACACCCCCTCAAGAGATGAATGTTGCTGACTGCTTGCTTCTCTAGTTTTACCAACTTTAGTAATGACCACACGATAGCAATACACAGCGTTCTGAGGAGCCATAAACAAACCTTAACCAACACACCACTCTATAGCCACAAATAATGCTCAGAACAGCACCAAACATCAACAGTACATATAGCCATAGCACTAGCCACCAAACATCTTTTTAGCTTTGTCTAATTTCTTTAGCAAAGAGACTAAACACAACTCACTCACTCTCTTCCAGCAGCCGCTTGTTAGTATGGAGACCTCAGGCCAGTCCATCGACTACAGCGGGGTGATGCAGCTCAAGGAAGAACATTTATGATCATTTCTTTATCATTTCCTTGAAGTAATAATCACCATATTAATCATTTTGCTCTGCAGATGTGGTAGCTCTTCTGCCTTAGTGTTTCAGTCTGATTGTATTTCCACAAAGAAATGAAAAAAAAAACAAATGTTCTTCCTTGAGCTGCGACACCCCACTGCAGTCGATGGACTTGCCTGGAGGTCTCCACACAAACAAGCAGCTGCTGGAAGAGAGTAGGTGAGTTGTGTTTAGTCTCTTTGCTAAAGAAATCAGGCAAAGTTAAAAAGATGTTTGGTGGCTAGTGCAGTGGCTGGGACCCTATATGTACTGTTGATGAAGTTAGGTGCTGTTCTGAGTATTATTTGTGGCTATAGAGTGGCGTTTTGGTTGAGGTTTGTTTATGGCTCCTCAGACCGCTGTGTATTGCTAGTGTGCGGTTGTTACTAAAGTTGGTGTAACTAGAGAAGCAAGCGGTTGGCAACATTCATCTTTTGAGGGGGTGTTTAACTTGGTGTTACAGTTTGCTTGAGCTTAAATTTATTTAACGCCAGAATATCCCTTTAAAAGCATTCCTGAATGAACTGAAAGGCATTCTGGAATGAAAAGTTGGTTAACAAGAAGGCACTTGAATAAGCTGAACAAAGCTGAATAAATTATGAATGCTCTATAATTTTTTAAAGTCATGAGTCGATTCTTGCACACGTCTTTCTTTTATCGGAAAAACATAACTGTGTTGATTTACTGAGGTCAAGAGTGCATGCAGTGGTCAGGTTACGATAAGACTGCTCTACAATATACCTAACGTTTTGAATTCGAATCGTTCAGTGCTATTAGAATATTCAATTTAACCCTCCAAGTATGAATGAAGACTCACATTTTGGGTAAAAAAGTGACAGCCATACTTGCAATACATTCATAAACCAACTGGACTCTTCACCAAGAGCTGAATCTTAGGAGTTGGACCGGAATCTTGTTGCAGATTCCTTCAATGCAGCTGTGATTTCTTGCGATACTGGGCTTGATGAATGTATTTAATTTGCGAATAAACTCAAGCTGGCCCTGTTTGTACGCCCACCACTACACTAACTTTGAAACACTTCCCCCTGAAATGTGCTTCCCCTCGTCCTTTTGCTTATTCAACTCTGCTTATGCAGACTTTCCAACATGTCAGCGAGTTTTCCCGTCGCCGCTCTATCAAGAGTTACTTGAAAGGAGTGTCTGGCTGCGACTTTGCTGGCTAAGCCTCTGGATAGACACCCACTGCCATCCTCTGGCTTTCACATCTACACAGTCAAAAAAAAAAGAGCCCCTCCTTTTGCCTGAACAGTGTGTAGGATGCCTGTTGAAAACACACAGGAGATAATAACTGAAGTGTCAGACCTGGAACGAGATCAAAGGAGGCAGCTGAAAAGACACTCTTCAAACCCGGCAGTCAAAGGTAAGGGGGGAAGAATTTACATGTTACGCAATGTGTTAGCTGTCGTATTAACATGCAAAACATCCCTAAAAGTTCTCAATGAAATGCTACCTTAGCCTTAAAATGAACCCAACAACCTAAAATTCCTCCTAGTGGAAAAATAAGCATCGTGTAGCATCGAAAACGAATCCTACATTAGCTGTGACGGTGCAGAAGTTTGGTGTTAATTGATCCGCTATGGTCACACAAAAGGCTTCCTTACAGCAATTAAATACTTTTCAGTTTGTCTTCCGCAACTGTCGACTAATTGTGTTTTCATCAGAAGCAAGGGACGAGCCAAGCACACCTGCAGCGTTTTTTAATTAGTCATTTTTCTGAGGCACTATTAAAGAGACTAATCTATGGAGAGATGCTGGTGTCTCTTGATGTTAGCGCCTCACTCCCACATGGGTTCATACAGAAATGTGAGGACAATAAAGTGTGAGGAAAAAAAAAAGAACTTGCAAAGGGATGGAGGAATGACAGCACGCCAGATCTTTTTTTTTTCTGTTCTTTGGCACACATCACATCAATCTCGCTTCTTTTAAGTGAAGTTTTTGTTTGACAGTTTCAAGTTTACCCTTGAAAACTAGAGAAAAGTTGGATACCACATGTACCCGTCTAGCTTCCCTTTCCCTTTTGCAGAAGGAAAGTCAGACGTTGAAATTTTTGGGCTTTTTTTTTTTTTAGCTGTTGTTCCTTAATTTATGGATGGCTAAAATAAGTATGATTTTTCGTTCACTTAGTGGAAGATGTCATGAATTAGCTGCCGTCACAAAGGTATTGAAAGTGCTTCGAGATTATCTTGTATAAACAAATAAATAAATAAATTAAATAATCTCGTATAAATAAATTAAATGAATAAATAAATAAATAATCTTGTATAAAAAATAAAATAAATTATCTTGTATAAATAAATAAATAAATTAAATTAATTAAATAAAATATTTATTTAATTTATTTATTTTTCCCTTATCTATAAATATTTGATTTAATTGTTTTTGTTGTTATGGTTTTCTTCACATTAAAAAAATAAAATTATTAAAAAAAAGAAATTATCTCATTTAAGGGTGTAAAATATCAGATTTTTACCACATTATTATCACAGCAATTCATTCCCCATTTTATTGCATCGGCTATAATATCATAGATAAAGGTGACGGAAATTAATCCAAAAAATTTAACACTCTTTAGAGGTAATCAAAAAAAAGGAACTACAAAGGAAAAGAGAAAATCAGATACAATGAAAAAGCCAGATAACTTCCCCATCAGGCACTCCGACAACAGCAATAACATGGGTCATAAATCAAATGTTAGGGGTGAAATTGTTCAGCCTTGCAGTTTTATGTGTGCAGCCTTTTCTCATATCAGCTGATCAATATTCTTTGATCTGTATATCTACCAGCCTATATCTTCTTTCTCTGTTTGAAGAGCTGTCTGTGCATCCTTGAAAGGATTTCAAAAGCTTGTGCATTTATTTCAATAGCACCAATCACCAAACCAATTCCTTCATAAAGATACTTATATATTCCATCAATCACTTATCAACAGCTATCACTTAATGGAGCCTTTACAAGCAACACACTGCTCACCACTCTTGAGGCTGGGAGCTTTTAAAGAGTCCAAACTTAAGCCGTGAAATACCAGGGAACTTGCCCTCCATCTAAAATTTGTTTTGGTAATTTGGTTCTTCTGGGGTGCTCGCCAAGTCTAATTTGGTTCCTTCCTTGAATAACATTCAGGTAATAGATCATTGTAGCAGCTCTAGATCACTTCACAGGTCATATGGTTAGAAACTAAGAGGCTGCAGATCATCCTCAGAGGCAGAATTTGTGATATTTTTTTAGATTAAATTCAGAATCTTTCTTAAAAGACAGCTGGAAAATAATGTAAAACAGCTAAAACAGACCAGTACAGGCATTAAGTATTTCAATGTAGAAAGAGTTAGATTTGTTCCTGATGATCTCAGTTGCTTTTGTAGGCAGGAAGTACTCATCTGTATTGATTTTAGTCTTTCATAACCTGCTAAAAATTCCTAACTGTAGCTTTAGATTGATCAACAAAGGCTACCTCTTGGTGCTCAAGTGAGGCATACAGGAGCTGTAGTTTCTGCAAATCAAAAATATATTTAATCTGTTTGGTGGTATTCATACCAGAGGACTTGTGAGGCAGATTTTTAAAAATGTATTATAAGAGGAAGTCAGCGATCAGGATGTTTAGAGAGGCCGGCCCTCCTTCTCCTCTCCGCTTCCTCTGTTTCCCCTTTTAACTCAGCTGGTTTCAGTCCCAGCTGAGGGGAAGGAAGGACGAAGGGAGAGAAAAGGGGAGGATGGGAGGACTGGTGGAAGTCATTTTAAGTGGGGAGGGCTGGGGGGACTTCCTGGCAAAAAAAAACCTCTAAGCATTTAAAGAACTGAGAGGAGATGAGCTTCTGTATCCAGCAGATATACTGCTTTAAAGTTCCATTACCCCGAAGGTCAAAGTGTAAAGAGACACATTTCTGCTTCTGACACAAGGTCTCAAAGATGTTCACCCTTTAATTGTGAGTTTTTCCCTTGGGACTGCAAAGTAATGAGAAAATGGACGGTCTCCAAAACCAAGGTCATGCTAACACTCCTTATGCTCAATGAATCATGGTGTTACAGCTATGGCACCTTCTGATAATGGTTAATTGCTAACATCAGTAAATTCTAAATGTCTCTTTAGCATCTGCTTGTAAAACATTTAAAGTGCTTTTAAAGTTTTACCTCATTTTGAACGCACAAAGTTCCCAAAGGTACATAGCTACTGTCATTACTTTTGTCCCCTACCGTAGAGGATGCTGATTATTATTCAGAGAGGCAATTATCTATTTCTTGAGATAAATTGTGTGTTTTCTTTCCTGAGTGAACAAATATTGATGATACGCTTCAGCTGAAGATAAAATGAGTCAGGGCAGGATGTGGTCAGAGTGCTGTCATCTGAAACAGGAGCTTGGCAGGAGGAAGGAGCTGTATTGATCCCTCTGTGTGTACGAGAGTTTTTCCATGTGGTGTTGAAGACTCCAGGGTGTCTTCAGTGTCTATGTACAATACAACACTGAAAAGTTATCTAACTGTAATGTAAAATACAGCATTAAGATTAAAATAAGATTGCCATGTGTTGTATTCATAATGTTGTTCAAGGAAACTTAAGTAGGTTTTAGTATTTTTTTGTATAATGAGAGTGCCTTTTTTTTAGTTTTTTTTTTTTTTAAGGTAAAACTGGACTTTAACAACATATGTGAAACTAGGGCCCGACCGATTTATCGGCGAGCCAATTAAATTGGCCAGTTTTAGCCCGTTTGAAACTAATCGCTAATCGGCCAAAACTTGCAAATTTTCACCAATATTTTCAGAAATAGAAATAAAATGCGGAGAAAAAGATTCAGTTTCACTTTGAAAATGTTTCACCATTTGAAAAGTTTTCCAACTTATCCTGTAGATGGCGCAGCGACCTCATGACAATGTTCATCCACTAACTACCTCACAGCACAGCAGAGTGACGGATCTGAAGCAGGCAGCTCAGGGACGCACAGAGGAGAGTGGTCCGCCTCAACGGTTAATAAACCAGTTTGTGAAATACACAATAAGTCAACAAGTTTCAGTTCAACCCACTTCACGATGTTCCCCGCTGTGCTGGTCTCGGTCACGCCGAGTTAATGGTGCAGCACCATGTAATATGCAAGCTAAAGTTAGAGTTAGCCATCTGCTGTTAGCCTTGCTACACTGTTAGCTGTGCTAGTAATGGAAGAATAAACAACAGTACACATTACGTGGTCGAGCTACTTCTTTTACTGAGGCAGTTGCATGTCTCCACATGAGACCGGACCGGAAATGTGTAACGTGAGTTAAGACGCGGTGGCACTGATCGGCAGGGGGTTAGTTGAAAAGGCTTTTCTGGTCCGAGTTTGATCAGTTGGTCTTCCTGTTGGTGTGAAGAGCAGTAGCCTACAGTATATCTACATTATATAGTAAATTGTAGATAACTACAGTATATAAATATATATTTTATAACTTCAATTTTTTAAAAAAAATAGTCCAATTAATGGTTAATCAGATTCCCCCCCCCCCTTATAATCGGTATCGGCATCTGCCCCAAAAAATCCATATCAGTCGGGCCCTATGTGAAACCATTCCAGTCTGTTTTGTAATCTTTCAAAAATTACTTACTGAACCTTTAAAGTTCTTAGTCTTGTAATGGTGCAACATTATTTTGTAAATACAAAGAAAGCACAAGCACACTTTTTTTTTTTCATCTAATGGATGTTATTTACCGTAGAGAATATAACATGCAAAATAACCCATGGTGTTTTTTATATCCACAAAATCAAAGTTGAAAAATAATAACTCAGTGGTATAACAGCAGTTCTTTTTACAGTTTAATTTGTCCGATGCTTGTTGTGGCTGTTGTGACACATAAAAAGGGAAAAATCAGAATTTTAAAATATCTTCTTTTTTATTAAGGGTTTAGTTTGATCACAAAATGAATTGTTTTTTTTAGGACAAGCGAGCAGTTTGAGCTTTTATGTAATGGACAGATAATTGAGTCATCTGCATATAAAGAAATCAGTTTATACAAAATCAAAACTAATCTTATGGCCTTTCCACTTTTTACTTATCAGTTTGATGCTTTGGAGAACACACCACGCTTGTCATTCATGAGCCTCAGCCCAATTTCGGACTGGGCGCTTGGATCAATGCTGAATGCGAGATCATTTTTCCTTTTTAATCCAATGCACAAGGTCATGTTTCAGCGCCTTCGCATGTACCAAACGCTCTACATGGATCAATGCAAAGCCAACATGGATGACTGCTGGGTTACATGCTCCCTTTTGATTCATTATTAATAAAGCTGAGGTGCTGCTTTGGGTGTGTTTCCAGAGAGAACGACTCCTGAGAGGATTTTTTTTTGCACACTTCATAATGCTTTTACCAAGAAAGATTGTTTTTGGCGGATTTCCTGGAAAAAAAGTGTCACCGCTGTGGCTTGTTGTAAATGTAGCTGCTGAATAATGTCCCGGTTATAGAGGTACTCATCAATGTTGTCGTCATTATCCTTCACATCTTGAACCAGGTGCTAAAATAAAAACCTTCCCCTGTTTGTCTCTCTATAATGGCTGGTAATAGAAATAATTTGCTTATATTTGCCTTTTGTTTTGTTCAACAAGTCCTGTTTTATATAATCTATGTGAGCTGCATGGTACAAAAAAAACAACCTTTTTCCAAATAAAAGCCTTGTAATCCACTTTAGGTGAAATAAAAGTGTTTTCTTCTCCAACCAATTAAACCAAGGATGAATTTTTTTAACTGGTAACACAGATGCAACTCTTAACAAAAAGAAACCTTCGCCACTCTGTGCCTCTATCTAAAGAAAATAAGCACAGGCAGGTGAATAGATTCCCACAAACAATACCCAAGGACTAGCTCTGCGCCTGCAGATGCCTGACTTCACTTGCTTTGGTAGCGAGAGCAGCAATAAATCAAGCCTGGGGCTGAGAGCCAGGTTTATTTTAATGCTAAAACTGGTTTGGTAGAACTGGAGCTGCATACTGTCTTCTTAATGAAAACGTTGAAAGACGGTGGCCTCCTGTCCGAATTCAGCTGGGTCTAGCTGCCTTATGGTACACATCTACTGATTTGCTCTATGTGTTTGCAGGGTGAAAACCGCTCGACTTTGTTTCTGGATGGCTAAGTCAGTAATTGTACTCTGTTAAAGAGACCATTGGTTTATAATGATAATTACTAAACATATCAGCATTAAGTGAGTCCTTTCATTGTGAACCCAAGGACATTGTTGTCTCACTTATAAGACTTGGTTTCCCCGTCTCGCTAGGACTTCCATTGATCCAAATGGTCATATTTGTCACGCATTGGATGGCAAAACTCGCCAAAGAACACAAGGTAACAACACACGAGCCAGAAAAATCATTCAAAGGGACCATCAATGGATCCCTTGAGGGACCTCTTTGAATGTCCGACATTAAAGCAGCACAAAGCAATCTCACACACTGGCAGCAGCAAATGGAAGAAAGAGATAAGTGCTGGAAATGTAATGAGTTTGGTCACCACAAATCCAACAATATGACTCGGTATGTTTGCACTAACTGGAACTGTACTGAAGCATACTTAAGGAGCAAACATGGCAACAAGGTCCAATGCTGGTCCGGCTTCCCTGGTGTGAAAATATTTCATCTCCTAGAGGCTTCATTTAACATTCATCAAAGCGAATGGGACAATCTTCAAACATTTTCAGTGCTGTTTAGACAATCTCACACCGCCAGGAGAAACCATTTGAATATCTGGAGCTTCATTACCCAGAATCCTGTTCTATTAAGTCAGCAATCTTGTATTTAGCGTCCAAATTTCTTTTTTGTAGCCTGAGGAAGAGAGGATGGTAGATTACTTTGCAGCTGGATCAGTCTTTTGGCTGGAGGGGTTGTTTTACAGTACATTCAGCTTCGGAGGTTTCCTCTGGAACCTCTCTTGGGTGGAAACCATATCCCTTCAGTGTCCATATCAATCCATTAGTTTTAATCCAAACAACATATAAATCTTTTTCCAACAATCCCAGCACGTGATCTTTCAGGTGTTTTTAAGACACCTGATTACAAGATGTGGGAAGTTTTAAACTGCCTCTGTTTTTTTTTCTTCTTTGGGTTATATCTTAATTTTCCAGATGGTGGGGAAATCCCGTGAGTTTTCGTCAAAATATGCAGCATGACAGCAGAGGTACAGTGTTCCCCTTGTTTAACTGAGTTTCAGTTTTTTGGGCCCCCACCTCACAGGGACTTTGAGTCATCCATAGCCCCGCCAAGGTTTAATTGCTTTTGGCTGTCAAGTACCTCTGGGAGAAAACTGGCAGCTGTACAGGATTCCTATGCGAGGAGGTACTCAGACACACTTAAATGGAACGAAAAGGCTTTATTACGCTCATCATACACAGAAACAGCAGACTTTCAAGTGAAGATAGCCGTGGCTACATCAATACCAACATGTCTGAGTACTCAGGTAGCTCTGTGTGAACATAAGAGTCAGTGACTGTGTTCATTTTTCTCCTTCATGAGGCGTCATTATCAACTGACATCTTCTCTATGGCGGCCCAAAAGGTTAACTGCAAAATTGTTACACACACCAAAATAAATAAATATTTCAAACTGCAAATGTTACTTAAGAAAAAAAAATGTTTCTTTTCAATCATCTCATGAAACATTAAGAAAATATATGTCATGTATCATTGTAAGATTTCAAAGAATTCAAAAGTTTGTGAGGAAATGCCAATATTTTTCAATTCCAAGAGTATTTTATAAAAAATTTTAAACGTGCAAAACATGTTAAAAAAAGAAATTTCATAAAATTAAAAAATGCAACTATTTAGTTAGATGCAGAATGTTTACAAATACAAAAATGAAATAAAACACTATTTTTTTTAAAGAGTGCAAAAACTTAAATTTCAAAAAAGTCAATCCAACAGTAAAAATTTGCAAAACATTTTGGTTTTCAAAAAACACAAAAAATGCAAAAAATAAAATAAAATTTTACATAATTAAAAAACTTTAAAAGTCACAAAATGTTGAAACAATGTGATAGAATTTAAATATTTACCCACTAGTTTTGCTGTTTCAAATAATTTTGGATGGTTTCTTTTTAGGATAAAATTTTTTTTCTCTAGAGCTCCAGTGAGGAGTTTTTAGTTCATTGTGAAACATGCAGGAATCAATTCTGAAGTCTGTTTGTGAGCTATAAAAGCAAGAGGAACAACTGTGTCCTTTGAGTTTTTTTGCGACTGCACTGAAAGTACTGGTGGGGATGGTTCACTTTTCCATGTAATTTGGGACTCTGTTCACAGGGGGCGCCAAAATCGACACAAACCTCAATTCCTCACTGGTGCTTTAGATGAAAACTTTTTTTCGCTTTTTGGTCTTTCTATGTTTGTGCAGTTGACTTTCAGGGTCGCCAAAAACTTGAACATGACAATCATATAATATTTTTCGTCCACATAATCCATTGTTATTGCAGAGCAGAGAAGCAATATTTTTTCAGTCTAACTCAAAAATTCCTCACTAATGACTCGCTGCTTGGAGAAAATAAAAGCGTCTGCGCTCCTTTGTCTGTCTTCCTGCAACAAAGGTATCTCCTCTAATACACAAAGGAATGCTGCAGCCTCCTCACTTCACCTTACCTTAAATGCTCATTGAAAACAAACTTTATTACACTTTGCTGAAGGAAGAGGAAAAGATGCTCCCTCAAATCTGGCGGCTGAACTCCACTAGCGTGCATGTGAATGTTTCTAATAAGGTTTCTAATAATAGAGTTGCTGTGGCTCCGTCTTCCATCTGTGATCCAGCCTCAATCTTTGGCTTGGCTCAGAGATGACTGATAGGTGGAGAGTCAGTAGCCTGCACACAGCTGATAAGCCAAGTCTGTGCAACCGGGTGGACTCACCTCTAATCTCCACTCACAGTTGATTCCAGAGGTGTGTGTGTGTGTTTGTGTGTGCCATTTTGGACCTCCTAACCTTGACAGTTTTGTGTTTTTTTTCCAGGCTGAATTGATGTTATCTGGCTGGCTTAAAGTGGAGTATAGACAGAGCTACTGTGTGCACACTTTCACCTGTAAGTCTGTTTCTGTGAGACACTGTAGAAAATCTTTAGCTTGAGTGATTGGTAGCATTTTAGCTTTATGCCGTTATTGCCTTTATTGTCTATTAAGTGGTTTGGACTCAAGTTCTTCTGAATTGTAAAAAAAAATTACAGCTATAAATTCAGCTGTCTGGCTTTTCCCCTGATTTTTACACGTGCATGTAAAATCATATAGCTTTCAGAGTGAAGAGAAATGATACTTGTCTCAGACGATGAATGCTAATGGAGCTTTTAGTGCACCCAGGAGGCAGTCCCTCAGCATGAGCAGAAATCATGGCACTTACAAGATGATTACCAGCAGGAAATAATGACTGAAAGTCTGCAGATACGCCAGCAGCTCTGGGAGGCTGTGTTTATGTGTTTTTAGCTGGAGGCAATGTTAACATGCTGCTATTTAGCAGGTAAAATCATATCATATTAATCTCCAATTGAATCCAGTTTGATACAGCTGTATCTAAATCTGTAGGAGTGCGCCTGGCTTTGTTTTATCCCCCCTACAACGGTTCAAATAAAGGAGCTGCATTCAGTGAAACAACTCCAAAATCTAAAGGCAATTTTCAAACAGCCACAATTTAAAAACAGTAAGAATCTGCTGTGGCCATGAAAGGTCATAAACTGCATTTTAACTGAGGAAAATACAGGTTTAAACGCTCAACAAATAAACAACGCGGGTAAGACAATATGCCTTCATAACAGGAAAAACAGCAGAAAACTCAAGCAGAACCAGACTTAATGAAAGTCTGACAAAACTAAATAAACTAAAAATCAAGATGTTTGCATGCACAGTTCAGTTGAGGCATGTCTGTCTCTGCTACGGTTGACAACATGCCCCCTTTCAGTTAGTTTGTAATGCATCATCTACTGGTTAATCCAGTATGTACCAAAACAGTCAACAAGTGGCTTACAATGATGAATTTTACCACTCTGAACCTGTTTTTTAAAGGGTTTGTTTACTTCCTAGAAATGTACCTACACTATTGGCATCAGTCAGTGATTCCACACCAAGGTGTCTGGGAGGCATTGGGTGTTTTGGAACCTAACAGGTTTGGGAACTTTTTGCAAAGGAGCCATCCAACATCCACTTTTTTGGGACTTTCATAATTCCAAGAGAAGGAGGGCTCCTACAGTCTGTAAACTACAAAAAGGTTTCTGAAGTTTGAGGAAGCCTTGTCATTTACTACTTAGTGTTGGCTCAACATTCACTCAATTATGGATCAATCATTGGGCTATAATGTCACTTAAAGTCCCTCTTGTGTTGTTTAGTACCAACTCTCAAACTGGAGCTAAAAGGTTCGTTTGAATGGGGTGATTGGGGAAAGGTTCATACAGATCTTAGAACTACAAAAAAGGTCCAAAACAACTTACAACAGAGGTCCCAACCACCGGGCCCTGAACCAGTACCGGTCTGTGGATCAATTAGTACCGGGCCGCAAAAAGAAATAATGATGATTAAATAATTATTTTTCTTTTCATCTGTCCTCCCAGTATCTTCCTTTGAAAGACCACCACTTCCGCCATCGCCTCACTTTCACGCTTGACTCTTCAGCATCAACAGCACAATCTAGCCCTGACAAAAATGAGCCAGAAACAGAGTTCACTGGAGAGAGAAAGGGTTGATTCTGCATTATGGTGAGTTGATGTTAAAGTGTAATGAAAAGTGCCTAATATAAAATGTAATTGTTCTATGTACTGATTAAGGTTTTCGTTATTTGAACCTCCACGCCCCTACCCAGTCCTTGGAAAAAGCTTCCTGCATGAAACTGGTCCCTGGTACAAAAAAGGTTGGAGACCACTGACTTACAATGACCTACAAAGATGGCTGCCTCCATTCATTTAATTCCAATATCACAAGTTAAACACTAAGTACATTCATTTGGTTATTTGCATAGTTTTCCAAAAGTGCTTCACTTTTCAAGGTTTCCAAAACACCCCAAACGTCTGGCTAGCAAAACACTGAGCTGGCAAAAACCCGAGCCATCATGTAATAAATGAAAGTCAGATACTGACACCTGATTGGTCCATATGTGACCTTGGCAGGAGGTTGATCAGCTTTGCAAACATTTATGTTAATGATGCTGCACCTCCACCCGCTGCTCCATCAGCACATGACGGATCCCGGGGGGATTCTCCACCCCTCTCCCCTCCTGCTGAGCAACCAAACACTCCCAGTATAGGGGTGTGAGTAAATGCTGTCACCTGTACTTGCATGTTACTTATTTCTCACATATGTGTGTTTTCTGTGCAGGATCATGCAGGGTTCAGATTGTAAATATTTAATGATTTAAGAGAGGCTGAAAATAACTCTAAATCCCCTCTTCTTTTTTTTTTTTTTACATCCACTCCTCATTGTGATACTCCTGTCTCCACTCCCTCATACAAAAACAATTTAAGAGGCTCTCTGCTGAGCTAATGCATCTGAGTACATTATGGTCCATTAACAAACAGCCACAGCAGGGATGTAATTGTGATTTAATAGCCTGAGACAGAAGAAGCATCAATTGAAAGAGACAGGTTTGAATAAGAGGATCATTAAGAGTGAACCATCTCTGTAACGTGCATAAATAGAAAGTGAGGCTGATGTTTAGCTTTACCTTGAGCTTTAACTGTAGTTATTTACACACCCTGATTGTTCTCTGATCTTGCATCAAGCAGATTCTTTTAGTCTGCATATTTATCTCTGTGCAATACCAAGACAGACTCTTGCTAATAGCCTGTTTGAATTGGGAGCTTGGGGCTAAAAATTGACTCTGCGACAATGAAAACTTGTCACTGCTTCCATTTATACTGATGAAAAAGGGTCTGAAAGCCTTCACAGCTCATCAGGAGAAAACAAAGTCCATGAGCAAGAAGAAGATTCTCAAATAAATTGAGTTACAGCTCAGCAAAGTAAACACACGGCGGGGTTTCAGCAGCACTCCAGGAGTGGGTGACAACTGATAAGCGTCTTTGGCTTTATGTTGAATAAGTAGGACAGTGGGGGGTTAGGGTGGGGGAGCATATGTGTGTGTGTGGGAGAGTGGGTAGGTGGGTTGGGGTGTTTATGGGTGGCAGGCATGCCAGGGACCCATCCGGATGATTCATGCTAATCAGGGCAGGTGGGAGTCGTGGGTGCTTTTTTTATGATGGTGAAGTAAACAGACTCAGCAGGAGGGGGGAGTCACCCTCTCTGTCTTTTTCACAAACACACACACACACACACGGTATTTTTTTAATACCTCTCTGTTATCTTTAGGGGGTCTTGGCTGATAAAGATACTGTAAACGAACAGAGAAGTAAACAAATGCAATGCTGAAGGTTTTAAACTGAGGATGGAGGTAAATTGAATGAGCTGTAATCAAATATCGTGTGTGTGAGAGCGTGTTTGTGGTTTATGGGGACGTGGTGCATGAGATGTTTGTGGTTTATGAGGACGCAGTGCCTGCACAGGTCAAAACACAAGGAGTGGAAAAAAAGTTCATATAAAATCTGTCTTAATCATGAAATACAAATAATTGCAATGCTGAAGGTGTTAAACTGAGGATCACATATCGTGTGTGTGTGTGGGTGTGTTTGTGGTTTATGGGGACGTGGTGCCTGCACGGGTCAAAACACAAGGAAAAGAGAAAAACTTCAAATGAAATCTGTCTTAATCATGAAATACAAACAAATGCTGTGCAATAACTTTACAAACAAGCAGATTTGCATTCGCATTAGGTAACACGACGCTAGAAAAGCTCGGTTATATCACCAAATGCAAATGTGACACTTTAAAATGTCACCTTCATTATCGCACAAAACATTTCAGCACCGGAAGCTCACAAAGTATTGGCAATTCAAGCCAACCGTCCAGAGTTTGTGTTGCTTCTTAACGGTGATTTAAGGGCTAACTTGAGGTAAAATGGCAAACTTTTAAGACCTTACTCTAAATAAATACCGAATAAGAAATATATAATCAGTTGGTGAGCACCAAGAGAGACAGAGCAGACTTTGTTAGTCGTCCAGGCTAATGCAAATGGAGCAGAATCGTTAGCTGTAAGTTTTCAAACCACAAATCTCACTCGAAGGTCCCTTTCTTTTCCCCTATAATTACTTGAAGGTTTAAAACAAGATTTATAGGATGCTCGATTCTTTTGGAAAAGGAATCACATACTCAATTTGCGTAGACAAGTCTTTGCAAAGACAAAATCACATGCTTGTGTTCCCAGGAGCACTGTTAGCTCCTGTCCAGTTTAACCCTTGGTTCCTCTTTATTTTAAGCTTCATCCAGCCTACTTTGTCCCCAAAACGGACATGCAGATAAGTACTCATAAAATAATCATTTTTTAACAATTTTTTAAAAACTTTTTTGGACTCAAATCTCTTAAAAACTTCAGGCCTGACCATTAAAAAATAATAAATACAAAATTCGATGTTAAACCCCTTTTATGCCAGGTTTTGCGCACCATGTCACAGCTATTTTTAATGGCAAAAAACCCATTATCGCCATATTTCCCATAAAAAATGACCTTGGTGATTTTTTTTAAGGGAAAAGGGTCCCCTTCTTTCCCCCTATAATTACTTGAAGGTTTTAAAGCAGATTTATAGGATTTTTTTTTCTACTCAATTTGCGTGGATAGGTCTTTGCTAAGACAAGATCACATACTTGTATTCCCAGGAGCACTGTTAGCTCTCGTCCACTGTGGCAAACATCATGCTGTCTGATTTTTCCTACGAACGACATAAATCTAGAGTTTAACCAATCGAGTGAGATTCTCTCCTGACAACATGTTCAGACATGTGTTGAGTCAGCCAATGTTTGGCCCCTGACCAAAAAGGCCAAGCCGGGGAGCAGATGGCAAGGAGAGGAGAGATGCAGGAGGTCAGTGGTCTGGATGAAGCCCATGGTGAGGATCAGACATATGGCAAAGCAGACCATGGAGGAGAAGAGAGGAGATGAATCTAGTTCATTGGGATATAAAAATATGTTGCTGAGAAAGTCAAGTATTTCAACACAGTTTAACGTCAGCGCTTTTTAATTCGTGCCAGATTCCACTGAAAGCCTGGCGCAGGATATCTTACTGGCAAGCAGTGAAACCTGAGTCATGAACTTTATTAGTTATTTGGAAGCCACAATGCAATTTACCGGACAAATATTCCACCAAAAAGCATGGGAAGGTTTTCTTGTGGTTCTGTAGACTTCTCCAAATACAGTTCCCAATGGAGGGCAGCAGTGAGCCAACGACAAAGTTTCCCACTCCTCTGGAAAGAAAGCTGATTGGTGCATTATTATTTCTGCGCCCCTTTTCGACGCTCCGAGCCAAACTACACCTTCATGTCCACAGTATACTTTGCTCATTTGTGCCAGCGTTTCAGATTAGGGCCTATTCTCCCATGTTGCACCACTTTATTCACAATGAACTAAAGGCTTGTCAATAAGCCCAAGCTGTTGCTCGAACCCAAGCCACAGGGAACACGTTTTCCCCTCATCCTCTTTTCTCAAGACCTTCATCCGAATCCAGCACAAGCTTTTTCTGTAAAACATGCCTATTGTTTCGCTTTCAGCCCGTCTCTATTTTACAGCTGTGCATGACTGATTGTCTAAGGCAGGAGGATGGGGAGGGGGGACAATGCACCACCAGTTTAGACCTATTGATCCACACGCTCCCAGTCTGCGTCCGTCCCAGCTGGTCCTGAAGGAAAAAACAAGTGGGGGTCGAGGTTTTCGTGGCTGGTCTCACATGCGCACAGCAACAACTTGAGGAAGCCTGGAGGTCTACATCCAGACAAATTAAAGAGTGTGAGAGGAGCTGCTTCTGTGGGCGAGCAGCAATGACTCCAGCTTTATTGAGCTGCTGCAAGAATCAAAACAGCTCACTTCTACCTCAGCCTCGACTTTACTCGGTTCAATATCAGACATCGGATTGTACGCAAAAAGCAATATGTGGGTGATAGATGATGATTCTCTCTCAATTGAGTTTTTGCTCCTGCCATAGCAGTTCATCCGAACAATTTATTACTTAATTAGGATTAAAAAAAGGAACTTCTCTGCCCACAATAGTGGTGATGAATTGTGTCTGTAGCCTGTTATTGCAGATATATAAAGATAATTATTCTGTTTTCACCGGAGAGTTGGAAAATCATCCTCGGGTTTATATTAAAAATATTTATCAAAAGTGTGCAAATGGGAGGAAAAAAATCCAGAGAGGTTCAAAAACAATAATCAGGGTAGCCCTCTGTGGATTACAGAAAAATGAGCAATAAAAGTGACAAAAACGTCTTTTTTTATGCGCTTATTTACGTGAAATGAAGAAAAATGTCTGAAGAAAACCATACAGCGCAGCTTGAAAGCACCTGTCAGATTAATGGACCAAACAAAAGCATGTGACAACGAGGGTCCATTATTCTCTTTAGGGACTCGGCCGCCAAAGGCTACAATGGAGCTCAACCTTTTCACATGAGCCAGATAGGAGGGGCTCTTGTCGTATTTGTCTCATAAATGCCGCCGCAAATACAGCGTGAGAGTGGGAGTGAGTCACTCCTGTGTCAGTCAGCGGGTGTGACAATACAGGAGTCTGCAACCATGCTATCTGCTGAGTGAGATACAGAGCAGAGCGAGCATTAGCATTTTCCTCTGAAGTCATGTTTGAGCTGAACCTGAAAGCATCAGTTATCTAGATCCTCTTTATGCAGATTTTACTCTCATTTCAGAGTAAAGGTCCTTACACACCGGGAACAACGCAAATGTGCGACGAGAAATTACGGAATATTCAGAGGTGAATTTTGACGTGCATGACTATTCACATCAAGCGCGATGCGATTTTGCGACTTTCGAGGGGGAAAAAGACACGTCCTGAGTGGAAGAAGACTGACTCAACAGCAGACTGACTGTTTTTCAGTTCTGATTAGACACTAGTGTTGAGATGTCTGTCTGTCATGATAGCATGTACTGAGTCGGGGCCAGTACCAAATAAGAACATTAAACTATAATCCATAAACGTGAGGTAACAACCGAGACCTAATGGTGCTGTGACAGCAACACAATTGAGTTTGAGACAGTGAAAATACATATGGTATGTTGTATCTGAACAGGTTAGCTTACGAGCTAAAGTTACTTAGCACAGATGAAAGTTAAAACAAAGACGTTTAGCAAACTGTTAAAGCACACAAACCATCATCATATGAGAGATCCGACGCTATGACTCTCCACAAGTTGTCCTTCAGGTCGTTATATTTGTAATATTTGTGTTTTTTAATCATAAAGCACTCTGTTCTCCGACACGTAAACAATCAGCCGGTCGGCCATATTGGATATACCGGTGAATCTGATGTCGCAACAACAAGCAATCTGATTGGTCAGAAGTGGACACACAGTATGTGAAACTTAAGAAAAATCGACCGTGATGCGAAAAAATAAATGCCGCAATATCACAGGACTGGAAAACGTCGCTGATGTGAACGCTTGTATTGGATACGAGTTCGGAAAAAAAAATTGACATCTGAAATAATCACACGAAAAAAACGCTCCCGGTGTGTAAGGACCTTAAATGTGTTCACACAGTCGACATCACTTGTGCTGATCTAAAAGTCTGAGCATGACTGAAAAAACTCTCAATCTCACCATCTGCAAGTCATACGAGCCTCACCTCGGGACAAGAGCGGAAATCACCCACAGTGCATCTGCAATCAGTGGATTAGGTCACTTCACCTCCTATTCTTTGACAGGGTAAAATGAGGCGTCACGGGACATATACAGTAGAGAACAGGGGTGGACTGCAGATTTGCTAAAGACTGGTTTTCTTTCAGCTTGGCTCACCCTTAGGGAGTGTTTGAGGCCAGAGCTGCGCTCAGGCGTTTTGCTTTAGTGGGATTCCTTACTTATTACAGAATCTGGGTCAAGCTAATACCATTACAGCCTGCAAATTAAGGTTAAATGGCTGCAGAGATGTCGTGTTCTTTGCAGGGGTCAGTGTCGGTCGACAACATAATGAATCAGCAGTGAAACGTTTCAAGGTGGGCGAACAGCTGCATGCTGTTGTCAGAGAACACGACTTCAAGTAAATCAAATATGCGATGTAAAGAGTGTTGCAATACACTCGTATGGTTTCACTCCCCTCCGCCCGGCCTCACCCTGCTCGCCAAGTTATCTCTAACATTGCCCAAAATCAATTTCAACATGCTTCAGAGAGCTCGCCTTAACGCCGCCGTTCAAGAATAAGGGAACAATGCAGGGAGTAACAATGAGAACAGAAATGGCATGAACGCAAATTTTCCTAGCTCGATACAGACACATTAGACACGCTACATCCTGGTTTATGGGGCTGTAATCTGGGCGTGGAAAGTGTTAGACGATCTACATCTTACACAAGAGACGACTCCCATGTGTGTCTGGAGATTATAAAAGCAAGCCAGACTCTAAAAAGAAGTCCCGACTGTTCGAGTACTGTAGGTTTGACACAGATATCACACACAGCTGTTGTTTGGATTATTGGTCCCTTAACTCTTTTCAGGAAACCACCTGATGAGTCCATCTGTAAAGTCACAAGTCAAAGTTTGGTGTAAGCAAAGCGCTAAATACACACCATGTGAGCAATAAACGAATGCTAACAAGCTCTATATTAACCCTCGAACACTATCGCTAAAATTAGTAACACCATCACTGATTTTTACCCCAAATAATATACCAACGAAAAAGTACTTGTCATCAAAATATATCAAAATAGGACAATACATGACATTAAAGTAGTTTTCTTCTGTTTTTAACTGGGAGGGGAAAAAAGTGCCATGAGGGGACCGTATAAAATGCAACAGAATAACTGAAATTAGGCATTCATGAACAAAAAATTCCTATTAAAAACAAAATATAGAAACTGTAAGCTTAGTTTCTTTTCCACCCATTACTGGGGTATGTGAGTCTTCTCAGGTGAAGAATCAGGGTTCTTGGCACAATAACAGCTGCAGGAGAAAGAACCAAAATGTGGCATATTTTGAGTAAAAATGACCAGCTTACTGAAATAGTTCTTATCACCATATGAATTCCCTTCAAAATCACTACTTTGTTATAGTTATTCAAAACCATTGCGCTAAATAAAGATAGCATGCAAATTCCAGGACCACTCTTACTGACCTTATTCGCCTGCTAGCAGCTATCAGATCTACCCAAACTTACTTTACCCTCTATCACTATCACTAAAAGCAGGTTTTGGATCAGGAAAACAAATTTGCCTTCAAAGATGTCAAAGGTAATGCTGAAGCTACCCAGGGACCCATGATACTCAGACAAACATAATGAAAATTACATAAACATGTTTGGTCGGGTGAAAATCACCCGGCGATAGTGTTCTAGGGTTTAAAAAAAAGGGTTTTAGTCGTGAAATATGGAGGTGTGAGCCAGCGGGATCGTACCTATGTGAGTGACGTGGATAAAAGTAGAAAGTGTCAATAAAAACAGCGCTTTACATCGAGTTGAACTAAGCTGCTTCATGCTAAGTTTGCTCCATTCCAGCACTATCAGGCTAATTTTACTGCTGGTGGGCGAGTTGACTGCCCTTGAGCTCAAATCTCAGCTAGCTTTCTTTCAGTGCTTGGGCATTGCTTAGACATACTTGAGCTT
The DNA here is from genome assembly GCA_962446985.1 of Xyrichtys novacula. Lineage (NCBI taxonomy): Eukaryota > Metazoa > Chordata > Actinopteri > Labriformes > Labridae > Xyrichtys > Xyrichtys novacula. Next base: position 4,597,755 of record OY660887.1, read on the forward strand.
GAGCCTCAGCGTCTGGATACTGTAGCTGTCATCAGCCCGCGCCCATAAATATAAGAAATGAGTCTTAAACTGCATGTTTCTCCAAGAAAGTCCAGTCGTGCGTCTTCATCTTTGACATATACTTTTCACTCCACAGCCCTGTTTTTCCGGCCCTGACAACCTCATACATCTCCGGCTGCGTGCACGTGATGAAGTCATCGGGTGATGTATGTGCCTGCTGTGTGAGGAAAAGCATTTTGCATGCTTGCAGCCCCGGGGAATTTACCGCAGCTTGTATGACACTGTCTTGCTTCCAGTGATACTCTGGTTTTTCAATGATGCAGTCAGACTCACAGAGGGCTTTTTGTTACAGTCAGCCGCTACAGCACCTACTTTTTCACCGAGATGTCATGACAGTCAAGGACTCTAGTCTGGCTTGTTTTTCTGAGAGGAAACTCTGCTTTCATGCTGGAAATGTGAAGAGCTGAATGATACCACTGTGTGAATTTAAACATTTACATGGTTTATGTATTTATCAAGTTTCTTCTCTTTGTTTATGCAACTTTGAGGAGGTGTGTAACTCAGCTGTGATTGGCCCAATCTTTGAGGTAACTTTAGGTCAATATGCAAAAACTCTCCTGACTCATTGATTCTTTACATCCAGCAGAAGTGTTTGATTTATTTGCCATAGTTTGGCAACTTTTGATACATTTAGTTAAGTGCCTTGAAGCTTTTGAAAATTCAGTTTGAAATCATAAAAAGAAAAAAAAGAAAAGTCCCTCATGCATTAAAAAAAAGAAAGAAAACAGGCTTCTTCATCTATCAAAGTCGAATCAAGCTTACTCATCGTCGGCTATGAGTCATCTGAAAAGACGAAGGCTAAGCCGACGACTGAAGCTATTATCTTCACCCGAATTTCTGCGTCAATAGACCTTCCTGTCCCTTCTTTGGTTAACTAGGTCATTTAAGATAATAAACAAGTGATGAGTCCAGATGAGAAGAAGAACAAACCTTTCACAACCCATGAAAATATAAAACATATAATCCTCTGTAAAGTAGGGGCTTTGTTTGTGGTTTTTTTAAGGGGTTGGTCTCCAGACATGTCTTTGTGTCGCTCATGGAAAAAGCTTTTGTTTGAGAGCGCAAACCCAACATGTTATTTGAGCGGCTTTGACTGAGTATTACAGATGAGGAAACTCAAGTCTTATAAAAAACTCACCTGTGCAATCATAACGATAGACCACAGGTGAGCTAAATTAGGTCAGATTAAAATGGCCACAATATTAAAGATCCTCATAGTCGTACTAACTTCCTTACCTTTGGAAAACTTCTGAGCTGTTCCCATGATTACAAATCCTTGAATATAAACACATACATGTGCCTGGAATTAAGCTGTTGACACCACAGGTGCTAAAGGCCACATCTGATTTTTGTTAAGACCAAGTTTAAACCCGCTTCGACCTACATCTCATTTCTGTATTTACTCAAGATCTCTTAAGTTGAACATAGAAACAACCTTTGTGTACAGAGGCAACCGAATAAGCATTACCTAGGCGGTGAAATTACCATCATTGGATACTAATTTAAGCTGTTTATTTACATATAATTGTAATTTCAGGGTATTTTCTTCATAGCAGACTGCAGAAATTGCTGCTTTTACAAGAAGCTTTCCAGTCCATCACATCAGGGATCATTTGAGAAAAAGACACCCAGGGAGTGGTTACTAACTCACTTCGTCTGAATAAACAGAAAACGCTTCTTCAGTTCCATTTGCATTTATTCTAAAGGGAAAATATAGAATTCAATAAATATTGCGGTAACAACATCGGCAAAGACATTTGAAGGTGACGTCAACATTCAAGAAAACATGATAATTCACACAGAGAGTGATAACAGGTCAGAAAATGAACGAATGAACATTTCATCAAGCGAATCGGGAAGTTTGAAAGTAACATTAAAAGTGCATCAATACCTTTGATATTCAAACAGCTTCTGAATTGCACTGTTGGAGAACCACACTTTGGAAAATCTCACCAGATTGACACCTACTTGTTTTTTAACATCATGACAACGTAACACTGCAATGGCGAAAACTCAAATATGAAACTATAAGGGGGAAAGTGAAGTGATTTGTTTAGTTAGCGGCCTGGTCACACCAGAAAGAAGAGACTTTAAAATCTGCTCTGGTTAAGCTAAACTTTTGGTTTGTGAAGACTTTGGCGCCCCCTGTGGACAAAGTAGTTTACGCAGATTTTGAGTATTTGAAATCTTAGCAACGGGAAACATATAAAAAGGAAGCATTCATCAATTCCTTTGCCCCTTTCTGGTTTCAGGCATCAAAATTTACTATAACCAAACAGTTGCCCCTCTACGTTTGCTCTTTTAAGTCACAATAATACATTTTATAAATTTTCAATCAATTTAAGTTGAACCTAAAATTGTTTCAAGCATCTTTCTACTTTAAATAAAAAACATGGCTGAAAACTTAAAGAATTATCAAAAACATGATTCAATTTTTGGAATATTTCAAGTTACATTACTAGCTTTATGCTAACTAATGAAAAATGCACTTTTTTAAACAGTATTTTTGTGGCAGCTTTCATCTACTTGGCTGCAAATTTTTTGAGTAAGTCCCATTTTTTTCACTTCTCTTGGTTTATCTATCGAAGTAGTTTAAATATACTTGGATGAAAGCGACTACAGGCCCTTCAGTTTCAGTTCCACATGAAATAGCTGTGGTTTGCCGGTGCGACCAGGCCGTTTAAGAATTTCATGGATTTCCAACACTTCATATTCTCTAAAACTTTTGTTTTGACTTCCTCTCTCTCCTTAAAGTGCAGCAAAAAGATGAGTCACGGCTCAAACTGTCTCAGCCTGTCAGGATTCTCATTTTACACCATTTCTAAATGTTATGCTTTCGACTGACGGTCAATCACAGCTCTTTCCGTCCATTAAAAGGTTTTTTTTTAAAAACAAACAAACGTATTATCCAATTTTCTCCTCGGTGAAAATGGTAAAAACGCTTAATTGCATTTGTTTATCACAAGGAGCTGCTGCAGAAATCCTCGAGGCTGAAACAGCTTTGAGCCGGTTTGCTTCCGACTCTCTTGCAGAACACGGAGGCGCTCGTAAAGCTGTCAGTGTCGAGAGCTGTTAGGATAATCTGCCTGTCGAGAGTCATTATAGACCCATAAGAGTTGAGGTGAAATATACAGGCAGAGAGGGCGGCTGTCTGACTGCGGACGTGCGGGGACTCTGCTGTGAACAGGATGAAGCTAAAATAAAACAGTGATGTAATTACACACCAATGACTTCACATTATACCGACAACATATCAGAGACAGGGGACGAAGCATCAAGTTTTTTTGGGCGCAGGACTGAAAAAATCTAATCTCTGCACGCAGACTAACAGTTCGAGGAGTAGAGGCGAGAGTGAATCACTTCAAAACTACGGTGACGAGTTTTTGTTTAAGCCCTCTGAGCAAAAGAAAGTCTTTGATCCAGCACAAACAAAACACCCTCCTCCTTTTTACTCCAGGCGGCGAACCCCCATCACCACCTTTGGCTCCCGTTCAAGGATCACCCTTCCTTTCAAAAAATGAGCATGACATCACTCTTCTGCTCATTTCCCGTCGGCGTGGAAAGCCTCGATCGTATCCGCTTTGTCCTCCCACAGGAAGCGGGTCACTTCCACTTCCTCGTCCTTGCAGGTAGCCCACTGACAGATAGCTTCCTCGTCTGGTGGGGCAGGGGGGCCACATGGATTGGGATGCTACTATGCATTGAGTTTTCATTGGTGTCGAGTATTCCAGTAACATGTACATTTATGAATTGAAGCTTATAAACCCCTTCTCTGGGCACATACGGGGTCTTTAGCATGCAGGAGAGAGCCTCGCTCAACAGCTTCCTGCTTGCACTGTGCTCTGTCCTCGTTCTCCGTTTAATCCCCCTCAGTCTGATCAGTCACATGACTGAGCAACTTTTGGCTTTGTCCTTACGGAGGTCCGAGGCCACCGCCGCCAAGTCAGGCCTCCCGGGCATGTGTGAAATCCTTTTGTTTCCGCGGGTGGTCTTCCCGCGCTTGACGTTTTTGTTGTTTTTGTTGATGCAGGCCAGCGTGGCCACGTGGAAAATGTCTCTGACGCTGTTCTCCGACTGCTGCGCCGAGCACTCGATGTAGGGCGCCGAGATCTGCTTGGCCATGCTGGAACCCTGAGAGGGGGGGAGGAGAGGTCAAACACGGTCACAGTCGGATGAAGCGGCTTAAGGCGGGCGAGGTTAGCAAGCGGTTAACGCATTTTTTCAGCGCTCACGTCGATAAAGACGAGAGGATTTCCGATCTTAAGAATCAGTACGGCGCGCTTAAAGTTGAGCACAATGAGGAATTATTCATGAATTATTTCAGTCACTAAACTTCTTAACTCGCTAAACTTTTCATTCAAAGTATTTCTTGTGTCGAGAGTGTGAGGCACACATACCTGGTCATAGGAGACTGGTGTTTGTCTGTGGTTGGAAAGCTCCACTAGTGTGCTCAGGTCAGTGCGCAGGTCTGACTTACACCCGACAAGCAGCATCTTTGTGTTGGGGCAGAACTCCTGGATCTCGCCTTTCCACTGTTGAGAGAGGGAAAGCGCAAAATGAAGCAACAATCGAAGAAAATAAGGTAAGATATGACCAGAAGATCAATAATCGGCTCATGAATAAATCACGTTTCAACCACGATAGGATGTAAAAATATGCAAACTGGTTAGATCAACCTGGCGTAACATCCCTTGAGTGCTTCCCCCCCTTCTTTTCTGCCCTTTAAGTACAAAGGTTACAGCTGCCACTTCCTGGAGCCCCTCACGCTTTGAACCCTGGAAAGGAACTACAAATAATCCCTGTGTATCCGTCCTGACAACAATAAATGCTCTGTGATCAATGGCCTTTCTCCTGGGGATTTAATCCGAGGCGAATGTGCCTCCGGGCTGGCTGGTCAGGGGATCAAGTTCATCGCAATCCGAAGAGGAAGTCGTTGGGTACAGTGTGTCTATCATTACGTGACCTTACGCTTGGCCCAGAGCTAATTCTTATCAAGACGTTTATTGTTTGATACAAGGTTAGGGAGCACGCATGTTGGTTTTATCCAATCACAATGCGGCTTGTAAACAGAGGGCTAAAATCACTAAACATCTCACTCCTTCGAAACTGTACGACTGACATAACCTGTCCTCACTCGTTTTTAGTAGTAGTGCTTGGATTTATGGATTCCATCAAAGTCTCGCACTAGTCAGATGACTGAACGCTGCATGTCTCCCTTTATGATCAGTGTACACTCTAACATGTGGAAGTCAGCCAGCACGACCACAGTCATCCGGTTCAAACCACCGACCGACCGCTCCATGTGAGAAAACTACAGGCTGCGTGAGTTTAAAGGTCTGCAGAGCTTCACTTCTCCTTTCAGGACCGCTCTTGGGTTTTAACCCGACGACCTACCAGTCACACTACAAGCTCTATAATACACATCACAAGATCGAATGTGACCGAGACTACAAAGAAATATCGACTGGAGACTTTTGATCCATATAATAGTCAAACAAAAGCAAGGATTTAAGATTTGGAGAACGTGCGGTTAAAAGGTAAAGACTTTGACATAATCGTATCAAAGAGAAGTCGTTAATGTTTCTTTATGAGCGATTGAAGGACACAGAAACATACCTTCTTGAGGACACTATCAAGTGTTTCAGGGCGGCTGATGTCGAAGCAGATGAGGACGGCATCAGAGTCGGGATAGGAGAGAGGCCTCACGTTGTCGTAGTATGGAGATCCTGTAAAGACAGAAAACACAAAACCAGGTTTCACACAGGCTGCAAAAGTTCTGCTATTTCTAAATAATATTACTCAGTATAAAAAAATCATCTACAGTACATAATTAATGTCAGTACTAAAAGGTATAAGGCTGAAAACAACTACTGCATCTCCAGGCCTCTTAGGTGGCACTGCTTTAAAAACAGGCATGACTCTGCGGTGGAAATAACAACATGGGTTTAAAACACTCAAAAATCAAAAATCGATATCCTGAGAATAAAGTTTGTCACTAGATCTACAAAAGCAGATTCAAACTGAAACGCGCGAAGAAGAAACCATAAACATGATGGACGTGGGTGAAGTGGACTACAAATCCATATCTGACGTTCTTCTTGGAATTCTTGGATGCAACGACCTCCACTCTTACACGGAAATGGACCACCAGGCTTGACAGCAACGAAGTTCAAAAAGCCAGTGACCCCCTTGAACTGAAGTTATAAACTAACTTGTTGTTTCGCAAAATCAAAATCTGAAATTCCTTTTGGAAATCTTGGATGCAACGACCTCCATTCCCAAACAGAACGGGACCACCAGGCTTAATATCAACAACTATTTTCACTTGAGTATAAAATTTAAATGGTTTCTTCTACCGTTTGAGGAACGGAGGTTGCAGATTCTTTGGCGGTATAAAACAGGGAAGTCAAGATCAACCAGACAGGCTTGTTCCAGTTTATCCGATTTGATTTGAGATGGCCCTTAAGAAATTACAGAAAGCTAACTCCTCATGACTGCCAGCTGAGGTTCATGGGAAAGACTTTGCTTTAACAGAAACTAGACAGCTTCTGCTGAAGAGGACAGATATTCTGACGCAGATTTTGGGATATTTGTAGTAACGTTTTTATCAAGAAGGCGAAAAATCCCCTCTTAAAATCCTGAATTGTGGTTTCAGTGAAAAGGAAATACCTTGAGAGTTAGTGACCAAGTCTAGGGAAAACCACAGACATTTCTTCTTGGAGGTGTGAGCTCGGCCAAATCATCACTTTAAACTCTTAAGTGTTCCTGACAGTTATTCTCATACGGCCTGATTGCAGCACAGCCATAATCCATGGCAACCGGGCGAGAAAAACACAAATAATGCAGAATCAGTACAAAAAATGTGCTGACTATAACAAGTTTGCATGTTGAAGAAATCCTCGCCGGAGAAACAGAGAAACTTCAGAGCGAGGGAAATGACTCCCCCCTCCACCAAATTGAAACCATGTGTGAGGGAGACGCCCATCTCTCCGCCAGACTCAAACATCTCCGGAGAGGAAGGGGGAGGGCGGCGTCATGTCAAGGTGAGTCAAGATCACATTACAAGAGCTGACCACACACAACCGGCTGCCAAAAAATCTGGAGAATTTTGTTTTTGGTAACTGAAGGTTCCCCTGGGAGGTCCTTTTCTAAACACACACACACTGCTGCGGAGAAAAGGCAGGAATTCGACTGTCACACACACCAAAGGGTCTAGTTTACCTAATCTAAACAGTCTGTATTGGAGACGACACTGTTTAAACAATCGTCTCTTCCCCTCCAGGCGCAGGGCTTGCACAACAAAGCATGACACCAGCTGATGTGTGCACAATAAATGTTGAAACCTGAACCATATCTGTGTCCGTTTTCAGATTTTCCCAGTGCTTAAGCCAGGATTTACTGGAGGAAGGTCAGATCGGCTGATTTGGACTTATCTCCAGGACTGTGAAAACTGTACAACCATTGAGCGCTTTTAAAAGATCCATTAACAGGTTTATCGAGTTAGGTACTTATAAGGTAAAAGCCTCCTGTTGTTCCTGGTCTTTGTATGTGGGTGGAAAGTTTCCCAAATCTATGCAAACTCGCTTGTGTGAATGTGTGACTACAGGAAAAACAGATGCAAACTTTCACAGAACCTGGGCAAATCTCAGTCATTCAGAAGAAGCTTTTGCACCTTTCTCATGCTTGTATTGATTTGAAGCAGAAAAGAGTGCAAGCTAGTCGAAATTGGTTATTTTGCATGTTGTTGCTAAATTTTGATTAATCCACAGATCTGTTAAAGGTGGTCTACAGACAAAATCGTCTTCCTGCAGCTGTTTGTCAATACTTACTTGCCACAGAGAAACTTTACAGCCAAGTTTTTAGCTAGTTACTCATAGGACCTACAAATGCAAGCACGACCATTAGCAAGAAGACGAATAGTCTCTATAGTAGGGCCTGATTTCTGTTTTGGGCCAAAACTCGCAGATTTTTCGCCGATATTTTCAGAAATAAAATGCAGAGAATAAGATTCGGTTTCACTTCGAAAATGTTCCACCATTTGAAAAGTTCCTCGACTTATCCTGTAGATGGCGCAGCGACCTCATGACAGTCTTCATCCACTAACTACCTCACAGCACAGCAGAGTGACGATCTGAAGCAGGCAGCTCAGGGACGCACAGAGGAGAGTGGTCCGCCTCAACGGTAAATAAACCAGTTTGTGAAATACACAATAAGTCAACAAGTTTCAGTTCAACCCACTTCACGATGTTCCCCGCTGTGCTGGTCTCGGTCACACCGAGTTAACAGTGAAGCACTGTGTAATATGCAAGCTAAAGTTAGAGTTAGCCATCTGCTATTAGCCTTGCTGCACTGTTAGCCGTGTCAGTAACCGTAGAATAAACAACAGTACACATTACATGATCGAGCTACTTCTCTTACTGAGCCAGCTGCATGTCTCCAGATGAGACCGGACCGGAAATAAGTAAAGTGAGTGAAGACGCGGAGGCACCGATTGGTCGGGGGGTAGTATGTGGTACGTGGAATATTACTGTCGGCATGAAGGGCAGTAGCCCTAGCAATAGCACTTAACTGTTTGCACTTTACACAAAACACCTCATTCTTTTGCAGTTGTTTTTTTATTGTTTGTTTTAAAGGAATGTGAGAGATGAGGGTGTTGAGCAAAAGAGTTGGAAGTTAGCTTAACTGTTTGCACATTACTCATTCTTTTTCAGTTGTTTTAGTAATAAAAAGGGTTCGAAATGAGTTTTCTGCCTTTAATTCTTTGAAGAAGTGTTTGAAAGGCTCAAAAGCAGCCTTTTGTTCAAAAAAAAAATAAGTAAATATGTAGATATATTACTTAAATTAACAACATTTTAAAACTTTTAAAAAAATTTTTTCCCCCCTAATAATCAGTATTGGCATCGGCCCAATAAATCCATATTGGTCAGACCCTACTCTATAGGGTAACTTTTGATGCTGTGATGGGGGTAGGTGTCCGGCCAGAGCAGACAAAAGCAAATATTGTTGTATTTTCCGTAAATTTGATGCAGGCCAGGGATCATGTTGTCCACAGGGGGCGCCAAAACTGAGATAAACAGAAGAATCCTTTCAGAAGCTTTAATCTCTTTAGTTTAATGCAGAGAAGTTCTATTAATAGTGATGTTTTCTTGTCTTTTAGATTGCATAACAGCCAGCTCTAATTTCACAGAATTACTTCCCCAAATGTTGATTCTCAAAAGCCTCCCAGGATGAAGCCAAGTCCTGCGTCTTAATGCCTCTAAGATAAGATGCCAGGAACAACAAGGCGCTAATTATTTTGATGTCTTAACCAAGAACAGAACAGGGGATTTTTTTTATGTTATTTCCCAACAACTTCCTGCTTCCCAGAGGATCCTTTTGAAAACGGCGTCTGATAGATGACACCACCTAAACAAAGAGGCCACTATCACTGACACAGCACAGGACGTAGAAGAGCACGGGATCCACCGTGAGTATTTACATCTCGTTTTTCCACGCCTGTCTCGCCATCCATCACGTCCACCTCATATTGTTTGAAGGTTTTTGTATTTTCCAGTCTTCGCTGCCCCGAAGCCAATCACTAGGAAAATAAGACCCCTGCGACTGAAAGCGAGCCCGAGAGCCGGTTGACATTTTACAAAGAATTGATTGTTTTTACCAACTCAGTGAGAGGACACGCATATGTGAATTGCCGGGCGCAGCGTGTGAGGTCTTGTTTTCAAAGTGTCTCTCAAGTGTGAGTGCATACTCTTGTGAATTTACCTGGAGATTAAAGTATTTTTAGCAGCAGCCCCCCCCCTAAGTGCATCTCTGCAAAGTATTTCAAGCTGTGCTGCGCAAACATGAAAATGATGAGCTGTAACTTCTGCAGAGGATCAAAAATGTGCGTGTGTGTGTGTGTGTGTGTGCGTGGGTCTGTAAATGGCTTTCAGGAGACTTTTAATCGGAGACGTTGCCTCTCTCGTCTGGCGTTTATAGCAGAGTCGTAACTGCATTAGCCTCCGAGGCTGCTTGGAGGTCATCTTCTTACCAGGCGGAAAGATAAGAGGAAACCCCACAGCGAACACACAAACACACACAAAAAAGACCTGGTGACTGTCATCTAATTAGCTCCTGTCATTGTTCCCCCACAGGATCTCTAAATCGGGAAGGAAGATACACACCCTGTCCATTCTCTTTGTCCTTTAAACACACACTGACACGCACAATCTCCGGCCCTCTCGCCTTTGCTTAAACACATCCTCCCATGTGTCGTGCTCGCTGAAAATGAATACTCCTCTGCTGCACAATGGTGCGAGAACAATGCAAAGCTTCCACTGTGGTCCCAAGGAAGAAAATCGGACGATTTTTCCATGAGTAAGTAGAAACTCCTCGAAGATTTTAAAAAACGCTTTTCCTTCCTGATTGGCTAATGTGCTTTTCAAGGCGAGTTTCCACAACAGCTGTGGCAACAAAACGCCACTTAATGCTATAAATACACATGAATAAAGACGGGGAATACATACGGCTTTATTCATGTAATGTGACTCATATTTCAAAACGTCCAAATGTTCCATTACTGCGTGGAAAAAACCCACAAAAAACAGAAATTTCCTGGTTAGCCCCATCTGGAATACCAAACTTAAGTATTCCCTCATGTTCGAGATATGGCGCAAACCCTCACACAAATGGATCACTGACATGAAAATTTACTTCACCCCTCTCTCTCTCTCTCTCTCTCTCTCTCTCTCTCTCTCTCTCAGTCCTGAGGTAAGCCAGCTGCGCCCAACAGTCTGGAGGTATAGCAACAGGTCTGCAGGCCTGCTGATTTACTGCATTGCTAACATAGCTGAGGGGAGTAGAGCACAGAGGCGGCGGCGGCGAGTGAGCGCATGTGTGTGTGTCAGTGTGTGTGTGTGTGTGGAGAGGCGTTAAGCCCTCAGGAACACCTGTGGAAACAACAAACAGTGACAGGCACGTCCAGCCATCCCACACCATCCGGCTTAAATATATAACCTCTCAGCAGCCAGACACATCGAGCTCAAACAGAGACGACCAAGACCAATTTACACCGAAGTAACCTTAAACACTATCTACAGTGGTTGCTGTGGTTACCAAAACGTCTGCTGCTGCAATCATCTCCATCCTGCGATGTTAATTTGAAAGTTGTAAAGCCGTTAGATATGGCAATAAATGATTAACTGAATCATAATCTGCTGAGGAGACGCAGCACTACAATATGACTGTATTATAATGATGAACAGATTTATGCTGGAGCTCACAGATCTTTAACCATCTGTGAGTTTCACTGCGTGTAAAAAGTCTGCAGTTGTTAGAATGAGTTTGAAAATTCACGCATGAGAAAAACTGAACTTTCTTAGTCAACACAACTCGACACAACAGCAGACTGACAGTTTTTCAGTTCTGATTAGACACTAGTGTTGAGATGTCTGTCTGTCATGATAGCATGTACTGAGTCGGGGCCAGTACCAGATAAGCACATTAAACTATAATCCATAAACATAAGGTAACAACCGAGACCTAATGGTGCTGTGACAGCAACGTGATTGAGTTTGAGACAGTGAAAATACATATGGTATGTTGTATCTGAACAGGTTAGCTTACGAGCTAAAGTTACTTAGCACAGATGAAAGTTAAAACAAAGACATTTAGCAAACTGTTAAAGCACACAAACCATCGTCATATGAGAAATCCGACACTATGACTCTCCACAAGTTGTCCTTCAGGTCGTTATCTTTGTAATGTTTGTGTCTTTTATCAAAAAGCACTCTGTTCTCCGACACGTAAACAATCAGCCGGTCGGCCATGTTGGATATACCGGTGAATCTGACGTCGCAACAACACGAAATCTGATTGGTCAAAAGTGGACACACAGTATACGAAACTTTAGAGAAATCGACCGTTAAACGAAAAATAAATGCCGCAATATCACAGGACGGGAAAATGTCGCTGATGTGAACGCTTGTATTGACAGGATACGGGTTCGAAAAAAAAATTGACGTCCGAAATAATCGCAAAAAAAAAAACGGGCCCTGTGTGTAAGGATCTTTACTCTTCGAAGAGTTGCCAAGTTAAAAAAAGTAAAACAACTTTGCAATCTGTCATCTAACAACAAGAATGACAGCTAACTTTTCTTTTTGGGACTTCCTAGCTCTTCCTAGTGGGGAGCGCCAGTTCTTCCGAGTGAAAAAGTCAATTTCAAGCCCTGTTAGACACAGTCAACGGCCCCAAAACCCTTGAGCACAATAATACTTTGACAGTAAATGGAAATTTGAACATTTGAATCACCAAAAACCTGGTATTGCTCAGGAGATGTTTGCATTTTTATGCAGAATCTGTGAACGCAGGTTAGCAAGGCAGCTGGATTCATGTAATCCGAATAACTCACACTGTGAGGACCTTGATGGTTAAACCTCTCAGGTTGAAGGGTATGAACCATCATAATTATCGCCCCCGATTCATCCACATAAACAGCGCAGAAGCACTGATCTGCAGCTGACCGTCTACAGGTGAAAGAGAGGACACAGAGCCAAAAATACAAAGTGCTCCAAGGTCAGACATGGATAATGTCAGGTGCAACATCACACAGAGGGTCCCTCCCATGACTTCAGCGGACAGGAAGTCCATTAATCTCTCACAGGATTCCACTCTCCTCAAGTTTATACACTTTATCAACACGATCCGCTCAAGGCCGCCTCACATGTCAGCGAGATTCCAGTGTGATTCAATTTCCCCCCCCTGGAAACGAGGTAAGGCTTTAGTGAACCACGCCACTTCTCTTTCACTCCGTCAAGGATCTGGGCCTGCTGGGTACAATGGGGGTCTTTGTAGGAGGAGGAAGTAGGAACCTTTAGTCTGAGGAATGCCAGACATGCGACTCCAATTCGCTGAGCCCAGAAATGTGATCCTACGCAACAATGGCTGCCGACAGAGGGGGAGAAGGGGCACAGCTGAGTGTGGGCAGCAGAGGGGCTTACAAAGTGCGTGAAAGACTCCAAGAGTTGAGTCGTCCAGCATTAACATGGGAAACATGGTCTGGAAAGAATCTGGGTTTCTTTCAAACCAAACTCTTCGAATTTTCCCCCAAAACTTTCTCTCCTGTTTTCAAAGTGGGTCAACTTTTAGAGGAGCTGTTCAAATTCGGAGTAAACAACGAGAAACCTTTCCATGGAGTTCCCAGAGATAAACATTATCAGATGAGATCTCTGGGGTCTAATGAAAGGGCATGTTTGGCAGTCCTGAAGAAAATAAAACTTATATTACTCTGAGCTTTTGAGAGAAAGCACGACAACGCTCTCAACTCAGGCTAGTTGGACGAAATCGCATTGAGAGTTTGTCACGCATCTGGAAGCTTGGTTTGTTGCACAACAACAGTTCAACATCTTAAAATGCTGTACCTACCCCCCACCCCCACCCCACATGCTGGTTCCAGGCATCAAAAGCTACACTATTAAAATTACCCATCATGCAGTTGATGGTAGGCCTGGGCAATTTGGCAAAAAAAAAAAATGATTACGATACATTTTGTTGTATCGTCCAATCTCGATTATTATCACGATTTTTTTAAACTGCCAGTTTTAAAGCATCTGTGCTAAAAACTAAAGAAACTAGAGATTAGTTCAACGTTTTATTAACATACGAAGTAAATAAAGAATAAAATACACTTAGAAAAATATAAAAACCATTTTAACTCAACAATACAACAAATTTACTTCTTCAAATCATTAAACAGATCTGTTGTGTTGACGGTTTTTGAGGGCGAGGACCACCGACATACCTTACACATGAACTTAATTACTCGACGTCACTTTGGAGATACCCGAACCACCGCCACACAACCGACATTGAATAACTTCTCAACAATAACATCTTCGGAGGACGACTCAAAGTCACGGCTCCACGTTCGGTCATTCTGTTAACTTCCCCCTGTTTACTTCTCCGGTAACTTACAGAAGTGAGCAGGAAAAGCTTGACTCTGATTGGCTGTTGTTTGTTTGATCAAGTAAATATGCTCACAGCTGATCACCGTCATTAAATTGAAATTCATCACGATCATATAATCGCCCAGTCCTCGTTGATGGTCTTGTTTGCTTTAGGTATCACAAAAAGCCTCCAGTATGAGTTTTATTCTGTTTCGTAGATGTCAAAAAACTGCTCACAGGAGCTTTAATCTAAAAATCGTCCAATGTGCTGTGTTATAGCGCTGTTAATTAGCTGCCTCAGGGTTGAGAACTGGTGGAAAAGCAATTCAGAGTCATCACTTTACGCTTGAGGAAAGTTTGACTGGTGGTTTTATGGTAATTAACCACAAACTTAAAGAAATAAATCGTCAGGGAAAGGAGGGGAGGCTTAACTAAACAGAAAAGATCAAGAAAGTTCCTCCTTGGCCCTAGATTCCCCTCTCACTATTTGCTCCTTTCAACCCAGGAAATGAGGGAAGGCCTGGGGCACACAGGTGCCGAGCCACAGGGGTTGTTCTATTTACCCTCTCTGTCTCCCTTTTCTCCTGTTTGACTCCATCGCAAACACCTTTGCAGCTCGCTCAGACAGACAGACAGACAGACAGAGGACGTAAACCACTTCCTCTGCTGCAGAAAAAGGAGTGGGATGCATCAAAGGCTGCGCCTCAGCCCCGACAGGCCCCACCCTGAGTCCCGGGAAGCAGAGCCAGCGCAGACGAGCAGGGTGGGGGGACAAATGGAAAGCAATGGGAGAGGCAGGCATTTACCTTAATGACCTGAATTACACCCATCACCCTCCTTTTTAGCACACACACAAACACACACACACACACTAGGCTGCTCATTAGGCCAATCAGCCCTGCTGCAGAACAAAGACCACCACGGTGAGTGTTTGGGAGGAAGCTGTGTTTGTCTTTAACTCTGCGTCCTGGGCTTTGTCAGAGTGCATGCTGGGGTCACACACACACACACACACAGAAACACACACACCTCAGGAGATAAGAGATCGATTGGATCGCCTATGGCCGATGGGTGTCTCTACAAAGAGACCAGTCAAGCCGAAAGCTGTATCAATCTGCAAACAGGGGTGAGCATGCCTGTGTGTCGGATTGGCTGTGGGGTGGGGGGTTTAAAGAGAGCTGGGGGGGTGGGGGGGGAGTAGAGGGGTCTGGCTGCATCTCAGACCCACTGAACTAAGAGAAACCGCGTCCCCCACCTCCCACTCCTTGCTGTTTTATGAAGCAGAGACAAAAAGAAATATGGCTCCAGGCGGCCGGCCAACACAGTGCAATAAAACAAAATTCTCACTCTGGCTGGCTTTCATTTCTTCGCCTTCCCATTTCTACAAAACACGCACATACACTCACACACTGTAGGGGTTGAAGAATCTGAAATTTGAGATCTTTGTTTTGCTTGCTCTGCCTGGAAATGAGGATAATTCGCAAATGCTTTTATGTTTCAAGGCCAAAATGGGACTTTTTGACTCCAAACGTGAAACTAGTTTTTGGTTTTTGTTTCTGGGAAGGCTAAATGTTTCCACCAGTGTCCACTTTTAAAAAGTTTCTCTGGAATTCCACGACCGGAGACCCGCAACAGCTGGCTGTCGGTTTGTCCCCTCCCATTCCCACCCCACACACACACACACACACACACACAACACATGCTCGCACACACTCACCATACGCCTCACTCACGCCTGACTGCTGTGCTATTCACCACTCGGGCATTGATGGATGGGAAATTTGGGTTTGTTTACCCACCCGAGCACGCATCTGTGTGCACACGCTCGTGAAAAAGTAGGGGACACAGCAGCTGGTTCGAACTCTAAACACAAAGTCCAAGAAACGAGTGATAAAAAGTGGAGTTAGTACACATGTTGCTCAACAAACTCCCCCTGAAAAAGAAAAAAAAAAGCCAACTGGGAGAATTTCAAAGTGTGCTCGCCAGATGTGAGAACATTCTCCCTCATTTTCCTCCTCTTTCTTTTTCTGCTTTAGCTTTTCTTAACTGGAAAAAATTCATTCATCTCACTTGACGACAATTTTTAATCCTGCCACCGAGGAAAAAGGTGAGCAATTTCCAATCCTCGGAGAAACGTGCCAGGCTTGTGAAACCCCCCCTGAAAAGGATTAACCCGGCTTTATTGATTAAAAATGGGTCAGATTAATTTTCATTAATCAAAAAATTCCAAGCTTAGGCCTCCCTACATGTCAGGAATGAAAAAACCTCAGAGTAAATGAGCGTTTTCTGAAGATAGGTGATATTTAACCATTAAAATGTTATAAGAGAACAGATTGCATGTCCAGAAGGGTCACAGTGGGTCTGTTTGAGTGACCTGCGTGTGTGGACATGTGCAGACATTTCACCTGAGTGGGCAACACATGAAGTATGAGGCAAAGAAAAGGGCGTGTTTACCTGAGGTGTCCCACAAACTGAGCTCAATCCTCTGTGTGTCGATTTCAAAACTGGCTGTGTAGTTCTCAAAGACCGTGGGGACATAGCTCTGCAGGAGACACGGAGAAAACACACACAGTGAATAGTGTTTCCACTACAAAATGACATGCAACTTTATGTGGGAATTCATTACAACATAACCATGAGAGTGACAGTGTATGTCCTTCATCAACCTATCTGTCACATACACCTGGATTAACGCGCGAGGATTGGTTGCCATGGCACTACGGTAATGAAACCAGGTTAATTATCATCCTCCCCCTGAGTGTGCGGGGTTTGCGGGGTCTCACCTCTGGGAAACAGTCCTTGGCGAACACGTGAAGCAGGGCAGTCTTCCCGCACTGGCTGTCTCCCACCACCACTATCTTACACTTCACACTCTGACTGGGATCCATGCCGGATTTCAGAGATAATTTCTGACACGAGCGTCTCTCCTTCATTGATTTCAGTCGGAAGAAAGAGTGGAAAAAATACAGTCCAGTCCGGTCTGAGTGGGGGGACGTCGAGATGGAAAAGGGGACAGATGCGGTGCTTCCTAAAAGTGTGGTTTTCTCGCTTGCTTATCCGGGTGTCTCCGCCTGCTCTGAGCCGGTAAATGCCATTTGCCTGTATTTATAACGACGCAGGAGCCAATAGCAGTCGTCCGGACGAGGCTCGCCCCTCCCGCGAGCCTCCACACACGAGCCTGCTGGGCCCTGCCTCCACGATGGCGCCCCCGTTAGGACTACAGTGACCACAACTTTGAAAACACAACAGAGAAGTTAAACATTTAAAATACAAAAAAAGTACAAGCAAATATTGCCTCTTAAAGTCCAAATCCATCTTTTTTCAATAAGGTAAAATCTAAAAATATAAACTCTAGGGCAGGATTTTTTAACTTTGGGACAAAATGACCCAGAACTAAGGTCGCTTTCACACCTGACCGAGTGGACTCGGTTCGATTGGGGAGCTTTAAGTCTCAACATTGTTGCATTTATAACTTGTTTCGGTTCTGCTTTCACTCTGTGATTTATAAAGCGCACCGAACTTTCCGAGCAGCATCACGTGGTTGAAAGGGGCGCTCATCAATTGGACAAAGTAGGAGGGGTATGTAACCTCACAGATTACAAACAGGGGTGAACTAGCCGTCTTGCATCGTGCTTCGTCACATTATTTTATGGAATGCTACAACGTTAGTGAACGCAACTGTTCCTATAATGCTATCGTAGCTTGTCAGGGATTGATCCTGTTATTTTGACGTTCTAACATGTGACAACATATGAGCTCAGAGTTTAAGGACTGTGACTGTCGGTAGTTGTGGTTTGATTTTGTTTAAATACGCCAAATTGTGAATTTATGGGTTATTGTTGTTCAGACAATTGAGCTAAGCTAGCTAGCAACTGCTAACGTCAGCGGTCACTTGTTGCCATAGCAACAAGAGACGCCATGCTTCCTCTACCCAAGATGCACTGCGTATGCACTGCGTATAGCGTCATTACGTACATTTGGTCCTGTGTTTGGTCCGGTGAGCTTTCACACCTGCCCAAACGAAGCGGACTATCCAAGGAAATGAACTCTGGTCCGTTTCAAGCGGACCAAACAGCTCTGGTGTGAAAGTGACGTAAGATGTTCCACTAGTTTGTTTGCATAAAGAAAGAAACTAAAGCGGGGCACACACATAAGGATTTTTTAAATCTGAGGAGATTTTTTATCTGTTACAGACCACACACATGAAGATGAAAAACCACACATTGAACAGTTTTGATCGTCCTCTGTGTGGTGTGCTCCGATAATCTCAACACAGCACAAAACACACAAAACGAGTCTGTTCCAACACCGATCTAGAATCTAGTCCTCCAAGACAGAAATCTCATGTGATAAAACGTGATCTAACAAAAGTGAAGAAGAAGAAGAAACATAGCAACAATCGGGAAACACAAGACGCAACATGGAAGAGCACACACAAGAGGAGCGAATGATGGTGGTTTTGACAGAAGAATCCTGTACTAAATCCCGTACTCCCGTAGGACATGCTTTATTTTTATTCGCTTTATTTGGTCTCTTGTTCCTCAGTCAGCTCGCTTCTTGATTGGCTACATTCTGTTTCACGCGACAATTCACATTGTCTGCTGTGTGTTGTATCGCCGCCGAATTGTTTACCTCCGTTCCTGGACTATGCCACTTTATCCTAGTTGTAGAAGTCCTGCAAACGTTGTGTTTGCTGGTAGTCTGTTGGCTTCTACAGTAGCCCCGATGCTTTTCACTTTTACGTTGACTGGGTTTCATTTGTAATTATCTGAAGTATTTATCAGCATTTCATTTGAATTTAATTGAAACAATAGGAATAAGCAGGACCGTCTGTTTGTGGGCGGGGCTTGCTGGAGCAGAGAGGGAGGGGAGAGGAGGAGCTGAGGGGAAAACTGGTTGGGAGGGGTAGAGTTTACATTCAAGATTTCTCCCCAAAACGGGCACTTCCTACCCCACCTTTAATTAAAATGCAGCCAAAAGAAAATTGTTATTATCATGTTTATTTTTTATGTTTATTTTACTACAGCTAAAAGCTTCTTGGCTTTTCTGGGAAATGACCCTAAACTTAGCAGTCCTACAAAAAGCCAGTAAAACATTCAGACCCTTGTTAGTTTTTTTTTGTTGCACAGAAGAAAACCTCATGGCTAATAAGCAAGCGAGTAGCAGGCTTAAATTGGATGCAGCTGAAAGAAAAAGTAAAAAAGAGTACAAATTTAGTTTAGGGATGGGCTGATTTTTGCTGCTCCTACAAACAAAGTTCACCTCAGACCTTTGATCAGCGCTCTTGGAATTAACATAAGGTCAAATCTGATCATTAAGTCCCGCAGCAAGGCACTTTTTTTTCTTTTTTAAGTCATCAGTTTTTATCTTTTGTCCACATTTCAGGGAATGAGCCCTCAGGCGTGTTCAGTTCAGGAGGTATTGATTGAGTCGGTTGTTTTCTTTTCTGCAGAATAGAAAACTAATAAACCCGGTGAACTTGGTATCAGGTGCTGCTTTAATCCAGCGAGCGCCTTTCCACTGAGGATTCCCTCATTATCTGTGAATAATACACATACTTGTTGTGACACACACTGCCAGAAAAAGCACATTAGCTGTCATCCGGGTCCGTGTGAGGAGACACACTGAAATGGATAAAATAAAAAAGGAATTTCCCTGCGGGCTTGATAATGCACCACAGACACATTTTTCTATCTTGTTCAGAGTGTGAGGCCCCCTTCTGTTTTCAAGGCCTCATCTCTCAGCCTTCAGGCTACTTCCCCCAACATGGCATCTTCGCTAATTTTTACAAAAATGGGAAAACAGCAGTGTTCTGCACCGGCTTGCTCCTCTGCAACAGAGTTATTGGACTCTCTGTGTTGCTGGCGGCATTTTTTTACAGTGAGACAGCTCCACCCTGCAGGCTGTGTGATGGGAGTCCCGTCTGTTGTGTGGGAGCTCTGCCTCCAGGACACAACACTGCCAGAAGAAAAGGGACAGGGGGATTTTGCACACTTTTCTGTCGCTCTCCTATTTGGCTGCCATATCTGTAACCATATGCATTTAACCTCATTCAAATTCTGTCTAAAGATTATGGAGATTTACCTGCATGAGGTGCAAAAACTGTGATTTTCCTCTTTTTTAAAACTCTTTTCTTGTTATTTTATGCCTCATAGCTAATCTGCTATCCTTCCTCTAATCTGTTATTTCTCCCTGTCTACACAAATCCTGCCTGCAGAGATCATAAGGGCAAAAGCAAAGGAGACACTGAGCAAAACCACATTAACTGAGGTGTTTACACACGTTGCCCCCGTGCCCTTCGCCTGTTTTTATTCAGGCTGACTGCTTTTGTGTGCATGTATGTGCGCTGCGCTGTGTTATAGCCTGCAGCGTTGCCAGTAACTCCTGTGCAGCCACACATTTGGGCCAAAGAGAGACATTGCAGATTGACGTCATGCAGAAACAACTAAAAGCGAAAATGTACATTAAAGATACAGTAATGCTTTAAGTCTTGACCTGTATCTGTTGAGTGTACAGTTCAGCTGACAAGAAAGTGGGTCTGCATGTTGAAAGAAATGGTGGACAAATGTGTGCCTAAATACTGTACATGGTTCCCAGAATAGAAATGAGGGTACCACCTGTTTCTGGTCACATGGCACTCTCAACATCCTGTGTGTCTTGTTAGTTTCCATCAGGGCTTGCAATAAACACCAACTACTCCTGATCTGAGCTTATTTACTCATAACCTTTTACAAATCTATATTTTTAAGTGCATATTTGTCTGTGTTTGCTTTTAAGTGGAGCCGACAAATCCATTTTGAATCCCACGGGACTGGAATACTGGAAATAACATTGGTTTACAAAATATGTTGCAAGGCATCAGCTGTGTTTCCCAGATGATCTTGAGGTATCCTTGACTACAACGTCAATAAGCTCAAATGCTGTATGTGTCCTTTGGGACCCCCTTTAGCTCACCGTCTGTCACATATAATGAAATAAAAAAAGCAATGTCCTTGGAAAGTAAGGTGAATGTAGGTAACTGTATGTATTGAACAAAAGTCAATCAAATTTAAGCTTTTGTCTGAAGTAAAAAATCACTATTATTTGGTTAAATAAAATAAAAAAACAGGATTTCTGGCTTTCTTAAAACTCTAAGACTGTATAATTGAAATGAAAGTTAATATGAGTATTAACTTAAGATATACAACTAAATCACTTCCATATACCAATACCAACACAGATTTACTAAAAAAGAATCTAGCGAACGCCAGTGTTTGCCCCCAAAGGTGTCCTATCACTCATCCCTGATTGGTCTTGAGGACTCGGCCGATTAACCAATCAGCATCTGGTCCCCGCATAGTCAACATCCTCCCACAGTCACACTGACTGACACTAGCAAAACAAGGTAAACGGGGCAACGCATGTTGTACACAGCCAGAGTGGGGCGCGGCCTTAACACTAAATGATATTCGAACAATAGTATACTGCTATATTTAAAAGAAGTCAATGGAAGCATATGGAGTTTCTGACATATTTGCGATGATTTTTTACAATAACAATGATCAACAAAACCAAAGGAAAGTAAACTCCAAAATTGGATGACCCCTGTGCAAATGCTCAAATGAAATTTTGTAAATATGATGGGAGGCTTGTGACAAGAATTTGAATCCTTTGTTAAATCAAAATTAAACTTTGACTAGCAAAACCTTTAGGACAAGCACTGGATTAAAAAAACAAAACAAAACAAAACAAAAACAAACAAACAAAACTGGATGAGTTGCCCAAAGTGATCCCTAGCATATTTAGTCGTATGATGGAAGTCAATGGGTGTTTACAGTGATGAAGTGTTTGACTCAATTTTTATCAATGCAGTTTATTTAGAGCATTCTGAAACATTTAACCACAGAAGACTCAAACAACATGTGATTATTGCTTTAATTAAAACTGTAGAAAAAAAAATGATGAAAGTCAATAGAAGCCAAAAAAAGCAACAGACTGCATGACACTATTGTGGTGCTAACTGTGGAAAATTAAAATTGACACATTATGGGCTTTAAACTAAATGACCATCCAACAATTGTTCATTATAACTCTATGAACATAATGGAAGTTAATGGAGGCATATAGAATTGTAGCTCAACACTTTGTCAATACAGGAAGATAATAAACCTTCCAAAAACTGTTTTTCTGTAAATGTATGAAAATTATGAAAGTCAATGGTTACTTGTGGCACACATTTCCTTTGTCTGAATTTTTGGTACGACAAAAAAAATGTCAAGACTATATACGTTTCAATAGTACACAATTAGCAGCTTGAATAGAAGGTACTGATAAAATGAAAACCAACTTGTGATTTTAATAGAGGTCAACAGCGGCATAGTCTGTTCAAGCCATTGACTGTGAAATTTAGATTTTACTTTAAAAAATCTACAAATGGTGAGTGAGACAGATTTTCTATATAGGTGTTATAAGCAAAACCACCAAAAAACTGAGCAACCATATAATGCTGTATGACTATGGTGGAAGTCAATGGAAACATCATTGAATTTATTCCATAGTCCAGCTATTTTGGATGCAAATTAGTTAAAAAGGGATCAAAAATGATCAGAAATGAATGGTACCCTTTAGTCATATATTGTATTTCCCAGAACATAAAAAAAGTACAGTTTGAGATAAAAACTGGATGACTTTCCCATAATGCTTTATTACACAACTAGGTCAGCACATGTACCTTGCAGGATTTTTAAAGCAGTTCACCGTTGTTTAATGTGTTGGCACATTAAATTCTGGGAAAGAACAAGGGCTCCTGACATTAAATTAGAACATCTTTACAACTATGAATAATTTGAGTAAATCACCGAAAACACCTCAGAGCAGCAATACTGTAGTTTCCAGTCACATACTCCCATCTGTGCGTGTTTTGTTAGGCAAGAATCCCTCGCTCTCTGAAACATCCAGCACACTTAGGTCTGGATTACGCACCAGTGCACATAACTCTTCCTATGTGTGTGTGTGTGTGTGTGTGTGTGTGTGTGTGTGTGTGTGTGTGAAAGCCTCCTAGAGCGACCAATGAGGGAGATTTACTGTATTACTGCAATGATTCCCCAAAATGTGAAGCAATGACGGGTAATAGTTAAAAAATTCCTAATTTGAAAACCTGTTTCTCATTTTCCAAACAGGTCACAACCTGATTCAGAATGAGTAACAGATAAGAGAATTGAACCCAGGTCCAAGTGAAGTGGTTTGCTTATAGCCAGTGGGCTAGCAGTGCTGGAGGTGTGTGACGAGTCTAGGTCACTGGGTCGCTCTTCCTCTGCTCTGACAGCATGCTACCCCAGAGTTATCTCTGTCGATGTGCATTCAATCAGCGGACCGCTGACATTTACTGTTCGGGCAAACGCAGCACACTCTCGCTCGCTGCAGTTTGAGAGGGGTTTCCTCGACGGTTAGTCACCGTGACTGGGAAATTAAGGGCAGCTTCAAAACAATTCAGGGAGAAAAAAACGATGCTATGTCTCTTTTGTTCTTTATTTAAAAAAACAACAACTGCAAGCACCATGGGACGTACTCTTTTATATTTCTGCTGCCTTATTTTTAATCTCTTTACTGCACTGTTCACTGCCGCACAGCTCTAACTATTATGTTAAAAGCTCCAAATCATCCTTAATAAGAAGAAATTTCCCAGTAAAATAAAATCATTTTTGTTCACTACATTGTGTCAGAGCGTTGTTTGACCTGTACCTGTGTTTCACTCGCCTGACTCGCCTTTTTGGCTGATAGCAGCAGGGTGCTGCAGTCTGAACACACTCTGGAAGTGTAGTTATTGTACTCCAGCTGAGCCAGAGCGTGCCACCTGTCTCGGTGCATATTAAAGCTCTCTTCAATGTATGGCACAGAAATACTTACTTGCTTCACCCATCAATACGGAAATTACTGCAGGTGCAACCCTTACAAAGAAATGGTTTAACTAGAGCTTTCTGTGTCTATTTAAAGATCCTGTGAGGAGTTTTTTAAAGTCCTTAAAGCACTTGTGCTTTTTTATGATACACAAAAGCAAACAAGACCATCAGTAACAAGGTTGATGATTTTTATGTTGCTAGTTTTGATGAATGAGCTGAAGAAAATAGCCTTTTTTAGGTTTAATGCATTCAATATCTACAATAAATGATTTATCAAAAGCCACTAAGATGGCTTAGGGCAGTGGTTCTCAAGTCCAGTCCTCGAAGCCCACTGTCCTGCATGTTTTGGATGTTTCCCTGCTCCAACACACCTGATTCAAATGATCAGCTCGTTAGTAAGCCATTCCAGAGCTTGATAACGAGCTGATCATTTGAATCAGGTGTGTTGGAGCAGGGAAACATCCAAAACATGCAGGACAGTGAGCCTCGAGGACTGGATTTGAGAACCACTGGCTTAGGGGGATAAAATAAGCAAAGACCACTTTGTCCACAGGGGGCGCTAATTTTGAAACAAGCTGAAAGTTCCTTACTGGAGCTTTAAAGTAAGAACATAGTGAAATTTGACCAAATAATGAGAAGCTTACATCCTGGTATTTATTCTGTGTTGCATTTATACATATTTTTTTAATGATTTTTCAATTTCCACCCCTACAGAGCTCAGATTATAACTCGAACCCTGGATATCGGGACTACTACAACAGTTTGGACAAACTAAAATGGAAAAACAGCAAATTTTAACACACATTCTCATAAATCTTTCATTTTTTAAAATTAGTTTTCACTTCCCATCAGGAGAGGACACTTATATCGACCCCAGGCACAACCCTCGAACACCATGGATACAATAAAGCCATCATCCTCACTGATGTGATATTTTCCAGAGAAAGAGTAAACCTCCTGGGGCTTTACAGAGACAACATACACTCTCCCCGCCCGCCATGACAGCTCTCTGGTATAGCGTACTGACAGGTTCTTTCAGAAAGAGCTGCTAGTGTCACAGGCTATGAAGCTTGTCTATGACTCACAGGGACATTCCCTGACAACCCGGGACATCTGGTCACCATATGCTGATGGGGTCAAACCTATATTTCCAGGGCTGTCTTCAGATGACTCCTCTTGGCGGGGAACAAAACAAAACGGACATTTTAGATGTTGTATGATAAATCTGTTCTGCTTTTGAGATATCAATGTCGAAAATCTGGGAATGTATCTTGCTGCTATTTGACAGCAGGGCTTCAAGGAACAGTTAGCTTTGAGCTGGAGAGTGATTGACCAAGATGACCTATTGAAGAAAAGAACTGTTCCTGAGCACGTCAGTCTGTTTCAGGGTGTCTGTAATAGGAAATTGAGAGCGTTTAACCCTTGAACCATACTGTACACTCTGCTTCATCCAGTGTAGCGTCATGAACAACAATCAAAGCCACATCTTGGACGCCCCTGGTGAAGAAAAATGGCGGTGCTGCAAGAAGGAAAACAGAAGAAAAGCTTGTTTATGATGTGCGATTGAGGTACCACCAGGGGCGGACTGGGACCATAAGTCAGGCCAGACGTTTGACTCCACCCAGGCCAGGCCAATACACACTGACACGGAAATGCCGGCACTGGCGAAAAGTTTTGGACATTTAAAGCCAGATTTAGTGAATATAATGCTAATGTGAAGAATTCAACATTGGCCACATAACTGCAAATTTTATATGAAGTAAAAACGAAAATATGTCTCTGCGCGCAACACTAGCATCGTAGCCGTCTCGGTGTTGGTCGGCGATCTTATCAAACCCAAAACAATCACATCTTAGAGCGACAGCATGAAAAAAACTGACGTTGCTTCAGAGGGAGGAGGAGAAAGAACCACGATCAGCTCGGGAGTGGAGCGGACAACGATGCTCGAACAGCGCATCTGCAGCTGATCACCTCACAGCTCTACTTCCGGTCGCACCAGCTACCTGACATAAATTAATAGAGTATTAGTAGAGAGTATAATTAATACATAAATACAACGGACATAAATTAATGAAACCTTTTTCCTGCTGGCCTGGCTGCGGGCACACGCACACTCTTTTTTTTGAGGGGGGGGCAGGCAACACCGGGCCACCAGGAATCGGCCCGGTGATTCTGATGGTCCACTGTGTACCACCATGATTAAGTGAAACAAGAGAAAACGCTATTTTTTCATGTGGATTCACACACTTTATTCCACCACAGGATCAGCCCGAGTCTGGACTGGGCCACCCGAGTTAAAAAGTCTAGACACACCCCTGTTAACAATAGTGCTTAACTTTGATTTTCTGATTGCACTTCACTTCACTGAGAGTTTACCATTTCCTGGATATTAATGATGTTATCATGGCACCTCAGCTCAAACACTGCTATGTAGAGAGCGATAAGACAGTTGTGTAACAGATTAGGGTGATATCTCTGTTTGTCTTTCAGTACACATACAGTTTTTCCTCATGTGGGCGTACATGTAATAAAATGGATTTGAACATAAGTTACAGCCCTAACTCTTTCTGGGAAATACTCCCTATTTTCAGAACCGCCTTCGGTTCATATTTCCCTGAAAGAGCCACTATAACTCCTGAATGACTGCACCTTGTTGTGACTGAAGGTATTCCTGTGGTAAATTCACAGATGAGCCCTTAATCTCCATTACCAATAACCATGAGCAATTAGTCAGTTTGTTGGTAAAGCATCCATCTTTCAAAACTCTCCATATTTACCGAACACTGCATGAGTCACCTGTTATCATTCAATGTTGCAACAGCTAAAACAAAGCGCCAGAGCCAAAACCTCTGGTTATTTAGCAGGTTTCCTGCCTAACGGAGGGCTGTGGAGTCTTTGTAATGAAATCCTGCTGAATGACGCAAAGACATTTGAATATTCTGGGGTTTCAAGTGCATGAAAGAGCGGTAACTGACTGAAACCCCCTAATGAATCCTAATAAGCTTTGGCTCCTCTTCCTCCCCCCCTCGGCTTACCGACACATGACATTTTCTTCTAATAAACCATTAGCTTAATATCCTCTACTGAGCGCACTGCAGGGCAGCAAGGGCACCGGGAGGGGACCACACACACTGGCGCACAAACACATCCAGGGACGTGCTCAGACGGAGGAGAAAGCCAATGATGCGTTAGACAGAGTACAGTAAGTCTGTCGAGTGTCAGTCATTAGGTCTGTTCAGGCATGGATACACACACTGATGTAATGAGGCACGGTGAATGTGTTCAGCCCATGTGTGTGTTTAACAGATTGAAAGATGAATCATACTGAGATTGACCTGATTCTTCGGGGAAGTTTGAGCGCGTGAGTGTTTGTGTGTCTCGTGTGCATGTTTGGAGGTTAATGGCGCGTGAAATTATGGCTTCATTAGCATCTCCCTAAGATAAACCACATGATGGGACAATAATCATATCTGTCAGTTACATGCTAGAAATACAGGATATCTGAGTCTTATCATTAAAGGAAGATGGGTAAAAAAACATTATTTCCCCTTGTTTTGTGTTTTAATCAGACGATGTTAAATCAGATGTTAAACTGAACATGTATGTTATTAATATTTGCCTATTTTACATGATGCATCCAACAGGTTTCCAAAAAAGGTTGGGAAAGGGTCAGCAAGACAGGTCACTTCCTGACGACCGGTCAATTAGAATCAAGAAGGGGTGGGACTTCTGGTAACTCCTGGTTACTTCTGGTAAATCAGAGAGATAACATAATCAAAACCTAATTGCTAGGGTGACCATACGTCCTCTTTTACCTGGACATGTCCTCTTTTTTGGGGGGGGGGGGGGGGGGTGTCCAGGTTTGTATAGGGAAGTTTATAAAATCCTTCAAATGTCTGCGGTTTTGTACCGAAGTTTCGAGCTTGTGTCACGTGGACTTACTGAGTTAAGGTCCTTTCACACCGGGACAGTTTTTTTCGTGTGATTATTTCGGACTTCAATATTTCTTTTCAAACCCTGATCTTGTCAATACAAGTGTTCACATCAGTGACGTTTTCCCGTCCTGCGATATATTATTTTTTTCAGATCACGGTCGAATTTTCTAAAGTTTCGCATACTGTGTGTTCACTTCTGAACAATCAGATTTCGTGTTCCTGCGAAGTCAGTTTCTTCGGTATAACCAACATGGCCGACCGGCTGATTGTTTACATGTCAAAGAACAGAGTGCTTTTTGATTAAAAAACACAAACATTACAAAGATAACGACCTGAAGGACAACTTGTGGAGAGTCATAGCCTCGGATTTCTCACATGACGATGGTTTGTGTGCTTTAACAGTTTGCTAAACGTCTTTGTTTTAACTTTCATCTGTGCTAAGTAACTTTAGCTCGTAAGCTAACCTGTTCAGATACAACATACCAGGGCTCTCAAGTCTCACGCATTCAGCGTGTGACACACGCATTCCCACCCGTTCACACGCTCACACGCCACACATTGTATTTCTCACGCATTTAAATGAACATGGTGATGTCCACCAAGTTGCACCTCTTTAACTATGGAACAGGTAGGAATCAACTGAGTTCCTCCGAGAGTTCAGAAGCTGCGTGCCACGCGCAAGCCAATCAAATAAAGTATATCTACTGAACAGCCAATTAAAAAAGCAGCATTGCTGTATCTGGGTAGATTTTGATATCTTGCGGTTTGACTACAGAAGACAGACACTCGCCATAATAGAGCAGGTTTTTATAAGGACGAGATAGACCCGATGATTACAGTAAGTCAGTAACCTTCACATGCAGAGACCTCAACACCTCATAGCATATAGACTCATATGATAAACTAAAGCCCTATGCTACTGCTATTAACAGCTGTATTGACAGATTTAGCCTCTGTACAGCCATTTTCGGCCATTTTCCCCTCCACAAAAGCAGCATTTCTCATATATCTCAAATATAAGTTCTGATACTCATGACAGTGTAATGCTCATGTACCAAAGGATTAAGTATCTCCATGTTTGTGAAACCTATACTAAAGTACAATTCATCTAAATGCTCCACAGTGCTGATTTTAACAACTCTCTTTCACAACAGGTAACTTTACGACTTAATACTGATATTAATGACTTTATTCTCTCAAATAATAACTTTATTCTCTAAGATTTAAAAACGTTTTTTTTT
The DNA here is from genome assembly GCA_962446985.1 of Xyrichtys novacula. Lineage (NCBI taxonomy): Eukaryota > Metazoa > Chordata > Actinopteri > Labriformes > Labridae > Xyrichtys > Xyrichtys novacula. The sequence continues at coordinate 4,626,788 of OY660887.1, forward strand.
TCTAATTGTGCCCCTTATACTCCGTTGTATTTAAGAGATAATTATACTAATAATTATCTTCAATCCCCCCCCCCCCCCCCCCCCCCCAAGGAAATCTCACTCTAAGCTTAGTTCAAAACTTGAGAGCCCTGACATACCATATGTATTTTCACTGTCTCAGACTCAATCCCGTTGCTGTCACAGCACCATTAGGTCTTGGTTGTTACCTTATGTTTATGGATTACAGTTTAATGTTCTTATCTGGTACTGGCCCCGACTCAGTACATGCTATCATGACAGACAGACATCTCAACACTAGTGTCTAATCAGACCTGAAAAACAGTCAGTCTGCTGTTGTGTCAGTCTTCTCGCTTCCAGCCAGGATGCGTCTTTTTCCCCCTGGAAAGTCGCTTGATGTGTCAAAATTCGCCTCTGATTATTTCGTACTTTCGTGTTGTATATTTGCGTCGTTCCCAGTGTGTAAGGACCTTTAGAAGTGCGTAAAAGACACTCAATCCGACCCAAAAAACTCTCAAAATTAACTTTTTGCAACTCTGTGACTCCGCCCCCACGTAGTCGTATCCTCTTTTTGGGAAGTCAGAATATGGTCACCCTTTTTAAAACCTCTTTGCAGAAGAGACAAGGGTAGAAACCAGATTGGATGGCTCTGATTTTAGGGCCCTTGGTTGACCTGCATTAAAAAAACAGATATGACTCTGTAGTGGAGATCACTGCATAAAGTCAAAATCAGTTCATAATTAAGTATTAGCTGCTTGCGACTGAGGCTTCCCTTTGTTAAAATTAACTCTGACCAGTTCAGTGCAGCTCTGACTGTATCTTTCAGTCATGCAGCCCAGGATCCAAACAAGCGCCTGCTGTAATTCCCCGTGATCCTCGGAAATGTGCGGCTGCCACGCGAGGATGTGGTTTCTTTTTTTATAACAACCGTGCGCGGACCCACCGCAGTCGCCCCGATGAGTCAAATCACATCACACAGCGCTCCACATCTGACGCGGCGTGTGTTTGTGAGATTGATGTGTGAGGAGGCGATGAGGGTGACAGCCAGGAAGCAGCCTCCAGTGACATCCAGCTCTTTATCACAGTAATGACAAATGAGAAGCTCCGTATGTGCGGTGATGAGTTTAATGTCAGGCCTGATTCGTCCTCAGATCTGAAATACACAAAAGGCAACAGAGAGATAGTCAAACTCCAGCTGTCATCATTGTCACTCTGATCAAAAGCTATGAAATATTAATCACCTTTGACTGATGTTAATGTTGACATAACAGGGCAGTGTCTTCTTCAACGGCTCTTAGGTGACAGGGTGTGTCCTTGAGGGTTCCTGCAATAGCTAGTCTGGCCACTAGAGGTCATCACCACATATAAATGGAAGTATAACCCTGAATTTCCACCGCATTCGGAACGGCAGCAATTTTTCGCCATCCGCCAATTCCTACTGGATCAGTTTGTGAGGCAAATTTTGTGGCAGATTATGGACAGTGGGAATTGCGAGAACTCACAAGAACCCGCAGATTCACATGCAATCGCGCGATAACGAGTTTTCTCCATAAAGACAGCCACATAACCGTATGAGCAGTAGATTGTGTCCTTCCAGAGGAGGAAATCTACTTCTAGACTTCTAAAATCAGCATCCTCTCATTCATAGTGTCATTGGATTGAAATGCTGTCTATAAACCTTTCACTTGTTCGTCCACGCCCACTTTTGCATGGTGTGAAATAAAATCCACCTGAAACAGGGAATGTTTTATTTTGAAAGGAAGCCAGATGTTTTATTTTGTGTCTGTGCCCAAATTCCTTTCCAGCATGGGTTAATCTGTGCTGAATTTATCCAGCATGCTCTGGCGTCTGGCGATCCGCAGCGGAACGGAAAGAAGTCGGTGGAAATTAACGCATTAACTTGAATGGTTACGATCGGCGGATAGGGCCTTTTCCTAGCTGTTCCGGATGCGGTGGAAATCGGAGGTCAGGGTCATGATGACATTACGACAGACAATTGAATTTCCTTTCAGGGACCAATAAAGTTATTCTTATTCTTATTCTTAATGAACTTGTCTTTCAACGACAACAACAACAACAACTGCTGTTTGCTAGCTTGCTCCAAGAAGTAAGCTGAATGTGAAATTTGTATCACATCCATCATGAATCTGCTCTACAACGTACCAGCTAAAAAAAAAAAACAGTGTCCTCTCTGTTCAGCGCTTTCTCTGTATGTGAACAAGTATTACAGTTGTCAGGAAGAGAGTGCACAGCGCAGCTCTGTGCAGAAGAGAGAAGAGATGCTAACAGCTCTTTCTTCACAAATCGAGAGCAAACTGCACAGAGCTGCAAACTGATGGATAAAAACTCTTAGTGAACACATAAATGGAGCATAAAGTTTGAAGCATGCATGAACTGTTTGCATGATTCAGCCTGAAATAACAAAAAACACTGAAGCTATCTCAGTAACTTTTTTCTTAATGCTCAGTCTGCACAGAAACTGCAGTTGAAATAAAAGTTTCTGACATCTTTTTTGCAAAGTTAAAAGTTGTTAAAATCAAACTGTATGTCAGCTGTATTGGACTTCAAATAAGCTCTCTACATCCAGTCAGAAATGTGTAGTCCTCCTGACCAAAAATAGCGAACAACCAGGCCATCCCTGTGGCCCATATATGTGCTAGCTCTCTATCAGACCTATATGGAAGTGCCAGACATGGCTGCTGGGAGATTGGAAAGCCTCTGCAGGGTATTGATGTGTTGAAGTACACTGTGTCTTGTTAACTGTTAAGTGTCTGACAAATCACTTCGCCTCTTTCCACAGACAGACTGGATTTGTAAATGTTGACTCAAGCACCATGGTGATGGCAACACAAAGCTTCATCTCGGTTTTTACATTCGTCCTTCACATTGCAGACATTCCAACTTGTAAGAGGAGAGAAATAGCAGGTGTGAAAAGTGAAATTGATTGCGGGTGAATTACATCTAAGCTGTTTCAGTGTCAGGCTCCCATTTAGTAGACTGACTGTAAAGTTCATGGAAATAGTCTGAGTGGCATCACCTGTTGGAGAATCAAAACAGCTCCGATTCACCAGCTCACACTGCCAATTTTCAGTCTGGATAGAGTTTCTTCTGACTTCGACGACGAGGAGGACACGACTACGCAGAGTCACGGAGTTGCATGACATTAATTTTGAGAGTTTTGGGGGGTCGGATCGAGTGTCTTTCACGTGCTTTTAACTCAGTCGGTCCACGTGACACAAACTCAGAACTTCCGTACAAAAACAGCGGACATTTGAAGAATTTTATAAACCTCCCTGGACAAGCCCGGACATGCCCCACAAAAAGAGGACATGTCCAAGAGGACGTATGGTCACCCTATTGTAGGGGAAGTTTTCCCTTTCATGGCTTCTGGAGCAAACCTCAAGTGGACACATGAGGAACTGCAGTTTTTTTTTGTTTTTGCACTTGCGCATCGGCAAAACAAGATGTTTTCACTCAAGGCTGACTTACAGAAGTGCAACAGAGGTGAGCCTGATGCATGTGTTGTAGTTGGTCCAAGTCTGCATCAGCAATCCAGAGGAATTTAAGGCATGGAGCTATCATAAGATTACCATCATAAATTCAAAAGCAGCGATAAAGCACACACTTGAGAGTCACTGTCATCCCTCGCTGCGGTGCCCCACACAGTCAGATAAAAGCGTTGCAGATCTCTAATAGCTCCGAGTCGTCTCCTCTTTGTCAGCACTGTGGTGATGCTCATGCTGTCTTTGGAGCTCTTCCATCGCTCAGCCTGCAACCCCCCACCCACTGGCAAGCCTCGGCACCGTGGCCTGGAAATCAGCACCAGACATGGCGAAGGATGCGGCGAGCTAAGCCAAAGCTTCACGCTGTCCAAAGTGATGAGAGAGGAGGGGGGATGGGTGGGTGTGGGAGGAAGAGAGGAGGTGGGATTGTTTCAGCATCTGTGAGTGATGGATGTATGGGAATCCTGCGAACACATATTGGACTTCTAGACAAAATTTAAATCCGTGGATAAAAAAAAAAAACAGAGGCATGCTAACCCTCTTACGGCTCGGTCTTCCAGGGAAAACTGCACTTTAAGCTCATGGTGTGTTTTGGGGTTACTTTGAGCCACTGGGGCAGTGTTGCAGGGATTTTTTCAGAGATGGAGGTGGAGGTTGGGGGGGGCGGTTCTTCATACCAGCACTTCTTTGATCTACTGAAGTGGCCTGAGGTCTGAGCCCCCTGCTGTGAGCTGGGCGGGTGCGGTGAGAGTTGTTAGAGGTGTGTATAATTCAAGCCGTAAAATCAAGGTTGCACATGAACACACTGTAGTTTCAATTTGCATTGAATGGTAATTGTTTTAATAAGATTATGTGTCAGGAGAGATTAATATGAGGGGCTGTTGAGGTCATAAATCATACACCTTTTCATGTAAAGCTGAATAGGGGTGTGTGGGACAAAAAACTGCATTGTTGGTAAGAAAAATGACGGCGCTTGTGAGATAAAATATACGCCTAATAAAGAAAAGCGGCATGCGTGAAGTAAAAAATGTCCGTGCGTGTGTGCGGGACAGTTTGATAACACATGTAATTTGATCTATTTAATTTTTAAACTTAATTTAGAGTCTCTGATTGCCTGCCAGCTTTAATGAAAATGTATTCTGCACCTGCTCAGCTGCTGCCAGCAGCGTTTAGTCTATAAGGAACGCTTTAATCAATTCCCAGCATGCTTTAGGGGGGATTACAAATCAGCCATGTTTTGTTTGTGAGGTCGAGGGATGGAGATTCTTTAATTCGTTCTGATATGTCTCCTTGTGGTCTTTTTTGATTTTTGGACAGCACACATGCATGTCGATTTAGGACTTTAACAATCATTATATCTGATTTTTGGTCATTATTTCAGTATAAGATACAAGATAAACTCTGTAAATGGGTAAAAAAAAAAGCAGCAGGATGAGGCAAACTTTGGTCTGAAGAAAAGTGCTTTAAGTCCCACTGTGATTGTTTTCATTTACCACTTTAAAAAATCGCATTACCTGTGTCATTTTTTAGAGCTTTTCTTCGGCAGAGCTCCAGTAGCTCATTAGCAATTCACCTCTGAGTCGTGGGCGGAGACAGCGCTGCTCTGCACACTCGTCTTCACATTAGCTTGCAGCCTAACATTGCTGACGTAGTAGAGGTGGCAGGTAACATAGAGGCTTTTCAGCTCTCAGACACTAATGTCTTTAGGGACACGATTAAAGCTAATATCATAATTAGCTTTCTTACTAGCATTGCAGTCCGCTAACGCAATCACTTGTTCTGCGATCGTCCTCCAGGGGCTCCAGGGGCGGAGCTTGAATTGGTTACATAGGAAAGCTCACTGTATCTGAACCTGCCATTTGGGTCTGACAGAGATTCAAAGCGATTTGAATGCAGAAATACTCACACTTCTTTTTCTCATGATATGTCCTCTAGTATCAGAAAAATGCCATATGAACATGTAGACAACAAGAAAAACAGGATTTTCATCAAAGTGAGTCTTTAAAACTGCAGTTCCTTAAGTGTCCACTAGGGGCTGGCTTCAAAAGCACTGGAAACTACATTCACATGCATTCAGAAATAGCCAATCTTTACAGCACAAATAAACCCCATTCAAAAAGTGTTTTGTTTAGGCCTGAAAAGCTTATTTTTATCATGCCACACACTGCACAGGGAGTGAATATTTTTGTAACATGCTCATTTTAAGATATCAAGGTTACAAGTTTGGCAAATAAGTAAAATCAGGGATTGCTTGGAAGAAACAAGAAAAAGCATAAGAGTTATTGTTTTTCAGTTATAGGCATGGAAAGATAGAGATGCTTGTTATCATACAAAGGTGATAATCTACAGAGAAAGTGCATTAAACTGTGGGGGAGGCGAGCCCAGGCAAACAAAAACTGATTTCACACAGACTGCATTTGACACAGTTGTCCATGAAAGTTGGTGGGCCAAGGGCGTGGCTGACGGAGGGAAATGTCACTTGTCCAACCCTGCTTTGGGTCTGTCTCCACTTATATAAGTCCCATAAAACCAATAATGTTGTGCAGATGTAGACACTTTCCCCGTGAGCTAACAATATAGAGGGAGCAGTATGCTGAGAATGCCTTTCATCAGAGCTTTATGAAGGGGGCGGCTGCTTTGATGATTTCGCTGACATTTCCAGGAGACTTTAAAGACTCAAGTCGAGATAATCAAATCAGTGTGGGGTTCGCTCTCTTCAGGGTTAGGTAGCATGGAAATGGCAAGCCTATAAGGAGTTTGGTTTTTATCATGGGTAGGGGATGAGGAGACGTTGCGTCTAAGTGCTTTTACTATTAATGAAAAGATGTTTCCTTTGTGCAGATAGACTGATGCCAATAAAACACTCATTTTTACAAGAGGTGGAGAGGTCTTGGTAAATCAATAGCAACACAACTTCAGCTGAAAAATACGATTAAAGCAGAATGCATTCAAATCATGTTTCAGACTGAAGATACAAAAAGTGAAAATACAATTTTGAAGATTTACGCCACAAAAGGAAGCCAGACTGAATCTTCTGTTAAAGTTTGATTGTCCAGTTTAAGCCGGTTTACACGAAATTCACCCTCTCTGGTTGATTTGGATCAATCTCAGTCCTTTGTCTCAGCATTAACATTTGGCATCAAGACAGAGCGATTCGTCTTCACCAGGCGGCTGATTTGAGACGCAGACTGCATACAAATGCGTTCATCTCACATACACACACACCTGCATGTGCAAACACACCCATGCTGCCACATCCTGTTGGCTCAGTAGGCCACTGATGTATTCATAACCTTTCCTCACATGCTGTCGCCTCTTTCCTCTCCATCTGTCCTTCCTCGTTTTACCATTTTGTCCAGACACACCGAACAAAAAAAAAGAAGTCAGAGGGATTCATCGCACAGGGATTCATTTTAGCGGTATAATTATGTAAATCTCAGCATCGCCAAGGGAACGGGATTTCTGGAGTTAGCTGTGATAGGTACTAAAATGACAAAGGTATCAATATCACTGCTGTCCTTTACAGCGTGTCACTGATTTATCATGCCAATTACATGAGCTCAGTCTGCACAGCGTCCTGCTTCATCATCAGCCTGTTTGACAGCAGACAGAATATACATCCATTTACAGTTTCAAACAAGACCGAGTGCCTCAAATAATCCAGACACCCACAAATCATCTCCTGACACTCCATACCACCTGAGAAATGTGCCTCTCTCTCTGGCCTCTGGTCTTTTTGTCAGCTAATGGTGCCGAGAGAATGGGGGCTGAAATTGAGACCCTCTCCCACAAGGCAGCGCCACCAATCATAACACTTTTTTTTTTTTTTTTATGGAGCAGCTGCCAAAACTGAATCGGTTGCGACAACAAGTTCTGCCTGGAACAAAATCCTTAGCTGTGTTCTTATACTGTGAACTCTCCTTCATGTAATGTCTGTGTAGCACAGTAGCCGTTGACATTAACCCTTAGAACTCCCAGCTATATTTTGCTATTTTGCTTCTGCACAGCAAATATATACTCATCTTTTTTTCAGGACAACCTCAGCTGTCAGTTTATGGATGCAAAAATTATGGTAAATGAATGTGACTGTAGATTCAGAACCATCAAAGTCAACCAAAAAACAAAAGCGGAAATTGATACCAACTGTACTTTGCTCAAAAAACACATAAATCTACAATGACCAAGCCTTTTCTCACCTGCACATCATTCTGTTAAGTCTTGGCTATCAGGAGAAGAAATATTGGGATTGGAACAAACACACAACAGAAACTATTTACATATTTACACTAATTCTTCCAGGCGTTTTTTGCTATTTCCAGTTGTTAATGCCACTCCTTGAAGCAGTTCCTGTCTGGGATGAGACAGAGAGCCACATCATACTGCTCATAATCTCTTCTTTGCTTGTTTCCAAGCATTGAGGACCATTATTTCTTATTTTGCAGACAAGCGGGAAACTTTCTTGTCTCTTGTTGATCTTTGGTTGCCTCTTATTGGACACTACCGTCAAGAGAACAATAGAGGAAGAATAGGAGACCATGCAATTGGTCGAAAGTTTGACTGAAAAAGATGTCATCAAAACAGCTTGCAAAACCCGGAAGACATTAGCGACTTTTAGCGATCATATTTTTTTCAAAACAATATGATAAATAATCATGTTTTCACTGGTATATCACTGCGGATTTACCATCAAACGTCTCTGATCAAACACCTATTTTTGTGGCTGGATTCTAAACCTTGTGGCAGGTGTAGAAATGCCTGGAAACCCTTGATAGATCTCCAAAAGGGTAAGCTTTTGAACGCTTTTCATCCCATAGAGGTACACGGTGTTGTTCCTGAGAAACTGTAAAAAATATTAATGGTGTCACGTGGAATCGCCGGCGATCTAGCAGAGTTCTAAGTGTTAAAGCTCCTATAAGTTGTTTTTTTTTTTTATGGCGCCAATTTTTTTTTTTTTTTTTACAATTTCCTCATAAGATATTCATAATGGCTGTCCAAAGTCAGCCAGATGAGATTTATTGTGCAATGTAAGCAATGACTGCCTTGGCCACAGGGAGCGTCAAGGTCTACATAATCCTAAAGTTGCTTACAGGAGCTTTAAAGGGATATTCCAGCATGAAATGAAGGGTCAAACATACCACAACATCGAGTTAGACACCCCCTGGAGAGATGAATGTTGCCGACCGCTTGCTTCTCTAGTTATACCAACTTTAGTATTGACCGAACGATAGCAATACACAGCGGTCTATAGAACTACACACAAACCTCAACTAAAACGCCACTCTATAGCCACACAAAATGCTCAGAACAGCACCTAACTTCATCAACAGTACATAGAGGGTTCTAGCCATAGTACTAGCCACCAAACATCATACTGTTGATGAAGTTAGGTGCTGTTCTGAGCATTATTTGTGGCTATAGAGTGGTGTTTTGGTTGAGGTTTGTGTATGGTTCCATTGACCGATGTGTATTGCTATCGTGCGGTCGTTACTAAAGTTGGTAGAACTAGAGAAGCAAGCAGTCGGCAACATTCATCTCTTGAGGGGGTGTCTAACTCTGTGTTATGGTGTGTTTGGCCCCTTTATTAATTTTACTCCGGAATATCCCTTTAAAGGCTCTGTTTGTTTTGCACTCCAGCATTTCTTTACATGACTGTGAAGCATTTTAATGAATGAAAAAGACATAAAGGGGAAATAAAACACAGTTTGAGTAACAGAAAATCACTGAAAATCAAACTTTAAGCTCGAGTGTCCACTGCCGTCTGTGTTTTAACCCCGAGTGCAAAAGTTCTGAATACACGGGGGTCCACATGTGTCAGCCGTGTGTTCAACGCTGCGGCCGGCGGTGTGGCGGTTTAACAGGCAATCACGTTTCTTCCCTACACCCCGCTGACTTTGAGCTTTTTAAAATGATCAGAGGAAAGACTGATAATTACACCGACACTTCCTGAAGCAGCTCGTAAGCGCAGTCGTACAGATGGTGGACTGTAATGTGAGAAAACAGGGAAACATCACACTTGATATACAGTGTGGCGTACAACCAGGAGCTGAAACCAAAGTGAATTTACTGTAATTACTTCTTAGACGGCGGGTATAATAAAGTGCAATCAATAAAACGAGAGTAACAATAATCTTTGAACTCTGCTCATTATTTTGGTTTAATTTCCCATAATTCCCTTTATTTTCCTAAAGCATGTACCTGTTCTGCAAGACGGCCTTCAGAGTCACTGCATTATGGGATTCTGTGTATATATTTATGAGACCAATTAAATGTCATTCATCCTTTCACACAGCAAACACACAAACATTTCCCTGCTCTGTTGCCCCCGATTTCCTCTCCAGAGCTCTTCCATCTTGACTCTCTTGCACCCAAACAACATTCAGACCAGAGCAGAGCAGCAGGGGGGGGTGCAGCTCACACCCCAGCTACCCCGCCTCCCTCCCTCCCTCCGCCCGCCCAGGCGAGGTGATGATCTGTAAAGAGAATCATTAAGACGCAATTTGTGACCGCTAACGTGCTCGCACACACAGGCACGGCCCGGAGAAAACAATTCATCACCAGCTACCTCATCTCTCAGCGCTGGAAAAATGCAGAGGCTTGCTGCTCGTCTGGTGACCTCTGACCTTTTAAGACGAATGTGCCTGGACATGACCAGACCAGGGTGCACTCTTACAAACAGGGGAGATGGTCAGGGCTGATACTGAGACCTATTAACTGTTTTTCTTAAAGGGATATTCCGGCGTAAAATTAAGCTAGGGTCAAACACACTGTAACACAGAGTTAGACGCCCCCTTGAGAGATGAATGTTGCCGACCGCTTGCTTCTCTAGTTATCCCAATTTAAGTAGCAATACAGAGAGCCACGTGTTCAACCAAAAAGCCACTCTATAGCCACAAATAATGCTCAGAACAGCACCTAACTTCATCAACAGTACATAAAGGGTCCTAGCCATAGTACTAGCCACCAAACATCTTTTTAACTTTGCCTGATTTCTTAAGCGAAGAGACTAAACACAACTCACCCACTCTCTTCCAGCAGCTGCTTGTTTGTTTGGAGACCTTGGGTGAGTCCATGCAGTGCAAATTGATTAATTTGATGATTATTACTTCATGGAAATGATAAAGTAATGATCATAAATGTTCTTCCTTGAGCTGCGACACCCCGCTGCAGTTGATGGACTCGCCCAAGTTCTCCATACAAACAAGTGGCTGCTAGAAGAGAGTGGGTGAGTTGAGTTTGCTAAAGAAATCAGGCCAAGTTAAAAAGATGTTTGGTGGCTAGTACTATGGCTAGGACCCTATATGTACTGTTGATGAAGTTAGGTGCTGTTCGGAGCATTATTTGTGGCTATAGAGTGGCGTTTTGGTTGAGTGCGTGTCTCTCTGTATTGCTACTTAAATTGGTATAATTTGAGATGAATGTAGCAGTCGGCAACATTCATCTCTCGAGGGGGTGTCTAACTCTGTGTTATGGTGTGTTTGACCCTAAATTAATTTTATGCAGGAATATCCCTTTAAGGTCATTTTTCATCTTAAATGTTTTTTCCTGATTTTTTTGGTTGTCTAATCTACTTTTTTGTGTTTTTGTTGTCATTTTTTTAGTAGTTCTTAGTTTTTTAAAAACTTTTGAAGTCCTTTTCAGCATACAGGAAGAAGTTTTGTTTGTTTCTGGGAAAATTTCCAAACTCTCTCAACTCATTTATTGTTACTTTGTGGTGTTTTTTCCCCTCTGTTGTGCAGATATTTCTTAGTTTTTTGATGCGCTCGACAAAAACGTCAAATTCTTACATAGGCTAATATAATGTAAATACTCGTGCTAATTCTTCCTTGTCCCTGCAGCTTCTCTTTCTGGCCTGCTGCTGTTTTTGACCTCCATCCTGAAAGTCATCCACGCTTAATTTATTCAAAAGCACAATAACCTAATTATACTTTATGCAAAATGAGGAGGAGACGTGAAAAGGGATGTAACAGAGGACCAGTATCAGGACCATTTCAGGGAAAATAATTCATGCTTTCTGCTTGTTGACCCCTCTTCCTTTGATACTTCAATCACCCCAGCCCCCTCCCAAATAACGGGTAATTGAGAAGATGTTTTATCAGGGGGGCAGAGGAGGTCTGGGTGTTAAGAGGAGGCGCTCGCTCCTCTACACATCTTTAACGAAGGGTTCCTCTTCTAAAAACCTAATTCCTCTCTCCTCCTGGATGTTTTCATTGTATTCGAAAGCTTTTTCTAACGGTGCCCAGCTCTGCAGCTCGGCAACCTCTTCCACTATGTTCCTATGGTAACAACCCAGTGTCTGTCTGTGTGTGTGCGCACTTGTGTGTGTGTGTATGTCTGGGATATGAGTGATTGTCTATGTTTGTGTGTGTGTTCATTATGGAAGTGTGGCTTATTTTTACATAATGAATCAATTATGGAGGCTGTGGAGCAAGCTCATTTGAATAATCGCAGACAAAAAGAAGGGAAAAAAAAATCCACACAACATGATTTTTACAGAAAATTTTCACACCCACATGCAAAGACCAGTATTTCCCTTGGAAAAGGTGCAAGACACTGAATGTGTGTTTATGTGTGTGTGTGTGTGTGTGTGTGTGGAGGGGAGAGGGTGTATAATGGGACGTCCAACTGACATCATTTGTCTGCCAATCTGCACCCCGCCTGCCAAACCCAGCCTCCATTATAGCATTGGCCATGGCAGCTGCATTGTCACTATTTTTAAACTGTCAGCCTTAATGGAGAAAGTGTCACACTGCCCCCTACTGTCGAATATTATAATTACAGGTGAAGTGTGACACAGCCAGGCAAGGCCAGATACAGACAAAATTAACAGACGAAAAATGTCAGTTTATAGGGAACGAAATGACAGAGGAAAAAGATTTGACACCAAAATACAGGTGGTTGCTCCAATAAGGAACTTTTCTTTTGTATCAATAACACAAGTCTGCTTATCTTGTCCTCTACATGTTTACACAGCAACAAAAAATCTCAAATGCATCATCTATTGAGAATAATTCCTGTTTTAATTCAAACAACTAACTTTTAATGGCGAGAATCAAACAAATGCAATGAAACATACTGAGATAACTTTATGAATCCTACCTAAATCAATAGAGATGTTTTGTTTTTCTTAAAAAAACGTGAGGGTATTTTTTCAGATGCTGTTTTAAGGCTTCATTTTAAAAGACGCACAAACAAAAAGGGAAATTTTACAGGAACAAGAAGAGAAGACGAAATTTTCTTTAATTTTTTTGTACCATTTCATGTTAATTGTGCGTATAGAGAGAGCAAAGTTTACAGATGTCAAATTCCTTTCTTTTCATTATCTAATATGTGCAGTAAGCCACATTTTTGAGTACCAGAGGCACATACTATAATTATGTTATTATTTCATTATGTGAATGTAACCCAGTGACTGTAACTGTTCTAACACTGACATTTGTATAAATGACATCAACTAACAGTGTTAAGGCAACATCTAGACAGACTGCACCACCATGTGGTCATTGATAGTATTTCAGTCACTTTTGCTCTTTCACTTTCCTAAGGATTTGTCTTCGAGTTCAGCAATTCTCCTCTGAACGAATCTTGTAAATAGATAACTGGCCGCTGACGGACCGACAGCTTTAATACGAGAGCCCTCAAACGTATACAAAACGTCACCAAACAGGAAATTCACATCATCACAGATCTGCATGACCTCCTGTTTGTTAAGGTCTCCCTCGTCCTTTAAGTCGATCTCATGGACTCTTAAAGTCAACGTCCAAGCTTGTACCAAAAACTGAAGGTCATCCAAGCCCCGCTGGATCCCTGAGGTCTCCTCAGAGGTCTGCTTCTCAGTCAGGATTACCTTCACAAGGTCCGATCCTTCAACAGTCTCGAAAGACGCTTCAAGTCCTCTTAAGCATTTATCAAACTCGTCCTTTGCAAATTTTTTCATGTATAGAAACATGTTCAAGTCGACCCAGGTGCAGTTTTCTTCCAGATGCTCTTCTGTGTTTCTTTCAGGTGGTTTTGAAACGTCTCTAAGCATGTTGTGGGACAGGTGAGGTGAGACTCTCTGATCTGATTCCTCTGGAGACCGGGTGTTACTTAATTTGTAGTCCAGGTGGGTCTCTTTTTGGGTCTTTCTCGCTGAAGTCCAGTCTGTGTCTGCGGTGTGTTTTTGTTTTAATTTAGCTGCCTCTTTCTGCAGGAACATACCCGACAGAGACGGACTCTTCCTCCCCTCCTTCAACCTTTGCTTGTTTCTAAACTCTGACGAAATTTCCACCCCGTTTTGCTCTTGATCTACTTCATCACTGTCTGTGTCGCCAAAGCCCCCTTCAGCACAGCCCCTCTCCTGAACTTCCGGACTCCAGGAGGCATTCAGAGTTTCAGCATTTAAGAGCGAGCTTTCGACTTCAGTTGCCTCACCTGTGGTCTGCAGCCCTGTTGATAAGCTGTTCGCTGGTTCCAGCTTAGCTTTTGAGCGGCTGCGGCTTACAGAGTCGACAAACTCTGGGTGAGATATTACCCTCGGATTAAGAGGAGTTTCTCTTATTTTGTCAGGAGCGGTTCGGGCTGAGTCAGTGGATTTAAGCTGGCTGGCCCTGCGGATGAGGTCATTTCTCAGGGCTTGGACAGCAGCGAAAGGACCCTCGATTGTGGCTTTTCTCTTGTGAAGTAAAGGCCGGAAACGTAGCGATCTATGAGCTGATTGTAGACTCTGGATAAGGGACGCTTGATCGCTTCCAAACACAGAGAGATCAACCGTAGCTTTGGGAACGTACAAAAACACCTGCAATAAATAGACAAAAAAGACTTTCGATCAACTCTTAACGCCCAAATCATGAAGAGAAGATGAACAAAAACAGGTTTTATATCTGATGGTCAATATTTTGTGATGTTCAAACTTACATCTGTGGTGAAGGGAAACACAGTGAGAAGGTAGTCCGCAGGAAACTCGTCATCGATCATGATGTGTTCCTCCTTACGCACCACTCTCTCCGCATCTGCAAAGAGCACCACACTGTTTTTCTCACCGCTGTAATGACGCTTGTTATTTTCCTGTCACTGACAGCGCACAGCGCCGGGCACCACTCATTTCAAACCAATCTAGTGTTGACAAATTTAATCATCATCAGCTCGGCATGCATTCATCCATCCAGGCAGTGCTTAGCAGAAATAAATGTTTGATTATAGTTCACTTAATATACGTTACCATCATAGAAAATATAATTTATTCCCATAGGAACCAATTATTGCACAAAGGAGATATGTTGAATAAAGCCCACAGATATACACAGAGTACAGTTGAGGCTTTCATGTGTTTTTATGTCTGATAAGGTCTTCAAACCTCACTTTTAAGTCAGGCTGAGCAGCTTCAAATACTCTAAAGAGATTCCCTGAGATCTTTAAAAAACCCAAATGGCTCCTTCAACAACATTTAATTCTTTTTGATGTATTTCCAGAAGGACTCTTCAGACCATCTGGGAAGGAAATACTCCATCTGTTGCTGAATTTAAGTTTGTAAAAATTCCATTTCTTGATTTATGACTTTAGTTGCAGACATGTGCACTTCCTGGACAACAGATTAAGTAATAATGATCAAAGATAATCTTTTCGCAATACAATCCATGATTATAACCAAAAGATTTTAAAGGGATATTCCAGCGTAAAATTGATTTGGGGTCAAACACACCATAACACAGAGTTAGACACCCCCGCCGAGAGATGAATGTTTAGTAACTTTAGTAACGACCGCAGATAGCAATACAGAGAGCCACACGCTCAACCAAAAGGCCACTCTATAGCCACAAATAATGCTCAGAACAGCACCTAACTTCATCAACAGTACATATAGGGTCCCAGTCATAGTACTAGCCACCAAACATCTTTTTAACTTTGCCTAAATTTCTTTAGCAAAGAGACTAAACTGTACTCAACCACTCTCTTCCAGCAGCTGCTTGTTTGTACGGAGATTTCCAGGTGAGTCCATTGACTGCAGCGGGGTGACACAGCTCAAGGAAGAACATTTATGATCATTTCTTTATGGAAATGCAATCAGACCGAAACGCTAAGGCAGAAGAACTACAGTGTCTGCAGTGCAAAATGATTAATATGGTGATTATTACTTCAAGGAAATAATAGAGTAATGATCATAAATGTTCTTCCTTGAGCTGCGTCACTCCGCTGCAGTTGATGGACTCACCCAGAGGTCTCTCTACAAAAAAGCGGCTGCTGGAAGAGAGTAGGTGAGTTGTGTTTAGTCTCTCTGCTAAAGAAATTAGGCAAAGCTAAAAAGATGTTTGGTGGCTAGTGCTATGGCTGGGACCCTAAATGTACTGTTGATGAAGTTAGGTGCTGTTCTGAGCATTATTTGTGGCTATAGAGTGACTTCTTGGTTGAGCGCGTGGCTCTCTGTATTGCTATCCTGCGGCCGTTACTAAAGTTGGTATAACTAGAGAAGCAAGCAGTCAGCAACATTCATCTCTCGACGGGGTGTCTAACTTTGTGTTACAGTGTGTTTGACCCTAAAGTAATTTTACAGAATATCCCTTCAAGCCTTGTGATAAGATAAGCTGTCAGTTTGAGCCTCAAATTTTTCTTGCATGCCTTGAGCTGCACTGGTGCATTACAAAAGCATCTAGGGAAACTGTATTTTGGCTTCATGTAACGTCGCATTGTCTATTCTTAATTTGTTTAATGGTTGCTCTTGATTTTCTTTGGAATGCAGAGTCCACCCCTCTTTGTAAGTGCCTAAATTATGAATTTAAGATTATAAATTTAATATTACTGCTGTGTGATGCATAATTCATACTAGTAAAGGCGGGTACTGAAAACAGGGAGGTTGAATGCTTGTCATCTTGCTACTTCTACACAGTAAACTAGCACTCAAATTGGGCGGGGCACCTCTTTCCAAAAAGCCTGGAGACACCCCTGTTAGGCTGAGGGTCTAAATTTAGACAGAATGGAAAATTAGAAAGGCTATTTTGCAAAGACAAGAGCTTAGCTGTTAAGGTTTACAAGACATATAAACTACTGGGTGAGGAAGTTGACCTTTGAGACTATACATACAAGCTTATTTTTGTCGAATTCACTATCAACCTGGTCAAATCTGGCTATAAAACAAGACAAACTCTAGTACTTTGTTTTAACAGTAGCTTACAGCTACTAGCTCCTTGTTTGTTTACCTTCAGGTTCGTCAAATGTGACGAAGGCCACTCCGTGCATGTTGGTCGGGTACTGAACCGCCTCGACGTCCCCTCCGTCGCTCCGTTTTCGCCTCTGGAAGTGAATTGTCAATTTGTCTATCATTCTGCTGGAGGATAAGACGTCGGGCACACCGGACACGACCACCGTCCTACTTTGGTCGAATGTGTCGGTCTGCATACCGGATAAAAGACTCAGAAGTCTGGAAAGTTCCTTAAAAAGCTAAAATCATATCGGACGGACGTTTATCAAGCACACGGCAACCCCCCGCCATTATTGTACAAGCAAATCGTTGGTTTTGTTTACAGTTTCACTTTCTATTCCGCCTGGAAACCATGATAGAGACGCTGTAATGACAACGTTTGTCCACTAGACGTCGCTGTTTCTCCATGTTTCACTCAATGAGAGAAAAGCTCATTATGCAGCAGGAAATATGCTCCTTAGTACAGCAAATATCACCGCAATGCCCAAAAGGCAGAGATATAAACTTTATGGCAACATTTTTCAAAGAGTTGCCTCATCTGTTGAGCATCATCTCGCTTTAAAGAAACCTTTTATTATTACCGTAAAGCGTGGACAAATGCTCCTTTGTGATTTGAATAAGTTGTGTCAACATATGTGGTGCAAACATTTATTGAAGTCAGAAGTTAGGACACCTCTTAAAGAAAACCAAGCATGAAAAACTCAATTGCATTATCTTGTGCATATAAACATTTTAATTAAATATAAAAGAAAGTGGCCTGGCAGAGTGCAACAAACAGGAACGACGGGGTTAATAAAAGAAAAACCAGGCCCTGTATGATTCCAATCACATCTCCACCTCCTTCATCACTTCAGTGCAAATCCAACATTCACTGTGTATAAAAGTGACTTTAAATAATTCAGGTAGTATATCTATTATTCAGTGTTTATTATTGTATGGGCTCACATTGTACAAGTGCAGATGGGAGTGATTGTTGGGACCATGATGGATGAGAAACCCACTGGTGTGTACCTAACGGGAAACAAATGCTAATCAGTTTTATGAGTCAGTGACTGAGATCAAGTTAGGACACACATGAACGAAGTATTGATGGGAGATAAATAAAACAGAGCGACTGCTTTGATATGAATGCTCAGTTTAAATGCAACGGTATGAAACGAGAGCCCCGGGTTCGAGGGGCACAGAAACGTTCTTGAACCACAAATATGTCGGTAATGTTTTTGCCTGATGTGATGCCGTCACATTCATACACCTGCTATCAAAAAAAGAAAAGAGCCACAGTGAGTCACTTAAAGCTGGCAAATGAATCCCAAAGCTCTCCAAACACTTGAACTTTAAATAGCAAACTTAGTTTTTAGGATAGAAACGGGGGAGGGGGGATGCATTTCACAAACTAAACCAAACTGGGACTCAATTTTCCACCCTGCGCAGACCTGTCGTCTGGGAAAACGATAAAATTAACTAAAACTAAATAAAAGTAAACATTCATTCTTCACCGTTGGATACGTTTTTCGGTTTTGGACAGTCTGGGACTTGAACTGAGACAGTCCAGACTGAGGCAGCAGAGGCAGGTGGTTTTCGATGTGCGTTCATGTGGCGCTCCTTGGGTGCGCCGAGATCTTAGCAGCTATGAGCTGGCCTTGTTGGAGTCACACAGCTCCCCTTTGTGTCTGGTACTAGTTCGGCGCCTAAAGTTGGCCTGGGGGTTATTGTATCTGGAGGGAAGAATGGCAAAGATGGAGTATGATGGGGCCAGGTGTCCGCTGGGAGCGTCTCTGGTTGGGTTGCGCAGCCCGGGCTGATGGTCCGACAGCCGCTGGATCAATTCGCCCCCTTTGCACAGCTCTGCCAGGAGGGGGTGGGAGTCTGTACAGCCGATCCCCTGCGGAGGATCTGTCACTTCCAGGCTCTGGCTGCTTACTGCAGACACACACACAGACAGCTCTGTGAACATCCGGGTAAATAAAACAACTGTCATGGGTGAGGAGAAAACTCAGACCTGTGCCATCGGGAGGCTTCAATAAACTGCTGCTGTCAGCTTTAGAGCTTCAGGCAGGAGGGCGGTCAAAAATTAGAGAATGTAGCTCAATTTTTTTTCCGACAGATTCTTTATGTGCTGCGTTAAAAAAAAGGCATTATTGTCGGTCCAGAAAGGTGCTTTTCTCATTCCCAGAAAGTGTGACATTTTAGAGGCGGCGACGTATTGTTGAACTTTTCCCTGACACTTCACGCACAACATATCCAGCTGCACACCCTTTCCTTGTTGGTTGTACTAGAGAGATTGTTGACAAGAGCACCTGAATAATGCAGACAAAAAAAAAAAATTCAGCGAGAGCAAAAAAGAAAAAAAAATCCGCCGCCATATTCGAAATAATCAGCACATTTCCTGCTGCACAATACCGCCGGGGCTGCAGGTTCCACTGCCAGGTGTGAATTCTGCCCTGTCTGTGATTTATTCTGCTTACAATCACAAACAGGCGCTTTTTCTTCACAGCTACGGAGCGCAGCAAGCACATTTTGACACAATAAGAAAAAAAGACCTGACGTTATTGCGGTTAATCTGCTAAATAGGCGACACAGCAGCCCGGTTTATCAGGATGAATCTGAACACGAGCGTTCTGATTGACATCAAAAAGCCTGATGTTTCACTCAGGGGCTTGAAAACCCGCCTGCCTGCCTGTCTGCCTGTCCCCCCACATATTTTACAATATTTACTCTCCTCCTGCAAAAGGAGGGTCACGTTTCGGTCGGGGAACTAAAACTGACTGCCGTTAAACTCAAGGTTCACTTAACTCAAGCCTCCCTCTGGACTTCCTTTTACCTGCTTGACCTACACTGAGATCTGAAGACAGAGGTTTTCTGCTGGCCTTCCTCCCGTGACCGCTACGCCAAACCCCCAGTGGACCCTGAGGAGACAGAGAATAACGGCTGGGGTTATTTTTGGAAGGACGAGAGGGGTTAGCAGACCTGAAATCTTAAATTAATCATGAACCAAAGGAGACTTTAATATCTATATTTTAAAACCCCCTTCAAAACAAAACAGGTAAGAGAGGTGATCGTATCGTTCGATTCAAGAGCAACACAGCGTGTATCCCACCTGATGTTTGGCCACCATGTGGGCGGCGTGGATCAGCGGAGGTCTGATGGAGGGTTTGTACTGCAGAGGCTGGCCCAAGAGGGAGTAGTGCGCTTCACCTAAACACGAGGAGATTTCAGATCAGCGGAAACAAAAGGCAGAAAATCTATCGTAGCTTTACAAAGAGCTATATCTGTGCCTCCATCCTACGACTCGTGGTACGAGTTAGCCTGGTAGTTTCCTCCCTCTGCTTCCAGTGAGAAGAAAAATTAGAAAATGTCCTAATCCAACTGCGACTGGATGTTACGCCATGTTAGCTTAAGCGAGAGAAGAAAACCGTCTGTTTAAATAACATGAATGCATAAACTTGAATCACTCCGCTGAACGCAGGTTTGAGGCGCAGATAAAACTCCAACACCGACTTCTGTGACTTAGTCCTGAGAGTCTCTGACCTTGTCCACTGTGGCAGAAAGCTGTAGGGAGCTGCGGGTGGTGGTGGTGGTGGTGCGGGTGGTGGGCCATGACAGGGATGGACGAGATGCCTGATGGGAGGCCCTTGACGCTGGATGGCTGTCCTGGCGAAGGAGTGAGTGCCGGAGACGAGGGCAAGCTGCTCTACACACAACACACCGTCGGTGCGGCGAGAGATTTTCGGGGGGGGGGAGAGAGAAGGGAGGGAACACAAACATTTTCATTCAAAAAAAGCAACCGAGGCGTTTCTCCTCTCTTCTGCAAAGTCATTCTGGTTTTTCAAGCGGGTGCTTTAATGTACCATTTCATCCACATTAGCTCCCTTAATGTACCATTACACCCTAATGCTGAGGACTATTTTCTCCTCATTTTCAGTTTACGCCGGCGTTGACTTCATTTGCAGAGCCTATTTGCTTCGACATTTCACCTGCCTGAAGCGCTGGAGAGGCCCGGTTTGGCTCAAGGGGACGATTCTCGCGTCACTGTCAGACTCAGACAACCAAACATAATTGGCTCTTAAATTGCTTTCTTGCCACCATCCTAACTTTCTGGCATGTTTTGTATAGTCTAGTACAGCGAACATTACCTGCGCCGGCGTATAATTAAATATGAAATTTGGGAACTGTTGTTGTCATGGTGAAACCTCTGGGCCACCAACTAATTACATATTTCCTACAACATAAGTCACCCTTAATAAGGTTTTTTAAAGGTTACAATCTTCTCACTTCAGAGCCTGAAACTTTCTGTTGTTTGAAAAGTTGCCCCCGCTTTGATTGGTTGTCTTCCTCCTAGTCTGTGTAGTGTTTGTACCTGGGTGCTGTCTGGAGGTGGGGGAAGCTCAGCGGGCCTGCGGCTGCGCGGGTGCTCGGGGCCCTGGTGTTTGTGGCTGGGCTGTTTACGCTGGCAGGGGGAGGGGGCCCGGGGCTGCTGGCAGGGGGGCCCTGTCATTTGCAGCATCACCATGCCACCGCCGGGGGCCGGGGGCAACAACCCTGCGAGCATACAGAGCGGGAAGAAAAACAAAAGCGAGCTCAGGCATGAAAGGAAGTGTGGAGAAGACGGTGAAAGGTTTCATTTATTTATTCTAATTTCACTCTTCAAATGAACTCATTATTATTTATGCACCGGGGTAAACTGACAGACTCGGTGTTTGCGCCCAAAAGCTCTGTTTCCAGCTTGCATTCACCTCATCACTATAATACTGCTCTCATACCGTTAGCCGCCAAGCAATTAGGTCTTAAGTGCCTTAATTATAAGGGCACATCCGTAGTGGCAATAACAGTCCATTCCCATTTGCTGCTAAATCCTCTGCAATGATCCCGGAGATCCAATTATCTTATTAGTTTGTGACGCATGAACGTGACTGATGTGACTTTAAAAAGAAAACAAACAATCACAGGCTGACCGGCGGGTGACCTTTACGAAAAACTCGCCACCGTCTATCCGATTAATTCCTGTGTGTACTCAAAATTCACACAAATTGCTAATCATATTGAAGACTTAGCTTAGCCCACGCCGATGTTGATTTATGAATTATGTCCAAACAACAGTAGCGAGGACGGTGGATTTTTTTTGGGGGGGCTTAATCTGCAGATTATTTCTGGCCCCAGCCTCGCCAATTAAAAATGTTTACTGGTGACGCTGTAGGTGAGGCCGTCGCGAGACCTTCATCTGACCTCATTACTGATGTGCTGGAAATGATGGCTCCCTCCGTCGTGCGCCCGTAATAATCCGACATGAATAATAAAGGTCATTAGTGAGGAGACTGCCCCACCTGGGCTTCTGGACGGAGACTCCGCGAGTCCTCGAAAGGCCAATACAAAAAAGGCAATACATGAAAAGATGGCAATTATGGAGATTTGATTCTTTCTAACTTCCTCGGAAATGTTATGCAAAAAAATTTCTCCTCTTTCTTCCCGGAGCCACTTGGTATTTCACCTCTGGATCTCCTCAAAGTCTTTTATTACATACTGACTTAGTGAAGATGTGCAGCATCAGAACATTCAGCGCCGAAACACCAAACTAGGGATGTTTTCAAAAGCACATTGAAGTCATTATGACAGCAGAAGGAAGCAAGAAGACACTGCAGCAGCTTGACTATGGTAAGCCAAAAGGGACAAAATGGCATGTGATTTAAAAAAGATATACCGTATTTTTTGGGTGATACGGCACACTAGATTACCGTAATTTTCGAATTATAAGGCGCACCGGATTGTAAGGCACACCCTCAATGAACGCGTCTATTTCTATTTTCATACATAAGGCGCATCGGATTATAAGGTGCACTATCAATGAACGTGTCTATTTTCATACATAAAGTGCACTGGATTATAAAGCGCGCCGGATTATGAAGCGCACCATCAATGAACGCGTCTATTCGCGTCTATTTCCATACATGAGTTGCACCGGGTTACAGAGCGCACCATCAATGAACACACCTATTCGCGTCTATTTTCATACATAAAGCGCAACGGATTATTGAAGCGCACCGGATTATAAAGCGCACCATTAATGAATGCGTCTATTCGAGTCTATTTTCATACATAAAATGTACCGGATATTGAAACGCACCGGATTATAAAGCGCACCATTAATGAATGCGTCTATTCGAGTCTATTTTCATACATAAAATGTACCGGATATTGAAACGCACCGGATTATAAAGCGCACCATTAATGAATGCGTCTATTCGAGTCTATTTTCATACATAAAATGTACCGGATTATTGAAGCGCACCGGATTATAAAGCGCACCATTAATGAATGCGTCTATTCGAGTCTATTTTCATACATAAAATGTACCGGATTATTGAAGGGCACCGGATTATAAAGCGCACCATTAACGAATGCGTCTATTCGCGTCTATTTTCATACATAAAGCGCACCGGATTATTGAAGCGCACCGGATTATAAAGCGCACCATTAATGAATGCGTCTATTCGAGTCTATTTTCATACATAAAATGTACCGGATTATTGAAGCGCACCGGATTATAAAGCGCATTAAGCCAAACAAAACAGTCGGATAAATCAAACTTTATTTAACTCATTCAATAACTCAGCTAGGCTACGGTAGCTGCAGTGCTCTGCAAGCCAAAAGGATTTTGAGTGCGCCTTACAGTGCGAAAAATACGGTATACGGTGCGCTGTGAATTAGCATGTCTATGTTTACACAAAAGGCGCATTAAGCATTGATTGGTTTATCGTTGCTAGCGCGTACTCCGGGCCCGGGCTGCATTACATGAATGCACTTTTAGTTTAGACATTACAGTCAGGCAGTCTTGTAGACTGTTCAGGGGTCCTGTTACGGGGCTGATCAGGTAGTGACACAGCGTTCCGTTATGTTCCAAATATCCATTGAGTGGAGCAGTTTTGTTGCTTATCAAAGTCGTACTTAAACATTGACAGATTTTTGAGGGCATTGTTCCAATTAAAATCAGTCAGTCAGCACAACAAGTAATCATACATAAGGCGCGCTGGATTATGAGGCGCACTGCCAATTTTTGAGAAAATTTAAGGATTTTAAGTGCGCCTTATAGTCTGAAAAATGTGGTATCTGGATTAAAGCGTCATCACTGACAGCCTTTGTTATGCAGTCAAATACCAACATCAATATGTGTCAGCCACCTGTTTACATTGACGGTTTGGTTGTCATGGTAAATTTCTACAGATTCATGAATACTCTTACAAGTATCTCATGTACATAATTATCTGTACATATTTTCTTGACTAATTTGACATGATTGGCTGCTATCATGTGTATACTACACTCAGAATTATGATGACAGAGATTTCTTACTTTACTCCCTCTTAACTCTACCAGACAGCGAATTGCAGTGGACCCCGCTCGCTGTTTAATCTCTGCGCAGCTCTGCAGGAAAAAGGTGGATGTGCAAATCACTTTCACTTATCCCAAACTCCAGGGAGCCGTCATCACCGCGCCTCACTTTTTTTTTTTTTTTTTTTTATTTCGAAAATCCGCAGCGTAAATCTAATCACGAGCGCACAATGGCGGAGTAAACCCGGGGAAGATTATTTCATTAAGAAGGCCGGGTCGGAGCTTGTGTAGGAATACATTCTGCAGTTATTGACACTGAGAGATGGGGGGAAATAAAGGATGCCGAAGTGCTGGCAGTGATGGGGAATCTCCAGGGCAGCTAATGTCAGAAGCTGGAAAGCAGATACTCTGGAATTACTGCCTGATTGTGCCGCAGAGCTCTGGGTGTGTCCTCAGAGGGGGGGAACGTACCTGTGTACTGCTGACCCGGGTGCTGCTGGGTGACGCAGGGGGACGAGGTCTGAGGAAACTGGAGCTGCTCCATCATGGGCGCGGGCAGGAAACTCACTGTTGAACTGTGAATGATAAAACGGAAAGCGAACAAAGTGTTTAGAAAATTAAGATAAAAAAAACTCTGTAAGCGCTCTGCTGTTTTATAACGTAGTGCAAAAATGCTACTAGGATAAAACAAAAAATATGCGTCTTAATTCCTGGAATTTTTGATATTTTAACCGTTTTTTTTAATGCTTTCAATACTCAAGGATTTAAATTTAGCTCTCCTAGAAACAATTTCTGATAAAATCCCTTAATAAATCATTGAAACCTCTCTTGGATCGAGAAAAACTAGTACATTACGATGCTCATACCTAAGTAGGTCTCAATAATCACTCCTAAACCTGCACAGACGTAAATCTCCGGGAGCCGGGAGATCTTAGCGCTGCAGTTGGGGTATTAAATTTGAAATTTAAACTTTAAATCCATCTGTGGAGTAGCTGCGCTCGGCTCTGTGAGCTACCTGCCTGCGGGGACTCGTGTACAGCTGGTGGAAAAGCAGGCTGCAGGTGGACAGTCGGCCCTCGCGGGAGACGACTGAGCCGCTCCAGCACTTGCCGCATAAATCACTTCCTCGCTGACTGGCCTACTAAAGTAGCCTCGTTTTACAGCTGGGACAATGAGAGAGTGACCTCTCCTCATAAAGAGAGAGAGAGAGAGAGAGTGTGTGTGTGTGTGTCTTTGCATTGTTCTCCTGCAGGTGATGGCTGTGTTCATGTCTGGGGGTTGTTGTGTATACGAGTGCGCACACGAGTCCCAGTAGTGCTCCTCTCACCGGTATCCAGATTGATTGGGTCCGTGGAGGTAGAAACTAATTACATGTTTTGCTTTCTGTGAACTAGTTCTATCAATCAGATTATAATGAGGGAATATGGTGCTCCACACTTCACCACGGCAGAGGAGTAATGGAGGAAAATGACTAAAGCTTTTCGAGAGGCTGTCAAGAGTGGACATTCATCAGCTACACCCCAGACCTACTTCACCAGGAGCGGTGTAGTAATAACTTCATTTTTTTCCCCCCTCAGACTGAACAAAGATGACCTCTGCTCAGTGATCTGGGGATTCACAGATACGCCTGCTCGGTCTAGATTTAAGAGGCAACTTTAGGTAGGAGGGAGGAACGGCATCTACTGGCTTACCGGGTTTAAGCTGCTTCATCTGTCATTAGGGAAGAATCAAGAGGAGCAGGAGTTTATTATTAGAGAGGCTGGATGTAGACTTGGTTATCGGAGTCTAAAGGGGGTGTGGCTTTGTTCTGGAGGCAGGGAGAGCAGCAGCAAAGAAAATATCCTTGTGGGCATTTGAGGAACTGCACTTTTTTGCACTTCCGCACAATCTCAGTTTTTTTTTCAACCTTAGTGAACATGACTCGAATTAGTTTAGAGGAAAAGTTGAACACACTTTTCGACAGCTCATTTGGACCTTTACAATAGCCCGTAAATGGATCAATGCAAACCTCCACATGAAATTAATCATGTTTGAGACAAACAAAAAGCGGCTGTATTAACTAATTACTCCCATACATCAAAGTATTGATTCAATTGTTACAAATATTTAGGAATTGGGCCGCATAACTCATCTTTAGAGGCTATTTGGAACATAATTAGGTTTGTGTAAACAAAAGCTCCGGCTTGTTATCTGTCCTTTCAAAACTGTTATTCTCTTTGTGGTTAAACCTGTGCTTAATGATGGTGGGAGTGGACATATGCAGCCTCTGCTTTCCAAACCTGACTGAGGAGTGAGTCACTTCATGTCTATTAGAATGCTTGAAGACTTTACTCAACTCTAGATGAAGTTATCTATCCTTCATTCTGACTCTTCGAACACAATAACAGCGAGTTAATTGTAGCTATGCGCGCTGGGGCTCGTACCTCATGGTGGTGTGCTGGTTGGGGGGCAGCAGGCTGTAGCAGGGCTGCATGCCAGCGACCGCCACCGCTCCCTGGCCCGGCTGACAGGACACAAACACTGGCTGCTGGTACGTCTGCTGTGGCACAGAAACCTGCTGCAATGTGGGGGAAAAAAAGAGCGGGAAACAGATCAAACGCATGCTTTTATTTTGAAAGGGTGTTGGAAAAATAGACGCTTTAAATCATGAGTCAAAATACCTGATACGACTGCATTGGAGGGTACTGGACCATCATGCCTTGCATCTGGTTGCCCATATTGCTTTGCTGGTTGCCAGTGAGGGCGAGGTTGGCTGTTGGCTGCACGCCCACTACGGTTTGGTAGTTGGACGCTGGGTTTGGCATCACGGCTTGGTGCACTGAGGCGAAAGGAGAAAAAAGGCAGGACGCTGTGACCGAGTGAAAAGACTCTCTGGACGGGAACATTGTGATAAAATTAAAACACTGGGATTAATATTCATGATTTCTCTGAGTCACGGCCAATATTAAAAGCTCGAGAGCTGGAGATTCTGATGATTTGAAAGGGAAATGCGCCTGTCATTAGGAGGGGAACAATAGAGCGAGTGGCAGATTGAAAGATTTGGAGAGTCAGGGCTCGGTGAGTTGAGCTGTTACAGCTAAGCAGGTTTGAGGCACTTGGAATAAATGAGAAAGTCAATAAATCTGATTTCGCCTGCGGTGGCCTGGACCTGCAGACTGAGTGGACGAGCCACTCCTCTGCCAGAAAAATACATCTGAAAAAGAAACACAAACGCCCACTTCAACGGGTAATTAAATTCAAGAACTAAACTGGTCAAAAGGATCATATTTTCGCCGCTCTTGTGAAATCACCCGGCGAAGAAGAAACTAAGTGAGAGGGAGCCGTCCATCTTCCAAGTGGCCTAAAATGGCGGCACTTAGTCCTACCCCGAGGGGGGTGAGGGAATCAGGCCCTCAAATGTCAAGGTGACAAAAAGAGACGTTTGAAAATACTGTCCCTTGTGACACACACACGCAGTAATCCCGGTGACAAAAGGAGAGGACATCCTTTTGTGAAGGTGTCTTTACAGTCCGCCGCCCTGGAAGGAAAAAGTACAACTAGACAATGAAAGTGCTCCGCGAGGAATGGAGAGCGGGAGGGACTATTTTTATCCACCCTCGCCTCCCACCTTCACTTACAAACCAAGCATGAAATGACCATAATATCAAACGCAACCATTTTATTCCATTCCAGGAGGCACAATCAGGGCGGCGGGACTTTTTTTTTTTTTCTAACTTAAGAAATGACTTCTGAGGATAATGACCCGCTCTCCCTGTATCATGCAAGCGTCGTTGCCCATCCTGGTTTAAGAGGATGACATTTTCGAGGCTACGGCGCGCTGCAGGTGAGGAGTGAGAGGCTGGAAAAGAGACCGGTTCACTGTGAGATTCATAGAGGCCTCTCAGACAGCGTCCCGGCCCCGCATCCCGCCGCTCAGACTCGGAGGATTTTCCCCTCTTTGCTTCGGAAAACAAACATTCACACTTAAAATCAGTCAGACCGCTGAATAAAGCTGCTGGATCCGCCTCATTTGAACCATTATAAATACTGTAGGGGTCCCATCATCCAGTGTTCAAGCACACTATGTCATGACTTGGCATATTTCTTATTCTTGCAGCGATAATGTTTAACTATCCTGCCATTAAGATTGCATCTGATGGCTTCCATTATCGACTTAACAGCATAATTAATTTCTCCTTCAATCATTGTGTCTGGAAGTGTCAGGAAATGATGAAAAATGCCTTTAAAAGCCTCCTGGGGTGTCGTTTTTAATCCGGTGCTTTATCTGCCATCTGTCCAAGATCGCAATTTCAGTTTGTGGTGATACATTACAAAGAAAAAGCAGCAAATAATTAAACCTGAGGAGGATATTTGGAGAGGATAACGCAGAAATGAACGTTGTTTCACTTCTGTGCAGATGCGCTCTGTAAACACAAGGCTTTTTTTTTTTGCATTGTTTATACTCAGCGACTCAATCTGCAAACTTCTAAATCAAAAGAGGGAATTTAACCCTCAATTTTTGTCTGCAGGTGATCTCTTGATTTCTCACATTCTTCGAAGTCTCAGTTTCGTTGTTAACACCACGATTTCATATGCTTTACTGTCTACACTGCAGCAACTGTTTGCTGTTTGAAGTTTCTGGTTCTCCACATCTTCACAGTATCAGCTGCTCATTTTAAGGCCCGACAGATTTATTGGTGAGCTGAATTAATCGGCCAATTTTAGCCTGTTTGAGACTTATCGGTAATCGGCCAAAAGATTTTCGCCGATATTTTCAGAAATAAAATGCAGAGGATAAGATTCGGTTTCACTTCGAAAATGTTCCGCCATTTGAAAAGTTCCCCAACTTATCCTGTAGATGGCGCAGTGACCTCATGACAGTCTTCATCCACTAACTACCTCACAGCACAGCAGAGTGACGGATCTGAAGTGGGCAGCTCAGGGACGCACGGAGGAGAGTGGTCCGCCTCAACAGTAAATGAACTAGTTTGTTAAACACACAATAAGTCAAGAAGTTTCATTTCAACCCACTTCACGATGTTTCCTATGTTCTTCACTGTGCTGGTCTTGGTCACGCCGAGTTAACGGTGAAGCACCATGTAATATGCAAGCTAAAGTTAGAGTTAGCCATCTGCTATTAGCCTTGCTATACTGTTAGCCGTGCCAGTAACGGTAGAATAAACAACAGTACACATTACGTGATCGAGCTACTTCTCTTGCTCAGGCAGCTGCATGTCTCCAGATGAGACCGGACGGGAAATGTGTAACGTGAGTTTGGACGCAGAGAAACCGATTGGTGCGGGGGGTAGTTGAAAACGCTTTTCTAGTCCGAGTTTGATCAGTCGGTCTTCCTGTCGGTGTGAAGAGCAGTAACCTACAGTATATCTACAGTATATATTTTTTTATAACTTCATGAAAAATTAAAAAAATCGCCCGATTGATCGGTAATCAGACCCCCCCCCCACCTTATAATTCGTATCGGCCCCAAAAAATCTGTATCAGTTGGGCCCTAGTTCATTTGTTTCCGATAAGTCTCAGCTTCACTGTGAATCTGAAGCTACACAGAGGACTTTCTCTTGCTCACAAGAAGAAAAAGATTTCCTGATTAAATTAAAGTGAAAGCTTTTTAAGTCTGCTCTCTGGAGGAGAAAAAATAACTTTTGAAACTCTTTAGTGACAGGTTCAATAGATTGTTCGCTTTAGCTGAACTTTTTAGCTGCTCTTGCAAACAGATATCCAACAGTGGAGACAAAGAAGTCGCCGTCAATAGGACGTCAGTACAGCGGAGTAAAGCCTGTCTGTGTTTGCCCTCTAGTTCGAATGTTACCTGCTGATGTGTGATTGGTCAATACAACTAGAACTACAAATGTACAAGCGGCACATTTCACACAACGGTCTAATAGGCAGAAATTTTAAAGTCCTGCACTGAATTTATAAAAAAAAAAAGATTTTTGTTTTAAGTTTACTTCCAAAGCACCTTCACTAAACTCCAGCATCCTGTAGCAGCGAAGAGGAAGGAAGACAAATCCTTCCTCTCATATGGTTCAATACGAGCTGCCTCTTCCTCAGAGTGACCATGACTGAAGCCAAAGCTCTGTGGTGGAGGTGACTGTCTGATGCAAGTGAGGTGAAACACCTCGCAGGTTTCTCTCTGAACGACAACTGAGCCATCACAGAAAAACACGCTGATAACTTATTTATTACCTTCGCCGCAGCGTCTTCACCTTTACTCCGATTTTTTTTTTAATTAAAGCAAAAAACAGCAGGGAAATGAGTCACTTTTTTCCCCTCTTTTATCCTGGAGAAATAATTGCTGTCCTTTGCCTTTGTAGGTCAGCTTCATTTGTCCGCTGTCTATTCCCCGGATCCCCAGCAGGGAAGCCACATTTGCAGCCCACAGATGACAGAATAGTGCCGCAGCCACTTACTGTCGTGTGTGTGTGTGTGTGTGTGCGCGCATGCAATGTTACATCCAGTTAAGCAAGAGCGCATGTGTGCAAGTGTGAAAGAAAGACCGTGCAGGAGCTAACAATCTCAGCTCCTGTGGTGATGGGGAAGTAAAGAAAAAAAAACGAAGAAAAAGAAAAAAAAAAAAAGAGCGAAACAGAATAATCAAGTGGATGACTCCCGGGGAGACATCTGAACTCAGGGAAACAAATAAACAGAGGAAAGAAAGGGAGAAATGTTTGTCCTTCAGTGGAGCCGTCGGGCCGCGGCTGACGTTGCTCCCATGTGTAGAAACAGACAAACAGCAGCAATAAAACACTTTCTAAGGCCTGAAAGTGGGAAGTTAGAAAAGTCTTTTGGTGAGAGAAAATCAAGGCTGAGCTTTTCTCTTGATAATGTGAGGTGAAATTCCATTAAAAGAATGGGTTGCTTAACATCAGAGGCCGCGGACCTCATTTTGATTTGTCCAGGAACTTTCTGAATGAGCTGCTTTGGTTAATCATAAAAATCTGAAAGGAAGAAAAGGTAACCTGCCGGTTTGGGTGAACCAAGATGAGTTCGCAATTTACCCAGAAAAAAATAGGAGAATAGCTCTGTAGATTATCAGCCAAGAAACTGAAATCAAAAGGTGTTCATACCTTGTTGCTGGGGCAGGTTTTGGCTCTGTGGGCAGTTATAGGACAGTGGGTTGAGTGGGGGCCTGTAGTGCTGCTGCTGCTGCTGCTGGCCAGAGCAGTGGGGGTGGTGGGCTGAAGAGCAGTAACACGCGGATATCTGTAATAAAAAACGCACAACACCAATTCAAGGCCTGGGTGACACATTGCAAGTCCCATTTGAATACATTTCCCAGCAACAGGAGAAATGAAGGATTAGTCATAGAGCTGGTTTCCACTGCAGGAGTGACTCATGGCTGAAACCTGCAGACAGCTCACCGTGTTTTCAAACAGCTACCATCACCTAGCATGATTCCAAGTGATTTTTACCTGCTGCACAGGCTGTTGGATGTACGCGTGCTGCTGCAGTAGCTGCTGGTTCAGCGTGGCGCCCGGGAACGCAGAAGGGCCCGGCGTGGAGCTGGGATAAGTGTGACCGGGACCTGGGGGCTGGAGGGGGACAGGCTGACCTTGAAGCACCCCTGGATGTCCTCCTGATGGCCCTGCCACCATGTAGCTAGCAACCTGCTGCTGCTGAGGAGGAGGAGGGTGAGGGGCACCCTGCAGCATCACAGAGGAGGGGTGGGGGTGGTAGGCGGGGGGAAAGTGGCGCGCGTCGTGAGCCGGGGCGCCGCTGTCGCTGGGCGGCTGCTGCGTCAAGGTCATGTGACTGAACTGGGCGTTGAGGGCGTCAGGCTGGGGAGACAAAAAAGTGTTAGATTTATGACAAAGCAAACTGTGGAGCCCCCTTCAGTTCAGAAATGAGAAAAAGACACAAACAATTATCTTGAGCGAACAAGATCATTACATGTTCCCACTGTGCATGAGGTATTGAACTGGTTTCATTTAGATAATATCATGCACAGATGATGATCCTGTGAGCACAAGGAAATGAAGTTTGATGTGTGCACAAGATTTTAGAGGAGTGACTTGCTTGCACCATTAAATTTATGCACACATTTAAAAGGGTATTAAGGCGTAAAATTAATTAAGGGTCAAACACACCGTAACACAGAGTTAGACACCCCGTCGAGAGATGAATGTTGCTGACCGCTTGCTTCTCTAGTTATACCAATTTAAGTAACGACTGCATGACAGCAATACAGAGAGAGACACAAGCTTAACCAAAACGCCACTCTATAGCCACAAATAATGCTCAGAACAGCACCTAATTTCATCAAAAGTACATACAGAGTCCCAGCCACAGCACTAGTCACCAAACATCTTTTTAACTTTGCCTGATTTCTTTCGCAAAGAGACTAAACACAACTCACCATCTCTCTTCCAGCAGCCGCTTGTTTGTAGTGAGACCTCAGGACAGTCCATTACGGACTGCTGTGGGGTGCCGCAGCTCAAGGAAGAACATTTATGATCATTTCTTTGAAGTAATAATCACCATATTAATCATTTTGCACTGCAGACACGGTAGTTCCTCTACCTTAGTGTCTCAATCTGATTGCATTTCCATGAAGAACTGATCATAAATGTTCTTTCTTGAGCTGCGTCACCCCACTGTAGTCCATAACGGACACGCCTGAAGGTCTCGCTACAAACAAGCGGCTGCTGGAAGAGAGTAGGTGAGTTGTGTTTAGTCTCTTTGCTGAAGAAATTAGGCAAAGTTAAAAAGATGTTTGGTGGCTAGTGCTGTGGCTGGGACCCTATATATACTGTTGATGAAGTTAGTTGCTGTTCTGAGCATTATTTGTGGCTATAGAGTGGAGTTTTGGTTGAGGTTTGTTTGTGGCTCCTCAGACCGCTGTGTATTGCTATCCTGCGGTTGTTACTAAAGTTGGTAAAACTAGAGAAGCAAGCGGACGGCAACATTCATCTCTTGAGGGGGTGTCTAACTCAGTGTTACGGTGTGTTTGACCCTAAATTAATTTTATGCCAGAATATCCCTTTAAAACGGCATACAATCTAATTACGCAAACAAAAAAGGTAAGTCAGGAGAGGTCAAGAAGCCAACAGGCTCTTACAACTTACTCAAGATCATGATGTTGTTTGCACAAGTTATTATCATGTGGGGATAAGTTCATTCTCCTGTGCACACATGATCAAGAATGGGACTTCTGAGGACTTCAGGGGCTCCGTAGTGGACTTGAGAGTCATGATACACAAATATCCAGCACAGGGGTTAATGACAGTCAGAACCTGGGTCATGCTGCATTTGAATCGATAACGCTGCTCAATACAGTTCGTCCACCAGGGAGCTGATTTCCAAGCTAAGTGTGAAATCAAAGACGTTCGCTTCATTGACTTTCACTTGAAGGTTTTAAACAAAAGCAGGGGGTTTAAATCTGAACCCGGGCCTGTGGAGGGCAGCTGACCATGAAGTGAACTATTTATCCGCAATCACCACTGCTCGCCACTTCGGGTCATTCCTGTCATGTTGTTGGAAAAAGTAGCGTTTTTAGTCATGGATTATTCAGCGCAAACATCTGGTGATGAATTAAATATTAATAGAACTTTCCACAGGCATAATTAGTCGCGGAGGCATGTATTTCACTCAAACCAGGTCAGAAATGAGGTTAAGTGGATGCATGATCTATATATGAGGGGAATGGCTGGGGCCAGATTTAGAAACACCTTTCAGTCCAAAATAATGAAATATTTAATTCAGAGGACTAAAAAGATCTGCGATGAAAGTTTAAAAGGTAAAATTACGTTGTTGGACATCATCTGTGTGGTCAAAACTCCAACTTTACAGATAGATGACATACTTAGAGATTAAAATGATAAAATCAGTGTAAAATGAGCCTGAACACTAAGAGCATTTCTTGAGTTAGGCACCATCCAAGCAGAATTTTCCAGACTAATTGGGCGTCTGCAGCAGAGCTGAATTCATGAGTTTAACAGCTCAGATTATAATTCTGTAATCAACTCCTAATGAGCCAGGTCTGACAGGAGATGAAGCAGAGGGAAGGGTATTAAAATGCAAGGAAAGTAGTTCTGTACCACAGTGTACTGTTGGTTAGGACAGACGGGCAGGAACTGAGAAGGAGGAAGAGGAGGAGGAGGAAGAGGATACGAGACCGTTGGGTTGTGAAGAGGCTCAGAGGACAGCTGGAAAGGAGGACAGATCGGCTGGAGGAGGAAGAGGAGGAGAGATGGACAGAGGGAAAGAGATGAGACAAGACAGAGGAAGCTAGTTTAATGGCTGGAGCTTCACTTGACCATTTACTAAACCCTACGTATCCTGTTCGGTTCTTCTTGATCACTCTGATACAGTATATAGTATATCCTGTATTTTTGATAGTGTTATATCTGATGATATTGTTAAAAAAATAACCCAGAAAGTCATTTTTGCCTCCAAATCTACTTCAAAACAGGACAAAACTTGTCCCCTATTTCTTGTGGCTGAACGCAGATTAATACAGGCAGGCTATTTCGACACCAGCTGATAAGATAGCTAGCTAAAATGAGCGCTACAAGTTGTAAAATATCAAGTAGAATTCTGATATTGTGCTAAAAATAAGCAGACGATAATACCATGACTTAGTTGTAGAGGTCTTTTATGCTAGCTGCTACACATCATAAAGTGATGACCTACAAAGAAGACGTAGCAGACTACTAGCGCACTGATTCGGCCCTCAAAAAATCTTACGTTCAAGTGAAATTATTTGACTGATGGTGTCGTTTAGTAAATATTGCAAAAACATTGTTATTGCGATATTTTATGGCCACTGACTGCAAAAGATATCTAAAATTTTCAGTTAATTCTTTACAAGTCTCAGATATGTCTTGATAGCAACCTTTTTGACGGTAGTCAATGGTGCTGATGGGAAATAAAGTTTTCTATTCCAGAACAAATATGACCACTTTCATCCAGAGAGGTCCCCAAAATCAACACTAGAAGTAAAGTTCCTCATTGTATCTTTAAACTTTTCTGCTTTTACTTCTTAGTAAAGGTTTAAAAACTCTTTACCTGGACTCTGCTCACTGTTTTATTTGCATACGTTGTCACTATTTGTGTTGTTTTTAGTGTAAATACTTTTATGTTATCTCTATATTTTTACTTATTTTATGTATTTAATCTTTTACCTTATCTATTATTTATCTCCTCTTCACTGTATTTGCACTGGAGTATGAACGAAAGCAGTTTTCCTCTGAGGATTATTTAAGTATTTCTGATTCGTTTCTGATTCTGAAGAAGTAACAAAAGGAGAAGTCTGTTTGTGAGTTTATTAAATGGTCAATGAAATGTCTTAAGTGAAACTCCCACCTTCTACACAGTTCAACACCACAGGTTAGTGAGGTTAGAGTGAGTTAGAAAACCACTGTCCCCTTAATTAAATGTGAATTAGGGAAAAAAAAAAAAAACATTCCGCTTCAATGATTTGGTCCCGCCTACTCACCTGAGAGTGGATGTGATTGGCTTGCTGCTGTTGGTTGGGGGCAGCGATTGGCTGCTGTGGGGTTTTCCCCTGCTGCTGGTTCCTGCCAGCTGCAGGGGCGACAGCGGCCGGGTTATAAACAACAGCACTGCCATCGGGGTGGATGAAAGGCTTTCCTGTCAAAATAAATTCATTAGAGTGAGAAAAACAGAATGATGAGGCTTCAGAGAGACTACTAATTCAGCATCATACAAAAGGAAACACTCTGACACAGCCAAACACGGTCCATGAGAGAGGGGAGTCAACAGGAAATTAACAACCTTGGCAGCATTTGAAGTTCAGTTTGCTGCCCAAAAGTGCACAACTGTGAGTTCGGCCGATGATGAATATTTACAGATTCTTCCCATCTGTTCAATGCATTTTGATCAGCGCGCTTTGGTCTGACTACTAATTTGATGGACAAACCGAGAGCAGCCTCAACCCAGCCTGTAATTCTGCACCCAAGTCATGAATATTCAGCAGGACAGCAGAAAATTACAAGACAGGAGGATTTATAGAGGGAGAAATTAACTTTGGTTTAATGTGGTCGAATCAGATCGGGTCACTGCCTTTGGAAAATAAAGATCTTTTTGTGTCTTCTGATTCAGTCAATAAGGCAGATTTTTAATAGATTCTTTTACCTGTGTGCGGGTTGACCAGAACGCTGCCAGGTGGTATCCCTGAGGCTTCCAGCGGCAATACATAATAGTTCGTTGCTTCTGTGGCTGACGGTAGCTGCGGAGGGACACTCTTAATGATCTCAGGCTGTCTGGGACCTCTGGTGTCAGGCGGCGGCTGGATTAAGGGCGTATTGGGGACGTTGGACCAGGATGAGCCTGAAGGTGGGAGGGACAGCTGGGGACGGGAGAGCGAGCTGGACGAGGAGCCGACACTACTGCACGATTCTGAACCTGAGGAGACAGACGAAGAGATGGACGAGTTAATGCTAATAATTATGTCATAATAATTTCAGGGCTATCAAACACTAAAACATCTCAACTTTAAATACAACAGATGTTAAAAAAACTATACTCTGTGGAAAGATAGTCATAGAAAGGCAGCACTATTGATTTTAAACTATTGTCTTAAAATGTAATAATGAGCCATACACTGTATCAGCTTTAAAACACAGTTAGTGTTTCAAAATAAATAACTTTGTTTTCATAGGTAACATGATTAACATATTGGAAAACCATGTAATAACATAAGATGACACAAAATAATACAATGTAATATGATGTGGATGCAAAAATCTCATTTTTTTTGCATGTTTTTGATTTTAATGTCTATATAATTAACAGTAAAGTACTATACCATATGATGCAATGGAACATTTAACGATGGGAAATGATATAGTAGAATATGATAAGGTACAAAATGACATAATACTGTCTGATAGGATGCAATATGATACTATATGATATGGTACTAATGGTACGATACGAAACTAGTGAGTGGATATAATATGGTACGAAATTGTGCGATATGAAAACACATGATATGATGTTGTTCTGCACAGTGCAAATACAATATTAAAAGTATGATACGAGAGATTGCAATACGATGACGATACAAAGTGAAACAGTATGTTACGATACGATATTGTCTCCTTGGTGTTATAAATAATGACTGTTTGCAGCATGGCTTATGTGGGTTGGAGTGAGAGGCAGATTTTATAGCAAAAAAGAAACAATTGAGGAGGTCAGGTTGGGACCCTGAATGACCCCTAAAGAAGTGGGACATGGACTACTATAGGATTTAATATCTCTCCTTACTTCCTAATACACTTTCTCATTTAGGTGTTTGCAGACAAATGGTTTAGATGGATTGTTTTTTTGGACAACAATCAGTGGTGTTAATGTACGCGATTACTTTTAACTGCTGGATTTGGAAAAAACAGAAACAATAGGCGGGAAAAGATCGTGACTTTGACTCTAAAGCGAAACACTGGGTCCAAATGATATCATAAAGGCAGAGACAAGGAAGAATAAACTTTTCACTTCAGGGATCTTTCTTAAGCCCCCATGCTCAGGTTGAAATGGCGTGCAGCCTGGAACAAGAAAAGGTTATTCGAGGGCTTTAGGAGAAGGGCAAGCACAGGAGGACGCAGCAGCACAGGCGAGATGTCTCCTCGACTTATACTCCCCAAAAACACAAAGTGAGGGCAGCCAGCCGCCTCGTAAACAACTTAAAAAACTGCTCAGGCAAGGAGCCCGCTCCTGCTGCTGCTGCTGCTACCTTTGGGTGGAAAAAAAAACAAAACAAGAATGAACAGAGATTGGCAAAAATAGACAAATGCCAGATGGAAACAGGCGGGGAACAAAAACGGAGAGCAGAGGCTAACCAAGGATTTCGACTCTGTATTTGTGGAGATAAAGACGGCAACCCCGCGGTGAAGAACACACTTTATCTAATCTCAGCCAGTCAAGTTACAAATGGATCATAATATGGCGCAAGCACCTGCAGTTGGGGAACAGCTCTAGCTCCATCTCGGCGGTGTGTGCGGTGCTCCCCCCACGCTTTGACTGGCGCGTTACACGAGAACTCGTCGCTGCGAGGCTTCAGAGAGCCGCAGCTCGGCTTTGTTGCAGTATGGTGATTAGTTTTGACAGCTAACCGGCTGCAGGGCGGCCCAAAGACTTCCTGACCGCAGCGTGACATAAAACAACTGTTCTGATAAGACCTCAGGTGTCGTGGATGCTAGAGGATTTCGCTTGAAGCTCGGTATGCAAAACGTCTATTTTTGTTCCCTTTTTACCCGGCGTACTATCTAATTAGTGGATTTTTCCTCTTCATGCTGTGACAGAGAGTTTCTTCTCCCCTGTCTGGCGGAATAAGTCGCCTGCTCACTTCCAAGTGAAAGAAACTCCAGCGACTATGTTCACAGTTCACCTGTAAAATGTTATTGGCCTTGTTTTAGAACAAGAAGCATCAATCACAGAGAGAGCTGAATCTGATAGAAGTGGTGGGAAAACAATTCATTAAACTTGTGCACACAGCAGAATATTGACCGCTGTGCTGTTGTGGTTCCTCCCTCAAGTTTCGAGCAGACAGATTCGGAGTCAAATGAGTAAACATTGGAAAAGCTGAGTCATTCGGTTGATGTTCAAAGCTCTGTCGTACCCGTTTTGGAGAGCCTCCCGGTGCTCTTGCTGCTGGCCGTGCTGTCCCCTCGAACCAGGCCCGGGGAGATGCCGCTGAAGCTGCTGGCCTTGGTGATGGCGGGCCGCGGGGCGAGCCGGTTGGAGCTGTCCGAGCTGTCGGTGCTGCTCCAGGGCCGGGGCTCGCCGTGCCGGGGCAGCGTTTCCGTCTCGGAGCTGCTTTGCCGGCTGGCGCCTGAGCGGTTGGCCCGTAACCTGGTCGGAGAGAGAAGGCGGAACATGACGTGTCAAAATGGCGTTTATGGTTCCTTTAAATCACAAAATGGCATCTGGAAACTGTTCAACCTTTTCAGCTCTGATCATACGTGTAAAACTTGAATTGAGAATGTGATTGGTCAGAACAAAAAAGCAGGAAAAGCTCCGGTCTGTGCTGTAAATGCCAAATCAAGCCTAATAAACTACAGGCCCTCAGCACAGACCTGATTTTCTCACATTATGATTAATTCTTATTCACATATTTTTTGATTTTCTGCATCATCTGCTCATATCTAAAGACTTAATTTAATTCAGAGTCTTGTGGGTCAGCT
Source organism: Xyrichtys novacula (assembly GCA_962446985.1). NCBI lineage: Eukaryota > Metazoa > Chordata > Actinopteri > Labriformes > Labridae > Xyrichtys > Xyrichtys novacula. Next base: position 4,665,922 of record OY660887.1, read on the forward strand.
TTTCAGTCTGAAAAATCCTGAATTCAAATTAATGCCTTCAAGATGTACATTTCTATGGCAACAGACCGGTTAAGTCGAGAAAAACTGAAAACAAAAACACATGCCTACATGATATATTTGCATATTTCATGGACTTTAGATTACTCGTTTTTCGACATCTTAAACCCGGCCTGAAGTCATCCCGTAAGGCCAAACATGTTCAGGCATTCTTCCATACTTCATCAATAAAAGATGACATTTCAAACAAAAAATAAATAAAGGTTTCACGCTTTAATTGGCAGGCTCTGGTCCGAAAAGGCCGTCCCACACGAGGAAGCCTGGCCAGAAAATCCTATTAAACAGAAGCTTTCCTGAGCAGCAAAAACAAATCCTCAGATCAGCACTCCCGCTCCTGAGCGAGCCGATTAAGGCAGACGGCGATTCAAAGGGTTTTCTCTGCCTGCGGTTTGGGGCCGCTGAAAGAGCTGAATGATGTGTAACGAGAGAGAGGAGGAGGAGGAGGAGGAGGAGGAGGGGGCAGGCTGGACCTACCTGAACATTTGCCGCCTCTGTTGGGTGTTCATGCATGCATCTTCATCCTGAGCACTGAGGGGAGGAGGAGGAGGAGGAGGAGAGGCGTTAAGAGAAGAGGCGCGCAGACAAAATGAGATATCCACCATTTTAAAGCGTGACAGAGGGGACTCTAATTGTGCCTCTGACAGGAAAACTATAAAAGTGATTGAACATCATTTAAAGTAGAGGAGCTGTAGTTCCACTTTAAAGGGGTCCGACTTTTGCCAATTAACAGACAATTCATCACTGATACTGGATACAGAATTATTCCTCAATGAGAGGTGAGGCAGAGTCACTGGTCATGTGATAAGCGTCCTTTTATTACCCACCTTCTGTCCAGTATGAAGTGATCTCCCTGTGAACGAGGGAATGAAAGTTACAGTTAGTCACATTTGTTAAACCTTAAAAGCTCTGTTTCACTGCCGTGTGCACGTTGAACCTTATTTTACCCTTAGCACCATTTTTCAGATTTTAATATCATTAAAACTTCCAGATAGACAGGTAATTAGACCTCGCTGTACGCGCTCGCAGTCCTACTTATGAATATGACATTAAGAGTTTGGCTCCAAACCGGAGCGGCTCCGTCTCAAAATTCATAAATCCAGCAGTGGTAATTGGAAGCAAGAAATCCACTGAATTTGCACATGAATAGAAACCACACAAAGATTTGTGCAACAAGGCCCCCACCCCCACCCCGCCCACACAAACAGCTCTCACATCATGTGCAAATATCCTTTCTCTGGCTCGCTGGTACTCCTCCTCCCTCTCCTCCATCGATTTGCTCCTCTTGTCAGCTTTCAAACGCATTCGAATCTGGCAAGGACACACCACATACACACACACATAAGCAGATAAAAACACACAACACACACATACACGCACGCTTCTTTAGCAGCAATGTCAGGGACGCCAGATTGTCCCACTCTTACCAACATGTCAGGAATGAAAGTGACAGCTTGGTGAAGAAGAGACGGAAAAAAAACACCTACCGTGCTGTCTTCGCGATCAAAGCTGGAGTTGTCACGTTTGAGAATGTAGCGTTTCTGAAAATCGTCCGCCCTGTCATCCTTGATGTGCTCTGAGAATTTCTGATCGGGTCTGTTGGTGGGGGAATTCACAGGAGTTTTAGTGGCGGCTTAATTTCAGGCAGATGCTGACAGCAACATATGTTAACCAACAGGCAAGGCGGGAAACGCAACTTATCTGTCGACTGATTGCAACAGCTTATTGCTGCAAAAAAATTCATCACCAATTAGACACCAAAACAGGGGTGTGGTATCTTATATTCACTGGATTCAGTTTGAATAAACGGTTATTATAAATTCACATTAAAAGGCAGTGTTTTAGGATGATGGGGGCTGCGAGCTGAGCTGCCACTATAGATGTTAGCGTAATTGCTCCTAATACATGTATTTACAGGAAGTGGCATATACTGTATTTCAAAATAAATGATGTTTTGGGGGCTGCGAGCTGAGCTACCACTATAAAAGTTAGCATTAGGCCAGCATTTCTTATAGATGTATCTACAGGAAGTGGCATATACTTCATTTCATGATAAAAGCATGTTTTTCCATCAGAGGAAATAAAGCAATTTTGTTTCCTTAGATATTTGATGACGTTTTGGGGGCTGCGAGCTGAGCTACCACTATAAAAGTTAGCATTAGGCCAGCATTTCTTATAGATGTATCTACAGGAAGTGGCATATACTTCATTTCAAGATAAAAGCATGTTTTTCCATCAGAGGAAATAAAGCAATTTTGTTTCCTTAGATATTTGATGACGTTTTGGGGACTGCGTGCTGAGCTGCCACTATAGATGTTAGCATAAGGCCAGCATTTCTTATAGATGTATTTACAGGAAGTGGCATATACTTCATTTCAAGATAAAAGCATGTTTTTACATCACAGGAAATAAAGCAGTTTGGTTTCCTTAGATATTTGATGACGTTTTGGGGACTGCGAGCTGAGCTGCCACTATAAAAGTTAGCGTAAGGCCAGCATTTCTTATAGATGTATTTACAGGAAGTGGCATATACTTCATTTCAAAATAAAAGCATGTTTTTACATCACAGGAAATAAAGCAATTTTGTTTCCTTAGATATTTGATGACGTTTTGGGTGCTGCGTGCTGAGCTGCATCTTACAGTTCTCAGCTTATATCTCAGCATATATATATATATATATATATATATATATATATATATATTTTTTTTTTTTTTTTTACGACTTTTTCATGCAGCTGGAACTGATTCACTGTTACACTCCCAAAGACAAACAGAGAATTTTAAGCAGATCCGGACACACATGAAATCTTACATTCTAGTGTTGGTGGTTTTGTTGATCACCACAGATTTTCCGCTCGGGTCCACATTGTGGTCCATGCCAAAGTAGGCTGCTACTCGGTGTAGCAGCATCCTGTGGTAGGACGTCATGGGTGGGAACTTTCTCTCTTGGCTTCTAGAAGGATCAGCAGAAATGGGGTTAATGATCTGAGGCTAAATTTGCCCTGGAGTCTGGTCTGAAAGCAATCAAAGGACGTCTGAGTTCAGCAGAGGGTGACTTTCACCTCCAGTACCCTGAGTATTTCTAAACTAACACGTGTATTTGGTAAATGATTTGATTTAGGCATCTAAAGCAGAATTTAGTGACCAGCATTAAATTCATTCTCATTAAAAAATAATGCAGTACATTCAAATATGGCTGCCTACTGTTCAGCTGTCCTAACAGCTGGGATGCTGAGCATCTTAATTGTGTGACATCAATCACAGCCCAACTGAAGGATGTTCACGTCCTTCTGCGCTTGTATTTCAGAGAACTCCATCAACTCAAAGACTATGTTTGAGTTACATATCTCAGCTTTATGGAAGTTTCCAGGTAGGCTGGCCAATTAAGTTCTCCTTCTCATAGTTTGTCTGGCACATATGCTAAAACAGGTGCTGTGGTGTTTGGTGAGGATGAAAAACTCAATGAAAAAGCTGCATGATAATGTGTTAATGAATATTTCTTACTCATTATTGCTGATGAAATCCAAGATGTCCTGTTCCAGTTTCAGCAGCATGATTCGATCCCTGGGAGAAAATCCAATTGCAAAGATTTCTGAACATTTTCAGGACAAAATTGGACTCAGAATAAATGATCTCTTTGCTCCTCAGGTGAATAAAAGGCCCTTAGAGCTCAAATTAAATCTGGTTATTTTGCCGTAAATGTTCTGCATACCTGGGGTTGCCCTTCAGCGTGTTGACGAGGAACTCATGGAGATCTATACCAGTTGAATCTGTGTAATCTTGACTGGAATCTAACAAAAAACACAAAACAACCTTGTCTGAGTGATCCATGAAGAAATTTTTGACAGCCGTAATAAAAAAGTTTAACCTTTGAAATCAGATCGTCCATTTGTGAAGGCTGACGGAAAAGCCAGAGTGAAAATCTGAAGAGAAATTTCACTCAGGGTGACATTGCTTTGGAACCATTCTGTTTAGTGCTTGTTATTGGTGTGACCAATACGAGGAAGGAAAAAAAAAAAATTGGCAGCTTGTATCGGCAGCGAGCGAGCGCTGCCAGCTGAGCCACTTAAGAAATGAAGAAGTGGTCGGGTAACAAAGTTGACGCTGGAAAAACATGTTCCTGAGCACTAACAAAAGGACAGCACCCGTCAGTGGGAGTCAGGGGACACTGGAGCTCGTCCCCTGCCTCTCGATGGGTGTCTGGTTTCTATAATTGGAGGCTGCCTCATCAGTGGTGTTGCTCCACAGAGGGAAGCAGACACCTTTATGCCCCTGTGGGAATCGGTATAATTGCTTAACACCTTGAGCTTGTCGCAATTAACTGAATCACGCCAATTATCGGCGCATAATGAGATATCGTTTAAAATGGAAGAGTGCTTTTGGACAAACTGGAGGGCAGAAAAAAAATGTTTAGGATTGGATGATCTGGTGACATGGTAAAGGATATAATTATTAGAGGGCTGTAATTTAGCTGAGTGACATGGATTGTGTGATAAGTATCATTAAAGCACTTGGCCGTGTTCCAGATCTTCTCCTTCAGTGCCACCAAAATGAGAGCGGAAGCATCCATAGGCATCTATTATATCTGGAGCAGGTGCTTACAGATGGGCATACATTATGCCGCCGAGTTTCTATGTGTAAATTCCAATTTTTTGGATGGGAATCGCCGGGCGTCTTCTGTGCGTCTTTTTCGGGATAAGCAATGTTTATAAATGAGGCCCCAGGTGTTCATGATGTAAAGAAAGCTGAGCTGTTAATGGAAAATTTTTCAGCTTCCCAAGAAGTGAGAGCTGATCTATTTCAGAGACATCCCTGGTGACAGGTGGACTCAAAGGTCTGTAACCTAAAAATCTGAGCCATTGATGCAAACTCCTTAAATCGCAGTTTGACAGAATTGTAAAGTTTGATTCTATAAGAGCATTCTGATGAGTTTCCCTTTCAGCACGATGTAGTTAGAGCTAAGCATGCAGGTGCAGCCGATTGGGTTGATATCTAAATCAAGACACTGATGTGCACTGCTTCGCATTTTAATTTAGACTTTAAAAAAATGCTTTAAGATGGTAAATAATGGAATTTTTAACATGCATCATATTAAAACTCTAATTTAAATTTCATACTTGCGATCTAACTGAATAGAAATGAAAACTTGACTATCAAAACCTCCTAAACTGAGCGCATTTAAGTGTTTCATGGTCTCACCTCTCGAAAGCATCTTCTTCAGCGTTTTTTCTGGCTTGTCCACCTTGTTGCAGCTCTCCTCTTTCTCACACTGCTCCTGCGCGGCTCGATCTTCTTTTTCAAAGGGCTTGAGCAGAAATCCATCCTGTTCGGGGAGAAAGAAAGAGAGAGAGAGAGAGAAAGAGAGAGAGAGAGAAAGAAAAAACAGCAGAAAACTCAGTCACAGACAGTTCCTGCTGATGTATTCAAAAGTTTCTTTCAGAACATGGTTGAAATTCAACTTTACCCCAAAGATAGGTGCGGGGAATGTCGGCGTTTGCACATGATTCAAATCCTAATGTGACCTTGGTGTGTACTGATCGATGAACAGACATTAATTTGGAATGGAGGCATTAAATATGAGGCATTTTAATTCTCTGTGATCTTGCCGGAGGTTGTGGGTTAATTAGCGAGCAGCACGGGCAAAAGAGGCCACTGTAAGACACTTAATAAACTCTCCTGGTTTATCTGTGAAACCTGTTTCCTCTCTGGCAATATTGCCCCTTGGTCCATGAATTCCAATTCACAATGGCAATTAACTGAAGAGATTAGCTTGTTTTTATCAAGCCGATTGGAGAACCATGGATTTAAACAACGTGGCACATTTCATTCCTTTCTATTCGACAAAAATGAGCACCGGCTGATCAAGCTCTTCTAAAAATTGACCTGTCTTGATGCTACCCAAACACACAGACACACACGAGACGACCGCTCGGCTCAGACAGGATCTTATTTGCTTTTCAGGCATTCCTACAAAAGCCTGAAAAGGAAGCTGAAGAGGGGAGAGAGGTTGCCGGTGCACCGTAAGTGGATTAAACACAACTCTGGAACATCAGACAGTCCTCTGAGCGTGCGTGAGAGAGATGAATGAATGAAGGAGTGAGAAAAGGGAAGGGGGTGACCTAGAGGTGGGAGAGCGGCTCATGACCAAAAAAGGTCACGGGTTTGATCCCCCCTGTAACAGCTGCGGAGCCAGATAATGAGACTCGGCGCTCTCCTTCATTTCAATGCGCTCTGAATATATGTGAAAATGTAATATGCTAATGAGAAACGTGACTGACTAATTGCCGGAGCGAGACTGCGAGAGAGGGAAAATGAGTCTGGGAGTGTGTGTTGTGGAAGTGACAGCGGCTTCATGTGCGTGCGTGCGTGTTTGTCAAAGCGAAACATGCTTCTTTTTCTTTTTTTCTCTCCCTCTCTCTCCTTTCTCGCTCTGGCAGAGAAACGGTGATGTTTTGCCGCTTAATGCCACCCTCGGCATCACGTGGAAACCGCCTGGTTGATGTGCAGCTGTTGCGAGCTGCCTCATTTGTTTCCTGACATCCATTTACTTCAAGATAAAGGGAAAACAGCGTGAAAATGATGGCCGCCTGAATATATAATGAACGTGCTGTCAGTCTGAAACAATAAAAGTACAGCGTGTATTCAGCCGCTCTTGACTATCGGCCATTGATTGGAATTGACAGCCGGGCGAACAATATGAAGGCAGATGCAGCGTTTAAGCGCGTAGAACGTCTCGAACGGCCTATAAATCCTTACAGCCTTTTGTTTGTTCCTTCAGTCTTACATTAGAGATAACGACGCAAAATGGAGCATCATGGGAGATGTTTAGAGTCAACAATCATGCGGTCTGAACGCGTGTGGAGCCCACTTATGTGTTTTTTTCCTTGGTTTTCTTTATTGCTTTACCTCTCCCCTTTAGGTTAGTCCGCCGCAGAAGGAGTCCTGACTCGGGGCCCCAATAACAGTAGCGGGGGAAATATCAGGAGTATTCAATTAGAGCGCTCCGCAGCTCTCTGTAGCTGACGTGTGGAAATTGTAATTTCCCCGACATGATTGATGGCGGTAATACAGGACGTCGTGTGAGTGCAGACGATGCGAGACTGTTGTGGGAATAACACCGCCCTCTGGTTATGGGACTCGGTGCTGACTGGCTGAAACACCTTGAAAAAACACACCTGTGCGTGTATAGGTGCGCCTGTGTGTGAGTGAAAGCACGCCGGGAGCTGTGCAGAGCAGCATGTAATGGAGAAAGTTTCATCGGAGGGGGGCTTTGCCTGGAGATACGATGTAAGAAAAAGAAAAAAAAAAAGAAAGAGGAGTTGATTTAGCAAACAGACGTCCGGCACGCTGATGGAGCTCTGCGCGCTCTCTCTCTGTTTTGATGATGTGATGTTTTCATCAGGCGGCCAAGGCTGGGTATTTAATCATAGCTGTCAGACGAAGGCCGCTAATCGAGCATCAGAGGTCTACCTGCTCGATTGTAATGAGCTGAAATGGAAAACTGATCCCCGGTCAGCACTTCAGCGCTTCGCATGTGGGTTGAAGCTCGACAAATTACACTGCAGCGTCAAAGAAACGACGTCACACTGGGCATGATGGGATGACTGGGATGAAGTTGACCTTATCTGAGAGTGCATTTGGATGAAACGAGGGATGTGTTCACAGCTAATGTTCACTTTATTACATGAATATCATTTAGTTCATTCAAACCCTGGACTCTCTCAAGACCCAAGAAGAAACATTCATATTTTTTACATATTGCGCCCGTAATTGACTCATCCTGTGGGTGCATATTTAATTATCACAAATATTTTACAGCAGTTACACACAAAACATGAGATTAGATCCAATTCCAAACCACATCAGATGATCAGACTGTGTTTGAGTGATTTAATAACAATATGGCGCTCTGACAGATTTCTACACTTAACTTTTATAGGCGTGGCGAATTCTTCAGAAATTGAGGATTGGGGGCCGTAGATTATTGCAGAACCACTAAATCAGACATCGACTGTACATAGATATTGACGGGGCACTTCTATCTCCTCCTGTCGTTAAGGTAGTGAAGCTGAATTATGGCTGTATGGGTGCTGTTGTACTGTGCTGGTGAACTATTCATACATGAGAGCAATCTGGCGTCAACATCAATCCATCGGGTTGGTTTGATCCAAGCAGCACTTTAAAGTAGATGCTCGTTGTTAGAAAGTCCTATTGTAGATTCTCGTAGGATATCTCAGTTTAAATATGTCTGTTTTTTTTTTTTTTATTTCTTATTGTGACTTACCCAACCAACCTTTAAGGTGTTTTTAATGGTCGATTACATATCAAGTATCGTTTATTTCAAACCCTTATTTTTCCAGGTCAGGATGGGGATCTTTGAGTTAGTGTTCCTGTTCTTTCACTTATTAATAAGCAACATGTTAATATACAGCAGAATATTGACATCCAACATGATATTAACATTGTAAGCCTTTAGCATCATCTCCTTCCTTCTCGAAATCATTTGTTATTCTTCCGCTAGAGATAAAAGCTCACTTGTATGTGGTTTCCTTCTTGTCTATCATCACCTTCAATGCATGCTTTCTCTCTCTCTCTTGTTCAACATCATATCTCAGCACCGATAAGCTCGGGTAATTCAGAGGGAATGTTACCTGAGGCGCTGCTGAAGGCTCAGGGATAGGGCAAGGGAAGGACTCTTCACACACTGCCAGGCTCCGCACCAGCTTTAGCCTGGTGTTGGACTACGGAAGGGGGGTGGGGGGATTGGGGTTGCGGGTAGGTGGGCACAGTTAAAAAACCATGCACACGCTTACATAACTGCATCAATATCATCACAGTGACGAGCCAAAGTCAAAAAACAGGAGCATCCAGCGAGCATGATGGATTCTTGCAAGCAAAATCATACTGAATCAATATTTCACGCTTTGGCTGACAAACCCCGCCTTGAGTGACTGAGCTTTTCGCTGCTTGGGTAAATGCAGACCAGTGGCAGCGAATTGTCCCACATGGCTTGATCAAAACAATCTTCAATTCAAATGGAGTAAGCACTTTCACATCACCTCAGGCCTTCTCATGGTTCTTTGAGGTAACATCAACAGCAATCCAGCAAGCACGATAGAAATGGATTTCACCTTGTTGTTTTTTCAGGCATATCAAACCATAAACTGGGCTATCATTCAGATAAAAGGCATTTCAACACACTGCAATGGAGTAACTGTACAGGTCTGATACAATGTGTGTGACGACAACCTGCTTGACGGCAAACACAGGGACAACTTCCAACTTAATCCAAGCAAACAACGCAATCCAAGTGCACATAACACAGGTTTCGAGCATCCTTGCACGGCATGCATGTCGAGCGTAGCGTACCGTACCTTGGAGTACTTCACAGGCTGTCCAAAAGGTAAGGGAGGGGAGGGAAAAACAGTGTACAGGAGAAATGAAATAAAAAAATCAAACAAACCACAAAAGTTTGCAGGGGAGAGGAGGCAAAGAAAAAGCGGAGAAGTTTGAATTAAATATGACTGGCCTACATTTTGTGCATGCGTGCGCAAGTGGCTCTTGCAAAAGAGCAAAACAATTTATAGCGAGACAGCAAAAAAAGACAAATAACCTTCTGTAATCCTTGTGTTATTAGGTCTGTACTTAAACTGAAATTTTTTAACAGCATAGTAGAATATATTACTGGCATTTATCTGCGAAAAGAGAAGAATAAAATCCCTCTGCGGCGTGAAATATCATGAAAAATCTGATCCAACATGTACCATTTCCTGGAAGCAGAAATTAATTTTAGAGCAGCATATGCTACCAAAGTGGCAGCGTGTAGAGCCCCCTTTTTGTAACACACACACACACGCGCCAAAACACACACTCTGCAGAAAACAAAAGGCAGACATTTGGCTGCGAGCGATTCGGGTCAGTTTTGTGCGTCGCTCCCGGCTCCATTTAGCTGTCATGTGAATCAGACCCCGGCGCTGGAGGTGAGATGCAGAAAGCAGAGAGAGACCGGATGCCCAACAGTGTGTGAGACAGCTCGGTGCCTCTGCGCTTCACGCACTGGTGGCTGTGAGTGTGTGTGTGTGTGTGTGTGTACGTATAAACAGACGGTCTCTCAGTAGCATGCATAGAGGTGTGGAGGAAAAGGAGGGGGGAGAGCAAGGGGAGAAGGGGGGGTGAGACCTGGCAGGAGCCATTTCAGTTGGAATTGTAACAGAGCCCAGACCTCTGCTTCCTAATCCCAACACACACGTGCCCACACACACACACACACTCTGTCCTTCCCACCTGTCCTCTAAAAATCAAAAGGACAACCCCTCCTCTTCCTCATCCAGCTCTAGGCCAAATAACACCTATAAAAAATTGAAATGGACCGCTGTTCGCCCATCTCCGATGCCTGTGACCTGCCCTCTTGCTATATCAGGTAATATGGATGTGGCTGCAGGATAGGAGGGAGGGGGAGAAGAGGCGAAGGGGGGGATACAGGACTGGGACTGTGAGCGCACCGCTACACCAGCTAATTGAGCGGCGTGGGGCCGGTGGGGAATGAACAATGCCGGCAGGAGATAAAGGAATGGGAAAAAGGGGGGGGGAGAGGGAAAGGGCTGAAGTCAGCAGAAGTAGGGCGGCCACCAGCCACCTGTCCTGCCGCAGAGGACGGAGCCGGAGAGCTGGAGGCAGATGGTGGCAAAGTCACCCAGTCCCCCCCATGCAACCCCCCCCCCCCTCTTTCCTCTCTGTTGGAATGCCTTTTTGTGCCCCTGTTCCACCTCCCGCGTCCTCCCTCCCGTGTTTCTTACCCCCATTTCCTACCTCCCACATTTCTCCCACAAAGAACATTTCAGGCATTTAACCGATGCCCTCACGCAAAACGGCTGAACGAGCCGCACACCGACGACTGCTGGAAATTACTAGCGGAAAGGTCAGTTGTTTTGGTGCTCGCGGCGTATCCCTCGACCGCAGAATAATTACGCAAGGGTGAGTTTTAGCTAAAGTGGGAGAATAGTAAGAAGGTAGCTGGATGCAGCCTACATTTGTAGAGGTCATGAAAACAATAGAGGAGGCAGGGATACTTGCAAAGTCGATTTAGGGAGAGACGTCAAAGGAGAGGGATAGTTTTGCTTGTGCTGATGGTAGCATTGGAGGGAAAGAGTTTTTGGACGCACATTTCCACCTTCAAATTTCAATTTTCCATTTCCAATGACTTTCCTGTTCACAAAAGAAAAAGCTTGATATAAATTTAGCAGTTCGGGAACAACATACAGTGTCAGGATCATTGGACGCACTGTTTCTTTTATTGATGGGTGTATTTTGGCTCAACAGCAGCCCCTGTGGCCACTCATGGTACTACAGATTTTTTAAGAGTCAGATTCGGCTAAAACAAAACCTTGAAAATTTAATCTTTGACTTTTATTCTCATGCATCCCCTCCTTTTTTTCCTTTCCTTACATCCTTTATACCACCTCCCTCGTGCTCTTTTACCTTCCTCCTCTCTGATCCCTCATTCTAACAACCTCTTAACCCATCCCTTCCTCCCTCTTCCTCCTCCCCTTTCCCCCCATACCGGTGTCATTCTGTTCCTCGGGGTAACAGAGACACAGGAAGCTGATAGATAAGCCAGGATTTGAGCTCCAGATTATCTGCCTGCCTGACTCCCTCGCTCTGTCTGCCTTCCACCACAAGGCCAGATTGGCCTGAATCCTATTTCCAGGCTGCAGCCAAAGAGACAATCCTTTTCCTTGCCTGGATTTTGTTTTTCTTGACCAGAACTAGAAGTGATTTCACACCATTTGGCCTTTTTTTTTCCTCCACTTTTTTTGCATCCATTCCTCTGTGAGCACAAACAAGTCAGCACCAGGTTTAGTTTCAAAGCCGAATTACAAAGTGCAAATTTTCTGCAGTCCCAAAGCGCATTTGTTGAAGTGACACAGAGACCTAATTAATTAGCAGTTTATTTGAAAGTGATCTCATCTGCCCTGAATCCCCAGTGGATTTAGCGCTTAATGTCTCCCATGGAGAATACTCAACTTTCGACATTTGCCACAAGAAAATCATGTTTTTTTTCTACATGGAAGTTTCTCAGCAGCCACACAGATTTAAGTGAAGACACTCAGCCGGACTGTCCTCAAGAGCACCGGCGAGGCAGATTCAAATTCCACATTATTATTTTAGTCTGTGCAGATTATACTTTCAGGAGTAATTTGGGTTGCTGAAGGAGTTGGCTTAAAATCCTCCTGAATGCCGCAGGTGACAGGAGATCCCCAGGGCAGTCTGCGTTTGACGTTGACTGTTACTGAATTTTCATGGAGATGAGTTTGGAGGGAAAGTGACAGTGTCTGGTGAGTTGTCAGGTGTCCTATGCTTTGGGCTGGCTGCAGACACCTATAACTAACCTGACTGGACATCTATGAGGAGGGTTGAAAAACAAAAAGGAGGCAGATGTCAGAGCTTCTTACCTGTACATCCCTCTTATTGTTGCTGCTGTGTTCTTCTTTGCCGGCCTGGCTCTGGTCAGCATTCTCAGACTTGGTGGCGTTGTCTTTTGGAGGGGACACCTGGTCGGCTGCCTCGGACACCTTCATCGTTTCAGTGTCGACCGTATCGGACATTCTCATTGCAAAGACTTACTGGGAGATACTGGCGATAACAGAAAACCTGAAAGACACAACACAGTGTCTGTGAACTAACATGAAAATGACACAGATGCTTTGCAGTGGTTTTTTTTGTTGAAATAAGAGGCTGAATAAGCAAAGTTCACTTTGTTTCACCAATCTTTATTTAGAGTTACAAAACCCGAAACAGAAGAGGAATCATTTCAAAGACCTCTTTTGAGGTGACTGTTCGTAACCAGAAACCGATTTGGTTGGTGACTGTATTTGGATTGCTGACTTGCTGACTGAGTGGGATTTAGGCCACAGCCTTCTAACTTGGCATGTCTACAACAAGGCACCAACCTCTCAATTAAATTCGCCCCGCTATTCCTGCATATGTATGACTACATCTTCTTTCAATTAAAACACACAAATATTTTCATCATTTCAGGTCTCGAATGCTGGTCATATGTTGTGTCTAAACTGGACTGCAGGCTGAGCCACCTGCTCCAGCCAGTGCTGTGCCTCTGCCAGTCAATGGTCACAGCCACAGCGCCATGATGCTTCACTACCTGGATGTAAACCAGCAGAGATGACAGATGGCTTCTCATAGCGGGGCGTTATTTGGCGGTACTCTGATCTCCAAAATGGAGATAGAGCTGTAAGTGGGCGGTGCCTGGTTAGACAAACACATGATTCTGCGGATCAAATCTTTTTACAAGGTAAGCTGTAAATCGAGAGTGAGTCATTTAATAGTCTGAGGTAAAATCAGTGCTCAAGGAGGTTTTAGTAAAAAAAAACACTGAATATCTGAGCTGCCCGGAGGTCGCTGAGACTGTGCAGTGATTGCTCATGTCTTATTGTCTGTGTAAAACAGAATGAAAATAAATTATCGGTAATATAAATGAGAAATTATAAATCTCAGCATATGTTGATTAGTAAATCCTTCAAAAATAGCTTTAAGGTTCGATTAATAATGCTTTAAACTATTGTTCACATAAATAAATGTGAACTAAAAAAAAAATACATATCAAAACAATATTAAATGAAACTACTTACCTTACTTGTTCAAATTTGGTTATTAAACTCCAGCCCAAAGCAAAACCCTGCTCTTCATCCCCGGTGAGCTACATTTTATTTACAGAGTGGTTTAATGTCTGCTCGCTCCCTCCATGTTTACTTTGCATTTAAAGCTACGACTCTGCAGAAGCAGGAATGGTGATACTCAGTCTTCACTGTAAGAAAGGTTTATGAAGCAGCACATGTAGGAGAGGGGCGAAACCGCCATCATCAGTCATTTCTTTCTCTCAGTGCTGTCTCACTGCTCTGCAGCTGCTGCTGAGACAATGGACATGAACGGACAAGACACAGCAGGAGGTTTGCTCCTGTGGGACCGAACAGCTTTGGGTTACAGTCTCAGTCCCACTTCAGGCCAAAAATATTGACTTTCAATGTAAATAGGGACATGGTGGATCAAGTATGTATGTGGATGTTTAAGATATTTGACCATTGGCAGTGTTTCCTCACTCGCCGCCTCCTTGTCTGAACTTTGGCCTGCTTCACAAACTTTGAATTTAAAGTGTTGTAGTTGCTTCTTCTGTTGTCTTCACTTTGGTTGATGTCTCTAACACAGCTCTTTTTGTGTTTTACTATCCCTGGCTTGTTTCTGTGCTAGATTCTTCCTCGGCTTATGTTGATAAGACATGTGTGGTCGTCACAGATGTTATATGTGCCACTGAGACTTACTTATGAGGGGTTTCAACCATTTAGAGACAAGCATCTATCACAGCTAGGTGGTAAGTAGGAAAGCCGGATCATGACTGAAGGTGGTTTTTGAGTTACTTACTCACCCCCTTTGGACGAGACTCGAAATTGAGACCATTTTGGCGGCTGAATAGGGTGTTCAATCCAGGTCTTACTTAGCCATCAAAAGCCTGACATCCTTAACTTTAAGCACTGATTTTTTATCTGGTTAACATTATGCAATCACTGTCACTTAATGATTTAAATGTCACTTGTGGAAAAACATTCATTTTAAGTGATTTTTTACAAACCAACATCGCAGAATAATAGCCTGAAAAGTCAAAATTTTTTAATTTTTTCAATTTAATTTAGTTTTTGTTTGTCCCAAAGGTATCTCTATTAATTATGTTTTGAGTGAAGTTTTCCAAAAAACAAAAAAAAAGGAAAGTTAGGTGAAAAGTCCACCATTACCCTGAATTAACCCCCAAAAGGAGTCTGTATGAATATTCAACCTACTGTTTTTTAATGTAGAAATGTTGGCTGTTTGAGGTGACGTCATGACACTTTTTTTTAAATTTAGCACCTCTGGTCTGTTGCAGGGTTTATCTGTGTTATGCCATGACCCCCCCCCCCCCTCCCATGTTGAAGTGTGAGTTCATCCTGCTGATATGCCCTAATTATGCATCCAGCCCCCATGCAGCGCAACACACACACACACGGTTCCACACATACTCAGGAGAAGGGAGGGCAGACATCTGGTACATGAGAGCTATGATTAATAGGTTAATTAGAAACGGGCACATCAAATTCACTTTGCACATCAAAACTGGATCCACACATGACAGCACTTACTCTGTTCTCGAGTGTGTACGTGACTGGCGGCGTGTGTGTCCCCGCCTGCGCCAATCAGCGGGAGCTTCAACCTATTTGCCCGCCAGTGATCAGAGCCATTTTCCTATCTGATCGCCGGCCGGCTGAGACTTGATTGTTTATCTCCGTCCCAGAGGAGCTGAGACAGCGAGCAGGAGCGACTCTTCTTTTTAAAAAAAATAAAAAATAAAAAATAAAAGGTGGCATCCAATCCCTCTATGTCACCGTAATTGACTTCTAGTGAGGTCCGTCTGCTCTCCTGCCTGGCAAATGTTCCGCTAACCCAATGCTGCGTGAGGCTAAGAGGTTAGCTTAAATTTAGCAGGGCACCGGAGAGTCAGATGTTGAATTTCAATGACCTGTCAGAGGTTTGACAAAAGCAACTGCAGCTGCTGCTTTACATTATTTTTACATTCTGGAGGAAAACAGCTTAATACTCCAGAGTGCCGAGCACGCCTCTGAATATTTAGTGTCTGTTGCTGACATTTTGATGAGTGAAGTCTCTTGAGTCTCTCCGTTAAGATTTGCAATATTGGACAGATATTTTCAAGAGCCGAGCTGGTGATAGATCGCTATTTTGTCCCTCAGCCAATCGTTCATTCTTCCAAACACATTTTATCATGGGAGCGGAGTGTTGGACTAAATTTGGCTGCAGACTTTGATGCATTCAAATTTCGCTGCACCGTCTCTCATGGTGGAGGTAATTGCACAGTGTGCCTGTTTAGAATCCCTGATGTTTTGACTGCATAAGTAATGTGGCTCATCATTAGATCCTCAGTGTTACATTAAGGAAATGTCGGGGAAGTTAGGGAGCAGCAAATTGGTCTCATATGAGGGAGGCATCAGTGTGTTTTTTTTTTTATATATATATATACATATATAAATGGATGGCTTCTTTAATATTGTGGAGTCACATTATGGATTCTCACTCAAAGTAATGGCAGCTATTTGCTTTTATCAGTAGACGTTGACATACAGTGTCAGCAGGGAGATTCTGCAGAGTCACGGTTGTGCTCGGTGTGTATTTAATTTCTTGTTATAATTACAGAAGACCAAAGACATTCCCTACAAACACAGTCCATTTACCGTTACCACTGCAGAGAAGAACAAATGGCATGTTTTTTTCCTCTTGGTTTTAATTAAAAAGGTTTTTTTTCAACTCTTCTCTTGGAATTTACTTCACATTTCTAAATGCTTTCTGAACACCCCCACCTCATTTATTCCTCATCCTTGCCCCTTACACTCCTCCTCAGATCTTTTTCTTCCCACCTTTTTTTCCAAACAAAAAAAAAAAAAAGTCATTTTTCTTACCACAGAAAAGTCTACCACCTACTGCCTTTTTGTTCCCTTTGGAGAAATGAATAAAGCTTAATGCGTTAGCCTCCTGCTATCACCTTGTGTGACACCAACCCTCTGACTGTAGTTTTTAATCATTAAAAATGAATTTTAATCAACGATCATTTGTCTCACTAATAGTCTTGTTTGCTTTTGTAGGTCACATAAGGGCATCAGAATTAATTCCCGTTTGTTTCATAACCAGGTAAAAAATCCTGACAGCGGCTTTAATTTTTCACACGACCATTCTTTTGCGAGATCTGTGGGTTATATTTTTCACTCCGAGCGTGTTAGAGGTTGCGCCCTTGATGGTTTTAAATGTGTGTTAACTGTTTTCTTTAGAGTTCCAACAAAAACTTGAAAGTTAAATCTATTTCAGTGACTGAATGTCTGAACAGAGAGATAAATCACAGCAGTGTTGCTGCTGTATTTTGGTTAAGTGACTCATTTGTAACTAAGGCTATTATCATTTGTCATCTCCCGACACATGGCTTTGTATTCAGATTGTGGCTGCGGTTTCTCACATAACGTACGTTTCACAACTTGCATTTAAACGGATCAAAAGTTCTGATATAAACAGTATGAATCTGTTCAAGTGAAACTTTTTCACCAGAGTGGAATACCGTATTTTTCGCACTATAAGGCGCACCTGATTATGAGGCGCACCATCAATGAATGTGTCTATTTTCATACATAAGGCATACCGTATTATAAAGCACACTGGATTATAAGGCGCATTAACCCAAACAAAACAGTCAGATAATCAAACTTTATTTAACTCATTCAATAACTCCGTGAGGCTACGGTAGCTGCAGTGCTCCGACAAGCTAAAAGGATTTTAAGTGCGCCTTATAGTGCGAAAAATACGGTATACTGATTTTGTCCATGGTGAACTCTATCATCCCATAATATTTCTTTGCACTTTTAATATTGTTAAAAGAAAAAAAAGTTAAATTTTAAATTTGAAAAATAGAAGAATATCTCTTAAATGTTTGTGATTTGCTGATGGGTAAAATTTTTTTTTTTTTTTTACATTACTCATGAATTTTTTTTCCCTATCATGATGACGTCACATTGATGTAACTTCCTCTACTGCAAGGGTTAAAAACATCTGATTGGAGAGAAAGCTCCGCCTTTCTAGCCTGTAACGCACTTTACTCCCAGACTGTATTTTCTAGATATTTAAGTCAAAGTTGGGGTTGTTTTTTTGGATTCTATGGCTGACTAATCTGCTCAAAGATGAATAATGAGGAGACGTACTTGTTGCGTAGCCAGTGGTGGTCGTGGCGAAGGAGGATGTGGCTGGTGAAGTCGATGAGGCCGAGCCTACCGCTGCCATTCGAAACTTCTTTGGCCATGTCTGCTTCAGCTGCTCTGAACGGCAACCGGGGCCTCCGACACCCTCATGACCCCTGTTGACCTGCAACCAAGAGAGGCACGGGGTTAGCGCTGCGGTGGACTGGGGCGGGGGGAGGTCAGGAGGTCGGGAGTTGCGCTGACATGAGGGTCACCCCAGACTGACAGCAGTCAGGATGTCAGCAACTCTGAAGTATTTGTGTGCCGGGGCAAAAAAGTAGAAAGTGTTGTGTGTATTCCTGGGCCTGTGCGTGCCGATGCGCCATAAATAATGGATGAGCACAGAGATGGGAGTGCGGCGGAGGCAACAGTAGAAGGCACCCCTGCCAACCTCGTAAAAACCAAGCATTAGGAATTCACAGAGCAGCGGGGGAAGATAGCATTTCTCAGCTGAAAATCCTGCGCCATTCGGTGGCAAATAAATTTCACATCGTCAGGCGTACAATCTCTATTTTCCTGCAAATGTCTTTCTTGCTGAACTACAGGGTGACACCGGTCGGACAGGGCAGGGATCGCAAATTGCCAACGACAACAGGGCTGCAAAATATTGACACAGTGTTTGGAGGGGGGGAAAGTATTTTATGATACGGTAAATGTGATTTCCAGCTGTTGCACTAAATCAGTTATTTCCCATGAAGCCTCACTTGGCTGCACAGCTGAATTGCTCCCTTAATTAGCTGCCTGTCTGCTCTGTATTATAAAATTGCGACATTATTGCTTACTTTGTTAGTTGCAGCTGGTTTAAGTTGCCAAATAAGGAGGAAAAACATGCTTATGGCAGAAATTAAGTATTAATTGAATCCCGGATTAATCTGGTGGTTTAATCCATCGATTCATTTCATCTAGAAGTCTTGATTGAAAATACTCACACTTTTGAGAATACACAATCCTGCCAATCAACTTCGTCTCTTACAGCTACCATTCTCCAGGCTTCTCATTGTCTGCATATCTCTAAGCCTCCCCCCTCTAATCTGTGTGTCAGGGTGCCACGCTGACTTTGGCAGACACCCAACGGTGCCGAGGCCTGGCTGCTGCTCCCAACATGTACCTCCTGTGCCAGCCAAAAAGGTCAAGTAGAATCCCTGCTCACTTTATAATCCTCCGTCTCATGACACCTCAGCCTGGAGCCACGGCCGCAGACGGAGAGGATGACGACGACGATGGAAATGACGTGTCACGGAACCGTGGTCACAAATGAGGAGAATCATACTTAGTGAGTCAACCTCATAATCTAAAGTTCTGCATCTAAAAGGTTACTAGTTGGATTTTCGGGTTAAACTGGAGCAAATCAGAGACAAAAACGTCGGATGCAGCCTGTAAGGTTTCACTGTGACTTTGGCAAACGCTCCAGTGTGAGGCCCAAGGCAGAATCCATTCATCAACGCTGATGTTCTTTAAACTCACCCCTCCAGAGTGCACAACCCAGTGCAGTTTGCAGCCAGGTAATCTATCACTGTATGGTGGCCATCTGAAGACAGATTCACCTCTCCTTGCTTGTATCTCTTTCCTCTCATTGAGAGATGTTTTTACCTTGACCTCCCCGCTCTTCTTCTTCCATCTTATCTCGCTCTAAATGCACTCTGCACTTTGGGGTAGTTATTCCTCTGTCAAAAGATGGACTATTTCGGCGCTGCAGCTCTGGATCTCGCCTCTCCTCTTTGAATCGCGGGGGAGAAAATGGCGCCAATTTCATGTCTGAAATGGGAAAACGTGTGTCCTACTCTGTAATTCCGTGCCGCTCCTGCCGTTTTCGCACATGCACACACGCAGAGTGTGAAAGTTTCTCTAACGGCGTCGCAGTCGAGTATGGCCACAGGCGCTCCGGGTTTTATGACCAGAGTTGCTGAGCGGGCTTCAGTACATCACACTGAATATGTGTGTATGAGTGTGTGTGCAGTATGGTGATTTTATGACAGACATTGTTTCCAGAACGCGATTTCTCACTGATTCGACAGCGCTCTCACCTCACGCTCACCCCGTCCCTCTGCTTTACTAACACACACCTGCTCCTCTCCTTGGCAGCGCTACACAGCATTCCCCTGCTGGATACACTCTGCTCAATCCCACACTTTCTTCCACATCAATCTAAGCACCTGATGCCGACGCATAATAGCGTGCATGCTCTACTGTGAAGGCCAAAATGAGCACAACATGTCAAGCATCAGAGTGGTAGTCTAATTTTTTCTGATATTTGAATTCAATTAATCGACGAACTTTACCTTTACGTAATAAAAAAAAACACCCACACCTGCACAGACACCCCACAGTGAACTTGTAGAGGCAATGTGCCCGCCTGGATCTCCCTCAGTATTGTGCCGGAGCTGACAGGGAGTGGTTCATTGGTATTACAGTCGCCGCAGAGCCTAGCCACCTTTAAAGAGGCTCCCTCAGGCATCGTTCAGTGTCACAGTGCTCATTCACACTATCTTTATCACCGTGCCTGTCGGCGAATTCGTGAACCCCCCCTCTTCTCACACACGCACATTAAACCTGCCCATCTGGAACGCAGATGCGTGGAATTATCAAAAATGTAGATATGCTTGACATCGAGAAGTTAACAATGCAATCGAAGCCGTTTAATTTGATTAGCGCTGAATTTTGCATATGCAAACCCAGATACATTCTTGATGGAAATTAATTCCTGACAAACCCACAGTGGGGTCATGGGGGTGGCTGTCAGCTGAGTCGAGTTAATCATGCTGCATGCTCTTGACGGACTGCTCTAACAGACAATTATGTTGGATGGCAAGCTAATGAGAAAATTTTCAATCACTGTGAAGGCGCGGAAGAGCCTGCTGGTAAGGGATTTAGAGAAAGCACACTCTAGTATACTTATTTTCTTTCCCCTCCACACACACGCGCACACACACACTAACACACACATACTAACACACACACCTGCCTCTCTCCTGCAAAAAAAGCTGACCTTTCCCTCCCACACCTCCGCTCTCCTCTGTTCTGCTCCGCTCGGCCCTGCGTGTTTCAGGGCTCTTGTCTGGGCTATAACCAGCTCAACTGCAGGTGAAGGACCCTCAATCCCTCCCTCTATCTGCTTCTCCATCCCCGGCTCTATTCTCCACGGAGAATGAGGAGATGAGTCAAACGCGGGGCGGAGAAGAACAAGACATCTCCTGTGTGTTCACAAAGAAAAATCCAGCGGTGATTTATAAGCGCCTTGAGAAGGAAATTAAAAAAAAAAAAAAAAAAAAGGAGTAGCAGCATGTTTCTGCAGTCGCAGATTAAGCGCTGAAAAATTATTCATGCTTTATTGCTGCTGATGAGTGTCACATAAAAAGGGACAACAGCGGGATCGGTGCCAAACAGCTGGGATATTGTCTGCAGTGATGTGGAATACTAAACAGAACATTTGTGAGACAAAAGCAGAGGCAAACACAAAGGTAAAGCCGTGTCTGAGGGCTACAGCTTATGTCACCTGCTCGCTCTCTCTCTCTGCAAAAATTACCTGTTATGCTGGGATGATTTCCGAAATTGCACATTTTCGAGCACAGCAAAACACAGCGAAAAGCTTTTACCGCCGCGCAATTAAGCCCCCCCGACTTCCAAACAAATCCACAAAAAGACGGATTTGGATATGAAAGAGCTTCAGCAGACGCAGGACATGCACCCTGGCTAATAAAATCAGACATCAAATAAACAGCTAATTAGGTTGCTAATGCTGCTCCGCACTCATGCTGCTGCAATAAAATTGATTTCAGCGTTTTGCTAAACTGAGTAACTAATCTCCCATTTTCTTGCCATTTCTGCTAATTGCAAAAGCAACGAGAGCACTGACAGGGGAGCTATATAATTGGACCAGAAAGCGATTAGTGTAAAGCTTATGAAATGATATCGCTTTCATGCGCCTGGAATTTTTCAGGAGCGACTGAGGCGGTGTCAGTTTAAGGAAGTGCTTTCAAGAGCTCAGGCGGAATTAAGAGCAAAAACATAAACAGGCACAAATGAGGCTCTAATTGTGCGGCTCGCTCTGCCTCCAGGTCGAGGAAGGCGGTGTGAGCGCGGAGCGGCGCAGCAGAGACGCAGCCTGCCAGCATTAATAAATTAAATCCACAGCAGAGCATGTAGGTAATCCATTACCTATCCCACAGGAGAGCTACGGGGGGAATATCAATCTAGGTAATTAGAGGTGAAACAATAAACAGCAAAACTAACATGCAAGTCTAGCAGTTTTAATCTATTGAGCCTTATGAGAGGAGAATAACTCCGAAAGTCCGCCAGAGTCATTAAAAGTCCATTTGCAGACAACACCTGCAGAACAAACAAGAGGCAGAAACAGGCAGACAGAAGATGAGCTTGGCTGGAGAACAATGCGAATGGCGAAGCCTATTACTGGCTGATCTCGGTTAATTATCCCCCGTAATGAAAAGCAGAAGCAGCACTGGCAAACTATCGAGGAGATTGCGAAAAGCCCTGGCTCGGCTGAGTGAGTAACACGTCGCTGACAGCAACACCGAATCTCGTGTTGCGCTCAGTTTAACAAGCCGAGGAAAGAGACTCACACACTTGTTCTCTGACTTGCTGCCATGCAATGAGAAAAGAAACAGGAGATTTTTTCTCATGGTTGTTTTTTTTTCTTTTTTTTGACAGCACATGCCTTATGAAAGCTAAAACAGCAGAAAATCAGGAGTCTAAAGGGCAAAGGAAGTATCAAAAGCAGAGTAGATAAACTACAAGAGACAGGAAGGAACAGATGCTGAGGTGTCCTGAAGCTGCATGACCTACCTGCCCGGCAGCTTTGCCCTCCATCCCTTCTGCTACTCGCCCGTTTAGTTTCCATCGTACCGGAGGCGCAATCTGCTGGAGAGGAGGCTGGAGTCGCCTCCCAGCTCGCTCCTCGGCAGCTGCCTGCTGCCTCCTGTTCGCCCGCTCGACTGAGTGAGAGTGTAAGACGGGGGAGAGGGGAGTGTAAAGAGATAGGGCGAGGGAGAGTGGGTGTCACAAAGTGAGAGAGCGAGAGAGAAAGAGAGAGAGCATGGGAGAGGGGAGGGAGGAAGGCAGGGAAGAGAAGGGAGGGAGGGAGGGAGGGAGGGAGAGTGCTGTGTGAGCACAAGTCTACCTGCCACAACCCATCAAGCCAGCCAGCCTTGGAGACAGCGCCAAATCAACAGCTGGCCCCCGTGTGATGTCAGAGCCTCAACAGCCAGTCACGGCAGCTGAGGCCGGCCGGCGCTACAGAGCGCCGACTGAACCAAAGTCACCGGCTAAATGGGGCTCTTCATTAGCTACTCTGCTTTAGGATGGAGGCGGGGGGAAGAGGAGGAGGAGGAGGAGGAGGAGGAGGAAAGGGCAGCCAGGGACATGGGATGGATGGAAAGGAGACCGTGAGGAGGATGAGCGAGCAGGAGGGTGGGAGGTAGAAGGAGAAAAAGGAGAGGAAGCAAGAGGAGGAGAAGGAGAGGAGCCAAACAGGGGAGGACGAGGAGAGGATAGGGGAACAGGATCGACATGTCTGCGGCCAGCTAGGTGCTCAAAGAGCAGGTGGAGAGTCGATGGGGAGGCGCTGGCCGCTGCGAGGCCGAGCTGTTCACTGGGCTACCTTCCCGTTAAAGCTGGCACCCTGCTTTTTTTCACACAAGAAGACAAGGCTACAGCTAATCCCACTGACTCAGAAGAAAGCCACCAGTAAAATACCACCCATTACTGCGAGGGGGAAAGTGAATACTGCAATAAAACATTTAGCTCAAGGCGAAGCTGAGATAAGCTTAGTGGTGGATCCACTAGAAAACAATGCGCTGCGTGAGGAGCAGCTGCTTGTGCATGATCAAACCGCGCCCCTCACCTCCTCTGTTTCATCTAAATTTGCCTCAGTGATTTTCGGGGATTAAATATGAAAAACAATAAGGGATCACAGCCTCCATCAGTATTCACTTAGCTTGTTTATTCCATTAAAGATCAAGTATTCTGTCTCCGCAAAGCATGCAACACGCAAAGAAGTGATAATTGAGCTGTGAAAATTATCTCCTCGACGAGGCACTTTCATCACCGAGTGACTGACAGGCTGTCAAAGGCATAAGAAGTCACAAACGGGTCCTATACGCAGCACTAGTCGTCTAGACTGCCATAATGTGATTGTTTTTGTCCTCTCAGTCACTCAGACTCGAACAGCAAACACAGTGGGCGGAAAAGTTCCTGCTGTCACTTAGCAACCAACACCAGGCTGCGACAACCGATCCGATCCCATCCTGCTTCATAATTGTACCATTCGTTATGCCAGGTCTCTGAAGAATTTATTATTGTGCTTCCTTAATCCCATGAAAAGGTCACCAATTGAACAAACAATTTATGGATAGGGGGATGAATTATTTAATGGCACAGTCCAAATATTAAAGGAAAGAGAGATTTTCCCCCCGGAAGGCGATGAATTATTTAGTTATTGGGCCACATCTTCGGTGGAGGCGATTACACAGCATCCTCAACCTCAATATCGGATAATGTCATCAGCTCCAAACACGCCATAACCTGCGTAATTAATGGTCAACAGAGCAGCGGGGACAGCGGCCTGTGGAGCTGCAGGTGAAACAGTTTAAGCAAACAATTACTAGCATTTATTCTAAGCCTTGGAGGAGTCGAGACAGTCACAAGAGGGCATTCGAGAATGTAGTGATGCCACTTCCTCTACTGCACCTCTGCCAACAGTGAACAGTTTGTGTTAGCGCTTGAGTGATATTGGTTTTTCAACGGCTGATGCCGATAATAAGAGAGCCAGGCCAGCCAATGGCCGCTTTATTTGTTAAGGATGTGTTCGGCACCGCTAGACAGCAGTTTTCAGCTCTGCAAAGATGAGCGCATCATCTCCACTTTCTAAAACAGCGACAGCCCGGGGAACTGATCCAGCGTCAGCTCTCCACCCACCTTAATGAAAACGATACCGTCATGACGCTCAGTCTCAGCGGCAACAACTCATGAGCTTTCACTGCTATTCCTGCCCATGTTATGCCTGGGTAGGTTTATCAGAATGTGAGTGGGCATGGGTTATTGATTAAATGAGGCAACTGTGATTTTGACTTGTGGCGCTTAACCACTATCCACTACCTTGAGTTATGGCAGACAGGTCAATGTCAAAATGGCTTACCAGAAATATGCAAGAAAAACATTATCTCCATTCAAAACCACATTGCATCTTCAATACATATCTTCAAATATTATGTAACAGCTGATTACTGAAGGTGGCGAGTCCATCAGTCACAAATGCTGACACTCTAATGCTCATTTTCTGACAGCTATATAACTCCTAAACGCACAATTTGTAGTATTTGGCAGCATTAGAAGAAAATGCTTGGTAGAAATAAAATATAAAACACCAATTCGAGTGTTTAAATTAGAGGACCAGACTCTGCATGTATCACAGGACCTTTTTGTCCTTCAAGGCCACCGTCGCTTCAGCGCAAGGGAGCATTTTAATCCAGAATCTGACCGTGTTATACCTTTAACATATGCATCCATACCTTATTCATTCGGTTAACCTATCTTTCGAGATTACAAAATGCTAGTTTCCACTTCGAAATGAACAACTCGACTTCTAGTCAACTATCACCGACTAAGGCTACGTTCACACTGCAGGCTATGATGCACAAAAAGATCGGATTTTTTGTTAAATCTGATCTTTTTGTGTGGTCGTTCACATTAAAACAACGAATGCGGCATCTAATGTGAACGGAATGCGTCCGTGAAGTGACCCGCATGCGAACAAAGCACAAATTGCTTTCCGCGCCTGTTTGAGTTGCCGAACAATGGTGACGCTTGTCGCATATTGATGACGTATAGATCGGATGAATGCGACCTGAGTGTCCACACTGCAGTCACATCGGATACATATCCGATTTTTACAAAAGAGGCCTGGGTCGGATTTGAGAAAATAGGAATTGCACTGTTCACACTTACATGAAAAAAATCAGATATGTGTCACATATGGTTAAAAAAATCGGAATTGACTTGCAGTGTGAACATAGCTTAATTTAGGCTATCTCAAGTTAGCAACGCTTGTTTTTGCCTCTCTAAAAGCTGGTCACAAATAGGCCAGGCCACAACTTACCACACTGCCATTGCCCACACTAAAGAGCTAAGTTAAGCAATTTTCTATGTTTGTTTTATGCTTTCGCAACTCTGGGGATACAAGTTAATATCTAAGTTTACGAGTGAATCAAAACTTCTGATCAGATAAGACAAATAAACTGATCTTGACTCAAACAAACCACTTGACAGCATGTCAACTAAACTGCATTTCCATTAACTTCTATTTATATTTACCAGTAAATTGTATGAGAATTAATAAATGACTCATTCACTTGAAGTGAGTGGCGTTTAGTGTACATTTACTTGTCTCTTAACACGACATTAAACCCATGTATGCTCGCCAGAGATTGTACCTTGGCATGGGTGTGTGGTAAGGCAACTGCGCAACGTTAAATGTCACCCATTAATATTTGAGCTTGATTAATTAGCGTGTGACTTTTCTGTGCTCCCATCGACTGAGAAAATGTCTCATTGCCACTCACAATCCAGCCTTAAGGACAAAGATTCACGGGCTATTTAAGGTGGACGTGAAGAATAAATCGAAAGGAAATGCTACTCGTTTAGCAATGCCACTTAAATGCCAGAATGAGAGGCTGCTTCGGCGTTTAACAAGCCCGTGTAACCAGACTCCCTTTGAAAAAAAGCTATTTTTATATTTACTCGTTATTGGCAAATCTCGAATTAAATGTAACACTTCTTTATGATAATTCACACATATTACTTACATCCGGCCTATTAAAAAATCGCCAATATCCGCGCAAACATTTAATAAAAGCTTTCTCCACTGACAAGGCTAACAGTTAACCTTAGTACTCTCTGGCCATTGCCGCATATTACTGAGAGCAAAACAGTCGAGCCAGGCCTGAAAGTTCTTGTATTTTTTATGTATTTTTTTAACTTACTGCCGTGTTGCTTTTCGGACGACTGTCGGATGAAAGTGTGGCCGTTTTACGATATCCGCCCGGTGCTTGCTAGCAAGGTGTGTGCTTTTTTTATCCGAGAAGAGAAGCATTTATGAGCAACGCTTGGCTTTTGTATGGTGTCGGGGGCTAAGCTAACGATTATTACCTGGCTCTGTGGCTCGCTAACGGTTGAAAAACAGCCAAACACCGGTGCCCTGCGCTGTCACGCATTAGCAAGAGCCCCCATGTGTACCACCACCCGGCTCGCACAATTCAAGCCAGCCGGTAGCTGTTTTTTGGGGGGACATTAAACTGCAGATATCTAATGTTGCCTTACCGCTCTGGGTTACAATCGGTGTACAGTCGTAGTCTCAACCGAGGGTGAAGTAGCTAGTGTTTGTGGCGGAGTGAAGGAGAAGCGGTGCAGTCCAGCAGGCTGGGAGGGTACGTCAGCTCCTCACGTTAGACACGTAGGGTGTTAGAAATATGTCACGTCTTGTCCGTGCTGGGCGGCACTTTTTTGGGAATTGTCTCACATACCTTTTAATACGAACGTAAGGTCGTCAAACTTTAAGGTAAAGTGTGTTATAGTTTGAGCAATAAGTCCCAGGAAGATTTCTTTAGTTTCATTCAGTTTAATGTGTTTGTCGCGGATGCTCAGTGAGGCAAATCGAGTGAACCGCGAAACTCTTCAGTGTCAGTCCAGTCTGCTGTTTCCACCATTGCTGGATGTACTACTTTCTACTCTTCCATTTGGTAGGAAAACAACAAAACTGGATAAACTCCCTCACTTTTGCTTTATTCTTATATCTCTTTGCATGTGTGCAATTTGTCACAATTGGTTGTGCTAATGGGGCAATGCAGTTTGTAACCACAAAACGTAGAGATGCAAAAGCCTGATGAGCATTTTAAGTTGTTGTAGTCATCAGGAAGTCGATATTTTGGCTCTGGCAGCAGATGTAACTTTGTTGAATAGTCCAGCGTTAATACACAGTAGTTTGAGGCGTCTCTACAGTGAAGCACGTGCTTTTATTTCTATAACTATTGTACAACTCTTATACATCCGGTTTATGACGCACGCGCTCACTGAAAATACAACAACACAACAGCCTACTTCTCTTGGAAGTATAACATGGTTGCACATTACGCCTGTTCAGAAAGCCTTTCTGTCCAAGTACTTTTACAAGATCACATAAGTTCATAGTGTTGCAGATAGGATTCCTTCAAAGCCGTATCAAAAGTGGCAGCAAGGGGTGGCACTGGCCCATGTTTCTCCACGCTTTGCACCACACAAAACCCCAAAACAGGCCTTTTTAATACTCTGCTGTTAGCTTAAGTTTGCATATTATGTGGCAACATTCTCTTGTTACTTCTACCAGTCTGAAAAACCATCAAAAGATAATTTGATTTGCAAAACGTCAAATACTCTGCCTTTGCTATATGCACATTTTTGGGTTGAACCCATAGACTGTATATACTATGGCCAACTTGATTCCACCTTCTGTCAGTATACGGATTTGAAGCCAAAAAGCTCTTGGTAATTCTGTGTTTTCTCTCCATTTCCTGAAACCAACATAGCGCAGTAGCGTTGTACGCACTCCACCACTAAAGCGGTAGCATTGTGCGCGTTTGCTCAAATAGCTTATCCCCCGGGAGAGCTACGCAATCCTTGTACACCCATAGGCTGTATCAAGTGCCAATATAATTGTGCACAAAGCCAACTGACTTGTGCACGAGAGCACAAGCTGAGCACAAGTAGAGAGCACAGGCTATTACTATAGACTGTATGGACAACTTGGTCCCGCCTTCTGCCAGTATATGGATTTGAAGCCGAAAAGCTCTCTGTAATTCCGTGTTTTTTTTTCTCCACTTCCTGAAATCAACTTTGCACAGTAGCTTTATACACATTTGGTGGGAGAGTCGCAGAGTCGCTGTGATGACGTTCCGCTCAAATAGCGTGTCCCCCGGGTGAGCTACATAATCCTTGTATGCCCATAGGCTGTATCAAGTGTCAGTCATAGAAAACATGAACCCCCTCATAACTTTTAAAAACTGAGCTGTACAGAAAAAATAGGACTTGAGCACAAACCAGTCTTACAAAAACTACATGTCATTATTGCAAGCAGAGGGGGAAAAATTTATATTCTGGATAATAAATTTCTTGAGTTTGTCCATAGCCCCATAAGCTTTGCTGGCGGAGGTGGGATTTATGACCTGTACTGCAGCCCGTTACCAGAGGGTGCTGTTCTAGGAGTGGCTTCACCAAGCAAGGAGGTAGACAGCGTCCATTCTATATGCAGTCTATGGTTGAAACAAACTCAGATGCATTCCTAGTTTAACTAGTGTGTCCATCCTGAAACCTCGTGTAACCACAATGACCCAGTTGCGGTTGCAAATAAATTAGTAAATAATGAAAGACAATAATTGTATGTACGTCATGAATATTTATTTAAAAAGCATATTAGCTGATGTAACTGGTCTGTGATGATAAAATGCAGCTGTTGACTGATTATTGAACCTAGTATGGTAGAGTAATGATCCACCACAAAGCACTTAATCACAAATATGTGGTGGGCAAAATGAACTCTATTCTTCAATATGTCAACACACTGTTACACTGTCCTGTGTCTATTATGATTACTCTAACAATGCTATGACCATGTCTTTAAGATACCTTCATCAGCAGCTGTGAAACATTTTCAATCCCGCTGTTCACACCGCCTCAATTGGCGCTGACAAATTGTGCTGGTGCAGCCAAGGCATGTGCAGAAGCGATATAGCTGGTAAAGCCAAAAGGATCATGTTGCAGACTTTCCGCTAATCAATTCACTTAAGTTGAAGATCCTTTTAACTTGATGAAAAATCACCAAAAACACAACTATGTAAATAAGCACACTTTTGTTATTGGTAGTCCTCACAAACTTCACAGGACCACATGTGTTTGGAGGAACTCCCGTATGAGTGTCATACGGATCCGTCTGGATTTACCAGGACTGTGACACCTTTTGGGAGATGATGCCAAAAGTATGTTTTTGCTTTAGCTGCAGGTGGGCAAGGCAGGCAAGTTCCACCATCTCATCTAAAAATCGGACTTTGTTTGTCCGCTATACCGCACCATGCAGCCTCCACTAATGGCATTCCCGACAGTGCAAGTAGGCAGCAAAATAAAGACTCCTTACATTATTAGACACAAAATGTCAGTACAGTTAGAAAAAATGCTTCGTTAAGAGACTCCAAACATACAAATGCTGTTTGAGCTGATATAAGAGACATGCATCTCTGTTAATAACATTTTTACCATCTCTACAGCTGAAAATCGGAGCTGGCTGGCCGAAAAACTGATGAGGACTCACTAATGGAAATGGATGATAATGGCCTACAGACCTCTTGCTGTGATACAAGATGGTCACAGCAACTGTCAGGCCTTCCTCACAGGCTCCTGCAGCGCCTGATGCCTTTCCAACGGGAGGGAGTGGAGTTTGCTTTATCCAAGGATGGACGGTAAGCCGAGCTGCTGCTCACTCACTTACATTAGAGCTTTAGCTAGGTCAACAAGTTTACTCTGTGATTTCTTTGAAGTTTTTATATCAAGTCAAACAAGACTCATAAAAAATAGCATTATAAGTAACTGAGTATAAGGATAAACTGATACTCCAACAGTAGAGTTATTGCAAACTTACTATTTTGTGTTCCTATACCTTAAAACAATGCGGCGCCCCTTTGTGTTTAAGCTGCCCTGTGTTTCCAGCCTTAATCTCCTCTCCTCTTCTGCAGTGTGTAAATATTGATTTATTGCTCTTAAGATGCTTTTAACTCAAATCCATTGTGCTGGCATTTCATGAAACAATACAAGTCGCTTCTTGCGTCTTTTGCACACTGTTCACCATCATATACAACGATTTGCAGGATCATAAGAAAAGGATAAACTCAGTGAAGGGGCTTTATTTCAGCAGCTATAAGACACAGAAAACAGGGTGATGATTGTGTCGTAAATGAAATACTTAAATAGAGTGTTGCTGTTACACAGTCTGCCATTGCCTGTAATTTCTAAAAACCCACTTAATTACTTTAAATACCATCATTAATCAAGCACTGTTAAAACTCAAGCGTCATATGCAAGTTAAATAATCACAAAGTAGTAAAAACATTACTGTTAGACACAAAATAGGATTTATACTTTATACTTGGGAGTCATACTCAGATCCCTTTAGACTTACTACTCAGCTGTCTTACTAAATACCCACCTGTGTAAAATACTTAATCATGATTGGTCAAAACTCTTTAAAGATATGAATGAGTGTCAAGCAGCAAGAGCAAATCCAGTTTGGTACATATACACTTTTTCCTGTTGACAATGTGGCAAAATGTTATTATGAACGAAATATGACGAAAGCAGGAAAAAATCAGCTGTGTCTGTTCACAGATTAAGCTCACCTGGGTAATTCCTGAAATTTTCAGGAGCTATTGGCATACCTGAAAAAGGCATAAAGCAGCATGTTTTGGTACTCTAGTGTGAAACTGCTGTCTGAGATTACATAAATGTTTCTGCATCAGTGTGCTGTCAAGTGAAACAGAGGAGCGTCATTGCTTGGAGCACCCAGTCCTCAATTTGAATGTGTGGTCTCAAAATTTTTTTAAATCCAACCAAGCTCAACTATGATGCGATGGCTGAAGGAGCGAGTAAGAAGTCAAGAGGGTATGCGAACACATACAGAATTTGAGAAAGGTCAGATATAGATCAGGTTGTGTGTTTAAAAATAATTAGAAGTCCATGTTTAGTTTCTTAGCTGCCCTCAGGTTACGAAGTGTGTGGCTGTGTCGAGCATTAGCTGCAGGAGCCGGCCTGCTCTTGGCCGTTTTCTCCGCCCAGACCAGTCGATGTGTGCTCCTGTTCTCAGGAAGGTCAGCGCAGGGGGAGCCAATCTGAGTGCCGCTGTTGTGATGCGGAGCGGCCATATTGATTCGGAACACTGGGAGGCACTGCTTTGTTACACGGGCGGGTCAGGAGTCAATTGGCTCTCGCTGCACCGTGTGGACAGTTACCTCAGTCAATTGGCATCAGTGTGACAGTAAGAGGGCGGGCTGTGCCTCTCTCTGGAGGCAAGCAGTACGGGCATTAAAGAAAGGCATTAGAGGTGGAAGGCTCCTGAAAATAGAATCAGTTCTGACAGGATGTTAGAAAAGTTTTCTCTAAATCTCAGCGCATACACTCTGTGAAATCGCTTTATTCTGGCATATATCGCCTCATGTATCTAATAATTACAGCCAAACTTAACTAAAGACAGAAGTGACCATATTCTCATGTTGGCCCCTATTCCTTGTACTCCCACTCTGAGTGCGAAGCTCTGTTGCTGTAGATTTATTTTAAGGTTTTTTTCACACCCCAGTGTTCCAGATTGAAAATGTTGCCTATTTGTTATGTAAGGGGTGCCGTATGATAGTGGGTGTTACAATTCATCAATTTGGATGGATCCATCAGTTGGTTGGAAAAGAGTATGATCAATTCAACAGAAAGTGTACTGACATCATCATCATGAATTGTGCTTTTATTTTGAAAATCTTGCCTGTAGCATCTGAGTGTCATCCTTATGTTTAAGATAATGCAGAAAGGGAATAAAAATAAGTAAAAATTTCAGCCCAATCCTTAGACTTAACAAGATAATAATTTGGTCATATTGATAGAAATTTCTGCTGATTCTGAGATAATTATCTTTTATTAAAAAAACTCAACTGAGTGCACTATGCTACTGTAATGTTTAACCCTTATGTTATTTTAAAAGGGAGGTCACAAAAGAGTAAACTTGTACATCTATGAAAGAAAGTTGGCATTTTTATGAAAAAAAATAGCAAATTGAAGAGAAAAAACTTAATTTAATTTAAACTTACAAAAAAAAAAGAGACATAACATTAGAAGAAAAAAGTTGTAAATTAAAGAGAAAAAGTTACAATTGTAGTCTATGGGTTGCCTTTAAATTATTTTGGACATGAAGAGAATACACTCGTATATTCACAGAAGAGAGTTTGAATTTACTGGAAATAAACTCATGAATTTCAGAGAAAACACAAAGTAAATTCAAGAGAAAAAAACTCACCGATTTGTGAGAAAAAGTTTAAAAAATATGGGGAAAAAATCAATGAGCTTCAGGGAAAAAAAACACGTTCGTAAATTTACAAGGATAAAGCTGCAATTTATATATAAAAAAACAAAAAATATTCGTCTTTGGTTAGCTTTTATTGTTCCTCAGGGAGAAGCTAAAATAGCAGCCAGCAGCCTGAACTGAAATAGAGATAATAGGAGTTATATCATAAGCTCCTTTGACGCACTTTCTACTAGTGTTGACTCTGGCGCCCCCTGTGGACAAAATAGTCCCTTGTGTATTTTTGCTAATTTTGACCTGGATATGTGTGAGCCCTATTTTTTGACAAAAGAGGATGCATCACTGTTAATTTCAGCAGGTGTTACAGCCGAGTAAAAACTACTTACTGGAGCTTTAAGTGATCAATCTCTATGAAGTAATTCCTGTATGCCAGGATTCCTAAATGGGCAACCAGCCTTTAAACTTGAGGCTATTTCAGGAAACTATCCTCTCACACGCGTACTAGCTGCATTCTGTAAAAGTGGTACCTAATAATCAGCCTATGTATAATGATTGATTTGGCAGGATTTGAAGCCTCCATCACGCTCCCACAGACAGACAGACAGCAGGGCTGATTACACGCTAAAAATGCTAGTTTTACCGACAGTAATCTTTCTGTGATCCTGATCTTTCTGTGTTTTGAGACTCCCTGCTGTTCTTTATTTGTTCGGTCAATACCCTTGAAGAGCCTCACATTGTAACAGAACTCTCATTTCTCCCCCTTGATACTCTGCAGAGACTCATTGTAGGAGAGGCAGAAACAACATTAATTTTATCTTCAAAAGCCTGAATAGAACAATGCAACACAGCTGCATATTTATTTGTATAATTCCTGAAAATGCAGGTTATCACTACACCTGAAGTGGAACCAGACGAGACAGAAAAAAGCATAAACGACAGCCCTTCATTATAAAATAACTCCTGAAATGCACCGAACATAACAGATTGATGCCGGATATCTAACAGTGTGGGAGGATCCGTGGGCGGATTTTCCCTTTAAATCTCACAGTCACTGTGTCTTTGCACATCCAGAGCATCAAGAGCACCGAACCAAAACATCAAATGTTGTTGCAATTCAAATACTTACGCATCCAGCTGTATCGGCCTGTGTAGGAGGGTGAGTGAATTTATGGAGTCAGATGAGGGATAATGTGTCGGTACAGTACGACAATAAAAACCCATGAGATGTGGTTGATTGTTTTGAAAGTTGGGCATCATCTTGCAGGCAGAGTGCTTATATTTGTATATATTAAGCTCTTTTTTTAACTGAAATGTACTCAGGTTATACATGCACAATCCAGCACTCTACGCAGATATACATCGGTGTTGAAAAAACATCAACTTTGAGTAAAAGTGCATCCATTAAGACCTCTTGGTCACCTCCATTAGGGTGATGACTTGTCCTTAAGCCGTGCATGTGATGCACTGTACGACTGCCATGCACTGATTCATCCCAAATATTATTGTAAGTGACTGCCTGTGCTTTTATTGAATAAGAGCTGCTCTGCTGATGCGAGAGGAGATCAATAAGCGGGCTGTGTTGTCTCTCTGTGTGAAATTACAGAGAGGTCAGACTGAAGAGATGGAGATGGTTTTCTCGTACATACAAGTTGATGTGTCAGCCCTGTGTTTAAGCTGGTCCCCTAGTATTCTTCATTATACATACAGACTGAACTCCGAGTGGCTCCATACTGTAGAGTCATTTGTGCTAGTCAGCAGTAAATCTTGAGTTACAGCACTGAGAGTGCAGTTGAGCTCATTTTCGGAGTGCTTTGAAAGTCCAGGAGATAAATCTTCATGTAGAGATTCTGGGTTTTGGAATCAGAGGTGTTGTGGTTTCAGTTTGCAGTCGAAATAGTTGTCTACTGTTCGAGTATATGGAAGGTGAATAGGGCAGAGCACAATTATTACCCTGTGGAAGTGCTAAAAAGTGCAGTTCCCGGAGTGTCCACTTGACGGTGGCTGCAGAAGCCCGAAAACCGTGTTCACACCGAACCTAAAGAGCCGTTTTTTAAGAACTGACTTCCATTCTATCTTAATTGAGCATGAATATGTTATAGGTTTGAAAATGAAGGTTCTCATAAAAACAGCAGGGGTGTGCTCTATTATTACACAGCATTAATATTTAAATTTACTCACTTTTACTCACCCAAGGTTGGATTATTTGGATGGTATCTATTCAGCGTCTATAGAGCAGTTTTTAAGAGGAACGAAGGCTGGCTACAGATGATAAATAAACTTTGAGTCCTGCTGGGTCAGCTTGTGTTTAAGGGAGACGTTAGATTATGAAACAAATTTCTTATTTGATCATCAAGTATTATCCTTTCGTGCAACTTGATACTGCGATAATATTTTCCATTAAAAGCTGCTTTGTTTAGGTTTTCAAGTAAAAAGAAAAACTGCACTTTGAGCCCGTAACTGTACTTGAGTTCCCGCTGCAGCCCCCAAAAGAGCCACCCTTTAGCTCAGCATCCGTCCGCTGAGCAGATTTTTACCCTGACCGGCCAGCGCCTCCACCTCAGCCGAGAACCAGAACTGGAAGATTGGGGTTAGGCATCAGGCCACATAACACATCACTGTGCAGAGGTCAAAGCCATCAAATCATCGCAGCCAGCCCGGGAGGTAGCGTAGCCCATTTCCTGACACTTTGGGGCTGGTGGGTTTCAGAGATAACATTAGAACGACGCTGCGATGGCGACCGTGCCGTTGTCAGGCAACAGCACTGCAGCATCCTCGCAGTCTCAAACCGTCAAGACGACACTCAGGTTATTTAAAGGAGGATGATTAATGTGTTGAGAAATGGCAAGCACCTGCCCCAGCAGCACTCCCCCCCTGTGTGTGAGGAGCGTGTGTGGGTGAGTGTGTGCGCAAGTACATATGCGTGTGTGTGTGTGTGTGTGTGTGTGTACACTCTAACATGTTTTTGTGTGCACCTCTCATATATCGTGTTTTTTGCTTTTATGCATATCTTTCCTTTTGTGTTCATTTTTCCACACACATACTGGCATATGTGTGTGTGAGTAAGTGTGTGCGTGTGTTATATGTGTGTGTGCACAATGCGCTGACTGGGCCGGTGTGCTGGCAATTAGAAAAACCACCAGTGGCAAGGTGCACATTAATCATGTTCCTCAGCTGAAAGAGAGAAATGGGGCGGAGATGGGGGGGAAAGGAAGAGGAGGAGGAGGGGAGGAAGGAGGAGAAAGAATAATGAGAGAGTGTGTCTGAGGTACTCAGAGCTGCTCTGTTGCACTGTTTGCTCTGACATGATGTTGGAAGCTTTTATGAATAAGCAAGGTCATGACAATAGGCCCAAACCCAGTGGGCAGAAAGACGCAGAAGTTGATCTTCCTGTACTTTCTCCACGGGGACGACTTCAGCCAAGGCGTGTGTCACACTTTCATTGTTCTTTTATAATCTTCGGTATAAAGGTGGGACTAACCGGCTGTTATATTGTCGCCGGAAAACATCGTATTGAGGACAGCTCCGAGGTGGGAGCGGTTACTTTTATCCCAGTGTAAATTTCACTGGCAGGCTAATCTTGAAAGTGGTAATGGAGAAACAGGATTAGCAAAGATAAGCTGGAGACTGTCTGTAAACATATCAGAATTAGTATCACTGTTTGTTCAACTGATGAAATAAACAAGCAGTGCACAAACAAGTGTTTTTAAAACAGATAAATGTATTCATAAGGATTTGATTGAATTTATGTCTCGTGTTAAAGCTCCGTGTAAGAAACTTCAATCAATAGAGATGCCTGTAACCCCTCGCCACAGGGTAGCTGTCAGGCGAGACAAATGACAGAACAGACGTGATTAAAAATTTCCACAGTTAAGATACTCAGAGGTTTTGTCCACAAGGGGGCGCCAAAGTCACAAGTTAAAAATCCCTCACAGGAGCTTTAAGTAACTTTAGATAGATTGGAATGAACAGTTGTGTGCCTCTAAGATATCTAAAAGCAAATGAGACTGATTGAGGGTTTTTGTCTTGTAGTTTTAAAGGGATATTCCGGCGTAAAATTAATTTAGGGTCAAACACAGAGTTAGACACCCTCCTCGAGAGATGAATGTTGCCGACTGCTTGCTTCTCTAGTTTTACCAACTTTAGTAACAACTGCACAACAGCAATACACAGCGGTCTGAGTAACCACATACAAACCACAACCAAAAAGCCACTCTATAGCCACAAATAATGTTCAGAACAGCACCTAACTTCATCAACAGTACATATAGGGTCCCAGCCATAGCACTAGCCATCAAACATCTTTTTAGCTGGGGTCCTATATGTATAGTTGATGAAGTTAGGTGCTGTTCTGAACATTATTTTTGGCTATAGGGTGTGTGGCTCCTTAGACCGCTGTGTATTGCTATTGTGCGGTCGTTACTAAAGTTGGTATAACTAGAGAGGCAAGCGGTCGGCATAATTTTTCCCTAAATTGACCCTAAATTAATTTTACGCCAGAATATCCCTTTAAGAGTCCTGTAAGGGGATACGTACACTGACTAAGATAAGATGCAGAAAGAGAGAGGTGAGACTGATGTATGTAGTTGAAGCAGCTGGAGGTCCAAGTCCTCAGCAGCGATTAAGAGGAAGCTACAACATGATGGAGCTCAGGGACTCCCAGAAAAGGCTGTATTAGTGACTCTAATGGGACATGATGATTCAAAGAAATAGGATGGAGAAGGAGGGGAAAGTACCTTGACGTGAAGATGAATCCTGATAACTGTAAGACCACTTTTAGAGACTTTAAAAATGAAGTGTTTGGGAGAACCCAAACACAGTCAGCACTCGACCTCCTCTGCATAAGACCCAGAAACATCAAACGGGAACAACATCATGAATATTGAAGAGAAACCGCTCCTCACACTGAAACAAAATTCCACCGCGGACATAAATTTCAAGTGACAGATTTGTGATATGTCCAAGAGCAGCCGAGCCTGAGATGACTTTTTGTGTCTATTTTTTGGTGGCCAAGAAGGTTTGAGAAGTCGAGTCGTGACAGAGGGTTTTCTTTGGACAAACAGGGAACGTCTGGACAAAAGAAAGTGAACAAATGCCTCTTTCACGAATCCTGCTGTGCTGCCCTTGATAAAACCTATCCTGCAGGGGCTCTTGTCGTCATATGCAAACTATAAATTCTGTCTTTTTATAGCAACCAAGTTTTATTGCCTGCTGGTGCTCTCTACAAAACAATTTCCCAGTCTCGAAACTCATCTGATAAAGTTTTCTCTCTCTCTTCTTTTGTTTTACAGATGTATGATTGCTGATGAGGTAAGCACACACAACGCTGGCTCAGGAAATCTATTTCCCCCCAAAAATGAACCTGGGAGTTCTCAGCATGCCTTCCAAATTAATTTGTCAGCCCCGTGCAGCACTTCCACGTGTCTAATCGGTTTTGACACGAGAATCATTCTGAGACCTTATTACTCTTGGGCCTCACATCAGCTCGGCCGTCATATGCAATTTACTGCAGACTCTGTGCAGGATTGACTTGTTTTTCCTCCCCCGTCGCCCC
Source organism: Xyrichtys novacula (assembly GCA_962446985.1). NCBI lineage: Eukaryota > Metazoa > Chordata > Actinopteri > Labriformes > Labridae > Xyrichtys > Xyrichtys novacula. The sequence continues at coordinate 4,704,449 of OY660887.1, forward strand.
TGTGTTGATTTGCTCGGTCCAGATGGGTCTTGGGAAGACGGTGCAGGCCATCGCGGTGGCGTACGCCTTCAGGAAGGAGTGGCCCCTCCTGGTGGTGGTGCCCTCGTCTCTGAAATACCCCTGGATCGAGGAGCTGGAGAGGTGGATCCCGGAGCTGCAGCCTGGAGACATCAACTTGGTGGAGAACAAGATTCACACCATGTAGGTCACTGCACCACACCCCCCTCCACCTCCTCCTCCTCCATCCTTTTACACCAGAACATGTCAGCTCTATCACACCCTGTTTATCAGGATTTGATGGCATTAACAGGCTATTAACACAAGTCACTCATTTACATTTGCAGCAAAAAATGAGCAGCATAAGCTTTAATTTTGAAAGTAAAGGTCCAGTAAGGGATTTTACTGGAATTAACAATCATGTCTGTCAGTACGTTTACATCACACTCGAGAAAACCAAATTATTGCCTTACTCTGATTAAGACCGGACAACTGAAGTGCATGTAAACACCTTAGTCTGACTACAATCAGAGTTTGAGAACTCTGACTAAGACACCCAGGTAATGCGATTGAATTCGATTTTCTCCACCATGTAACCAGCGTCATCGGAGTATGATCGGACAATGCATGTGCGTGCGCGCCACGCCCCTGTAACCCCGGAATAAAAACACCAGAGAAGAAGAGTAGCGTGCATCACATCTGCAGAAAAAGTAGCGCGTACATCATATTTGACAAAAACAACGCTGTACGATGCTCCATCTTGCCCAGAAGCAGTTGTAGCCACTTCTGACGTCTGTCACAGACCTGCTGTTGTTGTTGACAATTGTATGGGGTCGGAAAAAGCGCAGCTGAAAAAGACCCATATCGCCTCCTAGTTTTAGGGAGGAGGACACATTCACGTCAATACCGCATTTTTTGCACTATAAGGCGCACCTGATTATAAGGCACACCTGATTATAAGGCGCACCATCAATGAACGCATCTATGAGCATTTATTTTCATACATAAGGCGCACCGGATTATAAAGCGCATTAAGCCAAACAAAACAGTCATATAAGTCAAACTTTATTTAACTCATTCAATAACTCTGTGAGGCCACGGTAGCTGCAGTGCTCCGACAAGCCAAAGGGATTTTAAGTGTGCCTTGTAGTGCAAAAAATATGATAATTCAATTTTCTCAGCTGCATGTATATGCAGACAAGGAGGGAAGTCCGATTTGGCAAAAAAAACAAACAAATTATGAGCTTAGTCCGATTAAGGTGTGCATGTAAACATAATGTATGTGTGAAACCAAACAAAACCACGAGGAGGGATTTTGTTTTTTTTGTCGATAAACTGGAGTGTTTTGTTTTTTAGAGATAGGTGCAGGAGTAAAGAACATATTCTTGTAGATTATGTAAGTGAAATATTACAGCGATTATGTGAATAAAGGGGAGTTGCCCTTTAACAAGCTGTGAGGCGGCGTTTAATGTCCCTTGTTATTGCTCCATCTCTCCCATCATTTGATAATAATATACCTCCAGAGATGGAATAAAAATGGCAGCACACTTTCTCTGGAGTGTGAAACCGAGGCGAGCGTGATAGACAGAGAGGTGGCTGCTGACAATTTCATCTCAAACTGTCCCTCTGTGTCAGGAGCCAGCATGGGCCTGTGTTTGACAGCGCTGACAGACAAATCATGTCAAAGCAGCGTCTGCAATATTGAACAAGAGCTGGAATTTTTCAGCGCGGGGAGTGGAAAAACGCTGTCGCAGACAAATGCGGCTCATTTTCGCAGCTGTTTTTATTGATTCAGGTTTGCAGGGTACTCGGGCACTGCGGACTAATGTTGCACATGAGCCTATAAAACAGCAACTTTTTATAATCGCTTCAACTTTCCCCGACTTTTTCTTCGAATGAAAAAAACTTTCTGCATTTGCGACTTGGAGGGTGAATGAAAACCTCTCCACTTCACATCTCAGATGAGGCGCAAAGAGGTTGAGAAAGGCTTCAGGGGGAAAATGTGTCCTTGAACTGATGTGTTAATGACTGAAAAGGGAGAAAATTATGCAGCACCTCCTCTCAGCTTTTTCACTCTCATTTTTTTCGGCGAACATGAACGACACCTTAGGTTTATTTCAGCTCGGAGTGTGCGCGTGTGCATGGGGTGAAGGTGAAGAATTAGAGTCTGCCAGATGCTGAAAACGCTTTTGATTGGGTTTCACGCGGTTGAATGTCGCAGCTGAGTTTGTTTGTTTATCTTGTGTGTGTACTCGGAAAATACAAAAATTGCAATACAGCCAAGGATTGGATTTCTTAAGAGCAAAAGAAGAGGAGATGTATGAAATAAACCTGAGGCTGTGTTTTGTGCCTGGCAGTGTCCACATCTGTTTGTGTGTATGTGTGAGAGAGAGAGTCTCCTTTAACATTTATCAAATCCACACACCCTTTTTAAATAGTCTGGTTTACTTTACCTGGAGGGCTCGGCTGCAGAGTCAATAAACAGCGGCGCATTTAAACAGATGTTTGGTTTGTTTTTAGTCGGAGCTGCTGACACACATTTGTCAGTTTAAAGGTAAGTACTGCAAAAGCTACAGCTGCTGCTTAAAGGATAAGAGGGGTCGTATACGTTATATGTCTCATTATAGATCTGTTAGGTTTTCTTCTGCTTTCTTTATCTTTGTTTTCTGGACTTGTCAAGTAAATGTGGCTCAAATTAAAGCTTAAAATTAAAGGGGTTTTAGTGATAATTCTGAAATAGATCAAAATTTATGATGCTTTTTGTCAATCAATTCAACTTTATACATATAGAACAGAAGCTAGTTTACAAAGATCCACTCCCATCCCATCTTCAACCACATGAGTGCAGCAAAAAACCCCTTACAGTGGCTTTAATTTCTACAACTTTATCCATGTTAGACAATCATTTGTGATCAGTCAAGGACGCACCTCCTCTTCCTCTGTACCAAGCATTCACACTACACTGAGAAATACAAACAAACAAGTTTGCCAAGGTCCAAACTCTACCTGTATCACCAAGCTGCAACCTTCCATTTTCAACGTATACCTTTTCTAAGTTTGTGTAAAGTTTTGGGATCATCCAGATCCTCATTTTCTTTCATTTCTTTGAAATTCTATATAATCTAAAATAAATTTCCTCCACACTGCCCCCTGCAAAATGAAGTCTGGTGTTACAAAGCCTGCTGTAAAAAATTGATTTATTCGGAGAAAAGTCAACTTTTGCAACTTTTAAATCAGGAACAACTTTAACAAACAATATTTTCTTTTATTTTTTAAAACCCTGGACAAAATTTTGAATTCTTGAAGCTTAGACATCAACATCACGACTCCAAAACTCCTAAATTCTCTGCACACTTTCATATGTTTCAAATAAATATCCTTATAAATCACAGTTTTGCTGATCTCTAAACGCAGCGGCAAACTTAGTTCACCTGGCCTCCGAATGCAACCCGATCAGTCTCACTCATGCTGCAGCTGTAGAAACTCAATTGGAAAAACAATCTGATCATTTGTCAGAGTATAAAAGAGGCCTTCAGTGATTTATGACTGGGATGGATCTGCCATACCAGGTGTTATTTCTGCCTGGCCAGAAAAAAACATGGCAGCCAGAGTGGAGGAGGTCTTACAGCCTGACCAGGACCAGAGTTGAGATGTAAAGTGATCTATAGGATTTTGAACTATCTATGATCAGTTACAGAGATTTGTTAGGTCAGTTTTTATTTTTATGAAGATATATATATACAAAGAACTTACTCGAACAGGCAGAAACCTTGAGCAAAACCAGACTTGTTTAGGACAGTCATCTGCCGCTGCTGCATTGGGTTTAGAGAGGGGATAGAGGGAGATGGACAAGGATTCATCATATTTCTTGGTCTACATTTTTGTTTTTTAGATTATAACTCTTTCAAACCATCAGCAGTACTGACTGCAGTAATAATCCACATTGTTTTCATTATCCAGACTCCCTCTTCTCTTGTATAAACAAGCTTACTACGCCAACACTGTATTCTCTCTGTGGCTTTAGCGTTCTCGGCTTGAACATGTTATAGTCTGCGGTTTTGAATAGCCGCGATCAATGTGGCACAATCTGATCAATAATGAACGTAGCTAGTGTTGTTTTGAGCCGTTAACCAGCATGAATGAAACACACAATGCTTTGAGTCTGCATGTATCAGCCTATACCAAGCTGACACACTCTGTCCCTCAGTGCCAGAGATATCTGTTGTCATCACAGTGTTACAGTCAGGGGCATGCCCAGACTTGTCTGACTGGGGTGGTCTCACTGGGGCAATGCCTTGTGCAGGGAGGGGTGGCTTGGACTACTTGCACACACACACACACGCACGCACGCACGCACGCACCTACATACACACACAGATGAATGGCATTTGTTAACCTTTTTTTTTCCTTCACTTATTTCATATAGTGTGACTATTATCATTTGTATCATATTTGAAAAGTGTTTCTCAAGGACTCAGAAAGAAGATTTTTATTTTTTTCAAAATTCAAGCACTGACTCGAGAAAATGTCTCACAGCTGCAGGTGGAAACACAAGCAGTGCAGAAGAGTCAAAGAGTCCAGGTCCTTGAATGTCCTCTTGAGACTTTAGGGAGCCCAATAACACCCATGTTAAAATGCCCATTTCTACAAGGGAATTAAAATTTTTCACATTATGGCACAGAAATAAGTTACTCTTTATTCATACACACACAGCGCGGGGTGTTAGTGGGTTTATAGCTCATTAATCTTCATTATATTGATGCAAATATGCATAGATCTGTATAATTAGGGGGTGTGGCTGTTTTAGGCCCCCGCCTCTGCTCCTCCTCTCTGCCTGTTTAGCTGTTGACCCAAAGTTAGGTTGAGTCCACATTTTCAATATGGTGAGTGACAGGGGCGTGTCCGGACTTTTGTTAACCCTTTGTTCCCCCACTAATGAAATCCACTTTAACTTAGTGATGGGCCCGGCAGTTCTTTTAGATGTACCGAATCACTAGAATCAGTTCACTAAAAAGATTCGTTCAAAAGATTTGTTCACCAAATCACTGAATAATTTAGCACTTGGCGGTAGAAGCCTGCGACTCCGACCTCCTGAACTGATACACAACTGAACAGTTCAAGATTTAGTTAAATTCATAGCTTCGTAAAAATGAACTTGTTTATAAGTCATAATGTTTTAAGCGTGCTGTCCTATGGTATGCTATTTATCAGGTCTGCTTGGTAAATTGGGGTCAGTAAGTGATTCGTTCACTGAACGTTTAGAAGAATTCAAACTGAACATGTACCGTTCCCTCGCAAACTGCTGCAATGATAGGATGCTGTGGGTTTAATGCACTACTTGATACATGGTGTGTCCTATTGTATGCAAGTTGTTGTGGTGGCAATTTAGCAGTGGAAAAAAAGGTAGTTTTCTCCAACAAAAGTGATTCCAGAGAGAGTAGTTCAATGCGTGATTCGTTCACCAAGTGATTCAGGCGTCGGTGCATGCGGTCCCTCGTTCGCCGGCTGCTTGCCTGGTAATGCTTTTTGTCACCTCAGTTCATCTGAAGTGAGAAACAAACGATTCACTCATGGAAGTGATTCAGTTCAGTACATTCACTTCTTCGGTTCTTTTGAACGAATCATTCGTGAACAACACAACACCCCTTCAACTACAAACATTAATGTAACCACAGAGGCTCCCCCTTGGTGACCACCATTATTTTGCCATAAAAAGCCTGAAAATTGAAATTGGGTTTACAATTTTTCAGCAAAACTTCAAGTAAAAGCCATAAATTGAAAAGAATATTATTATTATATTTTTTCTGCTTTCACTCTTTCCTAAATTTTGCCGCCTGTTTGTTTGTGTTTTCTTTTTTAGGGGGATCAGCAGCAGCAAAGTGACAATCCTGGGTTACGGCCTGCTCACCACAGACGCTCGCGTCCTAGTGGAGGCTCTGAGCAGGCAGTGCTTTGGTGTGGTTGTGGTGGACGAGTCACATTACTTCAAATCCAGGAACGCAGCGCGGACAAAGATTCTGGTGCCGCTTATCAAGAACGCCAGAAGAGCCATATTGCTCACCGGTACCCCTGCATTGGGTCGACCTGAAGAGGTAATAAAAGCCACAGATGTAACTCTTTCCATCCAAAGGGCAGGTAGATCACCATGGTAACTTGCTACAGAGCAGGTCACACTCAAATCCAACATTCAAAAAGCCAATTAACTCCCTGCGGCATCACTTATCCTTGAGGATACCGTCGGCTTATTTCAATAACCTTTGTTGCAAAAAAAAAAAAAAAAACTTCATTTACAAAGCCCGATATGAACAGACAGTGCTCTGCAATAAATGAGACAAGTAATAAAAAGAAGCACACGTGGGGTAGAGAGTGGGGGGGGCTATTGAATTTAGAGACAATAAGAAGGGCTGTTCACAGGACAACAGTGTTTGGAGAGCAGCAGAGTCATTCCCCTCTCCATAATGATTTATTATATCATTTTTATACACGACATATTGAGGCTGTAGATTGCAGCCATATTCCATCACTGCGCCCAGTGAAGATGAAGAGAGACTCTTTTCCACAGTATAAATAAGAAGACACTGCACTGTATCAATAAGAAATAGTGTGTGGTGAGTGTAGTCTAATGATGAGGCACTGATACAGCTCTGTGCTCAGGCTTTTACACCGTCTCTAAACGCCCGACACTCTTCATCTCGTCACTCAGCAGCAGCTTACGGCTCCTCTAACTTATTTATAAATGATCATGATTATGGCTGAATTGATAATTTTGTACCTTGAGTTTGTTTATAAATACATTTTTGTAGCTTTGTTAATTATAAATCCGCACCGACTTTGCCAAACATCCTGCGTGAGGGAGAATTCTTCAGTTTTTTAAGACACAAATACACACAAGGTCCCATAATTATTCATATCCTGCAGTGTAGCTTTGCATATTAAAAATAAGTCAACATTAATAATATACAGAACATTTCTTAACTGTGTTGCAGAGCTTCTACAAATATAAAAATGATGATAAAAAGCTTTAAAGGGTGAAAAAAAGAAGATACTGAGCCCAAACAAGGGTGCAAAAGAAGTTAAAAACCCCAAACCTTGTTTAAAATTCAGAGTTTCTCTTCACAGAAAATCATGTTAACTCTCACATGCATGAATTCTGAAAAAAAACAAGTTATTTTTGACTTCCAAGGGCATGCAAAATAATATCTTTTCTTGTTTTATAATTAAAGCTCCTGTGAGGGACTTGTGAGTGTTCATCAATTTTGGCACCCCTTGTGGACAAATATGCAAATTACATGCTTAAATACTAACCAAAAATTCTTATCTTGCTTCCTGTGTACTATTCAATGTGAATTTATGTATGTGATTAGTCAAGATGATGGTCCTGTTATAAGATTTTCACATGTGCCATGAAACCTAAAGAAGAACAATACTCAAAGTGCAGAAGAATAAAAAGTAAAAACAGTGTTTTTACTGGGGACTATTTTCAGCTATGGATGAGACATTTGGTGCCCTAGTTAGTATTTACAGTACGGCAGCAGGGCGGTGTATGTGAGATTAAGGCAAAATAAACTATAGTCTGTCTGTTCACAGTGATGAATTGACAAAAAAAGATCTCTGAGGGAGTTGCAAATATCAGCTTTTGATACACCTGTTGGGAGCATATAATCACTGTTGTTTTTGGGGATTTGCTGACCCTCTGGAAAATGAAATATCAACACATTTGTCATTAAAAAGGGAACCCTGAAATTAAAAGAGGCACACATACGACACACTGGGGTAGTTTGCTTCAGCTGCTCCATCTTGTCCTACCCTGGAAGTGTTAGTTTTTGCTTAGATGACCTGCTTGTTGTATATGATTTAAAGTTACATTATACAGTTACCCAAGTAATCAACAAAAGTGCTAAAAATATTAATTTGAAAAACACTTCTGGGTAAAAAACGTTAATTTCAGCCTCTGTTTGTAATGGATTCTGAAACACAGCTCTTCAGAAGCCTCCTCTACTGTTGTCACATTACAAAGTTGTCGTCCCGACCAATCATATATGAGAAGTCATAAAATATGGCAGCATGTTTTGAACCCCAAATCTGATGTGTCTGATCGGCTGCTTGATTGCGGCAAAAGTCAAAGTTAGAATTATGACGTTAATATGCATTTACCAACTTAAAACTTCTTTAAAAACTAGAAAATTCTTATAATATGTGATCTAATCTTTTAAAAAAAGCCATATGTACTATTTCTAAAAGGGACCATGCATCACTTTTTCTCCTCACTTTAGGAGCTTTAGCTTAATTCGCACTCGTACAAGCCTAAAATAACTAAAGCCTCTCGCTCTGTTCCTCTGCTTTTCAGACATTCACACACATTTGCCTCCTCCTGCTCCTCTCCCTGCTCTCCTCTCTTCACTCACAGCAGCCTGATCGTGATTGTGAGCATGATTTGAACCCCAAATCTGATGTGTCTGATTGGCTGCTTGATTATGGCAAAAGTTCAAGTTACGATTATGACGTTAATATGCATTTACCAACTTAAAACATATTTAAAACTTTAAAAAGTCTTATGATATGTGATCTAAACTTTTAAAAAAGCCATTTGTACTCTTTCTGAGAGGAACCATGCATCACTTTTTTACTTCACTTCAGGAGCTGTAGCTTAATTCATAGTTGTACAAGCTTAAAATCGCTTGCCTCCTCCTGCTCCTCTCCCCGCTCTCCTCTCTCCACCCACAGCAGCCTGATGGTTTGTACGACTGCTGCCCGATATGTTAAAGATGCAGCGGCCCAACATTAATCTTAGCAAAAGCTGCAACTTCCTCGTGCTCCTAAGATTTGTTTCTCATTGATCCGAACTGCTTCTGATGAAGTGAAATAGAGAGCTGTTTAAGGAGAGGGAGGGAGGTTGCGCTTCATTCAACCTACAGGACGTGCTCTAGTTTTTGTCACATACTAATTTTTCTCTAGACCTCCAAGCGTTGTCTGCACCGCTCTTTCCATTTTTACAGAGCTATCATCAGGCAAAGAGCCCGTGTATTTCTGAGACAGGTTGATGTTAATTTTAACAGACTTCTTTCAGCAGATGATATGATTGGACCCGGTGCTGAGATCAGATTGGATCTGAACTGCATCCGTAGCAACAGTCTGTTATTAATAGCAGCAGACTGCTGCATTGAAAACTACTGACCAAGAGATGCTTTTCCTGACCAATCAGGACCGACAAAGTGACAACGCTGCGTAAAAGACAAGTAATAACGAAGTTCACCTCCTACTTACTTTGTAATGACATCAGAAGTGTTGTGTTACTGAGTTTAAGTATCAATGTGAGGCAGAAGTCTGATACCGCTGTCGTCTCAGCGCCACTTTGCTGTGAGGAAAATTTAATTATTGCCTAGACCCGATCATGATAATTAACTGATGAAACTCAGGCAGCTAATTAATTCTAAAACAGAGCGAAGTTGGTACTTGTAAGAAATCTCAAGAAGGTGTGTCATGGAGAAAGCGTGTGCGTGTGTGTGCGATACACGCCACCCTGCCTGCCTCTGCTGTTGCCTGCCTGCCTGCTTGCCTGCAGTGGCGAGGCTGGTTTTTAGATATCATCTCTCTCCTTCTCACTGCTGCTCGAATCTGAAACTGAATATAACATTTTATCATCCGCAGCATAAACCTGATAAGCCCTGTCCCCTGCCTGTGTGCCAGTCTCCTCACTGCCATCATTACTCACTGTGGCTCTGACATCGAGTTAGCACACAGCTCAGGGCATGCTGCACCGTTCATGATGTGCCCTCATTCCACCCACCTATTATATCAACAGTGTGAGGGGGAAAATGCAAAGCTCCTGTTGAACAAGCGCTGAATTTAGAATAGCGCTCTTACTGGGGCTGCTTATTCAGATCGCCTTGCTGATGATTACCTGTCATTACTTCAGAAATTGCTGCAAATTCTGAAAATTGACAGGGATGTGGTGTGGAGACACAAGCACGTTGACATTTGCTCATGCAGCCTTGAGCTTGGTTGCAGCCTGCAATGTATACATGCTCTTTACCTCCTTTCTATAAGAGAAGCCTCTCATTCATGCACTTAAACAGAAAGCAGACGCTTGTAATGAATCAGTATCTTCAAACTATAGTGCCGCCAGTTTACCTCCTGACTTGTAATTTTCATGTTTGCAGCAGCTGTAGGTCGATTTCCCTCATTCGCATTCCATTTAATTTCCAAATCAGTTTCATTTTCTTCTCCGAGTCTCACTGCACGGCGGTTTGACCTGGTTAATTGGCGCTGACACAAATTTCCACGCAGATGCACAACAGCGGAGTGGTAAACTAGGCGAAGGACAACAAGACCTTGAATGAATTGCTCACAAGATACACGGGCGTGACAGTAGACTAATCGTGAGCACAGGTAAGGTCTGTGTTTAATGCCAAAAAAAGCTCCTGCTGATTTGAGTTATTGCAAACAGCTTTGAGAAACTAAAAGGCAAGAAGTTGCGTCAACCTCAAAAAGGGGGAATCTCAATAATGCGCCACTAAGGTGGATATGGGAATATATGAAGAAATGATACTAAAATGAATGCATTTGAAAGGGATAACTTAGGAGTTAGGGAGGCACCGCTGCTTATTTACTTTCACAAAAAAGGGGTGATGTAGAAGCCAACAGAGCTGTCAATCAAACTTCCTTTAAATATCATATTTTTGTAAGAAATGAGCACTTTAAAAAAAAATCAGCATATGAGCAAGCTATGATCATTGAAGCATGTTTGAAATAATAATAATAAGATGCTGATTTTTAATTTTGTAGTTTGACTCATGATCCATCTGTTACCATGGGGCTTATTTATGGCTTATATTGCTGCCAGTCAAAAGGGGGCGCTTCTCTCACCAACTTTGTCATATTGCCTGTTGTCCTATATCCCAGCTCTTCATGCAGATCGACGCCCTCTACCCTTCGATGTTTGGAACCTGGTCCGATTACGCCAAGAAATACTGTAACGCCCATTTCAGGTCAGCCTCTCAAACACGCTCACACACATTCAGGTTGTCACGCTGTTTTGATGCCTTTTAGTGCTTTAACAGGTACGAGACAGCAAATATTTTGACCAAGATGTCTCATATCAATTTTCCTTAACTGGCTCCTCAAAGACAGCGAACATGATCGCTCATTTCCTAAAATGCCGAGTCAGCTTTTGGTGTGACCGCCCTGTTTCGTGTTGTATTATTTATAAACTCTTGATTCGTAGCTCAAGGGAATTAGCTTAGTTTTAATAGGACTTAATTTGAACATTTTCTTTAAGGGTCTGGTGGAAAAAATAAAGGTGGGCCGCGCCTTAATGTGGACTGGTGGTGGTTCTCAGTCCAGGTTTGTTGTCAAAGCCAGAGCACAGCTGAAGCCAAGCGTTAAATGCCAACTGGCTGCCAGAAGCTAGCGACGATCAGTTACATGTGTGAACAAACACATCAAATGCATTGTTTTGGATGTCCATCAAAGTCAGCGGCTCGGTCAGCGATGGGCCTGCCGCCATCGCTGATAACACTTTGTATATAATAACACTTAGTGTGGCTGGGGAATGCCATCCTGAGACACACACACACACACTTTTAAACAAAAGATCACACTCAGCGGGACATGAAGCATTGTCATGTTCTTATTGTTAGCTCTTCATACAAGTGAAGTTTTTTTAGAGAGTGACAGCAGCTCAGGAGATAATTAAAGCGTCCTCGCAGCGGGAAAGTTGCTGGTTCAAATCCCTACACCAGAAGGAAACATTATTTTAGCAGGTGAGAACCAGTGTTCCTCCCTCAGCAACAACAAGCTTAAATAGCAAAGTGTGAAACTGCAGATTTTGGCAGTGGCTAATTTAGTTTGTTCACACTTCCAGCCAATATGGCAGATAATCAGACTTTGTGTTGGGGGCCAGTTCTATTCTAAAAATCCATTTGGCTGATGAATTGTGAAAGTTGCCGGTGAGTTTTGGGATAAAACTGCTGCTGCGGCCATTAGACAAAATAGTTTCCTGCTCTGCAAAGTGCCCCTAAGCAAAAACGGATCCCTCGGCCGCTCCAGCAGAGCTGCTCAGCGGTAAACGATGGAGGGCTGTTGTAGTACCGGGCAGCTTCCAGGGGGGGATATTTAAATGTGTTTAACTACTCCTTCAGGGTACTTCTGTAAATAAGTTTCCTTTCGGTTAGAAATGCGTATCAGCTTCAGCTCTCCTTTAATCCCTCACAGGTACTTTGGGCCTCGCAGGCAGTGGGACTGCCGGGGAGCGTCCAACCTAGAGGAGCTGCACCAGCGTCTGAGTGGGATCATGATCCGCCGTCTCAAGGCTGAGGTGCTGAGTCAGCTGCCCCCCAAAATCCGACAGCGTATCCCTTTTGACCTTCCGAAAGACGCCTCAAAGGTACAAGTTTGGACTTAAACTACAACAAGGAGTAATGAAAACCTAGATAGTTTACAAGCATATCAAACAAAAGCAACTATTTTTTTAACATTTTAGGAGGGAAAATTTGCAAACAAACCTATAAATGCTTAAAAACGGACTGAAATAATAATGAATACCCATTGTATATCCTTAATAGCATTCTTAAAAGCATTTTGTTTACATTTCCAGTCAAGTGTCTCATCTTGATTAATCGAGGTCGGACAGATTCACGCTGATAAACAGAATTAAATTTTGCCATCTCCAGGTGAGAATATTTTCACCTCACAGGGAGTGAAGAATTGAAATATCAACATTTGATTTTTTGCTTTTGTTTACTTCCACTTTTGACTAAACTAGCTGTAAGAATTGATGAGCCGTGGGACTCATTAATCGAGTAGTAATCACCCGCGAGAAGACCCTGCTTAACGGGGAGAAAAACACTTTTTTGACTTAAAATAAATGGTAGTGCCTTCACCGAGAGGAGTTTAATCTTCATCCTGCAGTGATTGAAATGATTATTATTATTTTGGCAAGAAAAGCTAAATAAGTGAGAGATCTGTTCTCAAAGGAAACAGTGTAATATGATTAATAATAATCTTAAAACCAGTTTCACTTACATCACTTTCCCTTTACTGCATCTCATTTTAGGGATTTTCTTTACAAACAAATCAACTTCATGTCAAGTAGTTCCCCCAATTTCTGTCCACGCTGCTGCTCTCATGACAGGCACACTCGTGAATTAATATTTCTTAATTGTTTGGATTTCTGGCACCGCATAATGTGTTCTGTTTTTGTCTGCTGACTTCTGACAGCACACTTCAAGCTCTGCGGTGAAGTCCAGTTCCTCTTTGCCTCTCGGGGAACTTTAGAAAAATAAATAAATAATTTTTAAAGAGTGAAACTTGCCCACAAGCAGAGCGGAACAGATGGTTTTATATAGACAGCTTTGTGCAGTTAAAAGAGTTTGGTGAATCCAACTTGGAATACTCGGACGAGCAAACCTCACAGAAAAAAAAAAAGTGATAGGATTGGTGAAAGAGTGAGAAAAAGTTTCTGCATGCAGTCCAGCCTCTTTTTACTTCAAACACAAACATATATATACAGGAGTAATTAATGCTGTAAAATTAGGGTGAAGAAATAATAGTTAGACTTCTGGTTGCTATAGGCACAAAAAATTACCTTTAACTACTTATTAAACAACCTAAATTCTATACTTAAAGGGATATTAAAATTAATCTAGGCTCAAAAACACCGTAACACCGAGTTAGACACCCCCTCGAGAGATGAATGTTGCTGACTGCTTGCTTCTCTAGTTATACCAACTTTAGTCACGACCGCAGGATAGCAATACACAGCGGTCTTAGGAGCGATAAATAAACCTCAACCAAAACATCACTCTACAGCCACAAATAATGCTCAGAACAGCACCTAACTTCATCAACAGTACATGTAGGGCCCCAGCCATAGTACTAGCCACCAAATATCTTTTTAACTTTGCCTGATTTCTTTAGCAAAGAAACTAAACACAACTCACCTACTCTCTTCCAGCAGCTGCTTGTTTGTAGCGAGACCTCAGACCAGTCCATTACGGACTGCTGCGGGGGGACATAGCTCAAGGGTTCTGAGCATGTTTTGTGGCTATAGAGTGGCGTTTTGGTTGAGGTTTGTTTATGGCTCCTCAGACCGCTGTGTATTGCTATCATACGGTCGTTTCTAAAGTTGGTATAACTAGAGAAGCAAGCGGTCGGCGACATTCATCTCTCGAGGGGGTGTCTAACTCTGTGTTACAGTGTGTTTGACTCTAACTTAATTTTACGCCGGAATATCCCTTTAAATCATAATAATATAAATAAGCTATTTTTGTTCAGACAGAGAAAGCCTCTTAATCTTTTTTTAATTTAATGCTTCTTAGTATGCTTCTCCAAAAAACTTAATTAGCTTTGTGTTCAACAAATCTTTCTTCTTACAAATCGTTAGCTATAGTTGCTAACACTCCAGAGTTTGAGCTTGCGTTAGCTAAAATTAAAGTAGCATTCAAAGCTAGCATGAAATATTTACTCAAAACTTCCTTTGTATCATGACTTGTTCCAAATAAGTACCATCAAGCATACCCTTTGGACACTCATGAACGCACAGCTTTGTCTTGAGCAGCATCATCAAGTTTAAAGCTCCTGTGAGGAACTTTTGGATTATGCTAATTTCGGCGCCCCCTGTGAATGAAGCAGTCCTAATTTATCTTGTCTGACACATGTTTGAGTAGGGTTTCTTTGAAAAAATCTTACTTTGCTGTTTAACAGTCAAATGTATCGTTTGATGTGATTATTTTACATGAAAACTGTAAGAACATGGCTGACTAGGCTCGGACCCATCCCCTCACACCACTTTCAGACGATAAAAACAAGGATAAAAAAAATCTGAAGCCTTGTTGCTCATGGTCTTATTTGCTTTTGTGTGTCATTACAAGGCATCAACATGAACTTTAGTCTATTTTATAAATGTCAACAAAAAAAACCTCCTTATAGGAGCTTTAAGTGCCAAAGTTTTGATTTAATTCCCTCAATATCCACTTTTTTGTCGTCTCCTTGTTTTTTGTTTTTTTTTACTATTTTGGCATTTTTTCTCACAAACAATCAATCCATAAATAAAAATGATCCTCAAAATGAGCAAAAAGATGAGTTTGTGATGCTCGAGGATGCCAACAATTCACTCATCGTTTCAAACATGGTGGATGTTGCTCTACTTGTTAGAGTGTGAAATCTGCCTTTTGCTGCTCAAGCCTTAGTTTAGATACGCTGAGGTCCATGAGTGTGTATGAGTGGGTGTGTGTGTGTGCGCGTGTGTGTGTGTGTGTTTCCTCTCCACCATCATAAAGAGGATACCAGGGTATTTGCAGAGTAAATGTCAGGTTTCTTGTGTAGGTGTTTGCATCTCTTTTAGCATCCCCAAAGTTATGGTTGTGTTTTCTGCCTCCCACGCCGCGCTGGATGTGTGTGAGTGTGCATGTGAATGCTAATGCTTCTTCGACCTGGCCTGTCAGTATGTTCGACTCTCTTCGCTGGGCTACAAGGGGTTAGTTTCCCACATGGACGCAGCCGGCATCAGCAGCCATACACTCTTACAAGCCTCCACTTTAAGGCCTTTGTTATATTTTGTATTATATCAGCAGGAATGAGAAAACACCGGGGAAGCTTTTCAGCACTAATTATGCAGCAAGGAATGACACAACAATAAGGAAGTTGCTCCAAGAAGTGATGATGCAGGAATTTTACTCCAATCTCACTAAATGTTAAGGGACGCTGTAATTAGGGGCTAAATATGGTCAGTGTTTCTTCATAGCAATGCCAATTAGGCCAACGTGAATCTGCTTGGAAGTGTTGGAAAAGTTCATGTCATGTTTTGTATCCATTCTCTTATCTTGGCTTAGCTGAAGCAGCAGCTTTGATGCTCGAATCCAGCTCGAGGGTCATTTGTCTTTGGTGGGAATAAAAAAAAAAAAAAACTTGAAAAAAAAGCACAGCTGGCTGTAGCTGTGCAGCTTTACAGGTTTTTCCCCCTTTTATTTATTTGTTCATAAGATGAATGTCGAGTGCTTTTTTTTACAGGGTTTTGTTCGGCGAGTTGAATAGACAGCTCCGAGCTAAATGGACTGGTTTTAAGAGCTTAAAAAAAAAGGAGATGTGAAGCGGCCAGTCAACCAAAGTGAAGGCCATTGTGCTTTCAAAAAAATAAACAATATAGCGCATAAAAGACCGGGTGGGCATTATTTTCTCTAAACACTCTTTTGAAGCATAGTTTTGCGATTCGTACTGTCGAGCTGGACCACTCACCGGTTCACCCTCATTCCTCCTATCTCATTTTCTCGCTAATGATGGCTTTTATCTTCCACAGCCAGACACTTTTTATGCCCCTCCTGCCCTTTACGTTTTCAGCCGTGGCCTTTTTGTCGGTGTTAGTCTAGCGAATACCATCAAGGGTGGAGTGCTTAGCCACTCTGGTTATTTATTTATTTCCCCCCAGCACACACACGAGATTATGAAAAACAGCCTGAATGTAAAATGTCTAATTAGAGGTAAACATTGAGCGACAGTCAAAACAGTGTTTGTGCAACATCTGAGGGAAGAAACATAAAGGAAACGCAGCTCTGCTCCCCTGAAATGTGATACTATTTATTCATTCAACTGTCCTTGACTTTGACGATGTTTGAATCCACTGAAATGCTAATGATTTCACTAAACGGTGCAAAGCTTTCATGTTTCACCAAAAATCTTTTCATTGTACAATCCCAGAACGCACAGCTGCAAAAAAACCTGTTTGTGCGTCTGCATTAATAAGCCTCCTCGCTCTATTTCGCACTTTTTCCCCTTCCTTGCAGACCCCCCCTCACTCGCTCATCAGCGTGTGTACGTATGTGCTTCATCGCGCGCGCGGGGCACCTCTTCCTTCAGCTTGCCATATGGTTCACAGTTTTGCATCGTTTGATATGCGGCGCTTTAAGAAAGTGTTCGCTCCTTGTTGGATTTTTACACATTTTGTGGCGCTGCATCCTGATTTCAGACAGATTGAAGTGAGAGTTGTTAACAGTGCGCTCAAAATAACCTCTAATTATGAGGCGGTTTCAAGTTTGACTATTTTTTAAAAAGTCAAGGGGGGACAGCTCTCCTCTGCAGCACAGGAGTTATTGTATGAGAATTCAATTAAACACACGCTTTGCATTTATTCCACACAGCAAGCAGCGTTTGTAGCATGTAGCACCATCTATCTGAGAGGAAGCCCGCTGTTCTGTTGCTGAGTTTTGCTCAAGTCCAGTTTGTATGATAAACAGGGCTAACCTAGATGGAGACAACAAATGCAGCGCCTCCCTGCGTGTCTTGTTTATGAGGCGGGGGAAGCATATGCTGCTCCTCACTGGCAGCCGCTCCCACTGCGATCCTCTCCGCTCTCCTCTCCCGACTTAAATACTCCTCGCCAATCACCTTGAGAGCACGCGCAGCGCCTTTGATTTATTGTACCAGCCCGGCTGCTTTTCCATCTTCGACCCCAGCTTGTCACCAGGCGGCTATAATTGGGAGATGCTCATGACCCACCTAACACAGCAGCCCAGTTGGAGGGGGAGGCTTCCTTGGGAATTCTCCATCTTTCTCTCCTGTTTTTTTTTTCCTCCTTTCTTCTTCTCTTTCTTTCTCTTCCAGGGAAAGTAGGACACCCAGCAGCACCATTAATTGTTTTGCCCTTTATATCTCAAAAACAGCCGAGAACGAGAGGAAGTGGAGGAGGGCGGATGAAGAAGTAAAAGGACACAGAATCACTTGTCTTTACGCTCTCTTTGCTTCACAGGAGGCCTCAGCCAGCTTCGCCGAATGGGAGCGACTGATGAAGGAACTCAGGTCCAGGGTCACAGACATCGAGAACCCCTTCACTCAGGTCATGGGCCTGATCACACAGATGTACAAGCAGACTGCTATCGCCAAGGTAACCGGAGACTAGAGTTTTTCTGCGTCCAAAAATCTGATTCCTCTGTGCCTGTGAGCTCCGTTGTTTCGCTGAAACACATCAATGAGCCACATTGTAGCAGTGGGTTTGAGGTTCCCTCATTAGCATGAACACACACTCTCGAGTTTGTTTTGTATCAATCCCACAAACACCGCCCTGCTGCCGTAAATACACCAGAGAACGCCAAATGTGCGTTTGTTCACAACTGAAAGCAGTCCCAGAAAAATATCCAATTTCCTCCATTTTGCAAAAATTAACTCTTTATGTCGAGATGTTAACAGTAAGAACTATTGATTTATATTTCAAATTGTATTAAATGTTCCTCTGAGGCGAACAAAGTTGGAGGACAAGTGCTGTAAATAGACTGGTGATCATTACAAAGGGCAGACACACCAACAGCCTCCCTCCAACAGTTTTACATCCTTGATATTTCAACCTTAAAACATCACACGCTCAAGATCTCCACCACTGATGCTGCGGCCAACATCGGAGCATATGCAGCTTTCACTGCTGTTTTTAATGTAAACTTTGCTGCAGTTTCAGTTTTGTTCATTCTAGCTGGAGGTGAATTAGCAGAACTGTTAAACAGATTTAGCTAAAGAGCTATTCCAAAACTTTTAAGACTCCTCTATCTGTCTTTTCGTGTGCACAATATTCCAGGGCACACAAGTTAGATTTCTTGTGTGAACAAGTCACTTTGGTTGCAATAGCCATAGACTGTATATAAAATGGACAGCGTCTGCCTCCTCGCTGGATGAAGCCACTCCGAAACAGCACCCTCTGGTGACGGGCTGCAGTATAGGTCATAAATCCCACCTCCTCCAGCAATCCCTATGGAGCTGTGGACAAACTTAAGAAATTTATTACACAGAATATACATTTTTCTCCACCCTGTATGTGATGTTGACATGTAGTTATTGTAAGACTAGTTTGTGCTCAAGTCCTCTTTTTTCTGTACAGCTCAATTTTAAAAGTTATTATGGGGTTCATGTTTTCTATGATTGACACTTGATACAGCCTATAGGCGTACGAAGATTGCGTAGCTTACCCGGGGGACACGATGCTTGAGCCGAGCGTCGTCACAGCAACTCTCGGCAAATGCGTACAACATTACCACGCAAAGTTGGTTTCAGGAAGTGGAGAAAAAACACAGAATTACCAAGAGCTTTTCGGCTTCAAATCCGTATACTGGTGGAAGGCGGAACCATGTTGTCCATAGTATATAAAGTCTATGGTAATAGCCTGTGCTCTTTACTTGTCAGTTTGCTTTGTGCACAATTATGGAGTAAGCACATGGACTTACACAAGTTAATGATTTGGTGACATGATCCACTAATTTGTATACGCTAGATAGTAACGTGTGCAATAACAATTACAACATTTCTTCAAACCTCGATTTTTTTGCACTGCCCTTTTTTTAACACAACAGTGGCCTAATAAACATCATTACATTACATTATATTCTCATAAATTGTTAATTTTGTTTGGATTTTCTTCCCAAAAATCAGTGAAAACAGTGAGTAGAAGTGATTTTTTTACACTTTAGAAAACAAAACTTAGTCAACCAGAAGCCAGACTTTTATATTTCTGTTTAAAATGTCCTGAGACTTTCTGAGTTATCATTCAAAGTTGCGGGTAGTGTTGGACTCACAGTTGAATAATCAATAACAGATTATGTCCTGATAAGTTTTTATAGCTTAAAAACCTGCCAAAGGACAGAAGTTTTAATCATATCCGTTTTCAAGAAAGGGTGAAATGACGATACAGCATCACTTTCAGAGCGCTTGGCCGACCACTCAGTGAGATCTCATGGGAAAACATTGCCATGGTAACAGGGCCTAATGGTGGCCAGTGAAAGCACTTAGACAAAGTAGGGAGTTATAACGGAGGTATTATTTAGTTGCGTCCAGCCTGGCATGATTACACCTTATCTCAAAGTTACACACCGCACTGAAATAGCATCTCTGTGATGTTGTTGCTATGGAAACTCAGTGGGCTCTGAGTTTGAAGCGACGTTCCTTTTTAATGAGAGAGAAATAAGCAATATGGGAAGGTGGCTGGGTGCATGTGGTATGAGGAGAGTCAGGGTCAGAGCAGCTGGCAGAGAGAATCTGTGATTTCACATTTCTCGATCTTCAGAAGAACAATTTGTAAGACTGTGATATAGTTTCTAATCAGCAGCTCGAATCATCATGTCAGAGAAGAAGGCAGTCCATCTTTTATGCTTGTGCTTGAGTAAACATTTCCACAAATAAAGTATCCCTCTCCAATCATCTGCCATGTTCGAGAGCTGAATTCCTCTCAATTAGCCCGATGCCCTCAGCCATGAGGAGCGCAGCCCCGAGGTTAACGAAGACCGGAGATAACCACCAAATGCAATCATCGACGCGCTACTCATTCAGCCTGCTTCTGAGCTCGGATCCTTTCTGCGCTTGGCGTTGTTTGCTGATTGGATTTGTGCTCAGTTTAGCCCAACACCGGACCTCCTTTCATCACACCCACTCCCCCACCGTCGAGCCAATACTGACGCCCTGGTCTCATTTCCTCTCCTATTGGTTTTTAGAGTCAGACGCACTTTCTCTACTTATAAAAAGTGCTCTTTCTTCTTCTGTTTTTTGGGATCATGGGGAGGGGGGGAGTGGTGTGATGGATTCACACATCTATGTCACTCTGACGAGCATCGCAGCCCCTGCCTGCCTGCCAGTCGGCCTGGCGACGGAGCTGCCAAACGCCTTTGGGGTATTTTTATTGCTTTACCCGCCAAGCATCTGCTCCCAATTACCCAGAGAGGACAGCTCTGATGCTGGACTTTAAAGCGAGCTAACGGGCCGCTTCAGACAGCCGAGAAGTTTGTGCACTAATTAAACTCAGCGGAAGGAAGCCGGCGAAGCCAAGCCGTCAGTAATGAGGACCCCCCAGATCAGAACAGGGTCGGCAGGCCTGGCGGAGAGATTCATTATCAGGCGCATCGGCTAATTATCAGCAAGGCAAAGCAGAGGTTCTCCCGCCAGAGCAGGTGTGATGGCTGCAGAGGTTGTCATGTTGCAGGAGGTGTGGAGATTATAAGGCTGAGATTCACACCGACGTAGGAAGGCCTGTCTCCAAAACCGTCTAGTAAGGGCTCTGTTTGACTCAAATCAAACCTCAGTATTTCTCACTAGTTGCTGCTATTCTTGGCTGCTTTTTCGCCCGCGGCTCTGAAATGAGCCGGGCCCGGATGCTCAATGACACGCTCATGCAGCACATCCACTCGCCGCTGAAAGGTAGCGGGAAACGGCCGCAGCAGCCTCCACAGTGCGATCGCTGGGCAGCAGCACGCGGTGCAGTGATAGATAGGGATACCTGCGGGCTACGGTTAACTCGCTGGCACTTTTACAGCTTTCTTTGCTGGATTGTTAGCTTCAGACTGTCAATCAGGGCCAAATTCCACAGCAAAAACAAGCAAGACGCTGTTGAATTTAGCATCTGATGTTTTCAAAGCATTGTTACCATTTGACTTCATAAATAAAACAAGACTAACAGGTGAAAAAAAGTGCCAGGAATGAATAAAAAATCAGGGTTACCTAAGAATAAACCAAGCAAATTTAACAGCTTAGACTGAGCTTTTACTTACTGCAGTAATTTTGGTCTACATCCTCAATTGTAACAGAAAATTTCCCTTTAGGGGGACCCTGCTGGATGACCCCAATTCCAGAAAGAGTTAGAAGACCATGCAAAATGTTAATAAATCCAAATTTGATGGTTTGCATGTGGTACACCTGATTGAAGACGGTGCAGAGACCACATATCAGATGTTAAATTTGGTTTACACTGTTTTCATGAGTCCAAACAGCAGAGATGGGGACCAACTGTGGGACTTGGACTGTTCGTCAGCTCAGAGTCCTCCATGTCTCATATTCTCCGTTTCATGATGTGGCCAATAAGTGACACATCATATGGCGCCGGACTATCTGCTGGTGTAAGACGTGCAGAATGTGGTTTGGCATTGTTTTGCCCAAATATCTGGTGTAAAAAAAAAGGTCGGTAACACTTTACTTGACTAGAGATAGCATTATAGAGCGTTATAGAAATAGGCATCAAGTATGTATCTGTATTGTTTTATATATGTATAATGCATTATCTATGTGGGCATTGTCAGTGAGTTGTTAACAGTTATAACACATTATAATACCTGACCTTGTAAGTCATGATAAAATGCTTTATAATGTGTTATGATTATTGTTATAAAGCATTATGATCATTTATGAGTTTATATAACTATAGTTATACAGTGCTATAACGTGATTATAACACATTATACATATATTTATAATGCGTTATAAAGATAGGCGTCAAATAAAGTGTTACCGAAAAGTCTTTTCTTGGAAAAGCCTTTACTAGATGGCAAAAACCTGAATGTAGTCTTCAGCAGTAAAAGCAGCTTCAGATTACGGGAGATAGGCTTCTATGGACTCCATAACATTACAGAGCTAGTAGGCGGTTTCTCGCTTTTGGGCCTAGAGCTGAAGCTGCTACATCCATGAACTGTGTCCATGAAAAAAAGAGTCAAATTTGGCTTCATAAGGCAGCAGCTCAGTTTTTACATGCTTTTACATTACTTTACATGCTGAATACAGCACCTATTGAGCCAAAGTTTTTTGTTGTATTTTTACAAACTGTTTTACTGTCATACATTACATAGATACAAAAAAAAAGTTATAAAAAATATTTGTTTCTTCTTTTGTATCCCAATTTTTCGGGATGTGCCAAGACAAATAAAGATTGAAAATCTACTTCTGAGCTCATGCAGAGACTGCCACTACAGAGTCCAGCCTGTTCTTTAAAGGGATATTCCGGCGTAAAATTAATTTTGGGTCAATCACACCATAACATCGAGTTAGAGTTTGACACAGCTCAAGGAAGAACATTTGTACTGTTGATGAAGTTAGGTGCTGTCCTGAGCATTATTTGTGGCTATAGAGTAGCTTTTTGGTTAAGGTTTGTTTATGGCTCCTCAGACCGCTGTGTATTGCTATCGTGCGGTCGTTACTAAAGTTGGTAAAACAAGAGAAGCAAGCGGTTGACAACATTCATCTCTTGAGGGGGTGTCTAACTCGGTGTTATGATGTGTTTTACCCTAAATTAATTTTACGCCGGAATATCCCTTTAAGTGTTGTTGCCTAAATCACAGCCATTCAGAGGTTTTTTCAATATCACTGTTAATTTTATTACAAGTTACAAACTCCTCATTGAAGCTTTAAATCAATATTTATAGTCTTTTCTTTTTGTTATTCAACAGTAACATGTTGATGATAAATTTCCTTCCAGACTTCCAGTCCAACATCCTACATTTTCACTTCACCTCATTAAAAAATTCCCTGTTCCTTTGTATCAAGTGCATTTAAGATTTATCTGCTTGTTTGTGGATCCAAAAGGTAGATTTTGTTGTATTGTGTGTCACTAAAATCCAAACTGCGCACACCAATCATATCTCCACATTGTGAGGTATCGATTAGCTCTCACTATCTGCGGGCTGACAAATGCGCCCCGGTCTCTCTGTGTGCTCTCCCCTTTAAAGTCTGGATTCCTGGCATTCAATAGAGAATCGATCACGCAGAAAGGATGCCGCGGTGATTAATTGACTTCTTCACTGATCTAGCCGATTCCTCTGTGTGTGGTCGAGCAGTGAAGTGATGGATTCAGTAGCTCCCTTTCATCTGTGTCTATTTCTGTTCCTGTGTGCGTCTGTGTGTGTGTGTGTTTGTGTGTGTGGTCAGGCGGGAGCAGTGAAGGACTACATTAAGATGATGCTGGAGGCAGAGCAACTGAAGTTCCTGGTGTTCGCCCACCATCTCACCATGCTGCAGGCCTGCACCGAGGCTGTCATCGAGGCCAAGGTAATTCCAGGCAACTGGAGCTTTGGTGCAAGCTTATCGAAGACTGAATACTTTTAAAAATAATATATAAATAATACAAAACCAACAAAACAGGTATAAACAAAGGCACAAATGTTCTTTACAGGTACTCTGAGAGGGAGCCAAACTATTCCTACAGGATCTTCTCTCTGAAAATGATATAAACACATAAAAAAGCCTTTTATCAGACACGGGATGTGCAGCCACTAGAGTAAGCTCAGCTGGTTTCCCTCTTAACTGAAGAACCAGCTGCCCAGTGCATCATATCCATCTGGTTTAGAGATGAGTGAATAATGATCAAGAAAATACAACATGCATTGAAGGAGTTTTTTAAGCATTTTAAGCATAAATGCAGCGAGAACTCCCCTGCTTCAAACTTTTCAACTCGCTGAAGTCCCGAAAACTTAGAGCGCTCCACTCCTGTCACCTCCCAGCTGTTATTTTGATCGCTGCAGGGATCCAGATGCAGACACAAGGTGCTTTATGAGTCTTGTCCCCTCTGCTTTTGTAGCTGTGGGAGCATTACCCTCCTGGTTACTTGATGAATGGATAGTAACTTGAATTGAGTATTTTTCATGCAGTTTTTCTACCTGCACTGAGCCTGTAGTTTAGGAAGTTTGAGTTTAAAAACTATCAAAATTGTTCTAGGTTTGAACTCTCAATCGCTCTGAAACAGAAGGAGCACTTTTTAATACACTTTGATATTTCATTTTAGCTCAAAAGATCCAGAGTTTTCCCCCTGAAACCCAAACTGCCCGTTAATAGTACCCTGGAAGCACAAATTGTGCCGAATATATTCATGCTTCATTCTACCTTTCAGGGCGAGGAGAGGTAATTGGCCCCAAATTTAAGCTTTATTCCCTCACTTTAAGTCCTGCTGTTTTTTATCAGTCACATCCTTGTTACACCTGAGATTAGCAAAGAAAGAGTACAGAGGAGATCATGAACTCAAAAGAGAGGAGGGGCCGCCTGACATGAGCAGGTAGTTGAAGCAGCTGAGAAGCAGGCAGGTCCACAGAGTTATCCAGAGGAAGCTACGGCATGATGGACTGGCAGAAAAGTCAATGTACGAGTGACTCTAATGGGGCGTGATGATTCAAAGTTAAAGGGATATTCTGGCGTAAAATTAAGTTAGGGTCAAACACACCGTAACACAGAGTTAGACACCAACTCGAGAGATGAACGTTGCCAGCCGCTTGCTGGAACCTACTTTATCAACAGTACATATAGGGTCCCAGCCATAGCACTAGCCACCAAACATCTTCTAACTTTGCCTGATTTCTTTAGCAAAGAGACTAAACACAACTTACCTACTCTCTTCCAGCAGCCGCTTGTTGAAGCAAGACCTCAGACGAGTGCAAACTTACTGCAGCAGGGTTACACAGCTCAAGAAAGAGCATTCATGATCATTAATATATCATTTCCTTGAAGTAAAAATTACCATATTACTCATTTTGCACTGCAGGCGCGATAGTTCTTCTGCCTTAGCATCTCGGTCTGATTGCATTTCCATGAAGAAATGATCATAAATGTTCTTCCTTGAGCTGTGTCCCCCAGCTGTAGTAGATGGACTCAACCGAGGTCTCTGTACAAACAACCGGCCACAACAGTGGCTGCAGTGATCACTTCCACAGACGCTGTGCTGCAATGTGTGAAATATTTATCGTTCTTGTCTTAAGTGTGGACAGCTAAACAGGTGATCCATGTGTGGACAACCTCTTGTTCTGATAGAGATCCAAACGTGAGATGAAGAGCAACCGGGTTGGTGTGAGAAAATTTATATTTAAAGAAACTTTTTTTGTGTGTTAATTTTGGCGCCCCCTCTGGACAAGTTTGGTCTTATCTTGTTGTTTATGTGTTTAAAAAGTGTCGCCACACAAATCTCGGCCTGTTGCTTTCATTAAAGTCCAATGTGACATTTATTACTAATTTTTAACGTGGAAATAATAAAAACAAATCTGTTGCCTCAGCTATTCGGCTGACACCTACCCCCACGCATCACTTCCACGCCTTAAAAAAACATGCTTGTCTCATTCTGATGATCTTGTTAGCCATTGTATATCATTAATACTACTGGAAGTGAGATGGTGAGTTGTGTTTAGTCTCTTTGCTAAAGAAATCAGGCAAAGCTAAAAAGATGTTTGGTGGCTAGTACTATGGCTGGGACCCTATATGTCCTGTTGATGAAGTTAGGTGCTGTTCTGAGCATTATTTGTGGCTATAGAGTGGCTTTTTGGTTAAGCGCGTGGCTCTCTGTATCGCTATCGTGCGGTCGTTACTAAAGGTAGTAAATTTAGAGAAGCAAGCGGCCGGCAACATTCATCTCTCGATGGGGAGTCTAACTCGGTCCTATGGTGTGTTTGACCCTAACTTAATTTTAGGCCAGAATATCCCTTTAATGACAAAGACAGGAAGAGGATTGAGAAGGAGGGGAAGGTGTTCGAAGTACCAGCAGGCCCGGAAAGAAGGCTGTCCGCCCTTCACACCTCGACTGGAAGACAACTCCAGAGGACAGGGGTCTATGTCTTACACAATTACAAAGTGAATAAAGAACGTTGTCTATTAATTTTCATGTGGAAAAGTGCACTTTTTCCACACAAAGTAAACTTTTCTCCCTCAACAAATGTCTCAAGGCGTATTTCACAAGTCATCAAAAGCGGCAAGATTTCTCATGGCGCTGCGCTGGCAACCTGCGAAAGAGTTCAAGTGCGTGTTTGTGTGTGTCACAGGGGTCGCAGAGGTGTCGGCTGAATGTAATGTAGCGCTACGACGTGTGATAACACTTTCCTTGGTTAGACGCTCGCTCTCTGGTGTGTTCGCACCCACCAATTAACAGAGACGAGCTAAAAATAAGGGATGACAGGCAGTGTACTGTGATTAAGTTCTCAGCGGAGACAAGAGACTGGGATCCAATCACATGACATTATCACTGCTTTTTATGCTTTACACTTTTTCGTCTCTCACCTGGCGTGGAAGTAGTTTGTTTATTTTAAGTTTTGGTGTCTTAAACTCAGCCGAACATCAACTCCGGGTTGATTTTTTAATATTATTGTGGCGGAAGAATGAAATCCTGATATAGTCTTAATTCTGTGAGCGCAGTTTTTGACCTTTTCTTTTTGGAAAAAGTCAAACAGACCTCCGCGGTCTTTCTCAGCAAGGCTCTGCTTCATATTCATGCAGTTACAGTTACATTCACATGTGGGAGCTTCACAGTATGCACCGACTCTCCGACTGCTGGCCACTGAGCTGCTCCACAGGATCAGTGGACCTGAATCAAAAGAGTTTAGTCGCTGCAGTGCATTAGCAGCTCAGTGAATGTCAAGTCTAAGTTAGGTTTTTGATGAACACGCTGCTCTTACCGTCTTTGTTTGCTGTATAAGAACCTCCCTGACTCTGTTTTATCACTATTTCTCTCATTGTCCGTCTAAGAAGCTGTTGAGGCTTTAAACTGCGTGTTCATTCACACACACTTCATTGAAATATCCACAGTGGAGAATCCAGGTTAATGAAATGCTCCCTGCCTTTAATATTCCAGAGCAAACCTTTAATGGCTTTTTTAGGAGGCGGACAATACCGTCCCTGAGACATCGTCAGTTCACTGGAATTTGCAAACAACCACACTTTTATGTAGCAGGTACATCTTGAACGAGAGGCTCATACACTTGTGATGAATAAGTAAACACGTCTCTCTGAGGCACAAAGGCTTGGCTAGTCTGGTTTTAAAGCTGTGCAAATGCTAAAAAATGAGGTTATGTAGCTTTTAAAGCAAAATACCTCTAAAATGAAGCAAATTGTTAAACTGAGGCCCATCATGCAGAGAGGCGAAGAAGACACAGCAAACTGTAAGTGAACTAGCTAAAACCATGGACTGTATATACTATGGACAACTTGGTTCCACAGATTTTTCTTCATTTCCTGAAACCAGCATTGCGCAGTAGCGTTGTACGCATTCAGCGGGAGAGTCGCTGTTATGACGCTCGGCTCAAACAGCGTATCCCCCGGGTGAAGTACGCAATCTTTGTACGCCCATAGCCTGTATCAAGTGTCAATCATAGAAAACATGAACCCCCTAATAACTTTTAAAAATGGAGCTGTACAGAAAAAACTTTGCTGGCCTATACTGCAGCCGGCCAACAGAGGGTGCTGTTCTTGGGGTGGCTTCACCAAGCGAGGAGACAGATGGCGTCCATTCTAAATACAGTCTATGGCTAAAACTAAAACTCTACGATTGATAATTAATCAACAAACTAATTCATGGGTATTCTCGTGTTTCAGGCTGGTTATATTCGTATCGACGGCAGCGTCCCTTCCTCTGAAAGAATCCAATTGGTCCACAAGTTCCAGAGTGACCCAGAAACCCGAGTGGCCATCCTGAGCATCCAAGCAGCCGGCCAGGTAACGCAAACACATGCAAACACACGTATTCGCACAGACAGTCTTTCCTATCATATTGTACTGTAACAAACTGTCTCCTGTTTTTCGGTGTCCTGAAATAAAACAAGAACAGAACTATTTCACACCACAACAGAGTCAACAACAACGCAAATATTTGACCTCAGGTTTCTTGAAATAATTAAAAGTTTTGAGTTTTCTTCAAAGTATGAATGAGCTTTCTGAATGCAACGCTCTAAGTGCAGGAAACACAGTAATGCGACATGAAACGGGATGAAAAGAGTCATTTGGTTCGAGCTGTCTGT
The DNA here is from genome assembly GCA_962446985.1 of Xyrichtys novacula. Lineage (NCBI taxonomy): Eukaryota > Metazoa > Chordata > Actinopteri > Labriformes > Labridae > Xyrichtys > Xyrichtys novacula. The sequence goes on from OY660887.1 coordinate 4,732,933, forward strand.
GTTGAAAGCGAATGCCGCAAATGTGTTTTACTGTCAATGAAAAAAAAAGTTAATGAACTTGTTGACATAGATTATTCTGAGCGAGTGAATGTGTACAGAAATGTTATTCGTTCCAATTAAACTAAGTGGGTGCTTGAAGCTCTCTTGTTGTAATTAGCTGCTAATATTCAGTTATTAAAAAGAGGTTCACTGACTGAGATTTCATTACATGTGGATTGGAGTGGGCTTTTACATGTGTGTGTGTGTGTGTGTGTGTGTGTGTCCTCTTCAGGGTTTGACCTTCACCGCTGCCAGCCACGTGGTGTTTGCAGAGCTTTACTGGAACCCCGGCCATATTAAGCAGGCTGAAGACAGAGCCCACCGCATTGGACAGACGTCCTCTGTCAACGTGCACTACCTCATCGCCAAAGGCACCTTTGACACTGTCATGTGGTCCATGCTCAACAGGAAGGTACAGTGGAGGACATAAGGAAGCTAAAGGGAAGAATTCATGACCGCTTACTCCTAACGTGCTCTCTATTTAATCTAATCTGGGCGTCATTAAACAGAAAAAAAACAACAACAAAAGAGTCCCAGAACTTCTGACTAACTCACAGATTAACTGCGATCACTCTGAGATGATGTTTTCATGTCAAGCAGCTGAACAATGTGGGACAAAGTAAGGAGGCTCAAATCATCTCGTCTGAAACAGCCCAGCTTTGTTGTTGTGAGGATGCATGAATAAACTCAGATGCTTAGCGAAAAAGATTAGCATTGAGAGCAGGCTTTGGGGATTTACATTAATATTCACAGATGTCAAGATATGTAATTAAAACTGAAGTGTTTTGGATGTGTTTTCTCCTCTGTCTGTGGTGCTGCTTCCAGGAGAAAAACACGATCTGTGAGAAAAATCATCCTATCACACTAACATGAATGTTGATGGTAAAATCAAATAGGAACACGTGTTTCTTATCCGATCAAATTTGTCTTTCAGGAAACCGTGACAGGTAGTACCTTGAACGGCAGGAAGGAATACTTGAAGGCCGAAGAGGGCGACAAGGATAAGTGGGAGTTTCTCAATTTTGCGAACGCGTGGACGCCGAGTGAGACGATGCTGCCGCTGGTGGGGAACTCAGGGGACGTCAAAGAGGACGTATTCTTCACTCACGTGAGTCAAACTTCACTAGTTCTACCGTTTTAAGAGAGAGATGTCAAGAAGATTCTGACATTACTTCATTTGAGTCAGTGAGACAAGTCTCCAGTCCCACCCCTCATGTCGTGCATCCACACATTTCTGTAGAAAGTGTCATTAAAACGTTCCTCCTCTTCCTCATTATCATCTAATTGTAGATTTGTCGGCTTTGCCACTTAGCAGTTTCTTCACAACTGTCAACCACGTTTACAACAGTGGCCGCAGTGATCACTTCCACAGACGCTGTGCTGCAATGTGTGAAATATTCATCGGTCTTGTCTTATGTGTGGACAGCTAAACAGGTGATCCATGTGTGGACAACCTCTTGTTCTGATAAAGATGCAAAATTGATATGAACAGCAACTGGGTTGGTGTGAGAAAGTTTAGATTTAAAGATCCCGTAACGACCTTTTTTGTGTGTGTTAATTTTGGCGCCCCCTCTGGACAAATCTTGTTGTTTATGTGTTTAAAAAGTGTGGCCATGCAAATCTCAGCTTGTTACTTTTATAAAAGTCAATGTTCAAAATAATTATTGATTTATAACGTGGAAATAATAAAAACAAATCTGTAGCCTTAGCTATTCTGCCACCACCTACCCCCTCGCATCACTTCCAGGCCTTAAAAAAATATGCCAGTCTTGTCCTGATGGTCTTCTTAGCTATCGTATATCATTAATAGTTGTCAATATGAATTTAAGCCTTTTTTAACAATGCCTTAAAAAAAATAGGAGCTTTAATGTTGTTCTCAAACATTAGGCAAAATTAAAAGAGGGACCTACTTGATTTAAAGCAATTATTTCACAATATTTGCTTTAAATCTCGATAGATTTGGTTCATAATGAAAATTTGATAGTTGTAGTTTGGTTTTGCCAAACATAAAGAGATTGTAATTGTTCTACTTTGCATAAAAAGGCAGGAAATTTTCCTCTATGGGTCTTAAAAAGTCTTTAAAAAGTGTGCAGATACCCTCGTTAGTTTACCTCAATTGGCCCGAACAGCCATAAGATTTGAGAATATTTTACACATTTCAGCAAACGCAGCGTATCTGACATTCAACGTTTTAAAGCAGTGGCTTTAACATTAGCTCTAAGTGTTAAACTGCAAGGTAAATAAAATATAATCTCTTTAATCCTCGCTCTGTATTCATAACTATGTAGAATCCTTTTTGAACAAACATCACTTAGCATTTGTGTTCATTATCTGAGGAAGTTTTGCTTTTAGGAGGCAGAAAGTTTTATTTTTTAGGGTGCTGTTAAAGAAGAAGGACTGTCACTCATAACAAAGCATCTCCTCGCTTTGTTGGTGCTCTTAAAGCGAAACTTAATAAAGTCCTTCAAAGAAAAAGAAGCCAGATGGCGTATAACAGTAAGGACTTATAAATATTACATTTTTAAAAGTACATTTATGGTCAACTTTTTTTTTTGCATCAAGTTTTTAATGAATGAAGTCGTACTCAGAAAAACAAGCCCGAGCGTAAGAGCTCATTAAATTGAAAAATAATGAATGTGTCTGATGTTTGTGAGATGAAATGGCACATTAGTTCTTGCTGTTTTTCAACCAAATGATGAGGCATGATTTCTCAAGCACTTACACAATTCTTAAACTAAGCGTCAGTGTAAACTGGTAAAATTCATGGTTTTTGGGAATCTAAATGAAAGTGATTGTAATGTTAAATTAAGAATCTGTAATGTTGACACTGAAAGAGTTATTAAGACCACATTTCTTGGGGTTGTCATTGATCAAACGTTAACATGGAAACAACACATTGAACACATTAAAGGGAAAATTTCAAAATCACTTGCAATCCTGTACAAATCGAGAAAAGTATTGAATTCCAAGGCCTTGCATTTGATCTACGACTCATTGATTGTTCCCTATATATCTTACTGTGTGGAACTGTGGGGATCCACCTTTAAAACCATGATAAATTCAATAATAAAACTGCAAAAACGAGCTATATGTATTATCAATAAGACTAATTATTATGATCACATGGAGCCACTTTTTCTAAATTCTCATGTTATGAAATTTTATGATCTGTTTTGTTATAAAATAATGCAAATTATGTTTAGAGCGAAATCAAAAATGCTCCCTGACTTAATACAGAGGTTCTTTTCAATTCAGGACAGTCCGTATAATCCCAGAGGTGCTTGTAAATTTACTGTACAAAAAGCTAAAAAAGGTATGAAAAGGAGATGTGTCTCCATTACTGGAGTTAAATTCTGGAATGATGCAAACATAAATCTAAAACAAACCTTTTTGGTTTGTAGGAAAATGGTTTGTAAAGCTATTTTTGAAGCTTATAAGTGCGATTAATTATCTGTTGTTGTGGTTGCTTTGCTTTTCTGAAGGTCGGTAGCCTAAAAAGTTGACAACACAGGGTAGGCTTTTATAAGCAGTCTGCTTCTGCCTATGCCTTTTCAGTCAATATTCAACACATGATTCTTGATTTAGTGATTTTGTGTGAAATGTCAATATTGTGTACAGTATTTGGTGTTGTCACGACTGAATAAACAACTACTACTACTACAACTACTACTACTACTACTAAACACAGGGTCTATTCAGTCTGAAGTCTACCATCTGTAGTGAAATAATACTGAAAAAATACATTTGAAGCTTTTCGACAAAGGTTGTGTTTGCACGTGCGCAGACTCCTTACAGTTTTCTAGAATTGTGATGCATGTGTGAACTCAAAAGTGAAATTTCTTCAGGACGTCTGGATGAGCCAGTGTGAGAGTGTAATGGGGAAATATTTGAAAGATGATTAGATTTAATGTGAAAAATCCTCACACAGCTGTAAAAGGGTGGATAGAATTAATGAAAAGGTTCACGGGAGAGCACACGCAACATTGACATAATGACCTGCCCACTCTCTGACCACCACCACACTTGTCCACAGAGGAATCTGCAGCTACACTAGAATTACTCACAAGTTGTTTTCAGAGGCATATGCTGCAACGCATTCACAGATAATGATAGGTCGTGATTGCTGATGGGTTACGAGACTAGCTTATTAGAAAGTCACCCTCAGTAGGTTAAGGGTCGACTGTTCGTAGATAAGGCACTGGCGTTTTGAATCTATTATGCATGTGACAGATGTAAAGCATGTGTTTTAATGTCAAGAACTAACTTCAGCTTGCATCTTTTTTTCTCAGTTTGAAAAGGAGAAGCAGCACGACATCCGCGCCTTCTTCTCCCCGAGCGGCAGCAAAGAGAAGAAGAGAAAGAGAACTGAAGATGAAGGAACATCTCCCTTCATATCCTCAGAGACAGCAGACACGGGAACAAAATCTGAGGAAAGGAAGGAAGAGAAAGAAAAGGGCCTCGCTCAAACTCAAGAAACACCTGATTTGGACTTCTCCCCTCAGGTGAAGAGGCTGAAGACACCAAAGCCGAGCCCGAGCCTCGGGTCAAGATTTAAGGGGAAGAGGAGGTCAATGTCGAGCAGTCCTAGTGCCATGTCTCTCACAGCCTTGAGGAAACTCTCTGAGCCGGATCCCCCTGCAGAAACGTGGAACTGTGGGGCCTGCACCTACTCCAACAGCAGCCTGTTGCCTTACTGCGAGATGTGCGAGTTCCCGCGCTCTACCTCTCCCGCTGTCACGTCAGGTAAGATTGAGACACTAGCGAAAACAAATCATCTTACTCATCTGCCTTCCTCTGGCGGGTGTCTGTCTGAGGGGTTACACTATTTTTCAAACTTTTATTTCACTGAAAACAAACTGGATTCCTTTTAGAGAAAGACAATAAATCCATCATCTGTTGCTGGAAATGAAGCACCTGAAGCCGAAATCCATTCATTGCTTTATTTTGCTTCCCGTCAATATCAATCGGAGCAGTCTGTTGACATAATACTTTTGAACAGCATTACAGATTTCACCAGATGGAGATGCGTGATAGCGAAAGATGGAGGCAGGCTTGCTGGTGTCGGAAATAGCTCGGAGAATATTGTCTGTCTGGCTCTCTCTCTCTCTCTCTCTCCTTCTCTCTCTCTTTCTCTCTCTCTCCTCAGATGACAAGGACACAGTATAATTCTCACCTGTCAAGCAGAGAGAGAGAGAGGGAGAGAGTGAGAGAACACGCGCCTACTGTTGCTGCAAACGTCTCGCACAAAGTTAGGAAAAAGTTGAGCCTGCTCCCGCTGATATCTCTGACAGCCTATGATTGTATCTCGCAAAAAGAGAGTGGAGGGAAGTCGTTATGACCTGGCAGGCTGCAGGTCCACGCTCTTTAAATGTCTGAGATGCAGCAGATTGGCTCAGAAATGACTTCACAAAAATATCCTCAAATTTGATGCTGTAACAGCAGCAGCAGCAGCCACATTTTGCCAGGGTTACTTTTGGTGTTTCTCCTGCTGCTTTATTTAACAGCTGTACTGATTGAAAGAAAGACAAACTTGCATATCTACACACTTTAATCAAACTTGGAGCTTCTCACTGATTTTTATCACAGCCTTAAAGGCAGAAACAGGTGGCAAAGATGACACACTGAACACACACAGCAGTGATATGCTCAAAGTCTGTAAAATGAAAGAAAATAACAATGAAATGATTTGTTTGTCTGCAGAGCTCTTGTTCGTTTACTGTAAACTCACCTGAATTAAATTTTAAAGAAAAATCAGAAGTTCCGAGTTTTTGGAAAAGTCTTTGCAAATGACAACGACTCATCCTGCCAGTAAGATTTTATTTCACGATAACTGGTCATGTAGGTGAGAACCAATACAAATCGATCATTTCCGTCTTTCTGTTATTAAACATTTTTATGGACACTGGTCCTCAATGTGCCTCCATTGTGAGACGCAAAGCCTACCAACATGTTGTCCTCATAGAACCAAGACATGCACAGATGCAATCTAGCTCCTAGCAATTCATATTACACTGCATCTTATATCGTTTCGTTTTGTTTTGTATCATATTGTACCGTGCCATACAATTTCGTATCACAATGCATCCCATCGCGTCATTCGTATCGGATTATATGGGATAGTAACATATCGTAAAATGTTGTTTCATATTGTATCGTCTTGTATTGTATCATTTCACATCACTTCGTATTGTACTGTTTCATTTAATTTCTTATTGTATCATATTGTACGATTTTGTATCACAATGCATCACATCACATTGCATCGCTTCGTATCGGATTTTATCAGATAGTAATGCATTGTCACGTATCGTAATATATTGTTATACATCGTATCGTCTCGTATCATATTGGATCGTACCATTTCGCATCACGTCGTATCGTATTGTATCATTTTGTTTTGTATTGTATTGAATCATATTGCACCATATGATTTCGTATCGTAATGCATCACACCACATCGCAACACTTTGTATCAGATTTTATCGGATTGTGATTATTGTAACATATAGTACCATTTTGCATCACACTGTATAGCATCCTTTCGTTTCGTGTTGTATTGTATCTGTTGTATCATATAGTATCATATGTATCATATTGCACCATAAGATTTCGTATTGTAATGCATCACACCGCATCGCATCACTTCGTATCAGATTTTACTGGATAGTAATTATTGTAACATATCAAACCATTTCGCATCATATTGTATCGCATCGTTTAGTTTCGTATTGTATTGTATCTAATGTATCACATGGTGTTGGATCTTTTATTATATCACTTTGTATTGTATTGTCACTTATCATATTACATCCCACTGTATTGTATCGTATCATACCGAATTACCTTAAGACGTCTTTATGGCAGTACACTCCATAACCTGGTATTTGTATCGCGATATGTATCGTATCCCGCTGTCTGTATTGTAGTGCATACAGTGTCATGAGTTGGTAGGAGTACCAGCTCCATTAGCTACTTGGTGCAATAGATAGATGGATGGACAACCAAGCAGAGAGAGCAGCTTACCTTCCCTCAACATTTCAATATGCTGATAGATGCTTCTTGTAATATAGTCGTTAATCTAATCTTCCCTACTGTTGCCGGCTGACTTGTGTTTTTTTTGCAGCAAGGGTGCTGACATGACAAGCAAAATCGCCTAATCTGAACACATACATGGGACATGGTGAGCTAAATGACACATTTTTAAATAGTGATATTATGTGTGCACATTCAGTCCTCACTCCTCTGCGTTTATAAGTCAAGTCTCCTCATGCTTGCAGAGGGTTTATATTTAGTGCAAGAACAGAGCACATACTGGCTATGTTGAAGGTTTGTTTGCAGCTCAGTCCATTGGAAGCGTTGAGGGTGCACTTAAAACACACACAGTACCTCAGCTTTTGGAGAAGCACAAAAAAACACACACCCACACGCTCACCCACACACACCACGTTTTTTCGACAAAATTCACCCCCCATTTCATGCCGCAGCAGATGCTTGATAACTATTCAGCAATCACACTCTCTTCTTTGTCACAAGCGCCACTCTGCATTCACAGCAGCAGGCTGTGTCAGCTCACAAGATGGGGAATTTAACAACCTGCTAAATTTGTAAATGACAGACTGTGCTGGAAAATAACAACCGTATTTATGGAGATATCTCTCAACTTGGCACTGCAATCCTCAGCCGTTGGAAATCGAAGAGAAATAATCAGGTGGGACCTTTAAGTGTGACACGAGAGATGCTATCCCCACATGAGCAAAACATTTCTCACAATAGCCGCAAAAAAAAGATGTGACGCTGTATCACAAGTTCTGTCAGCGGTATTAAGGAAGGTTTCGGAGAAATCACAAAATATCAACAGATGAAGCGAGGACATCAGGGCTCCAAATTGAAAGTAGAGGAATAACAGAAGTTTCGTAAGCTTTTGGCTTTCACTGTCGGTGGATTTGAGCAGCATGGCAAAAAAAAAAAAAAAACAGCAAGACAGCAGCTGTAGAGGAAGAACAGTCATCACACAGACGGATATTAGTCTGTTGTACCATGATGCATTTGAGACCAGAAGGCTCAGGGATAAAATGAACAAAATGTAAAAGAAAGACGAGTTTTTCTTTGAAGGAGAGCTTGATAAAACCTTGAGGTGAAGTGCAAAAATGACAGGTTAAAAGCTGGCTATAAGGGGCAGGTTGACACTCCGCTTTCCTCTTTGACCTTGCCACTGTTGCTATGTTTGTAAAGTGTTTTATCTTTAAATTGCTTGTGCAGTTTGCAGTGAAAACAGTAGCTCGGTCGCCATTAAAGCGTACAGTTTTTCTGAGAAACTGGTCATCTTCAACGGGGATAAAAGTGCCATTTCATTTATGAATAACCACTACCCATTACGTTGACTTAAAGGCAGCTTTTGATAGACGTAACAAGCTTGCATATGACTGTTCAATGTTGCCCTCAAACTCAAGAAATCTACTGGTGACCACGAACGTGAACTTAGTGGCCTCAAACTGAAGCGACATGACTCAACAAAAGTTATCACCTCCCAACGAAATCTTCATTTTGAGAGAACTTATCCTTTTGCGCCACCTCGAAATCTGGAGTTTATCTTCTAATTTGCTCTAATTGTTCTGAGCTGAGCTATTATCTGTCATACGCAGTGTTTATTTGAACAACAACAGCTTTGATTAGCCGGACAAACATAAAATCGCAGCTGTATCAAGGGTTACTGAGCTGTTTTTAATCAAACTGTCACGGGTTATAACCTCCAGAAGACAGTTTGGCATCTCATGTGGATTAGTCTGAACTGTTTCCTGGTGTTGATTTAGCACCAGCGAACAACCACACAGCTTCTGTTCAGCCGTTTTCAGCTCGAGTCTGTGTTGTCGAGTTCCCGTGTTGGCAGCTTTTTTAAAGCCGGGAGCGTGGGCACGGTTCACTTCTTCTGCTTTTTCAGTGGTAGACCAGCAATTTGTCTCTCAGCACCTACAGTGAAAGATGTATACTGGAAGAGGGCAATTTGTTTATCTCCTGGCTCTCTACCCTTCTCTTTTTTTACCATCCTCAGTTTTCCTTTTTTTTTACCCCAGATTTTCAGTGTTAACAACAAAGTCTAGCTGAGTCTTCAGCGGTTAGAAATCAGACAGTATTAGAGGACCCAAGGCTTCTCTTTTCTTTCACTTTTCTGTGTCGCAGGCTGCAGCTGTTTTGCTCCCCGCAGATTGCAATAAAAGCTTTCCTGTTTGATTCAACTGCTGGAGTGTGTTGCTTTTTATGTGAATCCTCAAAAGCTTCTGCAAAAGGATCACATGCTTTTTTGAATGACTTCGGATGTCAGGATTCCAGACTCGATTTTTGGAATCTTATCAAGCCAGTTCAGACATAATGGGGCCCTGATTGGGGAGGAAACAAGAGGCTAGACTGGTGCAGTCAAGGCACGGGCCCTGTAGGATTCCCCCGTTAACATCTTCCTCGGCGGGGACAGCTTAACACAAATTGAGCCGTCTCTCCGCGGTCTCGCTCGGCTTGTTAGCGGAGAGGAGGGGGGGGGGCAGCAGTGAGGCCAGGAGCCTGGAGACTCAGATGACATTTAAGGGAGCTGTATAGAGGCTGGCCTTTTGAAGAAACAAGCCACAGAGAGGCGGGATCACTAATTAGCCCTCTGCGTCCCCGAGTCTCACAACTTACTGTCTTGTTAGATTTCACACCTCAAGTTCAACAAATAGTAATGTGAAAGGATAAGATTTAGATTTAACCAGGAAAAGGAAACTGTGTCAGACTTCTCCTGTCCAGACTGGGGAGTGACATTTACATTTGACGATTAATGACTGTCTTCCAGCTTATCTGCCTGTTAGCTTAACCTCGGTTACAAACACCGGTGCTATCAAACCCACTGTTTTTGAGCAGCAGCGCCTTCAAACCCCAACTTGAAACAGCCATTTAAAATCATGTGGAATGGCAGTAGCCTAATCCTCGCATCCATTAACATTTTTGGGGCTTAGATTCCTTCTTGACCTTCACAAAATTACAGCATTTGATACGAGTAAAAATCACATGAATGGTTTAAGAGTGGAACCGCGGAGGAAGCTACAAGGTGCAGCAAAGCGGATTCTCTAGCCTTAAGGAAGAAATGCGATTAGAAACTCGCCATTATCAGCTCTGTAAATATCACCCGTTGCACCCGGCTGGAGCCCGGCACAGATGCAGCAATTGCCGTCAATTATTTTGTTTAGGTTTGATTGCACATGATGCAGGCGGGCAATTAACAAATCAATGTGACACGAATATTATTTAATCTTCCTGCAAATTATATTTAATCTCTGTTGAAGAGGGGGGGGGGGGGGGGGCAGGTTTGACATCTGCAGCTTTGTGCTTCGACAGGATAATAGTCGCAGTGATGTCACCCATTGGTTTCTGAATCAGGGCTGTGGTTAAATCCATCTAGCTAGGTAATCTAAAACCTCACAGAGAGGTAGAGTTGAGGCCATAACCTCGCTGCGAACAGTATCCACTTGTTGGTCATAGCAGCCAAGCCCCTAATTATACGTGATTATGTTTAAATTTGTATTTAATGTGATCAGAATAGATGACTTTGTTAAGCACTGATATGATACAATGTGGTGTGAAGATACAGTCTGAAAACTGTACAATACAATTTGACAGGTTACGACCATAGACTGTATATAGAATGGACGCCATCTGCCTCGCCGTTGGGTGAAGCCATCCGAGAGCAGCGCCCTCTGGTGACAGGCTGGAGTATAGGTCATAAATCCTGCCTCCTCCAGCAATCCCTATGGAGCTGTGGACTAACTTTAGAAAATAATTACACAGAATATACATTTTTCTCCCCTCTGCTTACGATGTTGACATGTAGTAACTGTAAAACTGGTTTGTGCTCAAGTCCTCTTTTTTCTGTACAGCTCTGTTTTTAAAAGTTATTAGGCAATTCATGTTTTCTATGATTGACACCTGATACAGCCTATGAGTGTACGAAGATTGCGTAGCTTACCCATCACACGCATCATCACAGCGACTCTCGGCGACTCTCCCGCCGAATGCGTGCAACGCTACTGCGCAATGTTGGTTTCAGGAAGTGGAGAAAAATTGCAGAAATACTAAGAGCTTTTCGGCTTCAAATCCGTATACTGGCAGAAGACGGAACCAAGTTGTCCATAGTATATACAGTCTATGGGTGACCCTGAGCAGACTGTTGACCATATAATCAGCACCTGCCACCCCAAGAACAGCACCCTCTGGTGAGGAGCTGCAGTATAGGTCATAAATCCCGCCTCCTCCAGCAATCTCTATGGAGCTGTGGACAAACTTACATTTTTCTCCCCCTGGTTGCGATGTTGACATGTAGTTATTGTAAGACTGGTTTGTGCTCAAGTCCTCTTTTTTCTGTACAGCTCCATTTTTAAAAGTTATTCGGCGAGTCATGTTTTCTATGATTGACACTTGATACAGCCTATGAGTGTACGAAGATTGCGTAGCTCACCCAAGTGATGCGCTGTTTGAGCCGAGCGTCATCACAGCGACTCTCGGTGACTCTCCCGGCGAACACTTACAATGCTGGTTTCAGGAAATGAAGAAAAATCGCGGAAATCCTGAGAGCTTTTCGGCTTCAAATTCATAAATCTTTACATCCATAGTATATATAGTCTATGGTTATGACATCCAATATGATCTGATCTAGCAGGATAGGATATGATGTAATAAGCTATGACAGGATACTCTTTGCTATAACAGGATACCACACATTACAATACAGCACCTGTAACCACATGATACAATATGATATGATACTATATGTAACAACACAATATGATCTGTTATGACTTTGTACAATATAATGAGATAAAATATAATACAGTATTTTTACCGTCATATGCTTTATAAGATAAGATAGGCTGTGATTTGATAAAAAGTGGTACAATTCAATTGAGTGCCATACTGTACAATACAAAATGTCAGGATTCTTCATGTTATGTGTCAATACTTTGATGTTTTAAAAAAGTCTGATTATTATTAATATTTTTTCAATTTCGATATCAATATTCATTTCTAAGCACTCATAAGTCAGGGTGCTGATATTTGCTCCTGCCCCTGCTGAGAAGGTTGGATGGGTTTTTAGTGATTTCCAGGACAGCTTCAGGGGTGTTGGACTTCTGCATTGGCTTCATTTGTCAACAACTTGTTGTTGTTTTGCAATTGAGTGAAGTCCTATACTAACTAGAATCGCCCTCAGCGGAGTAAATCCTCTTAATTTCCAGAACTTTTCTCATGATTGTGCATATTTCCCTCATAAAATGTAGTTTGTTGATAAATTCTATACATCCCTGTTTATGCTCCCCATTTTCCACAATCACACTCTCTAAAATTGTCAGTAAAGGACTTGTGATAGCTTATAACAGCACTAATGAGCCATATTGAGTTTTACTTTCATGTCAGGAGTCATTTTGTCACACTGTCACACTCTTCAGATGATGGATATCTCGCCAGGGAATGAAACTCTTCAAAGTCTGATTACACTCTGCAACTCGGCCAATAAACTAATCTTCCTCTCCCTCTCTCCCTCTCTCTCTGGCCTAGAGCCACCCAGGCCTCGGCGACCCCCCTCAAACGAGCCGGACCAGGCATGCGTGGTCCTCTCCAGCTCCGACAGCGAGCCAGAGCTCAGCCGGGGAAAAGCCCAGCCTCCGAAGTCGCTCAAAGACAAACAGAGCGAGGAGGAGGAGGAGGAGGAGGGGGCGAGGGAGGAGGATGAGCCTCGGAAAGACAAACAGAGCCTGGGAGAAGCAGAGGAGGAGGACAAGCGGCGGCTCAAAGGCAAACAATCAGCGGGAGAGCGGGGCGACAATGGCGCCAGTGCTGGCGGCTGCCTCCCCCCTGACCACACACGGGGTAATCCCACCTGCAATCTTCTCCTTTTCATATCTAGGGAAATTGGCTGGTGCCACATTGTCACCTGCCCATATAATGCTGTTTAATATCATCACTTCAAACCAATAAGGGACTATATCTCATTCCATATGTGGCTGAGCATTATTATTCTTACTATTATTAGCATCTAGTTGGGGATATTGCCTCCTTCTGCACACAAGAAGCTACAGGAGATATTGAGTAAAACCTTCTAATCTCCCGAGTCGAGCTTGTTGAAACAGAAGGGAGTTTTTTCGGCGCTCTAAAACACCTAAATTCAAGGTTCAATTACTGTCAAGAAGGAAACTGATGAGCTTCTGATTGGATATTTTTTAATAAAGTGGTCTGAGGTCTAATTACATAAAAAGGCACAAGTTCCCCCTCGACACCAACTCATCCTTGAAACACAACCTGCTTCCCCTGCTCTCCCTGTCCTCTCTGGTTATATGTGTACATGTCTGCAAGTCTCCGAGGGACCCGAAAAAAACAACTTCCCAATTACACAGTGTGTAATATTGCAAATTAAGACCTCTGTGTTAAAGTACTCGTGTCTCAAAGGGATATGCAAAGCAATAAATTGCGCTAATTACAAAGAACTAATTACACTGTGTGCAATATGAAGAGCTCTATAAAAATTGCCAGACTAGCAGAGTTAAAAAAAGCCCATGACCTGGGTGCTGCCTCTGAAATCGAGCAGACATTTGGGGGCAGAGTTATTGAGGAATGAAACTGAGCTGGCAGCGGCTCAAAGCTGTTTTTAAGGCTCCTTTGTAAAGTACTTAACATAGGAAGGAACACAAGCCATTTAGGTTTTAACAGGCAAGCTATCAACCCCCATTACCCTTTAACATCCCAAGATCAGTGCGCAGCAGCTTGGCAGAATCCATTCCTGTCAGAGCCGCCCCCTCAGACTCACGCTTTGACATCTATTAGTGGCCAGGGATTCTCAAGTGGTTAATTTCTTGTCTCTGTCGCTACCTGTCCCCCCCCCCCACTCTCCAACAGTCTACCATTCAGTCCCGCTTCCCACTGCAGGGCCCTCTGCACTTTGTATCCCCTCCTTCTACTCCCGGGTGAAAAATGACTCTAAGTGAGCGAAAGGCTTTCTTTAAAAATGGGACGGGGCCGACTCTGGGGGGAGAGATAAAAGCTTTGATGTCGATCAGAAACGGCAGTACCGAGGAGGCGCTGCTGGATGCTAGCTTGGCCACCCCCACCTCCTCCTCCTCTTTGGACATGCACTTTCCCCCTGGAGACAACTTATAAATATCTATTTATCCTCTGTCTGCATTTTATCCATCTATCTATCTTTGTGCAGGAAGCTAGCTGACTAGCTAGTGTACACTTCTCTCTGTACTTGTCTTTTTAAGTCTGAGTAACATTCATCTGTGGCTACCGAGCTGTTTGTCTACGCCTTCCTCTGCTTTGAGTATAGCTAGGTCTTACTGTCATCTGTCTGTCCGTATGTAGCAAAGTCTTTGTTGGTGTCGCTGAGCTATTTCCGTGTGCGTCTGCCTCTCTATCGCTGCCCGTCCTGACTTTTATCCATCCCCTTAGCTGTTAGTCAGTTTGTTAGTTACATGCCTTTGCTGTCTGTCTCTGTCAGCGTGGGTTTAGTATGAGACACTGCAGTTGTCCAATAAAAGTGACCTATGGGGTCAGGAGCGATGCCTAATGATTTTCCTCTACCTGCCCGTGGTTTTAGAAGGCAAACCGCAGAGCTGTCGGACGCCCACACTTCTTGATTGCTCTGAGATTACTTTCCTCACAGCACAGACAGGCAATCACTCCTCCTCTAGCTCCTCTTTCTCTCTCCCCCTACTGTCCGTTACTTTATCTATCTGCATGACCGAAACATTTAAACGCTGAAACGCACTCCTTTTGGATGTAAGCGCGAATGTTGCAGCAGCGTGAGTTGCGCCGAAACCTCCCCACGCTCACGGTGCACAGTCAGAGTTATTTTTTATATCTATAGCTTTTGTTTCGATCCTGCAGAAGATGAGATGACTCAGTCCAATTAGGCGTTGTTTTCTTTCTCTCGCAGTAAAATAACAGATAAATCCCTTGGGGTATTTTGAAGGCACTGTTCATACTGTGTAAGTGACAGTCTAATAAGACGGCTTTGTAAGATGAATTGCCCCCGTCGTATAAATGGCCCACTTAATGCAGCTGGCGCGTTCTGCCACTGCAAACAGGGTAAGGGGGGGAAAAAACTGCTTACAACAAATATAGGGTGCACATTGCAGAGCTGCTAGGTTTCATTACAGATGGAGAAGGACAGATAGATGGGATTTTGTCAAATGCTAGTGTCCAAAAAATGTTTTGGTGCAGGGTCTGCAGCACTGCAAAATGCTTCTGTCTGGCTATTGTGGTATTTTGAGACACAGAGTGGCCCATTCCTGCTCGAGCTTGGATGAGTGTGTACCAGATCCAGAGAAATTGCACCTGTGAGGACAGCAAACATAAAAATGAAAGATACAGACTTTGTACGGGATAGGTCAAAGAGAGGATTTGATTTATGGGTGGGGTCTCACTCTGAAATAAAAACCTTTTAACATCAAATTGCATCACAGATATATCAGGGAATCGGAGAAATTGAAGCCAATATTTTGAATAATCGCCATTTGTTCCAAAGTGCTGAGCTTCATTGATGTGATTTTAATATTGATCCTTTAAACACAGCTTAACTGAAGCTATTGAAATCGATCAAAGAAACAAAACAACATTTGTGTGAAATCGACAGAGCAGCATGACGATCTTTTGTTAAAATGATGAGTTTTTGTGTTCCATTATGCACGCAAAAATAAGCAAAAACAGACACCCTTACACACATGCTTCCTCACAACTTTGGGTACAACCTTTTCACTATCCGTGGATATAACTCGCCTAAGCCCAGAAAGCCTGATCCATTATTTACACGGTAAAAGTTACGAGCATTTTGATTATATAAATAAGTAAACAACTGACTTTTCTGCAGTGTCAAGTACATAAGTTGTATTATTATCCACCTCAAACTGTTTTGTTTGTTTTTATAGTGAAACGATCGACATATGCTAGCTTTCACACTGTCTTCAAATCGGCTTTGTAAAAAGTAACACCCCTGACTTCCGTTGGGTTTTAACAGTAATAGGAGCAGACGCAAACCCGATTTGTTTTGTGCCTGTGCGAAACGAACGTCACTTCCTCTACTACCCATCTTTGCAGCAGCTCAGCAATTCTTTGCCCCTCTCGGTTTGCGACAGCTTCGACACTTGTTTGACAGCTTCATGATTAGCGAGCTCGCTTCAGTCGTAATGGATGCTTCGGTTTGTCACCAGCTATGCGCTTTTCTCCTGAACGGAGTGCTTCCCCCGACTGAAGCAGATCGTGGAAAGTCAAGAGAATGGCGCCCAGTTTAACTATTAAAGGTTCCTTTTACAGCTTAATTGTAAAATTGCAATGTAGGTATAAAAGTGAATAATTCATTGTTGAAATTCAAACGCTGTATACAAACGCTGAAATTCATTGTCCATAATGTGTAGGCTTCTTGTTAATAAATTTCATTTATAAAATGAATGAAATAAATAAATCCTCCCTTAATACTTTGAAAAGTCAGAGAACCATAATTTTGACCAGGTGGTGGCGCTCTCTGTGGCCAAAAAGGTCTCACCGTGCTGGGCAGTAGCTCTGGCGAATGCCTCGGCATTAACCCTGGAGCCTCCTGCTAGGCTAGCTAGCAGGGGGCTAGCTGGTTTCTGAAATCGATCAGTAGTTTAAATAAAGTTTTTAAGGTGAAGTAAGTTTGCACCTGTGCAGTACGAATCTGGTAGGTAGCAAAAATTAACGGCTCATTGCCGTAAAATGCATTGGAATACGAAGAAAGGAAGTGACGTACGTTTCATACATGCGCAGTACAAATCCGGTTCACGTGACGGATTTGGTAGCAACAGGGGGCTTTGGGCCTCTATTAGCACCCAGACTTGGCACAGATTCACTGGCAAAACGTTGTAGGACATGCCCTGATACCCTTTGACCTGCTTCTACCCACATTAGGTAGTAGTATGTTTATATATAAAGCCAGGCTATTATAATAATTCATGACATAATTAAATAAAAAAACAGTTTCCTATCTAAAGTAGGTTAATTTTTCCAAGTAACTTCGTACATTTGTCCACATCCTCTGATATCTGTAAATCATAACTGTGCAGTGGCTTCCTAGTATCTGACCTTTATGACAACCCCAGGATTGATTGCGACCTGCCTTCAAAGCATGATGGGAGGGATGTCTTTGTTGTAGTTTGTTCAGCTGTCACTCAATCTTCTAAGTGTATGAGTATAAAAGCAGATTCTGCCTCACGACCAGCAGAGACCCGCTGCAAGGTCACGGCCACACTTGTTAGATGGAAACACTCTTGTCACAGACATCATCCTGTGTCAGTATTTTCTCCCATTAACAAGCCCAAACCAAACACACACACACACACACACTTACGCACACACACACACAGGCAGTCAACTGGCCACGCGAAGTGATTTAAGGCAAGTATTATCAGAGTGTTATAGGTCATTGTCTAAATGAAGCGTGGTCGAGCAGCGGCGGTCTCATTTCCACCGGCTGACCTTTTCTTGCAGGATGCTGGCAGGATGAGCGAGCTACATAGCCGACATTAATGACCCGCTCTATCTCTTCTTTTCCTCTGTTTCTCTCCTTCGGCGACTGTTATTTTATCTCTCTTTCTCCCTCACTCTCTCTAGCTGCTCTCCATCCTGTTTTTTCAGCAGATTCTTGTGTTAAATTGCAAAAAAATAAATTGGCTGGTTTCTTTTAAGTCGTGGACCTGCTGTTTAGCTGCACAAAGTAGTTTCGCCTTGAGAGAAGTATTCTTATTTAAATCAGATTAGATTGATATCCATCCTGTGTTTGCATTTCTGCGAGTATGGAGCCTGCCCCAGAATCTTATTAAGACATGATTATGATGTGTTTGGCCCCTTAGCCTGAAATAATAATAAAAACATTGTGTTATCGTAAGCAAATCCTGACACGTTTAATAGCCTTGTCACATTAGCATCTAAAACAACAACAACAATATCAAATCAGTTCATCTCAACAGAATCTGAGCAACTGATGGATTGAACTTTGGTGAACTTGGATATACAAAAGCAAGCTGTCATGAATGGAAAAGCCAAAACAGAAAAAGCTATCATAGCTTATTAGTTGTGAAGCAAAACCCAGCTCCTCCGACTCCTGTCAGAGTACGAGCTCCATAAAGGAAGTGATTGCAGACAGTTATGTAACAGTATTTTGATGGAACAAACAGCTCCCTTGAATGCATTCGTAAGTTTTTCCCTCATTAGCCGCGGCGCTAATTAGCCTTTTTAACTCGTAGCAACCTCGCAAGCAGTCAGGATAACGGCTTGTTTTTGAGCTCGGTGACAGTGTTGATTTTTGAAAGGCTTTGTTTGCTCTCAAACTGACGCAAAACACCGAATCCTGATCAGGACGAAAGTCAAAAAATCATCGACGTGGACGACGTGTCTCCACTTCCATCTGTGTTGAAAAAGCAGTGCTGAAATATCCTCCGACTAATGAAGCTGGTGATCGGGCTAAATTACGCTAGTCATGTCGGCACTCACAAACAACAAGTAAATGCGATCTCTTTCAACCATATTAAAAAACTAATACTGTCTTGTTGGGGCTCAAATGTCCTGCAGCGATATTTGGCAGTTTTTCTCAGAATAAAAACTTTTGACCCAATAACTGTGCGCTGAGGAATCTTCAGACTAGAGGAGATGTTGAGAGTATGACATATCTGTTTCTACATCTAAGTGTGAAAACGAGGTTTTATTTGTACGCGAAGGAGGCTCATTAGTCAAGATAATGTACATTAAGCCTGTGGACCTGACATACACAGTCCTGTCAGGGTGCAATGAGTCCATGGCACCTCAAGAAAGTGATCTTGTTTTCCCTGAAAGGTTTCTTGAAATGATATTGATGTTGAAATACTAAAGGAGTTTTTAACTGGTTGTGAAACAGCCTGAAATAAGTACTTAACAAAATGTGCAAAACAAAACAAAACAAAACCGTTTGCAACAAAATTGAGAATTTCCAGGATAAGTTTTAATGCCTAAAACTGCCGTGCCAGATCAGAAACTGAAGAGACTTTTTCATCAGAATATACTACCTTATCATGAATTAAACAAGACTAGGAAGATGAAAATGAACATCTTTCCATTTAAAGAAAAGTCTATTTGTAGTTTCTTTGCATCTGTTTTCTTCAATTTGGTAGATGTCTCATTCACCCACTCTTTGTGTGTTTCAGCACCTGTCTCTATATTGGTGCGATATGTGAGAGTTGAGTGATCAGGTTGTCCTAATGCTGTTAAAAACTGATAACTGACCTCAAGGGGTTTGGACCAATCACATGGAGCAGAGCTGGAAAAGTCTCCGTTGTTTCATGTAAACCTCTTCTGCTGTCGCTCGCCCTAGAAACATAAAACAAGAGAGCAGTCAGAGTGCGTTACAGTCAGAGGAGAAAAAACGACTTATTCTTATTTACATGAAAATGTCAAAGATAATTATTTAATGTTTTCATTCCAGACTCTGAAACCAAGTCTGTGAAGGCTGTAATTTTAAATTTATGGCAGTTTTTTTCAATCATGTACTGATTATGAATGTGCAATTTGAATATTCGCCACGGATATATCCTCTCAATATTGTGCTCTGTATAATAAGGCTCAAAAGCTGCTGGTGTTTAATGTCTCTGCTAGTCATTGCATCACCGGAGAAGCAAACAGCGGTACCAATAAAGCTGCGAAAGCCAATAACGAGTCAATAATAAAATACTCAGTGAGATATTATCCAGCCTCTCCCTCTCTCCCTGCAGACCAGAGAGCTGAGGCGTGTGTGTCTACTGCTGCGGATGCAAATGACGGTGATGAGGGCAATGATGGAGAAGACGCCAGCACCGCCCATCCCATCTACCCGAGCCTGCAGTTCTGCGCCAGCCAGTACACAGACCGAATATATTTGTACTCCAAGGTAATGCAGGCTGTGTGAGAGCTTGAGTGGGGATCATTGTTGGACTCAGCTTATGAGAGGGTAAAGATGTGTTACTAATGATTGTTCCTGGCTTCTCTGTTCTCCCCTGGTGAATTTACAGGTTTTTTGGGGAATGTTTAAAAACCTTTATGTATGTTGCAATCGATAATAACAGCATAGCGGCTCTCATTTTCAACATGATGACTGCCATCTTCAGCCACTATGGTACCTCCTTAAAGTCAATGTGTGATGCTTCTGAGATTATTTTTAAGTCTTTATGTGGCCTGTCGGCAAGTTTGAAACACACCCTTTACTTTTAGTTAAAGCCCCAGTGAGTCACCTTTGGTTTGTGTCAAAATTAAGTCGTATTTTATGTTCAAACAAAGGCCTGACCGATATGGATTTTTGGGGGCTGATACCATTTATTAGAGGGGAAAAAAATCTGATTACCGATTAATCGGACAATTTTTAAAAATTTTTATGACGTTATAAAAATATATATACTGTAGATATCTACAATATACTATGTACTGTAGACTACTGCTCTTCATGCCGACAGGAAGACCGACTGATGAAACTTGGACCAGAAAAGCGTTTTCAACTACCCCGAGACCAGCACAGCGGGGAACATTGTGAAATGGGTTGAACTGAAACTTGTTGACTTATTGTGTATTTTCACAAACTGGTTTATTTACCGTTGAGGTGGACCACTCTCCTCCGTGCGTCCCTGAGCTGCCTGCTTCAGATCCGTCACTCTGCTGTGCTGTGAGGTAGTTAGTGGATGAAGATTGTCATGAGGTCGCCATCTACAGGATAAGTTGGGGAACTTTTCAAATGGCGCAACATTTTCGAAGTGAAACCGAATCTTATTCTCCGCATTTTATTTCTGAAAATATCAGCAAGTTTTGGCCGATTACCAATTAGTCTCACATGGGCTAAAATTGGCCGATTTAATCGTCTGCCGATAATCGGTCGGGCCCAAGTTCAAACTTGTAATTTTGCTTATTATTGACAAACAAATATATCATTTCTTTTGAGGATTAATGTGCAAAATTATTTAAAAAAGCATTTTTTTAGCGATTCAGCTGACACCTGCTCTTGTTCTTTGAAAAGCGTCTTGAGATGACAACTGTTGTGAATTGGCACTATATAAATAAAATTTGATTGACTGATTGATTGACACCGACCCCTCACTGCCAGTTTAAAGTATCAAAAATGACACTGTTTAAAGCTTTAATCTTATCATTCATGGTCATGTTTGCTGTTTTTGGTCAGGAAAAGGGAGTAATTTGGATTTCAGTCTGTTTAATTTATGTTAATAAAAATTCCTCACAGAAGCTTTAATAAATTGCCTTTTCCTCTAGCTTTATGAAAATACTGAAAAACCGTCAGATTAACAGAAGCTCTTCTTACTTTCTTAATGAAAGTCTGAAGTGTCTGATGTAATATATTTAATTTGACATCTCCAATTGATAAGAATAAGTGAGACTGAAAGGGCACGCAGAGTTTTTATAACAGCTTGATGTTTTGTTCCTTGCCAGCTTGTTCCTGTCACATTCAGCCGAACAAGGAAAAAAAAAAAAACAACACATAATTAATTCCCTTTTTTCGAGTGTGAAGTCTAATTGGGATCAAAATGTCTTTATCAAGATAAAGCTGCAAACAACATTACATGTGGAAAAGTAGGAGACCTGCAGTTCTTTCACGTATTGGTAATTAGCAAAGAGAGGAGATGTGAGGAAACAGTTACAGACAGCATTAAGAAAGTCAAAGAGTAAGAATGAGACATTTTCTGAGCTAATGATAACTGAAAGAGCTACAGATTAGTGCAGTTAAACGTGTTACATCAACCACCTGTTAAGACCAACTTTGACTTTTATAGCATGTCTCAATAGGTTGAGGACAGTTTAGAGAAATAAGCTTAACGTGTTGCAAAAGTGCTGTGAATGATTTTATATGAGGTGCATGTGCCTAGATTGGCTGGATGTCCTGTTCAGTTTAAAAAAAAATGAAGCTTGCACTTCTTCAACATTATACTGCAGCACATGGACAAATAAACACATCAAACTAATCATATTTCAAATACAGCATTTATCCGCATCATCAGCCCTGTTACTGAAACCTCTTTGGAGAGCACACTACCTCAATTACAGTTCCTTATCATGCTTTTATTTTTATTTTTTTCTGCACTACACTGTAAAATTTTGAGCTGTAAATTTAAAGTCAATAACTGGCAACTAGTTTCGTTTCTTTCACAGTTATTTACTGTAAATTAGGGCCCGACCGATTTATTGGCGAGCCGATTAAATTGGCCAATTTTAGCCCATTTGAGACTAATCTGTAATCAGCCAAAACTCGCCGATTTTCGCTCATGTTTTCAGAAATAAAATGCAGAGAATAAGATTCGGTTTCACTTCGAAAATGTTCCGCCATTTGCCTCTTGCCTCTTGATGATTTGAACATGCCGTGGTCTGACAGTAAAATAAAAAGTTGCTTGATTTACTTTGAATATAAATCAGTTCAACATCTTGCCACTCTGTTAAAACAGTGAGGAACAGATCAGTCGTACATCTTTTAGAGTTAGAAACAAACAACCAATCAGGGTGCTTCTCCAAAAAACCTGCAGACGCTCACTCAAAGGGGGCTTTAGTGTCAAAACTTGAGGTTTTTTCTTGAGCTCATGGCGTATCATCTGACTCCGATCACACTCCTGTGCATTCATGGCGCACCTCTTGAGGGCCACTTGCCGACAGACCTCGGTATTGATCGGAGTGTGACACTTAACGGCCTTTTGTTTCATTCATGAGGGATCAGGTTCCTTCCCCACTAACGCAGATCAGAGACAAGAGGGTTTTACATAGAGAGGTCCAGAGCGCTGAACTGAATCACCAATGGAATATTACCCTGATGGCAATAGACGAGTGTCGTGTACTTGCAGCTGAGGACGATAAGCTGTGGAGATAAATGTCCCCCGCTGTCGTTTAAATGATAAACTGTAGGAATTTGGCTTGAACGCTGTCACATTGGGATAATCCTGGGCCAGGCGTAGAATTCGCACAAGGGGGCTACACGGCGCTCGGATGGGGGAGGATTTGTCGCTTGGGTTTGAATGAGAAATATTGAGAGTATTAGGAATTTTATATCTATTTACTACACTTCAAACTGTTGTTTTATTAAAGGATTCAGTGTTCCTGCTCTCAAGTGGGCGGCTGGTTTGTGTCGGGGGGCAGCAAAGGGGCTGGGTTTACCTAACGGAACATGCATAATGTATAGAAACCATGCCTTTTTGTCCGTTCTTCCTGTATGTGACACATCTGTGGAATATTATAGTTTGTGCACCTTTAACCAAGCGGAGAGCAGAAATAGTGAGTGCAAAAGAGTGCAGAGTGAGCTGTCAGCATTGACTGTCGGAACCATTTATTTTAAGACCACCTGCCACCAGTCCAGGCTGTAGCTCAGGCTGTGTTTTTATGTGTTTTTTTTTTGGCTTATATATCGCCCCTCTGACAGCTTCTTACCAACCTTACATGATTTACACGTCAACAAATTCTGCAAATATTCCCCTAATTCCAGCCTCTGTCTGAGTCGCTCGTCCCTTTTAGCATCCTAAAAACCCACATTCTAGAGGCCTCCTTCACTGTTGCTATTCAACAACATTGTGCTTCTTTATGTAAAATTAAAAAATTACCCTTTACAGGAGATTATCTGTCTTCTCTACCAGCTCTTTAACTGCTCTCCTACTCAATTGGCTGACCAGATCATCTTAATTTTGTTGTCCACGGACTCTGTGATCTAGGCTCTAGTGATGGGCATGGCAGTTCTTTTAGATGTACTGAATCACTAGAATCAGTTCACTAAAAAGATTCATTCAAAAGATTCGTTCATTGAATCACCGAATCATTCAGTCCTTGGCGGGAGGAGCCTGTGACTCCGATCTCCTGGACTGATACACAGCTGAGAGGTTCAGGATTCAGCTCAATTCATAGCTTCTGGGACCGAGAGACAAGAGTGTTTGGCTGTGTTGCTTTGGCAAACTGGTTTGTAAAAATGAACTTGTTTATAAGTCATGATGTTTTCAGTGTGCTGTCCTATGGTATGCTATTTATCAGGTCTGCTTGGTAAATTGGGCTCAGTGAGTGATTCGTTCACTGAACGTTTAGAAGAATTCTCACTGAACATGCACCGTTCCCTTACAAACCGCGGCAATGATAGGATGCTGCGGGTTTTATCTACAACTTGTTACATGCTATGTCCTCTTGTATGCAAGTTGTTGTGATGGCAATTTAGCAGTAAAAATTTTTAAAAAGTTAGTTTTGTCCTACAAAAATCATTCCAGAGAGAGTAGTTCAATGTGTGATTCATTTACCAAGTGATTCAGGCGTCAGTGCATGTGGTCCCTCTTCACCGGCTGCTCGCCTGGTAATTCTGTTTGCTATAGCATCCGCCCTGCTGACAGCTCAACTGAAGTGAGAAACGAACGAATCACTTGAGGAAGTCGGTTCAGTACGTTCACTTAAAAGATTCGGTTCTTTTGAACGAATCGTTCGTGAACAACACAAAACTACTAGGCTCTGCATTACTACAATACACAGTGAAAACAATAACAGTTTATGCCGTATGGGTTAATGTGATATGATGCAAAACAATAAGTAACACTCTGTAGTCCTCTTCTGGAAATTTCTCAGTAGTATGCTGCCTCCACTGTTGCACTCGAGAGTCAAAACATTGACAAGATGCAGGGCAGCAACAGCACACAAGTCCGAGTGAGAAGCAGGGCAGCGCAGGGCAAGTATGCAAAGTTAGACATCTATTGTTTTTAAAGAAGCTCACTTTGAATATACAAATATGCTCACTCCTGAGTGTGGATAATACGCATCGTATTCCAGCCATGCTCCTAGCTGTTACAGCACAACCAACTCCTGCATTCTCCTGACTCTACGTGAAATTTATTCTACCGTAATCCACATAAGCACATGGGCCCCTGTGCAGAGAGGAGCAGCACAGGTTACATCTCTTAATGTTGATTTGTATCTCCCAGCCTGTGTACCAGCTGCCAGCAGGTATTAACCTTTAAACCTGATCTCTTCTCCTGTCTCCCGCCTGCCAGCCTTGTCTGTACACCATTTGCAGGCCTGAAGTGGCTGAAGTTTCCGTTGCGGCTTTAACATAAATCCACTGGTCAGCCATTTTTAGTAAAATGTTCTTGACGTTTGGCACAATCACTGTCTTATAAGTGAAGTTAACAATAACGGTAAGTGGCTTCCTAGGCTTCAAATTGGCAGTAGTTAGTGCTAATGAAGCGGTAATAACTGGGAAATGTTCTTTATCGTGCAAATTTTTTACAGTGATTATGCAGTTACCTCCAAGCTGCGGCACTATGATTACCCATAATCACAGTGAGGTGCATTCTTCTGGGTACATATAGCTCTTTTTTTTACACTTCTATATCCCTCATTATTTTTCCTACTTATGTGTGCGCACTGTCACAAGAGAAGCATTAGCTCCAAGTGGTGTACATATATTTTACAATAAAGGGAGGGAAACAATGGAGATCATTAACAAGCTCTTTTGTTTCTTCAAGAATTACCATGGCAACCACTGGAGAAAAAAATGTATACATGGCTAGATTACAGAACAAGAGTGTAATTAGAATGAAGTTCTGAAAGTTAGTTATTAAAAATCTGATTGCAAGGCTGGAAGCACCTGTAGTTTAACACCAAGTGAGGTGCCGTACACAATGAAACTAATTGCACATTAAAGCTATAAAACTAGCTGCTAATTATAGGCAGCTTTGGTGCTGCTGTTGCTATTGTCACCATGTTCCTTACAGATAAAATAGCATCTCATAGTTTCAGACTTCCTGTACTACAAAGAGGTTTATTTCAAGAATGACAAGTATGACTATAACACCATTTCTACATTACCATATATTAGCATATATTAGCAGTAGCAGCATATGTCCTGTCTGTAGGATTTATAGGTTCAGCTGAAGGTTTCTAACTCACATGTAGAAATAGTGATAGTGTTGTTATCCAGCTCTTTGCACATTTATCATTTTCATATGCGTGCCAGACGTGCATTTGATAACAACACAGTGTTTACATGCTTTTTTAGCTTCTCTGTAGGGCTGTTCTGAGTGGTGCTCTGTACTGCATGTTGGAGTCAGTGGACTAACCATTATTATTTACAAAAAAACGGTCTCAGTGCATTAGGCATGATAGTCTATGCTCGGATATTATAGGTATCCATAAAGGTGTGCCTCAGGGTTCTTTTTTAGGTCCCCTTTTGTTTACGATTTCAGTGAATAATCTGGCAAAATGTTTCAAATCTTCATCTTTGGCATCCCAAAGGCTAATACATTGGTAAACCTTCATTAAAATGGAAATTCTACTACACTATTCTTGCATTTTTCTTACTCAGGAAAAATACCATGCAGTTTTTATTGCGCTTTCAGGACTCTCTGTCCAAAAAGCATGTACAGAAATTGGTAAAAAATGTTTTGGGTCTTCTGCACCTTCAGCTTGGAAATGGTTAAAAACTGCAGTGCAGATATTTGGTGCTTGTATCAGACATGAGCATTCAGTTGAAATATGAAAGTTGTATTTTTTTAATTAATTCTAATAGATTCAAATGAAATTAGATGAATTATTTACGGCTTATAAACTGTCACCTGATGCCATTGCTGCCAAATGTAAGAGAATGGCCTCTCCTATACTCCTCTTTTTGGCACATATTGCACTGTCAAATCAAACGCTTTAATATCTAATATCACCCTCAAAATGTCGAGTATCTTCACTTGTTCAGCTTCATGTTGTTAGTTCACAGAATCACGGCATTATCTTCTGATATCTGAGAAAGTAATATAAGCCCTGAAAGAAATAATTCTGTTCCAGCAAACAAGAAAACAGAAAGACACCCACCCTCTCTGACACATAAAGGTAACATCTATTTGATAGCATCAGCGAGGCTTGTTTGCAATCTACCCCTCCTGTCGAAGTTATATAACTACAATATTACCCTGACATTTATTCTCGTCAGGGAAGTGAAACAATCACTGTTCTGCAGCGTCACTGACTTGGAAGTAAACTGAGCAAGTAAACGAGCGTGGTTGTATTTGTTTGCTTTGGTTACACCAGTGACTCAGCAGCAAATCCCACGTCTCACCAACTGTTTGGGCAGAAAAAACACGAGGAGCCAGTCAGGAGCCTCGGAAGAACCATGAAGGGACTGAGTGTAGAGCGGTGCTGCCGCTGTGCACCAGAGCTCCATTTACAGCTTCAAAGAGCCGCTGAGAGTGTTTTATGGATCTCTCATTCTGTCTTTTGAGGGAAAACGAAAGAAATTCAGTTAACGGTTTCTCTGTTACCCTTCAACACACTAAAATAAAAACCTGCCAACAAATCCAAGATTAACTTGATTAATTTAACAACAGCATAACAGTGAATTTCAAGATTTTAAAGCCACAATAAGGAACTTTTTGTTTACCTCTTATTTCTGAGCTGATATTGCCTCTCTCATTTAAACACAACCTCTAAAGGTCCTTACACACCGGGAGTGTTTTTTTTTCATGCGATTATTTCAGATTTTTTTCGAACCCATATCCTGTCAATACAGGCGTTCATATCAGTAACGGTTTCCTATCCTGCTATATTGCAGCATTTATTTTTTCGTATTACCGTCGACGTCAGATTCACCAGTATGTCCAACATGGCCGACCGGCTGATTGTTTACGTGTCGGAGAACAGAGTGCTTTTTGATAAAAGACACAAACATTACAAAGATAACGACCTGAAGGACAACTTGTGGAGAGTCATAGCGCGGATTTCTCATATGACGATGGATTGTGTGCTTTAACAGTTTGCTAAACGTCTTTGTTTTAACTTTCATCTGTGCTAAGTAACTTTAGCTCGTAAGCTAACCTGTTCAGATACAACATACCATATGTATTTTCACTGTCTCAAACTCAATCGCGTTGCTGTCACAGCACCATTAGGTCTCGGTTGTTACCTTACGTTTATGGATTATAGTTTAATGTGCTTATCTGGTACTGGCCCCGACTCAGTACATGCTATCATGACAGACAGCCATCTCAACACTAGTGTCTAATCAGAACTGAAAAACAGTCAGTCTGCTGTTGTGTCAGTCTTCTCGCTTCCACCCAGGACGCGACTTTTTCCCCCCCGAAAAGTCGCAAAATCGCATCGGGCTTGATGTGTATAGTCAGGCGCATCAAAATTCACCTCCAAATATTTCATGATTTCACTTCGTATATATTTGCGTCGTTCCCGGTGTGTATGGACCTTTAGTCTTTTGACCTTAAAATGTTTAACCCACTGGGAAAAATGCAGAATAAAAACCTTTAAAACTAAAAACTCCCCATAGGAGCTTTAATTACTTGGTTTAATTTGTAACCTCAATTGATAATATGTGATCCATCAAAACCCCAGCACTAAGGTAAAATAATGCCCTTGTCTTATTTTGCTAATAAAAATTTTAACACCTTTTTCAGATTGTTAAGAAATACAATTATTTTTGCGTTATTATCTCAGGTTGTGTTATCTTTTATCCGAGGAGTTGTCCCTTTAAAATCTACCAGCAGTGTGCCCTGAGGATAAGTGCAGTAGCAGCTCTGTCTGGAAAAAGATGTTTGTAGTAAATTTTATAAATTAAATTTCTCAATCTGTGCGCCACAGAGGAATTCCCTCCACAGCATTCGGCTGGAGACAGACATCTTGAAGGAGGACTCGAGCCTCGGTATATAAAAGTTTAACTACCTTCCCACACTTTTGGTGCTTTGGATTCACAATAAATCAGAACATCAGTTTTAAAGCTAGCTTACTTGCAGGCTGCTACTTCTTCTTCGTCTATCCTCCATTTTAAAAGGACCACTGCAGGATATTTCTGTCCTCATCTTTGCATTTACACACTTTTAAACACAGTCACAGTCTAAATGCATTTTTGCTTTTTTCACTATCGCTTACAGTTCCCGTCGCTCTGCAGTGATTGGCAACTTGGAGATGTACTCATCGGCTCTGCTGGCGTCACCTGGGTTGCTCCACTTTTCCCTAACAGATTGTTGGAGCCCAGTAGCTCCTCAGGCTGCTCCCACATCTGCGCTTAATATCTGTCATTGGTTGCTAAAATTAACACAACCCCAAAAGTTCTTCGCGAGAACTTGGATGGGAAATAAGGAAATTAAAGTTGTGTGGAGCTGTTTAACAAGAAATGAAGCTTCAGGAATGTATGCACACACTAGATTTGGTATTTTTACGCTATCATATTAAGCTAAGCTCCTCTTTCTCTCTTCTGTCAGGACGCTACTCCGCTCAGCCTGAGCTTCATCCCTCTGGACATCAAACTAACCAACTGGGACGACCTGCCTGAGGCCTTCAGCCGGCGCCGGGAAAATCGAATACAGGTCTGCCCTTCCCGCCAGGCTGTGTGTGCCTCTTCTCCATTTGATATTTGTGAATCTATATGGGTGTGCATGTGGATTTGAGTGTTTACTCCAGGGAGACGTACCTACTTAATGAGTCATTACTGCAGAAAAGCCTTCAAGGGGAATTCCACTGGAGTTTACTTCTAGCTCGTAAAATGTGCCAATATCTTCTCCTTTTGATTGATTAGCAAGACAAGAAAAAAAATCCACCATATGGCTTTGCATAATTTCCAAGAAGACTTAAAAATATACTGACGAGTTTAATTGAAACTTTTTTAGTCAGTTAGGCCATAGGCTGCTTTAAATGTGCGCTTAATTTCCAGCTAAGATCATTTAGTTTGATACGACAGTCAGTAGGGCTATCTCCTCAATTCCACTGACCCAGTGTGATGAGGCACAAGGCTGTACGGGACTATTAAACAGGCCGGTGTGTGTATGTGTGTGTCAGTGCCATGTGAAAGTAATGACACTGCTGATCCTGAAGCAGCAGCGCGGCGTTGGGAGCAAGAAAGATAGTTAAGTGAGGATGTAGACAGGGCCTGAAGGCGGAACGGGAGGAGGGTCGAGAGGGGGGTGATGGAGACAAGAAATAACAGTGGGGGTGGTTCGGAGGTTTGGGCAGCTGAGGAAACCAGCGGAAGAGAAAGTGTCGTTTTATGAGGGTCATTAAAGCAGACAGATCATCGCCTGAAACGACCCCGCACGCCAACCAGCTAATATTAAATCCTGCAATCTGCCGTGTGGCAGCGGCCGAGCGGCTGACAGACACCCCACCTGTCACCTTGTTTATGTTGGTGTGTAAAGCGAGGGCGTGAGTTGCATCTGTCCCCTGACCCATCATTCACGCCCCGTTACACAGCAATTGTCCATCAAAATCGATACTAAACAAGCAGGTTAATGTGCGCCGCTTTGTGGCTCAGAGGCAGGGATGGTTAAAAAACCTACAGAGACACTAAACATACACTTTTTTTCATGCCAACAGATGTGGAAAACACAGATTTTACCAAAAGAACTTTAAAACAAGGAATTTTAAATAGCTTTTGGTCCTTTTGACTCTTGGATGTTTTGTTTAAAGTCCCACTCTGATCGTTTTTTTTTACTACATAAAGTGTTCTCAGTGGTCTTCAAATTGTGATTATGAAGTTTTTACCAAAAATGGCGCTACCCGTGTCATTTTCAAGAGCTTTTCTTCTGCAGAGCTCCAGTAGCTCATTAGCAATACGCCCCTGAGTTGTGGGTGGAGACAGCGATGCTCTGCACACTTGTCTTCACGTTAGCTTGCAGCCTAACATTGCTGGTGTAGTAGCAGAAACAGGTAACTATGAGCTATTCAGCTCTCGGACACTAATGTCTTTACGGACATAATGAAAGTTAATATCATAATTAGTTTTCTTACGAGCATTGCAATCCGCCAACGCACACGCTTGTTCCGCAATAGTCCTCTGTATTTCTCCTCTATATGCAGAGTGTGGCCTGCATAGCGGGGCTTGGATGGGTTACGTACGAAATCTCACTGTTTCTAAACCTGCCGTTTGGGTCTGATAGAGATTCACAGCCATTTGAATGAAGAAATAATCAGAAAAGCAATTTCTCATTTAGTTTTCTCATGATACGTCCTGTAGCGTCAGAAAAATGCCATATGAACATATAAAAAACAAGAAAAACATGATTTTCATCGGAGTGGGTCTTTAAATGAACGCTGCATTGCTACACCAGTGGAATCTGAAACTATGACGTAAAGAGAGAAGACAGTTTTAGAGTCATTCGTCTGTTTTTGTCTTTTTAAGGAGTACACTGATACCATTACTGGAAAGCGCATAGCAACAGCAACAGTATTTGTATTTTTCAGGAGTTTCAGGGATTTAGTTGCGCCTTCTGTTTCGCGCAGGTACTGTATTTATTATTTTAAATCCAGGATACGAAACATGTTATCCAAATTCCAGCTCTTAATATTTTGGCTTCACTTTTGAACAGCTGTGGTATTGTCCATCTTTTTTTACACACTATTATTTCATACGCTCTCACCATCAGACTGTGAGTCATCACTTCATCGTCACTTGAAGAGGTGAAATATCATGAGCACATCAAAATAAACAATGCTCAATCAAAGGGCTCCCAGTTTCCACCTACACAGCATCTGATTCTCACACATTAACCCATCTGACCTACGGAGACAGTGGAGTCGCCCTCCCACTCTCACAGTCTTCAGTCCTGAGTTTTGACACCAGATTTGACTTTAGACTAACCTTTGACAAGCTCATGGTACAGTAACCCCGGGATGTGTCTGTTTATGAAAAATCCAGTCTATGTCGAGCAGGGTTTCCTGAATCATGATAATACATATGTTCATTCTGGCGGCAGAGTGTCGACCTCTGACCTCTCTCTGGGCTAAATACAAATCTCTGCTCAGTCTTAACTGTTTCCACAGGAGTATCGCTCCCTGGTTATCTAAATCGTGAACTAATGTTCCCTGTCAAACTACTCAAGCTTTCTGGGATAGCCCGCAGTTAGTGATAAACCAAGACTTCCATTTTCTGGATATTGAATTGTTAACAATCCAGCAACTTTTGAGGCAACTTTGTGCTCAGATCAAAAGCAAATACCTGCAGACATGCCTATAGAGTAAAAATCATAATTGCTAATCTGCCTTCACATTAATTATCTTTAAATTATAACAATCATCTGTGTTTGGCAAGTCTCAGTTTCACAGTTAATATCCCAAGTGGCCTCTATCTGGCATTGGCTTCAATCAAATCTACCCGTTCCCGTTCCTGGTAGTGATGCATTATGTCTACTTTTTTCTTACACTCAGGTTTTTAGGTTCATTTGTTGTTGGACGTTGTCACGATCTGCTCCCTGCATATTTTTGGAGCTTTCAGTACCTTTACGGTTATTGTGGGAAGTATTTCTTGTCATTGTAATTTATTATTGCAGTAATAACAATAGTTATAGTGACTATAATAATAATTTTGCATAAAGCAAACATGTTTGTCCTATTTTGACATGAGTATTAAAAACTTGACAAATATCCTTTTCAGTTGAATTTACAATAGTTAAAAATGTGCAAATTTTTATGATTAATTGCAACTAAATTATTGACAATCATGCAATTAATCGGGATTAATTAAAAGATGAATTATTTGACAGCCTAGTTTAAGTTATGTAAGTTTATTTCATTTAATTTGATGCTCTCCATCCTTAACCAAAACCTGCTATGTGATTGGTCAATCCCTCTTGGACTACAAATATACTACAAAACAAAAGACAGGACACTCCTCATACTCAAATCCAAGCCCTACTTACAGGTTTTACTTTTCTATTAAGTATCTTTAAAAAAAAAATTCTTGGACTGTGCTTCAAATGGCCTGAAACCACAAATTATGGCCAGAAAATTCATTTTTTTTGGAGCTGAAATGTTTATTTCCAAACCAAAAAAAATCAAAATGTCCTCAAAATTTTACAAATATATGTATTTATCTCGTTTGATACAGCAGATGTTTTTGAAAACTGATAAACCACAAGAGGACATTTTTATCATTTTTCGGACTGTATTAAGGTGGTTATTTTTAGTAATTCGTTGATCATATTGGTTGATAGAAGTTTTATAAAAGTATGTATCAAATATGATACAAAAGGCAATAAAGGAATAATATTAATATTTTACTTTCTGAATTTTATAAATAATCTGATTTCTTCTGCTTTAATATCTCCAGAGAGGTTCCTGCAAACTCTGTCGTGCCCAAAATACAAAGTTTTCAGTTTTCCTGATTCAGATGTATTCAGATGCCAAAAATTGATATAGATTAAAAAGCAAAAATAATTGACTGAATATGATTTTTTTTCTTTTTAATCTCAAATGATTTTCATATTTGCTTTTTAAGTGTTACCGCTGTCAAAAAAAAATAAAAATTCAACCTGCAAAACAACAACAACAACAAAGCAAGCCTGGGAGTGAAAACTCAGTTTAATGCATATTGAGTTTTATCTACAGAAAAACAATCTTTGTGTGAGAGACGGTATCATCCATAAGGAGAAAAAAAAAACTCTCCTCCAGTGTAATATACGCGGGTAAATTGCCCATTAGGCTTTGGTGCTTGGTGTGCTGTTTGTTATTTTGCCAGCAGATTTTCTTTGAGTCCTTGACTTGGCTGAAAGCATCGAAAGCTCTCTCTTGGTTTGATGGGTTTTATTCAGCTATCAGGAAAACTGTCTCCTTGTTTGGGTTAGTGTGTGTTTCTGTGCTCTGCAGGTTGAAATTGTTTGTTTTTTAAGCTTAAAATTGAAAAGCTAAAACTGTTGCTGCTCTTAAAATCGCTCCAATATCTAACCCACCAATCTGTGCTTACGATAACGGCTTCAAAAGTTTCATTTTTCAGCTCGATATTGAATATGAAGTGAGGTGCCTTGTCCCCACCCTGCAGGTCCTAAGATTCGTTCAAGAGTGGAGCAGTCTGGCAGCCATGAAGCAGAAACTGCTCCGACGCAGCGGCCTCCTCTTCCACAGCCCCACACTCGGCCTACAGCAGCTGGCTGCCGCCCAGCGCCCACACTCAAGCACCAAGAGGTCAGATTCTGGCTGGAGAAATGTTCTTAAAGATACACTACTTTGACTTTCTGAAGCTAAACTGTGATGAATTATTCTGGCCGTCATTGACCATTCACTAAACCTGTCACTAGACCATAAGGCTGGGCTGATCTGGCTTTTCACCTGTTAAAGAGCTTTGCGGGAAAAGTGATGCTCACTATTTAAAGAGTTTCGAGGGTGTGGAAACTTCAAGTATAGGGATGTAAAGATATGAAAATTTAACATCACGATTATTGTGACCAAAATTATCATGGTTATCAATATTATCACGGTATTGTTAAGATATTTTCAAAATGTTTAAAAGTACTTATATACGCCCTGAAATAATTTAACAAAGATTTATTTTGAAAAAACATTCAAAATAACACGCAGAATGAACTTTTCCTTAACCTTAAATAACAGAGAAACAATAAGCTTAAAAAATTAAAGATGGGGCCTTAAAAGAGCCAGAGGTCATCAACACTAGTGCTAGTAATAACAAAGTACAAAGTAATGTCCCAGTGGCATAAACATCAACATAATAACAAATTAATAAAACTTAAATAAAATGACATTCCTTATTGTGCAAATTGTAAGAATTTTCAGTGCTCATAAAGATCTACTCTTACAAATATATAACAGAGCAACACGACTATATGAAACAATACAACCACATGTAAACACAAGGGGGAATGCAGGTGTTAAAAATAACATAAAATATGTAAACTAATCAGATGAACCACACCGATTGTCTGTTTTCTTCTGCTGCTGACTTTGTTCACTACTTGAGATTGAAATGTAAAAATGTCAGCATATTTACTTGGTCTGGTTTGAGTCATGATCTGCGAGGGGAAACGATGTTCCCGCTGGCACTGAATAGCCTCTCGGATGACACGCTGGGATGCGCAAAAGCTTCCTGGCAACCCTCGCAACCCTTTGTAGAAGCTGAAATACGCCCAGACTTCAGACTTTATTTTCTTTGACAGTGGAAAAATCTCTGCAACACGGTCGGCAGAACTGCCCACCGCCATGTTTTCAAGTCGTATACTGCACATGCGCCTGTGTCCGAAGGACCGCTGCGTGCGGCTGCTCTTCTTAACATCGAGCAGTATCACTGTGAGCTTTTCCAGAGTGCGGCAATCAAACACGGTTTTAACGGTAATTGAAATTTGAAACGGTGGTACTAACCGTCAGACATTTTACTGTGGTTTATCATTTTACCGGTAATCCTTACATCCCTGTTCAAGTATGAGTTTTTTGTATCTCAAACTCCTTATAGTGCCTTTAACGCCATTTCATCATTGCATGGTTGAGTGTCAAATTGCATTTGTTTATATCGCTCAGACAGATGATTTGTTCCTAATGTCTAATTTAAAACTACGTCCATCTTTAATGCACTGTCTAAGAGCCAGAAGTTTATTTGACTCATTTTATTTACTGTAGGTGATGAAACTCCCGGGTTCATTGCAATATTAGGTCAAGAATGTCCTTAAAGGTCCAGTGTGTAGAAATGGGAAGATTCAGCAATTTCAATCAGATTCATAAACGAAATGCTCCCTTACTCACCCCTCCTCTCACTAAAGGGATGGTGGTTTTTACAATTAAAAGACACCAATCAGTTCAAATACTCTAATTCTATAAAAGATAACATCTCATTCTACTTTAACTTATTGAAATAGATAAATACATTCAGAGTTTTAAATACTGACTGCTACAAAACTCTACAAATTGTACCTTTAAGTTGCTAGCACAGTATCTAACATAGATGTGAGTCCCGCCCCATCTCACTACTACAATAAAATATCCTTCATCAGCAAGTATTTCTTACTTTTCAGGTTAGGAGTCCGTAAAGGTGTTTTATTCTGGGTGGTACATGCTTCTGTGTTTGACCTCCTGTCTAGGTTGATCGCCTCTTTTCAGCCTGATGTGACCGGGCACAAACTCCATCGAAAACAGGCTCAGGAAGTCTCTTTAGCAGAGCTGGAAACAGGAGCAGGGGCAGAGATCAGGGAGAGAGTTGGCGGCACTCGCAGAACAGGAAGTCAGCCTCTTTTAAATGCTCTTTTTATATCAAACCATGTGACTACCTGTGACAAGTTAATCTGCTCTGTGGTGAGAAGCATTTCACAACCTGTAACCAATTTTTTTAGATTTAAGATAGGCTATAATTTGCTCAATGCAACAAAATTAGATGATGCAATATGAAACAATAGGATGCACATGCTCAGAGCCTCAATGGGGCCCTAAGCAAAATTTGATTTTGGGGCCCTCTATTTCTGACAATAATATTGATTTTTGATCATTCACACACCTACTACAGTATAGATTTAATGCGCCTGACATGTCTACCCAATGGCCTAGGTAATAACATAAATAACACCAATGCAACCATACAAATAATACCAATGAATGACTGATGAATGATGTTCAGGGTGCCACATATGGTTTTTAATCTCAAAATGTAGCACTTTCAGGACACATTGCGCAGCAGGAGGCACATAATGGTAGCAGAGCTTTGACATATCAGCAGTAAGAATCATAGGCCTACATCACCCAACAAACATCGGACGTCAAAGAGACGTGCAGATCAAGTCAGTACTGGGTTGGTCTGTCAAAGCACACATCTAGACGTCAGTGCGACGTGCAAAATAGGTTAGAAATTTCGATGTCCAAATTGGACCTTTTTGAGATGTCGCGCTGACGTTTAGAATTTGGACGTCATCTGAAGACCAAATCTAGACGTCGGCACAATGTGTAAAATGGATCCAAGGTTTAGACACCATTATTGGACCTCTTTTAGACATTGAAATGGCGTCCAAAAATATGTTAAAGAGATGTCATTTTGACGTCGCATTGCGCAGTGGGCAGCAGCAGCACTAAAATGTTTTTACTTTATTTTATTTTTACAGTAATATATATTTGATCATACAGAAAGCATCACTCATACATGCAAAAAATAAAAATATATTAAAGTTTTTTTTTTATTGCTCTTGGGGGCCCCCTACTGGCTGCGGGGCCCTAAGCAGGCGCTTAGTTCGCTTATACCTTGGGCCGGCTCTGCACACGCTTAACTTGCATCCACACGAGCTAAAATAGATAAAACAACATTAAAAACTCGCATAGATTGATTTAAATATTCCCCTGTTTTCATCCTACATTTGTCTGATGCATAAGTAGAGAGCAAACATGTCTCTCCCTGTGAGCTGCCGAAAGAATTTGACCGAGCGCCCCTGCTGTGCCAGTTAGTGTACATTTTGAAGCTGGAAATAGTCTGATGAATAAGTTCCCAACATTATGTCAGAAACTGAGAGGCAACGTGGGAGATTTCACAGAGAAACAAGCAGATTTGTAAATACTAACTGCCCCCGGCACCATGGAAGGCTGGATAGTATTTGTGTGTGTGTGTGTGCGTGCGTGCATGTGTGTGGGTGTATCAAAGGGAGTCAGCTGAGGCATAAGAGAGGTAGGGATGTGCGCTGTTTGTGTGTGTACATGTGTGTTTTTTGACAAACAAGCATTGTTGCTGGCACACTAATTACAGCTGGCGTGTATGGAGGCAGGGAGAGTTTGCCAATTACAGGGTAGACTCGTGCGAATGTGTGTGTGTATCTGTGTATGTGTGTGTGTGTGTGTGTGCACCTAAGTGAGAAAGAGCGAGTGTTTCTCATCCGGGGAACGTGTTTGGGTGCATGAACCTAATCAAGGTGTGAGTAGGAGGCAATTGGCCCGGCTTGATTTGATACCTGTTTGATTTATTCACTAATCAGAACCAATCAAGCTCCAACGTCGGCTCAGCGGGGCGATCGCGGCTCACCTTCCCAGCTCTGAGACGCTCAGTTTTCAACTACTTCAAACTTAATGCACTTTGCCTGGGCTTCCAACACTGTGGATATTTCCATCATAAGCCACTCATAGTGAGTTACAGTGATTTAAGAGGAGTTAAGAGGGTTTTAATCCGGTTTGCATCCTGCGGAAGTGTGCTTTATTGCTTAAATTACTGAAAACACTCACTATGAACAGTCATTACTTCTATAAAACAGCTTTGTAATCAAGTATGAATGTAGATAACCTTTCTGGGAGATACATATTATCTAAATTTATATATATCTAAAGGTTGCTTGGAGACGCTTGAAGCAGCAGTAAGAATCATGCATCAGTCTAATGTATTTATTAACTGTTGTCTTGGCAGGGGTTGATCATTACCGATACTCAGCGGTACAGTATATATTCTCAGTCAGTCATAATTTATGAGTAATTGCGAATATGCTGTTAAAAAATGCTCTGTTCGCTGCAGAAGAAAAAGATCTGTACGTCCTTTAAACATTGTAAATCAAGGATCATAGTGTATTTTAACAAAGTGGATAAACAGCAAAGAAAAATACTTACTTGATGGCGTTCAAGTTGTAGATAGTTGATCTCAAATGCAACCCAGATTGGCAAACTAATTGGTACTAACTTAGTGTTTCGTGCTCCAATCTTCCCACTGCGGCTCAAGTAATTTCTGAGAAGACAGTCGGGTATTTTGACCACCTGACTTTGACAAGCCTGTTTTTTTTCCTCTGCAGCTGTATCTCAAAGAGGAAAGTGAAGAATAGCAGCAATCAATCAAAGCAGCTTCAGCTGGGCCAGACTGCAGCAGAAGCTCGTTAGCTGTATCTCACACAGCTGAGCAGGGTCTGGCCCCGGAGCTGAACCGCGGGGTCGGTCCAGGCAGAGGCAGGCTGCTGTCTGCGGCTCTGTGGGTCTGCAGGTACGCTGTCAATAACCCGCTGCCAACGCAGACCTGAAACAGCGCTCCTGCAGCTGTGCCTCAGACGGCTACCAGCAGAAACCAGGGTCCACATTAGAGAAACCGTTAACTGCTGGGTTCGGTTAGAGATGCTGCAACGAAGATGCTGCAATGCCAAAGAAGATTACACACATGATGAATTTGTCTGTGTTTTCACGCTAAGACAATAAACAGCGAGTAATAACAGAAGTAAAAACAGAGACTTCTGCTTCAGACCCATAGCCTTAGGCCAGGCTAATTTAACAGGGTGATGGTTTAGCTTCTTGATTAAAAATATAGCTTTGGATGTGGTCCAACTTTTATCTTTCTTTGGCATTAAAATGAACTTATTTTATATTCTCAGTACAATAACACAAATTTAATTGTTATTTTTTACTTTTACAGTTCCACTAACACAAGGAACCTAGCCGCTGACTGAACTTTGATAGGTCAGCTGATTAAAGTTAGAATTCACAAACTAAAAAATAGACTCTACCTAACGGAAATAACCTACCTATTTTTACATCATATTATTGACAATATTATTGATATTGTTGACAGTTTTTTTTTTTGTTTGGTTGTTTGTTTGTTTTGTTTTGTTTTTAAGTATTTTTTTTGTGTGATTTTTCCCATTTCAATTCACTTCACTTCAACTTTATTATGTCCCAAAAATGGAAAAATCAGGTTGCAGCAGGCACAGACATTTAAAACACTGCCAAACATCATAAAAATAAAATAAAATACATTTACATAAAAAACAGTTCAGGAGGTAAAAAGCATTAAAGACGATTTAGGAGGTAAAAAGGAAAGCATATGTCAGTCATACCAGTATTTTTGCATGAACACAGTGCATAAAATGCAGAAACAAAGTGCAATGTGTGGTTTGCATACCAATAAAAGACCCCTATATGAAGCTTGATCTATAATAATAATAATAATAACGATAACAATAATAATATACACCATCTAATATCAGAAACAGTTATCTCCTCCTGCAGGAATCATTGATTGATTTATTGATAGGATAGGATGAAATGTGGGGCGATAGAGAGAGAGGGGGAGGACATGCAGCACACGGTCGGGGTTGGACTCGAGCATGTGACCACTGCGGAGACCGTGGTCCATATACATGAGGCGCACTTACCTTCTTGGCCATCTGCGCGCCCCGATATGGTTGACAGCTGTTGAAACCAATAATACATCTTATACCTTGACTCCCCTGTTTGAGGCATCAATGAAGAACAGTATTGTTCTTGGTTCAGACCAGGATGGGCTAAGCTCTTGGTGGTGGCTCAACTCAAAGTTGTTGGGGTTTTATTTTGACTCTGTTTGATATAAAGTGCACATTTCTCTTGGTTTGAATCTTTTAAAATGGAATATTCCATTTAAATGCATCAGTCTGGCCTTTTGATGCCTGAAACCACAAATTATGGCCACAAAATACAATTTTTTTGGAGCTGAAATGTTTATTTCACTTACTACTGGAAACCAAAAAGATCAAAATGTCAAAGTTTACCAAATATATTGTTTTTATCTAGTTTGATACATCTGATAAGATGTTTTTAGAAACTGATAAGCCACAAGATTTGATAGAGGTATCATAAAAGTATGAATCAAATATAATACAAAAGGCAATAAAGGGCTAGTCACCATCAATCACAACTGCAGCAGTTTAATGGACAAAATAGCTTCCAATTCAAAGATGTGCTCATGTTGGACCTAATGCTGTCAGCCCTATAGTTTGAACGTAAACTAATACATCCATAATGACAGGAAATGAGTCAACCCAGCGTGCAGTAGAACTGTCCAAGTATCTCGCTGCATAAAAACATGCAAACACAGACGCTCACATCCACACTCTCCCAGAAGCTCAGTTGGACTCCAGTTTAGTGCAAGGTATCTTGTTTCATCCTGCCTCTGCGCTGGGACTGTTTGAAGCAAAGGAAGCTCATGCGTTTGATGGAGACTTACCTTCTTCCTCATCTCCCCTCAGCCTCCACAGAAACTTCTGCTCTTTGATGTGTCTTCCTCCTCCACTTTCTGCCTCCTGTCATCCATCTTTCCTTTATTTTTTTTCCCCTCTCTCCTCTCCTTCTCTACCTTTTTTCCATCTCTCTCCCTAAGAAAGTATTCTGTCCAGATGGAGGTGGTGGAAATGAATAAAAATGTCCCTGTGTAGCCTGCAGGGCTAAGTAAACGCACAGTTTAACAGTGGCAACACCTTCCTGTTTAAATAGCAGGCTGCTTATGTTTCCTTAGCTTTCATGAAAACGTCAGAAGTGAGATAGAAATGCATCATTTAATAATTCAAGTAGAATTAGATAAGTGATTCATATTGAAATGTCTTTTGAACTGTCTTCTATGGCTGATGTAGCGCCCATTCATATGGAAAGTATAGGTGATGAATAAACTTATAGAGGAGGAACACATATTCCGGCTGCAACATCCAATTCTGCTTTTGTGCATTGTGATTCAAGGGGTATGTCAGGAAAATGTGAAAGCGTTTAAGCGCAGCCACTCTGTTACTGTGTAGTTAAATAGAATTAAATGTATTTCCCTACATGTCTCGTAGGTCTAGGAGCCATTCCAGTTATTGATTTTATATCAACCGCTGGTAGTGCTACTGTTAGTCTGCCAGCAATAAAGTTTCATCAAACTAAGTTCAGAAATCGACAAAGCTGTCAGAACAAATGTTGGTAAAATGCAACGTTAATTATCGATCTACATAACAATTTGTGAATGGCTTCATCACTTGAGTCGATTGTCTGTGAAACAGTCATGCCCCCGATGGCTGCCTCTCGTCTCTTCCTCACACTTAAAACCCCTCTGTGTGTTTAATACTCCTGTTCATTCTAGCAGGACACGACCTGCACTTTGATGAGTGTGGCTTTTAGGATCATGGGGGCGAATATTCATACGTGGATCAGTGTGAATCAGTGTGAATCAGTGTACAGGTGCAAGAAATTTAAAGGTCTCATCTTTGACTGTACAAATCTGGAAGTATCTCTGTACAGAAGAGACAAAAACCAGATAACCATGATTAATATGTAGAAACCATAGACTGTATCGAGAATGGACGCCGTCTGCCTCTTCACTGGGTAAAGCCACTCTGAGAACAGCACCCTCTGGTGACAGGCTGCAGTATAGGTCATAAATCCAGCCTCCTCCAGCAATCCCTATGGAGCTGTGAACAAACTTTAGAAATTTAT
This sequence comes from Xyrichtys novacula, assembly GCA_962446985.1. Classification (NCBI taxonomy): domain Eukaryota; kingdom Metazoa; phylum Chordata; class Actinopteri; order Labriformes; family Labridae; genus Xyrichtys; species Xyrichtys novacula. Next base: position 4,774,873 of record OY660887.1, read on the forward strand.
TACACAGAATATAATTTTTTCTCCCCCCTGCTTGAGATGTTGGCATGTCCTTATTGTAAGACTGGTTTGTGCTCAAGTCCTTTTTTTTCTGTGCAGCTCCAATTTTAAAAGTCCTGTGAATGTACAAGGATTGCGTAGCTCACCCGGGGGAAATGCTGTTTGAGCCGAGCGTCATCACAGTGACTCTCGGCAACTATACTACTGCGCAATGGTGGTTTCAGGAAATGGAGAAAAATTGCGGAAATACCGAGAGCTTTTCGGCTTCGAATCCGTATACTGGCGGAAGATGGAACCAAGTTGTCCATAGTATATACAGTCTATGGTAGAAACAGACATGACTCTGTAGTGGAAATAACTGTATTGACTTAAAGGTGAGGTAGGCAGGATCTGAGGAAGTGCCATTTTTTGTGAGAAATCTTGAATGTAAACTCTACCCCTCCCAACCAGTTTTCCCCTCAGCTCCTTCTCTCCCCTCCCTCTCCGCTCCAGCAAGCCCCGCCCACAAACAGACGCTCCTGCTCGCCCGTATCATTTTAATTAAATTCAGATATGATGCAGATAAATACTTCAGATAATTACAAATGGGGTCCAGTCAACATGAAAGTAAAAAGCATTGATGCTACTGTAGATGTCAACAGACTACCAGCAAACACAATGTTTGCAGGACTTCTACAACTAGGATAAAGTGACATAGTCCAGGACCCGAGCTAAACAGTTTAGCGGCTCTACAACATGCAGCAGGTCCCGTTTGACAAGAAACACTTCTGTTACACTTGGCTTACTTTGTTACAGCGGTTTAACTGTCCAGCAGAAAGGTTACGGGGTCCGTAAGATCCCGAAGCATCCCCCATCATTGTTGACCCGGCTTCTTAGCTCTTGTCCGGTCTACCTCCTTTTTAAGCGCCCGTTACTCCGCCAGAGTCTCCCGTATTTACTTCATTTTCTTGCTTGTGTTGGCAGTTGTGGCCAAAGGAGGATTCAGACAATGTTCTGTACTTTCTGGTTGGTTTCTACTGTCCGATATTGTAGCACACTAACTTTGTTTTTGCTCGTGAACGACACAGGGAAAGCAGCGTCTGTCTCACAACCAATCAGGATGGAGGAGGTGGAGAATGGCTTTGTTTACAGTCAGAAAGAGCGGAGCGCTCTGAAATTTTAAAATGTTGACTACACTGACAGAACAAAACACAGCGATATCGTTGTATTAACAAATGTCATCAATGACTAATAGCTATTGACTGATATTTAAAGCTTTTTTGTATCTACACCACAAAAAAAGATGCTTCTATAACGGATTCCTGCCTACCCCACCTTTAAAATCACTTCCAAACACCATCCACAAACGCAGGTTACAACTTTACCTTAAGCAGAGGAACACCATCAACCTCTCTGCTGTTGTCTATAAAGACAACACTTGTATGCTGTCTTTATAGACAACACCTTGATAAAGGAGACCTGGCATTTTTTAATAAGATGGTCCTGTGAACTCGAATCTCTTTCCTCGTGTTTAGAATTCTATTTCAGGAGACTGAACCTTTAATAGTTTCCTAATGAGAGTCAGATCAATGCAGCACTACTAAAGCAGTAATTATGAAATCTATCACACGACAATATGTGACGTAAACAGCCGAAAGGTCACAAACTACAAGACAGAGAGTCACATCCAGGACCAGCTTTGATGTGCGGTTGCCAAGTTTGGCCTCTGACCTCCAATCAGGAAGTAAAAAAAGGATAATTGCTCTCTGGGGACCATTAGTGTAAGATCCATCCCTCTGTGGAAAGACTTGATGTTACCTTGTGATACTTGGTGATTGGTCAATTTCCTCTCAGGACTAGAGCTATTTTCTTCTGACCAGAACAAAGAAGTCCGGGATCCTCCTCCTTCTTTTTCCAACTCCTCCTCTCCTGTATGTTCTGTCAACTCTGACATGCTGGGGTCATTTTAATCCTGACCAGATTGACATGGAGTGTTTCATGCAATTTTCCGACTTGCACACCGAGCGTCTGTATTACAACGGCCATAAAAACCGATGGCAGGGTAGATGGATTAGATTAGATGATTGACGATCCCTGTGGGGAAATTAGATTGCTGCAGCAGCAATAGAATTGTGATTCGTCAGGGGAAGAGGACAAACAGAGTACAAGTGCGCACGTAGAACTGCAAAAACAAGCTTCAAACTCATAATTTGTGCATTTAAGCACAGCGTGGTACTAATAAAATATAAAAAATTGCATTTTCCATTTCGATCAGTGGGTTTTTCTAAGCCCTGTGGGTGTTACATTTCTGTAGGAAGTCCCAGGACTACTGCAGTCTCGACCAGATGACTAAGATTACAGTTATGCTCGAGCAATATCAAATTTCCCATGTTACCTGGTGCTAATGTCCAGAGAGTCTTTTTGCACCTACTCCCCCGTGCTCTACATGTGAAGAGATCTCTTCATGAAGCTCTCTGGTTATATAACGTTCCCGGGTCCTCTATTCCTTTAACAGCCGCTTTTATCCCATTTTCACAGATACCTCAGTAAGGACGAGGTGGCCCAGGCCTCCTTGAGCAAAGCCCAGCAGGAGGGGGGCAGCGTGCGACTGGTCGCGAAGGAAAACTTCTTTGCGAAGCGGAAGTCCGCAGCCTCACTAACGACACCTGCTTCAGAGAGGTGGGTTAAAGGGACAAGTGTGGGTGGATGTCTGGGGCAGGTAAGGTCAAGCTCTCTTTAAAAAATGCATCGAAGGCGACGGATTCACACATTTGCATATTGAAGATTCAGTTTAGCAATCTGTGTTTAATCCTAATGAGAGCAGGATCCTCGCTAACATTATGAAAGTGTCACTGCTGGTTCAAAGATCACGCTCAGACATGTTTGCGGTTTTTACAGAAGACGCTTCATGCTCTGTACATAAAGATAATTTGTGTCATCACAGGGCTTCCTCTATGGGATTCGGTGTATTTTCATCCCTCATCTTTTAGCAGTCTCCATGGAGATCTGTATTTGCCTTGTGGGAGAAAGGCACAAAGGCCCACTGAGTGTGTTAGTACAGTAAATATAGACCATAATACAATCTTCAGGGTAAGATGCAACGGGCAGCTCACCACAGGAGGGAATATCACTATGGAAACCTCAGGCAAATACAGACTCTTTCTCACACATACAAAGCAACTGGTGTAACAAAAGGCCTGCAGAAGCCGATAAAATGTCTTTAAGGTGCAATCCAGGGTTTTCGCTTTTGTGTGCACAAATGCTTTTTAACGTGTCAAGAATAACATGTTATTTCAAACACACAATTAGAAAAGCTTGCTAGCATGGGAACCTTTTATGACCGTTCTGTTTGAATAACAGAATTTGATTGTTTGCAAATCATTTTAACCGCATATATAATTAAAATGAGTTCAAAGAGAAATGAAGATTTAACATCCTCTTTTCTAAAGATGCAAGATTTTTTTTGCACAGTTCATTTCATAATAATGCCGTCCAAGACATGGCTTGAACTTGACACTCTATCAGGACAAAGTCAAGACATGCAGCTCTTTCAAGGACGTACCCATCTGGACGCTCTTTACGGTTTTCCCTCGCCTGGAAAAGTCCATTTCCCCTCGCTCGGCTTTCTCAGCTCCGCGCTTTCTTGATTTAGTCTTCTCTCGGTTGTGGAGGAAGGTCACGGGTATCTTCTCAACGAGATGAAAGCTTGTATGTATGCATGACAACAACACACGACATCGCTGGTGACTCTTTTGTAAACAAAGGCCGGAGCGAGCTGGATTCGCATCACTGAAACCTGCGACTGCTCCATCCTGTGGTGAAGTCTGTTTAACTTTGTATCGCTGGAAAGGAGACTCTAAATTAGTTTATCTTTTGCTTTGGAGATAATCATTTTGCCCTGGTGCCTCAAGTGGACATTTATGGAACTGCAGATTTGAGCATTTTTGGATTGGCTTCGATTCCCAAGTACAGAGGCTGCTTCTCGGTCATGGATGGATGGATGGATGGATGGATGGATGGATGGATGGATGGATGGATGGATGGATGGATGGATAGATAGATAGATAGATAGATAGATAGATAGATAGATAGATAGATAGATAGATAGATAGATAGATAGATAGATAGATAGATAGATAGATAGATAGATAGATAGATTAGGTCCGGTTTTCTTTTCTTGTAATCTACTGTATATATTGAATGGATATGACCAGATCGAAATAAACTTCAAACTCTATAGATATGTGGGTCGGTAGGTAGGTAGGTAGGTAGGTAGGTAGGTAGGTAGGTAGGTAGGTAGGTAGGTAGGTAGGTAGGTAGGTAGGTCGGTAGGTCGGTAGGTTAGATAGATAGATAGATAGATAGATAGATAGGTAGGTAGGTCGGTAGGTCGGTCGGTCGGTAGGTTAGATAGATAGATAGATAGATAGATAGATAGATAGATAGATAGATAGATAGATAGATAGATAGGTAGGTAGGTAGGTCGGTCAGTTAGATAGATAGATAGATAGATAGATAGATAGATAGATAGATAGATAGATAGATAGATAGATAGATAGATAGGTAGGTAGGTAGGTAGGTCGGTCGGTAGGTTAGAGAGATGGATAAATAGGTAGGTAGTTTAGGTAGGTAGGTAGGATAGATAGATAGATAGATAGATAGATAGATAGATAGATAGATAGATAGATAGATAGATAGATAGATCGGTAGGTTAGATAGATGGATAAATAGGTAGGTTAGGTAGGATAGATAGATAGATAGATCGGTAGGTCGGTAGGTTAGATAGATAGATAAATAGGTAGGTAGGTTAGGTAGGATAGATAGATAGATAGATAGATAGATAGATAGATAGATAGATAGATAGATAGATAGATAGATAGATAGATAGATAGCTGGGTGGGCGGACGGGCAGGTAGGTAGCTAGGTAAGTAAGTAGGTAGATAGATACATAGGTAGATACATAGATAGATACTTAATTAACCCCAGAGGGAAATTTAAATTCATCTATTGATGGAAATAAAATCTCTGCAGACTTCAATGAAGATGTACATCCAAGGTCACAAAAAACAGGGACAGCGATGTTCTGTCTGAATCAGGATTGGTCGCCTCACTTTCCGTGCAGCAGAAGCAACAAACTAAGACGTCTAAATAGACTCATCCTCCTGATCAACAGTGAACAAAGACCTCATGGCCTGACAGCTGGAGTCACCGGCGTCAGATCCTTCCCCCGTCTTTGGTTTTCTCTGGTATAAAGCATCAGAGATCAGCTCGGTGGTAAACAGTCGCAGGCTGCGTGCCGTTTGCTGAAGCCATGTTGTGCGCCTCAAGTACGGTTTTAAAGGACTTACCTCATGCTGCGATGTTTAGCTGCCAACATGCGTATTTGCTTTATGCATATATGAGTTTAAACGACTGTAACAGTACGCTGAAAAAATGCAATCTTTGATATATGCTTTTTATTTATTCTAATTCGTTAGGTACTCTCTGGTGCGTTTCGCATTTACAGTTTCTAGAAAACAATAGATTTCTAGGTTAATTTAGTCCCAAAGTGCCACCATTTCACCATATTCGCTTCGGGCACACCACTAAAAAGTCTATTTCTGTAATTCTTTCATCCACTAGATGTTGCTGGCACGGCGTTTTCCCCTTGGTACGTGGAAATTTTTGGTGTTCTCTCAACTTTGAAGGTTTTTTTTCTTCTCCATTTCAATGATTAAATCTTTCTCTGTAGCGCTCTATCTCTTTGGCTCTTTGTTCCTCTCTCTGTCGGTCTGAATCGTAAACCACGGGGAAAGAAAATTTAGTCCATCTGTCCTCTCCACCATGGCTCGAGCACCCTGCTGGGACAACATGGCAAAAGACCAAAACTCACTATCCTCTGCCAAAGGGACGGGCGCGCACGTACACATACTTGAAACGATCTGTAGATACATCACCGCCATGTATACCCAGATACACACACACACGCACAGTATGTACACATTTCACACAGAGATACACACCGGCCATATGTCCATCCACTTTGCATCTGCAGCACACAAAGCAGTCTGCAGATTTTTCTATGGGGTGAGTCTGTGCTGAATGGTGTTGTGCCGCTCTGCTGATGCTAAAAGAACTGAGCTCGACATTGAATTTGGCTGTTAGCTTTCAGACTGATGTCTTCACTTTGGTCAAGGTAACTTCTCTTTGAAGTCTGCTGCACAAAAGGGGGAAAAATCGGTGCTGCCTGAATCGAAAGGATAGACAGAATAAATCGCAAATGCAGATGAAATCCATTTATTTTGAAGCCTTAAGAGCACTCTGTGGCTTATTTCTTAACATTGGAAATACTTCTGAATGCCGCATTACGCAATTTCTGTACTTCACATTCAAATACTTAGCAAGCTTTGGATCGGCTTAACATTGCATCATGTTTACATCATGTGTCATGTTGTTTATCTGTATGTTGTATGGCTTGTTATGCTCAGAGCTAAAGCGTTAGCACTGACACGGAGTCAAGAATCCAACAAAACAAAACAGCAGTATTTCCTTAATTACCTCACATGGTGTTCACTTCCTGCCAGCACTTTCAGGTATTAATGATAATAACTTTTTGAAAGCACTATCATCTGGTTTAAACTCTTATTTGCTTAAGTGCGTAATATAATACTACAAATATTATATTCAGTGTGTTACACTATAAATCTCCTCACAGGAGCTTTAAATAAAGACTTAAAAAACAGTTAAACTTTCTTGCTTTGTTTTTACGACTATTTATCCTAATTAACACTTATTCTTGTGAATCTATTGTATTATATTCATACTACACTTTTATGCTTTCAAAATGTAGATGATTTTTTAAACAATTTTACGACAATTTACCCTAAATTAATATAAAATAATATTCCTGTAAATTCACTTTAATCTCTTAATACGACAATTGTATGACTTTAAACTGAAGATTCTACTCACATTATGACTTTTTTTGATGAATTTTACTATCAGTTTAAACTTTTACATTTCTAAATTTACGGCTTAATTATTTAAAAAAAAAAAACATTGTTTTCTTAAATAAATTTACCACTTTACCCCCACACTTCTGGTAACTTCCTGTAAAGTTACAACTTTTATTTGTAAATTAATAACTTTTAAAAAATGAATTTAAGACTCAATCCCTCAGACTTAAATCCTTCATTTAAGAATATTTTGTCTTAGTATTAAGACTTTACCATAATTTCATCACAAGCTGGCTCAGTTCTCGTAGATTTACCTCCTCATACTCAAACATTTTAGAAAATATATGATATCTAAATTTAAGACTTTACTCTTGTAACTGTAAATCTACTTTATTGTCATAAAACTGGGATTAACTTCTTTCCCGACAGTTGTTCAGTTATATATTTTCAATGGATTTTATTGTGACCCAAACTCGAGCCTTAGCTTGAGTGTGTCTTTTTTTATATTTTGACATCTATTCTGAATTTACTGCAGAACGTTAAACTTTCATAGAAATAATATTCATCCCGGTTTTAGCACTCTGCCGCTCTGGCTTTGTCTTTTAAAAGAGGGGTCTGGAAAATTTACTGTCGCCTTTAAATTATTTCAGGAGGCAGAAGCAGAGCTGAGACGCACTGATTTATGTTACATATTATGAGCCGAGCTTTAAAGATGTCACAGCCTACGTTACCCATGATGCAGCTCAATAACATCTGTTATTAGACTCTCTTCTTGTTAAACTCCCTCATCTTTTAGTTTAGTTTGTAACAACCTTTTTGACTGAAGTTCGTCAAACTCTGCTGACCCCGGCGGTGCCGTCATCAGGGCTATTTTCTCAGCCCATAAAAACTTCCCTCCACTGCCTCGGCAGAGATTATGTAACAGTCCCCATAAGCTCTTTAGCTCTCCTTGTAAAAACGTTAAGAGCTCCTTAAACATATTCTATCATTTTATGTAATTGAATATAATTCGAAGACACTTCAGGCCCCGTGAAGTGCTCCAACTTTGACCTACACTCAGGGGACTTCAAGTTCTTCAACTCCAACTGGATTTTATTGCAAATTAATCTGTTTTAAGAATTGGTAATACCTGAAGGAGGTCCTGGTTATTTACACAGGCAATGCAAAGGAGAACATGCAGTTCGAGTTAAAGTGCGATTGTATGAGGTCTTTGTAGATAGTAGGTGCATTACTTAAAGGAATGTTGGTTAGCTTTATGTCGTAATTTGGCTGGTTTTATTAAAGTATAATCAAAATATGAATGTTATTTTGCATATAAACTACATTTAGAAAGTTTTAAAGTAGACATGTTTTTGGAAGCAACAGGAGCACCAATAATCAGCTAAATGATTGAAAGAATTGATAGCCTAGATTCTGTGTCAACTTTTTGCCATTTCTCAACAAAGGGGCAGAGCTAACTGGGCTAGAAACTTACTTCTACTCTTGACAAGAACCTCAAATAACCCTGTTATGAAAAAACAGAAATATCTTTTCAAACTACGATAAACAGAGTGAGCGTGGAGCGAAAGTATTACCTGTTTTTCAGCGAATATAATGTTTTCTGTGTCTCTGCAGGCAGGACGAGGAGTCAGGCAAAGCAGCAGAGGAGCAGCCATCATTAGAGTCCGGCTACCTCCAGGCTGTTGACGGCGAGGGCATTCCCCTGTGTCTGTCCTGCCAAAAGGCCTGCTCCACCACCGGTGGCGCCTGGGACACTCGATTCTGCAGCCACAGGTACAATAACAGCAAATACCTCTAATTAAGAAGCTCCAGTTATGCTGTATGCAGTTCGAGATGCACATTAATAAACATGTCCAGGATCTGTAAATTCAACATTTCCATATCATATGCAGTAGAGGAAAATATTATAAAGTGCGAAGCAGATGCACATAAATCTTCGAACCCCTTGCTTTAGGCACCAGATGGGTGTCTGCAATTGGACAATCCCAGCAGCCTTTGATGGGATGACATTCAAAGAAAAAGCATCTTAAATGAACTTTCAAATAGTTTGTGTCGAGGACTGCTCAAACTTTCAGCACTGATTGTTTTCCCCGCCAAAGCCCACCCATCTGGCACCTTAAAATTTCAATTACACTCAGAGATTTGAGAGTTTTTGTGCAAAACAAACTCAAAAAAAAGGCGACAGTATAAATAATATTGAGTTCACCTTGTTGCTTGGCTGGCTGGGGATTGCAGGAAAGAATAGTGTTCTGAGCAAAGCAGATAACTGTTCCCGCAGAGGAGTTAAACTCCTGAAGTAATGACTCTTCAAACTTATTTCCCTTCATATCTTTCAAGTTTCAGTCCAGGCTTAGCACAGATGACAACAATGTTACTTATGAAAGGTGAAAAATGCTGTCTTCATGTCCCTGAGCGAGATGCTGCCATCTTTTCTTCTCACCTACACGGTCACTCTGAATCAAACCATCAATTAATTCTTTTCACTAAAGAAAAAAAAAAGTGTCATATTAGTGAGGTTATTCGCTATTTCCTCCCACTTAAAGCAAGAATTCATAAGTGGCTTTTGAGTGCCAAATTCAGGTCAGTCAGTCAAGGTGAGATGGCTGGATATTTCAAAAATTCTGCACAATTTATTCTCCCACAAATACTGACTGTGCTGTAAAGTAGAGTGAAAAAATAATTACGGATATATTCTCCTAATCATGAAGCAAAATACGGAGAAATTAAATTTTTGGCCTCCCATAGGTGTCAAGATGAGTTCCAGTTGCGCACCAACAACACCTACTTGCGTTCCAAGGTGTTGGAGGCAGAAAAGGGCATCTGCCAGCACTGCGGCCTCCACGCCCACGACCTGTTCCTGAAGGTCCGCGGCGCCCCGTTGTCCCAGCGCAAAGAGATGCTGGAGAACACCTGGCTGGCCCAGCTGTCCCTGAAACAGGTGAGACAACAAAACAGAAGAAGTAACATTAAAGCTCCTGGAATGAACTTTTTGTTTGTGTCAGCTTTAGCGCCCCCTGTGGACAAAGCAGTCTTTGCTTTTTAACACTCGAACGACCAAGGCTGTCATTTTGACTGATTTAAAAATTTACAATGTCATTTTTAAAATAAAACCTTTCCAACAGTCGCACCCTGACTTTCCTGAATGTGTGTATATTTTATTCTAGGCCTGGGCGATTTGGCAAAAAAAAATGATCACAATATATTTTGTTATATCATCCGACCGATTATTATCCTGATCTTTTTTAACTGCCTGTTTTAAAGCATCTGTACTAAAAACTAAAGAAACTAGAGATTAATTCAACATTTTAACATACAAATAAATAACAAAGCAAATTGAATAAGATACAACAAATGTAGATAAATACTAAATGATACAGTGAACTCGTTTACAGTCCTGAGTGTTTTGCAGGTATGCAAGACCCGAAATAAACAAATCGCCCCCTCAGAGATATTGAAGATGCCTTAAAATGTAAACATTAGATGAAAACATAGATATGATTGATTGCTGCTTTGGTCTGGTGGCTGCACAGCTAGTTGTAGCTAAACTGCTAATTCTACTCGTGCCGTCAGCAGTGACAGACTGTGCAGACTCCGCTCGCATTTTCATGCTTTCTTCATAATCACTCAGAAGTACTTCTTTAAATGATTAAACAGATTTGTTGTGTTGCCAGTTTTTGAGGTCACCGATCGCCGACATACCTTGCACATCGACGTAATTGCGCAACGTCACTTTGCAGTACCCGGACTACTGCCACACAACCAACGTTGAATAACTTCTCAACAATAACATCTTCAGAGAATGACTCAAAGTCACGGCTGACATCTATTTTGTCACCTTCAGCTCCGCATTTAGCTCCATGTTTGGTCATTCTGTTTATTTCTCCTGTTTACTTCTCCGACAACTTACAGACGTGAGCAGGAGAAGCTCGACTCTGATTGGCTGTTGTGACGCACATTTCTGCTATGTTTGATTAAATAAATATGCTCACAGCTGATCACTGTGATCGAACTGAGCTTATCACGATCATCGATCACGATCATATTATTGCCCAGTCCTATTTTATTCAAACATATTTTTATCATTAAATTTTCAAAACACAAAAGAGATCTGAGTTAAACTACCGAGAGCTACCAGAGCAGTCAAATTGACTGCATGCTTTTTACAAAGGGTGTTATATTTCACCATTTGCCTCATTTTCCCGCTCTTTCTCCTGCTCTGTTTGTTTCGTAGTTTAAGCTCTGTGAAGCTAAAATCTTGCTATAACTTTACTTAAAACTCAAGAGACTCAAAAATGACAACGAGAAGAAAAATCACAAGTATGGAGGCTTTAGCCTTGCTTCAAGTTGAGGAAATGATGTGTCTTGATATTTTGAGGAAGGTTAGTTTTTATTGTTGATTATCCAAATTACGTGCAAACAAAGGCTGCTAATGGTCATTCTAGTAGTTGCAGAATTTTGGTAGACCAAGTCTTAAGTGGTGTCTTCTGACTAAGAACATCTTCAGTCTGTCTTTTAATGGTCAAATTGATCATTTATTGTGAATATTTTTGAGTGAAATGTGAAAACAGGTCTGCTCCTGCTGACGCCTACCCCTCACTCTGGTTTCAAGCATTAAAAAACAGGATATATAAACCATCAGTCTCGTCAGAAATGCTTTTGAATATCATACAAAGACCAGTATGAATTTCTGTCTATTTCACAAAGGTCAAAAAGACTCCTCACATGAGCTTTCCGATGGAAAACTTCATAATTTGACGTTCTTTTTCGAAATCTTGGATATTAAATCTGCTTTTTCAGAAACAAAGGTCCACCTGGCTTGTTTTAGCACACAATTAAAAACCAGCATCCTTATAACTATGTCAACAACCATGCTATCAGCTCTGTTTGACTCTACTCACAGTGGTAGTTTGAGTTACATGCCGACATAAGCATGCTAATCTAGTGTATTGCATTTCGTGCCACTCAAAGTACAGCTGAGACTAAAGGAGCGGGTGCTTTAGGAGCTATGTTTAGTTGAAATACAGGTGCTGATATTGTCTTTGCATTTGTAAAAAGGAGGCACCTTAAACAGGCTTTCAGTATAAGCTACAAAAATACATCATCAGAACATCGGTTTCCAGATGTGAACTGAAGAACCGACAAGAAAAGCTCGTTTCTGTCTGTGTTTTTGTGTAAGTGCAAATATAAAGGCGCCCTGTACGATCCTTCCCACCCACCCACGCACAAACACACACACAAACACACAGGTTGATCTGCACTCCAGGGGGCCAGCTCCCAGTAAATGGATTGCTGGGCCCATTGATTTTTTTTCCCAGTGCCAGGCCTCAACCAGTAAGCCTGTTTGATTTGGTTGGCTGTTATCCTGCAAAGCCAGCCCCTCCTTACACACACACACACACACACACACACACACACACACACACACACCACCCCCCTTTACCAGCGCCGCCGGCAGCAGCATCAGCGCCGATCGATGCACCGAGCTTTAGAGGAAACAAACTCAGCCACATGATAAGACGCCGCAGCAGTGGAGGAGCCTTGAGATTATAGGCTCATTCTTTGGTTCATACCGGGGGTCTGGTATGTGTGTGTGTGTGTGTGTGTGTCTGTGTGTGCGTAACAGAAATTTGGCATGTGTGTTCTGTTATTTTTTTGCGTTTGTGTGGATTTTCTGTGCCTGAGAGGAGAATTTCGGTGTGCGTCAGTGTGTTTGTGTGGGTCTCGCTCAGAAAGGTGCGCGGTTTTGGCACAAAAGCAGGTTAAATTGACTGGAGAGTGCGAGTCTGTGTGTGTGAGAGACGTGAACTCTGCCCCTGTGAGCAGGCCTGTTCTTCAAATCTGCTGGGATCAATTCCAGCTCGCTGCCTGAATGTCGACAGAGGAGCTCTTAAAGCGGCAAAATGGAGTTAGAGCCCTGAGCTCTTCCCATCAGGCTTCTTTTCTCTGTTTTAATTCATACACTCGTCTAATTCCTGTTTAACCAGCTCGCTCATTATCCTCTCTTTTTAATCTTTATCCCTTTCCTTCTTCTTCATCTGCCTTCTTCCATCCTTCAACATGCCTGCTACATGTTGAAATATTAATTTAAAACAACAGATCTCAGCAAATGTGTCATTTTTTGTGAGAATTTTATATGGAAATTGTAAAAACAGGGCTGTTTCCGGAGCTGCAAGGCCTGGACTTATCTACTTGCACAGTTCCAGACAATAAAATTAGGGTTGAAATTTTCCTGGTCTTTTTTTGGTTTTGTTTACCATTAAAAAGCATCAACATAGACTTCATAGTTTTCTTTTTTTCCTTTATCTCAGACGTTATCTTTTTCACGTATCTTGACATGTTTTGGCGCCACCTTCCTTCCACCTTCCTCAGAAGTGTCACATGATGGTAGGTGTGACATGGGACAGCGGGAGGCGTGACCGTCCTGTCAACAAAAAAACTGACAGGAGAGTCACGCCTCTGTAACACCAGCTGATATGATGTGTCACACCTACCCCTAAGTGACACTTCAGAGGGAAGGCGGAGGTTTCCACTGAAACCACTTGTAAACATCAAAAACTCCTTATTGGAGCTTTAAAAATGTAAAACCATCTTTTTAATTGCATGAAATATTAATATTCTGCTAAAAATGGCATTTGTTGATACCGGTTGCCACCTGCCATAAAACAGAGGAAAGCTGTAGAAGCGGCTGCAAAACATGCTAGCTAGCAAGCGGAGGAGGACAGGCCCTCGAGGGCTACAGGCCCTTACACACCGGGAACGACGCAAACATACAACGCAAAATTATACATGATTATTTTTATGATTAAATTATACGAATTTTGACGCGATTGAATATACACATCAAGCGCGATGCGATTTTGCGACTTTCCAGGGGGAAAAAAAGACGCATCCCAGGTGGAAGCAAGAAGACTGACACAACAGCAGACTGACTGTTTTTCAGTTCTGATTAGACACTAGTGTTGAGATGTCTGTCTGTCATGATAGCATGTACTGAGTCAGGGCCAGTACCAGATAAACACATTAAACTATAATCCATAAACGTAAGGTAACAACCGAGACCTAATGGTGCTGTGACAGCAACGCTATGATTGAGTTTGAGACAGTGAAAATACATATGGTATGTTGTATCTGAACAGGTTAGCTTACGAGCTAAAGTTACTTAGCACAGATGAAAGTTAAAACAAAGACGTTTAGCAAACTGTTAAAGCACACAAACCATCGTCATATGAGAAATTCGACGCTATGACTCTCCACAAGTTGTCCTTCAGGTCGTTATCTTTGTAATATTTGTGTCTTTTATCAAAAACCACTCTGTTCTCCGACACGTTAACAATTAGCCGGTCGGTCATGTTGGATATACCGGTGAATCTGACGTCGCAACAACACGAAATCTGATTGGTCAGAAGTGGACACACAGTATGCAAAACTTTGAAAAATGTCACCGTGATACGAAAAAATAAATGCCGCAATATTGCAGGACGGGAAAACGTCACTGATGTGAACGCTTGTATTGACAGGATATGGGTTCAAAATAATCACACGAAAAAAACGCTCCCGGTGTGAAAGGACCTTACGACTAAAACAAAAAACAAAGCAAGAGCTTGTGCCTCTTTGTGGATACATAAACTTTCTAACCGTCCTTTTAACAGTTTCAGTTCAGTCATGTTACTTATGATGAACTGGAAATTGCATTCACTTTCAAATTTCAAAATAAAAGCATGTTTTTATAGTAAAACAGATAATGCAACCTTTATGCACAGTAAAAGTGTCAAAGTAAAAGCATCACATTATAACTTTGAACAACATTAAAAATAGAAGGGGACTTTAAACAAGTCAGTAGCTTCAATTTAGAGGCATCAGTATCAGTTCCTGCCTGTTTTTCAACTGGTTAAAAACTCCCTACTGTGCCTTTAATTTAATTAATGTTATATATGAGATATCTTAAACATGCTGACATTTAAGACGCTTGTATGACAGTAAAATTCTGCTACTTGAAACTGTCTTTCTAATGCTAGGAATAAAACAAAACAATCCTCTTAAAACGTTGTGTTTGACCAAATAGCTGATACAAAACAAAGCTTTGTGGTCTGAAATAATATCTGACAAACTGTGGTGTGATCCAGAGTGTACGCCCAAAGAGACAATCCACAATGGTGTCATCTGGCATCCTCGCAGTCTCGAAAAAAAAGTGCAAAAATTGACAAAAAAAATCCGCCCACTGTTCTCGTGTGTTTCTAAAGCAATCAGAGTGTGTCATTTCTCTCATGAAAGCTCACATTTTTACAGGAAACTCAACAGTATGCCTGCCAGATATGAAGTTATTGTGAATTTGTACTCATTGTTAGACTCCTTCCACTTCGGTTTTTAGAGCATGCAACTTTGCAGAATTGATGCAAACTACAACTTTGGAAAGACATCTGCAGTAAATGTATGGCAATTAGCAGTGTGTATCCTACTGCCTCATGTTATCCCCTGTGGTTTCTTTAGCCTAATTTCCCGCCTGTGTCAGGAGGACTTGCAGGTACTCCCTGATTGACTTTCCCTACAGCTGCTTTTAAGTAGGCCAGTAACATTTTGGTGGTTTAAGCGGCTTTTCCAGTGTTGATGGGTGATAGAGAGTTAATGATAGTTTTCATCAATCAGTCTAATCCCTGCTCTCACTCTAAGACTTCGACCTTTGTCACAGGCCTTTCCCTGGTATAGATTCCCATCGTTTATAACCCCAGCTGTCACATTTACTCATAAAACCTATTTGTTTTTTTTATTTTCTTCTGCTATGAATCACATTGCAGAGGTGCCCCTGCTGCAAAGAGGTTTTTTTTTTAATATCAATAATGTATTTGTGAATGTTTATGTCTCAGGAAAAAAAAAAAAACAGTTTAGGTGACTTTACTTTTGGAGGAAGACATCAAATAAGTTCCAAAAAATACGACTCTAGCATAGATGGATGGTTCAGGAGAGCAGAGCAATCACAGCTTGTTTTTGTCGAGCGGTATGAGAAAGCACACAAGGATAACCGCTGACTTTTTCCCATTCTGTGTGTGTTTCCAGCTGAACGAGATGATCCGCGCGCCGGTCGAAGGGGATTTCTGGCAAGCGGACCACATCCGCCCGGTGTACGGCGGAGGAGGACAGTGCTCTCTGGACAACCTGCAGACGCTCTGCACCGTCTGCCACAAAAATGTACGTTCACACTCCGCACCACTGCGCCCCGTAACGCCGGCTTCTGGAGCCAAAGGGCTTAAGGGGCAAAAGCAATTTGTCCAACGTTTAAGGCACACAGTGGACGGACTGCTCCTTTATCCCCACATAAAAAGAAACCCTCATCACTCATGTTGAGGATCACTTGTTGTGGCAGTAATGTGATACATGGTCAAACACATTGATCAAAAGTCATACCACCCCTCGCTGAGCCATATATTGTCTGTAATGACATCACATTGTGTGTGCTGTATGACATATTGATATATAGCGTTTGTCGCAGAAGGCTGTAAATCCGTCTGGGGAACATTTTCACTTCAAGCATCTTGGGTCAATATTTCATAATCAAAGACAATCCTTGGACTTGATTCGAGTGCGGCGCCTTCAAACGGGATATATCTCTGATTTTAACCTCAACTTTCAGTGAGAGCGGGTGTCAGTTTGGATGGAGACGCTTCAAACCTACGCTGACATGTTTAAACTGATGCGAGGCACTGTGCGTTCTGATAAGGGGGGATCCTCACGCTGTTTATGCCACCGATCAGACACTTTAATCTAGACATGCTCAATATATCGATCTCACTTTTCTCTTCGACGCAGGCTGCAGATTTAACTCTTACATCATGCTCTATTTTTTTTTCTCCACAGAGGACGGCGCAGCAAGCCAAAGAGCGGAGCCAGATAAGGAAGAGCGCCGCAGCCTCCAAGGTTGCGTCAGACATCAGCAGGTTCTTCATCAGGAAGTAGAGCGGAGGTTTTTTAGTGAGGGTTGTAAAAATTTACTGAATCAGAAACGCAGGCGTGGATGAGGACGGATCACGATTATTCACAGAATAGGATAAGATCCCAGATTTCCTTTCAATCAGTTCAAGTTCCTCGCGTCCTTCCCCTCACCTTCCGGTGACATCAACCGCGTCCTGTCGGAGAGATTCGCTCCAAACACGAATGCATCAATGCAAATTCGGCCACCTCCCCTCCTTCCTCGTCCCCGAAACGTCACAAGTGTGGTAGTTTTGATTTATGACGCCCCCCTTTTGCTGGAGGCTGAATTGGAGCAGCTTGTTTATTTTAAGATTTTGCCAACTTAGTAAAAAAAAGTAGCAGGTGAAAGATGAATTAGGGGCGTTGTGATTAAAACTCCAAGGTGGAAAACACAACCGAGCGTCCTCATTGGGGCCCTCAACAAGTGGTGAATTGTAAATCTTTTTTTTTTGTTTGTTTTTAGAAGATGGATGAACACTCTCCCGTGAAATAAAACCTATTTTAATCTTGTTTCATGCTGTCTTCTTCTGCTCCTCTGCTGCTTCAACCACGGCTCGGACTGTAAATACACCAAGACGTTGGTTGTTCTGACAAGCCGGCAAATCGTTTCATCGCCTGGAGTCAGGAACATTATTGTCCACATCCACGCTCATACCTCCTCTTCAGCTGTGCTTGATGATCTGAGCAGGGCTAAAGTCAGTCAGGAGGGCTATGTTTAGAGAGCCGGAGAGCAGAGTTACTATGGAAACAAGGCTTCAGGTTCAGCAATGTCGGGAATATTGAATCTGTTCTTGTGAGAGTTATACAATGAGCCAGACAGACATCAGAAACTCCAATCAATACCAGCAGGCTCCTGTGAAAACGAGGCCGTCACATTCCTCCGCAGCGGCAGAGTTTTACCTCCCCTCTCTGCGCCGAGATGTCGTCATGTCACGATTTGTCTGTCAGCCGTGTCAAACTCCGAGCTCAGCAAATTTCGCTGTTGTTGCAAAGTTTTTTTTTTACATTTCCCCGACTACTCTCAGCCTATCAGAGCCCTCCGCGGAAGCCACAGTTGAAACTTTTTCTCCGAGCCCATGTGGGTGCGAGCGTGGGTGTGTGTGTATTTCCCCTACGGCTGCTCCAGGTCTCCACTTAATAAGACCGTTGTTCCTCTCCTGTCCAAACCGACAAGCTTTGTGAGTAATGAACATCTCCCAGGCAGCCTTCCAACAACAGCAGGTTTCAGTGTCAGTCCCTGTCAGCAGCCAATGACTCTGATCTGCTCTTTTATTACACCCAAAAGGTGTGCGAGTGTGCGTGAGAGAGAGCGAGAGAGAGACAGTGATGGTTGAGGGGAAACTAGTGTAACTAGAGTTGTAGCTAGGTGTGTTTCGGTGCATCACACGAATACAGGATGTGTGTACGGCAGAGTGATGTGCGCCGGGGCCTTAATGAGGCAGCGCCCGGATAAAGATGTCTCATAAACTTCCCAAAGGGCTTCTGGGTAAAGAGCAGCTCAGCAGCTGTGTGACACTGTTTGCACAGGACAACCTCCCAGCCCCAAAGTAAAGGCGTACCCTCTGACTCAAACACAAACGTACAGTCGCTGAGGTTTATCCTCTTTCTTCAAACTTACTTTTTCCTTCAACTTCAATCAAAGATCTTCGCCAACGAGTCACCGCTGCAGTGACGTTTCAACAGGTTACATAGCAACAAGGCACACTCTGTACATCACACAGCCAAAATTAGCCGCGCGAATATCTAGCGGAAGTAATGACATACAGCGAGAAAATCACAGTATAATTACAATTAAAGGACAATTTAGAGAAAGGAAAACGGCGCCATCTAAAGACAAGAGACGCTGAATGTGATGTACTTAATCTGACTACAACTGATCGTCGTGCAGCAAGATCTACTGTTGTCCAGAGCAGTTTGAGCATCTTTAATGACTATAAGACAGTAATATAAGACACTAGGTTGCTCAATGCAGGCTTGTAAAAAAGCAACCCCAGTTTTAATAATGGGAATAGAGGGAGATTATCGACCCAGCAGGTTTGTAACATAGTCATTCCAGAGAGGCTGACTTTCTCCAAAGTAGAAGCACAAGATGCAAAAAGATGCGCCGCAGTTAAAGTGACTGAGTGAGGGGATAGTTCCTGAAAAAGGTTAAAAAAATTGCAATGAATCTGACGATATCTACACAACAGGGATAATGTCCAAAACTAATACTGGATAACTGTAATCTTCAGGCTGCTCTAAGGCCCCGACTACACGAATGCGGATATATTTCAAACCGCACATATTTATGTCCGATTAGGCCTCCCTAACACACCAAAACAGGAGTTTGGAACACTCAAACCGGATAAATCTGAATCTGAAAAAACAAGTGGAGAAATAAAAAATATGTGGATTTGTGTGGTTGAACTTTTACGGATCAATGACATCAAACCACAGCTCGAGCATGGAAAAACAACAACAACGATGGCGGACATACAGGGTATTCTTTATGTTTGTTTTGACCTTTTGGGGCTAATTTCTGCCTTGCAAGTGAACCTTGTTTTATACAATTACATTCACCAGTCAGCCAGCTCACAGAGGCGTCTGCTTTGTTATAGCCGCCACACCGTCACATGGACCCGGCGCACTAGCGTAGCTTCCGCAAACAATGCATGACGCATCACGCTGTTACGATTCATCGGCCAATCAGGTAGCTTTGTTCCTGAATTTTTTTTAAGCGGCATCAGATAGGATTGAGTTTGAAGACTACGTGTGGACGCAGATATTTTTGAGAACTAACACGTGTGGACAGATACATTTATTTAGACGGGAGTACAAAAATATCCTGATAATTAAATATCTTGGGCTTAAAAACCAGAGTTTGTTGCAGCAACCTCAGGTTACAATGCAAAGTGGAAACAATGCGAACGTGATCCAGAAATATCGTATTTTTCACACTGTAAGGCGCACCGGATTATAAAGCGCATTAAGCCAAACAAACAAACAAAACAGTCAGATAAGTCAAACTTTCTTTAACTCATTCAATAACTCAGCGAGGCTACGGTAGCTGCAGCGCTCCGACAAGCCGAAAGGATTTTAAGTGCGCCTTATAGTGCGAAAAATACGGTACTCGTGATTTCTCAAGGCCTGAGACAATTTGAGAAAGTGAGAAACTGCGAGAAACTGTCAGTCAGAACGTTGCAATGACTGGAATTTCAGCGAATACATGATGTGTTTTCCACCTTTTAGTGTTCAGCGGTGTAAGGATGCGTAGCCCATGTCCACGCGAATGATCATTTTGACAAGCTATACTGGTTGCAGATCTGGGTTACAGCTTCATCAGGCCACAAGTGTAACAAAGACTGGTCTAAGACTGTTTAGGTATGGCTAGGCCTGTCGCGATAATCAATAAATCGCCTTATCGCTCGGTAAATAAAAACGATAATTAACGTGCGTTTGTTTTCCTCCTCTCTTGCTACCAAACACGCTGGATGAGAGAAGAGGTCTCACTCTGCGCATTGTTCTCGGCACCTGGGGGCGTTGGCTCTATAGCGGAATGAACGGAGTTAGTGAACCCTCCTGTCAGTCATTCAGTGTCTTTGTCACGAGGGGGCTGGCGCGCACAGGCACACAGACTTTTGGATACAGTGCTGAAAGTGAGCGTCGTGAGTGAAAAGCAAGCAAACAGAATGAACACGACAGCTTTGGTGTCTAAACCGAACGCAACAGCCCAAGTGTGGGAATATTTCGGCTTTAAACCAGTTTTGTTTTCGTCAATCACAAAACTCCACGTGTGTGCGCGCGCGCGCGTGTGTGTCTGTGTGTTGGAGGAGCACAGCAGGCTGATGAGAGCTGTCAGAGCGGACTGAAGCTGCTCCTATATGTTTAGCGTTTAACTGACTGAGTTTTGCAACTCTGTTCGTCATTTTCGTCTCGTCCCATCAACGTAAACGCACTTTCGTCTCGTCACATTTTAGTCATCTCCGACTTATGTTTAGCTCGTCAACGTTACGTCTTCATCGTGGGTGAAATTAAAGTTTATCACTTTTGACACGGTGTACTCGCATTATTATGCCATTTAATATCATTATCTATAATGTAAAAAACGATGTCAATAATATCGTTTATCAGCAATAATTTCTAGCACAATTATCGTCCAGCAAAATATGTTATCGTGACAGGCCTAGGTATGGCCGTCCACGTTTCCAAACATTCTGCTTGCATCTTGTTGACCTGACGGAGAGTCCATGTCGGGTAATAACAAAGCACAACATATTTTGTTAGCCTGATGGTAAACATGTTTAGAGCGTCCTTGTTTTATGATGGTTCTCGGAGGCCCATGGCTCCAGAAATCTAGCGCCAAAGTATCCGAGGTGTTTAAGTGACACAGCTCCACCACCCTCAAGGATGACATGACCGGCTAAAGAAAATCACCCCAACAAACAGTTTAAAGGAGAGAGGAGAAGGACAATCTCTACATCGGAGCTGCGACAGTGTTCCTCTATGTGGGTCACACATCCTCCAGGGGCCCCTTCAGAGAGCTCATGGGGGTCCAGAGCAAATTGAGAAATAGATTAAAATGACTGTAACTTAATTCCATAGGAATTTGTCTAATTACAGGAATTATGCGTGAGAATGATCATGATTTCTGTTGGTGTCGCTCCTGTATCATGTGTCGCCTGCCCACTTAATGGTAAAGTGTACAAATAATTCATAATTCAATGATGATTTGCATCCAGACAGCAAGGCGTTAGATTTGGCGCCAATCCACCGGTTATTCCATTTCAACCTCGCCTGCCCCCATAATCTACTTTGGCCTTTTCAGCTGAAGGAAGCGCTTCTACAAACCCAATCTTGTGTGACAGGTGTGATGGAAAAGGGCCAATAAAAGCCTGCACAGTGCGCTGCGTGCAGCCGCCGGCTCTCCAATCCGTGGCTGAATCCTGCTGTGGTTTGATTCCTAGCTGCCACACTCTCCGCTGTGATCCCTCTGTGTCTGTGACCCTCCCTGCCCTTCAGCAAGGAAAAGGAAATAGACACGAGGGAGGCCGCACCCCGCTGCTCCCCTTCAGGAGTGAAAAAAAAACAGGAACGGCACAGTCTCTGTCTTGCCAAAGCCCCTCTGATATCCCGTCACTGGGTGGAGTGTGAACTGCAGAACCTCATTAGAAAAAAAAGAAATGGACCTCCAGTCAGACCTCTGTGGTTTTGTGTAACAACATCCTGAAAGCTTGTATTCTAAAAAGCTGCATCCATCGTCTAATTGAACTCCGGAGTCGGCGTTTAGGCAGCGTTTCTTGGCTTTAAACCGTCACAGCTGATGGGAGGCTTTTGTCTTTATTGTCATATTATCTCTCAGGATGGTGATGAGATGATTAATCATTTCCTGCTGTAGCCTCGCGCTTGCACTCGGCTGGCATCGCTCGACAGAGCGTGACGCCCTGGGTGGAAGAAAACGGTATTACGGCCCAGGTAATTGGTGGAGGACCATCACTCATGAGCGATCAAATTAATCTCATTAAAACACGCTCTCTGGTTGCACCGAGGTGTTTCTGTGGGACCGACGCTGCAGATGCAGTTTTCCAAAATGAGCTTATCCATCCTGATGAGTGTCATACACGTAAATGATATTCCAAGAGGAACTGCAACTGAAGCGAGAAACAGAAAATCAATACGACAATCCCATAGAAACGGAGGCTGGCTATTTCCTAATGTCAGTCTGCGTGGTAGGGGATGTGCACTGGTAAAAGGATGCTTTCTCATTGCTCAGCTGGAGGTGGCTTTTGTCAAGTCCAAATTCTATTTATTCAAGATGGCTCCCTGGTTGTCTCCCAAGATGCATGGCATGCTGCGGATTAAGACCAAAAACGCAATCAATTCACCCAGCAGGAGATCAGGGGAAATAACAGATAAGGTTCTTAGCATAATTCATAGAGTCCCCAATCTGGCGAGGATTTATGTATGTCTTCACTGTAGCTCGCTCTCATTTGTATGGCGGAGCTCATGTGGGGCTAAATTGGCGCTTCATGTGGCCTATTACAATCAGGCTTTGTTTAGAAAGGCCCCTGTGAGTACTGGATCTGACCACATCGCTTTACAAGGCATCTGTACCTAATGCAATTAAAGACTGATGTAATCTCATCTATATTTTATTAGCATTACAATGTCGGTTTCAGCAGGCTGTGTCAGCGCAATTATCCATGCATAGACTAAAGACGGCAGTATTCAAAGAGAAAAGTCTCCCAGATGAGCCGAAGCAGGGACAAACTGTTTACAGTATTAAACTGTGCTGTCTGCTGGTCGCTGAAGGCAGGAGTGGGCGGGCTAACAAATGCATTTTAGCCATAAATAATTAACGCAGCTGCAAAAACGGGAGTCACTGAGTTAACAAAACAACAGAGGAGTGTTTGATGCTGGAAAAACGCCTCTACCTAGCTGTCTGCCTCTCTCTGCTGTCCACAACAGCTGTGCTGCCTTCATGCTTTAAAACTCTCTCAGGTGAACATTGTTCATGAATGATTTGTTGTAGTCACCAAGTCATATCTCTTCATAAAGGAGAGTCTGAAACCTGATTGGCCATCTTCAAAATCTACACCATGAATGGCTGTTTGCCTTATCAGAGGTGATAGTTATGCTAGTATGAGCTTTCCAACCAATCAGGGATGATTTTGGCAGCTATTTTAGATTAAGTCCCAGTCTTTTGAACGAAAATGTATTTTAGTTAAAGTCAGATTTTAGTCATTGTTTGACCCTGAAGAGTTTTTGTCTTGTTTTAATTGACAAAAAGTCCAAACATTTTGGTCTCATTTTAGTGGATAGAAAGTCAAAAATATATAGTCTTGTTTTAGTTTATTTAATGCCAAAACAAATTGATCAAGTTTAAGTCAATAAAAGTCTAAAAATTTGATTTTAAGTCAATTAAAGGTAAAAATACTTAAATCTTGTTTTGATTTTGGCAGCTATGTTAGATTAAGTCCCAGTCTTTGGACTAAAATGCATTTATTTAAAGTCATATTTTAGTTATTGTTTGACCCTGAAGAGTTTTAGTCATTGTTTTAGTTGGCAAAAGGTGAAAGTCAAAATATTTTATTTTAAGTCGATTAAAAGTTAAAATACTTCAATCTTGTTTTAGTCAATAAAGAGTCAAAACATGTTAGTCTAGTTTTACTCTAGATAAAGTTAAAAATGTAGTATGTATTTCAGTTTTGTCTATTTAAAGTAAAAACATTTTAGTCTAGTTTAAGCTTGTATAAAGTCAAAACATTTTAGTTAGAGTCAATTAAAAGTTAAACTGTTTCAGTTTCGTTGAAGTCAAAAGTGCAAGTCTTGTTTTTATCGATGAAAAGCTGAAACATTTTAGTCTTTTTTAAGTCAACAAAAAGTCAAAACACTTAAGTCATCACTGTTGGCAAAAAACATTTTAGTTACAGTCAATTAAAAGTTAAAATATTTTAGTCTCCTTTTAGTCCACTAAAAGTTCAACTTATTTAGTTTAGTTTGAGTCAAATGTCAAAAGTGCAAGTCTTGCTTACTTCAATAAAAAGCTGAAACATTTTAGTCTTTTTTAAGTCGACACTTAAAAAAGCACTTAAGTTGTTACTGTTGGCCAAAATTCTTTTTGTCAAGACTGTACAAGTAATTAAATCTGCTTTCTTTAACTCTCTGAATGAAATTAACACTAAAATGAACAAAGCTTTTTGATACTAAAGATGGCGTCTTCACAGAAATGTCTCCTGTTTAAATAGTTTCCCTTTAAAGTTGGAGAAAATGTTTGAGACTGATAATTTTTCAAGTCTTTTATATATTCTGAGTTAACATCAATGTGATGAGGTCCTGATGCCAGGCTAACTATCAAAGAAAAGTGGATTCTTAGCTACACTTTCTTTTTTTTTTTGGAAACCAAGAGGCACCAAATATTGTTTGGATGATGAGTCTCAGTCTCTTTAATTCCATTTTTTCCTTCCAAGGACGTTTCCCAGAAAAACGATGAAGGAGTAAATCATCCAGCTCGATCATGCTAACACCTGTGATTTCCAGAATTTGCTCGCTGGCGCTCATTTACACTGTAAGCAAACAGGAGAGGACGGCACGATGCTCAGGCTGTTAAAAATAAGAACATGTAAAGGTACTGCACGTCTCTTTGTTGTATTTACTCCTGGGTGAGACTGCTCCCATCTGCGTTTTAACAAAAAGGGAAAATATCTCTCTTGAGTTATTGCAGCCGTCCGTAAGCATAACATGCAGTTAGTTTATTAAAATCTTATAGATTTACAGCGGAGCCCTGGAAACACTTGACACCAGCGGAAGAAAGCCACAGTCGGTATAACAGCATTAACCGTTTTCGCCTTTCATGTGTGCTGTGTTCAGATGATTGAGGTTAAAAATGGAAAAAGCCGAACAAACCGCCCTCCAACAAGTCCCCCTTTTCATGAGCCTTAAAAGACATCTTTTCATCTCCCATTTCATTCTGCGGCCATTGATCAGCCATCTCTCACAGATTGCTTCCAGACATCTATTCAGCCGCTCTGTTGCCGCACTGCATGACTGCGTTTCACAGGTCTTAATGGCAAGGTCTCGCTTTTGTGCTTATATTAAAACCTGGACCACAATCGCTTAAATTGGTGGTAAATTCTCGGAAAAAAAAAATAAGAGAGAGAGAAAAAAGTTTGTGCTGCCTTTTGAGAAAAGTGGATCAACAGCTCGGAAATTTCCTCATGCAAAACTGGGCAGATTCTCAAATTCGGAGGGTGAGACAGATCCCCTCTTGCCTCATCTAGGGTATTTTTTTCCTTTCAGCTCATGAGCTAGAAAAAGGTCATGTCAGTCGTGTGACAAGAGTGACAGGACTGGGGCATCATTACTGAGACTTGGAAGGTCTGTGTAAGCACCTTTGGTCACCTCAGGAGAATAGATCCCCACTGCGCTGCTGCCGGCCTAATGAGCACACACAGCCTTGAGTCTAATGAGAAGAGGGCGATTGCGACTGTCTTCCATCAGCCCTCTGCACTGTCGGAACAACATCCCATAATGCCTTGAACACCGCGGCATGAGCGACCGAACAGCGGCGGATAGCTTGTCACACATCTCTGTAGAGGCTGCGGAGGAATCTGCCAAAATGTCCTCAGAGCTGAAAAACACTGCGACTCGAACCCTTTAGGTTAAGTTGATGTTCCTTCCACACTTCTCCACAGTGAATAGGATCATGAGACTGTATGGCTGAGTGAACCGCATGGAATAAATCCAGCCTGGAAATTTTAGCACCCTCGTCTAAGTGTCGTTGCCTCTTTCCAACTGGCAAAACATGTTTGGATTTCGTCGACTAAAGCAGTCTTTTTAAGTTCCCAGTCAAACATTTTATGAATTCCTGGCATGTAAAACTCTTCAAACTTCCCTCTTTTGGTTCTGATCTCTTAGCATTTTTAAATAAAGGTAGGTGCGATGCGTTTTGAATGCCAGAAGCAACCTTCATCCCGGCGCTCTTGCACTCCAGCTGACCCTCTTCCGAGTCATTATGCGTCTACATAAGAGCTACAAGTTCACAGCTTTAATAATGTACAGTATTTCACCTGATCTCAGCTGTAGAATTAGCCTCTAGATCCACATTTAAAGGTTACATTTTTATCATCTCCCACTCCTATGAAGTCCCTTCAGTGGATATTTGTGGACAGATTGGCTTTGGACTCCGCAACAATTGATTCTCCTTTGTTGGCGATCCAGGGATCTGGGAATTCTGCCACGAGATGATTATCACCATGTAGTCGATATTATGAAAACTCGCAACAACAAAAACATACCCACAAACAACAGACTTGTTTCCAAAAGTTTGCAATAAGTTTTCAAAGGCCAGTAACAAGTTTAACTTGAGTCTGAAGTGTTAGGAGTAATTTTCTTTAGGTGTAAGTTGGAGAGTTGTTCAGCGTTGGCGGAGGATTTTTCGAGTCTGCTATTGTTACCTAATTAGTCCAATCAAACCGGAGAGGAAGGAAACACCTTCTCTGAGCAGCAAACACAATTATTCACATTCTGCTGTTATATTTGCAGTAATTAACACTTAGGGTCAGTGTTTTTTTAAAGGTACGCTGTGGAAAGACCTCCTCTTCTTCGTAAGCCGTAACCGCACTTAACTTAGCACCTTTACTTCCTGAAACATACAGGATTGACTGCATGTGTGATCGTCCACTGGGATGATGCTCGGTACATTTAAATACAGAGTTAAGTCAAGCTCTGATTATAGTTCGATCAGGCGGTTTACTATCCTTGTCCCAGTTTGTATTCACCAGGCGAGAAACAAATCACTGACAAGAGCATGTCCTCCTCCGCTACTTTGGTTGCAGCATATTCCCTTTTAGTTCGTCATTACAAGGTAAACAGGTAGCCTCCCCCTGAACAGGGTAGCCTAAAAATGAGTTCGATTCATACTGTTGGGTTCAGCTTTTGCACCCGAATGATACAATAATGTGGAGCCGAAAGAGCTGGTTTTTGTTGTGCTGAGTGATCTGGATCACTAAGTCTGAAGACGTGCTGAGGTATGAAACTCTGCTTTAACATGGAAAGATGGATCGCACACACCTTTACCCGGGATTTCCACCACATCTGAAACGGCTCTTATCTGGAACGGCAGCGATTTTCGCTGTACGCCAATTCCTACTGGATCAGTTTGTGAGGTGAATTTCGTGGCGGATTACCAACAGCAGGAATCGCGAGAACTCACAAGAACCCGCGGGTTCACGTGCAATCGCATGATAACAAGTTGTCTCTAGCCACATAGGCTAACCATATAAGCAGTAGATTGTGCCCTTCCAGAGGAGGAAATCTACTTCTAGACTTCTAGAATCAGCATCCTCTCATCCATGGTGTCATCAGGATGAAACGCTGTCCCAAAACCTTTGACTTGTTTGTTCCAGCCCGTTTGCATGTTGTGTAATACAATCCACCCGAAACACAAAGTGTTTTATTTTGAAAAGAAACCGGATGTTTTATTTTGTGTCTGTGCCCGACTTCCTTCTCAGCACGGACTAATCTGTGCTGAATTTATCCGCGATGCTCTGGCGTCTCTTGGCGTCTCTTGCGATCAGCTACGGAGTCCGGCCATTCGCAGCGGAAAGGAAAGAAGCTGGTGGAAATTCACCAACTATCAACTATGATCTGCGGATACGGCCTTTTTGTAGCTGTTCCAGATGTGGTCGAAACTGCCCATTAGCAAGCGCGTACAGACTGTGTAAAGAATGGATGTCATCTGCCTCAAAGCTGGGTGAAGCTTCCGCAAGAACAGCACCCCCTGGTGACTGGTTGCAGTATAGGTCATAGGGTTGGAGCCGAACTCGAATACGGTATCCGGAAAGGCACAAATAACGTGTTTTTTAAAGAATACTTATTTTGAACAAATACTTCATAAAACACTTGTACTCCGGAACAAGAAAAACATCTTATCAAAAAGCTGCGTTTCCTCGTGAGACCACAGTGCATGCCCAGATGAGTGAGTGAGTGACGTTCAGGAGTCGGGGTAGGAGAGAGAGTAAAAGAGTCTGACACAAGCTGAGCAACACCAGAGGTGTCAGGTAACGAAGTACGAATATGTTACCTTACTTAAGTACAAATATGGGGTATCTCTACTTTACTGGAGTAATTATTTTTCAGCCGACTTTTTACTTCTTCTCCTCGATAGGGTTCATAATGCTCACAATGATATTTTATTGGTTGTTGGTTTAACCATGGATGAAGTAATGGCTGTTATGTTATTTTCTTTACAGTGATGTTCCTTGTTACATGTTCATTGCTGGATTTATTATTATTATTATTATTATAATGGATAGTTAAAGAAGACTTACACTTACATAACATAAATTAGAAGTGCAACGCCAAAAAAAAATGGATTTTTATGCCTATTTTGAATTTTACTCAAATACAAATGCGAATACTTTTTCTTCCTCAACAAATACAAACACAAATACTGGCTGCTTTGCACACCCCTAATAGGTCATAAACCCCGCCTCCTCCAACAAAATGAATGGAACTGTGGACAAACTTTAAAAATCAAATACAAGTCATATAATTGTTTTGCTCTTTGTTGCAATGCTTTACATGTAGTTATTTTTGGACTGGTTTGAGCTCAAGTCCTCTTTTTTTAGCAGTTCTGTTTTAAAAGTTATTAGGGCTGATAAAAACAGGAAATTACATCATGATTTTTATGATTGACACTTGGATACTGTCAGTGGGCGTATGAAGATTGCGTAGATCATCCAGGGGTACGCTGTTCGAGCAGAGCATCATCACAACTTCTACCTCCGACTGCTCCTGTGCAAATGCCGGTTTCAGGAAATGGAGTTAAAACGAGCGATTTTTGGCTTCAAATTTGTACAGCGACTGGAGGCAGAGTCACGTTGTCCGTACAATGTACAGTCTTTGGTTGTGATTCTCACTATAGCAGCAAGAGAAGGTTGGTGGACAATTAGACTTTGAACAGATTTTACTAAAATGGTGACGTTAAGCCATTAACTGTGGCTGCCTCTGACATGCAAATTTGGGAAATTACAGGGGCACTGCTCCTTAAATGAGCCGAAAATTGCAGGAGTATTGGTGAAAGTGTGAAAATAGTAGTACTGGCAGACAGGTAGTTCCGCTCTGTAAAGCACCTGATGTATTTTACCTCCTCTCTATTAGGTATTATGACTGTACTGCAGCAAAGAATCATGTTGCTATGAGGCACAAGTGCTAAAAATACAAGTGTATAAAAATGCAATGTCAAACTAAATGTGTCATCAATCTTTCATCACAAATATAAATCTGACTACATTCTGAGGCAATTATACCTGTGTCAAAAATGTCCATTCAAATTTATCGATAAGCACTCTTGGCTGTTTGAGTGGGTTGCTTTTGGCCACTCAATCGTGGACATCTTCACACCCACGCCACTTCTTTTTTTTTTTTTGTATATTCAGCTATGCCAGTATCTCAATTACTGTGTGAGTGGGCTGGTGCAAAAAAAAAGGGGGGGAAAGTTGGCCATAGCAACAGTCACCATCAGCCCACACAGAATAATTCTATGTGATGATTTAAATCTTATTTAATTATGTGTGAGCGAGCAGGTTTGCCAGCCGGGGATGAAAGGAGCGGTGTGTTCAGAAATACCTGGAGAAGTGGGAGCTTTTTCCAGCGAGTTGGACGTTTCAACGCGGCAGAGATGCATCAGCGTTCACCCTGAGAGAGTAAAAACGGAGTCAACACTGTGCCAGTATTTACACAAGCCTGCAGTATCAGATACTTCAACTTTTTATATGTCATTTTAAACACATTTTGTCCCAGATTCATATCAGATATTTTCACAAACAGGCAACACCGCCTGCAGTAGGGAGCTGAGAGAAATCAGGTGAAGTTGATGTTGGAGATTCTGATCTGCCGTGTCAGGGAAGATGCACAAATGTCACTGAGATGTTTCAAGGCAGGACAAATACAATATGTTGGAATAGATGGAATGAACATTTCATAAATATCTCCTCTGATGGTCTGGGATTTGAATCCTCAACCTTGACGCCTCCTGAATACCAGTGTAAAGGCGAAATGTGGTTTGTAGTAGATGCTGATAGTCTGAACGGCTTACCGAAAGAAAACATTTTCCACACTTTTGCTTCTATGGTGGCTTAAATTTTTCTCTTTTACTGGTTCCCAAATAGGCTTTTATGTTAATATGTTTTCAACCCAGCAGGTAATTAAAAAAAGATTAAGTTAATATAAAAAAGAAGGAAAATTTACCCAACTTTTTACAACAAGCTGACACAAAAGTATTCAATTTATGCTCGAGGACAAGCAGAATGATGCTGCTCTGCACAGGATTATACAAAGAACGAGTTCGCAGAAAGAAATGTTGTGAATGTGTTATTGTGGTTACAATTATGTAGGCTACATTCAGCTTTGAATGAAAGAAGCCAATGAATTTCATGTAATTTTGCTGAACGAATCTGTTTAAAGTGTTAAAATCGTGTTACCTGTGTCATTTTCAAGGGCTTTAAAATGATCTTTTTTGGTCTGGACACAATTCTAATCAAACTTATGGCAGACTAAATTCACTTTTAAGAGTGAAAAATGTTTTTTTTTTTTTTTTTAAATAAATGTCTAACCTCTTCACCCATGTGCTTCTAACCTTCACAGACTCCATGAATTGATGCCCATCTTCGAAATATTTGGTCACATGATCAATTTTCTTTTACCATTTCCAAGCAACAGGCAACTCTGGCTCAACTTACCCCACTCTCCCCTACTCATTTCTCTGGGTTCATCCTGGACAGATGTCTGTTACAGTTCGACGTTGTCCTCGTCTTCTCTCTTCAATGATTCTTTTACACTATGAACACGTCGCTCTACATGAACCAGCGTTTGTGGTTAAATCTTTAAAAGCCAAGCGGACAACCCGTGGCGTCTCCTTCGTCATCTTGCTGCGCACTGTTGCTGAGCATGAGACGCACGTGATCGTGCATGCAGGTAAACAAACACACGTGTTCGCCGTTGGTTGATGATGGATCTGTTATCAGGACTCGATAGGGGAGAGTGGGGTAGGATGAGCAGTTTTTCATATTACTGATCACTACATCAAGGCAATCATAGTTTTTTCTCTAACCACCCACTGAGCATTTTTTGGTCTGAAAGAGGTCTAATAGAGGTCTAAATGTAGCCTAGACAACTAGTCTAAAATCAGGCTACCACAGGTCTAAAAATGAAAGTTTTTTAGACATCTAGATTTAGACCAAGTTTAGACCAAGTCTAAATCCGGGCTTAATCTATATTACACTGTATGTTGTTAAACGACTATCCTAATTATTTTGGTTAAGTACTTGCAACTATGCAACTGAATAAATAAATGGATATCGAATAAAGGATTAAAGTGCAACGTCTAAATTCCGTCCAAAATCATACAAAATCTAGACAGTTGAAATTAGGTCTGAAAAAAACTAGACGTCTTACAGCCGTCTATTGCTCAGTGGGTAGTGTATCTGCATATATTTCAAGATGTTGTTTATCCCTGCAAACTAAAAGAAAGAGTGTAAACATAACTGTCTTGATAACCCACTGAGCAACAGATGGCTATTCGACGTCTAGTTATTTTTTAGACTTAATTTCAACCGTCTAGATTCTGTATATTTTTAGACGGAATTTAGATGTTGCACTTTAACCCATTATTCGATAACTATTTATTTCAAAAAGCAACTGTGAGTTGCATAACTATTCTCCAAGTACTTAACCACAATAATTATGATAGTCGTTTAACAAAATACAGTGTAGTATAGCTATAACCCAGATTTAGACTTGGTCTAAATTTAGATGAGTCTAAACGAGTCCTCCTCCGAGTCCCAATGCAGCCAGAGCTTGAGTCCGAGTCGAGTCACAAGTCAAGCATATCCAGACTCGAGTCCAGGACTGGAGTACTACAACACTGAAAGCCGTCTTATTCTCCTTCACTTTAAAAACAGTTAATAAATTGAGCCATTGAGTCTTTTTCTCTGCATAGGCCTACATGCAGCATCATGATTTAGTGTCTTAAAAGATAAATTAAGCTGAGACTAAACTTTAATCATGTCTTTTGGGAACTTTGCTCGGTTAAGCTATTGAGGATAAGAGTCTAATGAGATGATACAACCAATAAACATAGCAATCAAACATATTGGAAGAAATAGAGATGGCTCCCAACAAGTGTATTGTACAAACAACATATGAACATGAATACGCTTTATGAGAATTCAGTGTTGGTTGTTCTGCAATGTGCGCTGCGTGATTGAGCATTTGTCAAATTAATGAGGAGCTAATTCAAAGAAAGGAAAAAGACGATAGAGGAGGGCAAGAACGCACACAAGAGGAATTACCCAGCAGCAGGTGCATCTTCACACACAGAGGATTAGCTTTGTTACACCCACACAAAAGCATGAATCGCTGCCTCACACACGGGCACCTTTGCTTTTGAAGACATATTAATAGAAGATTACAGCAGCAACTCAATCTTTTGACAACATTATCTCAATGTCAACACTGTAATACCGGAGATTATATTAAGGTAGTGTATGAGAACAAAGGAAAGATGTTTAATACAGCCCCAACCTCTACCTTTTTAGCATAACAGTTGCTGCTTTACATACCCGCTGTGCTTGTCTGCCACAGCAGGTATTACATTTGTGCTTTGCGTTATTGTGTAATATTTTATGGAACTGCTGTAGCTATAAAAGCAAGATACCATTATCATATCTCAACCTGAAACAAGAATCCCTATTTTCATCCGTGCTGCTTCACCTTAAAATATCAATAAACCCTTGGCAGCACCCCCATTGCTTCACCCTGCTGCTGTGAACACAGAGAAACCTGATTTCTATGCTCTGTCAACCCAAATCCAGCTTTGGAAAGCCTCAACTCCTACCTTTTCCAATTCAGCTTTCTCAATAACCAACTCATCCTCCTCCTCACACTCCCACTCGGCCGCATAATCCATAACGTTTTGTTTTGCTGCTACGCTGATGACACCCAGCTATATCTCCCACGGAAACCAGATGAACCAAATAGCTCCTGATGTCATGTAGAGCACAATAGTACTTTTATCAACTTTATTATGAGCAAGTTCTTCCACTGTTGATCCCTAAAAAAACATAAGAACCAAACTAGCCAATAGATTTAGCGATAAAACCAATCAGTTTCATATTTCCTTCTTGTCTCCTTGATGATTCTACTTTTACCAAATGCGACGTAAACAAACAAGGTTGTAGTCTGTAGAAATTATGTTCCTCATGTTTCTGCTAGTTTTTAAAATGTTTGAGTTTCCTACCAAGCTAGTCTTCTGTCATGAAAATAAAGATCATGCAACCCTTAAAAAAACAAACAGACTCAAATTAACGTAATATCTGAAAGACACCACAGTGCACACAATGGTGTAAACTGCGTAGTCAGACGCTAACTCTTCGTGGATTCATGAATATAAAAACCATAGACTGTATATAGAATGGACGCCGTCTGCCTCCTCGCTGGGTGAAGCCACTCCGAGAACAGCACCCTCTGTTGACAGGTTGCAGTATAGGTCAGCAAAGCTTATGGAGCTGTGGACAAACTTTGGAAATTGTAGAAATTTTAGACATGTAGTTATTTTAAGACTGGTTTGTGCTCAAGTCCTCTTTTTTCTGTACAGCTCCATTTTTTAAAGTTATGAGGGGGCTCATGTTTTCTATGATTGACTCTTGATACAGCCAATTGGCGTTCAAGGATTGCGTAGCTCACCCGGGGGATACGCTGTTTGAGTCGAGCGTCATCACAGCGACTCTCTGTTACTCTCCCACCGAATGCACACAATGCTACTGCACAATGTTGGTTTCGGGAAATGAAGAAAAATCCCGGATATACCGAGAGCTTTTCAGCTTCTAATCTATATACTAGCAGGAGGCGGAACCAAGTTGTCCATAGTATATACAGTCTATGATAAAAATGTCTTTTAAAAACATCGTCATGGAAGTGCAACTCCAAATTGGGCGACCACCAAAGTTCTCTCCACAAGCCTTAAAATAAGAATCAAATCTCAAACCGATTCCTTGGCAGATTGTCATACCTTCATAAAGTATTAAAGGTTTTGCGCCACCAACGGTTTCAACGTATTTTTCCACCACTTATGGAAAAAAAAAACTGTCACAGTCCTCTCCACCAGCTAGTGGCAACTTTATAAATTAACCATACAGGCTCAATGAAATTAACGTAACATCTGAAAGTCACCACAGTGAACACTAATGCGTGAACTGCAAAGTCAGGCGCTAACCCTTCGTGGATTCATGAATATAAAAGCCTCTTTTAAAAACATCATCATGGAAGTGCTACTCCAAACCACCAAAGTTCTCTCCACAAGCCTTAAAATACGAATCGATTCCTTGGCAGATCGTCAAACCTTCAAAAAGTATCAAAGGTTTTGCGCCACTTACGGAAAAAGCATTGTAACAGTCCTCTCCACCACCTAGTGGCGACATTAAAAAATTACCGTATTTTTCGCACGATAAGGCGCACTTAAAATCCTTTTGGCTTGTCAGAGCACTGCAGCTTCCGTTGCCTTGCGGAGTTAATGACTGTTTTGTTTGTCTTAATGTGCTTTATAATCCGGTGAATGTGAACGTGAATGGACGCGTTCATCGATGGTGCGCCTTATAGTGCGAAAAATACGGTAACCATCCTGGGCACTAGCGGGAAAGTTCGTTATTTGACTCCATGTATATTTGCTTCGCTAACCATGAGGGCTGAGGGTAAGGAGAATGAGTCAGCACTTTTTTAAAAGGCCTAATTATTATGTAAAATCCTAATTCCCAAGCTTTTAAGATTGCAGTGAGCCATTTTTTTCAAGCTTTAACATAAATTTGCCGACACATGCTTTGAGCGTTCATGCTAAGCTATCCCAAAAGCTCGGCTTTACCTCCACGTTCAGTGCGCAGACTTCAGAGAGGTAATGATCTTCTTTTATAATTATAAATCCCATCAGTTGTTCATTCACAAAAGCCATAGGAGAGTATAAACCGAACCATTAGGAGGAAAATAATTATTAGGGTAGGTATTTTCTTGGTGTTGTGATTGCAGGGTCATTATGCTCTCCCTAATGAAACAAACCAGCGGAGAGCCTCCATCTCGACTGTAGCCGTTATCATCGCCCTTCAGAGAATATAAAAAGGAAAACACTTCAGCAGCAGGCTAATTAAAACCAGAGAGGTCTGGATGAGGAGGCCAAACAACCCACACAGGTGGCGGGCACATCACTGTGTGTGTGTTTGTGTGTGTTAGCTACTGTAGCACATCATGTTTATGCATGTCTGTATGTATTTGTATGAGTGTGGGTGTGTATGAGGCGGCAATTCATGTTTTTTTTTTTCCTCCATTTGTGTGTTTCTGCCGGTGCAAGTGTGTAGGATATTCAAGGCTGCAGCTCCTGTTTGTGTGTTTATGTCAGAGTATGATTGTTAAAGGTGCCTTCCATTCATTTTAATGGCTACACCTCCGCGGGTGTCCCTTCGTTCTGCAGCCTCCATGGCTGACAGGAAAGACCTCACAGCTTTCATCTGACAGGACCCTGCTCAAATAGGCCATTGGAGCACCATAATTAGTTCAAATGTCGAAGCCAGTGAATTATTGATGATCGGAGACGAGTGGGGAGGAAGACATTTCACATCAGCTGTGTGTGTGTGTGTTTTTTTTTAGCTGTTTCTTTTAAAGGACAGCTGGTGCACTGTGAATCCCACCGCAAACATGAATCTCTGGTGCTCGGTCCGCCAGAGGATGCATTTGCATCGGGCTGAGGAATAAACCGGGGTAGTAAAGAGAGCAATTACAGAGGATATTGTGAAATAATGTCTTATTCTCAGCAAGAGCAGCTGTCTAAAGCAAGTGGTGCAGCTACATGTGAAAAAAGGGATACCTCAGCACTCGGTTGGGAGGAAGAAGTAAACCACATCATGAGGACAGAAGCTAATTTATGCTCCTGCCAATCACTGGGTATAATTGCGCTACCATGGCATAATGGCAGCCTAGGCCCAGCCATTTTCCCCCCTCAGGCTCTATCTCAGGTACTTAGAGGGGTTTCCATCAGCTCCTGATTTTTCAAGAGAGACCTCTCAGACAGGAATGACAATGGACTTTCAATGGCTTATAATTATGCCACTTTCCTGGGCATCATTTGCATTAAGACTGATACGGGTGTAAGTGCACAGTACGCGGCTCTGCGAAGGCCTTTTGATCAGCTCCACCACCAAAATTACAGAGTGCCGTGACATTTCCTGGAATGCCTGTGAGCCTCCACCGACCGACAGTTATCAGGATCTGTTAATTAGATGGATCAAGTCCAGAGTTTGTGGCCGTGCGTGCTGACATATGTGTGCGAGGATCACAAAATTGCGCTGAGAGGCACCTTGGATTCGTGGCGTGAAAAAAGCTGCACCCTTTTTCAAGGTTATTCAACACTGCGTCTTGTTTGCTTTTTTAAAACATTCCTCTGAAGGCAGAAAATGATGCTGGATGTTTGGTGCTGCTGCTGCTGCTGGCACCGGGAGGCCAAAGGTAACACTGCCATCTAGAGGAAAGGAGGCAGGGAAGCAGGCGAGGAAACAGAGACACTTCAGGACAAAAAGAGGAGGCTGTAGCAACACATCATCACCTGCAGTTCTGTGGAAACAGCTGCCAGTGCTGCTATAATTGTGTCCCAGAGAAGATAGATTTACACAGTACTGCCATTTTTTATCTTTATGATGGTTCACATGAAAAAAAAAATCAGCATAAAGTCCAGAGTGTTAAGTTTTAATTGCCTACCTGTGCTGCAGAAACAATCACAACGATAATAATGGTGTTTGTGTCCTGGACTTCTGCCTGCACACAGCTATATATGCTCCTTTCTATTGAGTTGTAATTAGAGCTTGGACCGTGTTTTCCTTTCAGATGGCTCTTAATTCTGGGATTTGTTACTCACAAAAGCCGCTCTCATCTCCTCCTCTCTGCGGATTTTCGAGCAGTAGGCGTCTCTTATTCAGCTCGAGAGGTTGCTGAAAATAAATCATCACCCTCCCACCAGTATGCGAGAAAGTCCAGATGGTTGAATTTTCACTGACGTCCTCCCGCTGAATTTCCCCATTGTCTTCCACGCTAAAATTAGAAGGTAATACTTGGTGAAAACGCTGCGTCTGCTCTGAGGGTGCTGGTTAATTATCAGGAACTGGATTTATGTTCCACCCACAAATGAACCATCAGCGTTGAATGTGTGAGAGTGTAAAAAAAAAAATCCAAACCTGAAGCTTGAATCCCCTTGAGGTTTTGCTGATGGGAACAAATGACAGGTTTCACTGTCAAACAGTCTTTCCTGCTTGTTCCTGCGGGAAGAACAAAAGAGAAAATGCCCTTAAGGTAATTTAGCAGCTGAAAGGAGGAGATGACAATTTCCCCACACAGATTCTGCGGTTATTAAGACTAAAAATTCTGCTTACATGCGGATTTCAAATCTTTTACAGTAAACTTCACTTTGCAGGAGTTCAACATGGGATCCCAATTACATCTCAAGTCCTGAAGCACAGCAACAAAAGTCCTTATCTGGTCTGCAGCTTGAATGTGGCTGAAATCTGACCAGTAAGATCACAAATAAGGTCACTTATTTATGGCGAGGAAGCTACAAAATTATGCAACAATCTCAGAATTTGCTGTATGACTATCCTGGACTGTCTGAAAGAGTCAAACTGCATAATGATGCAATGTCTGCCGCCCCACAGAGGTTCTTGTCCTCCTACAACCAATCTGTGCAGACAGGAGAGGCAGGTACCACCTGCATGACCAAAGTTTGAATAAAAAAGCGTTAATTTTAAAGACTTTATTGTTACTAAGCTCAGAAATAGTTCAGGTTACTGTACGTGGCCCAGAACACCCTAACCCTAATAGATTCTCTAATGGTTCAGGTGGACTTACCCTGGCATCTAGCACCACCTTCAGGAATCCTGGAGTTGTGTTTCGATCCTTCAGCTCCTACATGAGAGAAACAGCAGTAACAGCTGCTCTTTGTCTCTGTCTCTGAAGTTTTACAGTATTGGAATGAAGACAGCAGGTCCAAAAGGCTGCAGCTCAGAACAAGATCTAGGAAAGTTAGTATTCTTGCTCTGGCTCAGACCGCCAGGGGAGAGCTTTTCTTGGGTGCTTGGTTGCTGCTGTGGACCTGTTTGATTCAGACAACCAAAATCAGTCTTATACTAGTGTGGGTATCACAGTTAGCACATTTGCAAAGCAGGAAGATTCCTAATTCTAATCCTGGAGCCTCTCTGAGAGGAGTTTGCATGTTTTCCCTGTGCGTACATGCATAAGGAGTTATGTCCATCCCACATCTGGAGATTTTTTAAGCACTTCATTCTACTATAATCTGACAATTTCCACTGAGATGTTATTTACTTTCACCTGCCCACAGCTCCATATTCACCATAATGTTGCAGCAGCCAACTCACCTTAACCCGAACTCTTGGCTGTTTGTCAAGAGGAAGATGACAACCATCAATTTGAATTTCAACCTGTTTCATAAACATGAAAGAAAAATCGCTGTAGGAGCTTTAATGTAATACGCCACTCCAAGCTGAATTAAAAAGGGGTGTGTGTTATGCTTTTCCACATTTACAACAACAACAACAAAAAAAAGTAAAGTTACAAAGTTTGGTAGCCATTTTTCATATTTTGGATCACTACATCAAGTCAATCATAGTTCTGTCTCTAACTAGTGTATCTGCATATATTTTAAGACGTTGTGCATCCCTGCAAACAAACAGAATGAGTGTAAACATAACTGTCTTGATAATATAGCATGCCAAAAAAAGTGGTTTCCTATGGTCAACTTACCCTGTGTATGGGGTAAGTTGATCCGTATCCCGACTACCCCCCCACTTTCCACTCCAGCCCTCCCTCACCTTCTCTCTCCCAAAATAACAGTCACCTCTTCACTTTCATGTATCTATTATATGCTATTTAACTGGTCGTTCCAAAGTCGAGGCTCAAAACTAAAGGTGATAGATCTTTCGACTTTGGAACGACCTGCCAGAGGAGATATGGCGTGCAGAGACAGTAGCTTCTTTTAAGACAAATTTAAAAACGTACTTTTACAGACTTGCTTGTTTGTTATGCTGTCTTTTCCCTCTTCTTTTATCTTTTATCTCTTTAACCTCAATCTTATTTAGACTTATTTTCCTTTTAGCCTTTGTTTTACTTTTCTTACTTACTTTTGTTTTCTTATTTAACCTTTTAGGCCTTTTATTAATTTTATTTTATTTATTTTTTCTGCTCATCATTATTATTTAATTATTATTTTATCACTATAATCATTTTTTTGTATTTAATATCCTGTTTCCTGTTTCCTACCCCTTTTTTTTAATTACATTTCTTATTCTTAGCTATTTTATGTTTTTATTTTGGTCCTCTTGGTCTCATTTTATGTTGTAGGGTTCTTGTATTGTCTGGGTTTCTTATGACAAATGAAATTGGCCTTCAAATTGGAAGCCTTGTTTTTAACTGAGCTTTTGTTTTTTTATTTGTTTTTATTTCTATGTGCTGATGCATTACGACTGTTTGTCAAAGCACCACGTAAACCTCTGTTTTAAAAGTGCTATAAAAATAAAGTTAATATTATTTTTATTGCTTATAACTGCTAAAAAACTGTTTTGTAAAAAGCCATTTTAACATGAGAATGCCTAAAAGCAGTGGCCCACTGTCCTGCATGTTTTGGATGTTTCCGTGCTCCAACACACCTGATTCAAATGAACATCTCGTTATCAAGCTCTGTAATGGCTTAATAACGAGCTGATCATTTGAATCAGGTGTGTTGGAGCAGGGAAACATCCAAATCATGCAGAACAGTGGGCTTCAAGGACTGGACTTGAGAACCACTGGCTTAAAGTGATTCAGAACATTCACAGCGGTATTTTTGAAAAGAAACAGAAAAACATTTCAACAATCTGAGCTGAAACTCTGATCCTCTCATCAGACTTCTTTACTTTCTCAGTTGAACCACTGACTCAACTTACCCCAGAACCACTATTATGACTTTATTAGTCCTCTAAGCTGAAATGGTGGACTTTCATGCTAGGTTTTTGACCTCATGTTGTAGCTCATAGATACCACAATTGGTGTATAAAACAAATTTAAAACTGCTCAAATCTTGGACAGATGCGAGATTATAGTTTATGCGCAATAATAAAAAAAATATATAAGATTTATAGCTTTTCCTTACTGGGTCATATGCGCTTCCAGGGGGCAAGCAGTGCCCCCGGCCAGCTTCCAGGACGCCTCCAGAGAGGTGACCAATCAGAGGAGAGTAGACTTGTTGACGGGGAGGTGCTTAAAGAGACTGCTGCTAAAGAGAAGCGTTTCAGACAAGTGATGGGCACGGCAGATCTTTTAGATGTACTGAATCACTAGAATCAGTTCACTGAAAAGAGTCGTTCACCAAATCACCGAATCATTTAGCGGGAGAAGCCTGCGATCTCCTGGACTGATAGCTGAACATTTCAGGATTCACTTCAATTCATAGCTTCTGGGACCAGGAGACGAGAGTGTTTGGCTGTGTTGCTTTGACAAACAGGTTTGTAAAAATAAACTTGTTTATCAGTCATGATGTTTTAAGTGTCCTGTCCAATGGTATGCTATTTATCAGGTCTGCTCGCTAAATTGGGCTCACTGAGTGATTCGTTCACTGAACATTTACAAGAGTTCACACTGAACATGCACCGTTCCCTCGCAAACCGCTGCAATGATAGGATGCTGACAGTTTAATGCACTACTTGTTACAGGCTGTGTCCTATTGTATGCAAGTTGTTGTGGTGGCAATTTAGCAGTGAAAATAAAAGGTCGTTTTGTCTGACAAAAATGATTCCAGAGAGTGTAGTTCAATACGTGATTCGTTCACCAAGTGATTCAGGTGTCAGTGCATGTGGTCCCTCGTTCGCCGGCTGCTGGCCTGGCAATGCTGTTTCTCATTTCAGCTCAACTGAAGTGAGAAACGAACAAATCACTCAAGGAAGTGATTCGGTTCTTTTGAACGAATCGTTTGCGAACGACACAACTCTATTTCAGACTGAGGCTGAAATAATATTTAAAAGACACCACTGTGAGAAATATGAGGCTGTTTTAAATCTAAAAATCACGTAAAACTTCAGTCTTGAAGAAGCATAACACTCCACTGAAATGACCATTTGTAGCTTGTTGTGTGTATTCAGTATCATTGACCAAAAAATGACTTTTCCTGTCTTTTAATTAATGGTAACTCCTCCAATTGAAAAAAATAAATCCTTCTAATGTGACAGGTATTCAACAAGTAAATCAGCATTTCTTACATCCCGTCATAAAATGATGGGAAAAAGATCGCTTCACTTTTACACCTTTATTTGGGCTCCCAATACACAAATCGAGAATATGTTCATCAATACAGTCTGCTTTAGATCTCGTGATACACTGAATGAAGTAACGTCTGGACTGATGCAATAAACCAACAGTTTTAAATCTGAACTACAGTCCTATATACATAATATTATTTCAGAGATCTGTATTGTCTGATAGTAATAACATTAATTATACTGAATAGCGATTGACGAGGTACAATCACAAGGCCTTTTTTGTCATTTTAGTCGGTATATCTTGAATGCACTTTCACAGCAGATGTAACGTAAACTTCATTTGTAGCTCTAGAGTGAGTCTGCACATTAAGTTCAGGTGTGGCCTTGGAAGTCCCGATAAACAGCAAATAGACAGCAAATGGAGCCGACCTCACATTTGTCTCGTTTTTAGAGCTACCGATGCACTCTGAAAAAATAAGCAGACCGTGTTTTTTTACCCCCCCCAAAACGACAGACACAAGTTCTGCCCTCTTCGTCAGCAAATGGACGAGGTGATACATCTCCACGTATACAGGTAATAACCCAAACAGAGGAAGATTCGTTCTTTTATCAAAAAAGTTCAAGACCTGAGATTTAGAGTGGAACGAAATGTCCTAACGTAACGTAACAAAAAAAAAAAAAAGGAAAAAAAAGAAAAAAATAAAGGAAAAGAAAAGTTTGTAAACTGTCACAATGGCTGCGAGGACTAGCTACGTCTTCCCTTTAGTGACTGAAAACATGCATGTTAAAATCAGGACAGCTTGTGTTAAAAGAATGTTTAAAATCTCATTTTTTTCAGCCACATTATTTAAAACTTCTCATAGGTTGGGTTTTTTTCTTCTTTTTTTGTTGTTGCAAGCTAGTTGTACACAGCTCTGTGCATATAATTGTACATTTCCGACGAGAATCATCCATGATCAGTGTGTAGACACGACTGAGGGCGATGCAGAACTCATAAGTTAAGACAAATAAATTCATTTTTTAAAATTCTATTAAACATGGTAATACCTTAATCTAGACAACGCAGGACTCTCAGAGGGTTACAAGTTCATTCCTTGGGCACTTAGTAAAGAGTCCAGCATGTCAAAAGTGTCTTTGTAGTCGGCGTGTTGGCCGTTCGTGGTCAGCATGCCGTTGGTTCCGTCGTGACCGTGGTGCTCCATCATCCTCGGCCCGCTCTCTGATGCGTAGTGAGATGAGCTCAGGCCTCCTTTGGAGCTTCTGCTGCTCTTGGACGAGTGGTGGTTGTGGTTGTGGTTCCCGGCGTCAGAGTGAGGCCTTTTCCGAGAGGACCCAGACGAGCCCGTGTCGTTGCAGTGGCCGCCGGGAGCTCGTATGGACAAGGAGGTGTTGTCTATTGTCCCTCGGCCGTTTCCGCTAATTGAATAAGCGTGCGAGTGGCCGTGTTTCGAGTGGCGGTGGCTGCTGTGCTCTTTGTGTTTGTCCTTTCCGCTCACGCCTTGCTCCGAGCCCCCGTGACGCTCTGATGAGACTTTGATTCTCATTTTGAGCTCCTCGCTAGTGGCGGAGCCATTTTCAGTGAAAGCAGGGGGCAGCCGACTCTTTTTGGAGCTGGACTTTTCCCTCCTGCCGTCGCCCGACTGACCCGCCTGCTGCTGCGAGCGCTTCTTGTGATGGTGCGAGGAGAGCGCGGGAGGCGGCGCGTACATGTCCCCGCTCTGCTCCTCTTTAATACCGTTCTGCAAAGCCAGCTCCGCCGCCGCGTGTTTCTCTCTGTACTTTTCAAGAGTCAAAACTTTCTGCGGCCGCGAAAACGCGGCGGCGGTGTTTGTCCCGAGCTGCTGGTGTTTGCTGCTCGACCCGCCCGCGGCTTTGTGTTCGTGTTTGACTAAAGTGAAGTCCGAGGGGTGGGGTTCAGAGAACTGGTCGTAGCCGCAGGACTTAGAGTGGTCGCTCAGCGGC
The DNA here is from genome assembly GCA_962446985.1 of Xyrichtys novacula. Lineage (NCBI taxonomy): Eukaryota > Metazoa > Chordata > Actinopteri > Labriformes > Labridae > Xyrichtys > Xyrichtys novacula. The sequence continues at coordinate 4,818,521 of OY660887.1, forward strand.
TGGTAGGAGGCGTAGGAGGCTGTGATGGAGTTCAGGGAAGGCATGTCTGAAGAGTCGGATCCAGAGGTGGAGGGGAAGAAAGAGTTGGTAACACCAGGAAGGCTGTCGAGGGACGTCCCCTGGAAGGCACTATCCACCGATGGGCCTTCTGTCTTTGGCTTCTTAGCAGCTTGAATGGCCTAAAAAAAACAACCAGCTGAGAGTGAGAAACACTGATTTCATCTCATACGATTCAATCAGTACAAAGTTTTAACGACGTACCCTCCAGTTTCTTATCCTCTTGAGCCTGCTGGGCGTCTTCTCCAGGATCTGAAGGAACTCGTGGGTGAGCTCTGAAAACAAAGCAGATGATTTTTGAGTGATTCAACCTGTTAGACTCATTGGGAACAAGTGATTATCATGCTCTATGCAGATAAAGCTCATGATGATTAACTGCAATTAATGGACCACCAGGACTCGACACTGACGCCCACCAACCTGGTAGATCGTGGCGGATATTTAGCAGTGGTGGGCGACACAGGCACTCGCCACTTGGGCAAGCTCATTCTCAGGTATGTACATATTAGGGCCCGATAGATGGCCAAAACTCGCCAATTGTCGCCAATATTTTCAGAAACAAAATGCGGAGAATAAGATTCGGTTTCACTTCGAAAATGTTCTGCCATTTGAAAAGATCCCTCAAAATATCCAGTAGATGGCGCAGCGACCTCATGACAATCTTCATCCACTGACTACCTCACAGCACAGCAGAGTGACGGATCTGAAGCAGGCAGCTCAGGGTCGCACGGAGGAGAGTGGTCCGCCTCAACGGTAAATAAAAAAAAACAGTTGAAAACGCTTTTCTGGTCCGAGTTTGAGTCATGATAAATACTTTGAATATATCTGAGATTAATATTACTGCGAAGTGTTTGAAAGGCTGTTAAAAAAAAAGTAAATATATAGATAATCTACTAAAATTAAAATCGGCCGATTAATCGGTAATCTGACTTTTTCCCCCTAATAATCAGTATCGGCCCAAAAAATCCATATCGGTCGGGCCCTAGCACTTATATTTTCATTCGTACTAAAAGATGTCTGTTTCTCTTTCCTTGGGTTTAACTAATCATCAGTTTTTCAAAAAAAATGTTGTGCCGCCACGTCTTTGCTGCAGCGTGTTGAGTGAAATCTGGCGACAGGCTTTCGCTACTTTTCATCCTCCTGTGTTAGGGTCTGCACCGACCTGTTTTTGTTTTTAAATGCTCAAAAGAACCACAGAAATGAGCTTTTTTTGCATCAAGACTTTTTGATTTTGTTTAGGAACCTCTATTACAACAAAATAAAAATTAAATTGACCAAATAATAAAATGCTCTTATTAAAATTATGGCACTTGTTGTGGTTCGATAAACATCTAATAATTGTATAAAAAAAATAAAATCGTATGTGCACTGTCAGGCAGATCCTTTTTCAATCATGTGAAATTTAGGAAGTTCTCATTTTGTCTGGTTTATCCCTGCACAACATTTCCACAACAAAAAATATTATATGCAATATTTTCATGGATAATGAAGCAGAACAAGGTAACCTGGAAATAAAAACCAAATTAAATTATAGAGACCCATTAACATAGTGGGTGCGTAGTAAAAGCTAACACAGAAGGAAGGTTAAATAAAATGTTAAAATGATTTCATGACAAAAAATGTTTAAAAATTCAAGATATTAAGTGTTTGATGTTCAAACTTTCACCTTAAAAATCAGGCACTGAACAGATTAGAGGATGTACGGCAAGAAAAAGTTCAAGATGTTTTTTTTCAAAGTCAAATCTCAAGATCCTAGAAGCCAGACACGCAGCAAAACCACAAACCACACCGGCTGGAGTGCGAAATGGTTCATGTCAAGCCCTCTTGGCGACACGCAGTATGACGCCGTTAACATTCACCAGCCTAACCCGATGAAATAACCAGCTATATGGCTGCAAATCCTCCCTCTTCAAAAGCTGAAACTTGAGGATTCTCAAACAGGAAACAATTAATTGGCTTGTTCGAGCTCAGCGTCATTCACGCTCAACCTTACTGGTCCCCCATGAGGCTGAGAGGAGGCGGCCTCTGGCCTTAAAAGCTCATGCTGTAAGAAAAGCTCCCTGTTCTGTTCGCACAAATGTAATCCCTCTTTCATGAGGCGCTTTAGCTCTTCATTTATAGCCGTGTAAGCCCGAGAGTAAATCAGAGACAATGTGATTCTTTCCTAAGTCACAGGACAGACTGAACTTTTTATATGAACCTTTTTAAAAACAGGGAAATCTGTGCTTCATCTAAACAAGAGTAGAGTTTTACTAACTTAAATAAAAATACATAAAGCACAGCCGTAGAGGCGCTTACCATCCAGCAGCTGTAACGTTACAGTGTGGTCCACGTACTCCCACCAGTGTTTGCCATCTGTGGACACGGGGATCTCCCAGTTGGACCACTTACAGGCCAGATGGATGCAGACACACGCGACCACTGTGGGCCTGTACTGCAGGCAGAAGGTGGTGAGGTGCAAACTGCAGGAGAAGACAAGAAACAAAAGAGAGAGGGAGACTTGTTAGCTGCAGGGCTTCTCCACTTGAATTCATCTTAAATGAGCACGGACAGAGATCAATATTACCACATCACATCCACGCAGCCTTACCTGCGAGAGCTGGAACATCTAAGACAACCTTAAATGTTAGGACATGTTCCTATATCCTATTCAAATGTCACTATATATTCGTATAATGTGGTTTGCTCTGTGAGAGAAAAGGGGGAAATTTCAAAACACTAAAAAAAAAAAAAAAACAGTGTTTCTCAATCTTCTCATGGTGAACTGGCATCTTTATAGAAATTGTTGTCATAAACAAAAAGTTGAGTCAACTTTGAGAACTTTTTATCCGAGAGTGTTTGGAGTGATGAGCACATTTTACCTCAATCATCACTGAAATTTCGCAGCACTTCAGACTGAGAAACACTGGTGTTTACTGCCAAAACAAACATCGAGGTGTCACGTTTGTCTCGGGTTAATATCTCTGCACTCTAAATCCCAAACTAGGCTGCAAACTGACTCCTCAAACACCAGGAAATGCATTTTGAAACCCAAAGTAAATACGTCAGTCAGGTCTTGTGGTCAAATCCTAATAAGACGAACATGTAGATGGTAAAAATTAAGGAAAAACCTACAAACCCGAGTGAAGCGCACTTATTTTATTTTCTCTTTTTAACTGGATGCTAATGACATGTCGCATCAGATCGCTTTTAAAATCCTGGAAACTGTGAACACAAGCCGGAAATGCTCAGACCAGAAACCTCTTTTTGGAAATCATGGACTCTGTATGAAGAAAAACAACTTCCAGCTTCTCATTCGCACACAGTTTCAAATTCATCCTGCTGTAAACTCCTGACAAAAACCACTACGGTTCATCATTTGTGGTGGACGGTATGACGGTATGTACTGTGTGACAGTAAAAAAGTGTCTACCAGTAGAAATTTTGCTATACTGTTATACCAGAGAGAGAGAACAGATGTCTGCTGCATCTCTGAGTCAGTGTGTACCGTATATTTCGCAATATAGGGGACACTTAAAATCCTTCAATTTTTTAAAACATCCTCAGTGCGCCTTGTGTAGGAATTCTGGTTGTGCTTACTGACCTCGAACCGATTTTATGTGGTACACAGCGCTCAAAAATCTGTCAAATTGTTTTATTACAACTTCAATAAGCTACAAAGCCGCACAGCCTGATGGCCTGTTGGAGCACTTTGTTTGGCATTATGCGCCTTATAACCCGGTGCGCCCTATGTATGAAAACAGACGCAAATAGACGCGTTTATTGATGGTGCGCCTTATAATCAGGTGCGCCTCATAGTGCGGAAAATACTGAAGTTGTCTTCGCTCACTAACAGGAGAGCCGGAGCGCATTCGTTTGGGTGCGTTTCCGTATATTCACCAGCGTGTCGTGCAGTTTGTTTGCTCCGTTTCATTGGTCGGGTTTGGGTGCGCTCCCTATAATCACCAGCGTGTCCAGCAGACTTTGGCATAGTTTAGACCAGTGGTTCTCAAGTCCAGTCCTCGAGGCCCACTGTCCTGCATGTTTTGGATGTTTCCCTGCTCCAACACACCTGATTCAAATGATCAGCTCGTTATCAAGCTCTGTAATAACGAGCTGATGATTTGAATCAGGTGTGTTGGAGCAGGGAAACATCCAAAACATGCAGGACAGTGGGCCTCAAGGACTGGACTTTAGAACCAGTGGTTTAGACGAAGAAGAAACAGCTTCACTGGTGGTGGTAATGGGGGACGTGGAGATTAGTAGCAGTACAGAGCAAATCAGGGCAGCCCGACCCTCCCAACAAAGGAAGAGGAGGAGAAACTCATTTTGAAAAAGGGCACGAGTCACGATTAGGGCTGCAGCTATCGATTATTTTAGTAATCGAGTACTCTATCGATTAATCTGTCGATTAATCGAGTAATCGGATAAGAAATGTTTTGCTCTCACTGTAATACTTTGCATTGAATCACGTTTGCCTCATTAAAAACCATCAGTAACACACAAAACTGAAATAGGCCAGGTCTTTCAAATGAATATTTTTACTGCATAAATCAGGAACCAAAAGTTTTACATTTTACCATGTAGTTCACATGAAACTACTGAAGGCAAGGTCTGCAGATGGTCTTTTAATTGCTATGGTAATGATCTTCGCAGTTTTCACTAAACCAGTCACAACTATTTCCAGGCTTTGGATCTAATTTTACTTGTTTAATTAATAGGCTGAAATAATATAATTCTTGGATACTAACATAATTTGACAAGCAAATGTACATTTATTCAATATATAAAAGTGTTACATTTTTATTTACATGTTGTTGTGTGTTGGTCATTTTGCAGCCCTCTGCTGCTCATCACACGCCTAGCAGGTGGTGTATAGCATTATCACCATGGATACACGGATGTTTGTGTGATTTTTTTCATCCACTGCCGCCCGGTTTGTGTCGTGTATGTGTTGATTATGAAAACACTTCGCAATAATTTGGAAACGTGAAGGGGGAGCTGCTGCTGCCCGGTGTTTACGGTAAATAGACGCAAACACCGACCAAGTGGACGCTTCGGTCTCCGAAAACGCCGAGACAAATTTACAAACAGCCACTATTTCAAACAACTGGGCTCATAATCGTGATGTAAACACTTACTTTCTCGCTAGAAAAAATATTATTATTGAATGAATTTATATAATTTGTCCGGTATGCAGTCGTTCTATGTAGCTTGTGGTAGGACTATTTAAATTTTCCCGGCGCTGCGTCCGGCCGGCACGAAATGCATTCTGGGGTATTTAGTATGTATGTGTGTAAACGCTCGTCCGTGTCAAACACCGTGCGCTGCACATGGTTCCGGATTTAAACGATTCCTCGAGGCATATAATTTGCCTCGAGGAATTTTATTAATCGAGTTACTCGAGTTACTCGAGTAATCGTTTCAGCCCTAGTCACGATATAGGTTATCTGGGGATTCTTTGGATTTAGAAAATCCGACAATGATCAATAAACAATACAATACTATGAAAAGAGTGTTGCGTGACTGTCATTGCCAGGAACCTCTTCCACCACCTAAAGATGAAAGACGCCAACATCTATCATGAGAGCCAGAAGACGCATGGCGCACCCGCTGCACCGAAAACAAAAGTTGCAGCAGCTCCTCTCATACAAAAGAGCTTAGCAGAGTTTTTTGCCAAAGGCATTTGTATATAAATCCAAGTTTAAAAATAAAAGGAAAATGCGGCAGTATGGTTATTTTTAAGCCATTAATTGAATTCATAGGGGGAAAAAACATATTGTGATATATACTGTTGCCTTGATATGAAAATACTCATACTGAGATAGAGGATTTTGTTCATACCGCCTTACACGGCTCATTGTTGTCAACTTTAAACCCGGCCGAGTTAATCACAAACAGCTTTCTCTTTTCTGAAAAAATCACGCGGTCTACCATCATCTATCTCCCGGACTACAAAACAAACATCAGCTCCTCGATTACACCACAGCGAGATAAAGGGTCAGAGTGATCCACATCGTGTAACAACAGCTTTATCATCTACAGAAGCACAGAGCAGGAGTTCAGTTTGCAGTGTAGTTTGGTGTTTGATTGGTTGTTAGCTCTTTTGGGGGGTGAAAAAATTGTGCAAAATAATCAAAGTTAAAAAAAGAACTGTAAACTATACTTACCAAAGCACTCTATAAGTTTAAGACTCTTTAGTGGGAATCTATATTCAGGCTACCGTTTGAGCTTTTTTTGTTTGTTTGTTTTAGACATATGCACTCCGTACCAAACAACCTTGAGAGGTAAACAGCATCACTACACTCCATACTGTGCATTCAACCCCTTTGTGCCAACACAGGGCCCTTGTACAATACACCGCACAAAGCAGCCGGACTGGTACTTCCCCACTCTGGGGGTTCCCAGGATCCGGGAGCAAACAGGGCGTTGGACACAGGAAGGGGGGCCCTGCAGGACAGGAAGCTATAGTGTGCCATTACAGTGCAATAATGGGAACAGGATATTAACCTGTTGGTAGCCATGAAATAGGAAGTCTGAGCCAAATCCTTGCTTGCTGTAAAAAAAAAAAACAACAACAACAAAAATAGATTAGGACCAAAGTGAGACATGACTGTGAGTTCAATCATTGTAGTGCGAGAGAGAGAGGGTTTTACCTCGCACTAGCTGGGAACATTTCACAACATCTGTGTGTGGATGATCAACTGTTATTTCAAAACCTGCAACAAGACGAAGAAGACGGGTTATAAGATCGCTGTTTCTTCATGTTGTGTCACAGCAGAGCAGAACATGAGACGGCCCAAGCTGGAGAGAGGAGAGAGGACTCACCCAGCGTCTGCAGCACTATTGTTTCCAGGGCTACAAGCTCTTGTGCCTGCTGCTGGAATGCCTAAAAAATATGAATGGACAACTTGAAAGCTACTTCCACAAGACAAGACAGGAATAAACCATTTCCTTCTTATAATACTTGAAATAAAAAGCATGTTAGAAGAGGGTGATCAATGTTTTAAGAGTTTCCTCGTCCTCTGTAAAAGAAGAGCGTTTACCATCCTGTATTGTACGACTAAATGTTTATATTAAAAGAGTTTATCTTAAAAGCTTGAAAGAAAGTAACAAGGAGACAGAGGAACTTTTAGACCATCCACAGCTTACATGAGAAAAGTATCCAGGTAACACCGTTCAACAGAGTTCAAAAACATGCAGCCCCCTCCTGAGAGAACAAGCTCATTTTATCAGGATTACGTGAAGTGAGGTAGACGGTACAGTGTGACCAAAATACAGAGAAAACTAAAGTGAGACTTGTCCTTTCACAGTTTTTATCATTTATCTGGATTTAAATGCTTAAGGGATATTCTGGCATAGTCAAACACACTAACATCAATCTAGACACCCCCTCGAGATGAATGTTGACGACTGCTTGCTTCTCTAGTTATACCAACTTTAGTAACGACTGCACGATAGCAATACACAGCGGTCTGAGGAGCCATAAACAAACCTCAACCAAAATCAATCAATCAAGTTTCTTTATATAGCACTGTTCATACAAATAAAATTGCAGCTCAAAGTGCTTCACATCAGGACAAGAAAAAAATAAAAGTTATTGAAATAGCCTAAAACAGACAATGAAATATGAACTTGAATTTATTAATAAAAGAAGGTAAAAAGTGATACTAAAAAATTAATAAATTACAATAGTAATAAAAATAATGAAGCTTTGCATAATGAAGCCAGGCTGAATAGATGAGTTTTTAGGTTACGTTTAAAAATTTCTATATTAGCAGCTTGTCTCAGACCCTCTGGAAGTTTGTTCCACAGTTTTAGAGCATAGCAGCTGAAAGAAGCATCACCAAATTTTTTTGATCTGCTCTGCGAAACGACGAAAAGAGAAGATTGAGAGGATCTGAGAGGCCGCCCCAGTTCATAAATTAAAATCATCTTTCAAAGGTATTCTGGTGCCAGGCCATGAAGAGCTTTACAAACGAGTAAAAGAATTTTAAATTCAATGTGAAAACTAACAGGCACAGCCAGTGTAAGGCTTTAAAATGGGTGTAATATGAGCTCTCCCCCTGGTCCTGGTCAAAACTCTAGCAGCAGCAGAGTTTTGGATCAGTTGTAGCTGGTTTATTGTGCTTTTAGGTAGACCAGAGAGGAGAGCATTACAGTAGTCAAGCCTGCTTGACTGCAAAAAGCCTCTCTATAGCCACAAATAATGCTCAGAACAGCGACTAACTTCATCAACAGTACATATAGGGTCCCAGCCATAGTACTAGCCACCAAACATCTTTTTAACTTTGCCTAACACGACTCACCTTCTCTCTTCCAGCAGCCGCTTGTTTGTAGCGAGACCTCGGGCCAGTCCATTATGGACTTCAGCAGGGTGACGATGGAACTGACAAAGAAATGATCATAAATGTTCTTCCTTGAGCTGCGTCACCCCGCTGTAGTCCATAATGGACTGGCCTGAGGTCTCGCTACAAACAAGCGGCTGCAGGAAGAGAGTAGGTGAGCTGTGTTTAGTCTCTTTGCTAAAGAAATTAGACAAAGCTAAAAAGATGTTTGGTGGCTTGGACCCTATATGTACTGTTGATGAAGTTAGGTGCTGTTCTGTGGCTATAGAGTGGCGTTTTGGTTGAGGTTTGTTTACGGCTCCTCAGACCGCTGTGTATTGCTATCGTGTGGTCGTTACTAAAGTTGGTATAACTAGAGAAGCAAGCGGTCGGCAACATTCATCTCTCAAGGGGGTGTCTAACTCAGTATTACGGTGTGTTTGCCCCTTATGCCGGAATATCCCTTTAAATCCAACCCTGTAACTCAGTGTTACAGTGCGTTTGACCCTACATTAATTTTACACCGGAATATCCCTTTAAACCAGTAAAATCCAGGTGTAGCACCTCCACAGAGGAGTAAGATTTAATTCTGGTTATCAGAGAGTCATCTGTGAGCATGTCTGAATTTACTATAATCCCAGAAGTTCTGCAACATCACTGATTGTTTGATTCTCCTGAGCACTGAGACCCCAGACTTCACTCTTAGTCATGGTATGGGAGTCCATTTCCCCTCAGAGCTGTGTCACTGAACACTCCAGGTTTCTGGTGATCCTTGGAGAACACAAACTTGGTTGCGAATAAATCCTCTTCTCAGAGTACGTTAATTCTCAAACATTATAGGCTGTAATTTTCCAGTATGATTTCGTAGGTCGCCGGATTTGTCATTTTCAGCTATATTAGTCAGTATGAAGTCACTAACAACTGTGTCGCTGACTTTTCCTGTAAAAAGTCAGCGAAATAGTTACTGAAAGTCACCCCCAGCTCAGCCTGAGAACGTGACTCACTCCAGGATCAACATTGTGGTCTGTGAACATGTTTCTGACGAGCGTTAGTTCGCCGTGAGGTGAGGACAAGCTTACTTACGTTGCTCTTTGTATCTAGGGCAGGATCTTGTGGGTTTATGCAGGCATGGGCTATTTTAATGACATGCTCCAGCTTCCTGGGCTGCTCCTCAACTTTAGCTGCCAGGAACAATGTAGTTTGGGAAATTATCTGCAAAGAGGAAACACATGTCTCTTAATCTCATAGCTAAAGCCACAAACAAATACAATTATGCTCAATTTGAGGGTGGTACTTACGTTTCTATGGAATTTCGTGAAGGAGTGAATCATATAAAACCTATGCATATATACTATAGCGGTGTTAATAATGAGTTGAGAGCTGGTGGCACAGTTAAGGAATCACATCTTGAACAGATATAGACTTTACAAGCACGTACACGTTGAGGTTTATCACAGATTTTGGCAGAAGCTAACAAAAGAAGCTGCAGTTTACACAGACTAAACAATAGCTAGGCTAGCGGGTAGGCCGCAAACTCCACATTAGCTGCGTAATAACGCGAGTTAAGCTATATTAGGATGTCTACATTATAAGAAGAGATTCAGAGAGTGTTAATAAACTACATTAGATGTTACAGATGTTTTTAAATATAAGATATAAAGAGCTATTTCATCCCGGCGTTAGTGAGCTCACGTTAGCCCCTGTTAGCCCGAGCTAACCCCTCCGTAGGCCGGTAGCCTCCTCGTTTCATAAGGATACACATTGAGTCTCTGGCCTATGTCTTGGATTAAGTTGGCCGCCTGCTGCCGGTACGAGAGCTCCCTGTCAGCCTCGATCCCGCAGCGGCGAGACGGCGTGTTTTCGAGCTGCTCCCGGGAGAAGAGCCATTTCGTTGAGGGTCCCCGGTACACCGCCATCACGCTCCCGCAGCCAAGCCCGGCGGTGTTGGCATCGGGAGGGAGCGGGGCTATGGGGGCACCGGAAGGACGAAATCAGCAGCTAAGGCTAAAGGAAACCGGGGGTGGGTGTTCAGAACAGCGCCGCCTGTGCTCGGAGGTGAAAACAGCCGACCACTCTAAACACCATACTAGGGGAGTATGAGTGAATTCCGTTAAAAAAGATTAATTTCAGTTTAATTACTACTTTTAATAATTAGTTTTAGTAAAATTTATGCAAAAACACGTTTCCCTCAAACTTACTATCGTATTATAACCAACAGCATTTAGAGATATTGCAGCTAGGGCTGTGCGATATGGGAAAAAGTTTATTACGATATATATATACACAGGGTTTCCCCTACATGCAATTGATCATGAAATCAGTTTTTATCTCACATAGTTCTACCTCGGAGTCACACGTATCAGCAGTGTTTCCCCCTGCTGATACACCGCTGAATGATTCTACTCGCACTATGTGAGCACAATAACACACAGCATTATTTTCGACTTGTTATGAGTCATCGACCCTCTTCCACTAACTTGAAGTGTAACGTTTAAAGCTTATACACAGTCTATATAGCGAGTATCGTGGGTAACGTAACATGAATGTAACAGCGTAGCTATTGGAGTGGCAAGAGAGTGGGGATAACAATGACCCCCTACAATGTCTCCTAGGGGGCAGGGAGCACCGAGAGGGACAGGAAGAGACTGAATAGACTGGTCAGGAGGGCCAGGTCTGTCCTGGACTGTTCTTTGGACTCCCTGGAGGAGGTGGGTGAGAGGAGGATGTTAACAAAGCTTGTATCCATCATGGACAATGCCTCTCACCCACTGCACCAGACTGTGGGGGCTTTAAGCAGCTCCTTCAGCAGCAGACTGAGACTCCCACCTTGCAAGATGGAGCACTACTGCAGGTCATTCCTCCCCTCTGCAATATGACTTTACAACGGACTGTAATAAAACTGGACTCACACCACCACTTTTTTTCTGGCATTTAAATTGTGTATATTGTATATAGTTTTATTTTCTTCTCCTTTTTTCCTTTTCTAAATTTTTTCTTAATCAGAACATTTATTTAAGCTCTTAATATTACGATCTTTATTTTTATAGCTGCATTTTTGCACTTTGTCTGTGATGCTGCTGTGACAAAAAATTTCCCCCATGGGGGATCAATAAAGGAATATTCTATTCTATTCTATTCTAAATAAAGACTGATTGATTGATTGGTGCCACTTGAGCACTGCAGTTCTCCTTTTCTACCACTAGGTGGAAGCAAAGACAAACATCAAAACTATAGAGTTGCTCTGCAGTGAGGCGTCCCTGACACCCAAAGCTTATTTCTTGATTAAGATAAATCATTGTTAGTTGTAGGTTTTGCGACACAAACCTGTGATTTTTGTATTAATACAGCCCCAGTTAGATAACAAGATATTCAATTTAATCACGGGTGCAATAATGTGTCAACAAAGTATAAAACAGTGTAATAATAAGGATGCAAATGTGCATACATCCACAAACCACTATGAATGACAGAGTCAGGCTATCTCATACAAACTCTTTACACTCGTGAACTCCTCCAGGATCCCTCATTAGAGTCCAGGTGACGGGATTACACAACGCCGCGAAGTGGGACCTGTTGTGTGGTTTCTCGTTTGCTTGCTCAGACTCATGTATCAGGTTTGTCTGCATGTAGACCTACACTGCTGTTACCGGTCCCTCCCTCCAGAATAAATACCTCACTCGTGTTTCAATTTTATTAAAACAATTCAACCTGAAAACGTTTAACAAGTGGTTACAGACATTTAAGACTATATTTAACCATTACCAGCAGACCGAAACCACACTTTATGGTGAATTAGTGGATGTGATAGGATTTCTGTTGAATTTGGCAGATGGTAACTCCATGTAAGACGATGTTTTATTGCTTTGAGAGGAGATTAACGCAGTCTTCTGAATAACTGCTTGGATTTGGCATTTTTAAAGATGTGCCACTGCGTAAAAAAAGGTTATTTCCTCATGCAACAGCGCAGTTTTGGATGAATCTATAGGCTATTTCAGTCAAATTTAAGTTGTACTCTATTATAATATAAAGATAAGACAGTCAATCTCGATTGGGCGTTTGTTTTGAAGTCCACATCCCCTTATTTCCGGCACGAATCCACCTGACTGTGTCTGCGATTTGGCGCATCTGGACCTGCAGCCCTGCACGGAGAGGAGCCCTCCTCCCTCCCCCTCGTGTGTGTGGGTCCCTCCCCAGTTGAAAGACCGCACTTCTCGGCCAGGTGTGACATTTTTGGAGTTCCTCACTTGAACCGCAACCCGCCGCGAAAATGACGGACTCCATACCGCCAGACCCCACCGCTGTCCCGGACCCGGTAACAGGAGTGGACCCCAAGGTGGCGAACGGGCAGTGCGATCAGGACCACCACCACCAGCAGCAGCAGCAGCCCAATACAGAGAGTGAGGGAGAGGGTTTGAAGATGGACCAGGAGATGAAGATAACAGACAGCCTGGAGGACGGAGGTAGGCGCAGGGGAATATGGGGAAAGTTGAGGGTGCTGCGTCGCCAAGGCGCGCACTGTGCGTAATACCATGGAGACTACTGCTTAATATTGTTATCCTGAGTCTGTGGCTCCGTTTATATTCATTCACCTCTAAAAACGTTGTCATTTTAATGTTTCACGTTGCACAGCGTTTAAGAATGCTAAGGTCAATATTATAAACAACGCCATTAGGACATGAAGTCCTGAATATATCAGCATACAGCTTCAATCTCTGCTGTGATTATTGTGAATAAATGAACCTCCTGCCTGTGAGGAAGAAAAAACCTCCTGTCAGCCAGTCAAACAAGAGTTTCCCTCTCACTGTCAAGTATGTTAAAACTTATTTTTTCGCTCCTGTACTTTTATGTTATCTCTCAGCCTCAGATGTAGGCACAGTGATGTGATTTGGGCTTTATTTCTGCAGCAAGGTTGTTTGATTCATCAGAGTCATGAAATACATCAATTTTTCAAAGACTTTTCCTTTCCTGGAAAGTTTCAGAGCTGTGAAATCTTAGTTTTGTGTGTTTCAGACTTGAAACCGGTTTCACAGACTAAACAAGGCAGCAGCAGACAGAAACAGTGTTGCTCTGATGTGATAACTCAAGAACACTCAGCCTCTGCGAGTTCACTTCCAAAAGGCTTAAAAAAAAATCAGAAAGTTTCTCTACCAAAGATGCTTTAATTTCGAGTGCCTCATAAATATTTCAAAAGCTTTTTTTCATATCTTTCCCTCCTTTCGCAAAAAAGGAAATGAGCTTCTGTCCAAATGAAAACCACAGAATGAGATGAGATCAGAAGTGAGTAATGAAGTGGCTTTTCAAGACTTAGATTTTGTGTTAAGTAAAAGATTAAAACCACCCCTTCACCCATGTAACCACTCGAGGTGTAGGACAGTTTTTTGGACCCGTCACCCATCAGATGTGAGCTGTTTATCAGAGCCAATTCGTGCCAATCTGTAAAAATGCAAACTTCATACTGTAATCTATAACAACTCAGCCATATCACCAGAGCTGAGCTGTAAGGTGAGACTCTCGATTTACCAGTCGATCAACGTGCCGATCCTCACCTATGGCCATGAACTTTGGGTGATGACTGAAAAAACAAGATTGTGGATACAAGCGACCAAAATGGGTTTCCTTCGCAGGACACTCGGGAGGTGCTCACTCAGAGTAGAACCGCTGCTCTTCCACGTCGAGAGGAGTCAGCTGAGGTGGCTCGGGCATCTGGTTAGGATGCCTTCTGGATGCCTCCCGTTAAAGGTGTTCTAGACATGTCCCACCGGGTGGAGACCTCGTGGCCGGCCTAGGACCAGGTGGAGGGATTATATCTCTCGCCTGGCCTGGGTGCGCCTGGGAATCCCCCCAGTAGGAGCTGGTGGAAGTGGCTGAGGTGAGGGCCGTCTGAGCTTCCCTCCTGAAGCTGCTGCCCCCGCGACCCGGACCCGGATGAAGCGGAAGAAAACGACGACGACATATCACCAGTTAGATGAATGTTCATGCACTCTTTCTCCACTCATCTAAACAACCAAAAATATTCACACCCCAGTTAACGGTGATCAATATGCGAAACATCGTTATCTAGAGATGTCTTTACTTGTTCAGCCACAAAAACAGTTAATTATGTGCATGTATCGGTTCATTCTGGCAGTATGAATCCGTTCTGAGGACTTCCTGCCCTTCCACAAGCGTATGTGGAACGCCATAGCTTATGGAAGGGAGATTACAATTCCCCTAACTCCATGGATGTATATACAAAAGAAAGGCAAGTGAGGCCAGGTACATAAAGGGTGGACAAATAAAGACTGGAGATCTAGGGATGTCTTTCCTTGTTTAGCCACAAAACAGTTAATTATGCGCATGCATTAGTTAATTTTGACAGTATGGGTCCATTCTGAGAACTTCCTGCCCTTCCACAAGCGAACGTGGAACGCCAAAGCCTGCTGCGGGGAGATTACAATTCCCCTAACTCCATGGATGTATGTACGAGGGTAAAAGGCAAGTGAGGCCAGGTGCATAAAGGGTGGACAAATATAGACGGGAGATCTTTGAGTTTCTTTTGTTAAAAGACCCCATATGATCCTCTCTATTCTTCCTCTGACTCACTTCACTGTGTCCCGTGTCGCCTGCAGGTCTTTTGGAAAGCAGCATGCGCCTGAAACCTCACGAAGCACAAAGTTACCGCAAGAAAGCTCTATGGGTGTCCTGGTTTTCCATCGCCATCACCATGGTCCTGGCCATCGTTGCTTTCAGTGAGTACCCCTCCTTCTTTCTTTTTTTATTTTTTATGGATGGATTCTCTGACTCACAGGGAGCGATGTTTTGTTTATCTGTGGTTTGTGTTTGAGAGATACTGCCGCTTGCTGTTTGGCCTTCAAGTTGGAGGACAGGTTTGTTAATTACCGTGGCACCCAACAGCTTGATTAAACCACAGCTCCTGACAACACGAAGGACAAGCACTTGATGTCAGCTCGCTGTTTTGACAGCGCAGTCGAGAAAGCAACATGGAAGATTTTGAGCTGTCAAGTTCGGGTTATCAAACCTCGAATCTTTCATCTGTCACCGACGTTTTCTCTTTTTAAGAGGTGAGACAAGTTTGAGGACCTGTCACTGCTGGAAGTTAAAGGCGTCTGTCTGTGGTTCTGATTTAAAATAAAAGTTAAAAATTGCAAATCATTTCACCTTGGATGAAAAAGGCAGATTTTTTTTTAAGTCTTAGTGTTAACTGATGCTTCTCCTCCCTCTGCGGTGAATGCAGATTAACGCTTGACAGATGCATAAGTAAAGAGAACGAGCTTTGCTGCAGTGGAGCTGATCACTTTCAAGTGTGGTTTGCAGATGAGCAGAGATATGAGGGTTTCCTGTTACAATGAAGACATCTCCCGTCTCTACCAGCTTGTTTTTGTTCGTCTGAACTCCATTTCTAAGATTTTTTCTTTTGGAGTAATTATTTGTTTGCATAAAATGTGTAAACAGGTCGTTTCTTTTTCCCTCTTTCCTCTGAGTATCTTTTTATGCTAATATTTTCATTAGCCATTTTGATCACATCTCTGTAGGTCTGCAGCGGCCCTCCCTCTTTGCCCGTCACATCTCGCCTACTCCTCTCATAAATGAAACATGGCCTCGCATGCAAATCGAATGCTAAACGAGCACGGGAGGAGATGAATGGAAGTAGCTGGTGGGTTTTCAGTAAACGCAGACCCAGACAGTTAGAATTGAAACTGTTGCTGCTCTGCACAAGTTGACCCTCTGCACCCTGTCAGAAGGGAAACATTTTGTTCTACAAATCAGAGCCTCTTCCTGAGCTCAGCCTGTGCTTTTCAAACATGTTGCCCACTTCCTGGTCTGATAAGGAAACCCTGTTGGAGAAGCAGACAGGACAGGCCTGTCATACAGTTTCCTTCATAGCCGTCTGTGTATGTTAAGTCACTAAAGCTATACAGTACATTCCACCCTGAGACACGTGAATGTACAGAACAGCGAACAATCCAGTCGCTCGCACTTTTCTGCTTAAAAAGCAAAAAGGAGGATAATGTCTGGATGCACTTTACAACCAAAACAGTCAGGATGCTGCGTAAAATGTGAATAAAACAGATTTTGATGGTTTTTGGAGCAGTGACTTCCACAACAGAGTCATGTCTGTTTATGATGCAGGGCACAAAGATCATGGCCATCCTGTGCTGATTTTAAACCTCAACCCTTTTTAACACAAATAACGCTTAATTCCCTAAATCTTTTGACGACTTTATAGCCTTTTTACATAATAAGTCACCTCATTATTTGATCCCCCTCATGCCTGATGTAGGGGTTAAAATTACAATGAAGAATTCATCAACTCTGAGACACGTGAATGTACAGAACAGCGAACAATCCAGTCGCTCGCACTTTTCTGATTAAAAAGCAAAAAGGAGGATAATGTCTGGATGCACTTTACATCCAAAACAGTCAGGATGCTGCGTAAAACGTGAATAAAACAGATTTTGATGGTTTTTGGAGGTGATTTAGGAATCATAAGCAGTGACTTCCACTACAGTCATGTCTGTTTATGAAGCAGGGCACAAAGATCATGGCCATCCTGTGTTGATTTTAAACCTCAACCCTTTTTAACATAGATAACGCCTAATTCCCTAAATTTTTTGACAACTTTAAAGCCTTTTTTGCACGTCACCTCATTATATGATACTTTTTTCATGCTGTATCAGTTTGCTTAAAGCTCCAGTGAATAGCTTTTAGATTCTGTTAATTTTGGCGCCCCCTGTGGACAAAGCAGGCATTACTCAATAAAAAGAAATCCCACTTGGTCCTTCATGCCTGTTTTAGGGGTCAAAAATTACAACAAAGAAGTCATCAACCTTGTTGCTTATCATCTTCTTGGCTATTGAATGTACTAAAAAGGTATCCATATAAAATTCAATGTATTTCAC
The DNA here is from genome assembly GCA_962446985.1 of Xyrichtys novacula. Classification (NCBI taxonomy): domain Eukaryota; kingdom Metazoa; phylum Chordata; class Actinopteri; order Labriformes; family Labridae; genus Xyrichtys; species Xyrichtys novacula. The sequence continues at coordinate 4,835,783 of OY660887.1, forward strand.
AGAGGAGCTTTAAACTGCACTTCTCTACTTTTCTTTGGCAATGATGGATCATTTGCAAACAGTCAATGGCAGTAGCTGCGTGTTTGCTCATCAAACACTCAGGAACCTCATCAAACATCATGCAAAACTCACACCAATCGTATAAATATATATAAAGTACAACATGTACAAATGTAAAGCATGTCCGCAGTACATATTTTTTGTCTTGACTGTGTGAGTGTCCTGTTATCGACCAGCTGTGAGGACTCCACTCTGTCCTCTTGTATGTGTGCCAGCTCTGTGTTGTAACAGTCCAGTGACATGTCTGTTTTTATAATGGGCTTCAGCGTCATAAAGTAAGCCACACCAGGTGAAACATATTAAAGCAATAAGCTAATGTGTCTAACTATCAGCAAATTAATTTCAATCGCTCAAATTATATCGGCTAAAACTTTAATTTGTATCTTATCACTCCTCGCAGGTTGATTAAATGTGGAGTCATTTCAGGAGTGATGAGATAATAGTGTGAACTCCCAAACCAGAGCCTGCAGGTGGATGCAGGATGCAGGATGCAGAGGCCGTGACTGGAAATGTTGCAGCATTAAGAGGGTGTGATTGTGCGAGTAAAGTTGCCAGAGTGGACTAACTCTCAAGGGTTGCTCCGTTGTTTTAGGAAGTGCATCATGTGAAGCTTTTCCTGCCCGGTGAGAGGCCTGCAGGGTGCCAGTCTAATCATTATCACCTGCTGCTGTTCCCTGTCAGCGCTATATGTTGACAGAGCGATAGCTGCTGGGCAACATACCCTGTAAAACATTAGTGTGACTCGAACATGCGTAAGACTCCTGCAGCATGTCAGAGACTGGTGTGAAAATCTGCTGTGACGGCAGGTGCAGATTATGTTTACAGGCCTAGTAGGGATGTAAAATCTGAGTACATGCTCTTTCTTCGAGTTTTCATGGTAGGCTAAACGAGTCTTCTTGCTAGAGCTGCGTGTTAATTTATGGATATGAAATTATGATGAATGAGATGTTTTCATTCTTTTTGTATGATGAGGCTCCTCTTACCTCTTTTTGTTGATTTTGTCCTAGACATGTTTCCAGAATTTTTTGTTATGGTAAATGTAAAAAAAAAAAAAAAGGCAGTCATTAAACTTCCTAAGTTATATATGTAAAAAAAAGGCAGTTATTAAACTTCCCACTGAGCCAAAATCAGGCTACCACAGGTCTAAAAATGACAGTTTTCTAGACGTCTAAATTTAGACCGAGTTTAGACTAGCCAGCTAATAGAGGTTTACCAGTATATTGCTCAACGGTTATCATAATTATTTTGGTTTAGTACTTGGAGATCAGTTATGCAACTCACAGTTGCTTTTTGAAATAAATACTTATAGAATATCGAATAGTGGGTTAAAGTGCAACGTCTAAATTCTGTCTACAGATATACAAAATCTAGACGGTTGAAATCAGGTCTAAAAAATAACTAGACATCTAAAAGCCGTCTATTGCTCAGTGGGTTATTTGTTTGGCTTTATATCATCTCTCTAAGTTTTTGCCTTTTTTTTGATAGTACAGGTTGGAAATATGGGGAAATAAAGGGAAGGACATGCAGTACATGGTCAGGGCCGGACTCGTACCCACAACCGCTGCGGGGACCGTGGTCCCCAAAGTGGATTGCACTAACCCACTCAGCCATCTACGCTTCACATGCATACTCTTAACTAGGGCCCGACCGATTTATTGGCGAGCTGATTAAATCGGCAAAAACATGCCAATTTTCGCCGATATTTTCAGAAATAAAATAAAAGTTGAAAATGCTTTTCTGGTCCGAGTTTGATCAGTCGTTCTTATATATAGCCTACAGCATATCTACAGTATATAGTATACTGTAGATATCAACAGTATATATATAACTTCATAAAAAAATTTAAAAGTCGGCCGATTAATCGGTAATCGGACACCCCCCCCCCAAATAATCGGTATTGGCATAGGCCCCAAAAAATCCATATCCGTCAGGCCCTACTCTTAACATATTTAACACTGCTGTCTTTGAAGACCCTCATTTTAGCTGCTGTCTGTGACGCACTGTCCCTTTAAAGCACCCCCAGCGTTCTAGAACCCAGCATTCTTGAAGCCTCCACCACTGCTGCCATGCTACAAAGTTGTGTTTCTTTGTATAAAATGACAAATTTTCCCTCTTAAGGAGATTCACTGATGTCAAGATTTGAGCGAACTGCTGAATTCTCGTGTGACTTTTTTGAACACGCCGTTCAGAGATCCATGTAATCCCATGAGAGGATTACATCAGCTCACGTTAACCTTACAATCTGAAACTTTGCTCATGTACAGAACAGACGTCTAACATTTTGATTCAACATTTGTTTTCAAAATATGATAAAATACAATTTTATCTGCCAATATGGTTCAAATTCAAGCAGATTCGGCATCATTTGGCTTCAGGGAGTCAAACTTCAGGCAAAGGTTTGTTGTCAGCCTGCCTTTGTAGAGTGAAATGTATCGTTCTGAATTCAATGAATGAATAAATATTTAATGCCGGCTCTTGCTGTTTCTTTAAAACAAAACCTTGGCATTGAACAGAGAAACAAACACCAACAGTCCACTTACCATAAAAACAACTTTTACAATAAAGTAATTGACTGATATACATAATGCAGCTGTAAACACAATCTACACACAGTCAGAGCCGGGAGGGTGTTTTATCTTCTTTTTCCTGCTCCTCTTGTAAGATGTGACAAGTATGGAGGATGGTAGAGACAGGAAAGTGAGACCTTTTATTTGTGTGATGTGTTTCTGTGTGTGTGCGTGTGTGTGTGATAGGCTGATGCAATGTTGGAGCTCTGTCCCCGCAGACATCCAACAAGCTTTCTTGGGAGCCAATTAGCTATCGCTGGGCTCGGCTTTGACAACCGCAGAGCTGCAGCAGATTCATTTACTCAGAGTTTCTTCCCTCTGCTCCTAATGAGGGAGATAGGAGGAGTGGAGGGAAGGAAAGAGGAAGTGAAGGTGGAGAAGAAGACATCTCCAGATGTAGACCTCTGATTCACGATTTTACGGGCAGATCATTCAAAAATTTGATCTTTATTTTAAAAGCCACTACAAAAAAATACACACCATACGTCATGCTCACCTCAAAATCCTCCACAAGTCTATAGTCGAAGCCGCCTGCATGACACTCAGGTGTCGACACAGTCCCTCCCTCTTTTGTTTACCCTCATTTGAACAGCTGTCAATTTTTATTTGCTGCCTGTTACCACACTCAGAACGAGGACACGGGGTTTAACCTGTTTATTTACTTAAACAAAAACTCCACCCTGGATGCTAACAGATGAAACCTAGCGTGTTGTGCATACATTAGGGCATACATTAAATGATGGACAAAGAATAGAAAAAAGTTGGTGTAAAGAAGTTAAGCCGGCTTGGAACCAGTCGGCCAAGTATGGTGAGAGTTTAAGTGTGTAAGTTATGGATGAACAGCTTGTGGGTGTTACTTTTTACACAGCTTTGTACTCACCAAATATCTAATGTTAGCTGTTAGCACCCACACTGCCCAAGATCACATTGTCATATCACCTGCTGTTGTTATTATACTCATAAATTTATGGAGGTGTTAATAGACAGAACAATTTAACGTTTTATCAAATCCAGCTCATACTGGTCTTTGTTTACATGTGCGTATATAAAAGACTACATGGGGACGTGAAAGAAAACTCTACTTGAAGAATAAAAACCTGCTCTGCAGCCTTTCCACACAGGTGTTGAATGTTACACACTCTGGCCAACTCTAGCTAACCATGTGCACACTTACAGGAAGTCTGCCAAGCACCTATGTGCAACTGCTTTATCATGGAAATCATGGAAACGCCCTTCCAGTCAACCTTTGGTCACACTTATATTTCTTTAACCTTCAGGGAGTTTCTTTTAATTTTTAGTTCTATACAATTATGTTACTTAACAGAAGTAGCTTCCATTTCAAAATAAAAGCATAGGTTTTTAAGGTAGGAAAGCAAGCTATATACATAAGCAGCTGGATAGCTCAGTGGGTATAGCATCCATTACCCAACTGGGGGGTTGAGGTACAAATCCCGCACAACTACAATTCAGTGTGGACCCGTAAGCAAAGACCCAAAGACTGTGGCCTACCTCGTAAACATGGGTGCGTTACCATTGAAAGCCTAACCTGCTCAGATGTTGCCTGGGTTAACAAGGTCTGAGTCAAGGTCAGCTGCTATCAGGACATGAGATTTTCTGAGATACAACACATTGATGCTATGGCAAGGGGGTGCAAGGACGCCAGATCAGAAGGGGGAGAAACAATGACCCTCCTATGTTGGGTACCAAGTCCCAGAGTTGAACAAAGAGCAAACTGAGAGATAAGAATGGGTACCAAGCCCCAGAGTTTTGAGCGAACTAAGATAAGAGTTTGAGGAGATACAACACATTGATGCTACAGCAACGGGGAGCCAGGACGCCAGACCAGAAGGGGGGGAAACATTGACTCCCCCCCGACGTTGGGTACCAAGCCCGAGTTTTGAGCCAACTAAGACAAGAGTTTGAGGAGATACAACACATTGATGCTACAGCAAAGAGGAGCCAGGACGCTAGATCAGATGGGGGAGTAACATTGACTCCTCCCTGGAGTTGGGTACCAAGCCCCTGAGTTGAACAATGAACAAACTGAGAGATAAGAATGGGTACCAAGCCCCAGAGTTTTGAGCAAACTAAGATAAGAGTTTGAGGAGATATAACAGTTAACTGGGGTTGGGTACCTACCCAAGAGTTGAACAAAGAGATGAGTGCCTGTCAACCCTGACAATGACTAGCACTTTGTGAAGTACCTCCAGAGATCCTTGCCAATAGGAATGCAAAGTGACCAATGACAGTGATCCTTGAGGTGATAAAGGGAACGCAAAGGTGTTTGGAGGCTTAGATCAAGGTGTCACAGAGAGAAGTCAACCAGAAAAGGGGTACAAACAGATGAAAAGAGACACAAGAGTACTTCCTGGTCGGAACAAGATGTGACCATCATTATGAGTGAGTTCAACAAGAGATGGATTGATGGACTGTGGCGGCACAAGAACAGTTCTAGAGCAATGGCGGCCAGGCAAAGAGGGCCCTGAATTGAATGTAAGAGGCTGGCAGGAAAAGCATACATGAAAAGCCATTACCAAGTAGTCGGCATGGTTTGGACTGGAAACCCCAGGGTCAAAATGGGAAGCACCTCCCAAGGTGATCAAGCCAAGATCCAAATAGAGAGAGTGACTGGGTGGTATTGTGATATATTAAGTTTGCACCTTCTCATTGGTATTCAGGGTGTGTTCATACACAGATGCATGGGAAGGCTGCATAATTTTTCTGTTTTCATTTTCGTCCGGGGAAGAAAAAGATTTAACCTTAAGCCTGAAGAGAAACACTGAATGTGGATAAAAATATGATGAAATAGGGAAGAGTGGAGTGTGAAGAGAGGAAGAAAAAAAAGAGGGGGCACTGTAGAAAGTAGGGTTATGATTTCCCTATCCGTGCAGCAGAAAGAAAGTTCGATACCACACACTGCTGTGTTTCTGCATGCAGGGCTGAGGCGAGAGGCTGGCCCCAAGTGATTCATGCTAAAAATAAACTCGGGGAGGAGTGGAGAGGATTCCTCCCCTCTATCTTTCTGCATCTTTCCTCGCCTTTGTGTCTCCCCTCATCCTCCTATGCAGGTGTAAGTGTGCGCACAGGGGTTGTGGCTCGATGTTTGTTTTCGACATATTTACAAGTCACAAACATAACACAGGAAGTGACACAGAATATCCTGATAGCAAAATAACAAGTCAACAAATGCATCTTATCCTGCTCTTCAGGTTTGCCACACAAATTAACAACTAGAGGAGCAAATCGGCATTAAAATGCACCTCTGGACCCGTCTGATAATCAGCCATTACTGCGGTTTAACGAGAGAGGACCCAAACAATGAGTTTATAAATCTCTAATTTAAAAACAGAATCCTTGATTGGCATTTTTATTTGGCAGCAGTCGTCGTTTATTTGTTTGTGTTGACAGGCAGAGGCAAGAATCCCCTGGAATGACTTTTATCTCATTGTTTTAGCACACCGAATCTCCTGTAAGCAAACAACAGCTCAAGAAAATGAACAAATAATCCCTGCAGCAGTCAAGACGAGACATTTTTGAAAAATGATAAACAGAAAAATCCACAATGTACCAGAAGAAGTAATGATTAAAGACTGATGGATTTTTCTCATGACACAAAGAGCAAACTATTCTCGATATTCATTGTCTTTCTCTGTTTTCTTTACAGCTGTTTCTATCATGCGTCACAGTGCTTCAGCTTTTGGATTTGCGGTAAGTTACTGTTGAAGCCATCACTTAACGACAAGATAGATGACCCTATTTTCTGTGTCGACGACAATCTAAAATGTCTGAGTTTAATTTTTACTCCACAGTTTGACGCCACGCTGGACGTGTTGTCCTCTGTCATTGTGCTGTGGAGGTACAGTAACGCTGCAGCTGTCCATTCAGCGCACCGGGAATACATGTGAGTACATTAGATTTGCAGACACATAGATTATTGTATCATCTGCATACAAACTGTCAGGTTAATCAATTCCATACACATTTAAAAGTAAAGGGCCTTGAATACAACCTTGTGGGACTTCTTTTTTTCCCAAGTCTGGACATATGACTTGGTAGAATTCATCCTAACATCCTAAAAGCCTTCACTGCAATGAAGATGTTTTGAGAAATTACTTATTTTTAAAGAGCGTTTCATGACTCAAATGTAGACTGTAGCTCATATGTATCAGAAATCCAACAAATTGTACAAAAAATGGCAACATTCCCGTTTTAAAGCTTCTGTACAAACTCCAGCTTTAAATTGACCGAGCGGTACCTTTGTCAAGACTCACACCTACCATGTGGTGGTGATTTTCACCATTAGAAATAGCTACCATACTTTCCGGACCAAAAGTTGCACTTTTTTTAATAGTTTGGCTGGGTTTGCAACTTATACTCAGGTGCAACTTATATATATATAAAAATATATATAAAGATATATTATTCGTCCACCTCCGTAGTTAGCAGAGTTGTTCAGAAGTAACACAGAGGATGAAGAATTCGACGAATTTAATGATTTGGAGTAAGATCAAGAGTTTGGTAAACTTGTTTTGTTATGTTCTTTATACAATAGTTACCTGAATAATTGTTAATATGTTACATTTACATACCAGACACCTATTGAGTTCGTTGTTTATGCTTCATGTAACCATCAACGTGCTACGCTAGCATACTGTACACCTATTCAGCCTGTTCTCTCGTCTATTGTTATTATTATAACTTGCCTTTCAAGATGAAATGTCTGTTCTTGGTCTTGGATTTTGTAAAATTGATTTCCCCCCAAAAATGTGACTTATACCAGTATACGTTTTTTCTTCTTCATTATGCATTTTTTGGCTGGTGCAACTTATACTCCAGAGCGACTTAAGGTCCTTACACACTGGAAACGACGCAAATATATGACACGAAATTACGAAATATTCGGAGGCGAATGTTGACGCGCCTGACTATACACATCAAAACACAAGGTAACAACCAAGACCTAATGGTGCTGTGACAGCAACACAATTGAGTTTGAGACAGTAAAAATACATATGGTATGTTGTATCTGAACAGGTTAGCTTACGAGCTAAAGTTACTTAGCACAGATGAAAGTTAAAACAAAGACGTTTAGCAAACTGTTAAAGCACACAAAACATCGTCATATAAGAAATCTGACGCTATGACTCTCCACAAGTTGTCCTTCAGGTCTTTATCTTTGTAATATTTGTGTCTTTTATCAAAAAGCACTCTGTTCTCCAACACGTAAACAATCAGCCGGTCAGCCATGTTGGATATACCAGTGAATCTGACGCCGCAACATCACGAAATCTGTTTGGTCAGAAGTGGACACACAGAAAGCAAAACTTTAGAAAATTCGACCGTGATACGAAAAAATAAATGCCGCAATATCGCAGGACGGGAAAATGTTGCTGATGAAAACGCTTGTATTGACAGGATGTGGGTTTGAAAAAACATCTACATGAAAAAAACGCTCCCAATGTGTAAGGACCTTTAAAGCCCAGAAAATACGGTAATTAGAAAACATCAGCCTCACTCCCAATGGTCTTAGATCCTTTGTAGCTAATGAAGCTGCTTTATTTTGTAACTAAAGTCTTCCTTATAACTAGTTTAAAAAAGTTCACGGGAGCTTCAAGGTCGTAGGATTTGTATCAGAATTGAGCAGATCTGTGTTGGAGATGACTTTGAACTTTAATCGCCTTGTTTTATTTATTGACTCCAGTCGGTTTAAGTCAGAGCTCATACAGACATAGTTCTTGCGTCAGATTTCTATTTTAATTCTTTTGTTTTAACACCACAGCAGAAAGGTGTACTTGCAGACACCCTGCAGTGGTTAGCAGTATGTGTGGTCTGCTTTGTGTTATTGAGGAGTGTGTCAAACAGAGGGTCTCTTCAGCTCTGTCAGCCCCCATCCGCTGGGACCGATCATAGACAGGTGCCTCGCGTCTTATCTGTACCTGGCTGAGAATGCTGTGTGAGAGTGTGTGTTCGTCAAGGTCAGGTGGGCTTTTCAGAGCCTCCTGAATGGTGCAAGTGTTGGCAGCAAGCAGGCGACTGAAAGGGAGAAAGAAAGAGAGCCGGGTGGAAACAAACAAGGCTGTGTGTCACTTTTTTTTTCTGTTAACAATACTGGTGCAGATACACAGTCAATTAAATCTCACAGAATTAAAAGCATCTGTTACCCTTAGATGTGAGGAGAACATATGTTAGGTTGAAATCCAACTGTTTTAACACGCGCCTGCATTTGCACACCTACAGGTACATGCAAAGGAACTGCTAATTGCTTAAGCAATGACAGATGGGATAATGTCCTGAGGAGATAATAAAACGGATTAGGTATTAAAAGACATTGAGTAAAGTAGACGTAGAGATAGATTTATTTTTCCCTCGATTAAGAAAGAAAATTGGAAACCACTCATATATAGTCAAACTTAATTTGTTACCATAAATAGATGACATAAAGTATATGGAGCTCCCCCTACTGACAGGTTTTAAAGCCTGCCAGCTCCATGTAAAATGATGGGACATGTGGCAGCAATAAAACTGTCCTCAATTAATATCAACATGCTAATGCTAGTTACGCAATACTGTTTTGAACAAGTGGTTATATGGCCAACTTAAAGGTGGGGTAGGCAGGGATTTTGGTGTATAAACAAAAAAGCTTTTAATATCAGTCAATAGATATTAGTTATTGACGACATTTGGGAATATAACGATATCGCTGTGTTCTCTTATGTCTGTGTAGTCGACGTTGTAAAAATTTTGTGCGGTCCGCTCTTTCCGACTGTAAACAAAGCCATTCTCCACCTCCCTGACCTGATTGGTTGTGAGGCAGACGCTGCTCCCCTGTGTTGTGGGGCCCGCTCCACATCCTTGGACAACATTCGCAAGCCCAAACAAAGTTAGCGTGCTACAACAAACCAGAAAGTACGGAAAAATGTCTGAATCCTCCTTTGGCCACGACTGCCAACACAAGCAAGAAAACAAAGTAAATACAGGAGACTCTGGTGGAATAATGGGCGCTTAAAAAGGAGGTAGACTGGACAAGATCCAAAAAGCCGGGTCAACATCAATGACGCATAAAAGCTTCAGGATCTTACGGACTCTGTAACCTTTATGCTGGACAGGTAAACTTTAACAGAGTAAGCCAAGTGTAACAGAAGTGGTTCTTGTCAAACAGGACTTGCTGCGTGTTGTAGTGCTGCTAAACTGTTTACCGCAGGTCCCGGACTATGTCACTTTCAGCTAGATTTAAAAGTCCTGCAAACGTTGTGCTTGCTGGTAGTCTGCTGGCATCTTCAGTAGCACTAATGCTTTTTACTTTCACGTTGACTGGGCCCCATTTGTAATTATCTGAAGTATTTATCTGCATTATATCTGAATTTAATTGTAACGATACAAGCGAGCACGAGCGTCTGTTTGTGGGCGGGGCTTGCTGGAGCAGAGAGGAGGAGCTGAGGGGAAAACTGGTTGGGAGGGGTAGAGTTTACATTCAAGATTTCTCCCAAAAAACTGGCACTTCCTCAGATCCTGGAAGTAAAATGAGACTGATGCACGCAGTTGAAGGTCCAAAGCAGCAAAGCATCTGCAGCAATGATCCAGAGGAACCTACGGCATGATGGAGCTCAGGGACTCCCAGGAAAGACTGTACTAGTGACTTTAAAAACTTCTACTTATAAATGTTGATATTAAAAGCTTCCTCTGTTTAGTTGTTATTCTCTCTTGTCAGTGGGAGAGTAATTAACAGCTAAGAGATTGTGAATCCTCTTATTAAAACTCCCACATGAAGTTAGTTTTCACCAGCAGCACTCATTATGTCATTTCAGCTGCTAATTGGAGGATTCGCACCAACTTCAGGAGGCTACTCAGACTGTAATTGGCTTCACTTAGAGGCTGGGTTTACAACAGATACTGTCACACAAATAATTCAAGAACTGTCTTGAAAAATACAGGATGGGAAAAAGCAACTGCAGGCAACCAAAACGCCCACTCACGAATGTGCAAGTACACAAGCTCGGGGGCAAAAGTGTCGGCACATACGAACACATCCCGGGGGTTTCGACAATCTCCTCCAGCGTGTTTTGTGTCGGTATGACAGCTGAGAAAACTAGACATGCAGTTTATCCTTCATCATTTTTTAATCTGTCGGTGTCTAATAGAGGCGATGTGGCCAAGTGCTGGGGTACAGACTGGTTGCCAAGGTAACAAGCTCAAGTTAAGTGAAAACAAGATGAATTATGGAGTTGAAATGTGGAGCCTTGAGACACAAAAACACCTGCAAAGGTTACAATGAGATGCTGGTGGGCTGGCATTGATATAAAAGGTGATTCAATGCGACCTGGATGTGAAAAATAGAGCTGTTGAGAATCTTTTAGGCCCCCTGCTGTGTTGTTGTTGTTATTTTACATAGTGTCACTTTCTCACCCACTGTGCGCAAGAAACAACAGGGGGTGATTTAGAGTGGATTGAGAGCTCCCCTGGTGTGTGTGTGTACTCGTCCCTCTCCCAGACTGCTTCGTGTGATGCTGGGGGTTGCCTTGGTTACCCCATCTGGTCAAAACCCATGACATCGAGCGAAGCTTTCAGGAGTTGAACACACAGGCCGGGAGCCATGCATGACCAGGGCGTATTCTCCTGTTGTTATTTGTTTCCCTCTGGACTCAGTTAATTGAGCAGAGGTGGTTTGAGGACGTCTGCTGCCTCGAAATAAGCCCCAAATCTGAGCATGAGTTACATTTATTCAGGAGGGCATTTACAGATAATAGGAAAAGTCAGGTAAAGTAAACCTTAGGCTGCTGCGATTTAAAGGGATATTCCAGCGTAAAATTAACTTACGGTCAACACACCGTAACACCGAGTTAGATACCCCCTTAAGAGATGAATGTTGCCGACCGCTTGCTTCTCTAGTTACACCAACTTTAGTAACGACCACATGATAGCAATACACAGCGGTCTGAGGAGCCATAAACAAACCTCGACCAAAACGCCACTCTATAGCCACAAATAATGCTCAGAACAGCACCTAACTTCATCAACAGTACATATAGGGTCCCAGCCATAGCACTAGCCACCAAACATCTTTTTAGCTTTGCCTGATTTCTGTAGCAAAAAGACTAAACACAACTCACCAACTCTCTTCCAGCAGCTGCTTGTTTGTAGTGAAACCGCAGGCCAGTCCATTACATACTACAGCGGGGTGACGCAGCTCAAGAACATTTATAATCATTATTTTATCATTTCCTTGAAGTAAAAATCACCATATTAATCATTTTGCACTGCAGATGCTGTAATTCTTCTGCCTTAGAGTCTCGCTCTGATTGCATTTCCATGAAGTAATGATCATAAATGTTCTTCCTTGAGCTGAGTCACCCCGCTGCAGTCTGTAATGGACTGGCCCGAGGTCTCACTACAAACAAGCGGCTGCTGGAAGAGAGTAGGTGAGCTGTGTTTAGTCTCTTTGCTAAAGAAATCAGGCAAAGTTGAAAAGATGTTTGGTGGCTCATACTATGGCTTAGACCTTATATGTACTGTTGATGAAGCTGTTCTGAGTATTACTTGTGGCTATAGAGTGGTGTTTTGGTTGAGGTTTGTTAATAGCTCCTCAGACTGCTGTGTATTGCTATCGTGCGGTCGTTACTAAAGTTGGTATAACTAGAAAAGCAAGCGGTCGGCAACATTCATCTCTCGAGGGGGTGTCTAGATTGGTGTTATGGTGTGTTTGACCCTAAATTATTTTACGCCAGAATATCCCTTTAACCTGTTTTTGGAAGACTGCAGGTTGCCAAGGTCGTGCTATTAGAGAGAGATAAGCTGAAAGGATAATATTCCTCCAAATTTGGGGATTTTATTCATATCAGGAGCCAAAATTGAGCATGTTTTCAAAATATCTTTGAGAAGGGATGGTTACTTTGACGCTTGTATGCATAGTATCCAAATAAGTTGCAGCTGATTTTACCCTTTTCACTAAAGAGCATGTCTCGAGTGTGACACCCATCAGGAAATGATTTTAGGCCGAATCATTAAAAATTCAAGTCTGAAAAGGTCACAGGAGTTGTAATATTGCAATTACCTTACGAGTCTGAGTATATAATCTTCAGAGTGAAGATTTTGACTTTCCCTCAGCTGAACTTTGGTGATCGCTCTCCTCACTTTACTTTGCAAACAAAACTCTTGAACCCAAGGTAAAAGTAAGAAGGACTGAATAAAATACATTTCCCATATCTGTGTGCTTTTTTCCCCCTCTGCAGAGCCTGTGTTATTTTGGGGGTGGTTTTCATCCTGTCATCCTTGTGCATTATGGGTAAAGCCATCCATGACCTGGCCACAAAGCTGCTACCTGAAGTGGTAAGTATTTATCGATCATCATTTCGAAAGAGGTGCTTAAACCCAAAGTTTTCATGAAGGCTGTTTACACCAGTGGGCTAGAAATAAATCCGACTGCTGGGGTCAGAATTGGACTCAGACTGGGGAGTGAGAATGCTTTGGATTAGAGCTACAAACATACGGGACAGATTAAGTTATCCATTTAGCACTCAAACACACTAATATTCAGCAGGGCATTATGACAGATGTACTGTCGGTGAAACAGTCGAACAGGGTCACTTTAGGTTATGTCCTCAGAAGCGATGCAGGGTGCAGATTAAAGCCAAAACACTGGTGTATGATTTAATTTTTTTGGTGGATTCGGTGCTTGTTTTTAAAGCTTTACCAGACAGCGAAAGCACTCTGCCCTGCCAGGATTTATCTGCTTTTACAACTATAATAGCACCAATCTGCCAGAGACGAGGATTTCTCCAAAAAAGCTCGGTTTATCCCGCGCTTTCAGCGTATTTCAACATAAACATGTCTCCGTTCTACCATTTGAACTGGCAGCAGATTTTAATAAGACAGCATATTTTCAGCGTTGGTCGGTCACGGGGGGGTTAGTGAGTCAGGCCCTGATGAGGTCAAGTTATGAGAGGAGGGTTTCCAGATTCAGTGTTTGAGCTGGATTGATGGAAAATTTAAGCTCTGTATTTTTGTTCTGCAAACTGGAGCTCTGAAAGGTCGAACAGGGGTCAGGAGATACACCAACTTGTTACCTGACAATCAAAAAATTAGGATGCAGAGTCTGCGTCCCAAGTTACGGTTAATTTCAAAGAACTGATGCTGCCAAATATTACTGATTTTTTTTTTTCTGTTGGCCTTAAAATCCTTTTGACATTTCTTGAATGTTCAATAGTTTGAGCTGAATGAGCAACAATCAGATCTGCAGTCACAAACAAAAAACTTCACGCTCCATCAAGACAGTTTGGTTTTGTTTGATTGACAGAGACCAAACAAAAGATTTACAAAGGGATTTACAAAAACCATCATGTTGAAGACTGTGTGGGTTTGAGTTTGATTGACAGTCGCCAAACAATAAGATTTTAGTTTATGTACAAAAAAACTTCACGCTTCATCAGAAATGTGTGGGTGCTGTTTGATTGACGGAGTCCAAAAAGGCTGAATAAAACTCGATAAAGTGTTGCTTGGTTCAGACCGTGCTGGACTGCAGAGAAGTGGTCAGGGCCTTTGGTAAAGATGGATTCTTTTTAATGTGTGATACATAAATGTTTAAAAAGTAGATATTTTGTAGAATTAAGTTACATTTAAAAACTTATTGAGAGACGATGATAGATCTTTAAATTTCCTGAACAAAAACCCTACAAGTGAAAGTCCAATCACCACTTGCTTTCTGTGATTTTGTTATGAGACTTTTTATCTTTATTTTCTCTACTTTCTCAGAGGAAAACAAAAACTAATATAATCTGCATGGCTTAATGCACTCAACTCCTATTTTTCAATTTCCTGGATCACCTGCATAACAAAAACAGATCCCCGTGATGATAAATGCAGATTCCCAAATAGTCTTTGTAACTCACTAAAGCTTAAAATTCAATAAAATTTTAAATCCTCTGTTGATTTATTGGACCATCTGGGTTTTCCTTTATTCTTCTTGGCTGCAGTTACGCTGAGAGTCAGGATTCATCAGAGCATAAACAAAGGTAAAATGTCAAAGTCAAGGGGAGGACTGACAGGTTTTGTTTGCCTGAGTCAAACCTGCTTCTTGTATGTCACATTTTGCTTCTGCTTGACCAGTTTTTGAGGCTTCCTGAGAACACATATACACATTTTTATTTATATTTATTTTCTATTTTTACCGGTATTCAAACAACTAGGAATCAGTCGTCTTGATTCCGTCGCAGAGGAACAGCTTGTACCAATTTTATACTCGGCTTAGGAGTGTATGGTTGTCAAATGTAAATGTCAAGTACTGTGTTCACATGCAGGGCAGGGTCTATTTGTCATGAGCACTGCCTCTTACATACATACAGCGTATGTGTGAGTGTTTGCAGTCATCTTTTCCAAAGCCATAAAAGATCTTCCCATGAGATTGTTTACTTAAAACTGCTTTAGTACAGCTTCTTAAATAAAAGAAACCCTGGTGCTTCTTGCCCAAAAAAGACAGTTACTCTTTCACATTAAAGCTCCCATGAGGCTTTTATTATTATTTTTTTTACATTTACATGATTCATTTGACTGTCAAAAGTTGCAGAATTTGATTTTTCATTCAACAATACCACTAACGCATGTGAGGGAAAGATAAGCAAAGGGGCTGCTCTGTCCACAGGGGTCGCCAAAATTGACCAAAAGGTCCCTACAGGACCTTTAAGGACCTGAAATGAAATCTGGACAGTTATTTTTGATATTATTATCATTATTATTATTATTGTCAATACATTTATTTATGATTTATTATTAATGTATTAATCTATTACTTTTAATGTTATCATTATTATTATTATTTTAATCCTATTATTGTTATTATTGTTATTATTTTTATCATTTATTATTATTATTATTATTATTATTATTATTATTATTACTACTGTAAATACATTTATTTATGATTTGTTATTAATGTATTAATTTATAACTTTTATAGTTATCCTTATTATTATTTTTAATCCTATTATTGTTATTATTATTTTTATCATTTACTATTATTATTATTATTACTATCTATTTATTACTATTATTGTTATATTATTGTCATTATTATTATTATTATTATTATTATTAGTAGTAGTAGTAGTAGTAGTAGTAGTAGTGGTAATGGTAGTCGTCGTAGTAGTAGTAGTATCAGTATTGTTAGTACTGTTATTACTGATTAAATGATAATAGCCCGATTAAGCCTTAACTAAAGCTATATCACAAACAGTAATAACTTCTTCAGGGGCTTTAAGACTTGGTTATAATATTGTGTTGACTAGTAACCTAGCAGGACTAGCATGACTAGGCACTTCGTGGTGAAGAGCACAGCCTAATCTGGTTTTCATATAAGCTCATAAACCACTCTGCATCATACACACTGATGAAAAACTCACAATCACCTGCAGATGTCATATCAGGAAGTACTCGGGACCCAGGATTGATCCTTGTGGAACACCAAATTTTGACTCATTAAAGTAAAGGTGCTTAATTAAATGGCAAACTAAAAGTGCACTTAATTCTGTTTACTTCTTTATTATCTCTAACTACAACATCAAATAGCCTCCATTTGTGCCTGTAAAGTACCTTAAACATTAAGAGTGGCTCTCATTGAAAAAGTCAGTATTTATTAAAGTGGAGGATGTGTCCTTGGTGCTAAAGAACATATTCTATCACTGAGGATAATGTGCTGTTTTTATTGAGTCACAGCACTGACTCAGTTTTTTTACAGCATGCTGAGGTTTTCTCTCCATCTCCCTTTTGAAGTCAGTGAGCTCGCCACAGTCGCTGTTCATGGCTCCAAGGCCATAGTGCAATATTAATGTTGCTGCAGCAGTACTGAGTGCTCTGCAGCTCCCTTTCTCCTCTCGCATCCATCCCTCCTTGTCCCTCATCCGTCAATACTGAGTTTACCATGAGGCATTGAGCTGATGCCCTTTTCAGTGAGACTGAAAAGAAGATATTTAAATGGATAGAGTTAAATAAAACCCTTATCCTATGTCTCCATGTTACGAAAGAAACACTCAGGTAGAAGCTGAATGTTGAAGCAATTAATGCCAACCTATAGAGAGCAAAGAAAAGGATTGTAGAGTTAAGTTCTATTGAATAGTTGAGAGGGGAGGTTTTATGAGCTTTAATAGCTGAACTTTGGACATTTGTGAATGAGATGTAGAAAAAAAAAAGGATTATAGAAAAAAGGACTGTTTATTAGGGCCCTATTAAAACCCAAGGAGTTCTCGATCATTATTATTATTATTATTATTATTATTATTATTATCAATGTTATTTTACAGCGTCTGAAAACGCAAATTTGACCCCCTGAATGACCTCGAAAACTCACGAAAATTTGCAGACAGGTCAGGCCTGGCGAAAATCGCAATGTTTCAAAGTGACCCAAAAAAAAAGCGATAAAAAATGGTTTGCTGGCGCCCTCTACAGAGCGGCATGAATGTCGACTTTTTCCGAGCTGCCTGAAATTTTACAGGCACGTGTATCTTAACGAGATCTTTGATTTTGCGCGCTTGGACTTTTTTCCTCAGACGCAAATTAAAGAGTTATTCCGCTGTTTTCGGCCCATTTTAGCCATTTGCATATGTCACACCAAACGTATCTTGTTGATTTTATGATCTCTGTTGCTGACATCTACCTGCCAAAGGGACTAAAGATGGAAATCAACCATTTGGCTATAATCTTGCATATTTACATGTATATGTAAATAAATCCTATAATAAATCCTAAATAGGGCTTTGGTAAAACTGTAAACACAACTGGCTTGAGAATTTGAAGTAATGCAAACACAATAAACTCAAATATCTTCCAAAACTCTAAACTGCATTTTAAAGTAAATGTTTGTCACAAAAAATATGTAAAGGGTCTTATAGCATCTAAAGTAAACCCTTGGCCTAAAATACCAAAGAATAAGAAGGTTTAGACCTCACATTAGCAGGTAAAACAACAACAAGGCCTCAAAGGTTTATGATCCAGCACGCATTAAACTTTGACTGAGGACCTAGAATTGAGCCCTGGGGGACACCAGTGACAAGAAGTGGGTAAAACACAAATTAATCATAGCTCTCAATCTTTCTTTGTGTTTCTGTCTGTCTCCCTCAGGATGCATTCTTGTTTAGCGTGTCCATCATCAGCGGCTTGGTGTGTCTCATCCTGTGTGTGATCAAGTTTATGCTTGGCAAAATACTGACAAGCCGAGCCCTCATCACTGACGGTAGGTGTGCACACCAAAAAAGAGACTATTTATGACTTTTTTTGAGAGATAATTAAGGAAACGGTCACTTTTGTGGACTAGATCGTAGTCTGGAGCTGGACCTTGAAGGTACAAAGGATTTTAAAAAATGGTTTGTTCTCTCTGTTCAGCATTCAACTCACTGGTGGGGGCGATCATGGGGTTCTCCATCCTTATAAGTGCCGAGGTGTTCAGACATGAGCCCAAGGTGTGGTATCTGGACGGGACAATAGGCATCCTGATCGGTCTTGTCATCCTTGCCTATGGAATCAAGTGAGTGGAGAAAACAACAGAGATAGTTTTCATAGAGTTTAATGACAACCATTTTCAGAGATGGGGACTCGAGTTTGAGACTTGACTTGGACTTGTATTTGATCTCAATTGTCCCCCTTCTTTCCCTGCAGGCTGCTAGTTGACATGGTCCCACGGGTCCGGCAAACCAGGAACTACGAGCGTTTTGAGTGAAGGACTACTGACGGGGACAAAAAAAAGGAGGAGCTGAGTTTTTCGGGGGGATGACCAGGGGCTTACTGACTTTATGACAAAGGGACAGGAGGATAGTCCCAACAGTGTCTTCACAGACAATCACACTAAAGTCCTTGGGGTGCCAGAGGATGCCTCAGAGCCCCCCTGTTTTAAAATGAGGATCCAGGTGGATGATAGCTGGATCAACTTGGTACCTTTTGAAGTGTTTTACAGTTTGATGTATATATAAATATATCTTTATCTGTCTTTTACCAGTGAATGGGCGGTCTCTTCTATCACGCCTTCATATTTAAACAGAAAGGTTCAAAGATAGACGAATGGGAGTTAACAAAACTCGACAGAGGTGACCCCGAGTGTCCATAACTCCTTATGAGCAACAGTCTTTGTACAGCGTGCTGATGTACGATACCTCAGTTATCCCGCTCAAAACACAGCAGTTTATTTTCCCATGGTTCTTAGAGGCCTTTGCTCAGCTGTGCTATAAAACGTCGCAGTGTGTCAGGTCTTATGATTGATGTAGCTGATGTAGCAGTGGAGTGTAGTTGTTTTTTTTAATAAGGATGTATAAACACACACAGAGGCTTAATATCATGTTATTGCTGTTAAATTGTTTTACCTGGACTTTTGTGTTTGGAGGCCTGGAGCGGGAACCACCTCAGCGACCTCATGTCAACACCAGCTGACGGACCTGAAGGATAAAAATCGTATTTTGGTTTCAGTAACTCAAACAATCCTGATTCGCTCCAGTTCCAGGACAGACAGAAAGTTGCTGAAATAGACTCATCGGTTGGCTTGTTGTTGTTTTTTTATTAAGAAGTGGAAACCTCACATTATTTATGCACCACCTGCCGACAAGAAGAGGTACTTGCCACATGTGAATTCATTAGAATGTGCATCCATTACAACATGACAAAGTCAGCTTTTGAATACTGTCAGCACTGACAAACAGCTCATCAGTCAGGGATCCTTATCAGGCCGCACTTGCACGTCAAGAAATCATCCGTAATTCGTCATCTGGTCATTATGGGGTGTTGACCAATCAGAATTAAGAACAACTAAGAAATGAAAACAGGAGACGGAACAACTCTGCAACACCTCGAACATTTCATATGCTGCTCATGTCCCATGTTGCTGACTTTAACTTGCGATTGTTTGTTTTAAATTAAGCTTAATAAACATATTATATTAAACTGGTTTAGATAGTGTCGACACTCCCTTGCTATGTAAGCATGAGGCGTCCAGTCACGACTGATCTATTTATTGCCGCACTTTATATGAGGTTGTAGCGCATCCATCTCCAGTCATTCAGGTCGTATTAAAGCTCCTGTGAGGAGCTTTTTGTGTTTTTATGAAATAGACTTAAGGTCCTTACACACCGGGAACAACGCAAATATGCGATGCAAAACTACGAAATATTCAGAGGCGAATTTTGACGCGCCTGACTATACACATCAAGCACAATGCGATTTTGCGACTTTCTGGGGGGGGGGGGGGGGACGTCAGACTTTCCGGTGAATCTGACGTCGCAACAATACGAAATCTTATTGGTCAGAAATGGACACACAGTATGCGAAACTTTAGAAAATTCGACCATGATACGAAAAAATAAATGCAGCAATATCGCAGGACGGGAAAACGTCGCTGATGTGAACGCTTGTATTGACAGGATACGGGTTCGAAAAAAAAATTGACGTCTGAAATAATCGCACGAAAAAATGCTCCCGGTGTTTAAAGGACCTTTAAACTCATACTGACGTCTTTTAATGATGCACAAAAATAAATAAGACCATCAGTGAATGGATGACTGATTTTCCCACTTCGGTTTTGATTGCCTGAAATTGTTGCAAGGAGCAACTTAAACTCACACACGTGACCATCAAAAGTCAGAGGGAGGACATGTTGGTCATAAGACACTAGTTTCGCAGACAAGATTAGTCAATAAACACAGATAAAAAGTCCCCTACAGGAGCTTTAATTATCTGGGCTGGAGAGCTCGGCTGCTGTGGCGTCTAATGCTGCTTCATACGTTTGAAATGACAATGACTGGACGCGTAGATGGCTAAGTGGGTTAGCGTGCGTGGATTTAAGTCCTGCCCCAACCATGTGCTGCATGTCCTCACCCCTCTCTCTGTAAAATAAAAACAAAAGCGCCAAAAAATACTTAAAAAAAAAAAACAATGACTAGAAAATCTGATCAGATCCGTGCTGACAGTATTTCTGTTTTCGCTCTCACTATTTACAAACTGTGAACTCTCTATTTCACAAACTGTGAAGGATTCAACTTTCCAGCATTTTCAGGACTTTTCAGATGCTGACCACCTCATCATGAAGACCAGATTTTGTTCCTGTTTACACTGACTCTCGTATCTGTTGATCTGATACCCAACAGGACAGTCACGTCCATTTCAATTGTCATTTTTCAAGCCGTGATGCCTGATCTTTGTTCCCACAGTCACACTTTTTAGCTCCACATCAAATACAAACAGCCAGGCAATGGTTTTTGGACAAGAGTCAAATCAATATTTTTCTTGGAGCAGCAGTAGCTCAAGAGGTAGAGCGATCGTCCTATAACTGGGAGGTTGGCTGTTCAATTCCCCCCCTATCCCAAGTCTGTCCGTTGTGTCCTTGGGCAAGACACTAAATCCTTTCAGTGTATGTGTCCTGCACTGGTGTATGTTTGTGAGTGTTGCATGGTGGTGGTCAGAGAGGCCGTAGGCGCAAACTGGCAGCCACTATTAAGGTAGTTTACCACCACCAAGGTGTGACTGTGTGAGCGAATGAATGATGTATCCCTCCAGCAATGAACTTTTGAGTTTGAAGAAGTTATTGACTCAAGCTCATTTCCTAATAGTCTATATTCCAAAGCCTTAAATCCTCTTATCAGTGACTGTAAAACATATATGTAAGTTTCAGTCATCCTTTGTTGAACTCAGAGGCAGAAGTGATCGTGAAAATAGTTCACTTTTACATCATACATTTCCCCTTGAATCTGTGTTTGCTGCAGTGACTGTAACTGAATGTAAACTGTGCTGTAAACCTGTGTTACTGTGTTACAAATAGAGAGTTATTGAAGTGCAGCAGTGGTATTTTTTATGGATGCAGGACGCAACAGTGTATGTAGTCATATAGTGTTTGAAAAATACTATTTTTTAAGGCACATATTGAATATTTTAAAGGGAAATGATCATTTTGAATGATGAATTCATCTGATAGCTTGCTGTTACTCTTATAAGCCCAACTTTTTAGTCTCTAAATCTGAACCCACTACAAATGAAATAATTGCTTCTGGTCAAAGATCCTCTTGAACATATTACTTTCAATTAAAGTCCCTGTAATAAGCATTAATTTACCTTTTCTGTTAGGTCTAAAAATTGCAGTGAAAGTTGCGATCATATCACAGGAAAAAGGGCAATTGCAAATGAGCTACAACAGTCTTTTGTGAGTTTTTAACCTTAAACCATAAGATTAACAGAGTGTCTCGGAGTGATATCTGAAACACAGACAGCCACACAGAGAGACCGGCACACAGGGCAGCGAAACTTGGGTTGCACTCAATTTTACAATTTAGAGAAAACAAAAAGTATAAGCACCAAGTTGAATTATTATTTTCATTTGTGGGCTTGTTTTTTTTTTTACCTTTTCACACACACCCGCGCTTGCACACTACTGGTATTAAGTTAGTTTGATATTGGACATTCACATGCATTTAACATTCAAAACAATTCTCCCTGACTGTGTGCCTTACTCATATCAAACCAATTGTGTAACATAGAGACTCATGTTCCTCACATGCTACAAGACATCTCTTTTTGAAACGTATCTATTGTGCAATTTTTAAATATTTTTTAAATGATAAAAAACGCATATAAAGCAATAAGTCACATGGTCAGGGAGAATAAGAGCTTTATATGCCTTTTTTCCCCTTTAAAAATTATTTTAAAAATGCACAAAGGATATATTTAAAAGAGAATTCTTGTGGCATGTGAGGAATATTGGTCTCTATGTTGCACAGTTGGATTGACATCAATAAGTTACATGGTCAGGGAGAATAATAGCTTTATGTGCGTTTTTTTCCCCTTGAATGTCAAACCAATGTGAATGTCCAATGGCAAACTAACTGAATCTCCGTACGCACAGTAGATGATACACAAATAAAAGCATGCATCTCAGCGCATACCTTGACCCTTTCAGCCACTGTTGTTGTTCTGGATGCATCAGCTTCTGTCATTGTGACTTGTCTCGTCAGTCCTCTTTGAGTTTCAGCTGTTCTTCTCCATGCATGTTTTGCGCGACGATTTTCGCGTGTGTTGCGCCACAGTATTGCAGGCAGTGCAGAAAAGTTTTCCTCCGCTTTCATGTAACATATCTGGAAATGGACTTGCAGGAACTTTGACGGCGATATATTTGTTCGTAAATGTGAGCGTTTAGCGTTACACGTCTTTATCCTCTCAATGTAAACAAGGAAGTGAAAATGATGACGTACATGTCACGCAGAGGCGTGGCCGAAAGAGTGCTAACGCTGCGTTCAAGTTACCTCGGAAGTCAGATGTCCGAGCCGAAAATGACGTCACACCCGAGTTACCTGCGTTTCAGTTACCAAGTAGGAAAAAAGGAAAATCGGAAGCAGAAACAAGATGGCTACATCTACGAAAGTTATTTTAACGCTTGCCTTGTCCGAATATAGGGCAAGAGCCAAAATAACTTTCGTAGATGTAGCCATCTTGTTTCAGGCCTGCGATTTCTGCTACATCAACGAAAGTTATTATAGCGCTTGCCTTATATTCGGACAAGGCAAGCGTTGAAATAACTATAGTAGATGTAGCCATCCTTTTTCCGCCTCCGATTTTGCTTTTTGTCCGACTTGGTAATGGAAACGCTGATAACTCGGATGTGATGTCATTTTCACCTCGGACTTCTTACTTCTGAGGTAATTCGAACACACCATAATGCTGCATTCGAGTTACCTCGGAGTTCAGGAGTCCGAGCTTGGAATGACGTCACACCTGAGTTACCACGATTGTAGTGACCTAGTCGGAAGAAAGCAAAATCAGAGGCGGAAACAAGGGGGCCACATCTACGAAAGATATTTTCGGACAGGGCAAGCGCTAAAATAACTTTCGTAGATGTAGCCATCTTGGCTCCTCCAATTTTGCTTTTTTCCGACTTGGTAACCGAAACGCTGGTAACTCGGGTGTGACGCCATTCCCAGCTCAGACATCTGATTTCCGAATTAACTTAAATGTAGCATCAATTTATTGGTCAAATTGGCGGAAATGTCGCGGTGATTGGAGAAAATAACAGCGCCTCGCTGAATTTGCGGTGATTGGTTGAATTTGTGTTGATAGTTGCGAACGCAACCGCGAAATCCTATAGGGACTTTTCCTCCTGTCTTTTCAAAGTTTATCACCAACTATGAATATTTGCTGTGAGGAAAAGTAGCTAAGACTAAGACTAACCTTTTTTTTTTAACGTTAATAAAATTGACTAAAATTCGTACTTGTCCGACATCATAGTATCTGACAGAAAACAAGCCCATCAATGACAAGACTGCTGATTTTTATGGTTATTTTTAATTCCTGAAACTGGTGTGAGGGGTTAGTGTAGAAGAACAGCCCTGTTTTTACGCTGTCTACAAAAAAAGGATAACTTGCAAACATTTGGAGATGTTCATCATATAAGGTCTTATTAACTATTAATTAATGCTTATTACAAGGACCTTAATATAGAGGTGCTGCTAAAGTTTGTAAAAGCACAGAGATGAAGCTCAAGATGTGCCGATGTGTGTTCAACATTGTGGTCCAAATGTATCTTCACTGTGGGACTCCAGCTGATGGCTGTCCTCGTCCGTGCTGGTGTAAATACTGAGTCTGTATCGCTGTGATGTAAAATAGCAAATATAAAACCAGAGTCGGAGCCTTTTGTCACAGAAAAAAGGGTTTATTTAAAAATAAAGTTATATCCCTCTTACTCGTCAAGGACTGTGAAAACAAAACAAAAAAAAATGTTGTCATTGTGTTATTCATCTTTCGCTGCTTGAACCACAACCATCTCGGCTCCTGTTTCCGACACTGACAGCTTCGAACAAAAGGTAGAGATCGAAAACAAAGATTGATACGTGTTTTTTTTTTACAGCTGTATGAAGCAGGTTTGTTTTTTTCTACAGTGAAGACATTCGATGCTGAGGTTAAAAAAAAAAACAGATATAGAGACGGAGGCGACGCAACACCTTCTGGCGTGTTGCGTTCAAGACTTAAAGAAACAGAACAGCTGATGATGTGACGCACAGCATGCTTTGAAAACACCTGACAAAGTAAATAAGGCTTTTGCTGCAACAAAACAAATTGTCCTAGCTGCTCACAGAGAAGGGACAAAAGTGATTTCAATGTTGACACCAACATTCTCTATCATTTCTATTACAAACTCCAACGATCCCAACACGTACAAAAATAAGGATAAGTCTGATGAATCTCCGCTTTAGACCCAAAACAGACCCCTATTGAAATGACTGAGCTTTACATTTTAACATTTACCCCTTTAATAAAGAAAGGTCAGGCTGAGAGTCCTGAAAAGAAGAAGCACAGAGGCGAAGAAGCTGTTGGACGGACGTGATCATAAACATTATCCCTTAAATCAAAGCAATTCAGACTTTCCACCTTAATGAATCCAAGTAATCTGAACACGAGTAATCAGTTCAAGGCAATAAAACCTGAAATAAAGTAGATCCTGTAAACACTCTCTTATACAACACTTCTTGAAATGAAAAACATGACATTAGTCTGCTTTTCTAAACTAAATAATGGGCTGATTTGCCGCTTGAATGGATTTTTATTAATAAATTATCGAAAACTAAATACAATTTCAGTTCATTTAAAGATAGGAGGTGGTGTAGAAGGATGATACGAGCAGATTTGGATGGTTTGCAAACATTTAAAAAACCTCTATTTGATTTGAAAAGGGTGCAGAGACAACATATAAAATGCTGAAACTGATTCCAAACACATAAAAAAGTTCGAACAGAGACAACAGCTCTGCAGGGAACTATTGATCCTGAATAATTTCATCAAGTGTTGGAAATACATGTGCTGCCACCCAGAGGAGACTGTGAATATCTCAGCTAAAACAATGCCAAACCACAGTCTGAATGTATCACAACAGCATGGCTCTGTAGTAGAAGAGTCCACGTGCTTAACTGGCCTTATTTGTATAATTCATTTTAAAGCATTTGGAGCATTTCATCATAAAACTTCAACATTTATGGAGTGTTGTTAAAAGAGGGGGTAATGCATGCCCCTCACCCTTTTTCAAAAGGTGCTACAGGAATTCATTTTGTTATCTTTGCATGATTTTCAACTATATATATAAGATTTTAATCATTTGCAATCCACCAAATTCGGTTGAATTGTAGGTCTCTTTCTTAAAGTTCTGGTGTAAAGGAGCTCGCCGATACTCTAAAACTGAAACTCAAGCATGAAAAAAAGGCACATCATGTTTTTAGAAACCATAACTTGGCGACAGGTCACTGACCTGTTAATAAGGAGTAAAATAAAAAAAACAGTCTGAGCTGACACAGTGAGAGAGTACAGGTGGGACGCTGTAGCTGAGCGGTGCCGTGCCGGCTGAATCTGTGCAAACAGAAAAGAAATCAAAGCACGAAGGGTACGAGGCTCCTGCTGGCTTTCACAATAAAGCGAGGGACGCTTGTTTACCGCTGTGCGACTTAAGACGGCAGCGATGGGAGAGGAAACAGTTAAAACAAGTCCGAATCAGTTTTAAATGTTGAATGTTCCCTTAAAACCTTTACTCTTCGTTACCTGGTGTTTCAGTTTCTTCCTTTCGTCCCATCACTCCTAAAAAGCCGAACACCAGCAGACAAACCCCGCCTCTCTTATCATACACAGAAAGATAAGCTTTTTATCATTATTTTTTTTAAATTACTATCCATAAATAAAAATCTATAAAAGAAAAAAAAAAGGACAGACTCCCCTCCTATAAATAAAAAACAAAGATTTCCAGCAAAACACAGAGATAAAGATTTGTATACAAAATAAATAAAAAAGAAAAACTTTCAAACCCATATGAACAATATACAGTGTTACTAATATCATGTTAAACCTCTGCGAATAGATTAAAGTAGTGCATTTTTCCCCATTCACCACAAGGACTACTAATTTCACTCATCTCCATTTTCTCTTCTGCGTGTTTGCAGATCCTAACGATTAACCAAGAGACGCAAGGTTTCTGCGCTGCGGGAACACTTGGTCGGCGTGTCGTTGTGTCCGGTCTGAGCGTGTTTTTTTCTACTTTCTACAAGCCTCTCGGTGTCCGCGTGTTTCTCCTCACGATCTACGAACGAAAACATCACCACTTTCTTCGAACTCTACACAGCTAAAAGAGAATAACCCTCCCTGAACGGCGAAACAGTCAGACGAAGAAACGCGTACGGGGGGTTCTCACTGGCCTTTTTTTGTAGAAAAAAAAAAAACACACGTTTGTTTCCTCGTAGCTTTAAATTAACACCAGTTTTTTTGTTTTGTTTTTTTCCAAAGGTGAACGTATGAAAAGAGGATGAAGACCGCCTGGAGTCTGGAGGATGTGTGGTGACGGGATCAGACCTCCTGGAATAAAAACCTCGACTTCTATGTTACATGTCTGTTCTCTGCGTTTCTATCCAGAGGGGAGGATCCAGTTGGTTACAGTGTGAAACTGTGTTCTTCCTAAGCCGAGGGTAGCCCCCCCTGTGTGTGTATGAATGTGTGCGTGCGTGTGTGTGTATGCAGATATGGTTACATGTGTAGGGATTTGTGCCTTCGGGCATGCCAGTCCAGTGTAAACCTACCTAAAGAAGAACCAGTTTGAGATTTCAGAGGGGGGATTAAGAGGAGGAGGGTCTCGGAGGCTGATAGGAAGTGGGGTCTGATTCTCGTCTCTCCCTGCCCCAGCGAGCTTAAACACACACAGACAGACGCACACACACTCAGGCAGGCAGTCACTGGTGTGTGCGGTCGACCGAAGGGGCAGCGGAGAGCTGGTTAGCTGCGGTTTTTTCAAAACGTCTAAGGCGAATCCCTTTGTTGATTCAAGTAATGCTCCTCTACTTCCAGGACTGGCGGCGCCCCCTGCTGGTGAATCAGAAGGGTGACAGGTGCTCAAGTTTGGCTGCAGGACTGATTCGCAAAAAACAATAAATAGAACGAGGGTCTGCAGTCATGGATGCTTTTCTGTCTGGACACCCACCCCTCGAGAAAAAAACAAAGTCTGGCGTGTTTGATTGAAGGGTGCGTGATGCCCTGGAGTGTGCGTAAATGTCCCTCGAACACACTCATGAAGCTGCTCCGTTTGACTCCCCCCCACGCTCCCCCTCCTCCGTCAGCCTCCTCCCCTCCTGTCAGGCGGCGTGTCGCTGCTATAGGCAGTCTTTGCACAGCGCCACCTGACCCTTCATGTAGTCACGGCAGGGGCAGATGCGCTGCAGCGACTGGTGGGCGCCTGCGCAGCTGAACAGCAGGAGGTCGGACTGGAAGATGCAGTGGCGGCGGGTCTGGCTGTAGGCCGGGACCACCGTGTCGGAGCTGGACTCCACCGTCTGACAGTCGATGCCGAACCTGACGAGAAGAGAGACACTTTTTAGAAACTTTAGTGTTGATTTTTTGTGAAATTACGTTGAATAATAAACAAGCTCAGCTGATGAGATTCAACTCTTTTCCGATGGGGCCCTCCAGTGGTAATAACTCAGTACTGCAGCGTCAAAAACTCATTTAAAATCACTCCACTTTGTGACAATCTCTGAATCAAACCTGGGGTCTTCTGCCCCCTAATGGACACTTTTATAACAACAATTGGAGACATCTGTGTCCTGTGCATGTCGTGTGTGTTTGTGCGTCCCACCTGGCCAGGTCCTTGTCCTTGTTGAGGTGCTGGAAGAAGGACGGCTCACAGATGAGCTGCTCCTCCTGACACACCTGCTTACAGGAGCGCCCGGGCTCGGCCAGCTTCACCTGCAGGGCGCTGAGCGGGGGCCACATCACCTGACCGTGGCAGAAGTCCTGACAAGACGGCGTAATGTTAGACATGACGGCTTCTTTCAAAACTGTATAATCCTTCTCTCTCACTCCTTTCCTTCGCTTATGTACCTGGTTCTCGATGAAGGCGTTGACTCTCTGCAGCATCCCCTCACAGGTGAACTCATACGGCAGGTAGGGCTCAATCTGATCAGCCAGACACAAACACAGACGGGGTCAAAAACATGCTATAAAAAGGCCCACGCGGACTCAACCTGCTGTCCCGTCTTTGTACTTTCTCTACTGCCTCCACGGACTCTCATTAGCGGAGGAAAATTCAAGCGCCGAGGGCCAACAACTGAGGCCTTTGTTGCAGGACCAAGTCACTTGCTGCTCTGTGTGTGAGTGTGTGGAGGGAGATGAGAAAGAGGAGAGGAGAGGGAGAGGGAGAGAGAGAGGGGGGAGAGCAAAGCTGGAGTCTGGTAGGCTGAAGCTCTGCCACGGATCACAAAGCATATGAGGCTCCGCAGGCTTGTCCGGTGAACAAAGCCATTGTTCCAAGTTGCAGAGAGTCCCAAAGCCCCGCTTTAAATATGCATGGGCCTGGACGCTTGGAGGAATACAGATGACGATGTTTCCTCTCACTTTGCTTCTGTCTTTGTACAGGTGAGCTGGTTTTTTACCTTCTGGCTGAGGATGGAGCGGATGGCCCTCTCCACCTCTGCGGAGTTCTCGATGTCCACCGTCCACACGTGGGGTTGACCGATGTAAACCTCAGCGTAGGGGTGTTGGGAGGTCAGCTGCAGAGACGGCAGAGGTTAGAAAACAAACAAGCGCATTTTCGAGAAGTCACAGGCGAGTCCGTGTCCTTCACTCACCTCCCTCAGCGTGGGTTTCCCTTTGAAAAAGTCGGTGTTCTTGCTGCTCTTTGGCGGGTTGAATTTCGGGTTGAGGAAAGCGCAACCGTTGGCGATGGCCTCCAGGGGGGCGGGACCCTCATAAGGGAAGGATAGACCCACAAACAACTGTAACGGAGAAGAAATAAAGAGAGCAATCATTAGTTTAGCAACCCTGCCCAGTTATCAGCACTAATAACCACATAAACTGCATTTTTTTTTGTAATTCAAGGATGTAAAGTTTCCTCACGGCTCCTCTCCATGTTCAAATTAAAGATTTTCCCCTGTGCGATTCAAAACACATGCTGCTGAATTAAAAGAACAAACATTTCAGGGTCTGTGGCAGCTCTAGCGTGCTTCAGCTGGAAGCAGCTTGCCAACATGAGCGTGTGACAGCTATCCAGAAACTGAGAGCCGAGCGATGGATGAAGAAAAGGCTGCTGGATGGGACAATAGGCGAGTGGCTCATTTACTGGAGGGCTGGAGTTGGCCGGTTACAATAGCCGGTCTGTGTGTGTGTGTGTGTGTGTGTGTGTGTGTGTTTGTATTATCCAGTTTGCATCAGCACCAAGGAGCTGGACAAATAGTTTGATACATGAAGCACAAGTGCAGCTCTGTACAAATCAGTGTTTGGTTGGATTCTGCCAGCAGGGGGCAGCAGAGCACACTTTTTTTCCCCCTTCTTCTGCGTGTGTATGTGTGTGCATGTGAATGCTCTTCAACGCTAGGAAACAGTCACCCACTATTTATAGGGAGCGAGGAGGGGAGGGAATGAGGAGAGGAGTCAGAGAGCTGCTACGGTTGAGAGGAAAAGCAGCAAATCTGTACTGACAGAGGGACTCTAAGGTGGAAACAGATGAATGATGCTTTGGTTTTAAACACGACTGTTAAGGGTTCGAAATGAGGAATCAATAAGAGCGCTGACATTTACCTAAAGGCTCTCGATGAGTACACCTTTAAGCGCTTTTTGTGTATTCATGTTTATGCATGGCTCAATGCAGCACGTCAAGGACATCCTGCATGGAGAAGGCAATGCTACACATTAGAGTCGCTGCTCGATTGATTTTCGCCTCCTGTATGTCACGCCGGTCTTAAATCCTAATCCTGAGCAATTACAAACGCGAGGGCTTTTACACAGATGACATACAGAAGACGAGGAGTAAACGCCACGGGTTGTAAAAGACGAGTATTAACAGGACTCTTGTTTTGGGCTTTAAAGCAATAGTATGTGACGTTTAAGGAGTTTCCTATCATCAGGTATAAGCTCGTTCCAGTTTGCATTTATTATCCTGATATCTTTCCCTGGAACGTACCAGTACAGTGGAAACCATTCATCAGCTAAAGACAAAGACGAGCGCCTCTTTGAATATTGTCATCGTTTACTTTGTGGTTCCTCTATTGCACCTGGAGGCAGTTGATGCAAATTATGTCAGCTATCTCAATTTTGGATAGGAGGGTGCAAATTAGTTATCAGAACCTACAAAATGCACCACATATTTAGTTGTTATACATTTTTATAGTGGATGCAGAATATTCATGCACACTAGGGCCCGACCCATTTATCGGCGAGCTGATTAAATCGGCTGATTTTAGCCCGTTTGAGACTAATCGGTAATCGGCCAAAACTCGCTGATTTTCACCGATATTTTCAGAAATAAAATGCGGAGAATAAGATTCGGTTTCACTTTGAAAATGTTCCGCCATTTGAAAAGTTCCCAGACTTGTCCTGTAGATGGCGCAGCGACCTCATGACAATCTTTATCCACTAACTACCTCACAGCACAGCAGAGTGACGGATCTGAAGCGGTAGGACGCACAGAGGAGAGTGGTCCGCCTCAACGGTAAATAAACCAGTTTGTGAAATACATAGTAAGTCAACAAGCTTCAGTTCAACCCACTTCACGATGTTTCCCGCTGTGCTGGTCTCGGTCACGCCGAGTTAACGGTGAAGCACCATGTAATATGCAAGCTAAAGTTAGAGTTAGCCACCTGCTATTAGCCTTGCTACACTGTTAGCCGTGCTAGTAATGGAAGAATAAACAACAGTACACATTACGTGATCGAGCTACTTCTCTTACTGAGGCAGCTGCATGTCTCCAGATGAGACCGGACCGGAAATGAGTAATGTGAGTTAAGACGCGGAGGCACCGATCGACGGCGGCGGCGGCAGCGGGGGGCACACTTTTCTGGTCCAAGTTTGATCAGTCGGTCTTCCTGTTGGCGTGAAGAGCAGTAGTCTACAGTATATCTACAGTATCTACAGTATATAAATATATTTTTTATAACTTCATAAAAATGTAAAAAATCGGCCGATTAATTGGTAATCGGACCCCCCCCCCCAATAATCGGCCTCATCGGTTGGGCCCTATTGCACGCTCCTACCTCCTAGTTTATAAAGTCTTGTGCTTCTGCGAGCGTGCGCCGCATCACCTCAAACATCAAGTGCACCGAGTTAAGTGAGCTGCGAGGCTTATTAGGGTGCTCAGATTTTCTATTTCCAGCAGCAGGCACGGGATGTGTTTGTTTTCTCTGTGCAGAACATAACGAAGACAAAACAAGAGAGCAAATTTGTATTTTAACTCTAAAACAGCTTCTTCCTGGTTTATTTGTACATAAATCTCAGGTTAATATTTAATGCAGAGAGCGCAGAAGAGAGGGGAAATAAGTAACACATTGGAAGCAGACAAGTAGAGAGACAGAAAATGTGAAAGCTATGATTCTGTCAGCCGTCTACGTGACTCTCCGCCACACTTCAGGGGGTTTGATCATTCACACTCTCCCCTCAGACGGCGCGCTGACATCAGAGTTTATTTCAGGGTATTTTGTCAGGAAAAATCAAACGTAAGACGTCAGTGGCAGCTTAAGTCCCGATAAAAGCGGCTCCACAACCTGAGGTGTTATGACAACATACTCTGTCAAAAAATAACCCCTGGAAGGCCAATTAGCTCAGGCAGCGCGATGGCAGGTCACAGTGAATGTGTGACTTTATCCCACTTCACCTTCTGTTTTTCTGACGAGACAGGAACTAAAATGTGGAAGTGAAACTGCTCTATTGTTAATCCTGAATACTTCACACTTTGTTCTTTGTGCAGGACTCCACTGCAGATGCCTTCGACTTTACTCGCTTTAGGTTCTTAGTGCAAAGTTGGATATTCCAGCAGAGCCTTTTTCTTGGCTCCGGCGATGCACAGAGACTTTGCAGAACAAAAGGGGGTTGAAATCTCAATCCATCTGTTTTCTATAGCTGCCTGAACCCTGATCTATGCTTCCCTTGCACTTTCTCTCCCTGTCGCAGCTCTTGTCTGATGTCTCTCTCCTCTCTGTCTGCCTCCCCCGCTCTGATGGGAAAGTGTCACGTTTCAAAGGTTAAAGAAATCAAAGCTCCCTCCATCTTTTTTCCCTCTCTGAAAGGATGGCGTTTGGAAACAGCAGAATCCGTCTTTTAATGCCAGTGCTAACGATGGTTTCACCTTCAGTTGACATTGTTGTTCGGTTTTTAAGACTTGGCTTTGTGATGGTTTAACATCCTCAGCCCAATTTCCACCGCATCCAGAACTGCTACAAAAAGGCCATATTGCTGATCGCAGCTGGTCGTAACCATTCAAGTTAATGTGTCAATTTCTACCGGCTTCTTTCCGTTCAGCTGCGGATCGCCGGACTCCACAGCGGATCGCAAGAGTTCAATTTTTCCAGACGCCGCAGCATGCCGCATAAATTCAGCACAGATTAGTCCGTGCTGGAAAGGAAGTCAGGCACAAACAGAAAATACAACATCCGGCTTCTTTTTCAATATAATTATATATATAACGTATACAGGTATATCAAGATGGCTAGATCTACGAAAGCTATTTTAGCCCTTGCCTTATATTCAGACAGGGCAAGCGCTAAAATAACTTTCCTATATGTAGCCATCTTGTTTCAGGCCTCCGATTTTGCTATTTTCCAACTTGGTAACAAAAACACTGGTAACTCGGGTGTGACGTCATTTTCCGCTCAGACTTCTGACTTCTGAGGTGACTCGAACGCAGCGACAATCTGCTGCTTTTAAGAGACGACTCGTTATCATGCGATTGCATGTGATTCCGTGTGTTCTTGTGAGTTCTCACGAGTTCTCGCGATTACCGCTGTCCGTAATCCGCTACAAAATTCACCTCACAAATGGATCCGGTAGGGATCGGTGAACAGCGAAAATCGCTGCTGTTCCGGATTGGGGCCGTTCCGGGTGCAGTGGAAATTGGGGGTCAGAGTTTCGAGGGTTGAGATTTAGTTTTGCTGAAACCTCAAAGAGAAGGGAGAAAATGTACGAAATGGATAAGAAAGTGTGTCGTCCATAAAATCTACACACACTCTTCCTCTATCTGCTCTCTAAACTTAATGCAGTCTCAGTCTTCTGGTCCTGCTCAAGATCTCTGCCTATTAGAAGGAACTTTTTTCCTTTCCACTTTAACTAATGCAGCCAAACTCCATACTGACAGCTCTGATAACATGTTATTTATTGCTGTGGACATCTTTATGGATCAGTGTTGGCAGAGGGAGTAGAACACACACAAACGGCCGCCCTCACATTAAACATTTCAGATGTTCTGCAGTCTCCCTGACTGTGTCCTTGTCTTTGTCAGTGAGAGCGCTTTGAGGAGTGAGAGGAAGAGACAAGTGACGGCGTTGAATAGAGGAGTCCTTCAGTGGACGGCCGGACTATGGGCCGACTCAGATAAACTAAAGCCACTCCAATCAAGGCTCCCTCAGGGCTTAAGAGCCCGACTGACCTTTCCAGTCACTTTTGAGCTCATTTTGAAATAACTGCTGCGAGTAGGCGTCCTCGTACTAAACCACCAAGGATTTGATAAAAGGGAAGTTTTGTCGTGTTGCGTAAATCTGCTGTATCTGAGAAGTCTAACTGTGTGGGCTCACCTTTGTTTCTCTGAGGAGGAACTGCAGGTCCCGGCCGCTCAGGATGCCGTGGTTCTTGACGTAGCTCGGGAGGTGCACGGTGCTGGTGCCATGTACGGTCCCGTGAACCTCCATGTAGCTGTGGATGATGTCCAGGTATTTCTTTTTGTCCTGGAACACACAAAGACGAGCAGTCAGTAACTTTCACAGGTTATTATTTATTCAGAGAGATCAGAAGAACAAGAGTCTGTGAAAGTTCAACACATGACCTGCTGGTGCAAAACTCAGACACAGTCCTGTTTTGTTTCTGGAGCATTAAGACTGAGCTTCCCCGATCTAAAAGTCATCCCCACACAAAGCGCTCTGAATTACATTTTTATGAGGGGATCAGTATCATTACTTTGTTCTGTGGCCTGCTGAACTTTTGTTCAAGCTACCTGACTGACCATCTGGCTACAATAGCAAGCTGGGCTAAAAATAACTCTGTATGAGGAGTATCAGCGCACACAATACCCTGCTATTGTTATTGAAGTCTACCTGATCCTTGATGTCCTTGTTCAAAGACAATAAAGCCTTCAAAGTATGCCAGTACAGCCTGCTTCCTTTAGACCAAAATGACGTCAGCGGCTCCTTTCACACGAGAACCTCAGATATTTTCAAGATAATTCACGACAATCAGGGCTTTCATATTTTCTGGAAGAGCGGAAAGTTTTCTTTGTTTCTTGAAACCGGTTTGAGGAATGACTCTTCATATTTCTGCATCACCTGAAAGGGCCTTCTCATGGTATTACAGGAGTTTGGTGCATCATGGGAGATGTAGTTCTTTTGGTGTTTTTCCTATAACATTTCAAGAATACGATATCCGTCCATGCAAACGACGCAAAATTGACTCCAAGAGTTCAGATTCTTTAAAGTAGGCATCCAAAATAATGTTTACTCTCTTTTTAATTCCAGTATTACAGCTGTAATAAATCTGTTTTTATTATGCCAACCTTGGAGAAGACCCTTGGATTACATTTATATGCAGCACCCAGTAAAGGAAGATTTTCACACCCTTTTTTTCTCAGCCTTCAAGTGTGTTTTTATCTTCAAGGGCAGAGTTAACGTCCCCTAAGTTTACTGCAGTGATTGCACTTGGCCGCTGCTCTCTTCTCATGCAGGACTGTGAGTTCAGTTTAAGCTCACTACGTACTGGAGCAGAAAAAATTAAAGATATGATAAAAAAAAAAGAAGAATAAGGGTTAGCTGTGGTTAAGGGGTGGAAAAACGTCAATTTTAAGTCCCCTAAGGTCATTATTTTCTTAGACTGTGCCATGCCAAGTTTTTTGGACGTGTCTCTTTTCAAAATAAGATTAAGAATAATTTTATTCATCATCCCCAAAGGCAAATCTAATAAAAAAGTCATGTGAATTGGTTTGAACGGAGGTCTTTGATTTCCAAAAACCAGGACACATCGGCTGCATGGCCCGGTCAAATCTGCACACCTTAGATCTCCTCCTGAAACTTACTTTTCTATTAAAAGCCAAACAGAAGCGGTTCAGAATACGGTCAAAAAGCTGTTAAAGCTGAGCTCTTCGGAGCGGCAGTCTAGACGAAAAGCTGACCGTTTTCTCCTTAATGACAGGATGCCTCAAAGGTGCGTTCACCGCTGTGTTTACACACGCTGATACACACTCAAATATTATCGATTACCAATAGTTTCAGCACTCATGAGGCGAGAACAACTCATTATTGTTAAGGCTACCCGTTTCCAATTTACGCTACACTCTTGCAAACAAGACTGGCATTGAACCGCCTCTGCCTCTAGGACATGTTGCTGCCCTCCCTTTGAATGTGTGTGTGTGTGTGTGTGTGTACATGGGATTAATGTGGATAAGCGTGTGTGTCTCAGAGCTTCCTTACTGGGTTTAAGTTTCAGGTAGCCGCTCGTCAAGAGTCCCCGGAGGCCAGGCTATCTGATGCCTCCAGCCAGCCTGCTGTAACTAAAGCTGCCCGCTGTGTTTGTGTGTCTGTGGGTGTGTGAGGAAGAGACAGATGAAGTCCTAATTAGAGGGTGAAATCTCTATCCTGTAATCTTGTCACTGAGGAGAGCTGGGATTCATTATAGGTACGTATGAAGGGATTTAAAGGTGGGGGTACCTGAAGATGCAGAAACACACACACAGGAAGTTGTATACATTGCATGTCAGTTGTGCGTGCATGTGCAAGAGGAAGAGAGAAAGGAGACATCGCTGAGTCTCTTAAGAAAGCAGGATGTGTAAGGTATGGTTTTATCCTGCAGCTGTGTGAGCGTGTTTATGTGCAGCTGAAGAACGTAGATTACAACGACCCTTCCAGGCAAGCGCCACACAAAGCTTTACGGTCAGGAGACATCAAGCGCAAGATGCTCTGCCAAGCGTGGCTGACTTCTCTCCCGCACAAAGAAAAAAAAAACAGACACGATGCGAGGGGCCATGAAAAGAAGTTGGAGAGATTCCCCGGCGAAGATAAGGAACATGTTGGGAAAACACATCTGCAAGGGGCCATTTGTCGTTCCACTTGATACTTGAATCTGAGTGGGTAACAAGCTCGGAGACAGACTGATGATGTCATGGGTGGAGAGTTTTCTCCCCTGTCATGCCTGCGAGGGACACACAGACTGGTGGGATCTGTGTACTCATCTGTATGTGGGTGTGAACTTCTCCCTGCACTTGCAATTTGCAATCTGAAACCAGGAAGCCGATCAATTGCAGCAGCCTTGTACAGGAGCATGTGCTTAGGGAGTTATAAAATAACTGCTTTAGCTGGAGAGGCTGATTGAAGCAGGGGGGAAGAAGGAGGAGGAGGAGGCGAGTTTTATGACCTTGTAAATCAGAGGGAATTTGTAAAGCCTGGCTCGGAGAGGAAACAGGAGAGGAGGCGGCTGCTTTCTGTCAGTGGAGGGGAGAGTTGAGGGATGAGCGTCCAGGGAGGAAAGCTTACCGTTCGAGACGCAACCGCCGAGACTCAGTGAGACTGGATGCACAGCTAGCTTGCTAATGATGCTATTGACAGGGATACGTCTGCGCCGCCCCTTTTTTGTTCCCCTTAATTTATCGTTTCATTTCTCCAACAAAGACAGAGCCCAACCTGTTATCATCTCATCACCATGATGCAACCAACACTACCAAGACGCCCGAAGCAATCTAAAACCAATTATCTTGCCCGTGAAAGGATGATTTTAGCACTTTTTCTCCACCAGAGAATAAAAGGTGTAGTGGAAAATTCAATATTGTCGATGTCTCTCTGTGTCCTTTCTTCTTATATTGATTTTCCCGGAGAACACGGCGTCCTCGCTTTGATTTACAGAAATAAATAATTGGAGTACGAGCCGTCTGATTTGCGGTTTGACGGCGGAGCGACAAACTTCGTATGAGCGTAAAGCCCTGTTTTCTGCTTTTATCATTACACTCTTTATCCTGCTGCAGGGCTGGAAGCTGCTTCTGATGTCTCAGCACTTCATCCTGACAGGTAATCGTGTCGAAAAAACAAAAGCACGAGTGTATTAATCTTACTCAGCGGCGCATTTCAACCAGAACAATAAACTTCCTTCACACCTGAGATGATTCCCGGTGTATATTCATTAGGCTCTGTCATAAATTATCCGTCTTTGATGAGCTACAACACTCTTTTTGATTCTTCAGATGTATTTTTGTCTCTTCTGTGTCTTGAATGAAAAAAAGAAAAGGCTCCTCTGAACATGTGCCATAGTTTCCCAGACTGCCGCAGTAGCGTCAAGGAGAGGGGAGAGCGTTCGCCTCATCAGGATTCAGACAGGTGCGCTCGGTTTCGGCTTACTCAAGCGTCAAACTGTCTTCCGCATTAAACATCAAACGCACCTGTGATCATCTCCCCATCTGAAATCATTTCCAGCTGCCGGTCTCCGAGGCCTCGGATCTGGAAGCTTGTCAGTCAGGGCGGAAAAATTCACTTTCGCCTGTTCTTCAGAGGAAAGGAAGGAGTCGAATCCCGCGCACACACACTTACACACAGAGCTCATTATCTTCGCCTATCTCTGCGCTGATGTCATAATGTTGAGTCGGGAGACGATATCGCATTTTTAATGTGGTCATTCGCAAAAGGGCGCTCGAGCAATTAGTCCGACTCAATCGCCGACATATTGACCTCTGTCTGAATGGAAACCTTTAAAACGACGACGCTTTAACTGGGAGGAAGTCTGAATCAGGATTGAACACTACAACCTAACTTTGAGAGGATTTGAGGCTGAAGAATGAGCCGTATAAAAAACCCACTCGACACTTGAGTAACACTCTGATGGATCCTTGAGGGATCCCCGTGGGAACATGGGCAGTAAACTGTATCCAGAAGTGCTCGGAGTGCAGCTCGAGTGTGTTATGAGCTGTTATTTACTTCTGCGCCACGCCCCATTACACATTACAGCGTGTTACCTTTTTAGAGTTTCTTACCGAGAGAGAGAGAGAGAGCAAGGTGCTGTCTGACGGCCGATAACCGAGCCTCTGGTGTGTTTACGCGTGGAGTCATCCCAGTGTGACCGGCTGAGGACATGTGTGGGAGTAAACACTGAATTCTGCCTCTATCTGAGGGGAGTTACTGTCACGCTGAGAACACCTGTAATGCTACAATGCTACCATTTCCATGAAAGAAGATGCAATTGGTATGGGATCAGTATTTAACTACCTCTGGATTAATAAAACAAACTACAAATACATGCTCTCGAATCTCACCCTGCAACTGAAACTTGATTCCTCATCTTACAATTTCACAGGAGCTAAAGTTCACTCTGTTGTTCATCCCTTACACTATTTTGCATCCACTCTCCCCACGCAAGCTCCCACACATTTTCCTGTAGCCATCATCTGTGTTTATCTAGTCAAATCTATCAAACAACACATGATTATTATCTTTGTCTGCTCATAAATTGGGCTAATCCTTCACCTCTAGAAAAAGATGGGAGTTTCCCCGGCTTCATCAACAGCTAATGTCAAGATTTCAATCACAACCTCATCCTGCTTAAAAGTCCTCCTGATGTTAAAATATCACTGAGTGTTTATCTGAAGTGTTCGTAAGACTTGAATCAATCGGAGCGATCATGCCTGTAGAAATTCATCTGATAACATTTCCCTCTTCACTGCACCTCTTTTCCACATTTGAGTTCCTCCACCAGCACTCAGGTCAGTTTAATGGCCAAAGCGGTTGCTTCATCAGCTCAGTCAGGCATATTTAAAACCCCGGGAAGGTTTAATGTTCAACTCAACCGGGTTATCCATCATTAAAGAGCGATGAGACACACTGTTCTCTGTTTAGGAGGCCTGCCAGGGTTAGAGTGTGAGATGGCTGCCCTCTCTGATTTGCATATGCCAGAAATGTACGAGTGTGTGTGTGTGTGTGTGTGTGTGTGCTTATGTGTGTCTATCAGCTTAGCATGATTTCCCTTTCTTCTCTGTGCCTTTTGATCTGCTGCCAAAGCCCGCTGCTTCCCCCCTCGCCGTACGTCCTATCCAGTCTGACCTTTCTACATGTTCCTATCTTTATCACCAAAAGCCCTCGTACGTGCTGAAAGACGCTGAACTCTGACCAGCGGGTTTTAGCTTCTGTTCTATCTTCACCACAGCAACAAAGATGCAGTATTTCCAAAATATCTCACCCTTGAAATACAGACAATGAAAAGTGACACAACAGCTGTTTCGAACAGTGTGCGTACGCATAGAAAGAGACAGAAAAGACAGCAAGTCACTCTCAGTTCCCTTGCTCTGCCTCCCTTTAACTGGGTTGCTATGGAAACAATTCCCTCAGAGATGGTCTGGCAATTTTACTTCAGACCTTCCCGTCAACGATGTGTTAAAAGAAACTATGTCTTGTGATCCTGGCTCTGTATTCGCAGGATCTTCTCAGCCAAATGAGAGATGATTAAATTTCCTAACACACTGATTGAGGAGAAATGATCTTAGCGTAATCACACCTTTAAAAAATGAAGAAATAAAAGGATCCGGGTCTCGATTCAAACCTCGTCTGCTTACAAATATTATAAATATAGATCTTCTGACATAGAGTGATTCACAGAGTTTCATTCTTTCACCAGTCGTCTTGTTTTTTTTTTTGAGTGCTGCAACCTCATTAGGGGAGTCAGACAGAAAAGTTGCGGCATAAGCGTACACAGAAACCCGTGAATGTACAGCTCGAGCAACAGCTCATCGATGAATAAATAAATAATGCAGCTTCACAAGAAGAGAGCCAAGTATCAGGCTTTAGTTTGCAGAGTAAAGTCAAGGGGATTCATCCGGAGTTGAGTATAGCTCCAACTCAGTCCTTTCTGCAGCGTTTCTGCTCACAGTCAGCTGAAAAAGTGACAGTGGAGCCAGACTGACCTTATCACATTTTCATTCTTCAGGATAGAGGCCGATGCTTATCTCAGTAATATCGAAATAAAGTGTCAGGCAAATCCGAGCAGGGGAAAATCCTGTCGTGTTTGTCCTCGCTGTGTCGTAGCTTTTAAATCACGGTTGCTCAACATGTTTATTTGTAATTAGATTAGATTTTTATTCCAAGGATAACAAATAAAGAAAACACTGAAAGCATCCAGTCAAGTCTGAGAAAATCATGACTTTTTTTTGTAGTGCAAAAGAAGCGTCTCCAAAAACTGAGAAATAGTGTGTCTGGGCGATTACTCAGTCTGCTTCACACTGCGGCGCTCGGTCGGTACACCTGTGGGATGAGTATGACTGGACCACCTTTGCATACTGATCAGGCTGAGAGGGGAGCTTTTGAATAGGCCGTATTTTACGTGAAGACTATTACTTACCTAACCCACATTAACCCCGGCAAATTAATCCCCAGGAAGGAGACTTCACTCCGCTAGAGGACACTTCGCCGAGGCTGTTACAGGTCCTGGTTTTGTCTGCGAATGTTCCGTTTTCAGGACTTGGGTTAAGACTATTATAGGAGTGCCTTCATATGAAACCAGGCGTGTTATCATCAGGATGTCTCAGCGCTTTTTGAAGCCAGAGGGCAGTACTGGGACGTAAGCCTGAGGTTACATTAAAACACAAATCTTTTGTTTATCCCTGGATAAACAAAGAAGACAGTCCAAGGGTTTAAAATGAAGATTTGGTTGGCAGGAAAGCCCTGGATTTCGCAAAGTAATCTTAGCAGACAGATTTTTATATCAGCTGCTAAATGACAGAGGAATTGAACGCACATCTATGTTTGTTTGTAAGATTTTCCTTAACTCTCATACCGGGAATTTGAGCTTTCTTTGTGAAAACGATGACTTCTGCTATTTTATTCTAAATAGTCAATAAAAACTCTGGAATAAAACCTCTGGAGTGAACAAAAGGAGATCAGAGGACAGCGTGATTTAAACAGAAGAGGGAGGGAAATGGAGTAAGGCCCGCCAGCTCGTTATCAGTCGGCTCCAAAATGGCCCTTTAATTAAAAGCAGGAGGTAATGAACACGCTTGGGAGTCTGATTAGTAGCTAATGCCCCTTGCTGTGAGCTGATGGGCTGCCCTTTTATAGCTCGACTGAATGGTTCTGACTCAGTGCGAGAAACCACAAACCACAGCAGCTACCTCTGGATTAAAAAACACTCAGAATATACGGCCTCGGAAATTTTAAACTGAACCCAAAACTTCAGAGGTGGCTCTGGATCGAATCGTCGCGCAAAATTAAATCATCCTGGAGTTGAAACAAACGAGGAAAAACAGCCCAGTGCAGTCATTGTTCTGGCTTAGAATTTAGTGTCAGTGTTCGACATGTTGAGCAGGTTTTTGTGTAGCTGGTTTAGAATAGACAGGCTGAATTGGTTACCTGTGCGGATACTCATCCGACTCTTGAAACATGATGTTCAAGTATCCTTGATTCAGACACTTCACTCCCATCTGCTTCAACAGAACAACCCAGTGGATAGCTCAGAGCACGAGCGCAGTTTTTTAACTCTTTATGCGTCTAAAAGGACAATCATTCTTAGTTAATCACACCTAACCTTTGCCCTCGAAGGGAGCTAAACCCCAGCTATCAGAGACTTGATAGCCAAGATAGCCAAATGTGAGCGACCCAGTCTGCTGAAAAGCTCATCAAGTCCTAGGGACTAATCCAACCATCCACGGCATGCTGAACAATGTGTAAATCTCCCCCAACTCTAAGTCGATTTTTTTTTTGTGTGTGTGTCTGGGATACTGTAATCCTTTGGTCTGTCTGTGTGCTGCAGTGTGAGCATGTATTTGAATATATTAAAAAATTCCACGGAGAGGGCGCTGAGCTGAATTGGATCCTGAACCAGACGGTTATTAAGTTTGTGTGAAAGTTTTCTCTGAGCTCTCCGAGGACTGAAAATGGGTTATCCTTGGCGTGGTGGTGTTCTTACTATTCTCTTTGTCTTCAATATCTCTTGAGTCTGTGGTTATATGTTTGTGCCTGGATGGGTTTGCATTATGCATCAATGAAATACAACAATTCAGGGCGAAAAAATTCTATAGTGGGTAGCTGGGTATGATTTGGTACCTTCCAGAAGTTGTCGACCTTCCCGTAGACGAGTGACTGGTTCTGTCTCTTGATGTCATCGATGTGCTTGATATCGCTGGCGTTGAGATGCTGCTCCACAACGAAGCCGAGGAAACTGTTGTCTGGGGTGTGAGCTGTAGCAAAATAACAACAAAAACATTAAACATGAATAAAAACAAAATCAAAATTGCTTTCTACTTTCGTACAATTAAATGCAGTGCAAACAGGTTTCAGCGACACAAAGGAAAAGAGAGAGAAAAAAACAGAACTCTGCTTTAGAGTTTGGAAAAGTAACCTCATTTTTGGACATTTTTCTCCTCTTAATGTGAGTAAAAGTGTCCACAAATGACAGCAGACAACCAATTCACACGTTCAACCTCGGTATTTTGTTCAAATCACAATTTGAACACAACACGTCTCCACAAGCAATCTGGCTCTTTGTTCGCTCTGTTCCTTATTGCCTGGTGATGACTAGTCACTATGGGAACCAGTGATGAACAGGTCATGTGTGGAGCTGAAGTTGGCAGCACTTTACTCCTCTACCATCTGCCTTGTAAAAAAAAATGCGAAGACAAGAGTTGGAGTGCAGACAGGAATTATTCAGCCGATTTAATATGCTTACTAATGCCGTTTAAAATACGGGGAGAAAAAGAGCTGTTCGAGCGTAGACCTGATCTCCTCTGTAGGGAATGAAACAAGCTGCGAGGGAGGTGTATTGTGGTACAGTTATGGTTAGTTTAAGCACCCCAGGGAGGCCTCTGCAGCCTCAGGCAAATTAAGGTCAGCCCTGTCAGAGGGCGACTGAGTTCAGTTCAGTTCAGTACAGTACAGTAAATAAAACTAGAAAAGCAGACCTCCGCCAAGCACCTCATGCCCCCGCTTAAACAAGAAATACCCTGACTAGCATTCTAACCCAGGACCTTCTGGTTGTGAGGTGACAGTGCTAACCACTACACCACTGTACCGCCTATCTACACCACCGTGCCGCCTATTGGTTATCTTTCAGCATTGAAAATTCCAACAACACCCTTATTTTTGTGTGTTCTGGATCACAGTATCCAGAATTTTGTCCGGATCACCACCAAAATTTAATGGGATCCTCCTGGGGCTGAGATGCACCTCTGGTGTTTCAGGTCAATCCGACTGTTACTTTCTCCGTAAAGTTGCTAACAGACAAACAAAAAAAAACAACGCTACAGCCAACAGCCACAGATTCAGGATCTAGGCGACCTGTAAGCAAGTCAGGTTCAACCACTGCAAACATCTCTTTTATGAACAAACTCTTATAATTATAGGATATGATGGAGGATGTCGAGGGTTTTAATGAAAGGGCAAATAAAAGAAAGGAGGATCTGCAAAGTCTAATTACATGATAAACGTTTCACAAACACAGCTGATATATTCACACAAAGGTAATGACTATCATGTGATGATGTCAATGTTTAATCACTTCACATCTTGAAATAATTTATATATTATCTAAGTAATAAAAAAGCCAATAATGTCTAATTAGAGTCACGAATACACAGTTCTTTCCAGGAGCTCCATCATGCTTTAGGTTCCTCTGGATTGTTTCGCTGATGTGGACCTGTCTTCTTTTCTCCGCTCTGTCCATCTTTCTCTTTTTCTGCATCCTCTCTCTAAACCCAATGCAGTCTCAGCAGATGACTGTCTAACATGTGTCTGGTCCTGCTCAAGGTTTCTGCCTGATAAAGGATATGGCAATGGGTAGAGCTTGGTCTCGACCAGTGTTTTCTTGGGATAACACTTATGAATTGGCTCTACATAAATTAAGACTGATTGATTGTTAATCTATTTGGATACAGAAAGCTTCTCTGAACATGATCACAAGCCTCTGCTTTACAGATTTAGTCCAACATCTCATCTTCTGTATGCAAACCCTGCATCTGCACCAAGTACACTTTCATCCATCGTGTTGGAGCAGAGGGATGTGGGAGTAGTTGTTTTGAGGATCAGTGGGGGCTTGAGAGTGGGCAGGAGCTGAATGCAACAACTGTTCCCAAATTACCTGCAGTGTTTCTCTAAAGCTGGCTGGTAAAACTGTTTTGTACGGACTGAATAAAAAAGCCTAAAACACAGCCTGACTACCTTGCTAAACCAGGCATT
Source organism: Xyrichtys novacula (assembly GCA_962446985.1). Lineage (NCBI taxonomy): Eukaryota > Metazoa > Chordata > Actinopteri > Labriformes > Labridae > Xyrichtys > Xyrichtys novacula. The sequence goes on from OY660887.1 coordinate 4,880,538, forward strand.
AGAAGGGGCGCCCAAGAGGTTTAACACCGCACGAAGAGTGTACCATTCTCAGGCTAGTGCTTAACGAGCCTTGTAAACATTTTCATAATGTCTTTAATGAGGATCTGTAATCTTTGGTTTAGGCACAAAACCTTTATTTCCAACCAGAGCTCATGGTATAAACTGTGTATGTGGATTTAACAGTTTGGCATCTGAACCTTCTATTGACGCAACTAAAATAACACAATTGAACTGATGATAGATAATCTACTTGGACTTCTTGAAAGTTTAAAAATAAGTCTCTGAAATGCCCCTTTAAAGGTTGTGTACTGCTATTGAGAAGACATAAGAGAGGGTGGTGGTTATAATACAATCTGTTTTTTGCTACTGTATGGGAAGGATGTGTTGGTTACTTATAGGGTGGGAATCACTAGTGGCCCGGCGATATGATATTATCACGATACTTCGGCCACGATTTGATATTATCGTGATTTTAAACATTCTGCAATACGGTGAGTATTGCGACACCATAAATCGTGATTTTTACATTTTTTTCAACAGTATTTTATTTTCATGTAGCGCTTCTTGCAAACCTCATATGTCATGTCCATGTTATTTGTGCCCTACTTGCATCCCTAATGTCCTTCCCAATTGATTTTATTTTTCTATTATCATAAATTTGACTTGATATTCGTAGTTAATTTGAAAAATCAATACTTGGTGAATGAGACAATATCACCAGACAAAACATTACGATACAACGCAGTTTCAATCTTTTCTCCCACCACTAGTTCCTTACGCAGAGATGGTCTTCTGATGGCGAAGAGGCAGAGATGAGCGTTTATGAACCAAACTCACCGTGTAAACAGGACAGCCTGTTAATTAGAGCTCAGTCCTCTAGATGCGTTTGGCAACAGATGCCTCCTCTCCCACTAGAGATGCCACTCAAAGAGCCGCTCACCTTCCTGCGGCTTCATTGCTATTAGCTAACAAACAGCCGGGGATCGCGGCGATGCAGCAGAGGCAGCTGTTTGGTTGAGTGTTTGGAGTCCATATCGGTTCAAACTGTTGAGCTGAGTGGTAAACACTCCACCGGGGTATTCCACAGGGCTCTCTCAAGGAGTATGTAGGAGAGGCATGCTTAACTATATCAGCGCTATACAAGACGGTGATCCAGTTTCAGACTGAGGACCACAGATACGTGCAGTTGGAATACAGACTTATATTATAGAAAAATAATGTCTGTTAAATGCAAAAAAAAAAAAAAATTTGCAGAGCTGCTTCATCAGCACTAATGTTGCCTTTGAAATTTCAACATCAAAGACTTTGGGTTTCTTCTAATGATCTAAATGGGCCGCAGAGTGAAAATAAACAGCTCAAACTTTACACATAAGCATATTTGAGATCCTATCTGTTGGGCTTTCAAGTTATTTTTAAGAGCGGGAAAAAGAGGGAGGAGTGAACATTCGATCTGTCAGGCTGTTCCCACGTGTCGCCGTGTTGTATAAGTACCTGTGGACCCCGACTGTTGAGCTCGCCCCAGTGGATATGTATAGATCTGAGTCCATACATATATGCTTCTGTGTTCAATAAATCACATAGATGCTGCCTGAAGCGTTTCAACCGCTTTTTTCTCTGTACTTACATTCAGGTTTACTGAACGGTCGTTTTGTTGCAAACTTGTTTTTATGTTATGAAGCACAGAGTGAATAAATCAAACTTGACGGGACGTGAACCCTTACATGACACTCCAACCTCCAGAAAAGGTTAATTCAATTTTATTTCCAAGTATATGGCTCTCCTGATTATAAATGACTTGTACCAGGAAGCAGAGCCAACTTGAATAACACTGGCAGCTCATTGAAACACATATAGTACACCAGAAAACACACTCTCTTCTATCCCGAGTCTGAAATAGATTAATGAGGTCAATTTGGCCTTGTCTTGTCTTATTGGCTAGAGGCCACATGCTCCCAATTCCCTCGACCAATGATTTATGGAGAACCGGCTAATAGTAACAAATGGGCCAATCCAAATGGAGGATAAATTACCTACTAGCACCTGATTCTCCCATGTTGCCGCAACTTTAAATAGGTGAGATGTCATACAGATTAATGACATGAGAATCCAAATATGAGGTTCGAGAGGGTAAAAACTTGCCTATGGTCTTTGAATCTAATCAATCGATTTTCGCTCCGAGTCATAACTTGTTTTATCTTCAGGTCTGGACCATGCTGTTATTGACCACTCTGAGAAAACGCTTGGCATGATATGCCCACTGTTCTACAGCCAGAGGGTACAGTGTTGTAGGGAGGAGAAAAAAACTGTTTCCTAATCCCCCACGCCTGGAAGTGTTGCCATTCTACAGTTGTAACACTCGTCCGGACCGCTGTGCACTTGTTTCACCAGCGATATCATCTAACCTGGCGACTCTTAACTGGATTTTGTGTAAAGCCCCCTGTGTGCTATGAGAAAGACATACCCTATCAGCAGACAAAGGGCCCATTCAGGTGCGGTGGTATTCTGGATAACTCCAGGCCTCACCTCACAAACGGGGACTGCGGGGGTAACATTTCACTTTCTCTTAGCCGCGGGGAAAAGGTCAATACCCCAGGGTGGCTGGCTCCCCTCTCTGCCTTCCGCTGAACCACCTCCACTCATCCACCCTGGCAAATGCGGTTGACTCCAGTTACAGAGTGATCTCACAGTGGGAGTGATGCACACACAGAGAGCAATAAACCCCCTACGTCCTACATTCATAATCACAGTAAAATGGAGAGCTGAGAGTCTGACCTTCCCTCCCTTTAATCTGCTTGATGATATTCCATTAGTGCAGCAAAGTGCTGGATTTTCAAAGTGTCTTTAATGTCTGTTTTCCAACTCAAATATCTCAGTCAAAGGAGAAATCTAAGTAGCACAGCGAGGACAGGAAACTAACTATGGTGCGGTGATTGCAAAATAAAACTGTCTTTAACTGCAAGCAGTCGTGCTTGGCAACTTGTCTTACTTACACAACAGACTGAGGGACTCTCTGTGGTGAAGAAATCTGTGTGTCATGTGAGGAAGAGGGCTAGTTTTAATCTCTGCGGTCCAGTACAACAGAGTTGGGGTTCGTGACTGATGAAGGATCCTCTGTCATTGTTAGTGTTGACACAAGAGGACAAATCAACCATCACAGTTTGGTTTCAAGAGTGGAAACTGTTTTTTTTTTTGGATCTGTAACAATCAATTTATGAGTACTTTTGTTGATGTTTTCACTTCCAAAAAGAGGCTTTTCAGTGTTGTGTTTCATGCCGACTTACGGAACATGGTGTTGAACTGCTGTGGGTTGAGGTTCCACTTCCCCCACGGCGTCTTGTGACCCTTAGACTGGGCATAGTGGGCATGGTTGAACTCTGGCTCAGTCCCAAAGGAATCCAGCACCCGCAGCATACACCTATGATGCAAGGGAGAAGTATGAACCGCTGCTCCGCTGTGGCAGAATTTTGAAGATGAAATAAACAATGCAGCTCAAAACAGCTCAGAAAAGCACGAGAGGTTGAAGGACAAACAGCTCGGGGACAATAAAATCAACTAAATAGCAGAAGACAGACGTGAAGTAAACATCTAAAAAAAACATTATTTGGGCTCTGGACTTGTCTCAACACGGGTCGAAACAAAATGTCAACAGACTTTGGCAGTTACGGGGAAAAAATCCTCAATCAGGTCTGGCAGTGATTTACATGTTCCCCTTCAGGGTGAGTCAGGATCCATTTATTGACGTGGAAGTTCTTCATCTCCTTGACATGGTTGATTTCTCGGGTAATGACTCACTCACCGTACTTTATCTATATTTATATGCCTGACTGTGGGTCGAGGGCTGTGATACGCAGGTTTAGGCTTTCTTATATAATCTTCATATCATGATCCTCAACAACAGTTTTTTAGTATAAATATTTAGGAATTTTGAGTCATTTTTCAATCTGTATCACTTTCCTTCAAACAAACAAAACACTTCACTGGATTTCTTTCTTTTCTATGATATTATACACAACAGTCTGATAGGATGGAGCAGGACAGACATGAAACGGTACACTATGATAGGATATGATATAAAACAGTATGATACACAAGGATACGATATGATATGATACAATATGATACGATTTGATACAATACGATAGGATATGATATGATACGATACAATACGATACAATATGATATGATACAATACGATAAAACATTACGATACGATATGATATGATATGATACAATATAATACGACACGATACGATATATGATATAATACGATAATATGATAAGATATGATATGATATGATACGATACAATACAATAATACGATTCGATTGGATATGATATAATACGATACGATAAGATATGATATAATACGATAATACGATACGATACAATACAATAATAGTATACGATATGATAGGATACAATACGATTATATGATACTACGATGATAGGATATAAAACAATATGATACAATACGATGTATATCAGGAATGAATAAACAACAAAAACAATAAACAACCCACATGTAAACAAATGAAAACTCTAAAAAACATTTTTAAAGTCCACATAATTGCACATTATACGTGCACACAAATCAATACTCCTACGTAAAGTAACTTGATATGCATTCAATCATCTCAGTGTTTTATGATTAAAATTGATTAAAAAAAATCATTGATTGATTAAAATTTTATGTACTCACAACTTAACTAAGAAGACAGACACCTCTCAATTGGTTCTATTTCTGTGCTTCATACTCTGACTTGGAGATGACAAAACGACTCTCTGAATGAACACAAAGGCTGACCCACAGTCACCACAGAAAAAGAAATGGATCACATCTACACAAGGGGATGAAATATATAAAGTCCAAATACTAGGATTTGCATTCATCAAATCACTGACACATAAACTCCGTTACTAAATTCTGCTTTGTGTTTTGTTTTGAGATTTTTTTATTGAAAAAAAGGGAAAACTAATATCAATGTGTTGCAATCTCCCTATTTTCCACACTTTGCCAAAACTAGACCGATTTTACTCATCATTTTCCTTTTGGGAAATTAAATGACGTTCCTCCACTTTGGCTTCATGGGAGAACACTCAGCATTAATCACACCGTAATAGCGAGAAATGAAAACAGGCGTTCCTCCTTTTATTTACACACAGACATCTGCATCTTAAAAAAGTCCCTCCCTCTTAGTAACCGTCTCTATGCCCGGGCAGATGCTGTGCAGCCACAGCTGGCTGTGCGAACGGCAAAAGGCCCAGGGAGAAGAGAGAGCTGCGAAACACATCCACCATGAGGGAACTTTAGACAGAAAGCAGAACAACAACAACAACAACATACCCACATGCCATCTCCACTGGCTCTAGAGGAAAACAACCCTCGCCTGTCCCCAGTAGATATATCCTCAACAGATGGGGAAGTGCTGTTGGAGTCATAACATGATGTAAATGTGGCTGCAGTGAGGCTTTCAGCACATAGTCCTAGTCCAGTGAGTTGACAGTGGGAGTCATAATGTGGCAAAAGCTGAGGCTGTTCAGCTCCACAAGTGTGCACTTAAGTGACACTTGCTGCGAACTAACAGTCGAGCTGAGCTGAGTGGGGATGTTGTTTTCTGAGTAAATGTGTAATTTCACGACAATGAAATCCATCTGAAAGGCTTTCTGATGGATAATGTAGAGCCATGGTTCCCCCCCTCTGTGAAATTAGCAATAAATAATGGCTCCATATGGGCCATTAACAATCCGTGATATCAGATGGGAGTTTCTGTTATACATTCATCTATTCGAGGGTCTATTACATGTCTGTGTATCCCTGAGGCTCCAACACAACAGCTGGATGAGAAACACAATGGGAATTAATGAGCTGTCGTCTAAAAGCATTAGTCTGAATTACTGCCCAACATCAGACTTTGATTTGAACAAATAAAATAACTTCATGAGGACACCGTGGAGCTGAGGACTCTGCAATATGTTTGTGATTATTTGACTGGGGCTTTTGTCTGAAATTTTGCTTTGATTTTTGGGTAGAATCACCTTCTTGAGGGTGATAAATGTCAGTTTTTATTGAAAGTGCGTTTGAGGGACTCTGCCATGGAGGAATTAATTCGTAATAAATAAAGAGAAAGTTTGATTGCGTCACAGACTACCTCAGCTTTCTGCAGACCAGCTGACATTGTGCAAGACTTGAGTCATGCGAACTCTGGCTGGCTATGATGTGATCAATCATGTCTAATGTGTACAACAAGAGTTTAATGCTTACAGGACTCGAATGATCAACAAAAACATGAAGTCCTGAGGAGAGAAAATGCTGTGGGATTCACCCAGAATATCTCCGAAGTTACAGAGCATTGAGATGCAGAAGTAGCAGAAGTCAAAGCAGAGACTGGATAACAGCTTGAGCCTCTAATCCAAGATGTTTGCACCAGATGGAAATCCACACTGATATCATCACCCAACTTCAAAGAGACAACAATGAACTTAGAGCTCCTCTGGCAAAGAAGCACATCAGCCGTGCAGACCACTGCAAACAAAAGACGAACCTTGAGACACTCCTGGAGTCCTGCGGGTGAACTACTTCAAAAAGAATCACGATTTAAAGCAGATGCAGAAAAAAGGAGGCTGAATTCTCTTTGTATAGTGAATGCATGAGCTTCCATAGCTATATAACGAAGCTATAGCATCTTGATGTAGTTATATACAGAATTTAGAAAGCTTTCTGTCATTCAAGGGTTATATCTGTACTAGCTGTAATGGCATATAGTCACAACAGCTGACAGCAACAGGATAAATCTGTCCAAAGCCTCAGCTTATATTCATGACCAAGCATGTGATTGGTTAATTATACAAACAACAGAAAGTTATGGCCTTGACATCAGTTAAAAATACCACAGCAGTGCAGTGCGTGGATAAGTACACACAATAGAGCGTACCAGAAACAGAAAGACACTTCAGTCAGAAGTAGAAACGGTTAACAGCAGCAGACTCTCTGCTGCCTCGCCGATGCTGATGACATTGCACTGCTGAGATTAGGTTATTGGATGAAAGGATTAAATGAAATAGAACAACAGGGAATCATTGGCTCAAGTTTATACCCGGAAAAACAATAGCTCAGAGTATTCCCACTGCACTGGAGTAGTATGAAACGCAGCGATACAGCGCTGAAAGACGGTTCGCAGGAAGACTGGGGAAATAACAAAACGCATTACTCACAAATGGGCCTGACAGACTTTGTAGCTTTGTCCCCAAACACACGAAAAAAAAAAAAAAAACAGGGAAAGCAAGAACAATAACGACAGGGTTTATTGTATGCTACGTTTCTGAGACTGATATGCAAACAAATCCGGCATGTTCAGTCCACTGGATGTATTTCACCCTGACAAAGAAACGCTGTTACAAAAGGCAACGAGGGCAAGACATCCTATCCACTTAGAGGAAAGACGACGCCGCTTACAAAAGGCCAAACAGGGAGGCTGAGTGGGTTAGGATTAGTAAAACAGAAACTGTACAGAAAAATGGTTCCAAGTGCAGTCAAGGTCCTCTTTCACAAAACACAACAAGCAGACACGCTCCTGCAAAGCACCCTGGCATGAGTGGTCGTCGGTGGTAAGCGAGAAACAGCATCTGGACCTTGCATTATACTCTGGAGCTGAATCAATTTCCTCAGGGCACAAAGGGAGCGGATGCAGTCTAAGGTGTTATGTCACAGACGGACAAAACCTAGTGACAAGCAGGAGGAACCAGCAGGGCCATTAGTGCCCGCAGACGTATTGTTCTTTTTCTTTTCCTGTCAGTCCAAGGGGTGATGACAGCGTTTTGGAAAACAAACCAGGAGGGTCTCATCTACAGTCCTCTGCGGAGCAATCAGAGGAAGAATAGACTCGAGAGCTGAAAATATCACCAGTGACGGACGTTACCGCGGCCTTTTGGGAGTCTGTGGTAATGTACGGGCAGAGAATAGACTTGTTGTCAAACCAAGTGCGAGACAAGCCTCAACTCGAAGCCCTACGCCTCTGACAGAAGTGGTTCAACCACAACTGGCAGAGGCAGCGCGAGGTTACAGGGCTGTACAAATGACTGAATTAGCCGAGCGGCTGACAAGACAATAGAAGAGGGTGGAAGTCTTTGTACTTACTGGTAGTGAACCCAAGCAGGTCCCAGCGTCTTCTTAAACTGGGTGAGGCCCACGATGTCGATGTAGATGAGCTCCACGATTTTGTCCCCCTGGGTCGGGCAACTTGACTTGTTCCCCATGACCTTGCGCATGATCCTGTGGTGACAGTCAAGTTAGTCAGCTGTTGCTCTTGTTTGCTTTTTCTATTATCCAACATTAAAAACCCTGAGCAAACATTTGTGCAAATAAAACAGATGAGTCATTAAGAGAATTTGTGTCGTAACCTGGGCAGAACTGGGCGTAAAATTAATTTAGGGTCCAACACACCGCAACACCGAGTTAGAAGCTCAGTCTACAGTGGGGTTATGCAGCTCAAGGAAGAACATTTATGATCATTTCTTCATGGAAATGCAATCAGATTGAGATGCTAAGGCAGAAGAACTACCGTGTCTGCAGTGCAAAATGATTAATATGATGATTATTACTTCAAGGAAATGATAAAGAAAGGATCATAAATATTCTTCCTTGAGCTGCGTCACCCCACAGCAGTCTGTAATGGACTGTCCTGAGGTCTCGCTACAAACAAGCAGCTGCTGGAAGAGAGTAGGTGAGTTGTGTTTAGTCTCTTTGCTTAAGAAATTAGGCAAAGTTAAAAAGATGTTTGGTGGTTAGTGCTGTGGCTAGGACCCTATATGTACTTTTGATGAAGTTAGGTGCTGTTCTGAGCATTATTTGTGGCTATAGAGTGGCGTTTTGGTTGAGCTTTGTTGATGGCTCCTCAGACCGCTGTGTATTGCTATGGTGCGGTCGTTTCTAAAGTTGGTATAACTAGAGAAGCAAGCGGTCGGCAACATTCATCTCTCCAGGGGGTGTCTAACTCTGTATTACAGTGTGTTTGACCCTAAATTAATTTTATGCCAGAATATCCCTTTAAATCCAACCCTGAAGAAAATACAGCGAAGAGTCGCCTGTTATAAAAATTAAGACCGATGATTCGCACACAAACTCAGAGCAGCCAAGACAGTGCAAAACAGAACTTTGGAATATCTGACCTCAGACATGTGCTCTACAGAGGCACATCTGGATAAACAACAATCATTATAACTCGGGAACAGGCTGTGTTTGGCCTTAAGGTGTACTTAACTGATTTAGCATTGCACAAAAGAGTACAGAACAGTTTAAAAACAACCAAACATGATGCAAAGCACTCTTCTATTCTAATTTACTGCGTGTGTTTTTCTTCCACAACCTGGAAAAGTAGGAGTTTTATGCTACTAGCAATTTATGTTGTCCAAAGCAGAGATTGGAGCAGGCTGCAGAAGCCGGGTGGGCTTATTTGGACTTACTCTTTGAGCTCAGCCAGGGACGCCGAGATGCGAACATCATGGCCGAGCAGGTACAGTGTGGTTATGAGATCGCTCCACTGGACCAGCTCTCCTAGTGGGCCACCGCTGAAGGCGTTTTCTGCTATCTTAAAGCCCGACTCCTTAGTCAGCAGGCCCAAATGCACCAGGACCTGCAGGAGAAGAAGAGCAAAAAAAAAATCCCCTTTCTGCTCAGAAAGCTGTTCAACTTTTAAGAGAAACACATGCCGCATCACTGAAAAAGGATCACACTCAAAGACACACGCACAAAGTGATTTTCACTTGCTCTGGGGGAACACTGTGTTCTGCAGCGAGTGCAGGAAGTAATAGTGGCCTTTGTTTGAAGTGACCTGTGCATTTTTCAGTGTTGACAGCTCGCCTCAGTTCAACAGCACACCAGTGAGGGATTAATATGTGCAGATTAATATCCAAAAGAGATTAGCGGCTGAAATAAAGACACGGCTCTGAGAGGAAAATAAAAAACCTCCTTAATTATATGCTGAATAGATTAAACCGGGGAACAGAGAATGGAGAAGGGATACCAAAGACAGATAAACAGATGGATAGATGAGGGTTCTGGTTTCTCGCATCCTCCGCGTTGCTACAGGGGTTGCTGCTTTGCATCAGCACCAAGGTATCATGGGAATGTGATGTGAATTATTCACAAGGCCAGTGGAAAGTGTGGAGTACATTATTCAGTGCTGGAAGCTGCTGCCAGCTTGGGACACAATTGAATATCCATGTCAGTCCTTTCCCACCGCAATCTCTCCCCTGAGCTAAAACGGGGGCGCGCTACAAGTGCGAATGAGTGCGCGTTTCAGCGTGTGCGTGTACCTGAGGCGTGAAATTCTGCCGACTAAGGGAAGGTGTTTTTGGAAAGTTTTTGACAGTGTTCCTTTACTCGTAAGTTCGAGATGTATCAGAGCTCAGTGGTGACATTTTGGGGAGTTGAACGAGAACTTTTTAAGGGAACATCTTTAAGATCCTTATCAGGTGTTATGCATGTGTCAGGGCTGGTTACATTTATAATGCATGGAAATCTGTCACAGTTAGACTTCATATCAAGCAAATCGCTGTGTCTGGCTGATCTCCTGAAATGTCCTCAAGTGCAGGGTGAGAGTTTTAGGAGGTGAGGAACAGTGTTCTATCCGGCCTAACACAATACAGAGTCTAAAAAAGGAAGTTCCTTGATTTATTACCCGTCGAACATTTTGGTGCTAACGTCAACAAACTAGCATCCACAAGCACTTAACGTCACACAATAGTTCTCTGGCTTTCCCTCCGCTCAGTTCAATCCTTAATTGCTCCCTCCATTGTACAAGGCCCTGCATGTTATGCCCACCTTCTTCCTGCGGCGCCTGGCCAGGTCCTGCTTGGCAGCCAGCGAGCGGATGGCGCTGACCCACGGCTCGGCCATGCGTTTGATACGCAGCATCATCCAGCGGAACTCCTCGCGCTGTGACATCACACGGTAGAGCTCGTCGAAGCTGGTCCTGACCTCCGCCTGCGCACACACGGAGGCAATGCATCAGTGGATAAGACCCAATCAGCAGCATACATGCACGGTTAGAGTGAGTGATGTCAGGGACGAGATTTCTGTTTCAACGAATGAAATCTAATCTGAGGTGCTAATACTTCCTCCTCTTTTCTCTCTCTTTCATCTTAATAGCCGAGCTTGTTTCAAATTCCATTTCTGCCGTGACTTAATCCAGTTGAGCTTTTTAAAAATTTATCGAAACTTCTTTAAACTTATAATATTGACTACTGCTATTTCCAAATTGCTGAAGGGCTCTTTTCTTGGAAGGAGACCCTTTTTGAAGAAGGCGTTGTGATGAAACTAAGTGCTCTCGGTAAAAGCCAAAGTCACAGCCGGCTCGAGGATTAAAGACTTCTCTGAATCTCATTTTTCCACCTCAGAATGGCAGACAGATAAATCTAATAGAAAAGTACAGAAAGTCACAGAAAGCTCTCAATAATCATTAAAGAAGGCAGTAAAGGGAGTCTGTGGCGGTGATAATAGCTGTAATAAAACTCAAGTTAGATCAGAAAAGAAAACTAAATATGAGACATGAGGCACCTTCACAGTTTGTTGGCAAAAGAGTGGAAAGAAAGAAATAAGGAAAGGGGAACAGAAAAGAAAAAAGAGGGGGATAGGAAAGGGAAGAGAAAAAGAAGGAGAAAGGGGATAGGAAAGGGAAGAGAAAAGAAAAGAAAGAAAAAAGGAAAAAGGGAAAGGAAAAGAAAAGAAAGAAAAAGGGAAAAGGGAAAGGAAAGAGAAAAGAAAGAAAAAGGGGAAAGGAAAAGGGAAGATAAAAAAGAAAAAGGGAAAGAAAAGAGAAAATAAAGAAAAAGGGGAAAGGCAAAGGAAAGAGAAATGAAGGAAAAGGGGGGAAGGAAAGAGAAAAGAAAGAAAAAGGGAAAGGGAAAGCAAAAAGAAAAGAGAAGAAAAAGGGCAGAAAAGGGGGAAAAGGTAGAGAAAAAAAGAAAAAGGGGGGAGGTAAAGGGAAAATAAAGAAAGAATAAAAGGGAAAGGAAAGGTAAGTAGTAAGGCCAAGGACAGGCAAGCGGAAGATAATGAACAGAAACGCCAAAGAGAGAAAAGGAATTCAAGAGAAAGGAGAACAGAAGGAAAAGAAATGAAACAAAAGAAACAGCCAAGAAAAGAAAGGACAGGAAAAGTAGAACAGATCAGAAGAGTGGAGAGGAGTTGACAGTTCCAATTATCATGATAGAGAACCAAGATACAAATTAGCAGATTTTTATTCGTCAAGTTACAGCAGAATAGATTAATTTCCAAAGAGGATTATCCGTTGAAACAGCAATCCTTTTTCATTCATGTGTTCAAGATAGAGAAAATAGGGAACTTGGGAAAAGCCTGAACACCGTGACTGGCCGGAGCCGAGGAGAGTAAGATAAAGTGAGCAAAGGAGAAACCACAGCGCCATTACCAGCTGCTAAGGTGGCTGAAACAAGACTGTTGCAAGGCATTAGCATCCCTCATCACGACAGGAAATCACTCTTGCAGACTGAACCTATTAAAATCTGGGCCTGAATTAAAATCTCCAAAGCCTGTCAAATGGCATCTCCCCACCACGGAGGGCTCAGCGCTGTTGAAGCATCCAGCGAGGGGATGAAGAGTGCTTAATATTGATTCACCCACAGCAGAGAGAAGGGGGTGTGTTTTCTTTTTCTTTTTCTTTTTTTCTCGAGGAGTGTTGATATTGTAGACTGTGCAGAAGTCTGTCCACCCGGAGGAGCGCTCTGAGTGGGATTTGAGTGAGCGGCCACGTTGGCAGGGATAGAAGATCATTATTCCAGATTTGTCCCAAGGTCCCGTCACTCCAGCTTCAGTCTCCGAGAACTGCTCCGCTCTTTCACGCCGTTCAGACGTGTTAACACTGCGGATCTGCTCACTCATTCGCTTATTCTCGAACAATACAAAAACCTCAAACACATCACATCGAGTATCTAATCAATAATTTATATAAATGATTGTTTCACTGTGCTGCTTCATCTTGAGTATCCCTCTGAACGTCATTAAGTGCTTTAATTCTGTCTCTACATTAAGTAGGATAAAGAAGCGGGGATTAATGCCTGCTGAAAAATTTATGCAAATGACAAAGCATAATGTCAGCAGGTTCACACACTCAAAAACAAGATTACCCTTAATCCACTTGGACCACAACTGTAACTGTTTAAGTGTAACCTGACTCCCAAAACAACCAAATCAGGTGTTTTTCTCCTTTTAATTTGGACATGCCTAAAGACTTAAGTGGGTGTGGGTTCATTCTTGACTCGACTACAAGTATCATTAAAACACTGTTGTTAAAGCGGAAGCATATCATTGAGCTGTCATGGTGAAAGCTAGAAAACCTCACATTTGTTGTTGTGTGTTTCTCACCTGTCCTCTGCGGTCTATTTCTTGGGTCATGGTCTTTGTCCTCCAGGGTAGGCGGGGACACCAGTTCTCCACCTGTCAAACCAAAACCACAGATTCAGTCAACTGAAAAGAAAAAAATGAAACAAAAGGTGATTGTCTGCAAATTTTTGTATTGGGAGGTTTAGAGAGCAAAGATGTGCCACTATTTTGCACTGTGTTAAGCTGGTAAAATGTGTATTTTTAAAAAAATCACAAGAATTTTGCTTATATAACAAGGTCTCTCCAGGTTTCAACAAATCAATTTTTAGACTTTTAAAGACTTTTTAAAGACCATAATGAATACAGATTAAGACCATAATTGCAAAAGAAAAAAATACAAAAAACATGAAGTGAAATCGGAACATTTTACATTCCTTCCAATCAATCTTTATTCCTATGGCATGTTGTTTAATCTTGTAAGTAGAGTTGATAGATTTTGAAGACCTTTCAAAATCGTATTTTAGACATTTCTTGTAATTTTAAGAGAATTTTAGACATTTTAAGGCCTTACATTCAAATTATTGGATTTTAGACGTTTTAAGACTTTTTAAGACCTTGTCTATACTCTGGGAAAAGATTTAACCGTGAAAAAAATGTTAACTCTGAAGCTCTTTCTAGTTCCATCTGGACGCTTTTGTTGATTTGATTTAGTTTTCATAATCGCTAAAATTTAGCTGCTTTGCTGCCTGAGTCAGTCTGTCTGTCACTTCATGTACTGTGAAGGTGGCGGTCTTATTTTTAACATCTTTAACACGTGTAAGTCAGCACTCCCACAGATCTTTTTTTAATCTGCTTTTAACTTTTCACAGTCCACCTAGCGTGTCAAACGTCTTTCCCCCGTTTGTTCATTTTCTTCCTCATTTTACGAGTCTGACTGGCGCCGTGATCGCAGAAAGATTGAAAGAAAAAGCTCCCGGTGTGTTTTGCCTGTCTCAGCCAAAAGAGAGTAACTGTAAGGTGTCTTTAGCCTCCTTCTTGTACAGTACACACATATCACGCTGGTCTTTCCCCGGTCAGCCCACCACAGCTGACATCCATCATGATATGTTGACCTCTGCGGTTTGCCCCCTTCGCAAGGTTAATGCGGTGGCTGACAAGTATGAATTATACATGGCAAAAGGGTGTGTTTGAGTGTTTTGTGTGTGTGTGTTTAAATGGAAATACACGCCTATAGCCATGGCAGTGATACCACATGACCAGAGGAGGAAGCAGAAAGCTCCCAGGCTTTTACAGACATGATGTTTCTGGGTTCACATCCTGTGGACTCAACTTAATGTTGGTTATGTTTGGTCAAATCATCAAGTGTAACACCTCCCTTATTGGGGACCCATTTAATGTCCCAGGGACCCACTCAAATCTCCATCCACGGTCCCCGAGTACTCGCTTCATGAAAAACCTCTCAACCTCAAAGCAGAGAGAAGATGCAATTCTTTTAAACTGTTTCTGTGAACAAATGTGTTTGTGCTCCTGTGTCAGAAAAATCCGACAGGCATGAACAGAGAGGGCGAGGAAGGGAAAGGTTTCTCTCCTCTTAATGGATCTGCTGTTGTCCATCTTACTTAGATAAAGCAAAGCTTTCTGTGTTCTATATTTGTTCAGCCAGATGCTTTCAGCTCGCATACAATATTCATAGCAGGCAACTGACCATTTCAAAGCTGAAGCACTGACTGACATTTCGCTTTTGTGCCATTAAAAAAAGTTCTCTCAGGAAAAACTTTGAGGTTTCACTTTTGTTTGAGGAGTCTTTGCTCAGTTTTGTAAAAAGAAAAAAGTTGTACAAGCCGTCCATCTGATAAGAGCATCCATCATAATCAAACAACACTGGGAAAATAGCAGCAGGCTGTATCAGGATGAATGAAAGCAATTACAAAAGAGCTGCAAGGAACATATCAAAACCTTTGTCAAATGATATGACAGCGAGATTCATATTACTTTATACAAGCTATAAGGTTTGGGCATGTTGAAAAGCCTTCACAATAAGAGCCTCTTGTAACAAAATCAATCACCCCCCTGCTCTCAAGTTGCTTTTTCCAGTTTGCGAAGGATCGAAGAGACAAAGGCACGGTAACAAAACCATTCAGAGTCCTTCCTTGGAGGCTGAAACTTATCTCTTTATGCAGCACCTCGCACCACCCCTCCTGTCGCTCCCTTACCACTGAGTCATTCCCACTTTCTCCCACATCATCCCCAGAAACACACTCTACACACTCTAATTTGCTCTCATTAAAAATGAAATCCTCTCTACCTCGCTGCTTTGGTTTTATTTTTAGCGCTTCGTTCTTGTGTGATCAATCTCGGGTAACAGGAGTTTTGTTTGGAGGTTGTTGCTCTGAGCCCTTTCATTTTTACGGGTGTC
This sequence comes from Xyrichtys novacula, assembly GCA_962446985.1. Classification (NCBI taxonomy): domain Eukaryota; kingdom Metazoa; phylum Chordata; class Actinopteri; order Labriformes; family Labridae; genus Xyrichtys; species Xyrichtys novacula. The sequence continues at coordinate 4,896,290 of OY660887.1, forward strand.
TATGCCGGAGTGTTGGAGCTGTCTCAGCTCACTCTTCTCTCCTACAGGAGGTGTGTTTGACTAACAGGCAACGTGATAATTATATGTTCAGCACAAACATCCCCCACACATTCCACTGAAGGTTGGTAAACGTTTCAGCCCGAACTGAAAGATTAACATCAACCTACGTGTTTCCTTTGTAAGCAATAAAGAAAATCCCCTATCCCTCTTGAAATTAAATATCAAATATGTACACTACAGGTCAGTGGTTTGGAAGCAAGATCATAGTTTCATTATTATACTTTGCAACACAATAAACATGACTATTGTGTAAAGAGTAACTTATCAGAAGACATTCTGACTATAATTATTAGGTATTTGAGTTATTGTTGCTTAGACTTTGCTTTCTTTAAAGAAACCTCCTCTGGCTTTAACAGCAGCTTGGCATATACCAGGCATTCGTTCCACAAGTTTTCTAAGGTATGTTCCAGGGATTGCATTCCAAGCTTTCTTAAGTTCATCAAAAAGATATTGCCGATTTGTGAGACGCGCCTTTCTGACCGATCGATCCAATTCATCCCGCACAAGCTCTATTGGAGAAAGGTCTGGAGACTGAGGGGGCCAAACCATCTTTTGAAGAACACTTTCCTCTTGTTTTTTGTCTGAGTAACCCTGATAGAACTTGGCAGAATGCTTAGGGTCATTGTCTTGCTGCAAAACAAACTTGTGACCCGCAAGTCTGAGTCCAGATGGAGCAGCATGGTGCTGGAGGATGGAGTGGTACTGTTCCTTCTTCATGATACCCTTTACTTCAAACAAATCTTCTACTCCATCATCTGCAAAACATCCCCATACCATGGAACTACCAGCTCCTTGCTTAATATTGGGTGTAACACATGGTGCTTTCAGACATTCACCAGTTTGGACGATACACAACCCTTCAGACCAGCCTTCCTCAAATGTCTTTTCACCGTTGTCAGAGATATGGGTTTTGACCTTGTCATGTTGATTTCTTCCCTTATTTTTGGTGCTGTCTTTCACCGATCTCTCTTACTGGAAGAAACATCTGATAATGGAGTAAATACATCCCAAAATACATACAACTCATGCTGGATTTTAAAAAAGCATTTTGAACAAAAACTTGAAGTTACTCCCAGCTGTTCAGCCTGTAATGGCCTTGCTTCCAAACTTTTGGCCTGTAGTGTAATCTAACCGATTACTAAAGCCATGTTTTCAGTCTTTCAATCAAAGACAGGAATGGTTAAGAATTACTCTCTTTGATTAATTTGCTTCTTTCGCTTAAGTTTGAGTTCCTGCACCATCTGTGTCCTGAGAGACTTCATGTGCTAAAGTCATGCATGTGACTTTCCACAAGTCGAGAACAGCATTCAGTGTTAAGTGTCACATAAGACATGCAGTCATGAGACTGTTTAAATAGACTACTTTTGATCACAATACTGTGATGGTCATTGTGTGATCTCGCGCTGCCTTAGGGCTCGAGCGCATCCAAATTTGTTTCAATCACGCACTCAATGGGTCTCATTCATGAATGAATTTATGATTTATGAATATGGATTTATGTGTAGTTTTACATATCAACGTCTTCGTGGTTTAAAAAGCTGCTCCAGACTCATGGACATGGCAGAAAACCCAGATTTGCATGTGTGTAAGCTCAGACAATTGATGATATTTGACGATCACGGTGCAGAGAAGAAAAAGAGAAAAAGAGACAAAAGAAGATGTGAAACCCGAGGAAACTCGCATATTTCCTGTTTCAAAGTAAACAAACAGTACTCTTCAATCATCTTTTCATTCTTCGAGGATTTTCCTGGCGCTCAGCTCGGCCTGTTTCCCCACTGCACTGATTTGTATACTCTTTCCACAATTTGGTTAAATTTTACACAACTCTTGAATGGAAATTTGTTCTCTCCCATTTCCCTCAAGCATTATTCAAAACTCTTCAAGCAACATTTCCAAGGAAAAATCTGTTTCCTCAAGACAAAAGTGAAAAAATATGGCCGAGTCAATCTGCTCCATGTTTTTTTTCTGCTTGTATTTTCGTATATTTATGATCACTGACATCAGCTGAACATTTATTCCTGCCTCCACTTTCATTTTGCTCTAAATATGAGGGATATGAACTTCTTCTCCTCACTGATCAGATGTTTCCACACCATTTACTGTCTAATATCATACAGAGAGGTGGGCGGATGCATCTGTTGAGTAATAACATAACACAAAAGGAATATATTCTATTTAAAGTTCAAGTTATTTTTATACTCAACCTGGTAAATGTGTGAATTTCCAACAGCCACGCCGTCTTTATCACTAATTATCCAGAGTACAAACATCAGCCGTGTATCAATGCAATCAGCAAACCCCAATCACAGTGTTGGTTAACTGACCTCGCTGAGGTAGATGAAGAAAGAGCAGGTGGATCCGTCCACGCCATAGTTGCCGTAGCAGGAGTCTGAGCGCCACATCTCCTTCATCCACTAAGAGAAAGGAGAAAGAAGCAGGGTTCAATCTGAGCTTCTCACAAATCAACCTCTTCCATCCACCTGGATTTTGATCCCTGAAATATATGAATGTATATCTCACAAGAACTTCAGTGGTTGTGCTGCTGGATAAGAATTTTATTAAAGTTTTGTCTTTGTTGTTTTTGTGTATGCAGATTGTGATACTTTAACACAAGCCTACTATGTCTTCTTTCACCCTCCGTATGGAAATACTCCAGTCTGTTTGTTTTTGCTCAGAGGTTAGAGGAGCAGGACTGTGACTCCACATTCACTGGCTCTAAGTCTCTGGAATCAAATGGAAAATGCGGGGTCTGGGAATCAAAAAGAAAACAAGTTCCCTTTCATTAAATACACGTGCAGGGGCTTCTCGGCGTCCAACAGGATGAGTGTGAGGTCGTGCTGGGTTGCTGTCTTGAGAACATGTGGGAATATATCAATGTAAGTGTGGCGCTGTCATGAGTGGCTGCCTAGTATAAGTGCCACTGAGCTAAGATCAGGCTCAAGGACAGCATGGATACTGACTTGAGGGAGCAGAACACAGGAAATATAGGTTTTCAAAGCTGTCTGTAGAGGAGGGAGGAGACAGATGGGCTTGAATCTGAGAATTTTGGTTGTTATAAGCATAAGCATTGTTCTCAATGGTGGATTTGTCAATCTAAGACAAGCCTCTGTAACAAAGTTTATTTGCATTTCATCTCTGTACAGTAGACGCGTGTGCCAGAGTGAGTGGCTGTGCTTGTGTACACGGAGAGTCAGCTTTGGCAGGGCCTGGCGCCCAGTTGGAAGTGCTGACAGTATCAGCGGAGGACTGGGACCTGGCCGAACAGATGGTGTGTATGATAGGGCCCTATCAGCTCCAGAGAGACCCACACACCCACAGTAAAACGGAAATATGAATCTGAGCTTCTGTTTACATCTGTGTGTTTGTTATTCATGAGCGTATTGCTGTCAGGCTCGCTTTCATGCTAGTTTCTTTCGAGAGGACGCTTTTTTGTGCTTTGCTTCAAAATTGCATCTGTTTGCAGACGAGCTGTCAGCCTCTTCTCTTTCCGCTGCGCTTTGCCCTTTCATCCTGACGTCACTAAACTCTGTCCAAACACTTTTTTTACAGCGGGCGAAAGCAGACAGACTTATGTACAGATAAAATGTATTATTTGCTGTCTTGATTGCTGAAGACTTCGACAAACACTCCAGACTAGCTGCCACCAGTTTTCAGAAAATGTCTAAGATGTCACTTGCTGGTGTTCGTGAAAGTGTTGTTCCTTGATTCAGAAAGAAAGGACTGTTTCGCTTCAAATACCTCATTTGAATGTTTGCAAACAACACAGGTGCTCAGCGACGGTATTTACTCTGCAGCGTACTTTAAGGTGCCTTTAACCCTTTTCAGGCGCTGTAAGAATTAAAAAGTGTTGTTCTGGCTTCATCAGCATGTGCAAAAGCTGTACAGTCCTTTCAAAAGTTGGTGCAGCGATCACTGAACTGCACTGATCTTGTGCAAGAAAATTGGGTTAGTGGAAACAGGCCCTAAGTGCAGCTTCAAGTTGAGGTTGATGGGCATTGTGTAAGGTAAACATCATCATCACCAATCAACATACACACAAAAAACATCAACAACATACATTATGTATCCTTAAAGCACAGTACTTATGTTTAATATGATGGATTACACAGACAAGATGATTGTTTGTACTTATTCTAAAAAAACTGCAGTTTCCTGTTTGCCTTGTTAGAGTTTTTAGCTGCTGGCGCTCTTTATTCTTTCTTCTGCAGCTAACTCCGTCTTTCTCCTCTGAGCTGCAGAGTGTAAAGGGAAGGCTGTCTTTATGTGTGCGTCTCTCTTTTTTTAAGGTTTGAATGATTCACCTTGAGCTTGCCCTCGCAGTGAGGAAAACCATCCAAAGGCGGCAGCTCGCACTTCTCCTGGGCTCCGTTTAGGAGGTCTGGGGGGAGAGAAGAAGAAGAAAGACAGCGAGAGAGAGAAAAAAAATCAATACGGTGAAGTCAACAGGCTTCGAAATTCTTCATCCATCTGTGGTTTAACAATATATATAATCCTCCTCACACTAGAGCGGAGGAAGATGAAGACTCCTGCATCAGTTTCTGCAGAAGAGGCTGTGTGCATCTTCATCAAAGAATAACAATAAGCAGGAACACTAAAACAGCATTTCAACTTCAACGTTATTGGTGTTAAATTGAATCCACACAAAAAAATCTGTGCACTTGTGTTTTTATTTCATTGCTACAAAGAAAATCTGCAGTTTGGAGCATCGAGGGTTCAACTCTGATGTTTAGGGGATCATGCACAACAGATAAAAATGTGCGATTACAGCTGTGTCCCACATTTATCCATGTTCCCCAGATGTCTTTGTTCTCTGTGACTGATTCATGCCTTTGTATTCTCATCACACATGCTTCCTTGGCACTGTATCTTTGAGTCATATAATATTCTGTTCACTCTTGGGCAGATATCTCCCAATTTTACTAACCAGTGGTTCCACTTTTTTGCACCTGCTTAACTCTTTCAGGACGTTTCATAATACATGGGGAAAACCAGCTTTTAAATGATTCATCACAAAACTTCAGCTATCTATGAACCACCTTGCACCCATCCTAAAAAATGAGCTTGCATCCTTATGTACAAGGACCTTGCAGTTTTAATCACATCTGGCCTTGACCTCAGTAATCCCCTGCTCTCTGTGACTTTCAACACTTTCCAGTGAAATACAGAATTGATTTCAAATTTCCCTTTTTGTTTTCAAAGGCTTAAAAGGATTAAATGGATTTGAAATAATCTTCTTTAACTTTTTACATTTTACATTTAGCCTTCAAGTTACAAAAGTCATTTAATGCCCTAGATTATACAGCAAAACCAAGTTGACCAGGCTTAGGGCCTGTGTCTACTAACAGCAATTTTGTTCTGGCAGTGACAGCATCCTCAGTTCCTGTGATTCAAATTCCCAGTATTGAGATACTTTTACAAAAACAACATCACAATGATAACTTTTAGTTCGGTTTCAGCATCATCTTTAGACCTGAAAATCATCACCACCCCCTACCAAAAAAAAAAGAAAAGTGTGGTACGTCTGGCTGCTGCCACCAGGAGTCCCTGCTTTTTCTCAATATTGTTTGGTCTGAGAGAAAGTGCCAACACTGACAAGTGTGGAGGTATTAAAAAAATCTGAGCTATATTGTGACAAAAAGTGACAAAAAACTGCTGTCATGCATTAGCCAGGTATAGACAGAAGGCAGTGACAGCAGTCAGTGGACATAGGCCCTTAAAGAGTTTTGAAATAAGGCCAAGTTTAACCCAAAATACAGACAAGGCAGCATGCAAATGGGGTAATAGGGCATTTTGTTCGCTATAAGAACAGAGTTATATCCTCTCTTGATAGCTCAGCATTATGAACTTCCTTAAGTCATTCCTGTCAGTGAAATAATAAGCAGGTTCATAAACATGACAGGAATGAAACAAAACAACACCCAATAGCAAACAAAAGAAACCCTATGCCAACAAATTACACTGAGCATGGATATGTGATGAAACCAACTGGGTGTGAAACAGGTTTCTCTTAAATCCGTTCCAAAAGAATTTCTTTCAAACTTGGCATCAAAAACCCTTCGTAGCAAAGGTTTCTAGGTGCCAAAAAAACATACCAAAATTACCTTTCCGGTGCCATTTTCTGTTTTTCAACATGACCTTCATGAAAAGTTGGCTGGTTCGATCAACACTAATGCAAACACAGGTGGAGAAGCATTTAAAAGTTTTGATTCTGAGACAAAAATTCTGAGGAAGTCACTCGTAGCTGTCCCACAGTGCTTCATTCGGCCAGTATGCTGAACTTCACTGTAGAATTAAAATTCATGGCGTACACACAGGCTTCCCTCCAATATAATCACCTTTTTGATATCCCCATACTGAGATGTTAACGTCATCGCCACTGACCTTTACAGCCAGAATATAAATAATGCATTAGGGTGGGCTGTGCAGTGAATAGATAAAGGCTGAGAGGCAGACACCAGACTAATGTAATGAGTTTGCAGGTGGTGTTTTGAGAAGAGGAGGAGGGTATGTTTGCATACGAAGCTAATCAACTCCAGTATCAGGTCAGACTCCTGTTGTGGTAGATGGGATTGAAGGGTGGGCTTTTCACCGTCAGTTCAGTTCTGTGTATTTGCACCAACAAGCTGCTGCGGTGAACAGATACTGTACCGGTAAAACTCAAACTCTGGCTTGCGTTCCTTCTGTTCTGCTCTATCTCTTAGATTAGTGTGAAAAACATATTTTAGTGACAGCGACGCTCTCTGGCTTGCACCCTCAGCTGATAAAGAGGTGGTGACATGTTATTGAGCACTGTAACTAAACACACGTAAGTATGATGGAAAGCAACCAGCACAAGTTTCCATCCCCTGCTTTAGAAACCCATTTAGGGAAATGAAACGCTTGTAGCAAGACTTTCATGTTTAGTTTTCATCCTCTGTGGTCACTCAAACCTCGTTTTGTAAGCTGACCCAACTACGAAATAAAACTGCTGGCTGCTATCTGGTAAACATATCACCAGCCAGTGTTCTTCGCCACAGATGGTTTGATATGTTTTAAAAGGCTTCTCTGAAGTGTTGTGATATTTTTAACTGTGAGAGAGAAGACAGGCAGCATTTCCAAAAACGCAACCTTAGATTAGCAAAACATACAGATGGAACGATCGAGAATTAGCAGGAACAATAGATTTAAAGAGAACAGTAAGTCACGCACTCAAACGCGTAAGAAAAAGCACATGGAAGCTCATTTAAAGTCTGCTGCACGACATTTAGACATGCCTGTGAAAGACTGGGAGAGTTAAGTCTTTGGATGCTTTAATACACGCTAGTGTTGGGCGGTATGACGGTATATACCGTGTGACGCTATAAAAGTGTCTACCAGTACAAACTTTGCTATATGATTTATACCGGGGAGAGAGAGCAGATGTCAGCTGCATCTCTCCAGTACAGGAAAGTCAGAGCGCAACTGTTTGGGTGCGTTTCCGTATATTCACCAGCGTGTCGTGCGGAGTTTGTTCACTCTGTTCTATAATCCAGTGTTGTTTTTGTTGACGATGACGTTGACGAAATATTTTCGACAACGTCATCGTCAACAAAAACAACATGGCATAGTTTCGACGAAGAAGAAACAGCTTTGGACGGACGCGAAGATTAGTGGCAGCACCGAGCAATCAAGGCAGCCCGATCAACCCAACATGAGGAAGAGTAGGAGGAACTCGTACTGGAAAAAGGGCGCAAATCGAGACATCGGTTGTCTGGAGATTCTTCAGATTTAGAAAATCCGACAATACCAAAAAACAATCCTACACAAAGAGTGTCGTGTGGCTGTCATTGCTGGAGGTGGAAACACCAGAAACCTCTTTCACTGCCTATAGATGAAACACGCCAAGCGCTATTATAAGAGCCAAAAGATGCGTGGCGCACCCACTGCACCAAAAACTAAAGTTGCAGCAGCTCCTCTCATACAAAAGAGCTTGGCAGAGTCTTTTGCCAAAGGTACGCCATGATAAAAAATCGCCAGAGTGGTGTGGCATTTTGTTTGTATATAAATCCAAGTTTAAAAATAAAAGGAAAATGAACAAATGCAACAGTATGGTTATTAGGCAACCCTCTCTTTTACGGTACACTTATTACCAGGTAATTAACAGGTAATTACCTAGTAACAACATGAAATTATCTGGTAATTACATGATAACCACTAAGTCAATACTGTCTAGTTTTTCTCTTTTTTTGTGCAGCTCCATTTTCAAAAGCTATTTGGGGTTCTTATTTTCTATGATTGACACTTGATACAGCCTATGGGCGAGCGAAGATTGCGTAGCGATACGCTGTTTGAGCCGAGCATTATCACAGCGACTCACCCGCTGAATGCGTACAATGCTACTGCGCAAGTGGTGGTTCCAGGAAGTGGAGAAAATCCTGGAAATACCAGAGCAATTCGGCTTCAAATTTGTATGATGATGGAAGGTTACCTACCTGGTAGCTAGACAGTATTGACTTAGAAGTTATCATGTAATTACCAGATAATTTCATGTTGTTACTAAGTAATTACCTGTTAATTACCTGGTAATAAGTGTAGCGTGAAAGAAAGGGTTACCGGTTATTTTTATGCCAGTAATTGAATTTACAAGGGGAATAGACATACCGTGATATGAAGTTACTTATACCAAGATATAAGATTTTGTTCATACCGACCAACAGTTATTACACACACTGTTTGGAGATCAAATGGCAACACCCGTCTGTGAAAGCGCGATTCGAACTTGCACTCTGCTCCATACCTGTGCCTTTGTTGATGTAAACAGTCAAACTCTCCTCTCCCAACATGACTGCCTCTGTGTTTTCAACTCGCTGTGAATCATGCTGTTGTTTATTGAAAGCACTCCCTTAAGGAGCTCAACTTGTGATTTGTTGTTTTGTAAAGTGGCTGTCTTGTGCGGAGCGCTCCAGCCACAAGCGCAGAGCGAGAGCTGTTGTTAGCTCATTCTTCAGACGGCCAGTCATCCTGTCGCTCTGCTAACCAACCAACCGACCAAACGGCCCGTCCGCCGCGGCCTGTCATCCGCGCTGTCGTTCAGCCAGTGAGCCAGTGGGCGCCAAAGCCACCAGGCAAATCTTCTCCTAGCTTTAATCAAGCAGAAGAAGCTGCTGCCAAGGAGCGGCTAAATATAGCTCTCTTTATAATCAAATGCAGCAGAGAAGGCGAGTACATTCACCAGACCCCAACCCTTAACCTGTCCTTCTCATCCATTTATCCATTTATAGTCATCCAAGTCAAGCCTGATGACCTCTTATGCAGGACAAAGCTAAAAGACGACACCCTCGCAAAGAATCTGTGGGAGGGAACGTCACGCAGCCAAAACATCAGCTATCAGTCATTGTATTGTGACATGAGGACGGTGAATGAGGCCACCCGAGGTGTCAAAGCGATCGTGTAAGGCCATAAGCTCAGTTCAAGACCACGCCTTGGCTCGGCAAATGCAAACACAGAGTACCTGAGAAGGTGAATGCAAATATTGATAAAGTTTAAATGATAAAGCTTCTCCAAACAGAATACTCACATGTGTTTTGATAGGCAAATAAAAGCAGATAAAAGATAAAGAGGTTAATTTGTAACAGACAGAAAGAGACGGTGCCGCAGGGGTGAAGCGATAGAAATACGCGGTGAAGAAGAGCATGTAAAAGGATCAATGTGGGAATTTAAGAAGAGATTGGAAATGTGCATAAAACCAGAGGCGTGAAACCGATGAGATCATTCAAAGTTGCATAAGAGCCTCTTTATTAGCTTGTATATCTGATATCTTTAAATAGCATGATCTCTGAACAATAACACACACACAGAGTTAGTGTTAGAGTTATTTTCCTTCTTTTCCTCAGTGTGTTCTTCCAAGTCCATGAGGTAATCTGACATCTGACGACTCCAAAATTATGATTAAAGACATCTGGTTTATGTTATTTCCTCCCTCATGAGTTTCTCTCTCTCTCTCTCTCTCTCTCTCTCTCTTTTCCCCCTCCGATCTCTGCTGCTCTCGTTGATTCGCTTCTCAGACACACTAAACTAAAAAAACCTTCCCTCAAAGATGTAAAAATCTGCCAGGGCCTCGCTTCGATGTCTCAATTTGGTCCGTGGAAACCCAGTAAGTGTGAAACCGACTGGATCTGTTAGCCAAAAAAAAAAAAGTTCTTGAGAGAGACGTGCCAGAAACGAGGAGAAGTTTGTTAAACCTCCTGTGGGCAGATTTGAGCTGGTTAAGGCTGAAATTTGTTTAAAACATTGAGCGGAGTTTTGCAGTCTTCATTTATAATTATATTTTCTAATTGCTGTTATTGTTAGCTGAAGGAAAAAAACCCTCAAAGCGCAGCCAATTATAAGAAACCTCATCTAAGAGTGATTAAGTTTGACATTGGTGGTATTCTTACATTCAGTCTTGAAACACGACACTTACTTCGCTAAACAGTTTCCTCTGTTCAAAAGCTTTTGTGGTGAGTTTTTTTATTCTATACATCTTCAGAGCTAACCCACAGGAAACCAGGTTCTGTTTCAGAGAATTCAAGGGGCTTCCCAGCATGAGGGGCACGTGTTCGAGGCTGCTCACAGCACATGTCTTGTACTGCCTCTGGTCCACTCAAGTATTCCACAGTGAAGTCCTAGAGGCAAAAAAACAATACCCAAATTCCCCCTATGTATCCCTACACCCCACTCCATACTGAGCTCCCTCTTTGCCCCCTTTCTCTGGCGTCTGACTGTAATCAATCCCTCTTTTGTGCTTCAGAATCTGACCGGCCCGCTGTTCTCTGAAAATATCGCTTGAATTTTGCACCAAAAGGACGCGGGAAGGCCTTGAATTGCTTGAGCCGCGGCAGAGTTATGACTAATGTTCCACTGCTTATCTAGACAAATGTTGGAAGCGGGCAGGTTCGGCTGTGAGATGTCTCCGGTTAGCCAAAGAACTTGTTGTGCTGAAAGGAGATCTCGGGTTAATTTGAGAATTATAAACATGAGATCAATCTCTGGAGCAGAAGAGAAAAAAAAAACAGCCACATATGGAAATGTTCAGAAAATTAAGGAAATATGCTCGGGCACCTGCCAGACATATGCATCCCCTTTAGGAAAGTCAAACATCGAAATGCTGGACCTGGTGGAGCTTGACTTGCAGGCACTGCAGTGAAGCTGAAAATATTCTGTTATCATAAGTGAAGCAGCCTGTGCGCCACAGAGCTGCATAATGCAGAACCAAAAAGAGATGAAAAAAAATCCCTCTCTGACTTTAGCTCCTTTTTAAAGTGTGTGGATGCAGGTTTGAGCCTCCGACACTTCCACGAACAAGCGTGTGAGATTACCCACGTCGGTTAAAGTGTCCCTGCATGTGTTGATCTATCTGCAAAATCAGACCCTGCAGAGCTGTGGATGTATGTGTGGATGTTATCTGAACACATGGGAGCGTTTGTGTGTACGCACTGACTGGCATTCGATTGAGTTTGGTGGAAGGAAGCAATGCAGATTATATGTCTGGGTCTACAGAAAGCAGAAGAAGAAAGAGGATGTGAATGGAGAATAACAAGAGGAGCAGTCATTCAGTATGCAGAGAGCAAAGAGAGAGAAGGACAAATACAGAATTAAATCAGAGAAGTACAAGGAGGGGGAAAAAGGGTCTGGTCTTGCTTCACTTCCTGCTGTTCCCACACTTTTTTATGTTTTGAACACACCCTGAATATGTTTAATAATCTTCTGCTAAATACTCTCGAAATAAAACCACACAGTTCGAAAAAGAGAGAGTGCAAAGTGGAGCGCACGTGTTTCAGCCAATGGTACGACACAGATGTTCCCTCCATCCCACCATCGAACCCCGAACCTCATCAGTAATGAGCCTGCCTGTCCAGAAAGCAGATTGTGAGAGTGTGAGTGTGTGTGTGCGTTAGCGGGGATATGATGGAGATGGGACCCGTTACAAAGATTTCTTTGTGTCCTCCTGGAACGGTTTCAAGTCTGTTGGGCTTTAGCTGATTTAAATTGATTTACAGACGATGAGCTAAAAGCTTAATTTCATTTCATTCTCGATACGCAGCGGCTTGAGTTTACCTTTTTTGTTGGAGTGGAAAACATGTCCGTTTTACAGCCTGTGATCTTTATTTCATACGACTCATCGAAGCAGCTTCTTTTCGCTTCCTGCTGCTGCAAAGGTGGGAAAATAATAATAATGCCGCCCTTTTAAAGGCACATTTCACCTAAAAAAGATATCTAGTGTCATTACTGATTCATTTTTGATGTTTTTTTTTTGACCGGTCTGCTTCAGCTCTGATTCATAAAAAGGAAAATATCACGCCCTGGTCAAAATGTAAATTTCCGTTCAAGTGTGTTTGAGGGTTACTGCCTGGAGAAACATGTTTTGTGTGTTCAAATTTTTCGGTTCAGCTGCTAAATATGGCGTCTATTAGAAAGCAGCGCCCCCTGAAACGACAGGTCAGTGAAGTTTGCTTCTGCTGCTCAGATACATTAAATGTGATTCAGTGAGACGATGTTTATTTTAAAGGGAACAACGGAGGACTTTAACGGCTTTGTGGACTAGTCTCATAAAAAATGGGGACAGCAGAAGCCTGAAAGTGAAAACTCTCTCCTTTTTTTTAAGTGTGAGAAAATAACACAATGAGATTAAAGTCAAAGTTGGGAACGGCAGCGGTAATGGACTGTTATGAAATCATACAGGCATTCGTGGTATGAATGAAAAGCAGGCTGCTGCTTGATGCAGTGCTCACTCTCAGCTTGCCTTCCTGTTTCTGTCATTAACATGACCATAGGGTTCCATTTAAACTTGTGCCGTGTAAAAATCCTTCTGCCAACAATCCTCAAGGTCCAGAGGAACGAGGTCTACGTGACCCTCCCAGGAGTGCTGAAATCGGAGTGATTTAAGCACTAATACATGAGCGAAAGTAACTCACGACGCTGTTGTCACTGCCTCATGAAAGCAGGAAAACTCCGGTTTGTTTACAACGTCACTATTAGAAGATCTGATGCCTTCCATATGGGAAGCATCTCTCGAGACCTGCGAGAGCACAACACAACAAGATAATGGCTAAAAATTCACACTTTTTCTGCACAGTGCGCTCTCTCTGTAATGGAAACCACATGCAAGAAAGAATGCACACACGTTTTCAGAGGCACATATAGGCCTGTTTGTGCTTGTTGTCTGTTTGTGCGAGAGGCCTGGAGTTCTCGAGTGTTTCATGCAGTTTCTAAGGAAACAAGAAAGACTTCATCTCTGGATCTTCACGTCGAAAGGATCTGGATTCAGGACTCCTATTTTTTAAAATTAAAAACGAGCTCTTTTGTGACTAAACTGCAGATTTGTGATTCCATTTAAGGACAATAAAGTCAAGTATATGACGAATTAATTTGATGAATGTGGCTTCTAATCCTCTGTGCAGGTTCAGATCCACACGCCCATGCTGGTTATGCATTTCTTGGGTCAGGTGGTCACTCCCCTGATGAACTTGGTACAACTTCATCTTCATTTTCCAGATCAAAATACTGCCAAACACCACCTAATTACACTTGAAGCTTTAAATAGCAAACAAATAAACTTTCAGTTAAACTGGGGCTGGGCGATCTCTAGGTCGTCCTCAGACGAGCCTTCCACCGTCGCTTCCAGTCATCCCGATTCTCCATACATCTCACCAGTTCGTTGGTACTCTAAGCTCCTGCATCCCTCTTGAGTATGTCCACGTATGTTAGTGTAGGACGTCCTCTTGACCGATGCCCATGTGTTGGTTCCCACAGCACCAATTTGCTGGCTGGCAGTTCCCGATGCCTTTGGCAGTGTCCTGCTAGTCTCATTCTCCTTACAGCAATCTTCTCGCTCACCCTTGGTATTCCCCTCGTACAGTGTTCTGTTGGTTACATCTTGCTGATGTTAAGCACTGCACGCAACATCCTGGTGTAGCACCCATCAAGGGATTTCTCCAGGGTTGGCTTCAGGGTCCAGCGTTCACTGCCATAGAGGAGAACAGACTCTACTGTCGTGTAGAAGAAGCTGAGTTTGATTTGGCGGGGGAGGTTGAAGTTCCATACACTGGTCATGCCGTTCAGGGCTCTCCATGCAAGTGCCTTACTCACTTTTAGATCTTGTTCAATTGAGTTGACCCATGAGCCCAGGTATTTGAAGTCCTCGACTTCTTTCAGCACAGCGCCTCCTGCTGTAGTCAGAGGTTGATGTTCTGGTGGAACGTTGTAGGTGATGACCTCAGTTTTCTTGGCATTTAGCCTAAGGCCAACCTTGGCGCACTCTAGCTCTACCCTGTTCAGTAGTTCTTGTGCTTGTTCCACTTTGTCGGAGAGCAGACTTATGTCATCCGCATAGTCAAGGTCTGTGAGGACCACTGCAGGGTGTCGCCTTGACCTCCTGGGCGATATGGCCTCAAATCAATATCACGATACATTGAGCAGTTCACCTCGATAATGATAAATGGACGAAAACTACTCCACAAGCTGCTCCCCCCTCCCACGTTTACTTCATCTACTTCAGCCGCTGCTACAACTTTTGAACCATCCTCCATCTCCTCACCTGTCTTTCCCTCTTTGTTACTGACTGGATGGGGTGGAGTCACGTCTCCAACGACCGGACCGAATATACCAATATGGGCAAAATGACATTGGTTATTGTCCTAAATTTCGGTATCGGTAAATTGTCGGTTTATCGGCCAGCCCTAAGTTAAACCAACTTCTAACTCTTGTGGTGAGGAGTGATCCTCTTAAAACATCTTAAGAGAAACCGAGTCAATTCAACACCGTGCCTCTGATTCTGCTGCCCCCTCTGCTGCAGGCTGATGAATGTCAGGACTCATGCGGGTGTTTCAAAGAGTGTGGGAGAGGACAGCATCTTTCAGCAGCTTATTAGCGCCGGGTGGGTTTGTGCGTGTTTGTACTTTATTAGTATTGATCCGTACACCGAGGAAGTAAACAGACCTTCCAGGATATAATGGAAACCGCAGACTCTACTACAACTTTCAAAGAGTTTCTCCGGATGATTTGAGTGTTTAAATGAAAACTGGATGGCGACGGAATAAAAAATCAACCATCTCTTCTTCTTCTCTTATTGTGCGAGCTTTATCGGCGAAAAATAAAGTGCATAACGTGACGTAGGCAGCAAACCCCAGAAGAATCCATGTCCTTGTCTTTCCCTTTGTTGACAACGAGCCCTTGGATCTCATCTTTCACTGTGAATGGTAAACAGAGATGCAAGAGGATCAATAGCCCAAGAGACAAAGCAGTGAAGACGCCCTGAGCTGTGAAAGAGCACATCTCTGCTTACAAAAATGCAGCCATTGTCAAAAAGACAGGGCACTGCCACTCGGGTAAATGTCCTTGGCAGTCTGGCTGAGGTGTTAGGGACAGTGGCAACTTGAGAGGAGTGAGAAGGAAGCAAGTAAACTTGAGTTATACGGCTGCAAATCACCACCTGACCATTCATTACAGCTTGGGTGTGCACGTGTGGGTGTGCGTGCGTGTGTGTGTGTGTGTGTGTTAGGAGATTAGATTTCAATGCCATGGCCAAGCCTGCAGATGAAACACTGCCGGAGAAGCTGATTAGCCACATCAGCAAAGACGTGGTGAGGCAAGGCAGGACCCGAGTCCCATCTGCGTCCAGCCAAGCATCAACCGCAGCCAGATCAACCTGTTTTGATCGGGTAAAGCCGGGCTTCTGTTCCTGTTGTTCTTTGCTTAATGCAGCGGTACACATGGCTGGAAACACTCCCTGAGCGAGCACAGCAGGAAGTGCAACAAAGACGACAGAAAGGCTGATTTTGCTGCACATGGAGTGTGTGACTGTATAGGGAGAGGAGCGGGTTGAATTTTTGTGCGATGACCAATCAGAAGAAGGAGGCATTGTTGGACAGTGTGAACACAGCTGTTAGTCCACATCAGCAGCTGTAAACAGCGGGGGAAAACTTTGAGTTATGGCTGTTCGATGTTGTAAAGATCACATGTCAGCGTGGAGCTAAGACAAAACAGGAAACAGGGGAATGAAGAGAATCACACTGTTTTTTTTAAGCCATGTGATGACTTCAATCCTTAAAGACAGGATGTGATATCATGGTGGATAGATGAGAGGGTCCTAACTTCAAGAACGCACCTGTAGCCTTGTGGGAAAGCAGACAGTTGGTGGTCAGATCTTGGCGTCTGCAGTCTAAATGCCAAAGGTTAAGTGGGTGAGATACTGAGTGAACCCGTAGCCGCTCCCAAAGACAAAGGCGTGAGTATGTGAGTGGGTGTGAACCAGATTAGTTAGTACTGATAAGAGCTTTGCACAGCAGCCTCTGCTGTCACTATGTGAACAGGTGACTGTGAGGAAGAATCAGTCGATACAGGGAGACACAATAAATGGAATTTAGACGGAAGCTTGACTCGGACAGCCAACCTGACAAAAAAAAACAAAAACCAGTCAGGTACAAACTGTGAACTCCCAGACAGATCTGTGTTTAGTCCCCAAACATGTCCAGAGTTCTTGGCTGAGATCAAATGTACACAATGGAGGTGGAAACAGTGCAGACCCAGGGCTGCTGCTCAGCTCCATCTTGATAGCAGCCCCCCCTCTGAAAGCCAGGCGTGTTTCCCTCACTGTCCAGATCCTTATCTGTGTAATTGCCTTCCAGTCAGGGAGGAGCACTGGTGGAGCTGGCATCGGCACCGCCTGCCACCCACTCAGAGACAGGAGACGTACTCCAGTGGAGACTCTGGAGTGTTCGGCTCTTTAGTCCACTGCCAAGAGAGATGTGGGTGCCGCTTTGTCAGCTTGACCTGCGCTCGGGATCCAAATCCAAACGTTGGTTCTGCTGGGCAGTGCGCTGGAAGTTTTACACCGGCGGGGGCACGGCAGGTTTATTGGCGTGTCAAGGGATCATGCGTTATCGCTGCGAAACACAGGGGCCAGGGCTCGAGGTGCTTTGAGAACAGCATATCAAGTTAATGTTTACAATGACCGGGTGGGGACCAGACAGAGCATAGACTCTTAACTACACTCTGTCTCCTCCAGCGGGGTGTGAAATGATACCTCTTTTGTTTATGTGGGTACAGTGTTTTGTCTTGTAAAAGTAAGAACACAGTGAAATGTGCCAAACGCTGTTATCCAAAGCCCAAGGGAACAACCTTGGGTACTTATCTGACAGACAGTCCCACTCTTGGATAAATATACTCAAGAGTAGTAGGGTAGAAGAATGAGGAGAAGCTAATACCAAATGAGTTAAAGAAGAATGAAAACGGCCACAGTGATTAATGGATTAACAGAAGAGTTGCCAGCACACTTTTACTTAGTCGACTCAGTGCTGAGCTCTATTAACAGTCCCTTGTTTTTAGAGCAATCACTCAGGAACTCAAATGTTTTATTGTGATTACGGTAACTGTCATTTGGTAAGACTAGAAGAGAAAAAAACATGCACGATCTTTGAGTGGCTAAACCTCAAATCAGCCAGAATGAACTCCAGGTGCTTATGCTGTTGCAAAAGGAAGTGGCACCGGCGGTTTTGCTGCTCTTGGAGAGGAAGTGAAGCGTGGCTGCAAAGTGTACCATCGTGTTAATGAACAGCCACACTCACATGTCGCGTGTGTAAATCAACAACTCGGTGCCCTGCGACAGCAAATCTGAAAAGAGAGAAATGCTGGAGAACCTGATCAGAAACAGGCGACGCAGAAACCCGCTTTAGGATTTCGATGCGACTTAATAGAACTCAATCAGTCTAATCCAGCTCTGCGAAACTCATCCCAGCTCCCGGCTCCACATTCCTGCTGTTTAATGCTGCACAAAAACACAGAGAGCAAGGCCCCTGAATCCCCGAAAAACCAACCCCTCGCTCTCTCAGCTGGCCTGAATTCATCATCTGAAAGCTGGCAGGAAAATCAATGAAAACTAATAAAAGGGTCATGCAGCGTGAACGAGGCCTTATTTGAATTATGTCCAAGGATGCGGTCTGGTACCATTAAAGTGCCTGGTGTGCAGAGTGCAATACTGCCAGAGTTCGGCTGCTTGTGCGCCTCAGGAAGGTTTTCTGACTGTGGAGAACTCTCTCTTTTTTAATATAACAAGGGTCATGAAAAAGCTGCTTTCAGCTTCTGCTCACTTCTATAATTGGTTTCAACGACTACATGTTCACTTTGTGCTTTAATAACCTCATCAAAGTGCAGAGTTTCTGAGGGGAGAAAGGCTACTATACTTGAGTTCATATTCCTGCTATGAATATTGTTTTTCCTCAGGACTGATACCAACTTTTAGTACTCTGATATTCAAAACATGTGGAGGATTGTTATACCTGATGTCCTCTCCCTTAGAGCTCCAGGAGATTCCAGTCTTGATCAAAATCTGGACTGCATATAAATTCTTCTGCACACAAATTAGACAGAGAGCTATACAAATCAAAAATAACAAATGCCGCACACACCTGCCACGTTGACTTTCTCAGGGTTTGTTGCGCTGGGTGTGGCCGTGCTGGTGCCGTTGGTCAGGTTTCCCCCGGTACCGTTGTAGATGTTTTCCACCTTGGACTCCAGCTTCCCCAGCCTCAGCATGATGTTGTCCAGCAGCACCGCAAGAGTCTTCTTCAAGTCTAAAAGTTGGGACATTAAAACAGACCTGTTACGTGTTTTCAGAAACATTTCTTCTCAAACTAGGGCTACTAGTCAGTACTCTGCCATGTTTTGGTAGACTATACTAATAGCCAATGAAAAAGGGAGTTTCTCTGGGTCCACTTGGTGCTGAACCAATCATGTGCTGAATTAGCACCAAGTAGCAAACAACTGCATAGTAGCAGGCTGCAGCTACACGCAACCATAGCACTTTAACAGCACAACACCTTACGTAGGGCCCTATAAAATCTGCGATCACGGAATCGCGGACGGAATTGGACATTAAAAACGGAATTCAATATAGATGCGGAATATCACGGAAAATGGCGAAATTTCACGTAAATAAAAGAAAAAAGGAATAAAAAGGAACATATCTCTCGGGAAAATGCTTGTCACATGTCGAAGCAGCCGCCTGAGACCCCCGAAAAGTTGTCTAAGAAGCTACGAAACTCCCGGCTGAAGGTCCTTTCACACAGGGACCGTTTTTTTTTCGTGCCATTATTTTGGACGTCAATATTTTTTCGAACCTGTATCCTGTCAATACAAGCGTTCACATCAGCGACGTTTTCCCGTCCTGCGATATTGCGGCATTTGAACTACAAACTTCAAACTACAGGGCAGAGCAGTTTCCAAATGATTATTAAGCAATTTTTTATGCACTTTTGTTAAAAATATTGATGAAAGGCAATGAAATGCCAGCAAGCATTAAATTTCACATTTTATATCCTGATATATCGATATCGACCGATATGAAAAAAATATATTGTGATAATTTTTTCCTATATTGCTCAGCCCTATCTCAAACAGAAACCTTAAGGGTGCAATTTAGAAATGGAAAGGATGTAAGAATGACCTTTGTGAGGCAAAACTTTGAGAACTGGCGGCGTTAAAACACAATATCTGATCTGACCCACATTCTGCTTGGAATAAAAATCAATAATGATGTGAAAAAAAATATGACAGAGTGTTATTGATTGCTAAATCACAGCCTGAAAAACTGGATCTGAAACTAGAAATCGTATATGAGATCAAAATATACACATGTAGACTTCCTGAAGAGCGCAGATGTTGCACGCTAAACTGGTTTCATCCGGATCTTATTAAAAGGACCAAAAAGGTTCCACATGACTAATAAAAAGCTTTTAGTGCTCTCATTATCACCCTGACTATCATTACCATCAACACATGCAGGTCGTTTAAGCTGCTGCTCGTAGTCTAGGGAGTCTTACTCGACTACCCTGCGCCTGAAAATGTGCAAAGAGGGGCTGCTGATTTCCCATTACGGCGAGCCGGTAGATTTTGGGCCGCTCAACGCTTAAACTGAAGCCGTGGCGTCTCTGAAAATGACCCAGGATTTCATTCAGCTTTATGAGACACAGCTTATGGATAAGTGACTATTGGTGAGAGCGGGGAAGATGGTGCGACCTGCAGCGAGGAAAGAGATGTCATATCAAGAGGGAAAAACTGTTATAACAGATATTTTGCTATCAACAACATTGAGCTCCTTTTTATCAACAGACTCCGTTTATGTTATCAGTGCATTGTGTTGTGTGTACAGAAGCTCTCCACAGTGCATCACGCCTGCTTTCCTCGGGTGATGATAATTGCAGCTTGTCTATCACATACAGGCGCCACATTTTCCCTCGCCCGTAATGCATTTGACACGCCAGTTTTGATCACGTCAAAGAGATTGGCAAGGACACAACGAGGCTTGGCAGAGCACACCAGCCTGATTCGTGGGAGAAAGCAACCGCCAGAGCGTTTGTCTGATTTGGAAGAGCTTGAGCGCTGGGAGGAGCTGATGCAGTGGGAAGAAGAAACCAACAGGGGGGCTTACTGGAGTGAAGTAGTCAAGCCGAGTTATCGGGGCTGAGATTGACTCCAAGAAAACCAACCTTGACTTGAGGCTTAACGTTAAAGTTAAAAAAAAAAAAAAAAGTTAAAAACAAGAAAAACATGATTTTCATCGGAGTGGGTCTTTAAAGCGACACATTAGGCTTGTTCGATTGAAGCGAAGCGTCAACACACTTTGTGACAGTCAAACAAATGTCCTTTCTTTTGCGCATAAGCAGCCTCGTTTTTCTCCTGCGCTTGTATCGATTAAACCGAAACTTGAAAAACATGAATACATGTTGTGTAAATTGGTCACTGATGACAGGAAGCTCCAAGGCACTGAACAGCAATCGATACCTATAAACACCAACAACAGGAAAATGAGTCAGTGGTCTTCATTAGCCAGTATGTTTAAAAAGCATCTCCGGCACTGTGAAAAATGCTTCAACGTGTCCCTCTGAACACTAACACTGCTGCCAGGTAACCTGATGAGTAATCGCACACCTAGGGACACATTTCTGCCTGTCTCAGTGCTTCTTCACAGGGTGATGCAATTCCAAAACAAACCCCGGAGCACTAACTGCACTAAATTTAACTCTGCTATTAATAATAGTGCCATATAAGATCATAATCTGAACACACGGTGTTCATCCTGGGATTTTTTATTAAGCTTGTGATTAAAGAGAAGAGATTAAAGGGGAACATAAGCCCCCGGCATTCATCAGTGCTTCCTGTTGTTTGTTGATATCAGTTAAGGGAAGATTCAGCTCAGCCTGGGTGTCTCGGTGATGTAAAGTTGTTAAAACAGAGGCAGAGGCAGAAGAGTAACCCAAAAACCTTCCACCCCCTGAGAGGGCGAGTAGGATTAGCTCCGCAGTATAAGCTTACACCACACCCAGTCCTCAGTGATGGTAGCTGTATATCCCTGATTCCTGATAGCAGCCCTGTGGAGCCGACGAACTTCAAGTGTCTGTAAACGGCATCAAAGAAAACCACAAAAGCTGCGCTGCATGATGGAGAAGTAAGCCGTGGAGTCAGGTGGCGGAATGCAGCACTAAGTTTACGGAAGGGCGGGCCAGAGAGGATCATATCCTGGTTTGACTTCATTGTGTAGGAAGAAGATGGTGTGACAAGGCCTGGAGATAAGCCTCAGACTGGGTACGCACTGATCTGATCTTATTACTGGATACAGAATCATATCACAGATCAGGTATCAGTGACAAAACAGCCTGAAAGAATAACGGTGTTGCAATATATACTGGAAATTATTTTCATTTTTCAGTATCATGCAGCCAGTGAGGGTAAATTCAGCTGCTGCGTGTTTGTTAGCTCTGTTTTGAAGGCTGACATTTCCTTTCCTTTTCTCGTTTGTTTTTGTTTCACGGGAATTTTAATCCCCCGACTAATCCGCTGGTGCTGTATTTGGAGTTTGCAGTTGATTGTAATTCCTGTTAGTTTTTGAAGATTTACTGACTGAGCTGCAGGTGCACACACATAATTTTACGAAATAGAAAATAACTATAGATTGAATTTAAAGATGTACTTCATTTTGTTTTTCAAAGTTAAAAAGGTAGATGTCGCTAAAACATTATTCCCCATTCTTATTCTCTTGTTGAGGACTACAGGTTTTTGATTTGTTTCTGGTGATGGACTGGACTAGTATCGAAAGGTTGTGTTAGTGGATCCCGGGTGTGTTTGGTTCAAATTTGAGTTCCCCAACTTGTATTAAAAAAGAGCAAAAAAAAAGCAGAGAGCAAAAAATAAAGAAGGAAAAGTTCTGAAAGTTTTCACTCCAAGAGGGGAGCAATGGGTCAAGTAGAAGATCATTCTCTGATCATGTTTTCTTCTTTTTATCAACTTCGTCAAATACTCTTCTGTGGAAAAGTCCTGTGACGTTGACTACTTAGCTCTGAGACAATGCAGAGAACACTTGGATGCACTCTGAACAGCTCAGGAATTACCGAATGTTGTGATAAAAAAGGAGCGTGATAAGATCTGGTCCAACCGAAAAGGGTTTTTTTTTATGACTTGGCAAGGTTTCATACTGGTTCCCAAAACTCCGACCTAAAGTTGCTCTAATAAGTTTAAGATGACAGGATATAAAAAGATCAATTTTAGCGAGTTTTGATTTATAATGATGTGTAAGTTTGATATTTCGCAGATTTTGAGTGTTTTCTCATCCGAACTAAAGCAGCTCTTTTTCAGCCTAGCTCCAGACGAGCTTCGAGGGGACTTAATATCAAATCTGAATGCATTAAGATTTTATGGGTCATTTATGAGTGGCAGAGGAGGAAACCCTCTCCCCTTGAACTCATTACAAATCGTATCAGGGCGAATCATCGCCCGAGTGAGTGAGCACAGGAAGCGCCGAGTATCCTGCTGCCTCCAGATCTAATCAAGGACATGAAATGGATTTGGATGTGGGACTGGACGGAGGTCAGGGGGAACTGTGGCGCGGGGCTCTGGCTGCGGCATGAAAATCAATCCATCATGTGAGGGGACAGAACGAACTGGACGGGATCCTGTTCCCTGGAAAGTGGAGATCACTTTACAAGGAAATCAATGACCTGGTCTTGAGTCGGATTCACTTCCATTAATTACAAAATCAATGATGAGGATGACTTGAAAATATCTGAAAACTATCAGCGGGATTACAAGTGTAGATATGAACTTAATGAACACTTACCTGTCTCTAATTTATGAAACTAGGTTATACTGACTTACACGCAATTAATAACTTCATAATTTTCACCCAGGAGTCTGAAATATATCACAAAATAAAGTCTGTTTTCAGTGTTTGAAGTATGGCAGTGCTCCATGTACTTTTAAATAAACACAGGCACTTTAATACTGTTACAAAAGTTCAGCTTACACCTTAAGCAAGTATGCACTTGTTTCTTTAGCTGCTCCTTTACATTCCCCGGACGCTTTAATCTTCAGGAGCTTTACTGTATCCTGCTGTTTCTTTGGGTATTACAGAACAATCAATTCCAATCTCAGGTTTCTAATGAAGCCGCCTATCGAGCCGTACAGGTCTATTAATGGCATGAATAACTTATCGATGGCCTCGTCTGGACCCTTTGCGATTACTGTATTATGCTCCGACGCAGCCGTTCGAGCCCAAAGGCACGTTTTCTTGGATAAAGGAAATGTCATGTGGAGCACAAGTGGAGGCTTTCTAACTTTGTAAAAAAAGGTGGTCTCTTTTTCGACGCCTTGTATGAGTCTGAAAATGAAAAACCTGCAGCGTTGATCGTGCAGTTCTCCATTTCTCTTTCTCATTCCCCAGCAGATCCAACTAAATCGGCGAGGTCTTTCCTGGGTTCTGCATTAATCTAATGTAAAGCTTTCTATCAGCAGAGACAACAATCACTTTTAGCTCCAACAACATCCAGCAAGTAAAGGAATATCTGATTAGAATTAAAGCAGGGCAAGAGAAACAATCACAGGTCCAGTTTGTAGAGGAATGTGAGCAGAAAGTTTGATCAAGTTATCAAAATAAATCCGCTTTCAGTTGTTGCTGAGTACTCACCATAGGCTGTCATAGTACCCACATAGGGCCCGTCCATGACACTCTGGTTCTCCTCAGCCAGCGCCTTGATGTAGCGCTTACTGAGGTCCAGGATCTGCTGCCTCAGCACGGCGCTGTTCTCATGGCTGGCCCGCTGCTGAATGGTGAAGTGCAGCAGCATCATTCCCCAGATGAACCCGAAGCTGACCAGAAAGAAGCCCAGCTTCTGGGATGACAGCTTCCACAGGAAGGGCGTAGCCATGCTGACTTCACGAGGAGCTGCTGTGACTCTGGCTGGACCGAGGGGACGGCGTAGAGGTTGGGAAGGAAAATCAGGAGGGTAGGAGGGGCATGGCTGGTTCAGTCGGTGGAGCTGCAGCTGTGTTTGAGGGTTGGTGTAGAGCTCGTTTGCCTCACCAGCGTGATTTCCTTCTTTGACCCATCTTCACCGCTCAGGAACATGTCAGAGGATGGACTTCAACTTCCTGTATCCTGCAAGAAAAGAAATTGGTTTTTTTTCTTTAGAAAAATGTAAAACGGCAAAAATGCAACATGTCTACCCTCATTTGAGTACTTCTGGAGAACTGAGGGTATCGGACAAGTTTAGTCTCGATCTTCAACCTGATACTCCAGGCTGAGCCGTGAGTTGATTCCAGCAGCAGACCACAAAGAACAGAGGGATACTGTATCTGAGGCGGAGATCACCGTGTTTATAAGCTGCTGCGGTATGTTTGCAGGATGGTGACACACCAAACTGTGCTCATTAGACATGATGAGAGGGAGGTTGAATGGAGACATTCAGCCATGTGAGCCGGGGCTGAATATGCAAAGTCAACTTCTCACCAGGATTTGCAAACATGAGTGGGTTTTTCACTATTCAAAGGCGGCACATGCTCTTAGATCATGACTGATTTTTTTCTTTTTGACACGATATGAAATTAATAACGCAGATGGATTAATGATTGTGGATTAAGTCCTGTGAGCAAACTATAAGAAGGAGAAACTTGCTGCTACTTGCCTGATGTGTAACATACAGCTTGAAAAAGAGGCAACACAAAGGAGTCCTGTCTCCTGCAGACTCTGTGATCTTTATGATTAACGGGGCTGCATTCGTCAAAGAGGATTAGAGCTCCTTCAGATTATATAAATATTTAAATAGTTCCTAATTTTTCTTCCTTGGCGACAAACATTACTCCTTATGTATCACAATTTTTTGTTTTACAATTTTAAATTTTTTTTTTTTTCTTCAAAAGTTGATTAAATCTTAAAAACTGACTTACATGTGATGTGTATTTTTGGGGGAAGTATGGTACCTGTAATAGTCAGTAGACAATCATAATCATTCAACTGATCAGGTCCTTTCACACCGGGAGCGTTTTTTCGTGCGATTATTTCTGACGTCAATATTTTTTTTTTGAACCCGTATCCTGTCAAAACAAGCGTTCACATCAGCGACGTTTTCCCGTTCTGCGATATTGCGGCTTTATTTTTTTGTATCACGGTTGATTTTTCTAAAGGTTTGCATACTGTGTGTCTACTTCTGACCCATCAGATTGCGTGTTGTTGTGGTGACTGATTCACCGGTATATCCAACATGGCCAACCGGCTGATTGTTTATGTGTCAGAAAACAGAGTGCTTTTCGATAAAAAACAAAAATATTACTTTCCCCCCCGGAAAGTTGCAAAATCGCATCGGGCTTAATGTGTGTAGTCAGGCGCATCCAAATTCGCCTCTGAATATTCCATGATTTCGCGTTCTATATTCGCGTCGGCCCCGGTGTGTAAGGACCTTAAGTATTGCAATTTTATGTTTTACAATTTTTTTAGCGATTTTTTTTATCCAAAGGTTTTTTGTTTTTTTTCAAATGTAAGAATAAATCTTAAAAACTGACTAACATGTGATGTGTTATTTTTGGGGAAATATGGTTCCTGGGACAGTCAGTAGACAATCATAATCATTCAACTTTTTCACTGCTGACTAAAAACCGAGAAAATCAACAATATCATAGAATAAATTCGAATCAGCATCCAAAAAATCGTAGAAGCATCGAATCTGGAGAAAAGTATATCGTCCCAGCCCTAACTCCTACTACTTGAGTGTCTGAATAATCATATCTTTAGTTTATTTTCTGCTCTACAAAACGTCTCTTTAAGACTAAATGAGCTCTGCTGAGCAGGTCCAGATGTTTGAGACCCCTGAGAGGAAAACGGGACAAACTAGTCAAGCTAAATTTCACTCATTGATTTTTGTGAGCTTGCCAACACTCTCCTCTAAAGAGCAAAGTCAGTCTGTTTTTCTGCTGATGGAGGTAACAAAGTTAACAAACAGCTTCACGAGGATTACCTGATGTACCCTGACTATGATTTGCACTGAAGTCACTGAAATCTACTTGCAGCTGGACTTGTGATGACGTTTCCAAAACCACATGTGCGTCGTCTACATTTCCTGTCAGCACCGCAACTTCAGTTTTCTCTTTCCTTTCAGCTGTTGAGCCTTGATTTTTTGTATTTTCAGTGTCTTAAATTTGTTTCACATGGGTATTTCTAACCAGGGCTGTATATAAACTACTTAATAATAATAATCAGTTACAGTTTTGCCAGTTACATGGAATGAAGCTCTTCTTCTGCAGCATTTCTGCAGCTATTAGAGCCATCAACAAGCCTAAACCCACAATCTGAAAGCTTTAAATCCTTTCTAGCTTTAGGCATCAAGCAGCAACAAAAAGTTTCTTTGAAGCGCGCCATCAAGGCGAAAGGAGAGCATGTTCGATGTTCTCTTATCTACATTCAACTGCTGTAACTGTAAATGAAGCCAAATGTGGAGAAGGGGGATTTCTGAAGCCCTGTGAACTGTGTTTGCTTAACCATCTTTCAAAGCGGATCTAACCGGGTCAAGACCAAAGCCGCCTACATGAATGCAACCCAGCAAGACATCCAGAAAGACCCCAAACAGAAGTGAAAATCTCCCACCTTTCAATTTCTTATTTTCAGCGTTTTATTTATTGATCTGGGTGGTCAACGCTCAGAGTGAAGCTGGTTATGTCAGCGCTGAGAATCATCCGCACCATCTGAGCGACACAAAAGGCAGCGACACAAAGACGCTTTTCACCTTGCATCCATCAGCTACATAAATAGGTCAGAGACAGCTGCAAGCAGCTTCCAACAGGGCTGGAATCTCACAATGGCTTATAATTGTTCAGTCATTTAAGACAAAGGCTCGTGATTGTGTTCCACGCACACAGAGATCTATTTATAGATTTTAACAAAGCAGGAATTAGTCCTGTCTGAAAAGAAGAAGAAGAAGAGAAGGAAAACGACAACTTCTGTACTCTTTTATTGACATTCACCTCGATCCGATTTGTGATAAGACGTGCACAAAACAAGGCTCTTGCTGATGAAAAAAATCAGCGCGCTGCACTGTGAGTTCATGAAACGAGCCCCTGGCAGCAGCACTGTGCAATCTGCAGAGCTGATAACATCAGATGTCTCTCATTGCTTGGGACTCGCTCGCTTGGAGGGGAGCAGGAGAAGGCTGGCAGCCTTTGCTGGTTGGGTGCCGACAAGGATGGGAGGCTTCGGGGCTGTTTATCAGAGAAGAACGTTGCTCGGAGTGCCCTGTGGTACATCACTATAAAGAAGCACGAGCCAAAACCTACACAGAAAATTGACTCAACCGTTTCTGAATACACACAGTCTCAGCCAGAGCTGGCTCTCTTGTCTGGCCTGATTTCCTGCATCCATCCATCATAACTCAAGACAAAAAGCCATCATGTAACCTCTCTTCTTTGTTAGGGAAACTGTCCAATCAGAGCATGTGTCCTATTATATAGAGAGAAAGGAGCGGTGGAGCTGCTCACCCTGCAGCATCTCTCGTCTCGGTTACCTTCTGGTTTCTAATTCGGGATCTTAATTTGTCTGGCAGGGAGCCCCTTGGCTCTCAGCAGCAACAATCCAGAGAAACTCTTTGTGTTGACAGCCGGCTGAGGTTGCAAAATATATGATCCCTTGCAACTTGAGATGATAACATAACAACTTGCTGAATGGTTTGTTCATTGTTGCAAAGGAAACCCTGCGGGTTGACTGAAGGTGAAGACAGAAACAATTAAACCTTTGAAGCCTGGGAGAAATTACTGCCCTCCTGTATCTGCCAGGAAGAACTTTTTCCCTGTGTGAAGGACCGCAGCTGATATTACAGCTGTGTGGCTGCACTGAATGTTCAAAAACAATGTAACGCTGATAACCCCAGCCTGCAGCAGGAGGGCGTGTTTTACTTCCTCATTCAGAGTAATAAATGAGTAATAATCCTAAAGATGGACACAAACAATCACAAGTTTGGTTAAGATGATGACACAGCTAGGAGGAAAGTATGTTGAATTTGGAAAAACATTGATCTTAAAGGAGGGGTAGGCAAGATTCTGTTAAAGAAGCATCTTTTTTTTTGTGTATATACAAAAAAAGCTTTTAATATCAGTCAATAGCTAAAGTTATTGATGACATTTGGTAATATAAAGATATTGCTGTGTTCTCTTCAGTGTTGTTTTCGTTGACGATGACGTTGACCTTTTTTTCCACGATGAAGACGTGACGTTGACGAGCTAAACATCAGTCTTAGATGACTTAAATGTGACAAGACGAAAGTGCGTTTACGTTGACGAGACGAGACTAGACGAAAACATTAGTGGTGGACGATGAACAGAGTTGCAAAATTCGTGAGCATTTCGTCGGTCAAACGCTAAACATATAGGAGTAGCTTCAGTCCGCTCTGACAGCTGTCATCAGCCCGACATTGACGGAATGTTTTCGTCAACGTCATCATCAACAAAAACAATACTGGTTCTTTTATGTCCGTGTAGTCAACCTTCCTAATATTTGAGCGGCCGACTCTTTCTGACTGTAAACAAAGCCATTCTCCGCCTCCCCAACCTGATTGGTTGTGAGGCGGACGCTGCTTCCTCATGTTGTGAGGCACGCTCCACGTCCTCGAGTAACGCTCATGAGGCCAAACTAAGTTAGCGTGCTACAATATCGGACAGTAGAAACCAACCAGGAAGAACGGAAAACACAAGCAATAGAGCAAAGTAAATACCCGAGACTCTGGCGGAATAGTGGGCGCTTAAAACGAAGGTAGACCGGACAAAGGCTGAAAAGGCAGGTCAAGATTAACGATGGGGGACGCTTCGGGATCTTACAGACCCTGTAACCTTTCTGCTGGACAGGTAAACCGCTAAGCCAAGTGTCTGTAAAGGAAGTGTTTCTTGTCAAACGGGACCCACTGCGTGTTGTAGCGCCACTAAACTGTTTACCCCGGGTCCTGGACTATGTCACTTTATGCTAGTTGTAGAAGTCCTGGAAATATTGTGTTTGCTGGTCATCTGTTGACATCTACAGTAGCGCCAATGTTTTACTTTCACGTTGACTGGGCCCCGTTTGTAATTATCTGAAGTATTTATCTGCATTATATTGAATTTAATTGAAACAATCTGAGCGAGCAGGAGCGTGAGATAAGAAGAATTTTATTTATCCCCGAGGGGAAATTCAATAGTGTTTACATTCAAGATTTATCCCAAAAACTGGCACTTCCTCAGATACTGCCTACCCCACCTTTAACAGAGCGTGAATATGCGGGAATGCAATGTAGTCGCCACAGCTTGCAGTAGCAATCTGGTACAGTGCACACGCGTTTCAAACTGAACAAAAAGTACATGAAATCTGAGTTCCTACAGCCGTCCACAGCAAACAGAACATACTTTCCCCTGTCATGGCAGCCGGCACAACCAACAACAAGCATGAACATTCAGGTCACCTGTGTATGAGGAAAGGATAAGATATTCCTTTATTAGTCCTACAAGGGGAAATTCCCATTTACAGTTAATCCCGTCCAAGAAACACAACTGTTTCCCTGAGAGTTGCACCAGCCAACGCCACTTTGCTATCTCTTATTTGCCATCAACTGTTGCGTCCCCAGACACCACGCGGGTTGAATTTCCGTTTACAATAGGAGGTATTAGTCTGTGCTGCAGCTTCCTGCGGGCGCTTGGTTTGATTTCCCCTGTCTCCCCCCATACATAAGTGGTTTAAGGTAAAGTCAAAGAGATTTGGAGTAAACAATAAAATGGTATCAACTCGGGCTTTAATATCTTTCCAGAGGATCTAATCACATAACCTTTGGCCTTGATCTGTTTGATTTGCTGCATTGTCAGGAGGAGTCCAGATGGCTGAGCGAGGTAAAGACTCTGATCATTTCCTTTGCATCTGTGAGCACGGCTGAAAACAAGCCTCTTCAAAGTGGAGTTGAAAGGTAAGGCAGACTGAAGGAGGTCTAGATTAATTCCAGTGCATTACTTCTGGTCTAAAAGAGGGAGCATTCGACTGAACCGAAATAACATACACTAAGAGCTTGTTGCATAACCCAATAAAGCGGAGGAATATGCTCTCTGGATGTAGCTTCGGCCATCAATTATGGATCAACTCTAAGAAAGTATCCATTTTTCCCCCTGAATATAAATAGGCTTTTCATCGAGCTTGACATCCCACTCAGGTAACTCTGAAGCTCTCTGGTGATGGCCGGCAGAAATACTTCTTACAGAAAAAGGCTGGGCTGTGATGTGATGGTCAAGGGAGGCAGCTAACGACTATTTGCTCTTGCTATATTTAGACGGGTAATTTTCAGTGATTTCACACTTTCTTAGGGTGGGAAGCTTCAATGTTTTTCAGTTTCAATTTGTAGCAGGGCTCGACAGGGCGACCGTTTCACTCGCATTCGGGACTAAAAATAGATGTGTGCAGATTGGAAAACAAATTTAGGGGCAGATGTGCGCTTAAAAAAACTAGCCAGGGCAACAAATGTTTTTTCATGTAAATACCGCGGCAAAGATAGTTCACGGTTGGATATTCGACGGACATTCACTGTGGATCTATCGGTGTTTTCTCACTCTTTATAACCTGGAATAGCAACAGCAATGCAGCTAAATCTACTCGTCACCCTAGCTGTCAATGTGTTGAATAAGGGACCATCAATAAATTACCAAATCCCTTAAAACCCTTTAAAGAAGTCAGGAGCGGCAAAATGTCCACACTTGATTTTTCATCCTTGTGACGTACGAAATGAAACGGCAGACCTGACATAGTTTTGTCTTGACGAAACAATTAATTTCTAACTTTCAGTTGTAGTCAATTGAAGATTTTAATTGACTAACTGAGCCTCAACACTCATTCTTCAAACAGTAATTACTACTCCTGAGTCCTATTATTATTGTTGACATAGTTTATAGAGTTTGCAGCATTTTCTTAAGCTGACGAATGTTTGTATAACCCAGGATTAAATTTTCCTGTTCTTAACTGCAGTGACAAAAGAAAGCCACAAATATTTAACAGCTGTCAGCTCGTCAGCAATTAAGCTGTCACACACCTGGACCTCGTTAAGCCTGTGAGAGTCATTCACATGTACAGTGATTATCCACCTATGAGTTCATTCTGTTACACAGAATAAATACCGCAGTAAAGTTAGTTTAAGGCTGGATTTTTGACGGACATTCACTGCAGATCTACCAGTGTCTTCTCACTCTTCATAACCGGGAATAGCAACAGCAGCGTGGTTAAATCTACTTGGCACCCTCACTGTCAATGTCGGGTGTTGAATGAGGGACCATCAATAAATTACTGGTTGATGTTCTCAAAATGGTTGTTTTACTTCAATAGCTTCCATGTCATGTGACCAAATGACCGAAAATTGATTTTAAATAATCAGTCTTCTACGGTCGGACAATAAGACACACCTATTTGTTTCCCTAATTTGTCCATTAAAAAATTTTTGTGTTAAATTTAAAGGCAAATTTTGAAAATCTTCTTCAATAACTTCCATGTCATGTGACCAATTGACCTAAAATTGATTTCAAATAACAGTATTTATGTCGACCAAATAGACACACATTATTTGATAAATTTTCATTGTGCCCCTCAAGTTCTTTGTGTGCTCCTTACTTTTTTCAACACAGGAGCACATGTGCTCCTTGTGAAAAAAGTTAGAGTCAAGCCCTGCTACTGTCGGTCCTGACAAATTCTGATCCTGATCGTTTACCGTATTTTTCGCACTATAAGGCGCACTTAAAATCCTTTTGGCTTGTCGGAGCACTGCAGCTACCGTGGCCTCACAGAGTTATTGAATGAGTTAAATAAAATTTGACTTATCTGACTGTTTTGTTTGGCTTAATGCGCTTTATAATCCGGTGCGCCTTATGTATGAAAAATACGGTAACTCTTCCTGTAGTTAAACAGACTGTGAGAGTCTGGAGGAGTTACTCCCCCCTAATGTCACAGAGGATCCCAAAGGAAACAGTCACTCACTCCTTGCCTCTCCTCCCCCAAACAAACCATGGAGTCACACCTCTCGCCTCGCCGCTGAGTCACCGAGCAGCTAAAACAGAAACTGTTTGGAAAGACAGCGGTGTTCCCTCCGACTCCAACTCCAACTAAAAGCACACAAATGCCTTCTGGGCACAAACACGCTGGAACCATTTATCATTCGACTTTCTGTTGTGTTTCGATTCAGTGGCGCTAACATGTTTTGCTGGTAAAAAAACACATTTCATGGTGTTTCTACACGAGCCGTGAACCCGCTCTGTGATCTGGTCCATCTCATCTTTGTTCATCCACATGATTAGTACCCGCACCTTTTGCGAAAAGAAAAAGAAAGTGAACTCACTTTTGAGCTTCTGTGTTCTTTTAAACCAATCCCACCTAAACAGTTGGATGAAAGCAAACAAGACCATGAATGTTAAAATTAAGGGTAGGGTTCGGATCCCCTAGAATGTCTTTATCCAACCTGTGACAGTCAAGTCAGCAGGAATATCAGTCTGAAGTGCATGACAGAAAGATGAAAATATGACTGAAATCAATCATTGTGTTTAAAAAAATACTTCACCTCTACCTTCTTCTATCCTTTGCTCTCTCTGAAACAGTCACCACCTTCATAGTGGACTCCACAGAGATTCAAGTCTTGGATTTATCTTCAAGTTCTGGTTCAAAAATCTCACAAAAGTCCTCCTTCATCATTGGAGCAAATGTACATCCTCTCCCTGACTGACACTGTGCTAGTTCTTCTGTTGCCTGGCCAAGCTGATGTGAACCTGATAATATAGCCTGGCTACCATGGAGACCAGTGTGACTCTGCATCTTAATGGACTCCTTCACATAGGCTCCGCCTCTCAATTATTCATCAGGCCCTGCAGAGAAACGGGGCCTCGCTGCCGCAGCTTCACAACCCTAACTGGTGTGACTCCAGCTCCAGTAACCAGATATCAAAGAGCTGACTCCACATTCGAGGTGGCCCAGTTTGGGAAGTTGATTCGAAACGTAACTGGCACCCCGATCAATGTTAATGTGTTTTTTATTGAGTCATTAATGGGCTGTAGCGGCTTTTCAAGGCTGCCGATGTAAAGGTCTTAGTGCAGAAACAGTCTTATAATCAAAGGGAATTTTTAGAGAGACTTTGACAAAGCAGGGGAAAGTCAGAGAAAGTCAGCCTCAATATGAGAAGACGCATTTGACAAGAGAACCATCACCATGAGTGTGTTTTGACAACCTGCAACGTGTTACTAATAACATTTTAGAGAAGGTGGTGTCGTGATAGTCAGACCAAGATCAGACCTGCAAATTGTGAAATCAGGAAACATGATTTGATCTTTCTCCGGTAATGATTTCTGATCAAAATCTAAACAGATGCAGCTTTATTACTGCTCCATTTTCATTTATTCTTTTACCAGCACACAGTCGTGTAAAAATATGATCCCTATCATGAGTGAATTGTTTGATTTTTACACCTATTCCTCGTTGCGGTAGAACAACACAATGTAGTAAAATGGCTCACTAACAGCTGAAGACCACAGCACCTCTTCGGGATGTGTTGATTTGATGAAACTCCTCCAAGGATGCCGCCCACGCAGCACCCACACACCGGCAGTGATATGACCGCTGAATTTAACTAAAAGCACAAAAGACCAACAACAACAACAGCACTTATATGTGAGTTAATGCTGTTCAGTTTGAACCTCTTGTTTTCTCTTTCTGGACTAATACACATCCACGCATGACACTCTGCTCTTAATGCTATTTTGAGCCGTTACAACACATCTTATCTGCAGCATATCTACAAATTATAGTTGTAACATTACAGTTTACTGCAGTAAAACCATTGTTTATGGTTTCTATGATCCAGTAAGCTTGTGTGATTTCATATCATGTCCTTGTGTCACCGAAGTAAACATGGTTTAAATATTCACTACAGCTGTAGTGTGAAGAAAAAGATAACATCTCAAGGCATCTACTTTGTCATGTCAACAAAATATCATAAGGATTTCATTTATCAATATTTGGTTTACACGGTGGCCGAGAACCGCAACTGCTACAAATTAAAAAAAGAACGCAAATAAAGAAGTCACAACAGAAACTACAGATGCAAAAACGAAGAAACCGAAACCCACTACAGGTTAAAAAAAAAAGCCACAACGGATTTATTGACGCAAAAAAAGTGGCAATGGAAAAAAAAAAAAGTTACTTACTGCGAGAATAAAAGGATGCAAATAAAAAAAGCCACAACAGAAAGTGAGCTGCCAGGAACCAATAATAAAAATGCACCTGTGTTTTGGTCTGAGTCGATAGGATGTTGAACTGGAGGATGGCGCTGTAGTGTTTGACTCAGGCACTACATGGCCTAGCCAAATAACACATTTAAAGCGAAATAGAACAATAACCTTTCCACTTACTTCTTTGCTCGTCTTTTCGCAGTCATCTTATGTGCCTGGATCGAAAAACACCGGTGCATCATCATTATTGGTCCCCTGCAGCTCACTTCCATGTGGCTATTGTTGTTTGCATCCTTTTATTTTCCCAATAATTTTTTTTTTCTTTTTTTTGCGTTGTTAACTTGTGTTTTGTTTTTATTTTTTTCTTATCTGCACTGTTTCTTTTTTTATTTGCAGCAGGCTTCGGTTTCTTTTTTATTTTTCGTTGTTATGTTCTGTTGTTTTTTTGTGTATTTTTTTAATCTGCGGACTTTGGTTTCTTTTTTTTGCGTTGTTAACTTCTGTTTTTTCTTTTTTTTTTTTTTTTTTACCTGCACTGTTTCTTTTTTTATTTGCAGCGGGCTTCAGCTTCTTTTTTTGCGTCGTTAACTTCTGTTGTGTGTTTTTTTTTTGTCTGCACCATTTATTTTTTTTTGTTTGCAGCAGACTTTGGTTTCTTTTTTTTGTGTCGTTAACTTCTGTTGTGTTTTTTTTTATTTTTTTATCTGCACTGTTTCTTTTTCTATTTGCAGCAGGCTTCAGTTTCTTTTTTTTGTGTCGTTAACTTCCGTTGTGTTTTTTTTTTTTTTTATCTGCACCGTTTCTTTTTTTTATATGCAGCGGACTTCGGTTTCTTTTTCTTTTTTTTTGCGTCGTTAACTTCTGTTGTGTTTTTTTAAAATCTGCACCGTTTCTTTTTTTTTATGTGCAGCAGACTTCGGTTTCTCTTTTTTTTTTTTTTTGCGTCGTTAACTTCTGTTGTTTGTTTTTTTTTTATCTGCACCGTTTCTTTTTTTTATTTGCAGCGGGCTTCGGTTACTTTTTGTTCACGTTGTTAACTTCAGTTTTGTATATATTTCAATCGGCACCATTTCTTTTTTCTGTATATGCAGCGGGCTTCGGTTTCTTTCTTTTTTTTTTAAATTGCGTCTTTTTTTTTTTTTTATCCATACAGTTTCTTTTTTTTTATTGCAGTGGACTTCCGTTTCTTTTTTTTTTATTACATTGGTAACTTCCTTTGTAGCTCCTTTTCTTTTTTTTTGCATTCCGTTTTATTTGCAGCAGTGGCGGTTCTCAGCCACCGTAGCCTCAACTTATTTGAGCACCTTTACTTTCACATGTACGTTCATACGTAACTCTTCTGAGTAATGTACAGACATGTTCGGGCCTCTGCTCTTTGTCTCTGCTGCTCTCAGTGAACCCCTGATTTTAAAACCTATCACCTGACAACCTCAACCTCAACAGAAAGAATTCCAGCTTCTTAGTTGAAATCCAAATCCAATCAAGTGAGACCACATGAGACCACATTCAGGAAGAGGTTGGTCCGATCAAGCAGATTCCCTGGAAAGGCAGGCATTTCTCCAGCACTGATGAGGATCAGTGAACCTTTGACTGCACTCGCTAAAGGAACTGCCTCAGCACATTTTAGGTGAGGCTGAATTTGCACACCGCTGCAAACTTTAACTTTCTCAGTTGACTCGCATTTCTCAGAGGCAATAATCACAAACACAAACCGGTTAATTCTCATGTCGTGTAATATGGAATGAGCCGTAAATCTTATTAAATAACTTTTCAATCCGAAAGCTTGTTTTCAGAAATACTCCATCAAGTCAATAACACAGCCGATGTATCATTTTCCTCAGACTTGCGCTGACGTGTTTAACCTGCCGCAACATGTCATGAAATAAGAGGGAGCAGACTAGACCACCCCAAACATGGCCTGCATGTTGAAAACAAGTCCCGTGACAAGTGTGGTTTAGAAATGTGGATGAAGTGCTTCCTTTTTCCTAAGCTGTTATTTATGGAAACACAAGGCAGCCACTACATAACAATACGCAGATGACAGCAAAGGAGCAATAAAAAGTAAATATATCCCGAAAAGCTAAATTAAATCTTCTCAGATGGCAAACTGCTTCAGGTAGCACATCTTTTTCCATAACTCGAGCGCAGCATGAACTGTCAGGCATGACATAAATCCAAAAATACATACACAAATACTACCGTGCTTGTGAGGGCTTTGGTGACAACATTAAATCCGAAACCCCAAACCCTCTCCCCAAGCTGAACTCATAACACTTCCCCTAACATAAAACTAATCCTAATTCTGATTTCCACTCTTAATGCAATCCAAATCCCTTAAAACCCTTTAAAGAAGTCAGGAGTGGCAAAATGTCCACACTTGATTTTTCATCCTTCTGACGTACGAAATGAAACAGCGGGTGTGACACATTTTCGTCTCGACGCAACAATTCATTTCTAATTTTCAGTTGTCTTCAAACAATAATTACTACTCCTGAGTCCTATTACCACTGGTGACATAGTTTATAGAGTTTGCAGCATTTTCCTAAGCTGACAAATGTTTGTAAAACCCAGGATTAAATTTTCCTGTTCTTAACTGCAGTGACAAAAGAAAGCCACAAATATTTAACAGCTGTCAGCTCGTCAGCAATTAAGATGTCACACACCTGGACCTCGTTAAGCCTGTGAGAGTCGTTCACATGTACAGTAATTATCCACCTCTGAGTTCATTCCCTTTCACCGAATGCAGGCCAAAAACTAAAGATATCATTTATTTTTGAGGCTACATTAACAGCTCTTTGAAAAACTTTTATCTTCCTTTTATTGCCTCTTTATTCTGAAGTCATTACCCTATTTATAAAAACTGCTTTTCAAGAGGTTTGACGGTAGTTTCTGTGACTTGCACCCTCTGCAGCTCCGAGATCCAAACATCAAACTGTCTGTAACCAAGCATGTGTGTTGTGCGCGATAGCAGGGCCCTCTTAAGAGTGGAGTGACTAAGTGGAGTGGGGTTTCAAGCGTAAGTGCGATGCACATGGCACAATCTCCTTCTAAAAACCTGAGATTGACCTCAAGTGAGAGAAGAGATGTGTATGTGTGTTAGTGTGGAGGGAACAGTAGGCCTTTAATCACAGAAAGGCCAAGCGTTCCACTTCCCTGCATGGCATCCATCACCAAAGCCCACTTCTCTCTCCCCAATGCCTTCATACTCATTCCCCCCTTCCTCACCCCCTACTTAGTCTACTCTTCTGGCTTTCCACACAAGTCCCTCAATGCAACCCCCTCCCCTCAACACACACACACACATACACAAACATACCCTCCAACTATTTCTTGCCAGTGGAGCATGCCACCAAAGCAAAGCTCCTTTTCCTCAGGATTTATAATCCCAAGGGCTCCAGCAAAAAGGTGGCTGAAAGAGCTCTTTATAAAGCCGGGGGCAGTTGGCGGCTCACCCCTGGATGGTCACTATGCTCAGTATTCGCTCTCAACATACAGTTACAGGGATAAGGGACGTGTTCATGGGGTCGCATGACTAAGATATTATATATCTACACCCCTAACCACTATGTAGAATTACCTTAAACAGATATAAAGACATTCTGACAGTAGGCTTTCTACTACCCACTGTAAGCATAGCCAGCATGATAACGACATGAGATACATCTCATATAATTTAATTAGAATGTCATAACCCGATTACATGAGAGTGAAAATGACTGAATTGCACCAGTGAGTTAAGTACTTATGCAAAGGGTGACCTAATGCACACCAGAGCAGACAACATTATAATGTCTGGTGTCCATTAACCCGATGACCATGTCAATAAGATACCTTCATCAGCCGCTGTGTAACAATTTTAACATATAGTTTAATATGTAGGACGCGTCAATCAAAGCCTACAAACACCGACCCCTGCTCGCCCCACTGCTGGTATTACTGAGCACCATAACGCTGCATCTCGCTGCTCTAAACCTCCAGCTTCAGGGCTGGGCCATGTGATCACAGACGTTTTATGATGCAGTGAGAGCTTTCCGAGCCGCTCCTGTGACACACTCGGATGCAGAGAGAAACTTGATTCACTTCTTGTTTTGACTAACAATAACAAAGTAGTATGTTCTTAACTGCACATTTTGCAGATTAAACTGAGCAACCTTTGCTCTGAGTTCGCATGCTGATCTGCCAAATTTGAGTTTATAGATTTAAGTCTGAAGTGATCGTTAATCTCAAGTAAATGAACCAAACAGCAGAGTGCAAAAATCGGCACATTTTACACAGGCTTGACACATTTGAAAGATTCTCTATTTGTGCTTGATGGTGTTTTTCATTTGAATTATATAGATACATTATTTTCAGAAAAAAATAACTTGGCATTTCCTTTTCACTGGAAATGACTGTGAAAAACTGCAGATAGAGAGAGAGAATAATGCAATAACAATACGGATGTGTCTTCTATTCTGACTCCACCTCTCATTTGAATTGCATTCAATTTCCTTGTTTTTTCCTGAACTCTGAAGGATGTCTCTGGAGCGGCTCAGGTCATATGTAATTTGTCATACTCCATGCAAGTTGAAAACATGGTCAGGAATATTGTTCAGTAAATGTGAATGCTGTTTGACCCTAAGGTTAAACTCAGTTTTTAATAGCTTTTCACTCATGATTTATGGATGAATTGGTTATATACTGGCAGTATTTACATACTAGGGCCCAGCTGATTAAATCAGCCAATTTTAGCCCGTTTGAGACTAATCGGTAATCGGCAAAAACTCGCCAATTTTCACCGCTATTTTTAGAAATAAAATGTGGAGAATAAGATTCGGTTTCACTTTGAAAATGTTCCGCCATTTGAAAAGATTCCCCGACTTATCCTGTAGATGGCGCAGTGACCTCATGACAATCTTCATCCACTAACTACCTCACAGCACAGCAGAGTGACGGATCTGAAGCAGGCAGCTCAGGGACGCACGGAGGAGAGTGGTCCACCTCAACAGTAAATGAACTAGTTTGTTAAACACACAATAAGTCAAGAAGTTTCATTTCAACCCACTTCACGATGTTTCCTATGTTCCCCGCTGTGCTGGTCTCGGTCACGCCGAGTTAACGGTGAAGCACCATGTAATATGCAAGCTAAAGTTAGAGTTAGCCACCTGCTATTAGCCTTGCTACACTGTTAGCCGTGCCAGTAACGGTAGAATAAACAACAGCACACATTACGTGATCGAGCTACTTCTCTTACTGAGCCAGCTGCACGTCTCCAGATGAGACCGGACCGGAAATAAGTAAAGTGAGTTAAGACGCTGAGGCACCGATCGGCACAGAAATGCTCTTCTGGTCCGAGTTTGATCGGTTAGTCATTCTGTCGGCGTGAAGATCTGTAGCTTACAGTACATCTACAGTATTTAGCAGAGGTGGGGGAAAGTCCTTATGTTTCAAGTCCAAGTCGAGTCTCAAGTCTTTGCTCTCAAGTCTCGAGTCAAGTCCAAGTCAACACAGACAAGTCTCAAGTCAAGTCCAAGTCCTGAACTTTTTGCTTCGAGTCCCAATCAAGTCCTAGTAATTTTGCTTCGAGTCCCAATCAAATCCTTACGGTTTCTTTCAAGTCAAAAACAAGTCATATCAAAGCCATAAACTATTTGTTTGTTGTGACACTTTTTAAACGGTTTGGGCTTGCTGTAAGGTATTAAGTGACTTGAAAAGACTTGACTTGACTTTTCAAGTCAAGTAAAGTCAAGTCTCAAGTCTTAAGCAATCAAGTCCCAAGCAAGTCCAAGTCATTTCTTGATTTCATCAAGCAAGTCATCAAGCAAAACGGGACTCAAGTCCAAGTCGAGTCTCTAGTCGAATCGTCAAACCCCCACCTCTGGTATATAGTATACTGTAGATATCTACAGCATATAGTTATTTTTTATAACTATTTTTTTTTAAAAATAATTTAAATCGGCCGATTAATTGGTAATCGGATTTCCCCCCCTAATAATTGGTATCGGCATCGGCCCTATTTAAAACAAACAGAATATCAATTTTGGATCCAATCCTAAACTTATCAATGGAATAGTAGATTACTTAACGGATTCCCTGTTGGGTATCCAACTAAGGTTGTGCTCTCTATTATAAAACAATTGTAAAACCGAAAGGGCACAATGTTTACTGATGAGATAACCGTACTTTGTAAACTTTCATTTGAAATCATTTTCATGCGTAAATGAATGATCTAAATGCGTAAATTCGTGCACTCTTGGCTGATAATTGAGCTCTTAATTTTTCCCAGCTTTGCAGGGTGCTTAAACGGCGTGACTTAACGTGATTATCCTCACTGCTGGTGTCACCTGAACGCATCACAACTGGAAGCTTAATGAGAATAGAGATCTCCTCAGTCCGTTCATTTTTCAGTGGATCTCTATGGTGTTGGTATTGTGTGTGAAAGTGCCACTCTTGTCTGTCGTCCTTCACAGTCACACAGACAAGGACTAGTAAACACGCACTGTCAGTGACAGGGGCAGATGACTTACACATAAGTTGACTGCATATTTAACGGGTCGTACAATGACTCAGAGTTGGTCTTTGACAACCTGTTCGAGACATGTTCAATGACCCTATACGACCGGAGACAGCATAAATGTCTGCTTTGTGGCACTGAAAGATTAACATTATCATTGAAGGCAGTTAAAGCTGCCGTTTGATAACAATGGGACCCCCTTCTCGATGCGGCGTTTACGTACGAGTTCCCTAACTGCCAATAAAAATATAAGCTAGCGTTGACGTTAGCTGCGGAGCCCCATAACCGACCAGCTTCGCTAGCAGACAAACATACAAGCTATCACCTTTCATGGCTAAATTAGCTCAATTTCAAGGCTCGAAAGGGGTAGCTGCCACGGTCGACCACCACACATTTTCACAACAACACACGTAGCGCCGCAATGACAAGTCGCCCACCCCCGAGCACATACAGCTAAACACTGCGCCTCTTCTTCTGCTTCTTCTAGCACTGTTTCCCCGAACAATGAAGCGCCGAACGAGCTCCGGAGCTGTTCCGCTAAATGAAACGGACTTACCTTACATATGCTTACAGTCGCCAGCCCGCTGTGGTGTTAAAATATAAAAAAACGAGGCTTAAAATCCAGAGAATGAGAGAGAGAGGAGACGTCGATACGTTGAGCCGACTGGAAAGAAGAGATTCCAGCCACAGAGCACGAGCGTCTGTGTTTGCTCTGCCCACTTGCAGAAAGCGAGTGACACTTTAGGGACCGTCGGAATCTTAGCACCCAGTAGAAAAACGTCGAATTGATGCCGAGCTGTGGTGGAGGTGATGTTTTAAGTATTGCTTAAAAACGGTTCAGACAATCCAATACGATGAAACCTCTCTGATGAGACAACTCATTCAGACTGACATTGTTGTTAAGTATTTATTTTTGATATATGAAGCTATCTTACATGAAGTATGCTTAAACCAATGTGTTGCAGTCCGAGAATAAAACATTTTTAGCCATATCTATATATATATCTTTTACTGATTATCAATAAAATTCCCTACTGCCCCCTTTTCACCAAGATTATAGCCTATTAAAATTAAATCACTTTTTAAAATTTAGCTTGTTTTGACATTCTATTTTTTTCCTCAACGTTATATCAAGCATCCACTGTATAGGGACATAACATAAACCACGACGGTCCCTAACTCCATGGTCGTGCCATTACAGTCTAATAAAAACTTAGTATTTACTGCCATCTGCTGGCCATGTGAGGCTATAACAGAAACTTCAGAGTAATAAGCTTCTTGTATTTTCATGCAGCGATGCAGAGCCTGAAAGCAAGCTGAGCTCCTGGATCATTTAAAAGACAAATTAGGCTTTGCATTTTTCGGCCTCTGGACATGGTGATTTTTGTCAAGACATGACTGCTTTGTTGCAAATTCTCCTGGCATTCATGCCATTATGTATTTTTAATCAGCCGGTAATTACTTTGGGCACAAGATCCAAACTACGGGTAGTGATGTACAAAAGATGTACATGTACATTACAGTGAATGCTTTGTGGTGGTGAAACAGTTTCCAGGAAAAGAGTAAAAGGAAGTGGTTGAAAGGGAGTGCCAGCATGCTGTGAGGAGATAAACGCTGAAAAACTATAGAATGGAGTATGAACACAGCAGCTCATGAGAGACAACTTTAAGTCAATGTTTTTTTATTTCTGCATGATCAGTTGTATTGAATGCTGTATTCGAAACTGCTGTTAAAAAAGCATGAGTAAAAGTAGCTGCAGGTGTCAACATTACACACCTAGGAGGACTTAGCCTGTATTTCCATAAACAAATCGCAACACACAACTTTCTTCTTTTGTTTTGTTTTTCTAGAAGCATTTGTACTCCCTTAGCTTGATATAAGACACACAGCAACGTCTATTCATCTGTAGGGGTATGTCGCATTTATTTATCACTTAAAGTGCCGTAAGGTTTTTGTTGTTGTTTTACTTTTTTTTTACATCATGGCTTGTGTATCCACCATCCCTGAAACTTGTGTGAGGGGGGAAGATGACAGCCAAGCAGCTGGAGAAACAGCCCTGTTTTTACAATTTACATATAAAATATTGTAATGCCCCTACAGGGTCACGCTGCTGTGGGAGGTGTGTCTGGTTGGCTTCTCTCTGCACCCTAATCAGAGCAACTACGTACACCTGAGTGCTGGGTGCTGCGTATTTAAGCCCCCACAGTTACCTACAATTCTCTCTTTTGTTTCTCCTGACTGCCGTTACAGGTACTTGGTTTGACTTGGTTTGTTTTGGTTTGGCTTTGTTTGATTTGGTTTGGTTCGGTTTGGTTTAGTTGTAGTTTATGTTTGCTCTTTATAACACCCTCGCACACATACACCTACTTCCACCCATGCATGCCTTACATATTCTAATTCGGTTCAATTTGAATTAATAAAGAGTTGTTTCAGAGTTTATACATGGTGTGTGCCTTCCTTCTTCTTTTTGTTGTGACCACCTGAGCCAGGTCATGACAAGTGTCACAAAAAATGACACATTTGGCTGTGAAAAGTCAGCAGGATGAGAGTTTTTGTCAAAAGGTGTTTCTCAAGCGTGCAGAAGACAAATAAGCAAAAAGCTGATTTGACCACATGGGGGCACCTATATGGACACAGACTGATAGTTCCCCACAGAATCTGCAACAGTTACCAAAAAGCACAACTCTCACACTCAGGTTCTGAGAAAAATAGATTTATTATTCAAATAAGTTGCATATACACAGTGAGTTCACAGTGTTAATAATCAGAGATAATATAAATTTATTTGAACCATGATAAATTACATTTTGTTAAACAATGTGCCATGACTATTAAGCTTTTCAGTTTTTATCTTTTACACAATAATTATCAAAAGACTCCATGGAAAAGAAATCCTTTGATGGCTTCAGTAATTACATTTATAGTATTTTCAAACACAATTTACTGTACAGAAGCAGAGCAGAGCTTGATTCCCTCTAAGGCACTCATGATCATATTCCAGATCATACATTTAGTATGTAAAGTTTGCCCTTCAAAACAATACTACATGACAAAGGGTGCAGACTTGATCTGTTGTTTTGTTTCATGCAAAAACTATGTGACTGTGGTCATGTAAGCATGGTCAGTTATGTAAGAGAGCAAAAGTAAGGCATGTGATTTTCAGAAACATACAAAATGCGTACCTGCATTACAGTAAAACCAGACGAGTAACCCCAAATTTATCAGTCAATGTCTCATTAAGAAACTGCATCCCTGATAGTCTGATAATGGCTCAACGTAAGACCTTTTATTTCCAACTCAGTCTACCTTTAAATGCAGTTTTTAAAAATCATTTCATTAAAAAAGGGTAGAACAAGAATTCAAATCTCT
Organism: Xyrichtys novacula; assembly: GCA_962446985.1. Taxonomy (NCBI): domain Eukaryota; kingdom Metazoa; phylum Chordata; class Actinopteri; order Labriformes; family Labridae; genus Xyrichtys; species Xyrichtys novacula. The sequence goes on from OY660887.1 coordinate 4,940,721, forward strand.
CTTATGAATCTGTTCAACTCTATAGCCATTGATATTTTGCAATATTTCTATTCCCGGCACAATTTGATAAAATAGTGTAAGTACTAGATGTATACCTATTTGAATTGTTTTCGCTATTTCCAGCACATAAAGAAAGACCAAAGCAGGATTTTCATTTTAGCCAGTTACCGCTAAATTAGCTGACTGCAAAAGTGGACAGCAAGAAACTTGCAAATTTGTTCAGCTAGCTTAGTTATCTGTTGAAGCTCATCTAACAGCTAACTTACGACACTTTCAGTCATCTCTTTTAAAACCAGAATGCTGTCAAGGGCCTTAAGTGGCCGGCTAACTTTGATTAAGCAGGTCGTGGGTATCCAGAAGCTAGCTAGAGTTACCACACAATGGCCGGCTTACAGTATAACACTTCTTGTTGTCTCTTTTAAATCTGGAGTAATGTCAATGGGTCTTAAATGTGCGCTTGATTGGAACAAACGAGACAAGGGCAAGTTTTAAAAGGCTGGGCGAATGCTAGGGCTGGCTGATTTGTTCACGGATTTAAAATATGAGCAAGAAATGATTGGTGAAACGCAACCCTGGAGCTTATTTCTGTAAGATAATAAATATACAGTCTATCATTAACTTAATAAGATACTTAAAGGTGTGTGTTAAATGATATGTTTGGCAAATGTAATGCTAACTTAGCTAGCAGTGATCATAATCATGCTTGTGAGTGTTGACTCCTGCAAATCAGTTAAAGATCAGAGATTATTCACCGCCTCAATCTTTATGAGTTTGTTGAATCATGTTTATACCTCCACGTGAGTTATTACAGTTTCTCTATTTGATCATGTGCCCTCTCTGAGACTCCATACAGCTGTAATACATTTAAAAAGACTCAGCACATAACTATTAACAATCTACCGGACTTTGTGAAGAGATTCTACCATTTGTGATGTATGATTCCACATAGAAACAGAGTAAGGTACAATAGTGACTGCTTTAGGGATGCATTCATTTCCCCAACCTCTTTGCAACATCCTTATAGGCTTGCTCGATTTCCATGTCAGCCGCGCACGTGTTGGTGAACTCATCTCGGCTGTAAGCATTGCCAAGGTAACGCCATATCCCTCTGAATTCAGATGGGATGTCATAGTTTCTGAATTTCTTGGCAACCACCTGGCAAAAGAAACATATTAGATAACAACGATTTAGTTAATCACAGAAAAGTAATCTCATGATTCTCAAAGGTCTCATTTATATACGTAAATGTATTTTCAGCAGCCTGCAACATGTCCTTTAGGCCGTTTAAGCTAGGTTTTATATAGCCACTGTAGGAGATCTGCAGCCTCTCAGTTTCCACCTTTGGAACACATGCTTTGATCTCAGTGTGCGGGATGCTGCGACACTGATGCACTGTTTTGATTGGCTACCTGAATGTTACTACTACCGGCTACCGTTCACTCCTGTTATTACATCATCACAGGAGAAACTCATAGAACTAAACCTTGAGCAGAACCAGAGTGATTCATGAACGGCCATCTGCTGTGACCGACTACACAAATTAAAATATATCAAACCAACCTGAGAATAACCCAATAATCATAGATAAAGCAGGTTACCTTGACAACATGGAGTTTAGGAAGGAGATTGCAATCAGCCAGTGTCAGCTGGTCTCCGTCCAGATATTTGCGGTCAGATGTGCCTCCACCATTGTAGCGTCCAGACTCAAGCTCATCAGGTAAGGGTGTGTTGAGAAAATCATCCAGTTTTGCCAGGGCCTTGTCGAGAGCCTTTTCGAGTGCTGATACACACACATAAAACATAGTCAAGATTAAGAGGTTAGAAACAGAGGAAAGTCAAAGCTTCCTTTTAGCAGGTAGAAACCTCAAGCAGCACCAAACCAATTGGTTGCAAGACATCTGCAGCTTACCCCCATTTTTGTCTGGTCTTGTGTTTTTGACATAAGCCGAGAATCTGGCAAAAATGTCATTCCCTGCTATGTTAGACGCACGGTTCCTTGCTGCAAGTCTGGGATATCTAAGAAACAAGAAGACACAGTATGAGTGTTTTCATTCTGTTATCTTTTTCTGTGCGGGTTCATGGGGGGTGTGCCTACTTTGGTGGAGCCAGTCGGTCCTCCAGATACTCCTCTATTCTGTTAACATCAGTGAGAACCTCTCCCTGGAAGGTGAGGAAGGGCGGGTGGGTCCCTGGAGCCAGGTTGTGAAGGTCAGCAGGTTTCCTAAAAAAACATATTTAAACCATTTTACGATCCCTAACACAAATATGTAATGATTTTAAAATAAACTATTATTTTGAAACTGGCCATTGTAAAAGTTTCTGTGCCTGTTTGGTCAGAATCTGCTGGGAGTGGAATATTCAACAACTTAGCTGCAGTTAAAACTTAAGTTTACAATTCAGTCAAACAGTACAGACTTTTCACAAAGAGAATACACATCTTTTACATGTTAATGTTTTCAAATCTTTGATAAGATCAAACAGTAACTGCTTAGACACTTATTTTTTGGTGAGATACAAAAATTTATTCAAGTTTAACTCATATAATCAAACCAGGAGTGTCATTCTGGAGCTTTTATTTCCTCTCTATTAAGGGTCAAGTTTCATCATGCTTTACTTGACAATAAAGAACATGATATGCGTCTATATAAAATATAATAATACAAATGCTAGGATCAGATCAGTATAATACATTACAATGGATACAATATGATACGAGAGTATATGATGACAAGTCATATAGGAAATTATATGACTCGATTGTATGACTTGATCATACGCTAGGATCTGACTGAGTTGATACAACCCAGTACTGTCAATACGATACAATGTAATATAATATAATATAACAAGAAAGGATAGAAAAGGAAATTAAATGATAACTCCTTTTTTATGATGATAGGATAGGGTGGACATTTTATGACTTGATTCATTATGATATGTGGGGATCCGATTGATACAATGCAATACAATACGATATGTGAGGACAGGATTGGATTGGATAGATTAGGGTAGCAAATTTTGATTTGATTCACATTGATATGCTTGGATCAAACCAATACGATACAATAGGATAAAATGCAATACAATATGGGATAGGAAACTGTATAATTCAATTCATTATGATACAAAGCACAACAAAAAATACACTGTAACTTGTTACCTCTTGAGGTCAACAGTGGTGACATTGAAGACAACACCCTTTAACCACAGGATCATAAAAAGGCGTTGAGAGAACGGGCAGTTTCCAATACTCTCCCCATCAATTCCAGCCTAAACACAAATACACACATGGACACGTGGTCAGACATAAGCTGAAGCACAAATGGAGTTCAGTACACAAATGGAGTCAAGCTAGTCCGTTTTAACACAAACCTTCAAAGACTGTCCATGCTTGTCATGCTGACTCACTCCAGCTCTCATACTTGTGTACATTTACTCACAAACTCGTCCACACACATACAGTATATGTGTCAAGGCTTTATAATAAGATACAGAAAAGCAAATGTGCATGTACATGTGTTTGTTGCTGTGTGTGTATATGTGTGTAAAGCTGCAACAGGAGACTGTAATGAGATGCCAAGTCCAACATGAATAATCCACGCTGGCTCCATTAGCCGCATCACTGCATGTATGAACTTCTTGTTCTCTAAATACTGTAGTGTATCAGCCACAGAAAATAAACAGGAAATTGTGTAATTTCACAAGAAAGTTTCTCATACCAATGATACTGACATATTTTGTCGTAGGGGAATGAATCCATTTATCATACTTGATTTCTAATGATTTACTCAACTTCAAATGCAAATCATGTTTTAGCTGTTGAGCCAAAGATAACGTATAATTTACATAAGTGCCGAACTTTGTGATAAGGTCTAGCTTCTGTCATGTTCAAGAGAAACGATATCACTTATCAATGCAGTTATGCTGTCAACTGTACTATAAAAACACACATTGATAATGATTAATCTTACAATTTAAAACTTTGTTGTACAACATGATCAAAGGCTCAAACCAGTGCACACGCCGCACACTCATCAGACTGTCAAACTCTCAGTTTTCAAACACAGTTTGTATCAGCCGCAGGTCTATATATCAAATTTTCAACTTTATTTTTAAACTGCATGGGCACGCCAATCCAAAAGATTATTAATTTCAGCCTATTTAAAGCGGCTGCTCTCAATACTGAAAGGATCCCAGTAATAATTCATGAGGAGAGAGAAAGAGAGAGATTGTCAATGCACGTGGGTGTCAGGTTAACACATGGAAAATCAGCACACAACAACAACAACACAGCATGCACGCGCTTAAAGGGGCCAGCCCAGCGTACCCCAATATATACCCTACATTTTTTAGAGTCCATACTGTACACAAGCTGTCCAAATATCACTTTTATGAGCAGACTCTTAAATCAGATTGTGAAGTCTGTGCAGGAATGTAATCAAGATTTAAGCACAAACATGATCCTTTGTTCAACTCTGATGTAAACACTTAAACAAGCGCAGATGAAATTTCCTACCTTGACAAAAAGCTCAATATCAGGGTCCTTGTCGTCCTCGGCTGCAGAATCAGTCATGGTTAAGAAAAGAAAGCCCCTTTTTATGAGTGTGTTTGTTTCCCAAAATATGTAGCTGTGTTTGCCTGTGTGTGTGACTCTACTCCTGGTCCATGAGCTGAGGTCCGCTTGGTCCCATAGCAGCTGTGTTAGAGTGTCAGCTGAGGACGGAAGCCAACATGAGTGTGTGTGTGTGTGTGTGTGTGGGAACAGGAGATAGAGAGAGTGAATGTGAGAGGTTGAATTTGTACCCCGGGCCTCAGCAAAGGGGCTGGGCAAAAATAACCCCCTTGGGTGGGGAGAGAAGGGGAAGGGAGGGAGCGTCACTGAAGCCATTAATGTAGCCAGGAGGGAAAGGGCAGACCCAAGTCACCCAAGGGTGCCCTGCTCCACCCATCTTGAAGAGCTCTGATTAGGAACTCAACCTAGTGACTTTGAATCATCAGGAGTCATCCACTCTATTTCCGACTCGTCAGCACCCATGGGTCCCATGTTGTGAATTCTCAGCCTGTGTTTGAACTGCAGAGCATGAGCGGAGACGTCTATTCACTATTGTCCCCACATATTCAGAGCAGCACAGCACAGTCCTCATCAAATTCAATTCTTTCCCATTTTCAACACTTACAAGAAACTGCTGTGCCCAACTATTTAAAGAAATGATCAAAATTTAAACTCAGCATGTGTGACCCAATTCGAAATGAGATTTACATCATTTGACCGGTTAAGTGTTTAAGCTCAAACATGTGGTGCTCAGTAGATTTTCAACAGAGGCTGGTCAAATGTGAAAAATGCATCAAATTTCATCCAGCACTTTATCAGAGACACTCAAAGCGCTTTACATTGGATACATCATTCATTCGCTCACACAGTCACACCTTGGTGGTGGTGAACTACCTTAGCTGCCTTAACCTTAACTACTACAGCTGCCTTGGGGAGGACTGACTAATGGCTTCATGGAGTATGGAAGTTGGACAGAGTTCATCAGAACTATGAGTTAATATGTCATATGTGGTCACCATAGTGGTCTATAAGTTCTTTAGTTTTAGACCACTTATAAAGTCCAGCTGGATCCTGGCCAAAGGCTGCACTTGTGCATTTCTACCCCTGTTGGAAATCTGGCTGACACCCTGTACATCAAAAACTTCTGCAAATGACAACTTAACCAATCGTCTCAGCACCTTCAAGGTCACAAAGCTCAAGAACAACCTGCACCAACACCTGATATGAACTTTATCAACTTTGGGTCAACTTAGGACAACTTATTAATAATGAACTTTATTAACTTTGGGTCAACTTAGGATAACATATCCCTGATGAACTTTGGCTTAACTGGCAGCAACTTTCACATGCACACACATTTCCCTGACATGTGTAGGAGCTAACACTTACTGTAACATCGCCACCTCATCAGCATCAGCAAATCAAACTTTTAAGGTCACGCTTCATCTTCTTCTGTTTTGCTGGCTTAGCTGGTGGAAACCCAAGGCATCTCTTAGGAATCACTTCAACTTCATAAAGGGAAAATACACTCAAGAAAAGCCTTTCTTACTGGTACAACTACTGAGAAATCTTTGAAAAGACCAAAAGGGGAGGCTGTAGCTCAGTTGGTAGAGTTGGTCATCTCCCAAATGGAAGGTCGAGGGTTTGATCCCAGGGCTGTCAATATATTGAAGTATCCCCGGGCAAGATACTAGCTGTTAATGGGATTTGGGATTCACTGTGTGAATGTGAAATGATACAAAAGCACTTTGAGTGGTTGGAAGACTCAAGAAAGCACTAAATAAACCTAGTTATTTAACATTGCCACGCCTCCCCATCATAACTACAGACTCCCACCTGGGGTCCCAGTCCCCCCAGATTGAAGGTTCTTGGCACACTGGCTAACAAATTTATCTATCACAATTGGTTAATGATAAATCATTAATTACTTAGAATCTAATGGCAAACTATCTTGTGAGATAAAGTTACCAACATCAGACCTTGTCAGCTTTAACTCTATTGTCATTAGAGTTATATAGATATAATTTATAGCTACAACAATAGTTTCAAAGTATCAGATTTACGATCCTTTTATACTTCAGAGCAACTGGACTTTAGAATTAAATTTACAGATGATGTAATGAATGCAGTTATTGCATAAGACATGAAGGTGAATCTATCAGATAGATTAACAGCTCGAGTACATTACACTCAACGAATGACAGTTTTTTCCAGGAAGCCCACCAACCAATACTGTAAGTGTGACGCACTCACTCACATACACACAGAAATTCACATGGCCATGGGACGGGAACCATCCCCAACTATCCCAGCACTGAGTCAGAACATTCTTGTCAGTTCATCTGGGGGTTAAATTTGGAACAAGACAAACAGACTCACCAACACGCTCACACACTAAAACCAGACTTGAACTGACATAAAGGCCTATTAATAGAAGTGTGTGTGTGGAAGAGAACAGGGAGGTGGTCTAAACAGTAGGACGTGTCCAGTTTGGAGTATACTACACATATGTATATCTTCAGTACTTTCTGAGGACAACATTCTGTAAAGTTTTTTTGGGGACTACCTGGAACAAGGCAAAATTAAATGAACCATCAGAGTAAAATGTTATTTCACTCCAGAAAACTATTTAGAAGTTTCGACCTGAGGAGTTCAGGACTTCGCAAAATGTCCATACAAACAAGACTATCCTGAAAAAGAACGGTTAGATTTGGTCACAAGTGTATGAACACACATGCACAAACAAATAGAGGATACTTGCTAACCTGATACATGATGTAAATTTAATTAGAAATGTTAATTATGAGGCCAACAAGTTGTTCTTCTGTAAATTGAATGATTATGAGATGTAAGTGAAATCAGTGTAGAGTTACCCAGTATGTTGTATCTGATGCATTTCTTTCCTACCTTTGTAAAAAGTGTGATTTCAAGTTGTTCTCTTTCATCAGATTCATCTTTCTCAGAGGCTGATGAAGAAGATGAGGAAGATGAAGACCTTCTGGATGAGTTCCTTCTTTCAGGCTCAGGCTCTGGCTCAGGATCTGGCTCAGGCTCATGCTCAGACTCAGACCCAGATTCAGACTCAGACTTAGACTCAGGAGATCCCCTTTCCAAATTCAGCTCTGCGATGCGCTCCTCCACTTCTGTCTTTTGCTCTTCCTCTTTTTCTTCTTCTCTATCGCTGTCTTCTATCTTCTGTGCCTCTTCCTCTTCGGCATGTGAAGATGATGAGGAAGATGAGGATGAAGAGGAACTCCCTCGCCTTTCCTCTGCTGGAACTGGTGTTTGTCCTCGATCAGTATTTTCATAGTGTGCAGTCATGTCAGAGGGCTCGTCAAGTGGCACCTCATAGGTCGTGTCATATATACCTCTGAACTGGTTCTGGTACGAGTCTGGGTCCTCATATACATTCTCAGACCTATCCATGCTGTGCGAAGAGGTCAGACAGAGAGGATCTTACGATGGTGGAGCTGTCAAGGTGTTTGGCAGAGTGATTGTGATGCCAGCTGTGCCTATCTTATCAAAAACAGCAATGGACTTTGGGCAGGGAAGGTTGAGAGTCAATGCCAAGGGAGGACAGAGATGATCCTTAAAGGAGAATACAACCCCTAAGGCGCCTTAGAGTTAACAAATCAGTGGAAATGATCAAGGTACGTTTTTGTGAATGATCATACTTGGCTCGCACAGTCTTCACAGTGGCGTTGTTGTTTGTTCTTTGGTTTTGTGTCTTACTTTTGCATTGTAGAAAGGTATCTAAAGGGCACTTTGTCACGCTTTAGTCGCTGGTAATGCACCCAATTACACTCAAGACCAATATAACAATGCAATCTATCCTTTATCTGTACTTACGCACACTTCAAGAAAGTCTCATGTCTGCTTTTGGCCTTTTAAATTTTTTGGGAGGGCTGGGATCAACAACAGCAACAGTAGGCAACTGTTTAATACAAGCATTTGGCGCACATTATGAGAGTATGTGGTGTAAATTCTCTATCGCAGTAAGATCAATCTGTGTGCAGGCAAAGAAGTCAAAATAACGTTGTAAGTCCCCAAAAAACAAGAAGATATTGACAGATTCTTGTCTGTCTTGCAAGAGGCTGCCGGCAATTTGCGTTACAATGGCGCATTGTAATGCTGACTGGTGATGTGTTGTTGTTGGTCATGCACATCTAATTTAATCTTATTTACAATGACATTCGCACTCACAGACCTTAGTACCCACATGGTAAGTGTGTATGGTATCTTGATTCAAAACTGGAGGCTAAACTTGGAGTTAATCCTTCTTCTAGTTTTAAAATATTCTTACACGACCCTTTTTGACCCTTTTTCTTTCAGAGTCAATGATCTTTTATTTCAGTCAACCACACCTTAGACTGTAAAGAAAACCAGTGTTACTTGTATTCAATGTATAGCAGGCAGTTGCGTCAATGCATCACTATGCTTTTCGTGCCAATAACAAAATAAAATGTTTAAAACTCATGAATTAGGCGAAAATGAGCGTATGTGTCGCTGGAGATTACCTTTCATCAGAAGTTAAAGTTGTAGTTTGCTGTTATACAATCAAAGAAACTGTGTTTTATTCCAAAGGATGGTATGTCAGTGTTCAAAATGAACTTTATTTTGACAGGGCACACTGGAAACACAATGATACTAACCTTGTGAGCTTGACAATATTCCAGTGTTTAATTAAAGGAAGTGAAGTGAAATGGTTAGGCTCAAGGGAATTTAAGTGTAATGCGCGGAGGACAACTTTCTTTCACCTCTACAACAGGTAACATTATTATCTCACTAACTCACTCTTAACACTCCGTACTAACCGAGTGTTGCTGCGTACCTGCGTCGACCTGCGCACCTGTACTGAAGAAGTAGAAAAAAAACCCTTCAATTGACACATTCAGACTCTGCCTTTCACTTCCATTTCTACTTCATTGTTTATGTAACATGTTGTCATTCATGGGGTAGTTTTCATCGGTTAGGGAGACTTCCGTGTTTGAGTCCGGCTCATCTCGAGGCTGCTCAGGTATGCTGACAGTTTTACGTCACTCAAGGTGTGTTGAAATACGCTCGCGCGAGCATGTTGCTCCACGATTTTAGCGACTTTTTACATTTACTTGACTTTTTTTTCATTTTTAACTCATTCGTTTTATAATTCTACCTTAAGTTAATAAGAATAGGCGTATTGTATAAGAATTAGGGAGGGTAGGAGGAGGTTGGTCTGAGGTAACAGGTTATCCTTTTTGCTTTCCTAGAGCTGCGTCTCACCTGCAGGTTCACTCTTTGGTCTTTATTGAGTCGAATTATCCCAAGAATTGCGTCTACCCTGCCTAACAAGTTTAACATGAGGATTTAGTACAAGGCAGCAAGATGGCAGGTGTATTTTTGGGGCAACAAGACCTTCTGCTCTTGCTGCTTTTAGCAGCAGAGCACAACCTCCAAAGGAAGAGTATGTAAGTAAAAATACGTTCATAACCTTATTTTACAATCAAAATAAGTATGTTTATCTTTCCAAATAAGAAATGTAAAAATCAGTATGATTAGGAGGCGATTTATTGCACAAGCGAGTGACTCAATTCATGTTTTGCAGAATGAAAATGCATCTTATTCAGATGATCCTTGTTCTATTGTGAAATGGGTCTACCTAACATAGTTTTCAGACGTGCATAGATGTGTCATTGAAACTTGACTCTCCACAAATTTTCTTGAACAATCTTATGCAGTCTTTTGCTTGTTTATATTCATTGTTTTTATTTTTATTATAATTATTGCCTTTATATACGCTCAAAGTTATTGAGACAGACCCAAATTTGCAATGTTGTAGAGGAAGAATAGGTTAACCACACTGGTGTCATGTTACATGGATGTTATCGTCTATTTAGCCATGACTATATTTGGTAAAATCAACTCATCAGTCTAATCTTTTGCTTGCACAATGCCTTCATTTTTTGGCATAGCTAAATTCAGCAAAAAATAATGTCAGACCGGTTAGCTGAGTGTGGATCCACCAACCTCCTGTCCTTCTTGCAGGTTAACTTCTACTTCATTATGCATTTCTAAGTCGGGTCAACCATCCACAGCCTAGATGCAACTTTATCTCCATTATCCAGATCAAAATACTGCCATTGTGCATCCCACTTTGTTGTCTGTGCTTGGTATTACAACATCCACTTCTTCTACTTCCCCGTAGGATGTTACTGAAAATACTGCTGGGCTTCCTGTGTGGTGCCGCAGCCCGACAAGGTCCTCCACCGCTGCTGCTGGTGTCATTTGATGGTTTCAGGGCGGACTACCTGCAGAGATTCCCCATGCCGAACCTAAAGCTCCTGTACAGCCAGGGGGTCTTAGTGGAGGAACTCACCAGCGTGTTTGTCACCAAGACATTTCCGAACCACTACACTCTGGTAACCTCTCAGCTTGTGTTTCATTTTATGTGAAAGTAGCAGATGTGATGCCTGTTTACCTTTTTGTAATCATCATAATTCATGTTTTCCTCTCCAGGTAACAGGGCTTTACACAGAGTCTCACGGTATTGTAGCCAATATTATGTACGACCCTGTAAGCAAGTCGTACTTCCAAGTTGGCAAGAATAACACCCCGTGGTGGTGGGAAGAGGCAGAGCCCCTTTGGATCACAGCGCTGGACTCCGGCTACAAGACAGCCGGGGTGATGTGGCCTGGCTCAGAATTAGCCATAAGAAACCGAACACCAACATACTTCTGTCCCTACGACTCTGATGTGACGTTCCAGCAACGAGTGGAGTTAGTGACCAAATGGATTCAGGGAGACGAGAAGGTCAGTTTGCGTTCTTAATCAACGCTGTAGAGTATACAGGTGCAGCTCAGAAAATTAGAATGGTCATGGTCAGCCAACCAGTTTCTGGTCGCTTTGGCACTGTGCACAGGCGCCAGTAAAAGAAACATGTATCTCTGTTTGACTGTGTTGGCTGCGTTTTATTCTGGACTTGATAAAACACAAAAGACCAACACCAGCAGATGACCAAACTACCCCAAACTGTGGAAACTTCACCTTAGACTCGGATCCTTGGCCTCTCCAGACTCTCGGACTGTGATTTCCAAATGAGATGCAGAATTGACTCTCATCTAAAACAGGACTTTAGACCACCAAGCAATTGTTAGGAGGGTGTCTTGAATATTATGGGAGTTTAATGTTTTGAATTAAATTAAAGGGATATTCCGGCGTAAAATTACTTTAGGGTCAAACACACCATAACACCGAGTTAGACACCCCCTCGAGAGATGAATGTTGCCGACCGCTTGCTTCTCCAGTTATACCAACTTTAGTAACGACCGCACTTTAGCAATACAAAGCTGTCTGAGGAGCCATAAACAAACCTCAACCAAAACGCCACTCTACAGCCACAAATAATGCTCAGAACAGCACCTAACTTCATCAACAGTACATATAGGGTCCCAGCCATAGTACTAGCCACCACCCACCAAACATCTTTTTAGCTTTGCCTGATTTCTTTAGCAAAGAGACTAAACACAACTCACCTACTCTCTTCCAGCAGCCGCTTGTTTGTAGCGAGATCTCAGGCCAGTCTATTACGGACTGCTGTGGGGTGACGCAGCTCAAGGAAGAACATTTATGATCATTACTTTATCATCTCCTTGATGTAATAATCACCAGATTAATCATTTTGCACTGCAGATGTGGTAGTTCTTTTGCCTTGGCATCTCGGTCTGAGTGCATTTCTATGAAGAAATGATCATAAATGTTCTTCCTTGAGCTGTGTCACCCCAACAAGCGGCTGCTGGAAGAGAGTAGGTGAGTTGTGTTCTGTCTCTTTGCTAAAAAAAAAAAAAACAGGCAACGCAAAAAAATGTTTAGTGGCTAGTGCTGTGGCTGGGACTCTATATGTACAGTTGATGAAGTTAGGTGCTGTTCTGAGCATTATTTGTGGCTATAGAGTGGCGTTCTGGTTGAGGTTTGTTTATGGCTCCTGAGACTGCTGTGTATTGCTATCTGCGATTGTAACTGAAGTTGGTATAACTAGAGAAGCAAGCGGTCGGCAACATTCATCTCTCGAGGGGTTGTCTAACTCAGTGACATAGTGTGTTTGACCCTAAATTAATTTTACGCCGGAATATCCCTTTAAGGGGAAAAAATGAGCTTTTTAGGACATTCGAATTTTTTGAGCTGCATCTCTAAAACTTCCAACTGTTAGGAAAAACGAAACTTTCGTAGGCTTTAATATATGGCGTCTTTTACCTCATACTCCGACAGGAAGAAGGAGTGATGTTTGCAGCTCTCTACTGGGAGGAGCCGGACAGGTCGGGTCACTTTTACGGCCCCGATAACACCACAGCTATGGCCAAAGTATTAAAGGAGGTAAAGGAGGTTCATAGATAAACAACAGCAAAACAAAATGGTGTGTTAGCCTTGCTCACATTTACATTAAATGTTTCCTGACTGTGTGTCTCTCTTGGTATGAGCTCAGGTTGATGACAACATCGGCCTGCTGGTTTCAGAGCTAAAGCGGACCGGCCTCTGGGGTCACATCAACGTCCTGATAGTCAGCGACCACGGCATGTCTCAATGCTCCGCCGAGCGCCTCATACAGCTGGATGACTGCATCCACCCTGACAGCTACACGCTGGTGGACCTCGCACCCGTGACAGCCATCATCCCACATTCAGGTGATTATATAAATCCGCTTGCATGCGAAATAGGATCTTATTTAAAAATGAGATGATTTTTTGAATGGTTTTTGCAGATCCAAAAACGATGGTCGACCTGCTGAATGAGTGTCACGCTCATATCACCGCATATTTGAAAGAAGACATCCCTGAGAGGTTTCACTACAGGAACAACATACGCATCCAGCCAATCATAGTGGTCGCAGATGACGGCTGGACCATAGTGCAGCATGGGAATGTGTTGCCACATTGTGTGTGTTTATACATTATTTTTTATAACAGTTGAATATAATGCAAATTCCTAAATCAGTGAGGTACAAAAATGGATGTCTGTATGAGAAATATTTATATTAATAACCAAAATGTTCACTGCAAGACCGTTTTAGTGCCACCACTTAGCAATTCTCTCTGTTTTTGTCCTTAGTGGGCATGCATGGCTACGACAATGCCCTACCCAGCATGCACCCCTTTATGGCAGCAACCGGGCCAAGCTTCCATCAGGGTTATAGTAGGAGCAGTTTGAACAGCGTGGATATTTACCCACTCATGTGCCACCTGCTCTCGGTGCCCCCGCAGCCCAATAACGGCACCCTGACCCACGCTCGGTGCCTGCTGGCGTCTGAGAGCTGCTGGGATGACGGTATGTCGGTCCGGCTGATCTTGGGACTCCTTCTCGCTCTCACGATTGTAGCAAGTAAGTGTGGTTGTTACAGTAAAGAGAATAAAGAGTGGAACTGGGATAGACCTTTGTGGAACCCCAAAAAAAGAATCATAGCACCACAGTGACTGCCCTTGTTTCTTCAGTTGTCTTCAGGTTGGTGTGCCGCAGACGCCAGTCAGAACCTGTGCGCTTAAGAGCTCGTGTGGAGGAGGAACCCCTGATCTTAGATGGCAGTATGGAGGCGGACCACGACAGGATCTGGCTGACTGGGAGACAGGCGGCACTGAATAACCAACAACCACGACTCTCAGGGAACAACAGTTTATTCAGGTGCCTAAAAACGTAGGCTGCACTAGATCGGTAAACACTGTAAAAGGTTACAGGAAGGGATGTTTTTTTTAAGTATTATTTATTGAACATGAAGTATGGGGAAAGATCTTTGATGCAGGCCAGTTTCTACTGAACACAAAGAGTGGAAGAAGAGTTATCACCGTTACTGACTGCTCACAATGTTACCGTTGTTAAACTTGATATGAAATAGATTGGCAGAGATTTTTTAAGGACATATGAAGGATTGTTTTGGTCTTTTGAGCTAAAAAGCTGAAATACTGTGGATATGGGAGACTTAATTTTACATAGAAAACTGTATATTTATATGGACTACATAAGGCGTGTTTTTTTTAATTGTAATGTTGCTTTTTGTCAGCAGAGGGAGCCAGCAGTTCATTCAAACTGATCTCTGTTAGATCCTGTCTTTAATTTATTCTGTGTCAGACTCATGTGGGGACTGGGAACACTTCTTTTTGTGAGTCGAGTCTCTGGGATAGTTTAACTAGTATATAAATACTTAGTGGTGCTGGAAGACTCTTAAGAGACACATTTCAGCATGAAATTTCTGTTTTAGCTAATAGCATTCCTGAAGGGGCTGGTTTTTAAGCATACAGGCCACTTTATTTTTTATATTTAACCTCTATAAAGATACACCACGTGAGTGTTTTAAACCACCATGGACATAATGGTGTTTTTAAAGTCAAAGTCCGTCCCACATGCACCATCTTAATGCTGTTCATTCAAATAGCTGTTTACTCAGGAAGCCGCAATTTCTTTGTTTTTAAACTAAAGTGCAAATTACTGCATGGATTTCTTTTTCAATGAAAAATCATATTTCTGTGCTTTTTTAAAACCATTCAGAATAAGTTACTATTTGAAACAGGGTGTGACAAACAGCCCAACACTGTCACAACACTTGTTATACAGTTACCTTGCTCCTTAAACACAAGAGCTGTTGTATTGCATTAATGGACTATATTTATACTTCATGCTCATATCCTTTTTAACTGCACCGTCTTTCTTTTCCATTAAGTGTGATACTGATTGTTAAGATCTCCAAAATAAAATTCAGAAATTGAATAAAGTCGATTAAAAACTGGATTTTTGTGCATGTAAAAAAGACAAATCTAGTGCGACAAAGTTGGAAAGGAAAAGCGACACACATTTGGAAAAAAAAATAATTTATATTCCTTTATATTTTTTTTCTCCATTGCAGTCACAACAATACAATGTAATAAAATGGTAAATATATAAAATCAAACTCAATACTGACGCATATACATTTCTTTATCCTGTTCAAAACCAAATGAACTGTACATGTTTTTATTTATATCTGCTCTACATAATTTAAAATCTGTCATCATTTCTAAGTAGTCTTCTGTTTTATTGTAAATCTTTGTTTCTCCACAGATAAATAGACTTTATTTTCAGGAGGTATTGTAACAAAAATAACACATTTTCTAACGCTGGCCACCTGGAGCCATTTAAAATATCATTCAACTCTTTGCCAGAATACTTACTACCTTAGACACAGAGTACACGGACAAACAAGAGTTACACAAACGTGCTTTTCTCGTTTCTCTCCTGATTCATTTGTGGATGGACAAGAACATTCGATGTGTGTTTGGGAATCTCAGAAGATTCATGAATGGTGTTTTTTTGTTGTTGTTGTTGTTGTTGTAATGAGCCGATGCAGGAGTGATTTGAACACCTTGATGACGGCTGCCATCACTTCTGAAGTCGAGAGGAGGTACCAGACAGCCCCCGGTTTTAATGATAGAAACCTTTTTGAATAATCAATTTGTGTTTTTTTTTTTCTCTTTTAATCATGGGGTCAGATTAATCAATACCACTTTAAATATTTAGCTATGGAGACAGTTAGCATAGCTTTAAGGAGAAAGAGTGGAAACAGGGAAAAACTCAAACTGCTTTCTTTTTTTTGTAACTTGAAGGTATAACTTTTCAACCAGATTTGTTGAAATGGCAACTGGCTTCCTGTTGCATCATCTCATTTTTATTAATCACAATCCCCCGCTTATTTGACTATTTCATAATTTGTTATAATATGACATAAAGTGACTCTAAGTGTTCCCCCTACAAGAGGCAGAGCTCGCCTTATTGGATTGGCTGCATGGAGCTGCATAAATGCCATCGACACTACTTACTACTTTTTAGTCCCACTATTTGGTGGAACTTTTAAAGGCACATCTAACTTTTATATGTTTTTCCAACTCCAAATGCAATCCAAATAAACTCTGTAGTATTTAGGATTCTGAGAGCGACCCAGTTTTTCCCCGATTCCACTCTCTTCCTGCTAACCAGTTTCATATTCAGCTCGCAGAAAAGGGAGACTTGAATGCTCTTGAGCGCCGAACTGTTTGTCCTGATTAAAAGTATAACTTGGTGAGCTGTCTGGCCGTCCAACTCTCCAACTTCGCCCTGCCTACAGATCTAATATCAGTGTGCTTATACTCAAGACAACACGATGGCACAGACTCCTACAAAAACACAGTTTCCAGTTAAGCCTTATTTTTCTTCTCTCGTCTTACATTCTGGATATTTATAAAGAACATTTACTATCTGCACATTTAAAATAGCCATCTAAGCAAAGTCATCAAACATAGATCCAAATTAGGAGAATTACGAGAAAAAGGTATTTACAATCAAAAAGCCAACCACGAGAAATGAAAAATACACTTTTGCACATTGACTCTCTAGAGCTACTGTTTCCCAAGCTGAAGAACAAAGTACAAAAGCATGACCCCCAAAATAAAAGCTCATGGTACATCTTTTGAGATTACATCCACATTAAGGTTTATTATGACCCTGCACTGTGCTTTTAGTATCCACACCTGAGTCAAACCTCTAAATTGCTCACAACACGTTGTCCATGATTGAATTTGAGCCAAAAAAAAAAGAGGAAAAAAACTGGCGGATTTGGATTGTTGTCTGACTCAGATCTGGCAGAAACCGGTCCATGAGCAGAAACAGCTTAGCTTCTGGTCTCAGTTTCAGAACAGAAGCCTGATGAGTAATGATAATTTCACAGCTCTGGACCAAGCGGGTTTAACTTTGGCTAAAAAAAGCATATGGAGCAAACTCGCATACACACACATAACAAGATGCCTCATATGCTCGACGGACCCTGATTGTGGTTCATTAATGTATTTGATGTTAAACATATCAGGTTTGACATTTCCTCTGTCGGGAGGTCGCACAAATCCAGGTTTTTCAGTTTCTTTCAACCGTCCCGACCACTTGATGTGGAAAAAAACAAACAAAATAAGTCAACTGAATAAAAAAAAGATGTCAAAAAAATACCAAACTCTCCTTAAAAAAAATACAAAAAGATTTTAAAAAATGTAAACAAATTCGATAGCGCGTCAACACTTTCAGGTTTCTGCTCTTGAACAAAAAGAGGCGAAAACTGACACACGACAGCGATACATGGAAACAGTGATATGGTATGTTTGTAAAGGTTATCAAAGCCCAGAACCGTTCTGTGTGTAACCTTGCATAGCTTTTGATGAGTTGCCATACAATAACACTGGCTGGATTTGTATTCCTTACAGAGTGGGCCTGGCTAAGGCTCGGGGTTTCGCTTCATTCGTGGATTGCAGACTCAGCTGTTGGCTAACTTTTCGGGTAAAACGATGATATAGCGAGTAATCCGTGTTAAAAATAAAACAAAGTCTGTAAAAAAGTATGATACCTGCAGTTTGATGATGAATCTACAGCCGAGTCTGGAAGCCACTCATGAAGAATCCTGTATAAAGAAGGTACTGTCGTTTTTTGGTTGTGAATGACCTGATTTGGCTGTGTTTAACCTGATCTCTGATTGGCTGGAGCTCTGGGCGCAAAGGGGGCAATGGTTCGGGTCGAAGGTCAAAGAGCAGTACATGGGAATAGCTATGGGGACAGCTGCTCTGGAGCTCAACAAAACTCTCCCTTTTACAACCCAGAGGCGCACGCACGCAGGCTGAGACTCTTTTAACCTCCGTACTTATTTTCCTAAGAGCAACACGTGCCCTCGAAGTCTAGAACATTCATGCAAGAAATTCACAAACACGATCTGTGAAACAAAAGGAAAAATGTCTAACTGTGTTTTCTAAATGTCACATACTTGATTTTTAGGACAACGTGCGAACACAGTAATCTGTTTCCCCACTGTGATTTCTTTTCTCCTGCACACTTAACATATGCTAAATGCTCAGAGTGAGTCCACTTCAGAGTGTACCAAAAAGAAGCACCGACCTCCTCGGGGTGATTATTCCTTTGTGAGACTCTAAGAGACCTTAAAAAACGTACACCTCCACTTCTGCCAAACTCATAAGGCATTATAGCTTTCATGTGTCACAAATTGTTCTTTTTCTTAAGAGGCTGAAGGTGTTGCTGTTTTTTTCGTACACTCTACAGGAGGAAACAAGGACTGATTGAATTACAGGATTCGATCAGTCCGTTAGATATGAAACACTTTGTTTATTTGGCTAAAGTCTTCATACCACTGTTACCACAGCTATACAAAAAAACCACCCAGCTTTACTCAATAGCACCATATGAATATTGTTCCCAAATTATAAAGGGGTAAGGGATTATTGGACATTAGTGTGAGAGTTTGTATTTGTGTGTTAAAGCAGTGAGGTAGGGATACATCCAATGTTGTAACTCTACTTTCCATTGTGTATGTGTATTGATTGTACGTCCCTGCTGTGGTGTAAGACCCTGTGTGCATGCATGCAAGTGTATATGTGTGTGTTTGTGTTTCGTGAGCAAGTACACTAAGCACATCTCCTCGCGTTGGAGACTTGCATAGCTTCAGCAGGACAGGAAGAGCAATTGTCCGTTTGGACGGAGCCTTTGGCACAGCCTTGGCCGATAACTGAAGGCAGTACTCAAGTTGCACCATAGAATTCAAAGAGACAATCTGCCCATATTGCACCATAAAGTACATGTGTGTTTCATATTTGCACCATATGAAGTGGGATTAGCAGCCAATTGACTCATTAGTTTGAGCGTGTTGCACCATATGAACACCGATGTTGCAAATTCGCACCTACTGAATCTACTCGCCTCTCGGCAGCGAATGACCTAATTTTATTTTTTTATTTCGTCCGCTAGCACCACGGAAAATAATGTAAGCTCACCTCGTTGGACACCGAAGGATACATCAACATTTGAACCCAGGATAGGGTCAGGCCTACACCTGGAATGGTTAGGATTCCGTTAAGGGTAAAGTGAGTAACCTTAAATGGGGATTAGGATAAGGGATGAAGCTCGGGCAGTTAGGGTTTAAGAGTAAGGGTAAGAGTAGGATGTATAATCGAAACACCCATGTTACCCCCTATTTCCACTAGATCCGGAGCGGCTATGAAAAGGCCATATCCGTCGATTGTAGCTGATCGTAACCATTCAAGTTAATGTGTCAATTTCCACCGGCTTCTTTCCATTCCACTGCGGATCGCCGGACTCTGCAACTGATTGCAAGAGTTCTATTTTTCCGGATGCCGGAGCATGCCGGATAAATTCGGCACAGATTAACCCGTGCTGGAAAGTAAGTCTGGCACAGACACAATAAAACATCCAAAATAAAACACTCCATGAGTGTTCTTATTTTTAATAAATTTGCAAAATGTTCTAAAAAAAGTTTTTCGCTTTGTCATTATGGGGTATTTTGTGTAGAATTTTTGAGGGAAAAGGGAATTTAATCCATTTTGGAATAAGGCTGAAACATAAAAAAATGTGGAAAAAGTGGTCTGAATACTTTCCAAAAGCACTGTATGTGGCTGTCTTTACAGAGACAACTCGAATCTGTGGGTTCTTGAGTTTTCTTGTGTAATCCGCCACGAAATTCACCTCACGAACAGATCCGGTTGGAAATAGCGGACGTCAAAAATCACTGCCGTTCCGGATCAGAGCCGTGGACGCAGTGGAAATGCAGGGTTAGGGCCCTCCTCATCTGCAGTGTAGTTATGGATTATTAAGAAATGGGTGAATCTGTATCCCAAATCTTAATTCTGAGAAATGCAAGCAACTTGTAGAAGGATTAGCTAAGTTTTACATTTTCCCCAAAATGTTGACATATCCTTCGTATCTCTCTGAAAACTGTTGTATCCTTTCGCCTCAGCTGGTCCATCCTCTGGACCAGCAGCAATAAGAAGCATATGTGGGTTTGTGTTCATGTTTTCTGACGGCACCATCTGAAATTGCTCACCTGCTCTACGGCTGACATTGACCAGAGAAAAGATGTGATGCATTGGACCGATAAAACACTTCCACCACCTTCCAACCCTCTTGTTTTTACTGGCCACCATGCGGTGTTAAGGCAGCCCTTTGACAGCGTGTGATTTCGGGAGCAGTGTTCCCGTCAACAGACTGATGACTGGATAAGTCAGCTCGTTTACTGTCGACTGCCAATGTAACAGCTTGGATCACAGGGATAAACAAACAAAAAAATAAATAATGAGCCATACATCACAGCTCAGCCGTGGGTGGCTTTGGAGGAGTTGATGCTGGACGCTTATCAGGGGAACACAAGTCACCAAGAAGGTTGCGGCGATTGAAGTCCAAAACTGTTTTATACCAGCTTCAGTGGCAGCACCCTGTTAGCGTGGGAACAGCATAATTGGGACATCACACACTTGTGGGTGCTGGTAGACAGATCAGAAATAATTAGTCCTGCATTAGTTTTTTTCCCCTTTGGAGATAATCAATCCTTTTTTAAATTTTTTTCAATCATTTAACACGACCAAACTTTGGCCAGCGGGCTCTGGTCCAGTTTTAAGGATATATTTTAGTTGGAGACTAAACATCGGGTTTGGTACGTTTCATAAGATTGGCACAGGATTGACGTAACAAAAACGGTAACGCCACCCATCTGGTTTTGAGTTGCATCAACCTATCATTGTTTTCCCTTTTAGTTAGCTAACGCTGCTAGCTTAGCATTTAAAAAAGGATAGTTTTACATTTTGGGAAACTCACTTTTCTCTCGGCTTTGTACAGAGCATATTTGAATGCCTATGCAACAGGCTACCAGAATCAGTAACCTTAGGGTGACCATATTCTGACTTCCCTAAAAGATGACACGACTACTCAGGGGCGGAGTCACAGAGTCACACAACGTAAATTTTGAGAGTTTTTCGGGTCAGACCGAGTGTCTTTTACATGCTTCTAACTCAGTAAGTCAAAACTTGCGTACAAAACCGTGGACATTTGAAGAATTTCATAAACCTCGCCGGACAAACCCAGACAGCCTCCCAAGAAGAGGACATGTCCGGGTGTAAGAGGACGTATGGTCACCCTAAGTAACCTGTTTGATCCTTTGTTTTGCCTAATCTGTAGCACAGTCTCCCGCTACTCCCCATGGCTTCTGCTATGGTACTATAATGCTTGACAACCTGGGTCCGATTGGGCGCAAATAACAGACTTGACCAAATTTGGTTGCATTAATGAAAATGTGCTAATTTTTCACTTTTTCCGGAGTGTTATTTTACTTTTAGACTGCTTGGCTACTAAGGACCCGGTTGCTTCAAATCAATACTAATTAAAAAAAGTCTGAAATCAAGTCCAGACATCTAAGACCTCATTTCAACCATTTTCCAGTTGCTTGTTACAGTTGAAACATGTCGATTCGCGATCTTGTCGATCTTCTCCAAGACAAGTGTTTGTCTCAAAATGTAAAACTATTTCTCAAAAGCGAAACTCTGATATGACTTTTGAAATCATCTGGATGTGAATACCGTCACTATCTCAGCACCGCTTTTCGGTACTCCCCGTTATCTGCCCTGTCCCGAGTTGACAACAATGTAACGTCACATAAAAAAACATCCTTTCTGTACATAGAAAATATATACACTACCTTTTGACAGATGCCTCTCATTAGAATTAACATTTTGACTCTCTGTTTCACGTCTTTTTTATTGTACGGACACCTGTGATTGAGTGAGCGACGCGATGTTAACGGCATGCGGCGGTAGCGAACTCCAGTGTGTTTCATTTTTTTGTGTGTGTGTTTTCCTCACAGCAGAGCGCAGACTTGTTAAATTAAACACATGACAACAGATGAAGAGAGATCTGAGGGATTGGAAAGGGACAGAAGGATGACGAGCGAAAGAGATGGACTCACGCTGAAGCAGCTTGTTGAGTCATGGCCATGGGACTCACAGGTCAAAGGTACCCGCAAGGACTGTGTTTGTGTATCTGTGTGTGTTTGTGTGTGTGTGTGTATTTGAGAGTGTGCTTGTGGAAGTGTGACAGATTGCTTTTGTGTCTGTGTGCTTACACCAAGTGCCAAGTTGTACATGTGACAATGTGTTTACAAAATCTTTCCTATCCATGTATACACACACGCCTTTTCGTGGTGCATATGTGCTTATGTGTATGTGCCGACTTGTTTGTGTGTCAAAGGGAGGACTCGTACTGCAACAGTTCATACAGAAGAGGCCCGTCACGGTAACGGATGCCAACAGCAGCGGGTGTTATGTACTGCAGGATGTTTATAGTCCTCCGCAGGCGCCTGTCTACGTAGTGGGCGTCCCATGCAGGGTAGCGCTTCCTGGGCATGTCGATCTTAATTAGCGGGCCCTCCGGCTTCGTAGTGGGGGGTGCAGATCTCACCTGAAAGACAGGCAGACATGTCTCAGCCACATCCTCTTCTGTCTGCGACTTGGCCATATGAGCCGGGGTCGGCGGCGCTGTGGCCGGGGCGGATGGCGGGAGGGGGAGACCCCAGAGCAGCTGGGCGCAGCAAGAAGAGGCAGGGCTTGGCTGGAGGTGGGCGGTGGCCGGGTGTAGGAAGCCGTAGTACAGAAGCATGACCAGGACACCACAGGCGAACGTCAGGTAGACGCTGCACAGCGCTGGAACGGCGTAGGAGTCTGTTAACAGCGGGTCTCTGTAGGCGTACCTGCAGGACAGCGGGGCAGAAAGGGTTCAGGTCTAGTGAGAGTGTCTTCTTGTAAGTTTACAAAGACTTAGGTGGGCATTCAACAAAGGTGGGATGACTGGTTTGCAAGGTTAAAGGGATATTCCAACGAAATATTAATTTAGGGTCAAACACACTGTAACACCAGGTCAGCCACCCCGTCGAGAGATGAATGTTGCCGACCGCTTGCTTCTCTAGTTATACCAACTTTAGTAATGACCGCACGATAGCAATACACAGCTTTACCAAACATCTTTTTACTTTTGCCTAATTTCTTTAGCAAAGAGATGAAACACAACTCATCTTCTCTCTTCCAGCAGCCGCTTGTTTGTAGCGAGACCTTGGGCCAGTCCATTACGGTCTCCAGCGGGGTGACGCAGCTCAAGGAAGAACATTTATGATAATTTCTTTATGGAAATGCAATCAGACCGAAACACTAAGGCAGAAGAACTACCATGTCTGCAGTGCAAAATGATTAATATGATGATTATTACTTCGAGGAAATGATGAAGAAATGATCATAAATGTTCTTCCTTGAGCTGCGTCACTCCATTGTAGTCTGTAATGGACTGGCTTGAGGTCTCGCTCCAAACAAGCAGCTGCTGAAAGAGAGTAGGTGAGTTGTGTTTCGTCTCTTTGCTAAAGAAATTAGGCAAAATCAAAAAGATTTTTTGTGGCTAGTGCTATGGCTGGGACCCAATGTGTACTGTTGATGAAGTTAGGTGCTGTTCTGAGCATTATTTGTGGCTATAGAGTGGCATTTTGGTTGAGGTTCGTTTATGGCTCCTCAGACCGCTGTGTATTGCTATCCTGCGGTCGTCACTAAAGTTGGTATAACTAGAGAAGCAAGCGGTCGGCAACATTTATCTCTGGAGGGGGTGTCTAACTCGGTGTTACGGTGTGTTTGACCCTAAATTAATTCTACGCCGGAATATCCCTTTAAGCTCTGAAAAGTCCAAATAGAGCATTTGTTCACTCTGACATCACTGTTCAGGTCACAGGTACTTAAAACTTGTGATACCCAGTTGATAGCCTAGCTTCTGTGCTACCCTTTCTTTTCCTGGGTCCACAACTTTCGGGCTGGGATCCCCTTACCTTTTTTAAAAACCAAAACCATTTACTGAAAGAACCGGACACTATTCTTACAACAAACATTTCCCAGACAGAAGGAAACAATGATTTTCTGCAGCTGATCCAATATTCATATTTGCAGCTTTTGTAAGCACTCGGGGCAGCCGGTGGTTTATGAGGGATTAAGTCAAACAAACTACAGTGCGTGCGTTCAGGGTAATGAAATATCACCCAGTGCAATAATGTTGCTCACTGGTGTGTTTTTTTAATATTTGTTGAACAAAGCTTTAGTTGTGCAACACAATGAAATCGGAATTACCAGGCTTTGGACACACAAACAATATTTGTTGGCTGGTACTCTGGAGGACAACAAAACACGGGCAAAGGAATAAAATATAAAACTACTTTTCACTGGCCACAAATGAAATATAAGTTCCTGTCTTCTTCAACCATCCACACAACATTAAAGAGGCTGGCTTTCATACTAATAGAGCTCCTCCACACCTAAATCAACATCCTCAGGAAAACAGCTTTTTTTCCCCCCACCACCGCAGCTTTCTTTGGGAGTAAATCCTTACCTCAGGGAAGCTGGCTCCCCTGTGAGTTTTAAGTCCACACTTAAAATATTTAGTTCTGATTTAACTGCCTCGGCTGTGGCAAAGAAGAATCACAACTCAGACGAAGTTCAGGCAGAAGTAGGTTTACAGTGGATTCAGGGGTTGGGGGTTTTGTCTTTTTCTTGATGCTTTGGATGAGATCAGATAGGGTAAGACAATATGAGTAAAACAGTGTTTTTTCAAACTCATTTTCGGCTGTCATGTTTATCTGACACCCTGATAGTCTGGTATCATGTAGAAGTCGACTAATAACGGTGATTCAGTGGCTGATTATGAGAGAGCGAGTCGGCTGGCCTCTAATACGAAATGGCGATATCAAGTTGCTGTTATTTTCTTCATTTTTGGGCGTTTGACAAAATCCAACAATGTAAAGCTCCTGTGAGGGACTAAAGGTCCGTGGCGGTTTTGGCGCCCGCTGTTTATAAGTTGTGTCTTTTCACAAAGAAGCTCCTCCTGCTGATTTTGATTTTTGATCGTCTAATGTGTCATTTATTGTGAATATCATATATTTCTAAATTTCAAAATCAAAATCAGGGCTGCTCATTAGTGATGGGAAGAACAGTTTTTTTGACTGTACATGTCATTCATTTGCCAAGTCCTGACGGAAGACTCACTCCCCTGCCCTGAAAAACTCACCTCTCTGTGTGTCGCTGTTGGCGAAACAACAGCAGCAAGCAGCACACCCGCTAAACAAGCGCAAGTCGTCGTTCTTTTATATCGCGGAAAAGTGGAGAGATTAAAATAAATAAACATTGTAGCTGTAGCTGGGATTCTGCTACATTTAAAGATATTGAATAGCATATTGCTTTAAATCAGCTGAAATAAAATCCTTTTTGCAGGAAAGTTTATACACGTTTACTAATGTAAATGCACTATAATGCACTGTTTTATCTTAGCCTCAGTGAATAAACCAGTGTTCAGCAGTAAGTGAACGACACTACAACCCCTCCCTCCTCTGCCTGAATAAAGTCATTCGGAAGTAGTTTGTTTAGTTCACCATGTTGTTCACTGACTGACTGAATCATTCCGTTCACATACTGATACATGTCGTTCACAGACTGTTTCGTTCACATACTGATACAGGTTGTTCACTGACTGATACATATCGTTCATTCGCTGCGAGTGAATCACGAGACTCCACCTGCTCGCTCGCTGGCTGTGTATCGTTCGCCAGAGTCAGAGGCTGCAGTTCCACTCCCGGCCAGCATGCCAGGCTCGCGGCTGAGCTCAACTGAACTGAAAAAGGAACGAATCAGGTCTCGGACTGATTCAGTTCACGTTGTTCACTCAGCAGTTCCGTTTTCTTAAACGAAACGTTCATGAACGACACTACTGTTCATTCAACTGCCCAGCTGACACCTACCCCCTCACAGCTGTTTTGGAGGACTAATCTTACAGCGTCAAAATCATCAGTCTTATTTGCTTTAAATCACTTTGACATTAATCTGAATTGTAGTCTGTTTCATAACTGTAAAAAAAAATCCTCACAGGAGCTTTAAAAATGCTGAGAAATGAGAAACAAAATGATAAAATTGAGCAAGTATTTGATCAATAATACAGACTGTTAAATTTCTGTCTGGCTATCTGAAATTACTAAGACAGAAAAGTAGTGCAAGGTGAATTTTAAGTAACAACAATCAAAGAAAGTCACGTACAGATTAATTCTTCCCTGCAAATTGAAACTGAAGACAAAGATGCAGGTTTATGCTGATTTTTCTGTCAATAATAAACCAGTTGATTTTTTTTTTACAGGTTTATAAAAACAGTACCATGAAACTGTTTGAGGTTTGATATGCTGCCACTAGGGAAAAGAAAAACCGAGTTTTCATTCAGAAAAGGTGAAGGCTGATGCTGATTTGATGCTAATTTAGTCAAAATGCCAATGATCAACTCTATTCGTCTGTCTCCAACATCTTTCATGTGCCAAAAAAAAAAACACATTAATGATCAAACAACACACACAGCCTCTATGACTCACCACAGCCCCGTGAGGATGGAGTTCTCCGCTAGCACCACAGTGTAGTATGCCACCATCCTGTAGCGTGTCCGCCCCTCCTTCACATTGAACCAGCAGAAGATGTAGACTATGCCAACCACCATATTGAAGAGCACTTCCTCCCACTTGGACATGCAGAAGTCAGTGCCTCCGTGCACCACCCAGAAAGCCATGGCGCACCAGTGGACCACTACAAAGATGCCGAAGTAGATGTGGAAGAGGGAGGCGAAGAGGGCGAGGGAGAGGACGCGGGAGGAGATGGTGAAGAGGCGCCAGAAAAGGTGCAGCAGAGCCCCGCGGTAGCTCATGCTGCGCTGATCGTCACGGGAATCTCGCAGTAGTTTGTGGTACGAGGCCAAAACCCAAGCGAGAGACAAGAGGGAGCCCAGGGAGGAGATACCTGCAGAGTAAAGAGTTAGAAAACTTAGAAAAGAAGTAAATGATGTGGAGAGTAAAACGTGAAAGTTTCAGGAGTCCTGAAGGAAAAAAAGGACGCTGACAAATTCCTGTGACTCATTAGAGGTGTTTTGCGTAGTAATGTGAGCGTATTCTTAGATAAGAAGTAGTGTGTGACACGACAGAAACATTTGGTAATGAGGCTCAGCGGTATGAGTCTGATATATGAAGTTATTTTTCTATAACCCAGCTGCTGTGTGCAGCCAACCCCCCTTTGTTAGTCACATATTTGCATTTAAAGTAAAAGGCTTCTTAAACTGGAGAGTGATTGGGATGAATAACACCAGTGGGTGGACGCCAAGATGATACATCTCCTGGATGAATAAGGAACAGGAGGCTGATGGATTTTGGCTAGCACGTCCCCCTGAACACCTATGATTGTGCTTACTTTCTGGAACCACCTTCACGAAAAAACAACGGTGAGAATCCAAAAGTAGGAATTACTGAGGATGATGTGCACAAATGGCCTATTACTGTTTGTGCAGCTGCTGAGTTGTATGTACTTAGTCTGCTGCATGAAAACACAGTGTTGTGTTTTTAAATCTGACTCTAAGTTGGTCTCCTTGTCATGACATGTTCTGGTATTTAGTTTTTCCCCTGGTTTTGGTTATCTGAGTTTATTTCTAGTGTTTCTGTTTCCTGTTCTCCTGTGGTCCTGTCTTGTGAGTTTTCAGTTTGTGTTTGACCCCATTTCCTGTATTATTTTGTAGTCGTTTATTCCTTGTGTTTCTAGTCTTGTTTTACTACCTCAGTTTTCCCTCCTCTGTAATTGTCTGCACCTGTGTCTCAGTTTCTCACCTGCCTCTCGTTGCTCATTCCCCTGTCTATATATAGTCCCTGTATTCCCCTGTTTCTTTAGGTTGATGTTTCTGTGTATATGCCTATCTCCCCAGTTGCTCCCTCTGATTTTGCCCCAGTGATTTTTGGCTTCTTGGATTTTGCCTCTGGTGTTTTTTTGCTTTTGGGTATTTTTCTGTTGGACATTTTCAGGGATATTCCGGCTTAAAATTATTTAGGGTCAAACACACCATAGCAAAGAGTAAGACACCCCCTTGACAGATGAATGTTGGTGACCGCTTGCTTCTCTACTTATACCAACTTTGGTAACGACGGCACGATAGCAATACACAACAGTCTGAGGAGCCACACACAAACATCAATCTTCCAACAGATGCTTGTTTGTAGCGAGTGCAGTGTCTGCAGTGCAAAATGATTAATATGGTGATTATTACTTCAAGGAAACGATTAAGTAATGATCATAAATGTTCTTCCTTGAGCTGCGTCACCCCGCTGCAGTCTGTAATGGACTGGCCTCAGGTTTCGCTCCAAACAAGCGGCTGCTGGAAGAGAGTGGGTGGGTTGTGTTTAGTCTCTTTGCTAAAGAAATTAGGCAAAGTCAAATGGATGTTTATTGGCTAGTACTATGGCTGCGACCCTATATGTATTGTTGATGAAGTTAGGTGCTGTTCTGAGCATTACTTGAGGCTATAAAGTGGCGTTTTGGATGAGGTTTGTTTATGGCTCCTCAGACCGCTGTGTATTGCTATCATGCGGTCGTTACTAAAGTTGGTAAAACTAGAGAAGCAAGCGGTCGGCAACATTCATCTCTCGAGGGGGTGTCTAACTTTGTGTTATGGTGTGTTTGACCCTAAATTAATTTTTTTTTTTTGTTGCTTTTCATTTAGATATTTTTTATTGTGTTCTGCATTTTGGGTCCTTTTTTTGTTTAACTCCGGATCGTCACACTCCTTTTTCCCTTTAGGAACTACAGCGCGTTGTTATCTGTGCTTTACATACACTGCAGCGTCTCGGCTCGGTTCTCCTGGATCATGATGCAGAGCTGCAGGACCAGCTGTGGTGCAGACTCCAGGAAAGTCTCCAGGAGTCGCAGCATGTTGACGTCAGCGTACTCGAACATCATGGCCCAGTACCAGCGCCGCTGGTGCTCCTTCTGGCGGCGCGACATGATACCCAGGTAAAGTGTCCTGATGTACCTGGAAGATGTACAGAGGAGAGTAAAAACTTATTTTAAATTGTAGACACCTTGAGCAGAAACAAACTCATGTAAGATAGTTATCTGCTGGTAGTAGATTGGGATTAGAGATGCAGAAAGAAAGAGAGAGATCTACAGAGGTGAGATTGATGCAGCAGCAATCTAGAGCAACCTACGGCATGATGGAGCCAAAAGTTAGGTTTGTGGCAGCATATCCGACAATGTGATGCCATCATTGGCTTCAAAACTTCTCCTCAGAAACCCATGGAAGATGTCACTGCTACCAAATCTATATTTCATACAGTCTGCATTGGATGGTTGTAAAATCGCAGAGTGGCATAGTAATGTAAATAAGCGATTAAGCTGCAGAGAAAACTATTGCACACAACCTACTGGAGTTCATAACTTGTAGCAAAACATACATTTCTTCTCAGCACTATAACTGTGACTATTAGAGCTCTGTTGGCAAGAATTGAAAAAAAAACAAAAAAAAAAAACAGCCAAAGTAAAAATTATAGAAACAGAATAACTAGAAAGAGCAGCAGTGAATTGGCATCATCTCCGATACTGTCCTTTTGCCGGATAAATAAAACATCCATAAATCTCGTGGGATATGATCTTTGGCTCTTCTGCTCGTGTTCCATAAATATTCGTGGGTTTTATCACGGTCTTATTGTTGATAGAACCACTGTATGCACAAACAGCTATGATAAGATTTTGATAAAGTGAGAGATTTTCATCTGGGAAACTACAGCACATGTGGGTGGGATGTAGGCAGAGATTTCAATTAAAATGCCTCAGGCACTCACGAGTGTGTGTGTGTGTGTGTGTGTGTGTTGTGGAGGTGTGTATGTGTATATGCACATGTGGGCAAATGCATTCCATTGATCCCGCCTCTCTGGGTGTGCTTACTGTACTTCTATGTGTGTGTGTATGGGTGTCACTCAGTGTGCGTGTACTCTTACATTATGTATGGCTCAGCATGCATGCACAGATATACCAGCTATCTGGTCTGGAACGTACAAGCGTAATTCATGAAACATAAATAATGCACAGGAAACCCAATGGAAAATGACGACATGTGCACGCATACTGTTCATATACACACATCAGCTCTGGCTTGATGCAGAGGCCGGGCATGCAAAGGCACTTAGACTGCCAATCACGAGAGCACTCCCGGCTAATTAATGATGGAGCAGCACAAGGATGAGAGATGCCTGGAAAGCGCTTTATCTTTCCCACACTTGGAAACAGTCCACTATATGTTTTTAAAAAGTTCGCTTAATCACCTGCCATCTTTGTTGCACCAGTTAACACACCGCCTTATAATAATTATATGCTATTAAAGACAGTTTATACTGCTCTTAAGCTAATATGCCTCTCGCTGTGTCATGATGATTTGTTGGGAAAAGACGCAGTGCAAATTCACATTTAAAAGGCGCCAGATTTGAAGAGATATTCCGGCGTAAAATTAATTTAGGGTCAAACACACAAACACTGAGTTAGACACCCCCTCGACAGATGAATGTTGCCGACCGCTTGCTTCTCTAGTTATACCAACTTTAGTAATGACCACATGATAGCAATACACAGCGGTCTGAGGAGCCACACACAAACCTCAACCAAAACGCCACTCTATAGCCAAAAATTATGCTCAGAACAGCACCTAACTTCATCAACAGTACATATAAGGACCCAGCCAAAGTACTAGCCACCAAACATCTTTTTAGCTTTGTCTAATTTCTTTAGCAAAGAGACTAAACACAACTCACCTACTCTCTTCCAGCAGCCGCTTGTTTGTAGCGAGACCTTAGGCCAGTCCATTACGGACTGCTGCGGGGTTACGCAGCTCAAGGAAGAACATTTATGATCATTACTTTATCATTTCCTTGAAGTTATAATCATCATATTAACCTTTTTTGCACTGCAGACGCGGTAGTTCTTCTACCTTAGCATCTGATTGCATTTCCATGAAGAAATGACCATAAATGTTCTTCCTTGAGCTGTGTCACCCCGCTGCAGTCTGTAATGGACTGACATGAGGGTGTTGCTACAAACAAGCGGCTGCTGAAAGAGAGTGGGTGAGTTGTGTTTAGTCTCTTTGCTAAAGAAATCAGGCAAAGTTAAAAAGATGTTTGGAGGCTAGCGCTGTGGCTGGGACTTTATATGTACTGTTGATAAAGTTAGGTGCTGTTCTGAGCATTATTTGTGTCTATAGAGTGTCTTTTTGATTGAAGTTTGTGTGTGGTCGTTATTAAAGTTGGTAACTAGAGAAGCAAGCGGTCAGCAACATTCAGCTCTCGAGGGGGTGTCTAACTTCGTGACCCTAACTTAATTTTACGCCTGAATATCCCTTTAAGTCGAGCTCATACAGTTTAAATCAACTAGCTCACTTTAAATTTCGCGCTTTATTCATGGTTCAATAAGGTCAACTAGTTTACATTCACTCTGAGCATGAGCAGTTTCTTGCTTACTCCAGAGAGTGCTCAAGATATCAGGACAAAGAGCAAATATTTAAAAGGTATTTTTTGCTCAAATCACAATAAACAAACATTTTGAAATGAATGTTCAAGTTCCATTCAGGAAGATACACAAGAGCGGAGCTGCTGCACAGCAGGAAGCCCAGTCCAGTTATTCAGGGATCAATCACAGCCCTCATCTCATGGCGTGCAGGAGCCGGTGAGTGACATTCACAGGCGAGTAGACCTCCACAGCACAGATTTAGGGATCATTCATTAAATGGCACACAGATAGGATGGACAGTACAATAATCTGGCTTCACGGCAAGATCTTGCATTCAGTGTCGCTCTTTCTACCTTTGTTTCCACTATCCTTGTATCCATTGTAGTTGGGCTCAATATATGGTAACTTTGATTCTGAAGGAGACTTAACGCCAGCCTCTTCTGCTGAGTCTTTCCAAGAAAAACTAGCACTACACATAGTTGGTTAACTTGATAGGCTACGACCACTTTCTTTAAACGCATAGTTATAAACCAGCCAAGGAGTCAGACCTGTTTTTTTGGCCATGAAAATTACAAAATAAAAACCACCAATCATGTCACTGATGGTCTTGTTTGGTTCTGGAAAGCATAAAAAGGCATGAATATGAATTTCAGCCATTTCTTAAAGGTAAAAAAACTCCCTATAGGAGCTTTAAATTGCAAGTATGCATATGTATTATCTATAAGAGAGAGAGAGGCCAGTGTATAACAGCCATGTATTCACGCCTCAGCTTTTTGCGTGTATTTTGGATTCAGGCGACTCCAGGTAATGTGATCAGAAGACAAACTGTGAATTAAAAGCTGAATTACTGGTTTATGAGTCTTAAAGTGGGAAAAACAGACTAAAATCCTATTTGTCCTTGACTCAATAACACCGAAGGATAAATAAGCAGCATTTCTCATTTACAGTTCCTAAAATCTGTGAATAGAAAGTCCTTTTGCTTTCATTAATGCTAAGAAATGAGGCTCCACTGAGCAGCGTGTCAGGCGACCCCGACAGCCAATTAATGTCTTCACATAGAAGGATGTGCTTTCGAACATATGTGCCGAATACAGTACATCTTCCACGCCTCCACCCAACCCCCACCACTCTCACTCCTTCATTTCCTTCGCTCCCCTCGCTGTCTTTCCCGTTCCCTTCCCCCTTTTCGCTCCCATTGCGAATGTGCAACCTTTCCTCCCTGCTTCCTTCTCGACCTCACCCCTCCTTCTCACTCCAGCCTCTCCATCTCTAAGGCAATCTGTCTCAATCAGGCCAAACCATTTCCTCTGCTACATACACCCCCACTCCTTTCTTGTGCTCCGTCTCCTGCTTCCTTCAGGTGGGAGAGTCCATTCTTTAGGCCGAGGGGGTGATTACTGGGTGGGGTGAACGGGGGTATTTGTATGTGCATGTGTCTAAGTGAGGGGGGGATGAGTTAACCCTACAACCACGTAGAGACCAAAGCAGAGGAGCTGAGTGGTGTAAACATGCACAAGCACACGTTCCACACAAGCACACACACACTCGCCACACTTTACTCACTCAGCTGCCCGCCCAGAGGCGAGTGGACAACATTAAGGCATCTTCTTAGAGAGAGGGGTGGGGGTGGGCGGGTTGGAGGGAAATTACTGCAAGTGCTGTCTTTTTATATGGGGCTTCTAAGCAGATGAGCAAGATGATACTACTACTATCAGAGCCACACACACACACACATAAAAACAAACATAATCGTATATAATGAGAAAGAGGAGCTGTAGGAAACTTGAGCTGTAATATCAGACGTGTGAGTGTGTATGAAAGCGCAAGGGTGCATGTGTGTTTCAGTTTTCTTTTTTCCTTGCTGGTGCTTTTAGCGCTACAATTAGCACCTACCCATGTCCAACTGTGTCTATATGTGTGTGTGTGTATGTGTGTGTCCAACAGAGTAAGAGAGAGAGAGAGAGAGAGTGAGAGGGATAGGGAGAGGGAGGTGTGTTGCCAGAAGCACAGATGCTTTTCCTCTTTGTAACCCTCCATGCACGCTGACACTCACGGGAAGAGCCATGACACCGTTTTTCCACTGGTCGGACACGCAGCCACGCGTGACCACACTCGGACAAAAAAAGATACACATGAACACACCCGCGCACACCGACACAACCCCACAACTCTTCTGTTTCATTCGAAGAACAGGGACTCTCCTGGGTGCTTTAAGTGTTTCAGCACCTCGGACAGCTCCAGCTGCCCCTTATGTCCCTTTACACATAATCTAAGGCTGAGTCCCAAATGGATTCCAAGGCGACTATATGGGGGTTAGCGACATTTTGAGGGGTGTCCGAAACCTGAGTGATCAATTCCAATGCCCCAAATGTAGTGACTATCCGATGGTCACTCACCGGTGTTGGGCATCCCGCCATGTAGTGTCTGAAACATAGTCAGCTATATAGTGAAAACCCATATGGGTGTTAGGGATTAGGGATTGAGTGATTTATTTTGAACACAGCCTAATTTTAACACTTTTCCATCTAGTTTGAACTCAGCTGAGATTATAGAAGTCAGTGTGGTAGGATGAACTTTTTCCAAGTTAACCCCAAAAAGAAAAGACAATGTAACAACAGATCAGACCTCTCTGTGTCTCTCTCTGACTGTCTTTCTACGTCTCCTTCATTGTCTTTCTCGCTGTCTCTCCCAATCTATCTTCCTGTTACTCTCAGATAGAAACTGAAGCGCCGAGGAGGTCACAGAGAGCCTTTTCCTGTCCTCCTATCCTGCCTGTCAGTGTGGAGCAAGCTTTGCTTTTTCCAGCAACATCAAGAAGACATCCCACTCTACCCATTAGCAACATTAAGTGTGTGTGTGAAGAGACTGTGGGGGGAGGGAGATGGAGGCATTGCAGTGTGACAGGTTGGGCTCAGCTCAGGTGTGTGTTGTTGTTGTTGTTTGTGTCCCCACCCTCTTTACCTCCACACTTGTCCCAGCTGGAGGATGTGTATGATGACTTGCCACAGCCAGATGGTGGCCAGCTGCAGGCGGTCTCTGCCGGGATACAGGCACCCCAGCGCCACTGTGCCCCTCTTGGTCAGCCCCTCTACCTCCCCGAGCCCCCCGCCGGTGTAGTCCTGAACAAACCAGCGAAAACTTAGAATCTGGACCAGCACCGACGGCACCAGCACGAAGAAGAGAGTGAGGCCAAACCAAAGGTAGTCCTGCCTCTGGTAGTAGTCCATGGCCAGGCACAGGTCTGTGCCAACGTCCCAGAAGAAGACAAGGAGGGCGAGGATGATCCAGAGGCAGTCCAGCCATAGCTGTTCCCGGGGCGGGCAGTGAGTCTCCCGGATACCGACCCCTCCGGTAGGCTGCCCCCCTCCAAGCAGAGAGCCGAGGCAGGCAGAGCGGCAGCCCCAGTAGCAGGCTGAGGTGCGGCAGCACTGACAGATGTGGATCGCAGCTGAGTCCAGCGGCTCCTCAGCGTCAACATCGTACAGCTGGGCGAAACCACTGCCGCTGTACCCGACCCCGGCTTTGCCGCCGTCCGACTGCGCGGCCATATTCCCCTTCCCACTCCTGCCCTCCTGCGAAACGCACGACAACCGCACCGTTTTGCTGGCTGTTGGGGCGCGGATACCACGTCACTTCCCCGATACCTGCTGCCCCCTTCCCTCTCGCGCCGCGGCGACTGCTGTGTCTCTTTCCCGCCCGGGGCGAGAGGAGCCATCAGAGCCGGCGGCCACGCGACGGCGGCTCCCCTTCTTTCTCGTGCGCTCGAGACACCCCCACCGGGCGCTTGCGAGATGCGGCAGCAGCAGCGGAATGGGTTCTAGTCCAGCAGCCCCGCATCATCATCATCCCGTCCTGCGCGCGGTCATCTAGGGCGATGGGAGGCTATGACGTAATGCATTTCCCGCTGCTCTTAAGACGTGAGAGTGTGTGTGGATGTTTGGATGATGATGTGCATGCACTGAACCAAAAGTCTACCCCCCGCGCGAAGACACCCTCCTCTGAAGTCAACCCGAAGACCCCCGGCCTCTGCCTCTCATCCCTCCCGCACTCAGGCTGCAGGTAGCCGGCATCCGCTCCTGGCCAGGTTCGCTCCGCTCCTTTCCGCAGCTCCAGCCCTCTGCAGCTCCAGCGTACCCACTCTTCTCACTCTCTCTCTCTCTCTTTCTCTCACTCCGCCCTCTACCGGATGACAACTTCAACCCCGAAATCACATCTGCACGCGTGCGCGTTCACGCACACCTAAGTAGCCTACAAGATTCGTGAAAATCCCCACAGTGCTGCAAAAAACAATGATTTTTTCTAATAAAAACAGCTTATTGTGGAATTTAATATAAGTCCCACCTAATAGTCTCCCAACACTTTCTTCTCTTCTCTACAGCACTCTCCATCCATCCATCCATCCATCCCTCCATCATCCCCTCCCATGGGCTGACTGTCTCGTGGCTCTGCCAGCCTAATCAGCCATAACAAACAGTACGTGTGTGTGTGTGTGTGTGTGTGTGTGTGTGTGTGTGTGCGCGCGCGCGCTCCATGCAAGGCAAGCATTTAGGATTTAAGAATGTGAGAAAATGGGATGGACAGTGAGAGAGGAGAGGAGGGGGCTGAAATATGGGAGCTGGAAGGGAAAGAAGGATGGGTGTAGGAATTAGAGGAGAGATGAAAGGAGAGAGAGAAAGTGAATAAGGAAGGATGCAGAAGAAAGGATGATTCAAGAGGAGAGAAAAAGGAGTCAGAGACAGATGCATCTTGAGGGTGGATGAAGGAAGAGAGTCCAAATGAGGAGGGAAGTCGAGAAGGGGGACCGGGTAGGATATTTCTGAAGGTCATGAGGAGGAGAAAGGAGGCAGAGTGAGAGACATGCAGGTGTTAAGAGGGTTGGAGTCGAGAGATGTAAAAATAATTCATCCTCCACAAATGAAGTCAGTCCAAATGTTGAGCTGATGTTGAATGTAAATGCACGCTCCATTTCAAACACGTGCCGGCTCACCCGCCCTCCCACAAGTACTTCACACACATATGGGTTTTATTTATGTCACCAAAGCACGCACGCTCTGAAATATGCAAGCATGCATTGCATCTATTCATCACACACACACACTTGCTCCTCATTCTCAGGAGCACATTTCTGTGCAAGCACTTGCACTTTCCCTCGCTCTCTCTCTCTTTCCATCCATTGGAGATTAGCCTCACTGTTGTCATGACAACAATAGCTGAAGGACAGGGAGCGAGAGAGAGACAGAGAGGGAGGGAGTGGATGGTTGTATAGCCGTGCTTGTTTGTGTGTGAGCAAGGGACAATGAGAGTTAGTGACAGAAACAGTGGAGTTACTCAGGCACAGCTCAGAGTGTGGGTTTTTTTCCCCCCTGACACCTGGACTTAAGGCTAAAAACGTTCAAAAACATGCAGAGAAATGTGACCTGAGCACCTGCAAAGAGGCACGTGTCTGCAGCAAGATGGGCAGATGTGGTGCACCTTTTCCAGCAACACAATTTTTCATTTATTTAAGAGAATGAAACTTCCAGAAAAAGTCACATCTGTGCTCTTGCGACACTGAAATCCAAAGAAATCCAAATTTTTTGCAGCCTTTAGACTCAGTATGTCATAGAAATGTATAATATTCTCCGGCAACACAATTTTTCATTTATTTAAGAGAATGAAACTTCCAGAAAAAGTCACATCTATGCTCCTACGACACTTAAATCCAAAGAAATCCAATATTTTGCAGCTTTTAGACTCAGTATATCATAGAAATGTATAGTTTGGAGTGTTAAACCTTTGATTATCAGTTAAAAACTATGTAAATGATGCTTAAAAAAGTCATCTCGGGAAGTGAAACTAAACCTCATACATGAATAATAGGTTGCTGCTGCAGTTCCACTCTTCATGCAGTATTTATCTAAGTAAATTAGCAAAGATGCCCGAGGACTCAAGATCAAATGCTTCTTGCTTACAGATGATTTGGTCGTCCTGTTGAAGACAAAAGAAGCCAGCAGCTCCTGGATCAGCAGTAAACCTCAATAGATCAAAACAATTACCTCATGCTGAGTTGACGAGAACCGGGAAGCCACACAAAGAGAGTTTTCATCTGGCTGCGAATGACTGGAGGGACAAAATGAGATAAGGAAACCTAAATCTGTATGGCTACAGAAAGGGTAAAATTAAAAGATGCCAAATACGATAAAAGCCACTCAAGAAGGAGAGGAAGAAGAAGTGAATTTTAGTTATTGACAATCTTGGCTGTACCTTTAGGCACAACCTTTCTGCAAAAGAAGTGAAAGTGTTTCTGCGAAAGTGGAGCTAAGACACAAGGTTGGCTTGAACTTCATTTGGCTCTCAATAGACATGACAGAGATGAAGATAAAGCGAGCCCAGTAGGGAAGGAAACTTGGCAGGGACACTGGCTTCCTCAGACTCCTGAATACAGTCTGACAGCGCGGTGTAAAAAGTCTTCAGACCAGTTGGAGCTCCAGCATTTAAAAAAAAAATCTTAAAGCAGGGGGAGTTATCAGTTTGGCGACCTTGGCGACCTCTTTCAACAAAGCAATACATCTATCTCCTATCTCCTTGCTGATTCTATCATATACCTTCCTTCACCGCCTACCTCACTTGTGTTTGTATAACATTCGACCCTTAAGCATCTAAACTCTGCTTAAAACTCCTGTAAGGAACTTTCAGCTTGTGCCAACTTTGGCGCCCCCTGTGGACAAAGCATATTTTGTCTTCTACATGCATAAGTAGTGTCCTTATTTTCCTCACACTCTCCTTCCTCATGTTACTCTCATCTTAGTTAAGAAAGCAGAGGTATACCAGTCCTTCCTCATGTTACTCTCATCTTAGTTTAAGAAAGCAGAGGTATACCAGTCCTTCCTCATGTTACTCTCATCTTAGTTAAGAAAGCAGAGGTATACCAGTCCTTCCTCATGTTACTCTCATCTTAGTTTAGAAAGCAGAGGTATACCAGTAAAATATAAGGCCCCCCTCTCCACAGCGTTTTTAGTAATTTGACTAATCAGACATCTCACCTTCTTTAATCTCCCGTTAGCTTTATTGCACCCGCTCTGGTCTGACAAATTGAGTCTTTCTCATTTTTATTAGCTCTCAAAGGTTGCTGACCTTACATAATTAGCTCTAACCTGAGCAGGTTTAATCAGACAAAGTTCAAAGCTCCATTGTTGAGCCTTTGCAGCATCAAAAGAGAAAGCTATTAGCTTTTTATTATTGTATACGATTGAGGAGGTGAGTATTTTAACTACAGATCTACAAATCCACTGTGTTGAATCTTATATGTTTCACCCTGAAGTCTGATCTAGCTGAGATAAGAATAAAAAAGCTCATTTTTACCTTTCAGACATAGTGAAAAAGAAGCATTGAGCAGAACTACTCAAAGCACTGAAGGGAAGCCCAGAGGCCACTGATACAGCATGCTCTGCCACTTTGTAGGATAGACCGATTCAACTTGAATGTCACAATAAAAAGAAATGAAACTACTTTAAGCACAGAAGGAAATGTGTATAAGAAGAAAACCCAAGGGACACCATTAAAAGAAAATATGAGAGTAATTTTACAGGCTCGTCATGTCTTTTCATGCTCATTTTGTCCAGCGTATCAAGGCAGTTTACGCCTTTTAAAATGGGAAGTGTGACATGAGCATTTCAGTTCTTTAGAAGGGTATGAAAGCTACATTTATGCTGTAACTATGATTTGATTATAAATTTGATTATAATTAAGAATAATGCTGAAACTGCTTTTTATGGTTAACCAAAGTATTTGGACAGTGAGGCATGACTTGCATCAAGACCTTTAGAAATGCAGGTATCAACTAAAGTATTAACTCAGGTCATGAAGGATTATCTATTCATGTAAAGCTGCAATGAGCACAGGTTGAAAATGCATAATATTAATCGGAAAGCATCTACTGAGAGCTAAAAAATAAATAAATAAAAAAGAGACTAAATATGAAAAAACTGACAAATTAGTCATGGAAAGGGTAAAAGACTTGAAGCTTGAGCCCTCCTTATGTATTATGCATCGAAGCGCTGTCAGTCTGCAGCTGCATCTTTTAGTGGGAATGATGCGTTCAGTTGCGCTGGGTTTGTTTTGCTGATTGGAGTCATCACAGATCCTGAGGACAAGCTGGAGGGTTAAAAGCACATCCGGGTGCATCTCAGTGAATTAGAATATCATTAAAAAGTTGATATGAGTTTCACTTTTTTGCACCCAATTACTGAAAGAAATCAATTTTTTGATGATATTTTAATTTATTTAAATGCACATGTACAAAACTACTATTAGATATCCTGAAAAGTTCAAGAATCTAACATTTGATTGATCTAACATCAAAAGATTTGATCAATCTTTATTTAAATTGTGCCAATTATTAACAAGACACTTACACTTTCCTGAGCAAAGAGACTAAACACAACTCACCCACTCTCTTCCAGCAGCCGCTTGTTTGTAGTGAGACTTGGGCCAGTCCATTACGGACTGCAGCGGGGTGACGCAGCTCAAGGAACAACATTTATGATCATTACTTTATCATTTCCTTTAAGTAATAATCACCAAACATCTTTTAACTTTGCTAAAGAAATCAGGCAAAGTTAAAAAGTTGTTTGGTGTCTAGTACTATGGCTGGGTCCCTATGTGTACTGTTGATGAAGTTAGGTGCTGTTCTGAGCATTATTTGTGGCCATAGAGTGGAGTTTTGGATGAGGATTGTTTATGGCTCCTCAGACGGCTGTGTATTGCTATCATGCAGTGGTTACTAAAGTTGGTAAAACTAGAGAAGCAAGCGGTCAGCAACATTCATCTCTCGAGGGGTTGTCTAACTCAGTGTTTTGGTGTGTTTGACCATACATTAATTTTACGCCGGAATATCCCTTCAACAAAATAAAATGTAAAGACTGCTCCCATCCCATCTTCTACCATATTGGTGTAACATTTGGCAGAATTTATCTTAAAAAAAATAAAATTAAAAAATTCCATTAACAGGCAGAAACGTCCAGCAGAACCAGATTCATGTTAGACAGTGATCTGCTGAGACTGAACTGGGTTTAGACATTGATATGACACAAGATAATTCACGTTTACAACAACTGACAATGCATTTGACATTATGGCAAGTATGGCAATAATGGCAGCAGCATGATGCCAACTCCCAACCTATGTAGCTGCCCTTCTAATTGCTAATTTGCTTCAGCTGCACTCAGCAGGAGCTCAATGATCAGAACAGAGCGCACACAGGTGTGCTGCTTCTGCGGCCACACAGGGACGGAAAACATTAAACAGGACAGCAGGGTGAACTAAATCAAACTCAGCCAGTTTGTGTTGAAAGCATTGCAGTGTGAAACTTATATGAGACTATGCAGGAACTTTATCCCCACATGACCACTCACAGAGCCCTACACACTGATTACAGGATGACTCATAGAGGTTTACGCCAAACTGTTATTTTATATCATTAATAACCACCGCGAGCCAGTGATGAGTTGTACGAATGAATCACTCCACAGCAACTTTACACACAACTCATTTCGTGTCGACAAGTGGGATGGTAGAATTTATTAAGTGCAAGGAAAAATATTTGTGTCCTCTTTGTTTATGCAAAATTATGTGCAAAATGTCCTCGTTGGTGTGTCACCAACAGTAATTAGACAGCAGTTATGGGAGACAGTAGTGGGAGTTTGGAGGAGTGAGGCAATCTGCAGCAAACAGTTTGTTGGAGTCCACTGAAAGTGGTAAAAATGTATCAGACGCCACAATCTGCTGGGTGCAATTGTACTATGGCTTGAGTCCCATAAAAGGAGTAACTCACTTTTTTTATCGATCAAGACATTCAAAGCTGGAAATGAGAGTGAGGAAGAGTGGCTGTAAATCCACGCTGCCTAGGTCTCAAAGGTCCTGTAGTGAACTTTGACACTCTTAAGAGCGCAGGAGAGTGTGGTTTCATTTGAAATCCCTTTACAAAGGAAGAGGAAACTGTCTACACTAGAGGACACATCTTGTGACAAACTGTTGTGTGCAGAAAAGGAAAAATGCACGCAGGGAGAGAGTGGACTTGTAGTCCTGCTGCAATGCATGCGTGGGAGGTAAGCTTTATGTTGCCTGTTTGAAAACCTCTGCTATAGCGTGAATCGATAACGAAAGTGGTCGATTTGCGCTGTTTATTAATGCATCAAGGTCATAAACAGTGATATGTTTGCTGCAAGAACTGGTATGTTTTTATGTACTATATGAAACTCTATTAAGGAAGTAGAAGTGTTGGCCAGAGGAGTAATATCCCGAGTCAAATAAAGCACTCAGTACTTAATAACTTCATATCACTGACTTAATTTCCTAACCCTAACCCAAACAGATGTTATACTGTTTTTTGATCGTCTAAACAATCCGTCATTAAGTTTTAAAAGGCAAGTTTACCTCCATAGTTTGAGTTTCCTTGTCGTCAGCTGGCAATTTCACGCATGCGCAGAGTTGTTTGGTAGCTAATATCATTGGGAAGCACTTTTCTGCTAAACACCAAACATTACTTCGGGCCGGAAAGATCGACACAAAACGGACTAAAACCAAGTGAATAGTTGTAAGACAGCTTTTTATTTACTCCTCCTCCTCCTTAGTATTTTCATTACACTTATCTGTCAATGTACTGGATATATTTAATTTACTGTCATGTTGATGATAAAGTGAAAATCTGTCGCTCAGTTTGGTGTTTTTTTTATTTAACCAACTTTATTGCAATCAGTGACAATAGCACAACCGTGTACTTTACGGCTGAAACAGAAACTAAGAGAATAAAGTTGTATTGTAAATCTTCATAAAGGGGCTTTAGTGAAATATCTATGGTGGTCGATAACCGCAACTGCTGCAAATAAAAAAAGAAGCAACAACTGAAGTTACTGATGAAAAAAAAGAAACCAAAGCCCGCTGCAAAAAAAAAGGAACGGTGCAGATTTGAAAAAAAAAAGAGGCCACAATGGAAGTTAACGACGCAAAAAAGTAGCGATGCAAAAAAAAAAAAAAGTTACTGATTGCGGAAATAAAAGAATGCAAATCAGAAAAGCACCGCACTCGATTCTCCTCTTTCGGGGCGCAGTGGGTTTCCCGTGTTAGCCAAAGCTAACACTACACCAGCATCCTCCAGATCAGCTTCATATCGACTCAGGCACAACATGGCCAAACCAAGTGACACATTGAAAAGTTTACGAAGCGAAATTAAACAATACTAACTTCTTTGCTCGTCTTCTCGCCATCGTCTTCTGTGGCTAGATCGTAAAACACCTGTGCA
This sequence comes from Xyrichtys novacula, assembly GCA_962446985.1. Taxonomy (NCBI): domain Eukaryota; kingdom Metazoa; phylum Chordata; class Actinopteri; order Labriformes; family Labridae; genus Xyrichtys; species Xyrichtys novacula. The sequence continues at coordinate 4,983,712 of OY660887.1, forward strand.
TCATCATTATTGGTCCCCAGCAGCTCACTTTTGTTGTGGCTTTTTTTATTTGCATCCTTTTATTTTCGCAGTAAGTAACTTATTTATTTATTTTTTTGCATCGGCACTTATTTTTGCATCATTAACTTTGGTTGTGGCTTTTTTTATTTGCACCCTTTTATTTTCGCATTAAGTAACCTTTTTTTTGCATCGCCATTTTTTTTGCGTTGTTAACTTCTGTTGTGGCTTTTTTATTGCATCCTCTTATTTTCGCAGTGGTTACCTTTTTTTTTTTTTTGCATTGCCTCTTTTTTTTGCGTCATTAACTTCCGTTGTGGCTTTTTTTTATTTTATTTTATTTTATCTGCACTGTTTCTTTTTTATTTTTAGTGGGTTTTGGTTTTCCTTTTTTTTGCATTGGTAACTTCTGTTGTGGCTTCTTTTTTTTTTTTTGCATACTTTTTTCATTTGCAGCAGTGGTGGTTCTCGGCCACTGTAAATACCAAATTTTTTTACGCCACTATTTTGATAAGAAAAAATAAGTAGTGCTGTATGTTTTGTTGGTTTCTCGTCTCTTTGCTCATTAAACCGATAGTCCTGATGCAAACACTAGCTTTGCAGACATAAAATATGAAATATTTTCCAGTCTATCAAGCTCTTTCTCCATTATTAAAACTATTTGTCTCATTATTTAATATCCGTAAAACATTCAACACAAATTCATACAAGGTCTCTTCATATTTACAGAGATTTCATGATTTATCATTAATGCGTTCATGCTTGATAATTATATTGCAGCTCAAAATCTATTTTTTAACATGTATTTCTCCTCAGTCCCCAGATTATGAGCCGTCTCTCCCTGTGTCAGAGAAATCCAATCCCTTGACTCGTGACATTGACCGTGCCTCGGCCAGTCATATTGTGCGGATTTTACAGGCCACTGACGCCCAAATGTTTCAGGAGGACACAGGAGCCACTTATAAGGTACATATATTTACAAAGAATGGGAAGTCCTTTAAAGTTTCACCATATTCACATGATTACTTGTCTTTTTTTAGAGGCTTGTGAGTAAACAGGTGGTGGAAACATTAATGGAGGTTGCTGAAAAGGTGGAGCTCATTCTCAAGGTAAGTTTTTAGTCATTTTTCTGTCTGTATATCTGATGTTTGATCAGGCGTGTGTTAAGTCCTTGTTCTGTTTCTTCAAAGGATCCACGGGACAGCCTAGTTGTACTGAGTGGTTGTGGGACTTCTGGTCGACTGGCTTTCCTCATCACGGTAAAAGATGTCCTGAAATGCTCCCAGTGTGATTGAGCCCAAGAATAGACAATGATGTTAAAGAGCAAGGGAGGCTAAGTCAGGCCATGCCAGGATGAGGACACTTCATCAAATGATCTTATCAAAATCTTATTGTCTTTTATGGAAAAATGACTTCATCTGTTGTGTGTTCTGCTTGTGTATTTGTTGTTAGTCAGACTTCAACAAAGCCCTGAGGGAGTTGAACCAGAGTCCAGTGTATCGGTACATCATAGCAGGAGGGGACAGGTTTGCTGGTCTTTTTTTAACTGAACAAATATAAAATATATTACATTGAGATGTTTTCTATTCTTGATTATACAGTGACTCTTTTTGCAGCATGTATTTGAATTATCTTTCTTTATTCTCATTTAGAGCTCTGCTGTCCTCCCAAGAAGCTCCAGAGGATGACCCTGAACTGGGCGCGCTCAGTCTAAAGAAGGTCTGTTACAGTGTAGACATTGTCAGAAGTGTATATGTGAGCTTTTTTTTAAACCAGACATCTTTGTTTTGGTTCTCTGCAGGTCTGCGAGGGGAAAAAACATGTCCTGTTCATTGGTATTTCCTGTGGATTGTCTGTAAGTCGGTTGAATTGGTTAGAATTCGTTCCACATATTTGTAAGAAGCTTGCAAATGTACATTTACAGGGATATTCTAACGTAAAATTAAGTTAGGGTCAAACACACTGTAACACTGAGTTAGACACCCCATCGAGAGATGAATGTTGCCGACCACTTGCCTCTCTAGTTATACTAACTTTAGTCATGACTGCAGATAGCAATACAGAGAGCCACGCGCTAAACCAAAACGCCACTCTATAGCCACAAATAATGCTCAGAACAGCACCTAACTTCATCAACAGTACATGTAGGATCCCAGCTATAGTACTAGCCATCAAACATCTTTTTAGCTTTCTCTAAACACAACTCACCAACTCTCTTCCAGCAACCACTTGTTTGGATGGAGACCTCCTGACGAGTCCATCAACTGCAGCGGGGTGACGCAGCTCAAGGAAGAACATTTATGATCATTTCTTTATGGAAATGCAATCAGACCGAGACGCTAAGGCAGAAGAACTACCGTGTCTGCAAAATGATTAATATGGTAATTATTACTTAAAGGAAATGATAAAGTAATATCCATAAATGTTCTTCCTTGAGCTGTGTCACCCCGCTGTAGTCGATGGACTGTTAGGTGCTGTTCTGAGCATTATTTGTGGCTATAGAGTGGTGTTTTGGTTGGGCGCGTGGCTCTCTGTTTTGCTATTTGTGGTCGTTACTAAAGCTGGTATAACTAGAGACGCAAGTGGTTGTCAACATACATCTCTCGACGGGGTGTCTAACAGTGTGTTTGACCCTAACTTAATTTTACACCTGTATATCCCTTTAATGTCTGGTTGTGCAGGCTCCTTTTGTAGCAGGTCAGCTTGACTTCTGCATGCAGCATCTTGAGGTCTTCACTCCAGTATTGGTTGGATTCAATCCCTCTCATCAGGCAAGGTAAGCAGGCACTTCACCTCACTTTTGTTCCCTTAAAATTCTCATATTATGTGGTATTAAATGAATGTCGATTATAATCAGTTTTTAAGACCCCAAATTATATATTTAGGGATGATCCGATGTCAGGCTGCACGTTTACCTTTCGAAGTTTGGTCCAAAGAATGGAGGAGCTTTCCAAAAGTAAAAAGGCATTCCTCATCAACCCAGCAGTCGGGGTATCTAGTAATCTTTATCTACTGAGAAAGCCGAGACAGCAGTTTTTCTCCTTTGTTCGCAAACGTCTGAGTCAGTGTGTCTGTCGTTTTCAGCCAGAAGCCGTCAGCGGCTCTTCGAGGATGAAAGGAGGCAGCGCCACTAAGATTCTCCTCGAGGTTGTCTTTTCTGCTGCTCATGCTGCTGCATTCACAAACTCGCCCATCACATTCAAGTAAGCGAACCATAACTCACTGAAAAACTGTACAGATCATCTTGAGCTATCAGATTCAATGATCGTATGGACCGCTTGTGTATTGCTGCAGTAAATGGAATGATATATTTTTTACACTGTAAAACGTCGATGCTGTTGTATATTTACACCACCACATCTAATAAATCACCGTAGACATATAAGATAATTCAGATTGATACAAAAAAATTTTGCTCTTTCAAAATACAATACAGTTTAATACGAGTTATCATAATATGATACAGTATGATATAATACAATATGATAAAATATGATACATAATATTTTGTTGTTATAAGGCAACAGGAGATTTATGGCTAAAACCCACAGGATCCGGAACGGCTCCGCTCTGCTCCAGCACAGCAAGCGGATCAAACAGGCAAGCATTATAATCAATGTGTGTGATACCGCACAACCCATCCACCGTCCGACTCCGCTGCGGATCGGCTCCGGCGGCCGGATCAGCTATGCGAGGCCTTTATTTTTGCCAGACGCCGCAGCACGGCGCATCAATTCAGTGCAGCGCAGGACGAGTAGCAGTGGAAGTTGTATGCAGCTACAGAGTAAAGTATCTGGTTAATTTTCAAAATAAAATAAAGTCAATATGTTGAACTGTTCTTAGCTTGATAACAGAAGAGACCAGGGTTGTGGGATTTCGGTGTTTATATACACCACTGTTTATATGCACCAATCGGATCTCACTCAATGTTTTACGGGGAAACACGTGAGATCTCATGCAGTCTCACTAGAAGTAACGGTAATCTCGCTAGCGCTTCTCCTCTGATGGCGAAGGTGGATCGGATCCGGTGGCGCTGTATGCTTGCATATTTGATCCGTCCGCTGGTCTGGAGCGGAGTGGAGCCGTTCCCGATCTAGTGGAATCCTTGGGTTAAGGTCCTTACACACCAGGACCAACGCAAATATACAACACAAAATTATGAAATATTTGGAGGTGAATTTTGACGCGCCTGACTATACACATCAAAACATAAGGTAACAACCGAGACCTAATGGTGCTGTAACAGCAACGCAATTGAGTTTGAGACAGTGAAAATACATATGGTATGTTGTATCTGAACAGGTTAGCTTACGAGCTAAAGTTACTTAGCACAGATGAAAGTTAAAACAAAGACGTTTAGCAAACTGTTAAAGCACACAAACTATCGTCATGTGAGAAATACGACGCTATGACTCTCCACAAGTTGTCCGTCAGGTTGTTATCTTTGTAATATTTGTGTCTTTTATCAAAAAGCACTCTGTTCTCCGACACGTAAGCAATCAGCCGGTCGGCCATGTTGGATATACCAGTGAATCTGACGTCGCAACAACTCAACTCAACTCAACTCAACTTTATTTGTAGAGCACTTTAAAACAACCACAGCTGTACAAAGTGCTGTACATAACTAGACAAAACAAGATAAAAAACAATCAAGACACAATTAAAACAATGGATAACATAAAAGCAGAATTAATAATAAAATATAGCTTCAATTGGTCAGAACTGGACACACAGTATGCGAAACTTTAGAAAAATGGACCGTGCTACGAAAAAAATAATGCCTCAATATCGCGGGACGGGAAAACGTCGCTGATGTGAACGCTTGTATTGACAGGATACGGGTTCGAAAAAAAATAGTGATGTCTGAAATAATTGCACAAAAAAAACACTCCCGGTCTGTAAGGACCTTAAGTGTCAATTAACACCACTTTCATAAGCACAACATAAAATCAGCAACAATAAATATTATTAATTTGTCCATAGGGGGTGCCAAAACCATCAAAGACAGAAAATAACTCATGGGAGCTTTAAATAATTAAATAAATACACACCTGAAATGACTTGCTCTGTGACGCTGTGAAACAGTATCAGACTATATGTTAGGATAATGAACTAGAGCTCTAATAGAAAAAAATATCATCCTGCTGCCTTGACAGCCTCATACTTACCCTCTCAAACCATTCATAATTCATAATTAGGATTTAAAACCCACCGGTCTTGTTTGCTTTTGGATATCGTTAAAATGCATCAGTATGAATTTCAGTCCATCGGCGCTTGTGAAAGTGGGTTTTTAACTCCAAATTGTTGTTTTTAAACCAGCCAGCACTCAGATAGTTCAACCATTCATTACACATTTCGTACAAATTGGCAAAAACGTTTTCAAAACCTTTCAGGCAAAGCAGATTTTTTTTAGATCCAAGGTTATATCTCCACTTTGGACAGCACTACTGCTGCCTTTACCATGACCTGAGATCACCTCGTATCACCCAGAGGTACGGCTTCCTAAGTGCATCTCTCTGTTGACAGCCACAAGCCTGCAGCTCGACTCTCTCTTACAGAAACTTGTGAAGTCTGCTGGACATGCTTTTCACATTACTTGTGATCAGTGCACTTCAAAATGTCAGTACCCTCCGGTCACATGTATCAGTGTGACTGCTCACTCTCTGGGTACATGTGAAGGTTGTGTGGGTTCATTTCAAACACTCCTGCATTTGTGACGCCTATATTGTTCCATCATTGCATTAATGCCAAACCTTTACTCCATCATATTATCAAGGATGTGCATGAATTTGACTTAAAACTGTCACATCATATTAAAGCATGTCACATTGATTTTCATTGTGTGCTGCTGACCTCTAGAGGTGTTTGCAGAAAAAGGATTTACTGTCAGTACAATTGCACTGATTAGTTGCAAAAAACAGCAAAATTTATATATTAAGATTAGTTGTTTAGACACTTTCTTGTGTTTTATTTTCAGAGGCATCCAGGAGCATGTGGACGCCTACAGGCAATCTCTGGATATCACTTACTCCCATACTGAGGGGATCACTCCTCTGTTGGAGGCAGCTGGACAGAGGTAGGAGAGCCTTGAATTTTGGTGTAATATTTCACAATTACACTGCAGCAAAACTGACTTGAACAAAACGTTTTGAAGACCAGAAGTGATTTTGTTCGTCGCAAACTGGGGATGCAGTCGAGCTCGCGGCTGAAACCCACAATAATGGCATTAGTTGTGGTGGATTAGCAGCCCCCAGCAGTAGGAAACTCTAATCTACAACACTGGCAGCCCACACAGATCCAGACTGATCCTCTTCCTGAAACAGACAGTGTTTCATTGTGTTTGGTGAAGTGTTGATTGCATGTGTTTCAGTTTGCGACATGGAAAGCGAGTGTGCTACTTGGGGTGGGGCTCTGTGGGTATTTTGGGCCTCATCGACGCCAGCGAGTGTAACCCCACATTTGGAGCAGGTGAGAGCAGCGTGATGCGCTCATTAGCAGCAAAGGATTGCATCTTCATTTGCATCTTTGAATAGATTTTTTAATCTTTAATAATCTGTAGCTTGTTAAAAAATGCAGTAAATTTGCACAAGACATCTCCTTTGTATGTGTAAGACTTTGAAGATGTTCGAGGCTTCATCAGCGGGGGATACGGACAGCTGAACAACAATGAGGGCCCCCTATCTTCGCTGGTATGTGAGGGAGAACAATGAACACTTGACCATGAATAATTGAATCACGTAGGTAATTAAAAATAGCAATCAACTGCTTGATTGTGAAAGCTTCTATTCTCCAGTCTTTAACAATAAAAAAAGTGACACACTGCCTCTGATTAAACATTTCTCAGACTTTTTCTCTGCCAGTTCCAGCTGACTCAGAGCATGATTTCTTTTCCAGCTCGCTTTTGTGTCTGAAATAAGTCTGGAAATCCTGACAAAGCCTCACAAATTATGAAAACGACAGAAATCCAGTAAATCCAATTAAAATAAAATCCCGCTTCATTGGTACCCCCATGTAATGACACATCTGCCTCTGCTGAATCTCACTGGTTGTATGACCCAGAACAGGATTAGAATGAAATACATCCCACTTTACCTGCTCTGGATGTCAGTTTGCAATTAATCTGCTTTAGTATTTTCATCATACTGCTGGGCAGTCTTAATTCAGCCAAGGGATGGGACTTATATGGAGCTTTAAATACTTTTTAATGTCTCCATCACGATTTTTTTTTTATTTTCAGACAGAAGTGAACGACTTCTACTTATTAAGATATGAATAAAATGACACTAAGGGATGATTGGATGGTTTGTAGTGCCCACCAACATACTAAAACCAATGGAATAAGTCCAAAGTGTGGCTACAGAACAACTTTATAGAAAGTCCCATTAGTTAAAAATCATTATCTAGTGTTAAGTTCAACGTTAACATCCGAAAGATAAGAGTTTTTCTGGCTACCTGACTGCGTGAAACACAGTTACACCGTAAAACGTTTAGGGTCGCAAGAATTAGGCGAAAGAAGTTCAGCCATTTGTATAATGTTCAAATGTCAGGTCCTGGGAAAAAAAAAAAAAAAGTAAATAATAAAAATAAATAATAATAATAATAATATTAATAATAATAATAATAATAATGATAATAATAATAAGAATAAAATAATGATAATGATAAGAATGAAAAAATAATAATAATAAAAATAATTATGTAAAATTATAATTAAAAATAATAATAATCATCATAATACTAAAAATAACGTAAATAATAATAAAAAATAATAATGATAAAATTGTAATAAAAATAACGATAATAAAAAATAATAAAAAAATGATTTAAAAAAATAACCATAACAAGAACAACAATTATAATAATAAAAATAACAGTAATAATTATTATTTTTATAATACTACTACTACTACTAATAATAATAAATAACAATAATAATAATAATAATTATTATTATTATTATTGTTATTATTTTTATTATTATTATTAAAAAAGATAAACTTTTTTAAAAACAGGTAAACAAAAGGAGAAAATGAATCTCTTAGTATTGATATAAATTAAATATATGTAATTAAAAAAAAAGTATATTATGTTTTTGAAGCATCATAAGTTGTGAATAAATATTAATTGTGCTATGTACATAACTGTAAATTTTTCATTCTGAATGATATCTTTAGGTTCAGATCAAAAAGTTTGAAAAAGTTTGAAAATCAGTAGAACACCATAATGAAAAACTTTATTACATGTATCTGATCTTAAAATATTTTTTATTGTCTCTAGGGTCCTGACTTTTGCATATCACATGAGGACTTTTTGCGTCAAGTTCTTCCTTCTCTCGATGACTGGGACACTGTTCTTCTCATCTACACACACTCTGGTGAGAGTACGGCACTTTTTTTCTCAGAGTTTGATCAGATCAGTATCTGACTTGAAAGCTTCCCCCTGCAGACAGTGTCAGCGAAGTGGCAAAGTTGGCGCTCAGAGTGAGAGGAAAGACCTCAAACATCCATGCTGTGTATCATCAGGTTGATGGAGACACCGCAGCTGCTGTACAACAAGTAAAGTTATTCCTCTTCCTGTCTAGCTGTCTCCATGCCTGTTAGCTGATTACTTACAGTCTGCATTGTCTTCTTTTTTTCTTAGAGTGACGTCAATAAGCTGTGTTCATCTTCACTAAAGATCACTTGGCCGTCATCTGCTCCAGAGAGTTTTCTCCGCATGGTACAGTCCACACACACATGCTCACATTCTCGGGTATAAACACACACATGCATATTGATTCAGTGACTCAGTGGAGCATGAGGAAAAACAGTTTTGCCTCATTTACTCTATTTGTCTTTGTCTTCGACTGCTTTCAACAGAACATTTTACAGAGCTATAAAGAAACAAGTGCACTCTGCAGAGCGAGTGTGCCTCGCTAAACGGAAAAATGCTCATTTTGTTTTTATTGATTTTCACTTTTTTCTTATGCCTAACGTTCTGGAGGTCTCAATTTAAATTGGAGGTCATGTTTTCTGTGATTTCCTCCCAGTCTGGCTTACGTACTGCACAGGAAGGAAAATCAATCAATCTTTCTCTTTCTCTCTCAGCAGTGGGAGCTGTCCACTAAGCTGCTGCTGAATGCTGTGAGTACTGGAGCTCACATCCTGAAGGGGAAGATTTACCAGAATCACATGATCGATGTGCAGGTCACCAACAGCAAACTCTACTGCAGGGCCTTGAGATTACTCCAGGTATTTTAAATCGCTTCTTTAAAGGGGAAACTGTTGAAGTTAGACATAAACATGCAGGTGAATCGAAGAAGTGTTTGCTTCCTGATGTTCAAATCCAGTAAAGAAAGATTTTTTTTTCCTGATGTTTTACACTATAAAAAAAGAAATGTTAAATGTCAAAAGTGACCCAGTTTTTCCACTATAGAGATACCAACAAGAGTTTAGCCTCTGGTGCTGCTGGTTTCAAGACCTGGCAAAGTAATTTGTCTCAGACTTTAGATGTTCTGGCGTAAATTTAATTTAGGGTCAAACACATGAAGAGTTAGACACCCCCTCAAGAGATGAATTTTGCCAACAGCTTGCTTCTCTAGTTATACCAACTTTAGTAACGACCGCACAATAGCAATACACAGCGGTCTGAGGAGCCGTAAACAAACCTCAACCAGAACACCACTCTATAGACACAAATAATGCTCAGAACAGCACCTAACTTCATCAACAGTACATATAGGGTCCCAGCCAAAGCACTAGCCATCAAACATCTTTTTAACTTTGCCTAATTTCTTTAGCAAAGAGACTAAACACAACTCACCTACTCTCTTCCAGCAGCCACTTGTTTGTAGTGAGACCCAATCCATTATGAACTACAGGGGGGTGACACAGCTCAAGGAAGAACATTTATGATCATCATTTTGTCATTTCCTTGAAGTAATAATCACCATATTAATCATTTTGCACTGCAGACACGGTAGTTCTTCTACCTTAGCATCACGGTCTGATTGTATTTCCATACAGAAATGATCATAAATGTTCTTCCTTGAGCTGCGTCACCCCATAGCAGTCGGTAATGGACTCGTCTAAGCTCTGCCTACAAACTAGCGGGTGCTGGAAGAGAGTAGGTGAGTTGTGTTTAGTCTCTTTGCTAAAGAAATCAGGCAAGATTAAAAAGATGTTTGGTGGTTAGTACTATGGCTGGGACTCTATATGTACTGTTGATGAAGTTAGGTGCTGTTCTGAGCATTATTTGTGGCGTTTTGGTTGAGGTTTGTTCATGGCTCCTTAGACCGCTGTGTATTGCTATCGAGCTGTCGTTACTAAAGTTGGTATAACTAGAGAAGCAAGCAGTCTGCAACATTCATCTCTCGAGGGGGTGTCTGACTCAGTGTTACAATGTGTTTGATCCTAAATTAATTTTACGCCCATATATCCCTTTAATTTGTCACTTTCTCATTTTCCAGAAGCTGTCTGGTTGCACCGAATCCAAGTGTGAAGAAGCTCTCCTCAGGGCGATTTACAACTCTGACACGCTTACAGCAGAGATCACATCCTCTGACGTCGGCTCACACACTCAAACCGCCAGAAACAGAACCGAGGTGAGAAGGCGGCAGGTGCATGAAAACGAACAAGGTGTAACAGCTGTGTGGGTGGTTGCAGATGTTTATTCCCTCTTTTTCTGCAGGTGGTGCCTCTAGCTCTGGTGTGCTTGCTGACTGGATGCTCGCTGCAGGAGGCAGAGTCTCATTTGAGGCGACATGTGATTGTAAGAGAGGCTGTGGCGGCGCACATGTCGTAATTCCAGCAAGATAACACGATGTTCTTGCAAAGCAGAGTCTCTACACTTGTTTTCTTTCTTTGTAGAGGTCATAAGTCAGCTGTATTGTAGGGAACTTTAACACAAGGAAAAGCGCCGTAAATGGAACTGTTATGCTCTTATAACAGGCAGTGTTTTGACATAATTTGCTTACACAAGGTGTTTTAATCTTTTAAACTACAACTAAACTTCAGAATAAACCTTCCCAGATAGATTTAGTTTAAACAGAATGATGGACTCGTGTGGATGCAGAAAGTGCTCTATGTTTCTGTGACTTCTTCACCCTCAGTTCTGTAACAGCGTCTGAAAATACACACTCTCTACAGCCCTCTCTACGCGTGATGTAAGTCAACCTCAATCCTTCTGTGGCTCAACACACACATGTACTCACACATATGCACAACGTACACACACACACACACACACACACACACACAGGTAAGGGATTAGCGTGACGTATGTGAGTGTATCTTGAGGGCATTTGAGCAGCTTTAGAGTTCCTTTGGAGTCGAGCCAAACACAGCGGGGGAAGGACAGGAAGGTTAAGAGAGCGGGAGCACATTATTCTCTGCAATTCGATGACCAAAAGTTATTTACACAAAAAAAAAATCAAACAACTTAAAGAGGAGTTTAAGGAGCCAGCATGGGCTACTGTAGAATTTCAAAAAAAATGAAGACAGTACAAAATCTAGACATGACTCTGCATTGGAAATCTATGCATTGGCATCAGATACCATTGTCTTTGAGTACAGTTTGCTGCTGCATCCATCACTCTACCACACATTTTATTTTTTGTAAAGCCTTTCAAGACCATCCAGGGGAGACTTTGCATCACTAAGGCTACTTTTAGACGGAAACGGTCTTCATAGAAAACCTAAAAGTGCTGTTTTGTTTTCAGTTTTTATGCTGTGTTTACACAAAAACGCAATGTGGTTAAAAACGCTGTAATGTGCATGCCAGGTCGCTAGGTGGCGTGTGTCGGTGTGACCGCGCTCCCATATAGACCAACAACGCATACGTAAAACAGCTTCCGTTCTGCCAAATTGGCACATTAATTATTTGATTATTTGATGCATGATATCAATAATAAAGACAGTGCGACTCGAATGTCTAGCATGGTTGTTGTTGTTATTTTCAAGGAAGCTGTGCATGGCTATGATGTCATAAACAGGAGCCGACGTGAGCCAGGACGTCACAGGTTTGACTGTTTTCAGCGTTTTTGTACTTAAGACGAAAGCGGGACTAGCAGAGCGTTTACAACATTTCTACTCTGGAGGGCGTTTTCACTTTGTTACGTTTTCATCTCCTGAAAACGCAGTTGCCGTCTAAACGGACCCCCCTAAACGAAACTAAATTTTTCCGTTTTCTATGGAGACCGTTTCCGTCTAAAAGTGGCCTAAGTATGAAAACAGCATCAATATCCTCCATGGTTTATGACAGCGACCTCTGCAGTAGAAACATATGGGTGCTAAACTGGCCTCCAGTTACTCCTTTAACTCTAATGTGGTTTAATCTCATAATGAATGCAATAATCAGATTACCATTAACATTATATAACGACAGAAGCGCCATCCAGTGCATTTATTTTATTCGTATCAACATTAATACATTCATATAGATGTAGATTTGCTCCAGGTACATGACGTTCACTTAGTGATGTCATATTTGATTGACAGCCAAACAGACCAATAGCAGCAAAAGCACACACATACGAGCTCGCACACTCACCCTGTCACCTCAAACACAAGGTTTGGATCAAACTAAACATAAGAAATAGAGGTTATGATTCATTTACTCATTCATTCATAAACATACACAGATCATTTGAGAATATCACCACCCTGCCGGTACGTTTGGGAGTAAGCCTCGAGTCCAGCTCACTCAGCTACTTCACTTCTTTTCATTGGGGTCCTAAAAAGGGTTTTGTTTAGTGTTTTTGAAAAATTCCTTTTTAGCTTCTCTCTCTAAATCTGCAGGAAAACCTCTGACAGAGAGTGAGGCGTAGCCACTTAAACATCATCCCCCCTCTGTTTCTGTCAATCTACCCTCAAATCACCATGGATACAGTAAGGCATCAGTAACAAACTTCACACTGTTGCTCCATACGGTTAGCTGGAGCTGCAGCACACACCTGAGAGGAGCCTCTGAAATCAAAAAAAGGTAGGGCAAGGTTTTGACGCACCAGGAATTTAGACTTCGCATTCGGTGTCAACATCCTCACCCACACGCAGACATACTCAGGGTCACATTTGACCCTCTTGTGCAAGTATTTGTCACTGGATTACTTAAAAAGGAAATGCACGTGGAGTAAATGTTAAAGAGTTTTTAACTACATAAATAAATGGCTGCTAGAAAGTGTTAAAATATGCATCTTCTAAGTGTTATTATGGACATAATACAGCAGCGGAATATCACCCAGAAGTATCATGACAGAAAAGGTCAATAATAGAGCCTCATATTTTGGATAGAGACGAACGCTCATGTCTGCAAATATGAAGTTAAAACCATGAGTCAGTTAGCTTAGCTTGTGTCTGCCTCAGACTTCACAAGCAGATATGCCAAGACTGATTCTCATCTCTACTCTTGGCCAACAAAAATCCGACAAAGACGCCTCCCAAAATGTCATTTTCCCCCCCTGTAAGGTAATCAGGTTACATCATAGGTCTTGAGCAGGGTCATTTTTACTGACTATATTCTTACTGACTGTAAGCGGGTAGTTAAGTAACACCTGGGAGATTAGCCTGAGGGAACAAACTGGCTGTCCGAACCCCTGAGATACAGCGAAGATTTAAAGATATCAACAAAGATAAATAGTTATGATACTTAAACCAAGTATGAATATGCTCAAACGTGTTATAATAAATACTCGGTTTGGCTCTATGATTAGTAAATAATTCAACCTGTGGTAGACTGAGAATAAAACTGAGTTCACATCAAACACCCACTGGTGTTTTTTTGTACCTTACTTGTACACAGAAACAAATATATCCCA